>OY728145.1:1314830341-1317330341 GCA_963277665.1 Viscum album
TTGACATTATGGAAGTTTCAATAAGAGTATTTGGATTTGGGTTTATCCTGTCAATTTGACTGATAGGCAACACATAATCTATACTCACATGTATGAATGGGTTTACTGGAATCTTTTCCAAACCATATGGAGCATTAACTTTGGTATCCTCCCTTATTATGGATTTCTCCTTACCCTCCATGTGATAGAATTTTACCTCAATGTATTGAAATTCACTTGTTTTGAATGGGGATTTATCACCATAAAATTTCCCAATTTTACCATTGAAACAATATTTGAGACATTGATGGTATGATGAGGGTATAGCCATATGCTGATGTAGCCAAGGTATTCCAAGAAAAATGTTGAAAGTTGTGTCATGACGAACAACCATGAAATCTAAAATGGATACAAGATCTACAAGCTGAGTTCTGAGTGTGATCTCACCCAGAGGTTCTTGTTCATTTTTATCATATCCTTGCAACATCAGAGTTGAAGGAGATAAATCAGATTCGGTGAGGCCCAATCGACGAAGTGTATGAATGGGGATGAGGTTGACTCCTAAACTATTATCAATGAAATCTCTCAGGATGCATACATCATTGACCTTTCCAGATAAATACAATGGTCTAATATGTTCATGCACAACATTATCGTCATCTTCATCTGTGAAAGATATCACTGCATGGAATTCTGTAGGATTATTCTCTATATGGTAGAATTCAACCGCATCAATTTCAGTTTCAAAATTCCTGAGGACTTGAAAAAGCCTCAATGAGTGCCTCCTGAAGATTCTTTGATAGATTAAAGGCATCCAGAATTGATAACTTGGATAGTAATTGGTCCAAATGCTTCAAGACATCATATTTTTGATCCAAAGGTCTACATTTCCCAACTGGAACATGTGGTTTTGTAGGTGCCTTAGAAGTTGATTCTTTGGAAGTAGATGCATCTTGTATCGGGGTAGGAGTTAGAAATACTCCTGGATTTGGAAGATTAGACCGAATTGTTCTATTTACTTGCTGATAGGAAGAATGTGTAACCTCTAACCGATCCTCTAGAATAATTTTGCCAGGACTGAATCTTCCATGCATGGAAGAATTTTCTTGTTCTTATTGAGCTCGCTGAAGGGCTCTACCATGAGTTGCTGCTGAATATACAGTTCTAGAAGGGGTAGAGTTGGAATAGTGGATTATAGGATATCCATGTATTCCTTTATATCCCAGAACTCTAGAATTCCCTCTAAGTCATCTTTTTGATACAGGGAATTCGGGCTTATCAAGATCAAAACTGTGACTGGCATAAATATCAGTTAAGTGAATCGTGTTAATAGAACCAAAGATCAACTCTTCGTATGATGAAGACTCTTCCTGATTAGCCAGTTTGGGCTATGCCGTTTAGTTGGACGGTGCTCGTGGCTTTCAATTAGATGTCATAAAATCTTCCAGAGTCAAAGACAACTTGGGCTTTGACACAATTTCATCTTCTTCTGATTGTTCCTTTTTCTTTGAATTATGCCGCCCCTTTGAGGATTTTTCTTTTGACAAAGGAGGTTTTGCTGTGGAATTCATAGCAGAAGACACAATTGGTTTCTTCAATTGTGTTTGTAAAATGGCATGAGTTCGGTTGATCATTTTTCTGACCATCCAATCATCATATTTCTGCGCATTTTTGGTTTTGAATTCTTGACACTTGCCTTCTTCCTCTAGATCTATAGCAGTAACACATGCTACCTAAGCTGAAGAACCTTTTAATTTTACTTGTCCCGAGTCCACCATTTTTTAAAGGAGGTATTTGAAGACAAAACACTCCTGAATGGGATTCCCCAACATCTGATGAAATGGGAAATAGTTGGGATGGTCTTCATCACCTTCCTTGTTTGGCCTTTTGGGTCTTGGCGATTGAACCAAATAATTTTCTAGATCCGAAATGAAGTAACCAGGAACTTTTTAATTTAGGAAAGAATAAAATTTTCTCTTTAACTCCTCAAATTGTTTCCTTATTTGATCTATTTTATCATATTGATGAAACAACCTTTGTTGTTGACGCTCAGGAGGTGGAGCCCTTCGAAAAGATGATGATTTTGAAGTGGAAGCAGGTACAGGTGCTTGTTTAAGCGTAACTGTAGCATTATCTTCTCTACCCATTATCCTTCCTAGAGCTGATGGAATTACACGAGTTTTATCCTTAGTCTTTGTAAGAGAGTCTTCAATCTGCTGATTGATCGAAGTAAGGTCTCGAAATCCTCCTATGTATTTCACAAGGACCAACGTTGTGCATAATTCATCATGAAAATTTTCCACATATATTGACAACAATTATTCTTGAGGGAGTTCTATGCTTAGGGAATATGTTAATCCATTCCAGTGAGAAATGAAATCTAAAACCCTGTCATTATCCTTTGGCTTAAAATTTTTAAGATAAAAAACTGTTTTCTTTGGCAATATTGAGCTGAATTGAAGAAGGAATATTTTGAGGAGATCCTCCCAACCAGTAATTGACTGGGATTGCAAGCTTGTATACTAGACAAAAGCAGGACCTTGTAATGACTGTACAAAACACTTGAGATTAACTACCTCCTGTTGATGAGGGGTTCCCATCATAGGATCACAACGACAAAAAAAATGTGTTAAGTGTTTCTATGGGTCTCCCGAACCATTATAGACTGGGAATGTGGTACTTGAAAAATTTGATGGGGGAGGAATTGCATCAACCCATTCAGTGTAAGCTCTCTTTTCTGGTTGAATTTGAGCACGTTTTTCCTCCATATATTTCAACTGAGCTATTAATGACTCAATAATAGTTATTAACTTTTGAGAAACATCCGGTTGAGCTTGTGTAACAACCCGAGATTTTATGAAAAATATTCTTTTTAATTTTATTAATGTCTTGTGTTGTACGCTACACCAAAAGGAGCTTGCACAACACGCATCTTTGACTTTCCTTGCATTACACGCAATCGCAACCTTCCTCGATAGCGTGTGTAGTACGCAATACCGAGTTTCACTAAACAACGATATGCTATTAAAATATTATTAAAACTAACCGTTATGAATAGTAATAACCACTTTTTGAAATTTTATAAATTTTATTTTTCAAAATGGACTTGATTTTTGGATCCGGAATATCGAAATTAGCCTAGGGTGAAATTTTGGTATTTTTCTTAAAACTTTCAATTTTTGATGAATAGTGAAACCACTAAGTGGTAGGTAAAAAACTGAATTTTGCATAAAACTTAATTTTACCGCTTCTGTGAATGGAATTTCAAAAATCCGACAGACACGGTTGATATCAGTAAGTAAAATGTGGTTCAATGAGATAAATTTTTTTTGGTGAATAGTAACTTTTTACTATTTTTACCGCGGTTAATAGTAAATAGGGTAACTAAGGGTAAATATGATATTAATATTACCCTAACACATGTCCTAATTCTATTGGACAAGTGTAATTCGACCAAAAACAAACTTAGGAATAAAATATGACCATTTAGGCCCACTTGGATTAGATTAGGACATTTATTATTAATTTATTTAAAGAAGGGTTAAAGTAGTTAAAATCAAAGTTTAATAAGTAAATCATTTTTAATATGGGGTTATACATAAGATAAATTCGATTGTAAATATTAATTAGAAAGCTAAAAAGATTTACTACATGATGGTATTTTATTTGTAATTTTTAGACATCAAATAATTTAATTTATTTATGACACAAAGATGATGCAGTAATTATCTTATTAATGAAATATTGACATAATTGATAATATAAATACCAAAATAAATGTAATTTAAGACTTTTTATGAATTACACTAATTTTCTAGGTTACTATGATATATTAGTGTTGATTTAATCAACTTGGTTCGAACATATAATTCTGTTATGACTTTCACAAAAATCATATATCAAATAGTGTCAAAATTGACACAAAATAGTTTTTAAATCAAATATTATATTATTAATTGTTATTTTATTCCTAAAAATCTAAGGTTCGGCCAAATGACTTAGATACGGATATATATATTAATAATAAACAATTTTGGGTTCTTTTGGCATGTTATAGTAAGTTTATTAACCATATAGTAAAAGAAAACAAACAGACACGGTAAAAGTTAAATTATTTAACTTAGAGTTAAATCTAATTGATAAGGTTAAAATAATACCCTAAACTTGTCTAAATCCTATTGGATGATAGGATTTCGACCCATCCCCACTTTAGCTTCGAAATAAGACCCTTTGGAACCATTATAAACCGATTTTGACATTAATATAAAATAATATTATGAGGTATTCCTAAGGTGCCCCTCTCCTCCCTTATAAAAGGACACCTCCTCCCCCTCCTCCTCACACCAATTTGAGCACTCAAGCTCGGACAACCCCTGCCAAAATATCTTCTCCACTTCCCTAGCAACATCCTAGAGATTCTGGTATTCCTCAAAGACCAATTTTAGTTCCCTAAGAGGAGGTCTCCAAAAGGCTCTTCAAAGAAGAGGTAATTACCGTTACCAATTCTTTCATCTTTATTTCTTCTTCCACTTCTTCTTATTAGGTTGTTTCAATATGAAGTAATAACGTCAGTATCACTCATATACTGATATGTTATTATAATTATGAAACAACCCTATTTCACCATCTATCCATCCTACGGAAAAAGAAATCACCGCGCGTGCGTACGTACTGAATACCGTCTCCACGCCGTGGTGTAATCTATTTTCCACCACCACCTTACATGGATGGGTATAAGGGTGTAAAGAATAACTATACATAGTTATTACAACATCATATTGATTATGATATATTGTATAATCCACTCCATTTCAATTCAATATTTATGGAAATGATATCATCGCTCGTGCGTACGTACGGACTACCGTCTCCACGACGCGATGAGATTCATTCTCCATGTTAACCATTTAAGAATGATTATAAAGTATATATAAGAAATAATAATGAAATATATGACATTATAAAGCTACTGGATTTATGTATATATATATATTTATGTCATCTACTTACTTCCATTCAAGACAATAAGGAAAGGAAAACAGCGTTCATGCGTACGTACGGACTACCGTCTCCATGAACGGTGTTTTTCATGTCATTTATCTATCTATTATATATATATATATATACTGAATATATATGATATATAAATCATATTTTATATTCTGGAAGTAAGTAAATCATGATATAAGTAATAATAATGTCAAGAACAACAAGTCAAAACACCTACGATAAATGAAACGATTTTACCCAAAACGCTTCTTTAACATGGAATTTACAAAAGAACGGGTAATATAATGTCATAAGTGAACCATATATGATATCATAACAATGAGTATGATTCCGGAATAAGTCAATAACATGATTTAAATCATTATACAGGAGGTTCAGACACTTACAAAGCAAGTCGGACATAAGGTAAGGGAAATATCACAATCTCATTTTTATCCGAGATTGTTTATTCGTAAGTATTTACTGGGGTGTATTTTATCATCCACATCCATGTTTTCTCAAAATGTAATATTATTTCCATCCACCTAAAATTGTTTAAATCCATTTTTACCCTTTGGTGAGTTTTTAGTAATATGTATGAAAGGAATCTTTTGCCGTACGAGGTACTTTTTGACTTTTCCGACAAAAGTACGAAGAATGTTTTTTTAACTTATACGGCATGAATGGATTTTTAAAACATTAATTCCAAGAAGATTCCTCTACAAGTTTTCAAGTTTATTTTTAATCAACTTCTTTTATTTTAAAGTTGTATGACATGTTATGAAAGGAAAAATGTTTTTGAAGAAGAAATGATATTTTCCTCAAGAATTCAATTCAAGTGTTTTATCAAAATTACTTTTCATCTAAGATAATAAAGGGTTCTGTTTCTATCCATATTTTTAAATTGATTTGACTATGTTGTGATGGAATTATGTTTATGAATTCCTTTATCTTATATGAATGGTTTTATGATGTCATGATGTTTCAAGAATCCCATTTTTGTTACATGTGTTATGCGATGATGTATGATTTATGATTTATGTGGCACACATAAGAAAGGATTCATTATAAGATGGGTGGTACCTATATCTCCCTCCAATGCATTGGGTAAAGATTTTATATCTCATGAGATAGACATGGCTGAAATGGTAGGTTATACCGGTTCAGTGAAACAGGACTGAAACGAGGGTTACTCGATTCAGAAAGGGACTTTGTCCACTAAGATAGTCTTGGCAATGAGTCTTGACTAACAAGAAATGATTCTCTATGATTATGTTTGCATGCCACAAAGTTTCAAGTTTTATGTTATGATTATGGGGATCTCATTTTCACTTCTATGATTTATTCCATGTTATGAAATTATGCTCTCTTTTGCAGGTTATGATTTCCAAAATGTTATGTTCTTATGAATACGATGTGATTGATATTTCTTTTGTTTACCCTTACTGAGCATTTGAGCTCACCCTTTTATGTTTTCTTTTCCCCAGGATATAAAGAATGGTTTTAGGTAAAAAAAAGAAGATCTTTATGGGAGATTTTGAAGATCTTTCACCACGATTAGAAGATTACGTTCTGAGTTTCCAAAGACACTAAACTATTACGGTCCATGTGTGTGTGTGTTTTTGTTATGTACTAAGTATTCCGCAAAAGTAATGTAAAGTCTATGTACGTCAGGCTTCGGGTCTCTACAGTTGGTATCAGAGGAAAGGTTTAGTCAACCTTTGGAAACTAGGATGTGAAAACATTAGTGAGATCCCTAGAGATATTTCTACGGTATGTCTAGGGATGTCCCTAAGGTTAAGTATACGTATAGGTTATAGTCCTAGAATTGCTCTAATGATCTTAGAATTTAACCTAAGATGTTAGATATTGAGGGTACTACCCCTTTATTATGTTGTTTTCCCTAGCATGATTTTTGCCTCTCACACTATTCTTTTGGGGTTTTAGACGAATGCTGGAACCCGATGGAACCGTGTTGATTAATGCAATGGACAATGCAATGATTGTCCCCCTGAGCAACCAAACGATATGGGAGTTGGAATGCAAAATCTTGTAGCCATGCTCACACAACTTTATCAAGCTATGAATCATGCAGGACTTCCAAATGAGCAAAGGAAGGAGCAACATTCTGTTGAATCCTTCATGAGGCAGCGTCCGCCTTCTTTCAGTGGGTCTACTGATCCATTAGTTTCTGAACAATGGATTAGTACTACTGAAAAGATATTTTCAGTTCTTCAATGTTCTGAACATGATAAAGTCATCTTAGCAGTATATCGTTTGGAAGGTGAAGCTGATCAATGGTGGAATCTTATCAAGAATACGAGGCAAAGAGATGAAATTGATTCCATGGAATGGGACGAGTTCAAGAACATGTTTTTCAGTAAGTACTTCCCTCGTATTCTTCGAACGAAGATGGAGAAGGAGTTTCTTGAACTAAAGCAAAAGGATGATGAATCTGTTGGTATATACGAAGAGAATTTTACAAGACTTGCAAGGTATGCATCTGGCATTATCATCCAACCTGAAAGTAAAGTTGATCGATTTTTCAGTGGCTTAAAACCAAGTCTTCGAAGGGCATTAGCTATAAGAGACTTCAGTAGCTATGAAGAAATTGTGCGTTGTGCTATCAAGGTAGAAATGGAAGTTGGTGTTACATATCCATCTCATGGTTTTGACAAGATACAAAAGATGGAGTTCAAGGAGAAATCTCAGAATAATGGTGAAAAGAAGATGAATGTTTCCTTATGCACAAAGTGTGGAAAGAAGCATGGTGGAGATTGTCTTAAAGGGACTAGAAAATGTTTTAAGTGTGTAAAAGAAGGTCATCGAGCAGCTGAGTGTCGAAGTAATGGAAAAAGGGATTCTAATGAAGTGAATAAAGCAAACACTACAGAGAACGCACAACCAACACTTCAATGCTTCAAGTGCAAGGAGATGGGACATTATGCCAATAAATGCCCTAATCCAAGGGTTAGTGATGATCGACATGAGCAACCGCTTAAGGCAAAGGAAAAAGGGAAGTCACATGCGATCACTATTGGCAATGTTGAATATGACAACGATGTGGTGGAATGATTAAGTTTTTATGTAATGGGATTCCAAAATAATGTTGTATCATGGAATATTGGAATATTTATGTATTGGTCTAATGTGGTATTCAAAGTGATTGAGATATTATGCGCATAATGAAGGGAAAACGAGAAAATGAAATGTTTAACAGTATTCATGAGCTCATGATTGATATAAGGACTAAGTGATATCATGGTTTGAGTATATAGAATTTTGAGGATTTTGGTATGTGGAAAGTGTTAGATTTTAACTGCATTCATGTTTTCACTAAGGTATTCAATAGAATAGATGATTAAGGACTTCGAATGTTTGGAATGTGACCAACAAAACATATCTTATGATATATGGGGATCGACGATGGTGTTAAATCTCTGGTAATCATTTTCACTATGTTATGAGAGTGGACTGCAGTATTATGGATAAGCATAAAGAATTGGAATGGATTATGTTGTACAGAAGTTATTATTGATTGAGGATAGAATTTCTCTCGATATTATTGATGGGATGTTATAGTAATATAGTTTTAGAAAAAGGACAACCTGCAGGACGGGCGACAGCCCATCGCTTCGGACAAGGCTGTGGGAATCGAACCCACAACCGAAGTGCGACTGGCCTTTATCGCCAACCACTGGCCTACAGGAAGTCCCTGTTTAGTAGAAACTAGTTTTATTTTATTAAGAGGTATGATATATGAAGTATAAGTTCATTTTTGGAACCATATACGATTAATCTCACTATAAGATGGACTTATAACTTTTGCTAACCTTTTGTTTGAAATAGATGGAATGACCCATCCTTCTGTCACATGATCTGTTAATGCTTCACGAATAACAAATTCAACTTCATTTCATTATGATATGAAGTGGAAATTGTTCAATTCACGAACAACCGTGAGATTGTAACAAAATCATGTAAGTATTTCTTTTAATTCATCAACTTTAGGGAAATGATCTTGAAAACCAAAAATGTTGTCCTAGTGCTCTTATATCTGATTAATCAGATGGTACCTTAGATCGTCACAAATTTATGGCTTTGTGATTGCTAGATTTTCCATAACCATGTTCTCTACCACTCTCCATCAGAACATGATGGTTAGATTTCTCTTCCATATCCATATTTTCACCTATGTGGAAACCCAGTGATTAGTTTATTTGGGTAATCGTTACATTTCATACTTTAGTTTTTAAAGCCAAGTTTTGGTATTCCTTTTTACGATGTGGGTTTCTATTAAAGAAACTTTCGAATAGTAAACCATTTATAATCCCGACGAATTTCGAGGGCGAAATTCATTTTAAGGGGGGTAGAATGTAACAACCCGAGATTTTATGAAAAATATTCTTTTTAATTTTATTAATGTCTTGTGTTGTACGCTACACCAAAAGGAGCTTGCACAACACGCATCCTTGACTTTCCTTGCATTACACGCAATCGCAACCTTCCTCGATAGCGTGTGTAGTACGCAAACCGAGTTTCACTAAACAACGATATGCTATTAAAATATTATTAAAACTAGCCGTTATGAATAGTAATAACCACTTTTTGAAATTTTATAAATTTTATTTTTCAAAATGGACTTCATTTTTGGATTCGTAATATCGAAATTAGCTTAGGGTGAAATTTTGGTACTTTTCGGATAACTTTCATATTCTGATGAATAGTGAAAATTACTAAATTATAATTAAAAACAACTTTTTTAATCAAAATAATTAATAGTGATAAATTATTAATTTGAGTGGTTTTAAAGTATATTTAGAATATATTTTTACAATTTAATACAATGTTGGTCATTGGATGTAATTTCACATTTAAACCAGTTATAAACTAGTGTCAATCTTTTGATAGTTATTATCTCTTAAAAACACGCTATTTGTTTTGACGACGAGAATTAATTTTTAAATTAGTTAATGCAACTGATATGTTTTGAATTTGGTAAAATAGACATCATTTTTGAGTTCATAATATCAAATATATCTTAGACCTAATTTTTGGTATTTTTCTGAAAACTTTCAATTTTTGATGAATAGTGAAACCACTAAGTGGTAGGTTAAAAACTGAATTTTTCATAAAACTTAATTTTACCGCTTCTGTGAATGGAATTTCGAAAATCCGACAGACACGGTTGATATCAGTAAGTAAAATGTGGTTCAATGAGATAAAAATAATTTTTTTGGTGAATAGTAACTTTTTACTTTTTTTGCCGCGGTTAATAGTAAATAGGGTAACTAAGGGTAAATATGATATTACTATTACCCTAACACATGTCCTAATTCTATTGAACAAGTGTAATTCGACCAAAAACAAGCTTAGGAATAAAATATGACCATTTAGGCCCACTTGGATTAGATTAGGACATTTATTATTATTTAATTCAAAGAAGAGTTAAACGAGTCAAAATAAAAGTTTATTTACTAAAACATTTTTAATATAGGGTTGTACATAAGATAAATTCGATTGTAAATATTCATTAGAAAGATAAAAATATTTCCTACATAATGACATTTTATTTATAATTTTTAGACTTTAAATAAATTAATTTATTTATGACACAACGATGATGCAGTAATTACCCTTTTAAGGAAATATTAACATAATTGATGTTATAAATGCTCAAATGAATGTAATTTGAGACTTTTTATGAATTACACTAATTTTCTAGGTTAATATGATATATTAGTGTTGATTTAATCAACTTTTTTCGAACATATAATTCTGTTATGACTTTCACAAAAATCATATATCAAATAGTGTCAAAATTGACACAAAATAGTTTTTAAATAAAATAAAATATTATTAATTGTTATTTTATTCCTAAAAATCTAAGGTTCGGCCAAATGACTTATATAAGGATATATGTATTAGTAATAAACAATTTGGGGTTCGTTTGGCATGTTATAGTAAGTGTATTAACCATATAGTGAAAGAAAACAAAAAGACACGGTAAAAGTTAAATTATTTAACTTAGAGTTAAATCTAATTGATAAGGTTAAAATAATATCATAAACTTTTCTAAATCCTATTGGTTGATAGGATTTCGACCCATCCCCACATTATCTTCGAAATAAGACCCTTTGGAACCATTATAAACTGATTTTGACTTTAATGTAAAATAATATTCTGAGATATTCCTAAAGTGCCCCTCTCCTCCCTTATAAAAGGGTACCTCCTCCCCCTCCTCCTCACACCAATTTGAGCACTCAAGCTCGGACAACCCCTGCCAAAATCTCTTCTCCACTTCCCTAGCAACATCCTAGAGGTTCTGGTCTTCCTCAAAGGCCAATTTTAGTGCCCTAAGAGGAGGTCTCAAAGAGGCGCTTCAAAGAGGAGGTAATTACCGTTACCAATTCTTTCATCTTTATTTCTTCTTCCACTTCTTCTTCTTAGGTTGTTTCATTATGAAGTTATAACATCAGTATCACTAATATACTGATAAGTTATTATAAGTATGAAACAACCCTATTTCACCATCTATCCATCCTACGGAAAAAGAAATCACCGCGCATGCGTACGTACGGAATACCGTCTCCACGCCGTGGTGTAATCTATTTTCCACCACCACCTTACATGGATGGGTATAATGGTGTAAAGAATAACTATACATAGTTATTACAACATCATATTGATTCTGATATATTGTATAATACACTCCAATTCAATTCAATATTTATGGAAATGATATCATCGCTCGTGCGTACGTACGGACTACCGTCTCCACGACGCGATGAGATTCATTCTCCATGTTAACCATTTAAGAATGATTATAAAGTATATATAAGAAATAATAATGAAATATATGACATTATAAAGCTACTGGATTTATGTATATATATATATATGTATGTCATCTACTTACTTCCATTCAAGACCATAGGGAAAGGAAAACAACGTTCATGCGTACGTACGGACTACCGTCTCCATGAACGGTGTTTTTCATTTCATTTATCTATCTATTATATATATATATATATATACTGAATATATATGATATATAAATCATATTTTATATTCTGGAATTAAGTAAATCATGATATAAGTAATAATAATGTCAAGAAGAACAAGTCAAAACACCTACGATAAATGAAACGATTTTACCCAAAACGCTTCTTTAACATGGAGTTTACAAAAGAACGGGTAATATAATGTCATAAGTGAACCATATATGATATCATAACAATTAATATGATTCTGTAATAAGTCAATGACATTATTTAAACCATTATACAGGAGCTTCGGACACGTACAAAGCAAATCGTACCTAAGGTAAGGGAAATATCACAATCTCATTTTTATCCGAGATTGTTTATACTTTGGTATTTACTGGGGTGTATTTTATCATCCACATCCATGTTTCCTCAATATGTAATATTATTTCCATCCACCTACAATTGTTTAAATCCGATTTTACCCTTCTATGAGTTTTTAGTAAAAGATATGAAAGGAATCTTTTGTCGTTTTTTTATACGAGGTACTTTTTAACTTTTCCGACAAAAGTACGAAGAATGTTTTTTTAACTTATACGGCACGAACGGTTTTTTACGGTTTTATAAAGCCTTATTTTCATGAACCTTCCTCCAAAATATTTCATGACTATTTTCAATAAAATCTTTTTCTTTTAAAATTGCATGATGTTTTGTGAAAATAAATTGATTTTGAAGAAGAAAGGATATTTTCCTCAAGAATTCAATTCAAGTGTTTTATCAAAATTATTTTTCATCTAAACTAAAAAAGGGTTATGTTTCTATCCATATTTTTACATTTATTTGACTATGTTGTGATGGAATTATGTTTATGAATTCCTTTATCTTATATGAATGGTTTTATGATGTCATGTTGTTTAAGAATCCCATTTTTATTACATGGGTTATGCAATGATGTATGATTTATGATTATGTGGCACACATAAGAAAGGATTCATTATAAGATGGGTGGGACCTATATCTCCCTCCAATGCATTGGGTAAAGATTTTATATCTCATGAGATAGACATGGCTGGAATGGTAGGTTATACCGGTTCAGTGAAACAGGACTGAAACGAGGGTTACTCGATTCAGAAAGGGACTTTGTCCACTAAGATAGTCTTGGAAATGTGTCTTGACTAACAAGAAATGATTCTCTATGATTATGTGTGAATGCCACAAAGTTTCATGTTTTAAGTTATGATTGTTTTGATTTCATTTCACTACTATGATTTATCCCATGTTATGAAATTATGCTCTCTTTTGCAGGTTAAGATTTCCAAAAGTTATGTTCTTATGAATATGATGTGATTGATTTTTATTTTGTATACCCTTACTGAGCATTTGAGCTCACCCTTTTATGTTTTCTTTTCCCCAGGATATAAAGAAAGGTTTTAGGTAAAAAAAAGGGAAGATCTTTATGGGAGATATTGAAGATCTTTCACCACGATTAGAAGATTACGTTCCGAGTTTCCAAAGACACTAAACTATTACGATCCTTGTGTGTGTGTGTTTTTGTTATGTACTAAGTATTCCGCAAAAGTAATGTAAAGTCTATGTACGTCAGGCTTCGGGTCTCTACAGTTGGTATCAGAGGCAAATGAGGTAGGAATGTATCCGATCCTTGGGAACTCTCACATGTGAGCGTTGGACGAAGCATGGCTCTCCGCCCAAGGGTTTCATGAGGAAATGGCTGCCACTGGGGATGGTGGTGTTTCCCGCCCAGGGGGTGTAGCCGCCCATGGAGTGCCCTGATAGGTATCAATTGTAGTCCACTGGATGTAATTCCTTACCTCTACAGTTGGTATCAGAGGAAAGGTTTAGTCAACCTTTGGAAACTAGGGTGCGAAAACGTTAGTGAGATCTCTAGAGATATTTCTAATGTATGTCTAGGGATGTCCCTAAGGTTAAGTATACGTATAGGTTATAGTACTAGAATTACGCTAACGATCATAGAATTAAACCTAAGATGTTAGATATTGAAGGTACTCCCCCTTTATTATGTTGTTTTCCCTAGCATGATTTTTGCCTCTCACACTATTCTTTTTGGGTTTTAGACGATGGCTGGAACCCGAAGGAACCGTGTTGATCAATGCAATGGACAATGCAATGATTGTCCTCCTGAACAAACAAATGTTATGGGAGATGGAGTGCAAAATCTTATTGCTATACTTACACAAGCTATGAATCATTCTGGACTTCCAAATGAGCAGAGAAGGGAACAATATTCTATTGAGTCCTTCATGAGGCAGCGTCCGCCTTCTTTCAGTGGGTCTACTGATCCATTAGTTGCTGAACAATGGATTAGTACTACTGAAAATATATTTTCAGTTCTTTAATGTTCTGAACATGATAAAGTCGTCTTAGCAGTATATCGTTTGGAAGGTGAAGCTGATCAATGGTGGAATCTTATCAAGAATACGAGGCCAAGAGATGAAATTGAGTCCATGGAATGGGACGAGTTCAAGAACTTATTTTTCAATAAGTACTTCCCTCGTATTCTTAGAACGAAGATGGAGAAGGAGTTTCTTGAACTAAAGAAAAAGGATGATGAATCTGTTGGTATATACGAAGCGAATTTTACAAGACTTGCAAGGTATGCATCTTGCATTATCATCCAACCTGAAAGTAAAGTTGATCGATTTTTCAGTGGATTAAAACCAAGTCTTCGAAGGGCATTAGCTATAAGAGACTTCAGTAGCTATGAAGAAATTGTACGTTGTGATATCAAGGTAGAAATGGAAGTTGGTGTTACATATCCATCTCATGGTTTTGACAAGAAACGAAAGATGGAGTTCAAGGAGAAATCTCAGAACAATGGTGAAAAGAAGATGAATGTTTCCTTATGCACAAAGTGTGGAAAGAAGCATGGTGGAGATTGTCTTAAAGGGACTAGAAAATGTTTTAAGTGTGGAAAAGAAGGTCATCGAGCAGCTGAGTGTCGAAGTAATGGAAAAAGGGTTTCTAATGATGTGAATACATCAAACACTGCAGAGAACGCACAACCAACACTTCAATGCTTCAAGTGCAAGGAAATGGGGCATTATGCTAATAAATTCCCTAATCCAAGGGTTAGTGATGATCAAAATGAGCAACCACTGAAGGCAAAGGATAAAGGGAAGTCACATGCGATCACTATTGGCAATGTTGAATATGACAACGATGTGGTGGAATGATTAAGAGTTTATGTAATGGGATTTCGAAATAATGTTGTATCATTGAGTATTACAATATTTATTGATGTGGTATTCAAAGTGATTGATATATTTTGGAAATAAGATGATATGTGCATAATGAAGGGAAAACAATAAAATGAAATGTTTAATAGTATTCATGAGCTCATGATTAATATAAGGACTAAGTGATATCATGGTTTGAGAATATACAATTTTGAGGATTTTGGTATGTGGAAGGTGTTAACTTTTAACTACATTCAAGTTTTCAGTATGGTTCAATGGGTATTCAAGAGAATACATGATTAAGACCTTTGAATGTTTGGAATGTGACCAACAAGACATAGATATGGGGATTAACGATAGTATTAAATCTCTGGTAATCGTTTTCACTATATTATGAGAGTGGACTGCAGTATTATGGATAAGCCTAAAGATTAGAATGGATTATGTTGAAGGTTAGAAGTTTTTTCGATATTATTGATGGGATGTTATAGTAATATAGTTTTAGAAAAAGGACAACCTGCAGGACGGGCGACAGCCCATCGCGTCGGACAAGGCTGTACGATCGAACCCACAACCGAAGTGCGACTGGCCTTTATCGCCTACCACTGGCCTACAGGAAGTCCCTGTTTAGTAGAAACTAGTTTTATTATATTAATCAGTATGATATATGAAGTATGAGTCCATTTTAGGAACCATATATGATTAATCTCACTATAGACCGACTTATGTATATAATTTTTGCTAGCCTTTTGTTTGAGACAGATGGAATGACCCGTCGTTCTATCACATAATCTGCTAACGCTTCATGAATAACAAATTCAACTTTATTTATTTAAGAGATGAAGTGGAAATTGTTCAAGGCACAAACAACAGTGAGATTGTACCAAAATAAAGTAAGTATTTATTCTAATTCAAATTTTCAACTCTAGGGAAATGATCTTGAAAACCAAAAATGTTGTCCTAGTGATCTTATACCTGATGAATCAGATGGTACCTTATATCATCACAAATCTATGGATTTGTGATTACTGGCTTTTCCATAGCCATGTTCTCTACCACTCTCCATCAGAACATGATGGTTAGATTTCTCTTCCATATCCATATTTTTACCTATGTGGAAACCCAGCGATTAGTTTATTTGGGTAATCGTTACATTTCATACTTTAGTTTTTAAAGCCAAGTTTTGGTTTTCCTTTTTACGATGTGGGATTCTATTAAAGAAACTTTCGAATAGTAAACCATTTATAACCCCGACGAATTTCGAGGGCGAAATTCATTTTAAGGGGGGTAGAATGTAACAGCCCGAGATTTTATGAAAAATATTCTTTTTATTTCACTAATGTCTTGTGTTGTACGCTACACCAAAAGGAGCTTGCACAACACGCATCCTTGACTTGCCTTGCATTACACGCAATCGCGACCTTCCACGATAGCGTGTGTTGTACGCAACACCGAGTTTCGCTAAACAACGATAAGCTATTAAGATATTATTAAAACTAGCCGTTATGAATAGTAATAACCACTTTTTGAAATTTTGTAAATTTTATTTTTCAAAATGGAATTCATTTTTGGATTCGTAATATCGAAATTAGCTTAGGGTGAAATTTTGGTACTTTTCGGATAACTTTCATATTCTGATGAATAGTGAAAATTACTAAATTATAATTAAAAACAACTTTTTTAATCAAAATAATTAATAGTGATAAATTATTAATTTGAGTGGTTTTAAAGTATATTTAGAATATATTTTTACAATTTAATACAATGTTGGTCATTGGATGTAATTTCACATTTAAACCAGTTATAAACTAGTGTCAATCTTTTGATAGTTATTATCTCTTAAAAACACGCTATTTGTTTTGACGACGAGAATTAATTTTTAAATTAGTTAATGCAACTGATATGTTTTGAATTTGGTAAAATAGACATCATTTTTGAGTTCATAATATCAAATATATCTTAGGCCTAATTTTTGGTATTTTTCTGAAAACTTTCAATTTTTGATGAATAGTCAAACCACTAAGTGGTAGGTTAAAAACTGAATTTTTCATAAAACTTAATTTTACCGCTTCTGTGAATGGAATTTCGAAAATCCGACAGACACGGTTGATATCAGTAAGTAAAATGTGGTTCAATGAGATAAAAATAATTTTTTTGGTGAATAGTAACTTTTTACTTTTTTTGCCGCGGTTAATAGTAAATATTGTAACTAAGGGTAAATATGATATTACTATTACCCTAACACATGTCCTAATTCTATTGAACAAGTGTAATTCGACCAAAAACAAGCTTAGGAATAAAATATGACCATTTAGGCCCACTTGGATTAGATTAGGACATTTATTATTATTTAATTCAAAGAAGAGTTAAAAGAGTCAAAATAAAAGTTTATTTACTAAAACATTTTTAATATAGGGTTGTACATAAGATAAATTCGATTGTAAATATTCATTAGAAATCTAAAAAGAGTTCCTAAATAATGATATCTTATTTATAATTTTTAGACTTTAAATAAATTAATTTATTTATGACACAACGATGATGCAGTAATTACCCTTTCAAGGAAATATTAACATAATTGATGTTATAAATGCTCACATGAATGTAATTTGAGACTTTTTATGAATTCCACTAATTTTCTAGGTTACTATGATATATTAGTGTTGATTTAATCAACTTGTTTTGAACATATAATTCTGTTATGACTTTCACAAAAATCATATATCAAATAGTGTCAAAATTGACACAAAATAGTTTTTAAATCAAATATTATATTATTAATTGTTATTTTATTCCTAAAAATCTAAGGTTCGGCCAAATAACTTAGATAAGAATATATGTATTAGTAATAAACAATTTGGGGTTCGTTTGGAATGTTATAGTAAGTGTATTAACCATATAGTGAAAGAAAACAAAAAGACACGGTAAAAGTTAAATTATTTAACTTAGAGTTAAATCTAATTGATAAGGTTAAAATAATATCATAAACTTGTCTAAATCCTATTGGTTGATAGGATTTCGACCCATCCCCACATTAGATTCGAAATAAGACCCTTTGGAACCATTATAAACTGATTTTGACTTTAATGTAAAATAATATTCTGAGATATTCCTAAAGTGCCCCTCTCCTCCCTTATAAAAGGGTACCTCCTCCCCCTCCTCCTCACACCAATTTGAGCACTCAAGCTCGGCCAACCCCTGCCAAACTCTCTTCTCCACTTCCCTAGCAACATCCTAGAGGTTCTGGTCTTCCTCAAAGGCCAATTTTAGTTCCCTAAGAGGAGGTCTCAAAGAGGCGCTTCAAAGAAGAGGTAATTACCGTTACCAATTCTTTCATCTTTATTTCTTCTTCCACTTCTTCTTCTTAGGTTGTTTCATTATGAAGTTATAACATCAGTATCACTCATATACTGATAAGTTATTATAAGTATGAAACAACCCTATTTCACCATCTATCCATCCTACGGAAAAAGAAATCACCGCGCGTGCGTACGTACGGAATACCGTCTCCACGCCGTGGTGTAATCTATTTTCCACCACCACCTTACATGGATGGGTATAATGGTGTAAAGAATAACTATACATAGTTATTACAACATCATATTGATTCTGATATATTGTATAATACACTCCAATTCAATTCAATATTTATGGAAATGATATCATCGCTCGTGCGTACGTACGGACTACCGTCTCCACGACGCGATGAGATTCATTCTCCATGTTAACCATTTAAGAATGATTATAAAGTATATATAAGAAATAATAATGAAATATATGACATTATAAAGCTACTGGATTTATGTATATATATATATATATATGTATGTCATCTACTTACTTCCATTCAAGACCATAGGGAAAGGAAAACAGCGTTCATGCGTACGTACGGACTACCGTCTCCATGAACGGTGTTTTTCATTTCATTTATCTATCTATTATATATATATATATACTGAATATATATGATATATAAATCATATTTTATATTCTGGAAGTGAGTAAATCATGATATAAGTAATAATAATGTCAAGAAGAACAAGTCAAAACACCTACGATAAATGAAACGATTTTACCCAAAACGCTTCTTTAACATGAAGTTTACAAAAGAACGGGTAATATAATGTCATAAGTGAACCATATATGATATCATAACAATGAATATGATTCTGTAATAAGTCAATGACATTATTTAAACCATTATACAGGAGCTTCGGACACGTACAAAGCAAATCGGACCTAAGGTAAGGGAAATATCACAATCTCATTTTTATCCGAGATTGTTTATACTTTGGTATTTACTGGGGTGTATTTTATCATCCACATCCATGTTTCCTAAATATGTAATATTATTTCCATCCACCTACAATTGTTTAAATCCGATTTTACCCTTCTATGAGTTTTTAGTAAAAGATATGAAAGGAATCTTTTGTCGTTTTTTTATACGAGGTACTTTTTAACTTTTCCGACAAAAGTACGAAGAATGTTTTTTTTAACTTATACGGCACGAACGGATTTTTACGGTTTTATAAAGCCTTATTTTCATGAACCTTTCTCCAAAATATTTCATGACTATTTTCAATAAAATCTTTTTCTTTTAAAATTGCATGATGTTTTGTGAAAATAAATTGATTTTGAAGAAGAAAGGATATTTTCCTCAAGAATTCAATTCAAGTGTTTTATCAAAATTATTTTTCATCTAAACTAAAAAAGGGTTATGTTTCTATCCATATTTTTACATTGATTTGACTATGTTGTGATGGAATTATGTTTATGAATTCCTTTATCTTATATGAATGGTTTTATGATGTCATGTTGTTTAAGAATCCCATTTTTATTACATGGGTTATGCAATGATGTATGATTTCTGATTATGTGGCACACATAAGAAAGGATTCATTATAAGATGGGTGGGACCTATATCTACCTCCAATGCATTGGGTAAAGATTTTATATCTCATGAGATAGACATGGCTGGAATGGTAGGTTATACCGGTTCAGTGAAACAGGACTGAAACGAGGGTTACTCGATTCAGAAAGGGACTTTGTCCACTAAGATAGTCTTGGCAATGTGTCTTGACTAACAAGAAATGATTCTCTATGATTATGTTTGAATGCCAAAAAGTTTCATGTTTTAAGTTATGATTGTTGTGATTTCATTTCACTACTATGATTTATCCCATGTTATAAAATTATGCTCTCTTTTGCAGGTTAAGATTTCCAAAAGTTATGTTCTTATGAATATGATGTGATTGATTTTTATTTTGTATACCCTTTCTGAGCATTTGAGCTCACCCTTTTATGTTTTCTTTTCCCCAGGATATAAATAAAGGTTTTAGGTAAAAAAAGGGAATATCTTTATGGGATATATTGAAGATCTTTCACCACGATTAGAAGATTACGTTCCGAGTTTCCAAAGACACTAAACTATTACGATCCTTGTGTGTGTGTGTTTTTGTTATGTACTAAGTATTCCGCAAAAGTAATGTAAAGTCTATGTACGTCAGGCTTCGGGTCTCTACAGTTGGTATCAGAGGCAAAGGAGGTAGGAATGTATCTGATCCTTGGGAACTCTCACATGTGAGCGTTGGACGAAGCATGGCTCTCCGCCCAAGGGCTTCATGAGGAAATGGCTGCCACTGGGGATGGTGGTGTGTCCCGCCCAGGGGGTGTAGTCGCCCATGGAGTGCCCTGATAGGTATCAATTGTAGTCCACTGGATTTAATTCCTTACCTCTACACTTGGATTAGATTAGGACATTTATTATTAATTTATTTAAAGAAGGGTTAAAGTAGTTAAAATCAAAGTTTAATAAGTAAATCATTTTTAATATGGGGTTATACATAAAATAAATTAGATTGTAAATATTCATTAGAAATCTAAGAAGATTTAATACATTATGGTATTTTATTTGTAATTTTTAGACATCAAATAATTTAATTTATTTAGGACACAAAGATGATGCAGTAATTATCTTATTAATGAAATATTGACATAATTGATAATATAAATACCAAAATAAATGTAATTTAAGACTTTTTATGAATTCCACTAATTTTATAGGTTACTATGATATATTATTGTTGATTTAATCAACTTGGTTCGAACATATAATTCTGTTATGACTTTCACAAAAATCATATATCAAATAGTGTCAAAATTGACACAAAATAGTTTTTAAATCAAATATTATATTATTAATTGTTATTTTATTCCTAAAAATCTAAGGTTCGGCCAAATGACTTAGATAAGGATATATATATTAATAATAAACAATTTGTGGTTCGTTTGGCATGTTATAGTAAGTTTATTAACCATATAGTAAAAGAAAACAAACAGACACGGTAAAAGTTAAATTATTTAACTTAGAGTTAAATCTAATTGATAAGGTTAAAATAATACCCTAAACTTGTCTAAATCCTATTGGATGATAGGATTTCTACCCATACCCACTTTATCTTCGAAATAAGACCATTTGGAACCATTATAAACCGATTTTGACATTAATATAAAATAATATTATGAGGTATTCCTAAGGTGCCCCTCTCCTCCCTTATAAAAGGACACCTCCTCCCCCTCCTCCTCACACCAATTTGAGCACTCAAGCTCGGCCAACCCCTGCCAAAATATCTTCTCCACTTCCCTAGCAACATCCTAGAGGTTCTGTTCTTCCTCAAAGACCAATTTTAGTTCCCTAAGAGGAGGTCTCCAAAAGGCGCTTCAAAGAAGAGGTAATTACCGTTACCAATTCTTTCATCTTTATTTCTTCTTCCACTTCTTCTTCTTAGGTTGTTTCATTATGAAGTAATAACATCAGTATCACTCATATACTGATATGTTATTATAAGTATGAAACAACTCTATTTCACCATCTATCCATCCTACGAAAAAAGAAATCACCGCGCGTGCGTACGTACGGAATACCGTCTCCACGCCGTGGTGTAATCTATTTTCCACCACCACCTTACATGGATGGGTATAAGGGTGTAAAGAATAACTATACATAGTTATTACAACATCATATTGATTCTGACATATTTTATAATCCACTCCAATTCAATTCAATATTTATGGAAATGATATCATCGCTCGTGCGTACGTACGGACTACCGTCTCCACGACGCGATGAGATTCATTCTCCATGTTAACCATTTAAGAATGATTATAAAGTATATATAAGAAATAATAATGAAATATATGACATTATAAACCTACTGGATTTATGTATATATATATATGTATGTCATCTACTTACTTCCATTCAAGACAATAAGGAAAGGAAAACAGCGTTCATGCGTACGTACGGACTACCGTCTCCATGAACGATGTTTTTCATGTCATTTATCTATCTATTATATATATATATACTGAATATATATGATATATAAATCATATTTTATATTCTGGAAGTAAGTAAATCATGATATAAGTAATAATAATGTCAAGAACAACAAGTCAAAACACCTACGATAAATGAAACGATTTTACCCAAAACGCTTCTTTAACATGGAATTTACAAAAGAACGGGTAATATAATGTCATAAGTGAACCATATATGATATCATAACAATGAGTATGATTCTGGAATAAGTCAATAACATGATTTAAATCATTATACAGGAGGTTCGGACACTTACAAAGCAAGTCGGACATAAGGTAAGGGAAATATCACAATCTCATTTTTATCCGAGATTGTTTATTCGTAAGTATTTACTGGGGTGTATTTTATCATCCACATCCATGTTTTCTCAAAATGTAATATTATTTCCATCCACCTACAATTGTTTAAATCCATTTTTACCCTTCGGTGAGTTTTTAGTAATATGTATGAAAGGAATCTTTTGCCGTATGAGGTACTTTTTGACTTTTCCGACAAAAGTACGAAGAATGTTTTTTTAACTATACGACATGAATGGATTTTTAAAACATTAATTCCAAGAAGCTTCCTCTACATGTTTTCAAGTTTATTTTTAATCAACTTCTTTTATTTTAAAGTTGTATGACATGTTATGAAAGGAAAAATGTTTTTGAAGAAGAAATGATATTTTCCTCAAGAATTCAATTCAAGTGTTTTATCAAAATTATTTTTCATCTAAGATAATAAAGGGTTATGTTTCTATCCATATTTTTACATTGATTTGACTATGTTGTGATGGAATTATGTTTATGAATTCCTTTATCTTATATGAATGGTTTTATGATGTCATGATGTTTCAAGAATCCCATTTTTGTTACATGTGTTATGCGATGATGTATGATGTATGATTTATGTGGCACACATAAGAAAGGATTCATTATAAGATGGGTGGGACCTATATCTCCCTCCAATGCATTGGGTAAAGATTTTATATCTCATGAGATAGACATGGCTGAAATGGTAGGTTATACCGGTTCAGGGAAACAGGACTGAAACGAGGGTTACTTGATTCAGAAAGGGACTTTGTCCACTAAGATAGTCTTGCCAATGAGTCTTGAATAACAAGAAATGATTCTCTATGATTATGTGTGCATGCCACAAAGTTTCAAGTTTTGTGTTATGATTATGGGGATCTCATTTTCACTTCTATGATTTATTCCATGTTATGAAATTATGCTCTCTTTTGCAGGTTATGATTTCCAAAATGTTATGTTCTTATGAATACGATGTGATTGATATTTCTTTTGTTTACCCTTACTGAGCATTTGAGCTCACCCTTTTATGTTTTCTTTTCCCCAGGATATAAAGAAAGGTTTTAGGTAAAAAAAAAAGAAGATCTTTATGGGAGATTTTGAAGATCTTTCACCACGATTAGAAGATTACGTTCTGAGTTTCCAAAGACACTAAACTATTACGATCCTTGTGTGTGTGTGTTTTTGTTATGTACTATGTATTCCGCAAAAGTAATGTAAAGTCTATGTATGTCAGGCTTCGGGTCTCTACAGTTGGTATCAGAGGAAAGGTTTAGTCAACCTTTGGAAACTAGGATGCGAAAACATTAGTGAGATCCCTAGAGATATTTCTACGGTATGTCTAGGGATGTCCCTAAGGTTAAGTATACGTATAGGTTATAGTCCTAGAATTGCTCTAACGATCTTGGAATTTAACCTAAGATGTTAGATATTGAGGGTACTACCCCTTTATTATGTTGTTTTCCCTAGCATGATTTTTGCCTCTCACACTATTCTTTTGGGGTTTTAGACGATGGCTGGAACCCGAAGGAACCGTGTTGATCAATGCAATGGACAATGAAATGATTGTCCCCCTGAGCAACCAAACGATATGGGAGCTGGAATGCAAAATCTTGTAGCCATGCTCACACAACTTTCTCAAGCTATGAATCATGCAGGACTTCCAAATGAGCAAAGGAAGGAGCAACATTCTGTTGAATCCTTCATGAGGCAGCGTCCGCCTTCTTTCAGTGGGTCTACTGATCCATTAGTTGCTGAACAATGGATTAGTACTACTGAAAAGATATTTTCAGTTCTTTAATGTTCTGAACATGATAAAGTCATCTTAGAAGTATATCGTTTGGAAGGTGAAGCTGATCAATGGTGGAATCTTATCAAGAATACGAGGCAAAGAGATGAAATTGATTCCATGGAATGGGACGAGTTCAAGAACATGTTTTTCAGTAAGTACTTCCCTCGTATTCTTCGAACGAAGACGGAGAAGGAGTTTCTTGAACTAAAGCAAAAGGATGATGAATCTGTTGGTATATACGAAGCGAATTTTACAAGACTTGAAAGGTATGCATCTGGCATTATCATCCAACCTGAAAGTAAAGTTGATCGATTTTTCAGTGGCTTAAAACCAAGTCTTCGAAGGGCATTAGCTATAAGAGACTTCAGTAGCTATGAAGAAATTGTACGTTGTGCTATCAAGGTAGAAATGGAAGTTGGTGTTACATATCCATCTCATGGTTTTGACAAGAAACGAAAGATGGAGTTCAAGGAGAAATCTCAGAATAATGGTGAAAAGAAGATGAATGTTTCCTTATGCACAAAGTGTGGAAAGAAGCATGGTGGAGATTGTCTTAAAGGGAATAGAAAATGTTTTAAGTGTGGAAAAGAAGGTCATCGAGCAGCTGAGTGTCGAAGTAATGGAAAAAGGGATTCTAATGAAGTGAATAAAGCAAACACTACAGAGAACGCACAACCAACACTTCAATGCTTCAAGTGCAAGGAGATGGGACATTATGCCAATAAATGCCCTAATCCAAGGGTTAGTGATGATCGACATGATCAACTGCTTAAGGCAAAGGACAAAGGGAAGTCACATGCGATCACTATTGGAAATGTTGAATATGACAACGATGTGGTGGAATGATTAAGTTTTTATGTAATGGGATTCCAAAATAATGTTGTATCATGGAATATTGGAATATTTATGTATTGGTCTAATGTGGTATTCAAAGTGATTGAGATATTATGCGCCTAATGAAGGGAAAACGAGAAAATGAAATGTTTAACAGTATTCAAGAGCTCATGATTGATATAAGGACTAAGTGATATCATGGTTTGAGTATATAGAATTTTGAGGATTTTGGTATGTGGAAAGTGTTAGATTTTAACTGCATTCATGTTTTCACTAAGGTATTCAATAGAATACATGATTAAGGACTTCGAATGTTTGGAATGTGACCAACAAAACATATCTTATGATATATGGGGATCGACGATGGTGTTAAATCTCTGGTAATCATTTTCACTATGTTATGAGAGTGGACTGCAGTATTATGGATAAGCATAAAGAATTGGAATGGATTATGTTGTACAGAAGTTATTATTGATTGAGGATAGAAGTTCTCTCGATATTATTGATGGGATGTTATAGTAATATAGTTTTAGAAAAAGGACAACCTGCAGGACGGGCGACAGCCCATCGCTTCGGACAAGGCTGTGGGAATCGAACCCACAACCGAAGTGCGACTGGCCTTTATCGCCTACCACTGGCCTACAGGACGTCCCTGTTTAGTAGAAACTAGTTTTATTTTATTAAGCGGTATGATATATGAAGTATAAGTTCATTTTTGGAACCATATACGATTAATCTCACTATAAGATGGACTTATAACTTTTGCTAACCTTTTGTTTGAAATAGATGGAATGACCCATCCTTCTATCACATGATCTGTTAATGCTTCACGAATAACAAATTCAACTTCATTTCTTTATGATATGAAGTGGAAATTGTTCAATTCACGAACAACAGTGAGATTGTAACAAAATCATGTAAGTATTTCTTTTAATTCATCAACTTTAGGGAAATGATCTTGAAAACCAAAAATGTTGTCCTAGTGCTCTTATATCTGATTAATCAGATGGTACCTTAGATCGTCACAAATTTATGGCTTTGTGATTGCTAGATTTTCCATAGCCATGTTCTCTACCACTCTCCATCAGAACATGATGGTTAGATTTCTCTTCCATATCCATATTTTCACCTATGTGGAAACCCAGTGATTAGTTTATTTGGGTAATCGTTACATTTCATACTTTAGTTTTTAAAGCCAAGTTTTGGTATTCCTTTTTACGATGTGGGTTTCTATTAAAGAAACTTTCGAATAGTAAACCATTTATAATCCCGACGAATTTCGAGGGCGAAATTCATTTTAAGGGGGGTAGAATGTAACAACCCGAGATTTTATGAAAAATATTCTTTTTAATTTTATTAATGTCTTGTGTTGTACGCTACACCAAAAGGAGCTTGCACAACACGCATCTTTGACTTTCCTTGCATTACACACAATCGCAACCTTCCTCGATAGCGTGTGTAGTACGCAATACCGAGTTTCACAAAACAACGATATGATATTAAAATATTATTAAAACTAGCCGTTATGAATAGTAATAACCAATTTTTGAAATTTTATAAATTTTATTTTTCAAAATGGACTTCATTTTTGGATCCGAAATATCGAAATTAGCCTAGGGTGAAATTTTGGTATTTTTCTGAAAACTTTCAATTTTTGATGAATAGTGAAACCACTAAGTGGTAGGTAAAAAACTGAATTTTGCATAAAACTTAATTTTACCGCTTCTGTGAATGGAATTTCAAAAATCCGACAGACACGGTTGATATCAGTAAGTAAAATGTGGTTCAATGAGATAAATTTTTTTTTGGTGAATAGTAACTTTTTACTATTTTTACCGCGGTTAATAGTAAATAGGGTAACTAAGGGTAAATATGATATTAATTTTACCCTAACACATGTCCTAATTCTATTGGACAAGTGTAATTCGACCAAAAACAAACTTAGGAATAAAATATGACCATTTAGGCCCACTTGGATTAGATTAGGACATTTATTATTAATTTATTTAAAGAAGGGTTAAAGTAGTTAAAATCAAAGTTTAATAAGTAAATCATTTTTAATATGGGGTTATACATAAGATAAATTCGATTGTAAATATTCATAAGAAATATAAAACGATTTAATAGATGATGGTATTTTATTTGTAATTTTTAGACATCAAATAATTTATTTTATTTATGACACAAAGATGATGCAGTAATTATCTTATTAATGAAATATTGACATAATTGATAATATAAATACCAAAATAAATGTAATTTAAGACTTTTTATGAATTCCACTAATTTTATAGGTTACTATGATATATTAGTGTTGATTTAATCAACTTGGTTCGAACATATAATTCTCTTATGACTTTCAAAAAAATCATATATCAAATAGTGTCAAAATTGACACAAAATAGTTTTTAAATCAAATATTATATTATTAATTGTTATTTTATTCCTAAAAATCTAAGGTTCGGCCGAATGACTTAAATAAGGATATATATATTAATAATAAACAATTTGGGGTTCGTTTGGCATGTTATAGTAAGTTTATTAACCATATAGTAAAAGAAAACAAACACACACGGTAAAAGTTAAATTATTTAACTTAGAGTTAAATCTAATTGATAAGGTTAAAATAATATCCTAAACTTGTCTAAATCCTATTGGATGATAGGTTTTCGACCCATCCCCACTTTAGCTTCGAAATAAGACCCTTTGGAACCATTATAAACCGATTTTGACATTAATATAAAATAATATTATGAGGTATTCCTAAGGTGCCCCTCTCCTCCCTTATAAAAGGACACCTCCTCCCCCTCCTCCTCACACCAATTTGAGCACTCAAGCTCGGCCAACCCCTGCCAAAATATCTTCTCCACTTCCCTAGCAACATCCTAGAGGTTCTGGTCTTCCTCAAAGACCAATTTTAGTTCCCTAAGAGGAGGTCTCCAAAAGGCGCTTCAAAGAAGAGGTAATTACCGTTACCAATTCTTTCATCTTTATTTCTTCTTCCACTTCTTCTTCTTAGGTTGTTTCATTATGAAGTAATAACATCAGTATCACTCATATACTGATATGTTATTATAAGTATGAAACAACCCTATTTCACCATCTATCCATCCTACGGAAAAAGAAATCACCGCGCGTGCGTACGTACGGAATACCGTCTCCACGCCGTGGTGTAATCTATTTTCCACCACCACCTTACATGGATGGGTATAAGGGTGTAAAGAATAACTATACATAGTTATTACAAAATCATATTGATTCTGATATATTGTATAATCCACTCCAATTCAATTCAATATTTATGGAAATGATATCATCGCTCGTGCGTACGTACGGACTACCGTCTCCACGACGCGATGAGATTCATTCTTCATGTTAACCATTTAAGAATGATTATAAAGTATATATAAGAAATAATAATGAAATATATGACATTATAAAGCTACTGGATTTATGTATATATATATATGTATGTCATCTACTTACTTCCATTCAAGACAATAAGGAAAGGAAAACAGCGTTCATGCGTATGTACGGACTACCGTCTCCATGAACGGTGTTTTTCATGTCATTTATCTATCTATTATATATATATATATACTGAATATATATGATATATAAATCATATTTTATATTCTGGAAGTAAGTAAATCATGATATAAGTAATAATAATGTCAAGAACAACAAGTCAAAACACCTACGATAAATGAAACGATTTTACCCAAAACGCTTCTTTAACATGGAATTTACAAAAGAACGGGTAATATAATGTCATAAGTGAACCATATATGATATCATAACAATGAGTATGATTCTGGAATAAGTCAATAACATGATTTAAATCATTATACAGGAGGTTCGGACACTTACAAAGCAAGTCGGACATAAGGTAAGGGAAATATCACAATCTCATTTTTATCTGAGATTGTTTATTCGTAAGTATTTACTGGGGTGTGTTTTATCATCCACATCCATGTTTTCTCAAAATGTAATATTATTTCCATCCACCTACAATTGTTTAAATCCATTTTTACCCTTCGGTGAGTTTTTAGTAATATGTATGAAAGGAATCTTTTGCCGTATGAGGTACTTTTTGACTTTTCCGACAAAAGTACGAAGAATGTTTTTTTAACTTATACGGCATGAATGGATTTTTAAAACATTAATTCCAAGAATCTTCCTCTACAAGTTTTCAAGTTTATTTTTAATCAACTTCTTTTATTTTAAAGTTGTATGACATGTTATGAAAGGAAAAATGTTTTTGAAGAAGAAATGATATTTTCCTCAAGAATTCAATTCAAGTGTTTTATCAAAATTATTTTTCATCTAAGATAATAAAGGGTTCTGTTTCTATCCATATTTTTACATTGATTTGACTATGTTGTGATGGAATTATGTTTATGAATTCCTTTATCTTATATGAATGGTTTTATGATGTCATGATGTTTCAAGAATCCCATTTTTGTTACATGTGTTATGCGATGATGTATGATTTATGATTTATGTGGAACACATAAGAAAGGATTCATTATAAGATGGGTGGGACCTATATCTCCCTCCAATGCATTGGGTAAAGATTTTATATCTCATGAGATAGACATGGCTGAAATGGTAGGTTATACCGGTTCAGTGAAACAGGACTGAAACGAGGGTTACTCGATTCAGAAAGGGACTTTGTCCACTAAGATAGTCTTGGCAATGAGTCTTGACTAACAAGAAATGATTCTCTATGATTATGTGTGCATGCCACAAAGTTTCAAGTTTTATGTTATGATTATGGGGATCTCATTTTCACTTCTATGATTTATTCCATGTTATGAAATTATGCTCTCTTTTGCAGGTTATGATTTCCAAAATGTTATGTTCTTATGAATACGATGTGATTGATATTTCTTTTGTTTACCTTTACTGAGCATTTGAGCTCACCCTTTTATGTTTTCTTTTCCCCAGGATATAAAGAAAGGTTTTAGGTAAAAAAAAAAGAAGATCTTTATGGGATATTTTGAAGATCTTTCACCACGATTAGAAGATTACGTTCTGAGTTTCCAAAGACACTAAACTATTACGATCCTTGTGTGTGTGTGTTTTTGTTATGTACTAAGTATTCCGCAAAAGTAATGTAAAGTCTATGTACTTCAGGCTTCGGGTCTCTACATCTTGGACCTAAGCAGGTGCAATAACTAGAGTTTGGACGGATGTTGTGGCTGGTACTGCAACTGAGGATAACACTACCGATTGTTGTTGCACTTGACCCATAGGATTAGACCTGTGAGGGTGTACTGGTAAAGGAGGATATTCTTGATCCATCTTAGTAGATGCAACAAATTCCCTTGATTGACTGACTCCAGCACGCTTAGGAGGAAGACTACCTTGAAGTAGTTCTGCATTCAACCTCCTTAATTCCTTCATTTCTTCCTCTAGTTGTAAAAATATTTACTCTAGTGAGAGTGATTGGCCTTCTACAAAGGAAGGGTTTAATGTAACTTGATTGTTTACTTTTCCCTTGTTGGATGCCTTTTGGAGAGGGGGAAGTTGGTTATTTGAAAGAATACCTAAATTATGGGTAAACCTTTGATTTCGTGTACGCACAACTTCTTCATTTGTGTCTGTGTGTACAACTTCTTAAGTCGGAACCTCTTCATCTAATCCCTCTGAGTGAGACTCATGTTCTGGAGGATCAGCAACAATGACATTGATGACATTAATTGATTCACAACGCATTGCATCCCTTATATCGGCATTTATGAGACACTGTCTTTTTCCATGTTCTTGATGAGACATTACCTTTTGTTGATTTGATCCCTCAGGAACTTCTTGATGAACCGTAACTTGGAGGGAATATCCTGATAATTAGGATCTATATTTTTCTTGTGGCTTCTTCCCTAATTGAGAGAATACTAACTTTCTTTAAGGAAGAGATTGAGGTTTTGAAAAATTCCCCCGTCCGGTGGAATGGGGATGTTTCTACTGTTTCTTCTGAACTCCTCGAATTGTATTTGTTGATTCTTAGGGTTGGGTTAAAAGAGTCCCCCGTCTAGAAAGCTGTGGTGGTTCTTGAGATGCTATATCTGATACTTTCTTAAAATCTCTCATGATCTTGTGGACTTTAGTCTGGAAATTAGCTGGATGCATCAACCTACATCCACTCAAATCACTTGGCTTAAATGAATTCTTGATAATTTCTAACACTTCTGTCACCTAATGATGCGATCACTCTAAATGAGAATTCTTTTTGATATTCTCATTTTCCTGATGCAAAAGTAATTCTACAACTTGTTCTTTTTATGCCTGCCTTTGGGAAGAACTAGTTGAGGCATGTTCTTAAGAAAGACTTTGATTACAAACAAAGCCAATTGGTTGTGGCCGGCCATGGGAAATAACATTGCATGAGACCATTTTCGGCGGGCTTTCTTCACTGGAGAGTACAGTGAAATGCAGTGCTCCATGAACCCCCCATCCCCTGATATGTATACCATATGTGGCATTGAAAATTAACTGGAAAAATCTTTTTAGTGTGCCAAGTCATGAACGTTGAAGGGATCTCTGCTGCTTTTCAACCTTCGGATATCGAGAAACTGAGAGAGAGGCCAAATCAATTTGGCATTGTAACCCTTATATTATCTTGACATGATTTTCATATTCATTATAAGACAATATTTTCTTTTTCAATTGAAAAAGAGTTTTCCACATGTTGAGATGAATATCGTGAATATAATCTTCTGTTAACATCTCTGGAATTTCACAATGAGAGTCATCCAAAGGAAAAAACATGATTGGCACTTCAACTTTCACCAGTTGTTTTCTTATATTCATAACTTCCTATTTATCATTAAATGAAGATTATTCTACTTGATTAGACCAGAGCTGGTTCTTCCTTGCTGCTTCAGTAGATTCAAAAAGATTGGTAGAGAATTCATTGATCAAACTAGAAGATGAACGACCCATGGGTGGTTCGGAGAATGACCTACACCCCGGGATATCTTTTGATTGAGAAATTATTTCACTTGCTAGTGGTAAAGCATCAGACATGACTAGATTCACATTTTCATGTTCTTCAAGATAATAAGTCTTTCTTGTCACTACATTGTCCACTAGTGCATTTTCCAGGAAATGTGAAATACTACTATAGAGAGGACTTTCGCAGCTAAATTCATCATCATGGTGAGGACCACCATGGTGGGTTACAGCAAAAGATGAAAACTTTTTCTCCTTGATCTTCTGGCCACACAAAGGGTTCTTGTGGATCTCATCTGAAGATGAAACTTCAAGATCGACCGAACTGTCATGAATCAAGCCTTCATGAGGAAGTGTCTGATGAAGACCTTCAGAATTAATGTTCCCACTATTGGGAAATGAGTGAGTTGAATCTTGAATTCCAATAGATAATTGTATGAGGGCTTCAAGAACTCCAGCATTGATCAAGGCCTTATTATAGATTGGCTCTTAATTTCTTGACTGTGTTGGACGTGTATTCTTCTTAGATGCCTTCTTACTCACTTTAGGAACCACTTGTTGACAAAAGTGGTTATTATGGGCAGGTGTATGTTTCTGCTTAGGAGAAATAGTCAGGTTAGGCTGATTATATCCACTCAAATCAGGTGTATGTACCTAACTTGGTAGTCCGTATGACATGGGGGAGTAAGCCCCAAAACCCTCTTGGACTAGAACAGAGGTTTGTATCTTTTCCGGAGTGATATGTTGATGTGTCACTCCACTGGTAGGGACAGATTTTCATTTCATTCCCTGTGATGCTGCTGAAGCTGTTATAATATTCTGACAGGCATCCAGAATATGAGAAGGGATTTTCTTCTGCTCTTTCACCATTATTAGAATGTGCTTTGTGACTTCAGCTGTCGGAATGGGAATATACATCCATTCCATGCTTGGAGTAGGTGTGTATTCCTTTTATGGTCCTCCTTTTCCTGTTAGTTAATTCTGACAGTACTCATGTGTGGGGGCATTGAGTTGAGTCTGCTCCAAATTTGTCATTGGAGCTTTCCGATTGACTTCTCCTAATGCTACCAAATGAGACTGTTGGTAGGCTTGATGAATATTGGCAGGTGTATGTGCCTTCTGTGTATTCCTCATCAAGTACGGTTGATGATTTTCCTTCAATACTGGTAGACGAGACTACTGAAAGAATTGTTGATTGTAAACAAGTGTATGTTTTTGTTTATCAGTTGCCACCATATCAAATTGGAGACCTTGTTTGGTTGTAGTCAGACGAGCCTACTAACTAGATGATGAGTTATAAACAGGTGTATATGCCTGCCTATAATACTCCGTCAGAATTTCCTGGCGGGATTGGCGTGTTGCTGCAATACGAGTCTGCTGGGAAGTAACATCAGGACAGACGAGTGTATGTGCCCGCTCATTGCTTTCCATTAGGTTGGCTTGAAGGACTTATCTAGAGGGGGAATAAGTAAGAACCAGCTCCATGTTGACCAAATTTCACCTCTAATGGTTCATCTTGCATTCTCGGGTCTGAGGGACCTGAGCCGAACCCCTAAAGGCGATACCTTCATCATGTTGAGGGTGCACTACCGCACGAGTCTGGTGGCGATTGTTGATGTGAGCCCTCAGGAAGGACTCCTGTCTCCTTGAATTAAGGCCTTGAGTGACCTTATCATTAACTTCCCCAGAATATGGGAGGGACTGGTGATTGCGTTACGGAGATAACGACCTGAAATGGTTGGAGACGGTGGTTGGCACCACCATTTCTTGATCACTGGTTGTTGCTGTCCGGACAACAAGGGTGAATTATTGGCTTGGAGGGCTTGTCGAGTAGCCTCCAGAGTTAGAATGGTACTGTGTTGATGGTATTCCTTAACCATTGCATTTGAAACCCAGCATTGAAGACACTGAGTTGGTGATGTCGTCCTCAGAGCAGATGGGGATCTAGCAAGAGTAGTAGTAGAGGTATTCACATGTGTGAACTTTAGAGAAGCCTTTTTTGTAACGCAGAAGATCTTTGAAAATAGTTCCTATTTGATATAACAGACATAATCAAGATAAGTTCGGAAACTACATCTTTTGGATGAGCACGTATGTTATTTATTATTTTGTTGGCCCTCTCATTGTGTTTAAATAGGGTCCTGACAAATAAAGAGTGCTTGTTCACCATTTGTTTTCCCTCTAAAAACTGGGATGACCTCGTTGGTTTAACGTCCAAACATTCCAATCGGTTTCTAATAGTTTTATTCGTATAATTGGAAACATACAATGATTCTATATCCATTTGGACCTACTTTCCAAAGGTAGGGGATCATTAGTTATGGACCGATGAGGCTTAAGAATTTGCATTGGTCGAGATGATGGGATGTCGGACTCATCACACCTTTTTTAGGGGAATTATTGTCTACTTCGGGACACTCTTTATAGATTTAAGTTTTGTTCATGAATCCTTATTAAATTACGCATTATGAAAATGCGCTTTCCTTTAGATTTGATAATCAATGATTGATATGTTTGGGATTTAGATAATCTTTTATATGTATTTGAGGTTCTTCATCGATAGAGAATCATCTGTATTTGTTAGAGATTCTTAGTCAATGGTATCCTTCAATACATTGTATAGAGATCTCTTGGTTATTATGATAACCATACGGGCTTTAAAGACACTCAGTTGGGCACTTGAAGTTTATTGTCATTTAGAAGGACATAAATTATTTCAGAGTTGGGATCGTACCCGCAGATGGTCTACCTACGTATCCTTGTTTAGAAAAAGAATCATAACCCACTTAGTTTGAGCAAATAAGTGTGAGTTTTATGCATGATTGATGGCCCAAAGAAAGATGCCATAATTACTTTTACACTCTTAGCTCATGTGAGTCATGCTCAGTGTGAGAAACAAGAGGTATCAGTAAAACCTGACGATTATGCCATGAAAGATGAAATTATAGGAAATGATGTGGGGCTTATGTATGTATGACTTCCAAGATAAATAAATATTAGGATTTACTTTAGGGAAGAAACCCAGGAACAAGGTCCATAAAGGTATATCTGCTTTATGGAGATTTAGATACTTAACTTAGGACTTAATCCGGAGAAGGATGCCCAAGTTAGAGGAAACTTATGATTGGGTTTTATTCCTTAGAAGGAAGCCCAAATCAAAAGTAAATTAAGACAGGGGCTTACTCTTTAAAAGGAGGCCTGGGTTAGGGGACTTGGATTGGGGCTTACTCCTGAAAAGGAGGCCCAGGTTAAAGATCCTCTCATCTTAAAGGATGAGGTTGAATGAATGAAATCTCTAACATTAGTGACATATGGATATGTAAATCACTATGTTTTAAGAGATGTTCCATATAATCCCTTTCAGATAAGGACTCCAACAAAGGAACCGTGGAAAAAATGGGTTTGAATAGGGTTTTGAAGGCTAAAATCTTGAAGAGGAGAGGTGGATTTGAAGAAATGAGTTGAATAGGCAGGAGAGGAACCCAAAAATAGGTAGGCGCGCAAGTCTTGTTGGGCGCGCAGGTCCTGGGCGCGCAAGTGTACTTGCGTGACACAGGTGTACGTGCATGCCGGTTAACCAATGGGGTAATACATGGGAAAGACTTGGCTCAAGCCCTTAGTATTATCCCTAAGGACTTCCAAATGATTGGTGCGCAGGTTCTGTTGAAGGGATAAGGTGGCGCGTAGGTGTGACCATTTCCCTTAAGGGTTATACACTTAGGCACACAAGTGTTGGTGAATTTCAACACTTAGTCCTTGTTCCCCCTCTTTAGATCTTCTATTCTAGGTAAAAAATTACCTTAGAAGTGTTCGGAATACTTAAAGAAGAGACTAGGGTGCCAGGAGCTCAAATCTAACTTTTGGAATTTTTTATCCTCGAAATGGGGGGCCCACAAAGGTATTTATAGGCTTCTGAAGACCTTGGGAGAAAATCAAATAGGGTGCGCAAGTCACCTGTGCACCCAATATGTGGCACGCAAGTATACCTGCATGACCATATTGGAAATTGTGCATCCCATGCTTAAAGAAATCCTTGTTCGTGCCTTTGTCTATTTTTTATGTTTCCTCAAAGGATGAATCACTTTGTGTTTAAGGTATTTCCCTTTTCATTCGTTAGACTCTGTGATGGAAAAGAGCATCAACACACAATTTTGTAAAAAGGTAAAAAAATACAACATTCAAAAAATGATAAGAAGATTTATTTTAAACCATTTTTTATAATTAAAAAAATTCATAAAAAAGACCTTTATAATCATTTGATAATATTAAAAACATTTTTAGAAAACATACAAATGAAATAATATTTTTTCGACTGAAGGGTGATATAAAGTCAATTTTTGTTAAAAATAAATTTTTGGTGTCTTGAGTACTTAAGTAGAAAAAATTGAAATAACATATATTAATTTATAGAAATAACCATAGGATAATAAGCTATATTAGTTTTAAAATATAAAGTCCAATAATTCTCCCAATAGAGACTTAAACATAAACAATCCCGAATAATGATGAGATTGTGAATTTAACCATTTCCACTTTAGTATCCTTATAGTTATAACCCCAAAAATAAATAACTTCAAATGAAACTTCAAATACACTTAATATAAACTTAATCATGATATATCATATCAAAAGTGAATTATATACACCACATTAAATAAATAAGTGGTGAATATGGCATATGTCTAATGAAAATATAAGTGATAAAAAAACTCATACTTCAAGTCTGAATTCCTTAGTTTGTTCCTGAACACACTATATAGTAAATATAGATTTATTATAAATTTATTCAATAACTGTACTCATATATTTCATCTATATATTATTTATTTATAATATTTCTTTGTTAAAATCATCATTTCGGGTAATAATAGCTTCATTTTTATGTATGTTTTGGTTTGGTAGTTTCAGTCCTTTTAATTTCATCATTTTTCAACCATATACATAATTTTAAACATGATATAAATATTATAAATATTAATTATATATTATTTAGAGTAATAAATAAAATATAGTGATAGAAAAATGATTTACACTATTTATGGAGATGAAAGGTTGTATATACACATAAACAATATTTGTACTTTTAGATGGATGGAATGAAAGAAAGGAAAATAATAATATGACATTATAAAATCATTATTATAAAATATTGACCATTTATATTCATTAAATATATCCTTATTACTATATATATTGAACATATGTGAAAAATATATCACACCACTTCATTGAGGTGGTATTCCACAAGTACACACGGGCAACGTTATCATTTTCCAATGGATTGGAAGGTAAGAAGGTAGATATGATAATATATTTACAAAAGAATAAGTATTTCCTAAATATAATATATAAATAATAAACCCATCATAATACCAATACATAAAATAGGGCGATGAAAAATGAATTGTATCACAACGTGGTGACAGTAAGTCGTACATATGCACGAGCGATACTTTCACATTCCATTTGATGGAAAATAGGGTGGATAATATTGTTTTCGTAATCATAATAACATTTCAATATATTTATGATAATGAAATAATTAAATTATGTATAATATAATAGATTTATAGTAGGTAAAAAAAGAATTAAAAATATAGTGATTGGTTATGGCGACTACCTCTTCTTTGAAACAACTCTTTTAAATCTCATCTTTTGGGTCATAGAGTTAGTATTTTTGAAGAAAGAGAACTCTAGATTGAGAAAATGGGAGTATGGAAGATGATATTTTAGGATACAGTGGATCAATATGGATGAAAGTTGTATTAATAAGTGAAGGAAGAGGTCTCCATTTATAAGGGAGGGAAAGACACAGTTGGAATTTTAAAAAAGATTAAAATATAACTAAGTCATTATCAATAAAAAATACTTAAAAATTACCATATATTAGAATATAAGTTACTATATGGTTTAAATATAACCAAAAAATAAATTTTTACAAGTTTAAGTGGTATTTTAAACCTTATCATTTGGTTTAACGCTTTTGTTACTATATTTTAACCTTCACTACTATATCACCTTTTTTCACACTTAAGGGGTTATAATTTTACTTATAAGGTGATAATTGGATCATAAATGGAAAAAAGATAAAATTTTAGACTATATATTTTCCACCATTTCATCTTTCAAATTTTTTATTATTTTTAAATAATTTATTAATTTTAAAAAAATCAATAATGTCAATTTTTACACTATTCATTTAATTGGACTTAAAATACATAAAAAGGGATGGAATTAAAAAATAATCATTTTATATGAAAATAAAATGTTATATTTATCTAAAAATTTAATTAAAACTATAAATAACTAAAATTATATTAAATTTAATATTTTAAAAAGAATTTATTAAATTTTATTATTAATAGCATAAATAATGTATTTATATTATGTAATAATTTAAAGTAATTATTTAATGACTAAAAATTATAAATAAATTACCATCATAAATATAATTTTTCTATGAATATAATATATATTTACATTAATTCATATCATGATTTTTCCCTAGTTAGACACATAATAGATATTTAAAAGTAAGTGAGTGACATTTTGTGTTTTTCTTTACTTTAAATATTATATATGTAATTTTTAATAGAAAAGTGTCCATTGAACAAAAAAAATTATAGAATAAGTTCATAAATTCCATATTAATTTCATTAAATATTAATTATGATAAATAATTATATCCTTAGTACTTATTTTTATCTTATATTAACCCGATTTACCCTTTACCGATGTGATAAATTTTACCACAAATACTATTAATAGTTACAAAAAATAAAATGGATAAATTTAAAAAATTTAAACCTATTGATTTAATTTATGGAATCCATTTTATTAAATTAAATACTTATATTTATAATTAATTAATTTAAAATTAAAATGAAATACAAAATGTAAAAGAGTTTTTCAGAAAAATGATTTTTTATGTATAAAAATGTTTTTATTACAAATTGAATCATAAAATTGATTCCAATTAATTTAATTAAATTATTAATAATATAATAGAACTAAATTTATATTGAAATAAATTTTAAAAAAAATGTAACTCTTTAAATTCTTGATTCAATAATTCAATTTTCAATAAAAATAAGTATTTTTCACAATTCACTTAAAAATCAATCCTTTTTGAAAACTCTAAAAATCTCACCCTAACCTAATTTTGATATTCAGATTTAAAAAAGTATATTTTTTATTTAAAATATAAATTGTAGGAATTAATTTTAAAATTTTATAAAAAAAACCATAAAAATTATTTTTGATGAAAATATACTTCTGAAGCATTAAATAACATTTTTTTTTGAAAATTGAGTAATTATTTACTAAGAATTAATAAATGAATTTTTATTGTGTAGTTACTTTATATATATTTCATAATTATATTAATTATATTAATGCCCACCAATTCTGCAACTATGAGATAAATGATATATTAATTAATAATATTTTAATAGTATATCATAGTTTTTTAGACTTAGTGTTGCATGTTACATAATCTATTAAAGAAATTAAATTTATTTAAATAGAAATATATTATAAAATATTGGGTTTTTAAATTCTACCCCCATTAAATAAATTTCTCCCTTTTAATTTTACCTCGGTCATTGAATTATCAACCTTTTCTAAAAACGCACATCGTAAAGAGGGATAATAAAACATCCATTAAAAAGGGATATAAAGGTTACCAGAAATATCACATATTTATGTTATCAAATCATAATAACATTGGTAATAAGTTAAAATATATTTCTGGAAGAGAATACTAGAATAAAAATGACTAATAAAGAGTAATTGACAACATTTCCATGAGAAAGTTAACCACTACAAAACCATAAATTCTTGATTGTTTAAAGACCATTGATTCCTTAGAAATGAAACTAAATGGATAAATTTTTAATTTCAAGGAGATTTTTCTTAAGATGAAGGATTATTTTATTATCCAAATAATATTATCGATAAAATATAATTACATGATTTATTTACATCTCATTATTACAGTCTCATCCTTTGGTTCCATTTTGATTAATTTACACTTCATCTATTTCTCAATGAAATGAATATTAATGATGAAAATTTTCATAAATAAAGTACTAAAATTAACTTTTATCAAATCATAAGATCCATAACTCGTACCTTGTGCATTTAAATTTTTACCAAAACCAAAATGATTAGTAAAATTTATCCAATAACACCCAAGGTTCTATTTAATCCATTAAATAAATAATTAACCTTACAGATGCTCTAAAATATGACTAACCAAATTCAAAAATACAAATATTTATGAATAAGGTTCCAAAATTTCAAAAATCAACTTATTATTAGTCCCTTACAAAGTATCTCTTAATGTCACATGTAAATACCTTGATCATATATTCTCTTAAAACATGGTAATAACTTCAATCACCATAAAACCTTAATGAAAACATATATAATTCCAAGAATTATCACTCCACTTATTCTTGAAATAAAATCTTAGATTATAAAATATCCTTCATAAATAAAAAAATCTAATAAACTCTATCAGGAATAAATTTTTCGTCAAATAACTAATATTTTCAAGGTAACCAATACTATTACATTTACTTATTCAATTAAAATCTTCTATTTATCGTAACTAAACATTATTAACTCAAAATTAGGAACGCATTAAAGGTTATCTTTCCCATATAAATGTATTATATAAAAATATCACCTTACCAAAAAATCACTTTTCTTGGTTATCAGTACCATTTATCACATTCTTTCAATTAATTAAAGAAAAAATAATATAGTTTAATCCTTATAAATTTAATGATTATTATAACTAGAATATCATTGATAAAATAATTTTATAATAAAATTCTTGAATCCAAATACACAAGAAATTTAATCATTTCACTTTGGCTATAATAATGGCATAAGAATAACCTTGATCCCTTATTTTATTTTGAGATAAACCCCCCTGATGCTTGGAGAATTAATTTTTATAGTACCTAATCTCCTTACAGTTTAAACAATGGACATTAAATGTTTCTTTATTACCCTTTAATTCATTCATATCACATCCTTTCTATCCACACTTAAATAAAACTCCCATTCCAATTAAGTAAGTACTGGGTAATTTATTTCCACAATTATCACATGTGGGAAAATACTTCTTTCCATTCTCCCACTTATCCATTTTTTGTTCTTACATCATTTTCTTCTATTTATTTTCTTCTAATCCATAAGACATGGATAATTCTTTACCTATCTTGATATCTCATGATACTATATCATCATATGATGAGAATGATTTTGTGACTAGTTCCCTTTGAAGAATTGGTTTTAACCCATTAAAGAAATATTCAATATCACTCCACATATTATATATTTAATACATGACTTATCAATTTAACCATTTAAATTTAGATTCATACTTAGCAATATTTTCCTCTTCCTTTTGTCTTAGACTAAAAAATTGTCTCTCCACTTTTGCTCATTTTTGTGTGAGTAAATTACTTTTCTAAGAAAAGTTCCATAAAGAAATTCAATTCCACGATATGTATTTAGTCCTCATCCATAGTGTTTTGAATCAATTACCACCATTTATCTCCATACCCTGGGAGATGATAAACTTTCATGATAACCTTCTCCCTCTAATCTCTCCCCAAACTGATAAATATCTTCTCAATGAAACTTATCTATTTCTCAACTATAAATGGATTTATAGTCCCATTGAATGATGAAATTTGTTGAAGCATTAAGAGGTCTAACATTATTACACCACATTTTATATCAGTTGGATTATTATTAAGGTAATGGTTTTTGTTCATAACCTTATTTTTCTACCCCAACGTAGAATTAATTTGTTCAGCTCTAGCTGCATCTTCATTATCTTTCCCTAGAGGGAAATCTCGACATGGATTGTATGCATTGATATGGTTTTCATTACTTCCACTAGGTTCCATTTCTAAACAATTAAACACACTAGATTAGATCATATAAATATAAATCATAATTTATAATTTCAAAACTAATAATAGACTTAGAATAAATTCATAATATCATTTTATTACATTGGAACTAAATACAATAAATCACATCCCAAAAGAAAAAATAGTTTAGTAGTCTTGGTAAACTAGATACATACTTGAATACAAAGTATATTCAAAAACATAAAATACAACATATTTTTTTCTTTGGGATAATCATTATTTATTTTATAATATCCCTATATATCAATAATATATGATTTCTTGTAATCCTAAAGAAAAAAATAATAATAAAGGGTAGATCTTAGATGCTTAGTAAGGGAACACATGCAGTGGAATATAAATATGGAATGAATAATATGGTAGGAATAAATTATGATCAAATAAGGTCATATAAATAATATAATGAGTTTGAAACGTATCCATGGATACAAGAAAACTATTCAACTAAACTCATGGGAATCAATAATTGATTTCTTAATGATGGAATTCATAATTCTAGACACCTAAACTTACCATAGAGGCCTCGTACCAATACATCTAAAATAAAATCAAGGCCACATACCAAGAAGTCTATATAAATGAGTAAAGATTCTTCAAAATACAAAATTTAGTTTTTCTCAGATTAATTAATGATATATTTAGGGGATATATAATCTCAGGCCTACCCATCACTTAATAAGTCCAATGCATTCATCATCTGAAAAAAATATAACTTAAACAACAAGCCTTAAAAATCATTAACTACCCATATTAGAAGAACTAGAATACATAATATCAATAAATTCCCTAGTAAATATGATCATAAACCATACAAATAAATATGGCATACGGTATCATAATAGCATAACCTAATTAAATCATAATATTCAACAAAGTATGTGAACATAGATGAAAATACTTTCAAAAGATCAGTAGAAAATTTCATGAGGAAAATACCCCTTTTCACTTTGAAAACACTTATTTAAATTCAAAATACTTCCCATATATTAAATAAAACATTTTTTAAATTAAAATCCTAAAATTTTATGGTAATATTTAAATTATTTATTTTTTATGATGATAAAAAATTCTATTAAATCCATATAAGTTAAAAAAATATCTTTCACATTTTTGTAAAAAGGTCAAAAAGTACTTCTTTCAGAAGAAGAAAAGAAAATTATTTTTATAAAATTAAATTAAAATTAAATCATAGGTAATAATTAAATACAAATATAATATTTTAATTTTAAAAAAAATCTTCAAAAACCTTTTACAAAATATGGACATGGAAGATAAATGTTTTTTAACTGAAGAGAGAAATAAAGTTGATTTTACATAAAAATATATTTTCAGTCTCTTAAGTATTTAAAGTGTGGAAAATTGGAAGGAAAATGTTAATTTATATAATAACCATATTATATTAAAATATATTATGTTTATGATATAAAAATAATATAATTTCCCAAATGTATATTTAAACATAAACAATCCTAAATAATGATGAGATTGTGAAATAAAATCTTACCAATATGGTATCTTCATAATCCAAACCCACATGAAATAAATAACTTAAAATTAACCTTTAAATAAAATTAAAATATTTTGAATATTTATATTTCAAATCAATAAGGAATTATATAAACCATATAAAATAAACTAGTGGTGAATATGACATATGTCTCACGAAAACAAAAGAGAGACGAGAAACCCTAACATAAGGTTCAAATTCCTTTATATGTGTCCAAAAACCCTATATAATTAATATATATTTATTATAAATATATTAAATAACTATAAAATATATATCATACCATATATTAATTACTTATTATATTTTATCACCTGTTTATTCACAATTCTTTGTTAAAATCACCGTTCAAAGTAATAATTGTTTCATTTTCTTATATGTTTTGGTTTCATAGTTACAATAATTTTTCTTTTATCATGGTTCTATAGTATAAATAAATTTAATCATGATATAAATATAATATATATTCATTATATATGTATTTATATAAATCTATAAAATATAGAGATAGAAAAATGAATTACAGCATTCATGGAAATAATATGTCGTATGTAAGCATGAACATTCTTTTAAATTTTTGATGGATAGAATAAAGTAAAGGTAAATAATAATTTAATATTATGGAATAATTATTATAATATATAATTCATATATATACCTTAAATATATTCTCATTACCAACCTTATAAAATATAATTGAAAAACGAACCACATCTCTTCATAGAGGTGGTAGTCCACATATATGCAAGAGAAACATAATAATTTCCAACAGATTGAAAGGAAAGAAGGTGGATATGATATTATAATTATATAAGAATAATTATTTAATAAATATATTATATAAAAATCAAACCCATCATAATATCCGTCCATAAAATATGGTGATGAAAAATGAATTGTTCCGCTATGTGGAGATTGTAAGATGCATACACACATGAGCGATACATTCACTTTCAATTTGATGGAGAAGAGGGTGGGAAATTGTGATTTAATAATAATAATAATAATTAAGTGTATTTTTGATACTTAAGATATTATTTTATTGACAATATAATATATCTATGTGAGGTAAAATAATAATTAAAATGAAAGTGATTGGTTTAGGTGATTACCTCTTCCTTGAAAAAAATCCTTTAGATCTCCTCTTTAGGCCCATAGGGTTAGTATTTTGGGAATAAAAAAACCAATAGAATGTGTATTGGGGTGTTTAGAAGAAACAATTTCAGGATATATTCAATCCCAATGGATCAAAGTGGTGTGAATAAGTGAAGGAAGGAGTGTCCTTTTATATGGGTGGGAAATGAGACACTTTGAATTATTGAAAAATTAAAGTAAAACCAAGTAATTCTCAAGAAAATTTCTTAAAAATTGAAATATACTAAAATATAATGTAGGATACGGTATAAATCTCATCAACCAAAAAAAATTTGGATAATTTTGAGTGGTATTTTAAACCTTATCTTTTGTTTTAACCCTTTAGTTACCCTATTTTAACCTTAACCACGATAAAATATTTTTCACTTTTAAGGGGTTATAATTTTACTTATAAAGTAAAAATTTGATAATAAATGGAAAATAAATAATTTTTTTGACTATATATTATCCACCTCAACCAACTTCAATATTTTTGTGATTTTTAAATATTTTATTAAAATATTATTTTGATAAAATATCATTCATGTCAATGTTGACACTATACTTTTAATTGGACTTAAAAAACATAAATAAAAAGTTTAAATTATAATATAATCCTTTTAAAAATCACTAATATGTTATATTTATCTCATAAATTCATGGAACAATATAAATCACTAAAATTATAATACTTTTAATATTTTTAAAATCATTTATTTTATTTTCTATTAATTTCAAAAATACTGTATTAGTGTTGCACAAGCACTTTCGATAATTATTTAATAATTAAAAATAATAAATTAATTACCATAATGAATATAATTTTATTATTCTAAAAATATAAATTTATATTCATTCATAACTTTCTTTTCTTCTATATGGACTCATAATAGATATTTAAAAGTAAGAGAGTGACCTTTTGTATTTTCCTTTTCATTAAATACTATATATTTAATTTTAATAGAAAAGTGTCCATTAAAAAACTAAATTTTGAGTCTATGTTGATAAGTTTTGAATTAGATTCATATAATTATAACTAGGATGAAAAATTATGGCCTTATAACTTATTTTAGACCTAGATTAACTCAATTTACCCTTTACCAAGGTGACAAACTTTACCATAATTACTATTTATATTGAAAAAAATAAAAGGGATATATTTAAAAAATTTGAACCTACTAATTCCATATCTTGAATACATTTTAATAAATTCAATACCTATATGTTTCATTTATTAATTTAAAATCAAAACTCAAAATGCAAAGAAAAGCAATTTTCCAGTTCTTTATATTCAAAATAATGTTTTTATACCATATTAAATCATAAAATTGATTCCAATGAATTTAATCAAATTATTTACAATATTATATAAATAATTTTAGTTTGAAATAATTTTTAGAAAATGGGACTTTTTAAATTCTTGAAAAAAATATAAGTGCCAATAAAAATTGATATTTTCCACTATTCACTAAAAAATCAATCTTTTTAGAAAAATATTAAAATTTCACCATAATATAATTTGGATATATTGATTTAAAAAATTAAATTATTTTTATAAAATATAAATTATATAAATTAATATTAATATTTTATCATGAAAATAAAAAAAAAATCATTTTTCAAGAAAACATATTTCTGAAGAATAAAATAACTTTCCAAAAAAAATGAGTTCTTTTTTCTTAAGAATTAATAAAAGAATTTTTATTGAGTATAAAATTTATATGTATTTTATAATTCATCAAATAACATTTATACTGACTAATTCAAAGACTAGGAAATAATCATTAAATTAAATAATAATATTTTAATAGTATATCACCTTTAATTATATTAGACTAGCTATTGTGTGTAATGCAACAATCAAAGATATAAAATTTATTTTAAGAGAAATATGTTTTAAAATATCAAGGTGCTATAGTAACTAAATATTTAAATCTTTAGGATAATTAAATAATAGACTCAACACTATATAGAATAATTATTGTGAGTTTACTCTACCCAACCATGATATGTTCTGAAATTTTCTATGTTATATGCTTGGAAAAATATTTCCAAAGTTGTATTAACAAGGAGTATCTATATTAATAGGAAATAATAATGATATTTATCTTGGGAACATTTAATTATTTTTTAGTCTTAAAGTATATAATAGTTATAAATTTTATGGAATATTTAGATAATGATTGGGCAGGTGACATCATTGATAAAAAATCTACAAGTGGTGGGCATTTTACATTGGAATTAATTGTGTTGGCTTGAAAAGTAAGAAAAAATATCATGTTTATTTAATTATAAAATAAGTATAATATATTGTTTTTACAAAGTATTTTACTCAACTTTTATATATTAGGAAATAAATATATGATATTGGTGATGTGGTGAAATAACCAATGATGAATCAGTGTGCCAAAAAAGTGAAATTGAATTAACGGAGAATTTAGTTTAGCAAACTCACAAAAATAGCATGGAGATCCTATATCATTTCATTAATGAGAAGGTGGAGAACATTATTTCAAATATGGAATTTTGTGGGACACAATGTCAGGTGATATATATCTTTACCAATCTCTTTAATGCACATGAAACTAAAATTTAATGGCTAAACCTAGGATTTTAACTAATTCCATCAAACTGAAGAGTTGAAGATTCCCATATCCCCATTGTATATATTTTTATATTTGGATAATATTTTGTTTGTAGGAAAATATATTTATTTGGTGTAAGAATATAGTGTGATATAATATCCATAGGGATTTCTTGAAGGGAATAAAAAATTTGATATGAGTTTTTTAGAAATAATTTTTACACTAAGTTATTTATTTTATTTCCAAAAATAAGCTTTGACTCAAACAAGATTAGAGCGCTGGTTGAATGTAATTTTCATAGTATTGAACAATGAATGTTTAAACTTTTAATATTCAAAGAAAACAACTCTTTTAATTTTATTATCTAAGGGGGACAATAACTAAAGGGTGAGAAAATTTTGGAATAAAGATCAGGATTTATAGAACATATCCATATCCATAGATTGAAAAATATATACAAAAGGGGATATTTTTGTAATCAAAAGTTTTTGTATTTTATTTTTTGTCAATAATAAAATTTTAAGGATTTTTATTAAATATTGATATATCTAGAGATAATTAAAGATGTTAAAGGAGAAGGATAGTTCATGCTATGAGATATGAGTCAGGCCATGAGAATGTGCTTCATAAGTATCATTTGGATATTTTTATAGTCTATCCATGCCTTGAGTTAAAAGGTAACACCATGACATAAGTTTTCATAAATATTTTCTCATACATTGTCAAGAGTTGATATTTTTGAGTTATATTACATAAAATAGATACCGTGTTTTAAAGAATTCATGGGAGTTATTTAGTGCCACTAGAAAGAGTTGGTTGCACCATACAATATTATGTCATGTCATAAAGGTATTTTTGGGGATGTTAAGTGATTTTATTAAAACATAATTGTAATGTGTAAGCAATTTCCACATCGTTACTTGTTTAATCATAAAATACAATTTAAGGGAATGCAATATGAAATCCAACCATGTAAAATGTATATTTTCATGAATTTGGACTCTCATATTGCACTGAAACTATGACAATGATCATCAAATGAATCATAACATTTTTTACCCATTTGGAATCTTTGAATTGTTTAAGGAAAAAACTGATCTGTCACATAGTGAAGGTTATTTCATTTTATGATTGATGTAATCTATAAATATATAAAAGAAATTATGATATGGATTTCTATTGATGGTTTCATAGTTATCTGAGAAACTAATAACTGCATATTCAAATTAGAAGATGAATATTATATGAAAGATGATTTTAGGTCTGTATTTAAATTAAATTAATTTATAATTTAGTTTTTTTTAAATATAAAATTTTAAATTGGAAACTCCTCTAGAAATTGGGGATTCTATTTAGTAAAGTAATTCCTCACATAGAAGAAGAGATATAGAAGAATATTAAAGAACTAGAATAATAATTTTAGTAGTGAAGTTTATTAAAATATCCGGTATTGAAGTGAACTGTGTTCAACCAATTATTAGATAAATATTTGGTTTAGAAAGATAAATATATTGTTTATATCACTAAATATCTTTAAGTAAAAACTGAGGAAACATAGATAACACCATTTATTTATGGTGTTGAGTTTTTTTATTTTTATCTTTTGAGATCATCCTATGATCCAACTATACTCTTTTATCCATATTAAAAGTATTGAGTGAAAAAATAGGAAGAGTTCATGGACCTTGGATGAGAAAAAAAATCTTAAAAAAATATTATAATCCCATTATTGCAAAGTTGTGGTAAACATTAATGTAAACAATTCATTAATATTCACTCCTTTTATATATTCTTTTTTAGTTAATCCCGTTAAAATCATATATTTATTCTATTTTATATTTTACACTTGATTGTGATAAGAAAATAAATTCAAGGTATCATTTTCAACTCGAAGACAAGATCTCATTTTTTATAAATAAAATAATGAATTCTAACACACCATAATTATTCCATATATTTAAGTTTTAAATAAAACCACTAGGGTACAACATTATGCTTCTTTCACCTCATTCTATCAAGAATTAGTCTGAGGTATATACCAATTTTATCTAATATTAATGTCTCAACACAAAAATTTAGTTATTAAGGGTGGAAACTATTTTAACTAATCTATAATTTCACTATCTAACATGGGAAAAACCAAATTTAATGATTAATTTAAAAGATAATCCCAAAAAATTTAGATCTTAAGTGATATGTATATCTATAATTTTTTAATTATTATTATCTTTTTACTGAAGGGATCAATGATGGAATTTTCCATTGAGGTTTGTTTTTTTAATGTGATGTTAGTGAAAGGATATAAGATAGATTTATTGGGAAATATGATAGAAAAAATCCATAATTAAAGGATAATAAAAATGTTTAAATATGTCACATATGTTAATGGTAGATTTATTGATACATTATTAAAAGATTTATAAATGGTATTAAGTATGCTGACCATGTTATCTCTTAATGATTGACAGAGAAAAAATAAGAAAAATATCCAACACTTTTGTGATCTAAGTTTAAAGATATTGAATAAAAATTAAATGGTCAATCAATAAGGAAACTGTTGTAATTGAGAAGTTAGTGTCACATAGTTTTTTAGAGAATCTATAATATAGTCTTTAATCTGGAAACTCAAGTTGAGTTTTAGTAAAAGGGTATCTCAATTCCTGAAGAATAAGTAAATAGGATTTCCTAATTCCACATGAATACTCACACACTAATGTATAGAGATTCCTGAAAAATATAAACCAGTCTAGTGAAATCTTTGGGAGAACCTCCTTCCAGGAGTAGGTTGTGAATTTCATCGATTAATGATAAAAGAGGGTAGTGACCATAAAATCATTTTTAGAGATTTTATACACTTTTGTCCATAGAAACACCTAATATTGGGGAAACCAATATCCAAGGCTGTAGTCTTGTTTTAAAGATTCTCTTGACTAGTCATAGAACCAGAAAGGATATATAGATCAAAATTTATAGCTTTTTTATGTTTAAAATTTTTCAGAATGAAATAAATTCTTATGATCAGGTCCACACACCCAAGTCCCATTTTCTCATGCTTCCTTGTCCATCGTAATTCTCCCTACTACTACATTTTCCCATGTATATATTCCTAAGTCCACCTAACAAGATATACATGCTTAGGTCCACATACCCTGGCCCCCTTGGTCTACAAATAAACCCCCTTTTCCTCTAATTTTCAAAATTATAATTAATTCTTTAAAGACTGAGTAAGGTAGGAGTTCCCTTCAACCTGACCATTCTAGAGCCCCTTCACTAGGAAAAAATGTTTTTAATCATCAAAAGGATTATATACTGGGGTTCCACTCAACATATTCATCCTCAGAGACTCAGCACTGGGTAAACACTTCTATCAGGTGCCCTCCCTAGGGCGACCCTTTTCCCATGGCCCCTCACTAGGTCATCCCTTCACATAGGTCCCTTATTAGTGTGACCCTTCACCCAAATTCCCTTAATAGGGAGAACCTTTAATTATTTCCCCTTACTTCTGTGAACCCTTTATTAGGGCCCCATACTAGGGAAAACTAATTCTCCCAAGTCCCACATGTAATAAATTTAAATGAGATACCCTTCTAAAATCAGTACGTGATCAAATTCACTACATACCCGAAAGGCATTCTCGATCCCCATGGGATGGATATTAGCACCACATAATAAAAAAACTAGAGTGAATGATTTCACCCAACATGAAAAAAGATACATGTTATATATATATATACATTAGAAAGAACAACCAGAATTTTATATGCCATAATCACTGGAAAACAATGGTAGCGATACATCTTGAAAGCTACAAAACAAACTCTAAGGTACAATTATAACAACCATAAAGGATAACTAAAACCAAAAAAAACTACTCCATGTGATATGTGGGAAAAAACCCACCATATCACCACTGGATACCTTTACCTGGCTAATAAGAACATCACCACCTCACTGTGATACCTTTCCTTTTCCTACATCAATATAAAACACAAGGTTGAAAAATTCCTAAACAAATTTAAAGGGTATGAGATAAAATAGCTTATTAGTATCACACCTAGGTGTTCTATATCATGTCATTATACAAAAATCCTAATATTATCAATTTATAGAAAACATGGAATGATATGCAGTTGAACAATTTTATATCAAAAGCATGTTAAATAGTTACCCTTTTTCCAAAATTCTAACAAATAAAAGTAAAACAATTTCAAAGAAGAAATCCAATAAACAATTTAAATTTTTATCAGAGTAGGTATATCAAAAAAAAATAGAACTAGCCAAAGAATAACGATAAAACATGCCTAGGATCAATACTGGTCCAGATATCTTGACTAATTATACCATCAAAATACCATTTCATATTCATGTCCATAGGTTACAGGGCTTAGGGAACTGTGGAACACCGTATGAGTGAACCTCCCACAATGTAAATTCAATTCCCTAGGAAAAAATTCATAGGGAACATAAGAATATACCATGAGTTAACCCCAAAGAAATACCAATGGATGAGGCTCAATACTACACCTCACACTTAAGTACCTAAGTATTCCCATGTGCTTCATTTTTCAAATCATTTAAAAGTGATTATCACATTTCACAATACATTTGCAAACAAAAAATTGCATAAAAACATGTTTTAAAAACCATTCCATTAAATCTATTTCACAATTCTTTTAAAAACACCCCTCTTTTACCAAAAAGGGGAAACCAACATTTTCTCAACCCCCCCCCCCCACACACACAAATCAACAAATCAGGGAAATTTATTTATAACCCAATTTATAAACCAACATTGGTAGGATCGACACACCAAAAACAGAAAGTGAAACACCTTGATCAATATAGAACCCAACGACCCTCATAATTAACTTTCTATAGAATCAAAAAACTACTGAATCCGTAGAAAATATCATTCGAGGGATTAATAATAGGGATAAAATAATGAAAAATGAATAGGTTCACCCACTGTAAACCACTAATGATTTATCTCCCAAGGTTAAGGATGAAATAAAATGAAAAGGGGTCAAAATACCTATTTGGGACACATTTGGGTTTCCCAAGAACCAAGAAATAACATCATGTAGGGTGATTTAATTGGAAGGTATTTGGGTATCTATAACCAGTCTAAAGAAAAAAACACCATGTTATAGCTCATATGACCATTGTGAAGAAAGGCCAAAAAGGAGTTAGACCATGACACAATTCAAGAGGCTATGGCAAATCCACCCCTAGTCCAACTGGCTCTTAGATATATGGTGCAGACCTTTCCCAAAACCCATGAAACTAGGGTAATTATATAGCACAATTCACTAACCATGCCACAAATACCCTCAAAATGACAGAGGCACACCAAACACCCCCTACCCCGCAACACCCCACCAAGCTGGAACTAAGCATGAAATGGTAGTGGCATTAAAATTATCTATCCTAGGGATCCACACAGTATTTAAATACCTATGTTGAATTCGTGGTATAATTGGTAGAAGAATTATAAATTCTGATGCTATGGATGGATAGACTATTCCACGACTATCCTCTCCACATCATCGTACCTCTCATCCATAGTGTATCCCCCTATAGAACTCTCAAAATTTCCTCCAAAACTCATGGAACATGAACTAAAAACTCAATAAAATAAAATGAAGAGATTAAATAAATCAAGATGTTACAATTATCACCACACTTGAATTTCATATGAGAATCCATGATATCCTATGGTTGTTCCACATTAGAAACATCAAACACTAACTCAATCTTTCCCCAAATCAGAACATGATAGGGATCAAGATTGTATTTCTTGATATGTGATATGTGGAAAACATCATGTATACATATCAAATGTGTAAGAAATTCTAACCAATAATAAACCTGACCAAGACCCTCAGCTGCCTAAAATTTCCTAACATAACATAGAGCCACCTTTACCTATTTACCAATCTGATAGTGATCCAACATAGGACATACTTTCAAGAAAACCCAGTCACAAATTGAAGAATCCAAATAATGATGACAGTGATCCATATATGATTTATATATATTATAATATATAACCAAGAATTTAAATATATCATTAATCCTTTCCAATATCTTCTAAACGAGACACGATCCCACAAGAGAGGATATACCCACCTCTAACCAAAAAACGAGGCAACCTGCATAGGCAACCATACAAAGCCTTGAAGTGTTCCATTCTAATTGAAGACTGATAACTGCTATTATATGAAAAAACAAAAAATCTTATATGGATATCACATGATCCACTAAAATATAATATTTATATTTGTATAATATCTTCTAGAATTTGAATTTCACACTCTGACTATCCATCTACCTATGGATGGTAAGCTGTACTCAACATGACATCAGTCCCCACCACCTCTTGGAGATTCTTACAAAACAATGAAGAAAATGTGGGATCCTTATCCAAGATAATTGTATATTTAAACCCCCAAAACCTCATGATAACCTAATCATATAACTTACCTAGATATTCATCTTTGATGAAATTCCTATTCAGAATAAAATGAGCATATTTCATTAATCGATCTATCACCACACACATATCATTCTTCCCCTAAGGAGTACTTGGTAATCCTTAAATTAATTCCATAGAAAATTTTTACCATTACAAGACAATAAATGGAAGAGATTGGAGTAGAATAAAAATATTTAGGTGTACTACCTTTAGCTGATGGAAGGTGTAATAGTGGGACACTTAATCTGTGATTTCATGCTTTATACCCAACCACCAGAAACACCATCTCATGTCACAATATATATATGTAATGAGAGGGTGAAAAAACCCTTTAATAACTATTAATGTCTTGTAACATTGAGCCCCTCATATATAGTTGAATGGAACCCTAATTTCCAAATAATATAATACTATTTTAAGGAAGATACCAACGTAAAATGGTCTCCCACCATAAATAGTTTCCTTGATTGTTCTAAACTCATCAATATTCTACTGCTCCTACAAAATCAAATCAAGGGGAGGTGATGATAACCAAGAACTTGTCAATAATATACCTAAAACATCCTCGTGTGCATCTAGATACAACTAAGAAAAAAAATTCCTATATGATTTTATTACACTTTTGATTCCAAAATAGCTTGCGGTGTAAATTTCTGACTAAGAGCACCATCAAAAACATTCCCCTTCTCTATGGTGTAGAAAATGTCTATGTCAAACATCTTTAAAGACTCTATAAAATACCTCTTCTTAATATTCCGATATTTATTGGAGAAGATATAACTCAAATTGATATGGTTAGAAAAGTCCATGAACCTCTGCCCAAAAGATAATGTCGCCAACAATTAAGCTCATGCATAACTGTGAAAAGCTATAAATCATGAGTGTAGTAATTATTCTCCCATGACCAAAGATGATGAGAACCATAGATCAAAATGTGACCATCATATATAAGAACATAACATAGAACATCACCATAATCATTATAGTATACCATATTCCCCTTACCATGCTGATGTAATATCATTATAGGAGATGATGTCAGATGCCATTTCAACTCCTCAAAAGAATTTTGAAAATTTTCATCCCATATTAATTTGACCCCTTTATATGTAAGATAAGTCAATTATAATTACAAATTTATTAAATCCTTATAGAACCTCCAATAGTATCCCTCTATACCTAGGAATATTCATATATTGATGTTGTTTCATGGCTCATCCCATGATAGGAGATCATTTACTATCTTAGGATCAATTAATAATACATGTTCATAAATAAAATTCTCTAAGAACTTCAATTATTGGATCTATAAATTGATTTTTGATAGCTTCCCATAAATGAGATGACTCATAAATATTTCCAAAACCATATTCAAGTGGTGCTTATTCCCATTCTTTAATCTCAAATAACCCAAAATATTATCCAAAAACACCATTAAAAAGGTGTTGAGATACTAATGGAGTATTTGATTCATCAATGCTATAAAAACTAAAAGGCCATTAGTCAAGATAAAAATAATCATAATAAATTCATTATTAAAATACCAGATCTTGAAAGAATTCATCATAATATTAGACTTATGAACTCTGATATGATGATAAATTGACCGAAGATCAAATTTTGAAAACCACATTTCTTCCTTTAACTGATTGAAAAAGTAATATAAATGGGTAAAAGGGTACTTATTTTTAATAGAAACCCAGTTCAACTTCCAATAGTACACACAAAAATAATGTGATCCATCAACCTTATTGGAAAAGAGAATTAAAAATTCCCCTGGTGAAATGCTAGGGCGAACAAAACCTTTCTCTAAAAAACCATCCAATTGGATCTTGAGATCTTTCATCTCTACAAGTTTCATATAATAAGAGGGTATAGAAATCATTTGCATACCTAGAACCACATCAATCATAAAATTAATCTCTCTCTCTCTTTGGGTAATACCAAAGAATCCATATGGGAATTCATCAAGGATAACCCTAAAAATATAAGGGAATATTTTCAAGAGAATAAACACCATTAGACCCAACTAAAATACTAGACAACAAACTCACGAGCTCCGGGTGGGAAGGTCCTTCAAGAGAAGACCTCATATCCCACTCTCCCTGAAACTCTTGAGAGATCCCATCGGTGGAAGAGAGTGAAACTTTCCAATGATAAAATTCAATATAATCATTGTGAGAAACTATCCAATCCATAATTAATAAGATTTAAAAAAAATATCTTGATCAAGAACTAAGAAGTACCATACCAACTATGTGTCTGCTATCGATAGAGAACAAGAAGACCACAAACCCCAAACTCTTTACTCTTTACAAGAGGTATAACTAACTCCATAACAAAGAACATTATCTACATTGGATGTTTTAGAGTATCAAAAAAATGGGTAGATATAAATGAGTGAGAGGTACCTGTATCAAAATAAGCAGATACTATAGAAGATGGGATAAAAATGGCACCCTTAACTACCCCTGGGACCATATTAACCTTGGGTGGAAACTCATCCTCTATGTGAAGGTGCTTCACTCTTGAGTCCCAAGGATAGATAATTTTGGACTTTGATCTTTTTGACCACAATGAATGGGAATTTTGATATGAAGATTCCCAACCATAACAGGTCATAAATATAAGGCCCCAACCTTAAACCTTACTTAATCTTGAGTTATTAAAAGATTACACATTGAGGATCTTTTTAGGTTTAGAGTTTTAGAGAATTAGATCATGAAACATTCATTACACTCCAAATTTAAACAAAGTGGTTACATAAAAGACAGTATTCATTCTTCCCATCAATGGAAACATATTTAAAATAAAACATGGATTCTTTCTTGACACATCCTTGACACTATCATCACATCATGTACCTTTCCCTTGACTTGTGAAAAACATTTCAAAAACTTGGGATGAGCATAAAAAGCTCAGTAAGAGTTATAAAAATATGGAAAGGAAACATGAGTTCATATATACATTAGAATGAAATCATACTTTACCCATAAAACATAGGCATATCAAATCATGAATAAATCATAGAAATCATAAGGCATAAAATGTATCTTGAGGCATTCATAACATTCTTATGTAGGGAGTAACCCTCTTGGTTATGTTTGGAATACCCACCACAGTATATTCCCTAGATCTCTTCGGAGAAACCTTAACGTTTCACTCCTTCGCGTTACCCAATGCATTGGAGATCTATATCGGGCTCACCCGCCCTTAGTTTATCACGGAACCACCTGTTTTCATATCAATGCCCAAGAACCATAACATAAATGTATCACATAAAACATGAATAAAGGAAACATAACATTTCTATATTTCAATCACAATATAACATTTTTGTATATTGAAATAATGAATCCATTCAAAAAGAAACCATTTCCAAAACCATTTAAAACATTTAATAAAGAGATTTTTGAATCAAAGTTTCCCATACCACCTTGAAACTTTAAAATTTTTAAACCATTAATATCCATATAAATAAATCCTTAAAACCATTTTGAAAACATGGATATTAATAAGAAAAAATATTTAAAACATTTAATGCGATATTTTGGTTAAAGGGGTTTTACCAAAATTAGAGACACTTGAATACAATAATTGAGGAATAAAATTTATTCATAACTTTATAATATCATGAGAATAAATGGATTCATGATATAATATTCCAAAGGATAGTATATACACTATATAAGAGTGAATTGGTTGATAACAACAATGAAGTCTCAATAGAAATGTCAAATGTGATGAAATCCCTTATAAAGAAGGTATCTTTAAATTAAGGATAAATCAATCTCAAAATTATGTGTGACAAATATAAATACACCCAATATAAGTGGATATTAAGTGTAAAAAAATAAAATTTCATTCACACATATTCAAAGGATGACATATTCAATAAATACATGTTGAACCCAAAGAAATCGAAATTGGGTTAAAAAGTTCCCTTGGTAAAATTTGACAGCCTAACGACATCACTTCAAAATTCAAAAAATGAGTTGATGACAGATAAAAAGGCAATCTCATCACTTGGACATAAAATTTACATCAATAAGGATATAAAATAACATATCCCAACATAAAATATGTAAATTAAAAGACATAACAAGAGATGTCTTTTAAAAATAGGAGGGTGAAAGGTTCCCTTACCGATTTGGGAAACATTCAAAACGTACACCCCATGAAAGAAGGGTCATACAATGAAGATGTAACTACCCATAAATGATAGTATATTATACTAATAGTAAAATAATGGGCAGTACTTACACCACACAAAAAGGAAATAGTGGCCAATGTAGCATGGATCTCACGGGAACAAAAAGTGAGATTAAAATCCCCTTATGAAAATTCGGCAGCCTAACAGTGCCACATAAAACTTCCAAAAATAGATTGATGAGATAAAATAGGGTCTCTCATCACATAAAAAAAATTACTGAAAGATGAACATAAAATAACATCCTCCAACATAATAACATGGAGCATAAAAGAAATGACATAAAAGAGAGTAATTTCAAAGAAAGAGAGAGGTAGGATCTCTTACCTCAAGTCCGACTTGTCTTGTTCGTTTCTTTTATATTACTGAATAATAAACTTTGGTCAATTTATAATTTCTTAAGGACCTCCTATAATGATTATTATTCAGTTCATATAACATATTTTAATGTTATAATAATTGGTTAATAATATGAGTTCATATCAGACATTTTTGTCGATGTTTGGTACATGAGTCAAAAATTGAACTTGTTGGAAAATAATTTTCCTTGTAGTTATAGGTACATCATATCCAGAATAGTATTGATGTTTTAAATATCATATATATCCAGTATATATTCATTTTATACTATTCCATAGCATTTGGAGATAAAAATTAAAAGCACCATTCATGGAGATGGTAGGCCGTACGTACGCATGAACGCTACTTTAATTTTTTGTCATATTAATGGAATTAAAACAAATTGAGAGATATATATATATATATATGTTATAATTCCAGAATTATATACATCATTTAGATGTAATATATTACATATATATCCATTATATATATACACTTATAATAGTACATAACATTTTGAGACAAGAAATGAAATGTACCGTTCATGGAGACGGTAAGCCGTACGTACGCATGAACGCTACTTTCATTTTTTTATTTTTCATATTAATGGAATTAAAAATAAATGATATATATATATATATTATAATTCCAGTATAATATATATGTTATATAGGTCACATATGTTCAATAATTTCATTCTTTATACATTCCATGTATTGCATGTACAAGTCACATCACTTGAGGGGGCGGTAGTCCGCACTTCCTCATATGAAATTATCGCATTTACACAACATGAGAAGAATAAAGGTATGGTTTAAATATAAAATAAAGAAGAATATAGTAAACATAAATACCATATATATCATATATAAAATATAGTGACATCATAATGGCCACCTTTAAAGGTGTTAAAAGAATATTGAACAATCATCGTTTCGTGAGGCGGAAAATCGCCAACCACAGAAACAGTATGTTCTTTAACCATTAGACGAAGGTGTGTGTAAGTGTAGCTCAAATAATTCTTATAAAAAACATCCTAGTATATTGAAGAAACTGGAGTTGTTACAAAAGAGATGAATAAAAAGAGTTTAGGGGGTTGGAGAAGAAAAATAAAACAAAAGGACACAAGTGAAGACATTACCTTAAAATCAGGTAACTTCCTTTGATTTGAGCTCAAAGGCTTCCTTGGAAAGGATTCTGCCCAAAGTGAGGCTTCAAGGAGTTATAGAGGGATGTGGAGAGACAAAATGGGCAGGGGTTGGCCGATCCAAAGGCTTTGGAAGTGTGGGTAAGGAGGTAGAGGTGGGGGCCTTTTATAAGAGGAGAGGAGGGACACTCTTGGAAAGTAAGCAAATGTTACTTTATTTGAAAATGAGTTTCGGATTTAAAAGGTCCCACATTGATATATTTCATGGATAAGGTGATAAGGGTTCTAAATCCACCCATACAATAGGTTTTGGACATGTTTAGGTCTTAGATTATATATTATCTTTCCATTTTATTTAAATCGTTAAATAATGAGGTTATCGCTGCATCATCATGATGTCATAACTAATTTAATTTATTTAATATCTAAAAATTATAAAAAAAATACTATGATGTAGGAAATCTATTTATATTTCCAATGAATATTTATAGTCCAAAATATCATTTATGTATACAAAATTAAAAATATTTTACTTAGGTGATACATTCTTTGTTACATTTAACATTCTTTAAAAATAAAAAGATAAAAAGTCACTTTCTCACAAAAGTGATTCCATGGGGCCCCCAAGTTTGGAACAAGGAATCCCATGGTCGCCCATGAGACAACAGGTAGCCTTAGGGCACATGTTGTGGTCATTTGTTATTATTATGATATTATTTTATTATCTTTAACTACCCGATTACTCATTAATCAAGATAATTAAAGATAATTACCGTCGTTACTATTCATAATGTCCAAAAACAAAAGAGTCTTAATTAAATAATTTGGACCTTCTGATTCCAAATATGTAATTAATTTTACCAAATTCCAAACACATAAATTGCAATAATTAATTTATAAAAACTTCCCGTTGTCAAAACAAATAGCGGGTTTTTTAGAAACAATATTTATGAAAAGTTTGGCACTTGTTTATACCTAATTCCAAAGTGAAATTAATCCCAATGACCATCATTGAATTACAAGGTAAAAATATATTCTAATTACACTTGAAAACAAATTAAAAAGATAATATAACCATATAATTAAATTATATTAAGAAGCAGTTTTGATGTAAAATGCAGTATTTTTAACTATTCATTGAAAAATGAACATTGTTAGAAAAATACCAAAATTTAACCCAAGGTAAATTTCAATGTCCCAATCATAAATAATATGTTTATTTTGAAAAATAGAGCTTATAAAATTTTCAAAAAGTGGATTTAAAAGGGGTTCGCCATCAAAAGGCGGTTAATCGACCTTTTAAAGTATATTAAAATGTTTTCGCTTAAAAACTGGATTCATTTGCATTTTTAATCCTCTAAAATTTATTGTAAAGAGTAAAAATATTTGACAAACATATATAATTATTTTTTAGTTAGTTCTTTTCATTCTCGCCATTACAATGGCTAGGCGTTAACTACCATTTAAAATAATATTATTTTATTATTAGAGTGCAACGTAAGATTCCCAAGAAACTCGTTGTTGCGTGTTGGATACACCATCAAGCATAGAATACCATTTAAAGTAATATTAATATTTTATTCACAAATATGGATAAATATAAATATGTCATATTCTTTATTTACCTGGGGTGTTACATCCTTCCCCCCTTTTGGGAATTGCATCCTCGCAATTTTAAAATTGAGCTTGGAAACATCCTTGAAAGTCCCACATCAGAACAAGATTCGGTAAAAAAATCACTTTAAAATAAAGAAAGATGAGTACAAAGGTCACCCGAGTTAACCCATACTAGGATTCCATGTAGGAAAACATGGACATGGAGGAGAAAACATAGGGTCATGTTCTGATGGAGAGTGATAGAAAACATGTTTAGGAGAATGTTACCCACAAGAAAATCACAAACTTGTGATGGGTTAAACGGTATTCGATCCCCAGTATGAAAAGTTAATAGACAAAATTTTTGTTTTAGGTTACTTTTTATTGAGGAATTTATTCATAAGGAAACATAATCACTTATCATGTTTACTTTCAACTTTTATTATATTCCTTACACAAACTCATATTTTCTCCAAAAGACGAGTATTTAGGAAGACTTGTTCACATTAAGAGTACAATAATCAACTTCTAGATAATCACCTAATCCACCAAAGAGAACTATATAATTCCCATGTCTTTAGGCTTTAACCAAAACCAAAACCAAAAAGGTTATTACAAGATCAGATAATACAGAAAAGGATAACCCTTTAAAAATAAAATCTATGCTTAATCTCCAAAATTTGTCCAACAAAACCCAAAGTTCAACGAGGACCATCTGATAAACAATTTGTTCATAAAATTCTTCAAAGTAAACCAAACAAAGATTGAAACCCAAATATTTGAAGGATTTAGTCACATAGTCTTCCAAGTTAAATCGTAACATTTATCTCCAAACAACATCAGTTGCTCCTAATGTCTCGCATTGAAAAGTAATTAACCTAATCACATATCCTCCATGATAGGTTAATAAATTTCCATAGATAATCCAAAATCAACTTACTCTTAATTCATAAAATCATATAACTAAAAAGAATTAGTCAAACTAACCAGGGACTTCATGTAGTCCAGTGGTAGGCAATAAATACCAGTCGCACTTTGGTTGTGGGTTCGATTCCCACAGCTTTGTCCGACGCGACGGGTTGTCACACGGTCTGCGTGTTGTCCTTTTTCCAAAACTAAATAATTCATAAAACATTCCCCAAAATGAGATAAAATCTTCAAAAATGATCATGACATATTTTAACCTCAAGTTTATCTCATTCCTTTCATTTTCCATCATAACATATAATAACCCATAATGACCTCAAAAGTAAGGATCATATAAACCCTAATGGTTACCTTTATAATTATTACATGAACTTCCACATCGATTTGTCATCTCGTACATGATGCATTACAGAACATACCAAGGTTCAAGTGGTTGATCATGACTCCTTGATAGCTGGTTTAGAACAACCATGAGTTTCCTCATTGAATCCCCCATTTCATCCAGTCTCTTAATCAGAGAACCACCACAATTTCCTTCAAACCTATTGTCACTTTGGTGCCTTCTAGATCCATCCATTCACTGAAAACAGAAATGTCAGTGTGAGTATATCAACAAAACAATCATGTACTAATGAGGAAGATAACCAATAAGATATACTTACTTATTCACTTTATCTAAAACTAGGACTCTTTCTGAAATCCTAACCATTATGGTAATGTCACTTATGCTTAAAGAATACCCTAACCTTTAAAGTTATCTAAACCGACCTTTGATACCAACTATAAGGCCCTAGCCTTAAACCTTACTTAATCTTGAGTTATTACAAGATTACACATTGAGGATCTTTTTTGGTTTAGAGTTTTAGAGAATTAGATCATGAAACTTGCATTACACTCCACATTTTAACAAAGTGGTTACATAAAAGACAGTATTCATTCTTCCCATCAACGGAAACATATTTAAAATAAAACACGGATTCTTTCTTGACACATCCTTGACACTATCATCACATCATGTACCTTTCCCTTGACCTGTGAAAAACATTTCAAAAACATGGGATGAGCATAAAAAGCTCAGTAAGAGTTATAAAAATATGGAAAGGCAACATGAGTTCATATATACATTAGAATGAAATCATACTTTACCCATAAAACATAGGCATATCAAATCATGAATAAATCATAGAAATCATAAGGCATAAAATGTATCTTGAGGCATTCATAACATTCTTACGTAGGGAGTAACCCTCTTGGTTACGTTTGGAATACCGACCACAGTATATTCCCTAGATGTCTTCGGAGAAACCTTAACGTTTCACTCCTTTGCGTTACCCAATGCATTGGAGATCTATATCGGGCTCACCCGCCCTTAGTTTATCACAGAACCACCCGTTTTCATAACAATGCCCAAGAACCATAACATAAATGTATCACATAAAACATTCATAAAGGAAACATAACATTTCCATATTTCCATCACAATATAACATTTCAGTATATTGAAATAATGAATCCATTCAAAAAGAAACCATTTCCAAAACCATTTAAAACATTTAATAAAGATATTTTTGAATCAAAGTGTCTCATACCACCTTGAAGCTTTTAAAATTTTAAACCATTAATATCCATATAAATAAATCCTTAAAACAATTTTGAAAACATGGATATTAATAAGAACAAATATTTAAAACATTTAAAGTGATATTTTGGTTGAAGGGGTTTTACCAAAATTAGAGACACTTGAATACAATAATTGAGGAATAACATTTAGTCATAACTTTATAATATCATGAGAATAAATGGATTCATGATATAATATTCCAAAGGACAATATATACACCATATAAGAGTGAATTGGTGCATAACAATAATTAAGTCTCAATAGAAATGTCAAATGTGATGAAATCCCTTATAAAGAAGGTATCCTTAAATTAAGGATAAATCAATCTCAAAATTATGTGTGAAAAATATAAATACACCCAATATAAGTGGATATTAATTGTAAAACAATAAAAGGTCATTCACACATATTCAAATGATGACATATTCAATAACTACATGTTGAACCCAAAGAAATCGAAATTGGGTTAAGAAGTTCCCTTGGTAAAATTCGACAGCCTAACAACATCACTTCAAAATTCAAAAAATGAGTTGATGAGAGATAAAAAGGGAATCTCATCACTTGGACATAAAATTTACATCAATAAGGATATAAAATAACATATCCCAACATAAAAAGATGTAAATTAAAAGACATAACAAGAGATGTCTTTTAAAAAGAGGAGGGTGAAAGGTTCCCTTACCGATTTGGGAACTTTCAAAACGTACACCCCATGAAAGAAGGGTCATAAAATGAAGATGTAACTACCCATAAATGAGAGTATATTATACTAATAGTAAAAAAATGGGCAGTACTTACACCACACAAAAAGGAAATAGTGGCCAATGTAGCATGGATCTCACGGGAACAAAAATTGAGATGAAAATCCCCTTATGAAAATTCTGCAGCCTAACGGGGCCACATAAAACTTCTAAAAATGGATTGATGAGATAAAATAGGGTCTCTCATCACATAAAAAAAATTACAGAAATAGTAACATAAAATAACATCCTCCAACATAAGAACATAGAGCATAAAAGAAATGACATAAAAGAGTGTACTTGCAAAGAAAGAGAGAGGTAGGATCCCTTACCTCAAGTCCGACTTGTCTTGTTCGTTTCTTTATATTCCGGAATAATAAACTTTGGTCAATTTATAATTTCTTAAGGACCTCCTATAATGATTATTGTTCAGTTCATATCAAATATTTTAATTTTATAATAATTGGTTAATAATATGAGTTCATATCAGACGTTTTTGTCGATGTTTGGTACATGAGTCAAAAATTGAACTTGTTGGAAAATAATTTTCCATGTAGTTATAGGTACATCATATCCAGAATTGTATTCATGATGTAGATATCATATATATCCAGTATATATTCATTTTATACTATTCCATAGCATTTGGAGATAAAAATTAAAATCACCGTTCATGGAGACGGTATGTCGTACGTACGCACGAACGCTACTTTAATTTTTTGTCATATTAATGGAATTAAAACAAAATGAGAGATATATATATATATATATATGTTATAATTACAGAATTATATACATCATTTAGATGTAATATATTACATATATATTCATTATATATATTTACTTATAATAGTACACAACATTTTGAGACAAGAAATGAAATGTACCGTTCATGGAGACGGTAAGCCGTACGTACGCATGAACGCTACTTTCATTTTTTTTCATATTAATGGAATTAAAAATAAATGATATATATATATATATTATAATTCCATTATAATATATATGTTATATAGGTCACATATGTTCAATAATTTCATTCTTTATACATTCCATGTATTGCATGTACGAGTCACATCACTTGAGGGGTGGTAGTCCACACTTCCTCATATGAAATTATTGCATTTACACAACATGAGAAGAATAAAGGTATGGTTTAAATATAAAATATAGAAGCATATAGTAAACATAAACACCATATATATCATATATAAAATATAGTGACATCATAATGGACACCTTTAATGGTGTTAAAAGAATATTGAACAATCATCGTTTCGTGAGGCAGAAAATCGCCAACCACAGAAACAGTGTGTTATTTAACGATTAGACGAAGGTGTGTGTAAGTGTAGCTTAAATAATTATTATAAAAAAAATCCTAGTATATTGAAGAAACTGGAGTTGTTACAAATGAGATGAATAAAAAGAGTTTAGGGGTTTGGAGAAGCAAAATAAAACAAAAGGACACAAGTGAAGACATTACCTTAAAATCGGGTAACTTCCTTTGATTTGAGCGCAAAGGCTTCCTTGGAAAGGATTATTCACAAAGTGAGGCATAAAGGAGTTATAGAGGGATTTGGAGAGACAAAATGCGCAGATTTTGGCCGAGCCAAAGGCTTTGGAACTGTGGGTAAGGAGGTAGAGGTGGGGGCCTTTTATAAGAGGAGGGGAGGGGCACTCTTGGAAAGTAAGCAAATGTTACATTATTTGAAAATGAGTTTCGGATTTAAAAGGTCCCACATTGATATATTTCGTGGATAAGGTGATAAGGGTTCTAAAGCCACCCATCCAATAGGTTTTGGACATGTGTAGGTCTTATATTTTACATTATCTTTCCATTTTATTTAAATCGTTAAATAATGAGGTCATCGCTGCATCCTCATGATGTCATAACTAATTTAATTTATTTAATGTCTAAAAATTATAAAAAAAACTATGATGTAGGAAATATTTTTAGCTTTCCAATGAATATTTATATTCCAAAATCTCCTTTATGTAGACAAAATTAAAAATATTTTACTTAAGTGATACATTCTTTGTTACATTTAACATTCTTTAAAAATAAAAAGATAAAAAGTCACTTTCTCACAAAAGTGAGTCCATGAGGCCCCCAAGTTTGGAACAAGGAATCCCATGGTCGGCCATGAGACAACCAGTAGCCTTAGGACACATTTTGTGGTCATTTGTTTATTATTATGATATTATTTTATTATCTTTAACTACCCGATTACTCATTAATCAAGATAATTAAAGATAATTACCGTCGTTACTATTCATAATGTCCAAAAACAAAAGACTCTTAATTACATAATTTGGACCTTCTGATTCCAAATATGTAATTAATTTTACAAAATTACAAACACATAAATTGCAATAATTAATTTAAAGAAACTTCCCGTTGTCAAAACAAATAGCGGGTTTTTTAGAAACAATATTTATGAAAAGTTTGGAACATGTTTATGCCTAATTACAAAGTGAAATTAATACCAATGAACATAATTTAATTACATGGTAAAAATATATTCTAATTACACTTTAAAAAAATTAAAAAGATAATATAACCATATAATTAAATTATATTAAAAAGCAGTTTTGATGTAAAATGCAGTATTTTTCACTATTCCTTGAAAATGAACATTGTCAGAAAAATGCCAAAAATTAACCCAAGGTAAATTTCAATGTCCCAATCATAAATAATATGTTTATTTTGAAAAATAGAGCTTATAAAATTTTCAAAAAGTGGATTTAAAAGGGGTTCTCCATCAAAAGGCGGTTAATCGACCTTTTAAAGAATATTAGAATGTTTTCGCATAAAAACTAGATTCATTTGCATTTTTTATCCAATAAAATTTATTGTAAAGAGTAAAAATATTTGAAAACATATATAATTATTTTGTAGTTAGTTATTTTCATTCCTTCCATTACAAAGGCTAGGCGTTAACTACCATTTAAAATAATATTATTTTATTATTAGAGTGCAACGTAAGATTCCCAAGAAACTCGTTGTTGCGTGTTGGGTACGCCATCGAGCATAGAATCCCCTTTAAAGTAATATTAATATTTTATTCGCAAATATGGATAAATATAAAGATTTCATATTATTTATTTACCTGGGGTGTTACAATAAACATAGCCTGGAAGAGCCTCTATAGAAAGACTCGATGACCACAAGTATTAAAAACCTTTGGGAGTGTGAGGAAATTACACAGGGTATTCCCTTCCTAGTCATACTAATATAAAGTTAGGGGCACACTAATAGATTCTATTGATGGTGTGGTGGAGTTACACTACTTAGAACCACCTACACCACTCTTGCGATTATGGTTCCACTTCCTCTTCTTCCCCTATGTGCCACTGAAATTGTCATTCGATGGATGACAAGGGGCTGAGTAACCAATGCTGCCCAGACTATCTATCTTTTCCTTCATAACCCTATCTACTATCTAATAAACTATGAAAATATTATATATAAAAACCCATTATCAGATACGTTGTTGAAAATCCTCCATGTATTTTGGAGATTTCAACAGATCATTCATCACCACCTCCAAAGAAAAATTAATCATCTCTACAATAAAATTTTTATACTATGACACTAAAAATTCCCCCTACTATAGGGAGAGTGACTCTAGAGACCTTTCCATCATTAGAGACACGTGGAATAACTACTAAAATAATATGTTCTGGAAACCCTTACAATCCAATCTTAGGTACCAACTTCCTAGTACTAAGGAATCCCACAACCTTCTACTAGGACCCTCAATTATGAATGTTTCCCACCTCAACTTTATAGCCTCAATTTTCTCTAGAAGTTAAAAAACTGATCCATATAATATATCTAGTCCACCACCTATTTGGGTTCATTTGTACCCTTAAAATAAGGGCTCTTCACATATAGAAACTATAGAGATAAATCTCTGTCCACCCCAACATCTGATTTCACCTCAATGACTTGGTTATGGACTCCTGATACATTATGGTTCATTACACAACCTTCCCAAATTATATCCTCTAAAATATTTGAATCTATAAGAGGATTCCCTTGTGGATCACATCTCACTTCACCCTCATGTGTAACCCATGGTAGATGTCTTAGAGGCATATTTGTACACCCCATAATAGAATAAAATAAATATACAGTAATACAATATCATCTTAAAATCAAAATCTATAAGAAAAAAACTAATATTAAGTTCAAAACCAACATAAGAGACACACATCCAAACATACCATGGTATCTTGTGGCTCTTCACAGTAATATATAGCCAGAAACTCACCAAAAACTACCTCTAAAGATCCAAAAACCCTATCTCTAGTCTACCATATGTCCCATCACTAAAAAACTTGAGAACCCCCCCCCCCCATTAATTCTAATTTGTAATGAACCACTCGGTATACCCTCTTAAAATCAGCACCTGACCTGATTCAGTACATACTTAAAGGGAATTCCTGATCCCCATAGTCTAGTGAATATCACTAAGGCATCAAACAATAACTAGTGGGAACAATTTCACTCAACATAAAACAAGAAACATGATACACACACACACACACGTATTAGAAAGATAACCATAATGTTATATGTGATAAATAGAGGAAAATAGTGGTATAGACACAACTCGAAAGCTACAAAACAAACTCCAAGGTTCAAGTTTAACAAACATAAAGGAATACTAAAACTGAAAAAAACTAATTCGCATGATATGTGTGAAGCACCCCACTATCTCACCAAAATATTCCCATACCCAACTTATATAAACCTCAAATCCTCACTACGACGCCTTTCATTTTCCTACATCAAAATACAAAAAATGGTCTAAAATTCTTGAGGGGATGTGTTGGGTGTGAGATAAATAGACACAGTACAATCCCACCAAGGAGTTCCATATCAAGTATTTGTAAAAAATCTAAATATGATGAATTTAAACAAAATAAGGAATTATAAGTAGTTAAACTATTTTATATCAAAATAATGCTAAAGAATTTCCCATTTTACAAAATTCTAAAACAGTACATGTAAAATAGTTTGAAATCATAAATATATAAATCCATTTACATTTTTATCAGAGTAGGTATATCAAATCCAAAAAATAATAGTCCAAACTACAATGTTAAAACATGCCTAGAATCACAATAGTCTAGGACATATAGACTACTCATACCCTTAACTAGACTAGTGTACACTGAATTCCATAGGAAAAAGGGACTAGGGAATAAAGGAACACCCCACAAGTGAGCCCCAAACAATGTTAAATCAATTCCCTAAAATATTAGTACTAAGTAACATATAAATTACCAATTATCTAACCCCCCGAAACTACCAATGGATGAGGAATAATACTACACCTTCCACATAAGTACACAAGGTTTCCCAAGTACTACATTTATCATATAATTCCAAAGGACTTATCATATATGAAAATTTAGTTCCAATTCATAAAAAAAACATTCTTTGAAAACCATTCTATGAAATTCATTTAAAAATGATTTGAAAAACACCATTCTTTTACCAAAATTAGGTGACAATAACCTTTCTTAAAAACTCATTTACACACACAAATTAATAAATTAGTTTAACTTAATTATAAAAAAATTTATAAACTAAGATCAATTATAGTTCATTCAGAATTGTATTGTTTTGAAAACACACACCTCAATCTTAGGCCACACACCAATTATTATGAGATTAAAACACCAAAAGTAGATAGGTAAACTCCATGATAAACCTAGAATATAATAGACCACATCATTAAATTCCCATAACATCACCAAAACCAATGAATCCCAATCCAATATCCTACCTGAGATGAATAATAGGGAGAAAATAGGAAAAATAAAACATGGACAGTCACCTTATACTGAAAAGGATTGATCTCTTGAGGATGAGATTGAAAGCCAATGAAAATGAGACAAAAGACATATTTGGTATGAACATAAGTCACCTAGAAACTAAAATAAAATTAGGATGAGTGATTTAATTCAACTAGATTTGGGTTTTAATAAACAGTTCAGAGAACAAAATACCACACCACATCCCATATAACCATGGCACAAAAAGGATGAAAAAAAGGTAGATCACAACACAACAAAAGAGGATACATCGAGACCATCCCTAGTCTGATAGGATCTTGGATCCATGGGATAGACATCACCTATATCATATTTACTTGGGGTAAGGCTATGATATATCCCATTAACCATGATGCAACTACTTTCAAAATGTAAGTGGCACCCCAAACAACCCCTATGTCAGAACACCCATCCACGTCGTAGCTGTGCCTAAAATGGAAGTTGAACCAGAATACTATATCTCAAAGATCTGTACTATAGTTGAATCCCTACACTGCATCCATTCTGTAATTGGTAGATGAATTAAAATTTTCTATGTTTCACTTTGATAGGTCACACCAGATCTATCTTCTCCACACTGCAATACCTCTCATTCATGAGGTATCCCCCTATAGACCTCTTAGAATTTCCTCCAAAACTATTGGAACCCAAACTAGAAACACTTGAACATAAAAAATAGAAGATAAATTAACAAGTATGTTATTTCACACTTAAGAATCCACATTAAGGAGAATAAATTCTCCAAGGTATCACACATGGGTTCCCATATTAGGGAAAACTAATTCACCCATGCGACCTTACTTTCTAGAGTCTTATCTTCATGAAACATAATAGGGTGAAATCATTTAACCAGGTCTCATAACTAGGATCCCATAATAGGTAAAACTAATTATCTTAGGTCTCACACCCACATGACCCTATGAGGGTGAACTCATTAACCCAGGTCTCACACCTGGGAGAAAATAACCATGCCACTTTCATAGGATCCCAACCATACCATACATACAATGAGTTGAAATTATATTCATGGTCTACAAAATTCCTTGAGTTTAGGTACTCCTCTTGGTTTCCTCACATGTTACATGAGTCAATATACTCTTCTTGGTAATCATATATGGTCCTCCTACTTAGTGTAATCCCTAATAATTTCATTCTACCTTCCCTATCTAGTTACCAACACAAGGGGGTGGGACACTCATGTGTGGGACTATTATTAGGTGTAAACCCTAACCATAAACTCTCTTATTTTATTACTAAAAACAAGATGAAATGAAAAGGATGAACTAGAAAGGTCCACTCATTAATAAGTCCCACATCAACATTTTTAGGTATTTTCTCATAGTAGTTACTAGGTCCTGAACACTTGAACTTAAAAGGAACATTAATTTTTCATGGATACATGAACTTAGAATAAACCACATTGTTCATTTTCATAGGTCCTTAAAAGGTATTAAGTTACTTTTTAAGTGGAACCAAACTATATGGGTTCTAATTCTTATCATAGTGATACGTAAGAAGCCCCTATGACAAACCTGACCCCAAATCCAAATAACTTAACACCCCCTTTGATGGAAATTGAATAACAATTTCTAAATTATGGATATAAACCATTGAATAACTAATTAATAAGAGAAATAAATATAACCTATTATATATATAGATGTTCACATCAATGCATATCGATAACCAATTGTTCACATGATAATAACTAGTCCCACACTGGGATTTTGAGAAGGATTAAAAAACACACCGTAACTCTAAAAGATAGTCCTTGAGTTAGATATAATACCTTATTAAAGGGTATAATAATCCCTACTTACAATCCTCTCAAAAAAATGTGTATTATGAGTCATTGCTAGTAAGAACCCCAATAAACACCTGCCTTTGGAAAGAAAGTTTGAAATGATCTTGAAACATCATAGAGTGGGAATCCATATGATTTTCCATCATAAACAAAGATTAATAAAAACAATTCGACTATGATTCATATTTTTTTGGATTATAATGAAATAAAAATATGTGACATATCTTAAATTATTTAAATATTGTCTTAAGATATATTTTAAGAGAAAATTGAGTTATATTTTCATTGAGAGATTTATATAATTAAAATTAAATTGATGAGTCAACATGAGTATTGATCCATAGTTATTATATTATTAAAAGGCATGATTTATTATATATTTGTTATTTTTATACAAAATTTAGAAATATTTTAATTTTTTTAAAACAAGATAATATAGGATAGAGGTGATATAATTTAATAATTTTATATTCATGCTTATGAGATATTTAATCAAGCGGTAGAGTATGATTATTTCATAAAATGATTATTTGAATTAATTTGTGATATAAATTAGGGTATGAAATAATTGAGCATTATTAATAAAATTATATGATAGATTGGTTATTGAGATATCTCAAAGGAATAATGAATGATTTTTTTACTAAAATTACATAATGAAACATGGGAAGTATAATGTTGAGTTAATATTACTTTTTATTCAATGAGTTAAGTCTTCTAGGTTGGAAACATCAATTTTAAATTGATAAAAATAAAATAAAATCATTATGCATGTTTATTTATATTTTTTTTAAAACCAAAATATTTTTTAATCATACAAGATCACATAAAAGAATATTCAATCAGTTAATGATAATAATTTATTTAAATTATATAAAATGATTAAAATACTAAATAAATGGTACATGGGATATAAATAAATCTAATCTAAAGACTTTCTATCTTTAAAAGTGTAATCATTGATAAAAATAATCATGTGTCCACTATTTGTTTTATTTATACAAGGGAGATAAAGACAAATGAAAAAGGAGTTTTTTTAGCTCAACTTATAATTAATACTGGAGTTATATAATTCAAAAAAGTAATTTTGGATTAATAATTGAGATTAACTTATTAAACCCACTCTAATTTTATCATCTTTCCAAGATCTATATTTTTTTGTAAAAACATTTAATGCTTATTGAAATGATTATTATATATCTTTTTCCTCATGATAATACCTAAATGGATTTGTAAACTTATGTTCAAATGGTTTTTAACTCACAATCAAACCATTTTTTATGAAAACAGGTCTACTAAATTCAATAAATGTACATGTTTTTTTCATTAAATAAAACTTATTCACATAAATATATAAAGTTAGGATGGATATTTTATATTTAAAATTACTTTTATTCATGAAGATAATGTGTCTCATTTTAATTGTTTTTATTTTGATGTATATGTGTCAATATGACCACCATAATATAATTTAGGATCTTAAATAAATTTAGGTATATGTGTTAGGAATAATTATTTAAAAAAATGTATTTTAAATATATATTAAAGATATGTATTTAAAATAAAATTTGATTATTTTTTATGAGAATATATTATTGATATTAAAATTATGTGATAAGTCTTTTAGATATCATGAGAAATGTTATTTTCATTACATCTTTATTATCATGCCATTATATATGAACTAAAACATCAAAATATATTTCTTTTTTTTTTAATATAGATAATCATTTGAGAGACACACAAACTAATTAATATTGGGTTATAAAGATTAAAAATTCGATTGTAAATGTTTAAATTAAAATTATTTTACCATAAAGTCAATTCAATGAATTTTTAATCAATGAGTTGAATACATGTCAAAAAAATGGAAGACCATTTGGTTTAAAAGATCACAATACTAGAAAAATAAAATGAATAATAAATTAATTAAAATTTAGCATGAATTGGAATGATAATGATATGATTATAGATTTATTTAAAAATAAAATTATTTTATAAAGTCATGATCCTTAATTAATAAGAATTAATTATGATAAAATTTCTATAAATATTGAAAAAACTAAGAGATTTTGGAACTATGAAGAAACTATTATTGATTATACATTTTCAATAAATGCACCAATATATATTATAGTATAATCAAGAACCCCAACTAATTGATTTTTTTAGTTTATTAAAAAATGTGATGTTTTTTATATCCAAAATTTATATTATATATAACTGTTCAGTTATAAATCAATATTATATGAAATAGAAATTAAAAAATGAATTCATATGTAATAAAATATTATGTATTTATTATATAATTTTACATGGATTTATGATTTATTAAGACATGAAAGTTTTTAAATATATGTGATTACGTTTATGTAACTCATGATTTAGTTTATATATAAAAACTATTAATTTTTCTTAATGGATGTTCTTAATAAATATATTTTTTAGGATATTAATGAAAAATATACATGTGGTTTCTTAAAGAATTTAAAATGTTAAAATATTAAGAAAAAGAATTATTGTAATCTATTAAATTATGTAAATCATTATATATTATTAAAAAATTAGGGTGTATATAATATAATAATTTATATGAGTATTTGATCAACTAAAATTTAAAAATGATTTAATATATCCTTATATTTTAATTGAATTATATAGATCCTAATTTTTGATAATTGTAATATTTTTTGAAAATTTAAACAACCATGGAAAAATTGAAGACATATTAAAAAGAAATGTTATAAATAAAGAAATAATTTAAATTTTGATATTTTTTTTGTATTTAGTAAAATATATTTTTTATAAAAGTTAAAACATTGATATTTGTTTATTTTCTAATGAGTTTTAGTATGATCACCCTGTGTAAAGAATTAATATTTTTTAAAAAATATTGAGTGTTCATCCATAAATTAATTATACAATGACCTCATTGATTGTATTTTCTCAAAAACCAATTATCAGATGATAATGTTATCTCATTATAGGGTGGGAAAAAATTTCATACAAAATAGTATACTAGTTTATGAAATATTTTTTTTGTAATAAAAATATAACATTGTTACTTTTTAAGCAAGAAACATATTATTGGGATGGTACCCAAGAGTAGTTCCCAATTTTATTCCCATATTTATTTATAACTAAATATAATATACAATCTTTATACTCAGTATTTAAATTTAAATGGAGAAAAAATGGTTTTTGTCTTCCATGAATTAAAAAAATTCAGATAAAAAGAAATGTTTATAAAGTATGAAGAAACTATACATAAAAAACTATTAGAAAACAAAAAATCATGAGGAAAATTAGCTAAAACAATAAAGAAAAACAATATATAAGAGTATATATATATGAATAAAAAAATCAAGATATAAATTTAAATCTATATAGAGTGGACATGTTAGAGTAGAAAGATATAATAGATTAAAATGAGTATCCCTATCAATCCAATAGATCAAAGAATTAATAATATTATCACTATAATTTAGTAAAAAATCCATCAAAACAAGTGTATAAAATATAAAATCCCATAAAAAATCCACAACTATAAAATTAACACTATTTAATAAAAAGAGACAAAAGGCATGGGAACAAAAATAAAAATTTAGGTGTTACTATGTAAGTAGTGTGTTTTTGAAGGATCTCATGCTAATGTCACCTTTTAACTGATTATCAAAAATGTAAACCAATATTTTTGGAATAGAAATATATATATATATATATATATATATATATATATATATATATATATATATATATATCAAAATTACATTTCCACATTTTAGACCTTTAATAAGAATGAAATGTTGGATGTTAAATTAAGATATATGAAAACCATTGATAACTAAATGGAGAGTGATGATAGAAATTTTTTATATTTAAGATTTAGAAACAACAAAATAATTATTATTAGAGGATTTATTTTTAGATTTTATGAGATAGATTAAAATTAATTTTAATTTAATTTTAAATAATTATTTAGTATCCTCTTCTAAACATTGTGGAAATACACGTCTCATTTAACCATAGTAATCTTTCTAATTTATATTTTTTTTGACTTGAATTAAATAAAACCATCAGAATTAATGGGTATAAAAAGTTTTTACTGAAGAGAAAATTACTTTATAATTTTATTTCTACAATTAAAAATAGATAAATTATTAGAATAAACCTTCATACAATAACGGTTAAATATATCCTAAGTAGATTAATTTTTAAGAAAAATTTTTTTGTTTCCCTTCACAAGTAGTAGATGTATCAAAATCAATCCTTCTCTTCTACTGATCACAATATTAGGAAGACACTATTATAATAATAGTTATATCAAAATCATCAATAATAAAAAGTAATTAAAAGGTGGTGTGGAAGTTAATACCATAATTATTATTAAGTAAATAAATTTTGAAAACAACATTAATGTAGTGATTAAAAGTAATAGAAACCATTTTTATGATTTTAGAATTCATCGAATTTGTAAAAAATTTGGATTTTTATATAATGTAATTTGCATTTAATAATATCCAAGAATATTTTATTTAAGGGATCTTGATGTGTTGGGGTAGTGTGTGGAGTCCAGATATTTTTTTTTTTGGGAAAATTTATTATTGGTTCTAAAATTTGGAAAGTGTGAAAAACTTTCATCAGAGTTTTGTTTGGGGCCCATCAGAGTTTCAATGGGGCCTTCAAGATTTTTTTTAAATTGATTATGGGTTTAAATTGATGTTATGGGATTCCATTTGGTAATTGAAAACCAAATAACCCTCCCTCGGGTTATTTTATCTCCAATAACATTCACACCATGTTGTTTGTTGATTTTTAATTCCACCTATTATAGGATGTCACCATAGTCTACTTTTAACCACATATGGCATTATTAGTTGTCTTTTTTTTGTCTCATTTCAATTCCACCGAATTTCATCTAATATTTTAATTTTAGATATTTTTATGATTTTTTCCAATTTCTACCTCCTCATTTGGAATTAGGCCATGATATTTGATGATAGAATACCTTATAGTATGAGTTAGGTGGTGCATAGATATTTCCTATGTTATATGTGTTTTCATGTATTGTGTGATTTGATAGTGTAGGTAGGGTCATTAGATAAATCATAACCCAAACCAGTTTGAGTCTCTAGGGTATATTCGAGATTATAAATGTGGATATGGGTTAGGTTACATCAATAATATGTGATGTTGTGGTTGTTCTACTAATGTCTTATTCAAGAATCCATTATTATGATACATTAATTGGTTTTGGATACATGTGTGTGACATGATATATGATTATGGTTGGTGTGGGATATTATGGTCCAACATAAGGGTGATATTGGTCACTGAATATGTGGATATGGGACTCAATGATGATATGGGGGTGACAAATGATTAACTGGGTGGGGTGAAAGAGGTTTGTTGAGTTTTTTCTATAGGATTTTATTTATTTACACATGAAAGGGGGATGAGGCCATTAGTGCCATGTGCATATAAGACATGGCCTATGAGCTGGTTAAGACCACCTATTGTTAACAGTATCCTTCATAGATTAAGAGGCCTAGGGTGATAGTGTTTCTTATCAATTTGGAGGAATGATACTCTATAGGTGGCCATAGAATACTGGGAGTGATTAATAATCAAATAATCACATAGAAAAAATAACTAATCACAAAATGAGGAAATAAATAATGCCAAATATTATAATTACATCATCAAGTCTTCGACTTAGATACAATACATAACCGAGTAATATATAAGCCAATACCCATACTAGTTTGTCTAGTGAGACCTGTCGATGCATTGAGGGAATATAGTGGGCCCCACCAATCACTTTCTAAGTCCAATGAATTCATCATATGAAAGGAGTGAAACATAATCAACACATATATTTTCATTAAAACTATCATAAAAAATGTAAATAATATTCTCAAATTAGGAAACATAATCACAAACCATCTAGCATAATATAGTAAATAGTATCAAAATAGTACATCCCTAGTTGAACTGATCATAAAAAATTCAATAAAATATGGATGATGGTATCAAAATATATACCTCAATGAATCATAGGATTCAACAAAGTATTTTTACATGGATTAAAATACATTAAATCACATCATTGAAAAACTATGGAGGAAAATACCCTTTTCAATTTGAAAATCAATTATGTTTGAAACACGGTGAAATTATAAAATAAAAAATTTACTTTTAAGATAACCTTGTAAAAATATAAATAAATCTTAAAAAAATTAAGGGTTCATGATGGTGGGAAAATTTTATCATTCTATATAATTTAAAAAAACATTCCTTCCATATTGTTTTTGGAAAAGTCTAAAAGACTGTTGTTTAGAAAATGAAAAAAATATATCTTTCAAACCATTTTTGAAAAAAGTAAAACATGAGTAATAAGTTATTTAAACAACCATAGGATAATGGAATTTTTTAAGCAATTATAGATAACATTGACATGGAATAAAAGGAGTGTTTTAAGGAAAACATTAAAATATAATTTTTTTAAAAAGAAAGTATCTTAAAAATATAATATTGTTGAAGTGAGCATCAATAAAATTTATCAATGATGTATATGTTATATAAATCCACATAAAAAAGTGGAAATAAAACACAGGGTAATGAAAATTTATTTCACCTATAATCTTATCATGATAAAATCAATGAAGTATAAGTTTAACCCAATGAATGAAAATTGAGTTAAGAAATCCCTTACCACTTTTAATCAATCGAATCGTATGCCCCAGGAAAGTAATACTTATAAAATAAAGAATTTAATACCATAAATATAATGTGATTCATGATATGACATATCTAAGTGAAATATATACACCACAAATAAATAAATAAGTGGTGAAAAAGGTATATATCTTATAGAAGTAACAGTGAGATGAGAAACCCTTACCCACACTCCACGTTAGTTTTTTATACTTTAAACACATGTATAAAGGTTTAAATAATGATAATAATTAATTATACAATTATAATTATATTTATAATACCTTATTTGATAATTTTATAACATCTTACTACCCATTAATTAATAATATTTCATTATTTTCATTGTTTTTGGTGCATTCATTTCATGGTTTCCTGATTTTTTCATTTGTGTATAATTATGCATTTTATTTTAAATTGGAAATAAAACTTCAGAAGTGAAATTAAATTTTATTAATTAAATTCCATATTAATAAATTGTTTCATATATTATTTTTATTTCTGAAATTAGGATGATTTATTTGATAAAATGTTAATGTTGAATGTTTAGTTTATTTTGGCGTTTTTTCTGACCAACATTAACTAGTTTCATTTTAATTTTTATTATGTATATATATTAGTTTCAGAACATGAAATAGGTTATAATATACATCTAAAAATAATATTTAAATATAATAATACTTTTATGACCATACTTTAATGTGAAAATGGAAAACTAAAAATCAATATTCATAGAGACGGTTAACAAATGTAATTTATAAAATGGTTTCATTTATTTGAATAAGAGGAGGTAATAAAAGGGATGGATAAAATAAATTCCATTAGACACATAAAATTAAAGTATATAAATTATACTATAGTTATTATTCATTGATGTACTAAGGATTTTAGGAGAATCTAGAAAAGTAAAAGAAATTAAGAGATGTTATTTGGGAAAGTTGCCTCTTGAATATCACCTCATTGAAGGACCCTTTAAGAAACTTGGAATTAGTCTTTGGGTGAGACCTAAATAACTAGGATGTGTGGAGAGTGGTTAGGAGATTAATTTTAATATATATTAAGATATTTAAGGATTTTTATGAGAAAATGGGCACTGAGGAGTGGTATTTATACTAGAGGACGGGCAGTTTTAAGTGATTAAATAATGATTATTTTATATTTAGAGCCAACCACATTTGGGTGTCATTAATTAAAATTAATTTGGTTGATAGTTAATGTTAAAAAGGGTTTTTAGGTTATATAACCACATAAACCAACCAATTAATATTGTATTTTTAGGTATTTAAAGCTTTTACCTTTTAACTGTAACCTCTTATATTATTTTACAAATACTACAGTAAATTGTTTTCTTACCATGGAAACTTTTTTACACCCAAAATTGAAAATGACCTTATTAAATAATTTTTACCTAATAATTATATATAAATAATCTATTTTACTTGATTCAATTTATAAAACTAATAAAAAATCAATTCTAAACATGTTACGCTTATAACTCATAAAAATAATTTTTTAAGGTTAAAATCACGGTTTTCAAAATTTCTAAGAATATGTTTCTAAATATAACATCTTATTTATTATTTCATTCTATAAATACATTTTGATCAAGAATAAGTGTTAATAAATTTTAAATCATGATCTTATAATAATTATTTCTTAAGAATTATGATATTTCATAAAAATAGTATTTGTATTATTTAACCATAAATCATTTTTTAGGAGGTTACTAAAAAAATTCTCCTAGATAATTTTATTATGATGGGTAAAAAAATTAAGTTTATCTTGTCAAATAAATTTTATTAAAGTTCAAAAAATTAATTATATTTATTTTATCAAAGAAATCAATAAAAATTACTTTATGAAGAAAACATATATTTAAAGAAAAAAATTACTTTAGTAAAAAATATTTATTAATTTCCTAAGAATAATTAATTTTTTTATTATATATTAATATCATATTTATTTCATGATATAGTAAATATTGTCTACAAATTTCAATTTAATGCCTATTTTGTAATATTCATGTTAAAATAATAATATTTTGGAGTTCGTTTAAGTTTGGTGTTATGTGAAACTTAAGATATCTAACATAGTGTTCTTTTAAAATATCACGGTGTTATGTTTTCCCATACTTTAATAAATTAAGTCTTAATAATTTAAAATTATTATTTGTAATCATGGAGTTGACATTTTAAAATACCCTCAAGGAAATCCTACATTGTAAAATGGGTTAATAAAACTTCTTCTTAAAAATAGGTAATAGAAAATGAAAAGGTAACTAAAAACTAGGTTTTTATAAGAGAAAATTAGTTTAAAGTGAAAAAATGGACATGAAAAAGAAATATAACCATCAAATTCTGATGGAGTCTGAAAGAGAACATGGTTAAGATAAAGTAAGTGAAATAAATACATTGACCAAATAGGTCTGAAAAAAGGTCATTGATATCATCAATAAAAATAATAATAGAATAAAATTTTATTTTAAAATACTTTCAGAAGTTATAATTATTTGATTTAATTTTATAAGTAAAATATCACTCTTAGGTTGTGAATTTATTAATTAAAAATTCATTTATTACTCAAAAAAAATGTAGTCGAAATTGTAATACCTGAAAAACTAGTGGATCATAAAATCCATAATGGTATGATAAGTCATTTCTTCTATACCTATTTATCATAAAAAATGGTATGGACATGTTATCTAATATACATAAATATTAATATGGTTAATTAATACATTAAACTATAAAACCTCATCCAAAGTTCAATATAATCAATTTCATAAATGGTTAACTTTATGAACCTTTAAAAATATTAAAATCTAAAACTTTTTAAAGAAGGTCCCTCAATTTTCAAAATCAACTTATCATTAATCTCTCAAAAAAATTGAAGTATATCTTCATATAAAACACCAAAAATATGAATAACTTCATCATGTATTCTATTAAAACATAGTAATAACTTGAATTACCAACAAAACATATTCAAAAGATGCATTTTTTATTTTTCCATAAGTAAAAAAATATTATTGGATATTTTCCTCAAATAAAAACAAGTTTTAAACTATAGAAAATAAAAAAACACCAAATAACTAACCAATTACATGGTCACAAATTATATCTTATAATAATATTTTTGTTATTATATCAACATTAAGAACATATTTAGAGTTATCCTCCCACAAACATGTGTTTTTAAAATGATTAAATTTCCACTGAATAATTTTTATTGGTACCATATGAAACATGATTTAATATAATTCAATAAATATAATTGTAGTAAAACACTTAAAATATTCAATAATATCATCAATACAATAATTTTACAACATACATATTAGATCCAAATACACAAGAACAATAATCATTCCACTTTGGCTGTATCGATAATATACATTTGATCTTGATCCATTTTCTTCTTCTGGGGTATATTACCTTAACACTTGGGGAATTCATTTGTATAGTTTCCTATCTACTTATAGTTGATAAATTGTAGAAATTATTTATTTATCTTGAAATCATCCTTTCTGTATGCACTTTTAATGAACTCATATTCCCTTTAAATAAGTACTAAGATGTTTCTTTCCACAATTATCACATGTGGGAAAATCCTTCTTTATTTTCTTTCAATTATAAAGTTTTTCTATTCTATCATCTTATTCTATTTCTTTTCTTATGAACCATATTAATTGGAAAATTATTTATATGTCTTGATGGAACATGATATTATTTTCTTGTTTGATGAGAATGTGGGGAAGAATAGTGCCATTAGATTTATTGGTTTCAGTACATAAAATAAATGGTTAGTCTTACTGTTTATATTATTTACATATTTTGTGTTCGGAAATTTTAACATTGTAAAGTTGGATTCATACTTAGAAACATTATAATCCTCCATTTGTCTCAAACTTAATAATTATCTCTCCATGCCCACTCACAATTCACGTAGAAAATAGTTTTCCAAGAAAAGTTTCTTAAAATCCTTCCATTCCATGTTTTTTATTTCCTCATTCTCTATGTTTGTAATAAATGACCACCATTGATTTGTGTCTCCCAAGAGATGATAAACTAAAATTATATCCTTCTCTCATTCATTACATCCCAGGTTGATAATTATATTTTCTAAGTAACATGTCCATTTCTCATCTACAAATGGATTAGTACATCCACTGAATGATGGAGTTTGTTGAAGCATGAAGCGGTATAACATTGAAACAACACATTGTGGATCATTAGAAAGTTCCATATATCTAAGGATATTTCTCATAACCTGAGTCAATTGTCCTAGTATAGTTATAAGTAGTTCAGCTGTAGCTACAACTCTAGTTTCAATATTTTTCCTAAGAGGGAAATCCCTACATGGATTATGTGCATTGATATGATTCACATTACATCAACTATGTTACATTTCTAAATAATGTTATATAGTATATTAGATCATAAAATTATGAAATATAATCTATAATATAAAAACTACTTAACAAAAATTGAAAATTTAGGTATAAATAATATGTAAATAAAAAGTTTGGTTTCTTTGAAAGTATTTAAAAATTCTGTCATATTGGTTCGTTATTTAATCTATTTTTTCCTAAATCTATTTCTCATGTTTTATACTAAACATGATCTGATCCCAACTATAAAGAATCTAACCCCAATAACCAAGAGTCAATGATTACTTTATTACATTGGCATAAGATATTGGGATTCACATCCAAAAGGATAAAATAGTTTAGTATTGTGGTAAACTAGATAAATTCTTGAAATTTATTTTACAATTAAAACATAAAATACACAATTAATTTTCTTTCAGAATTAGATAATTCTTTATAGCATATCTCAATATATCAATCACAAAAAACGTCCTCTTATCCCTGGGGAAAATAAAACATAAGAATGGGGGAGCTCAAATGTTCACTAAGGGTAAGCGTATAATAGATTCTATGAATAAAAAAGTAATAAAAATTATATAAAGGTATATAACTAAAACACACGATATTTCACTAATAATTTGAGAATATTATGATAGAAATAATAGATGATCAAATAATACCACATACATAATCACATGAGCTGGAAAAATTAAGCATTTACATTATTCTAATCAAATAATCACATGTAAATAAATAACTAATCACATAATTAGGGAAATAATATTTTAAATCATCATAAACATACCATAAAGGCTTCATCCAAGACACCATACATAAATGGTTAAGACATAAGTCAATACCCAAACTAGTTTGTCTCATGAGACCAACTGATGCATCAAAAGGATATATCCGGACCCACCCATCACATAATAATTCCAATGCATTACTAATATTAAAGGGGTGAAACATAATAAAAATATAAAATTGTATTGAAACTATCATAAGAAATTTAAATAACTTTCCCCAATTAGTAAACATAATCACATACCATCCCGAGTAACACAGTGATTGGTATAAAAATAGATCATCCTCAATCAAACTAATCATAAACAATTTAATAAAATATAGATTGTTACATCATAATATATTAAAATATATGATGAATAAGATTCAATAAAGTATGTTTACAAAGATGAAAATACTTTAAATGAGATGATTGAAAAAATCATGAGGAAAACACCCTTTTTCACATTAAAAATAACTCAAGTTTAAAACACTATAAAATTATAAAATAAAACACTTTATTTGAATATAAACTTTTAAACATGAAATGGGATATTCAAAATATTATGTAGTCATGAAAATTTAAAAATCCACTCATCCTATATAAGTTAAAAAATATAGCTTTTGTATTTTTTTGGAAAACTCTCAAAGAACCTTATTTGGAAAACATGAATATATAATTTTAAAAAGTTATTGAAAAAGTAAATAAATTATTAAAAATAAATTTTTCTAGTTATATGAGAATATTATAAACATTTTTGAAAATAATTATAAAAAACATGGACATGGAAGAAAATATAGTTTTAAGGTGAACATTAAAAAATTTAATTTTATAAATAAAGTCTATTAAAAATAAAAAATCATCAAAGTGAGAGTTAACCAAATGAATAGATTATGTGTATATACTATAAATAAAAATAAAACAAGTGGAAATAAAACATATAGTAATGAAAATTCATTTCACACATAATAATTTCCTGACAAATTCAATGAAGTAGATGTTTAACCCAATGAATGGAAATTGAGTTAAGAAAACCCTTTCCACTTGTAATCAGTCGAATATTATGCCCCATAAAAGTAATAATTTTAAACTAAAACATATAATACCATGAATATAATGAGATTGATGATATTATATATCAAATGTTAGTATATACACCAAATTTTTTTAATAAGGAATATATCTCACTGAATTAAAGGTGATGTGAGAAACTATTACGTCACGCTTTGCTTTAGTTTTTATTACTTTAACCTAATGTATAATGGTTTAAATAATTTTAATAGTTAATTAATGATATATGAATATATTTATAATAAATTATTTGATACTTTTATAACGTCTTACCTCCCATTAAATAATAATATTTCATTATTTTCATTATTTTAGGGGAATTTGTTTCATGGTTTCATGATTGGTTCATTTGTGTATGATTATGGATTTTCTTATCAAATGGGAATAAATATATTGAATTTAAATGAAATAGTATTCAAGAAATTATATAAGTTTAAATTTCCCCATATATCATTTTAATTTCTGACATGACGATGTTTCATTTGATAAAATGTTAATGATAAATGTTTGGTTTATTATGGCGTTTTTCGGACCATCATGAACTAGATTCATTTTACTTGATATCATGTATATAAATTAGTTCTAGAACATGAAGTAGGTTATAATAGACCTTTAAAAATATGATTTAACCATTATATTACTTTTTTTACCATCCTTTAAGGTAGTAATGGAAGATGGAAAATCATTATTCAAGGAGACGGTTAATCACCATAATTTGGATAATTGTTTCATTTATTTAAATAAGATGAGGTAATAAAAGGGATGAATATTAGATATTCCACTAGAAATATAAAATATAATTATTTACATGATACTAGATTTATTATTTCTTTATGGTTTAATGAGTTTAGGAAAATGTAAAAAAATAAAATAAATTAATTGAGGCTGTTTGAGAAAGTTACTTTTTAAATATCACAACATTGAAGGACTCCTTAAGGAACTCAGAATTGGTATTTGGTTGATAACAACAGAATTTAGATGTGGGGAGAGTGTTTATGATATATTTTTTTATATATTTTTATATCTTAATTTCTTTTTAGGGGAAAGGGGTGGAGAAGAGTGATATTAGACTTGAGGGGTGGTTTTAAGTGATTAAATACTGATTATTTTATATTTAAATACAAATAAATCCGGGTGGTATTAATTCCCATGAATTTGGTTGATAACTAATGTTTTAACGGATTTTTGGGTCTATAAACACACCATAAAACTATTTAAAATTATAGTGTTTAGGTATTTTATGATTTTACTTTTTAACATTAACCTACTACATTATTTTACTTATAACGCAGTAAATATTTTTTTTACCACGGTAATTGTTTTTGTCTAAAAATGAAAATGAACTTACTATTTATTTTGTAACTCATTATTACAAATATGAAATCCATTTTAATTGATTCAATTTATAAAATTGATAAAAAAAAATAAATTGTAAATATATTACGTGTATAACTTAGAAAAACAATTTCATGGTTGAAATCATGATTTTCACGATTGTAAAGAATTTTATACTAAATGTAACAACTTATCTATTATCTCATTAAATAATTTTTTTTCAAGAATAATTATTAATAAATTTTAAAACAAGATCATATAAAACTGATTTAATATGAAATATGGAATTTTATAAAAATAGTATTTTCACTTTTTTACCCAAAAATCAACCTTTTTAGAAAATTCCTAAAAAATTAAACTGTTGTAATTTTTAATTTCTGAGTAAAATAATATTTATTTTTTCAAAAACATTTTATAAGTGTCAAAAATTAATAATATTTATCTACTCATAGAAACTAAAAAAATCACTTTTTGATGAAAACATATATTTGAAGAAAAAATGACCTTACTAAAAATTATTTTTTCATTTCATTAAAATAATGAAATTTTTATTGAATATGAGCTTAATATTTGTTTCATAATATAGTAAATATTATTCACACATTCCAATTTATTAGCTATTTTATAATAATAATGTTAAAATAACAATATTTTAGAGTTCGTTTAAGCTTAGTATTCTACGAAACGTAAGATATAGAACATATAGTTATTTTTAAACATCAAGGTGTTACATCCACTAGGTGATAGAGATGAAATGATTCTAGATATGATCATCCAAACTAGGAATAATGATCTGGGTAATGTTTCACTGGTATTTTCATGACACATACCCTCGTTATCAACTGAATACATGATCATAACTACCTAGAGGGTCCCATCAACCTGGGAGGAAAACATTAAAATGTAATTTTATTAAAGGAATATATGGATGATGGGGTGAAAACAACTATTAATGGTCAATTGAAAATATATTTTTGGATGTTGTGAAGGAGGTTTTGGTGCATACGCACCTAGGTAGGGGACTTCAGTGAGTGTGGTGCCTAGATATGAGACCTGGGAAAAGGTAAACTTAGCCATGAATGTAAGGGGAATATCACACCCTAATATAAGTACTAGGTTTTATTTTCACCCTATTAGTTGACCTGGGTGATGTGGGTGACCATCTAAAAGACATATTTGTAACAACCCAAAATTGAAGACCTTGTAAAACTAATGTTATGTTCAATAACTTGTGTTACATACTACACACAATTTAATCCAACCATAAAATACTAGAAATACATTATTTATATATCTATAATAAACACTAATATGGTAAAACATTAAAAAAAATTATTTTTAGAAGATAAATAATTGATATGGGTAAATGTTAAAAAAATTAATTTCTACTAAAATACTTTTATTTATATTATGTATTTTCGTTTAAAAACCAATTTAACTAATTCTAGAAAATAAATTTTGAAAAAATAAAATTCATTTTTTAATTTCTCACTAAAAAAATCAACTATCATGATTTTTTTAGAAAAGGTTGATTTTTAGTCAAAAAATATATTTTTTATGAAAATTATAATTTTTATGATTTCATCATATGGAAGCATAAGATATAAGTTTAAAAAGAATTTTAATTAACAAAATATGTAGTTAAGGAGTAATAATATTAGGTTTAATATATTATTTGAGCATATAAAGTCTACGTTCAAAATTTTTAGAACAAAATTAAAATATTAATTTAATAGAAACTATCTTTGGTATTTTCTTCAAATTAAGTGTCTTGATGGTAAAATTCAGTTTTAGATTTCATTAAAATATAGTCAATTTTTCATTTTTTTTGTTCAAAAAACAATTTATGTCATAAAAATTAGTATCTGTTATAATCATATATTTTATATACATTTTTAAACATAAAAACATTCTTTTTTTAAAATTTTTTTACGTGTTATGTGCACTTATTTTAAAATTAACATTTCTAGCCCTTAAAATTTTTATTTTCTAAAGTGATTTAAAAATATAAAATTAGAAGTATCAAATTAGTTAAAAGTTATAATATTAATTTTGTATTTAAATTAAATTACTATGTTTAAAAATTAATAACTAGGGTAAAAGTAAATTAGAGTAAAAGTTAATTATTAAAATAAGAGGCCATAAAACACTCAATTATGTCTCTAAAATGATTGGTTAAGGAGATTTTCAACCCAAAATAAATTTACCCTCATATATTTTATATTTTAGGCCATTGAACCTTTAATTTTAACCTGACATTGTTGAAAATTTTATGGTTACTTCCAAAGAAACAATTCTATTCACCTAATAAAAGGAAACACTTACACCACTTCATGACTCACCCATACTTAGAAACATTGTTTGAAAATAAGCCAAATTTATCCAAAAATTACTCTATACAACATATATAATCTTCTAGTCACCTTAAATTTTCTTAAGGCCTTCATTTCCAAATAGTTTTCCATGAGAAAACTCATGATTTTAATGCGAGTATAACTTTCTATTAGTATTTTATTTGACTCCAATAATACTAAAATTCATTTATAAAATTTTTAAAATAAATAATCAATATCATTAAAATTATTATTTTTTTGTATTAATTAATGGAAAATTATCCAATAATTTCCATCAACTAATAAAATTGAAAGACAATGATTGACTGTACATGCGAACTACCACCACCACGATGTGATGTTATTTTTTTCATCACCAAATCTCATGGATCATAACAATGATAAATTTTATGAATTAGTATATTATTCATATCACATTTATAAATCTGAAATTATTATTATAATATATATCATATTTCCATCCATTCATTGATAAATGAGATCGTTAATCATACGTATGTAGATACAGCTGCCTTTATGGAACGACATATTTCATTTTTCACTGCCACCATTATTGAAGGTTTTGGTTTATATTTGATGAGTATTTATAATTTATATTAATAATATATATTATTAATATGTTTAATTATTAATAACACAAAAATTAATGATCATTATAAGGTAATCCATCGATATCGGTAAATAACTTGAAACTAGTTCATCATCATTTTTGTCTTCAGAAAACATGAATAAATATCCCATATAATAGATTTATAAAATTATAGGTATTTTTAAAAATTCAATTCCATTAATTTTTTTTAATGATTATATTTTTTAGAAAAAGAAATATCTACATTTCCTTTGTAAACCAAATTCTGAAAAGTTAATATTATTAACACCTGATATTGAATAAAAGATGATAAAAATCTAATACATGAAGAGATTTGTTTTTAATAAAGAGTATACATATAAATTAATATGAATGAATTTGTATATTATTTAATTAATATGTTTATATTCATTATATATGATTTTAAAGCACTTCTATTAAAATCAAGGGTTAATGTAATGAACTTGGTAGCTCATACCTCTTATATTGGGTTATACATTTTTTTCTTGAATTATTTTCCCCTATGTTCCTTATATTTTCAATTTTAAATGATGTTTTCTTTTTTATTTCTATGGATAAAGCGTTTTTTATAAAAATACATTTCCACGAAAGGGTTTCTTTTCACTTATTTGTTTGAACAAAAAGAAAGGAGGCCTTTTGAAAAGATACTCTTAACTTTGGCTTTTACAACAATGAATAAAAAATGGTTTCAAAAATATCTTTTCATGATTTTATTTCCATTATATTAAAATTGTATATCTAAAATGTATTGATTTTTCATGTTATGACTTATATTTTCTTTAATTATGTTACTATTTTAGGTTATCATGTTTTTATAATTAAATTATTCAATTCATGTTTTTATTTTATTCCATTTGGATATTTTATAAAACCCATTTAACGTCCATGCATTCTTTATGAAAATGGAATGATTTCCATTTTGATATTTTTTGAAACCCATTTTATTTCTATGGGATCCTTATGATGTGAAAAATGAATGATTTTTAAGACCATACAAAATTATGAATAAATGATGGGTGATGTCCTATATTTCCCTTTAATTACTTCATTAAGAGTTTACATCCCATGAGATGGGTATTCATAATTAAATTTTAGTTTCTTATAAACATAGGAACTAATGTTGTGGCTGATGAATGTAATATTTCACTATTATAATCTATGTTCCATAGTTAAGGGATGTTATTCATTATGATCTTATGCTCTCATGATTCTAGGTTTTTATTAAATGATTATAATCCTATTATTGCTATTATGTATCCATGTTGATATTTTGCAGCTTTATGTTCTTATTCCATATAATTTAAAACTCACCTATATTTTATGTTTATCACTCAGGAGGTTACAATATTTCTCTTATGATCATATTTTTATTTATTCTTACAAACTCTTATTTGATTAAATTTTTAATCACCTTTTACCTAGTGTTTGATCTCTCCCATTTATTATGTTTTCCTTCAAAAATTTATGAGGATAAGTATTACTAATGAGATGTATAAAATATGGTCTAGTATGAGGACTTTATGAAGAAATGATCATGTGTTTTAAAAAATAATTTATTATGTAGGAAGTCTCAAAATACACTGAACCTATCCGTCCTAGGGATATTATTATTTTTTAAATGTTTTTTTAAATCAAGTTAGGGATTTAAAATAAAGGAATTTTTAGTATGGGTTTGTATAATTAGTATCATAGTAATGGTTTAGTTTTTTATACTAGTTTAGATAAATTTATCAATAAACAGAGGGATAAGTATATGTATTTGATAACATCCTGATTTTTTTGTAATGTAGAGGTTGTGTGTATATCTTAAAAATTACATCCCTGTTTAGAAACTAGAAAGTGCATCTAGGCTTTGCCAGGATTATACCTAGGGGTAATAACCCTAAAAAGGGTGTGTTGTGTTCTATCTCAACCATAACCAGGTAAAAAACATAAAGTCCAAACAATACACTTGGATAGACACTCCCAAGGGACAGGCTTTGGTTGATCTCATACTCTTTACAAACCATTTCAAAGGACATGTTTTCTGGTTACTTTGTGGGATAAATTTATGATGTATGAGAAAACCCAACCTAAGGTTTAATGAGTATTGAAATAGGTTCATCTAAAAGAAATAAAGTATAACATCACAATTTCAAATAATAATAATATTTAATTTTAATTTATTTAATTCTATTTTCCTCTTTATGATATTAATTTTTGATTACTCATTGTAACTCCGTTTTGGTTTTAGTAATGGCTGGAACATGATGAAACTAGGTTAATAATGAGTGCAAGGGATAATGAGACATTTAACCCAAAGAACAACCCAATGGAATGGGATTTCTAGTAAAATAACTCATAATGATTCTCACTAAACTATCTTAATATATAAATAATAATGCGAATCATGTTGATCTTTTGAATACAATGCGGAATGTGTTTATTTCTATAGAGTTTTTCTTGCAACATTTCCCACCCTCTTTCACTGGATTTTAAAATCAAATTATCATCGAGAAATGGATCAATGTGATGGAAATTATATTTTCCATTATCTAGTTCATAGAACATGATAATTTTATTCTAGAACTTTATCATTTAGAAGGTGACGCCGACCAATTTTGGAAACTTAATAAGAATACAATAAAAAAAGAAGAAGGAGGATCAATGGTATGTTAAGAATTTAAGAAAGTGTTATTTATGAAATATTTTCCTCAAACTATTCACATAAAAATGGATACTGAATTCTTGGAGTTTAATAAAGAAGGATGAATCCATTAGAACTTATATTGAAAACATCACAAGGATAAAAAGATAATCCTCTCGCTTTATCTCTGATATATAAATTAAAATCAATAATTTCTTCAGTGGATTAAAACCTAGTATTTGAAAGGTTTTTTCCATAGTGAATTTTGAATCTATATAGAAATTAATTGATGTGTAATAAATGTGGAGATGGAATATGAGGTATCTTAGTACCCTGAAAAGTAAAAATGTAAGTTATAATGATGGGATAAACCTGATGGTAATTCTTATGTGGAGAATACATTTCAATACCCTACTTTATAAAAGTGTTGGAGGATGCACCTAGGTAATTTCTTGAAGAACCATGAAATTTTTTTGAAGTTTTTAATGTAGTCAACCATGACTACAACTTTAAAAGTAAGTCTTAGAAGTTGATTAATACAACATAAGAGAAGAAGGTCACAACTAATGATCTACTGACACTATAATTATTCAAGTGTAAGGATTATGATCACTATGTGAATTAATTTTGAAAGACTTGCAAAAATGATGAAAATATTCCCTTGTATCCTATAAAAAAGAGGGAATAAGGAAGAGAATTCATGATCACTAACGATCAGGTAGATCATGATAAGAACGTGATTTGGGGTACACTTACTCATTATTCATGATCTATATGCACCTTATTTGATTCTAGTTCATCACAATACTTGATATCACACAAATTTTCTAAGAATGTGGAATCACCATGTAGTGACCCTCACTGAAGTAACCCAGAGTTAGTGTCTACTTTACTACATAAGCATAAAATACAATTAATCACATCCCAGAAGACTGAATAGTTTAGTAGTCTTGGTGAACTACAGATATACTTGAAATTAAAATTATATTTTAAAACATAAAATACACATATAATTTTCTTTTATAATTTCATTATTCCCCTTAATGTATCCCTAAATTTCAATCAAAAAAATTCATCCTGGTATCCTAGGTAAAATAAAACATAGTAAAGGGGTGATCTCAGATGCTCGGTAAGGGTAAACATATAATAGAAACTATGAATATATGATTCATAATAAATATTTAATGGTAAATAAATCAATCACATTCCATTTAATCAACAAAATATGGCATAATATGGTTGGAATGAAAGATGGTAAATAATTTCATATAAATAATAACAAGATATTGATACTTTACATAGAATATTCTAACTAATAAAATAATTACATAGAATATAAATAATTGAGTTCATAATAATGGAATTCATAATACTAGAAACCCAAAAAATTATGTTGAGGCCTTGTTATGAGAAATCTAATACATTCTATTCCTTATTCCAAGACATATAATAAATCGGTAAGGCCTTAGCCAAACCATATATAGTTTGTCACATGAAACCAAACAACACATTGAGTTGTTATAATAGGATTTCCAATCACTTACTAAGTCAAATGAATTCCTATTATGAAATGGTTTAAGCATAATCAAAATAAATTTTTTTATTTAAAGACTAACATAAAAAAAATTTAATCGTACCCCAATAAATAAACATTATCATAAACTATTCAGAGTAAAATGTCGAATGGTAATAAAATTTTACAGCCACAATTAAAATGATTATATATCATCCAAATAAAAATAATAATGGTATAAATACAAAATATATCAAATATATCATATGTAAATTAAAGGGTTATTGTCATTGATGAATACAAATACCATAAAAATATCATTGAAACCATTATTGAGAAAAATGTCCTTTTTATTTCTAAAATCACTTTTTAAATCATAAAAAATTTTCAAAAACCTTTTCCTTGTTATTTTAAAACCATGAATTTATATAATATTAAGGTAAAATAATTAAAATATCATTTTATAATTGAAAAGTAATATTCATATAAATTTCGTTGATTATGGTAGGTAATTTCATACATCCCACACAAGTTAAAAAGAGTATTCCTTTTGCACCGTCAATAGGTTAGAAATGTGCCATGTTCAAAAAATGAAAAAAATAATAATTCTTAACTATTTTTAAAAAACTAAAACATGGGTGAAAATTTATTTAAAATGTTAAATTTTTTAAAAAACAATGGTTTTGATGAAAAAGGTATTGCGACCAAATAAAGAAATAAAGTTAGATTTTATAAATATATTTTCTCAACAATTTTAAGTAAAAAAGTGTGAAAAAATAGTACTATTACTTGAAAATATAATGAATATATTGAGTATTATATAATTAAATGGGTTTATTAGGAAATGTTTAAATAATTTACATTATTGGAAATACAAGTATAAATAATCTCGATGATAATGATATTAGAAAATAAACCCTTAAAATGATTATAACATTGATGTGGGAATTAATCAGTCAATTGATTATGTGAATAAACTATAAATACACATAAAAAGTGTAAATATAATATAATATAATGTAAATTCATTTATACAATTAATTAACAACAACATTTAAGTAATATAACCCAATGAAAGGAAATTGAGTTATGAAATTCTTTACCACTTGGTAAATTTTAAGTCTAATACACTTATATAGAGTAATTCAAGTTAAAATCTAAAACAACATAAAAAATAAATAATTCCTGATATTAAACTTTAAATTGGAATTATATACAAAAAATAAAAGAAACTAGGTGCATAACATTACAATATACCACAATGAAATGAAATTGAGATAAAATCCTTGACCTAATGATTCCTTTATGTCAAACATTTTTTAACCTCTTGTATAGTGATTTTAAACAAGTTATTAACTTATAAGAAAACCTAATTAATATTTATATTTTCATATATGATCCTTTTATAACATTTTTCACCCTTTCATTAATAATGTTTCAACATTTTCATTGTTTTAGGGTTTAATTTCCATGTTTTCTCATGCGTGTTCCCTCATGAAACATATGACTCTTACACATATTATATAGTTCTATCATCTCTATAATAATAATAATAGTATAATTATCATATTTATACATCAATTATAATTTTAATTCCAATCATTAAATTTGATATTTATAAATTAATTACTTTATGATCATGGATATGGTTGGTCGTACGTACAAATGAGTAACACATCCATTTTTCAATGTTCATCATGGAAATGAGGTATGAAATATTTTATATTTTAATAATGATAATAATATCATATAAAATATAATTTCATTAAATATGATTATTTATATCATCCTTATAGTGTTGTGATGAAAATATAGTCACATCATTTCATGAAGGCGGTGGTCCACAAGTACACTTCCTACATTACCACCATTCATTGAATAAGAAGGTAAGAAAGAAAATGATATATATTATATTTTCATAATTATAAAAAAGTCATTAATATCATAATTATTTCATTTATATCAAATATATTTATTAAATTTATCTTTACAACCATCCATTTTAAGCTTTAGTGACAACTGAATCACATCGCTTCACGAGGCAGTAGTCGGTCGTACAAATGAGTGGTGTTATAATATCCCCCATGAAATAGAAATTAAAAAGGTATATATGTTATATAATGATAAAATAGATATATTTAAGTTATAAATATCATATATATACTTTATATCTATCATCATAAGAATCCAAAATAGGTAGCAATGAAAAAATGAATGACGTCGGTTCGCGAGGAGGTAGTCCATCATACACATGAATGATGATTTCACAACCCATTTGATAAAATTAGAGATGGTTGTAGGTAATTAACTTAGTATAAAAATATTTAATTACATTTAAGATACTTATGTTATTATATAATCATGGTTTAATAATAATTTAAGGATTTGGAAGAAAAAATAAAATAAAAACACCAATTAAAGAATGTTACATATTCTTCGGGTATTTTGTTCAAGATTTCACTAAATCCTTCCTAGGTTGGATTTCATCCCAAAATAATAATTCTAGGATAAGGGGAGTTAAGTTTTTAATGTTTTTTTAGGTATTGTATGAATCAAATATGTTTTAAGGTATAAATAATAGAGGATATGGGGAAGCCTTTTATATGTGAGGTGAGTGGCACAATTGTAATGTTTTGAAAAGATTCAGTCATACGCTCATTTTTATCATACGAAAAGACTAAAAAAGGACCATTATCTAATATAGAATAGATAATGTATAAATATATCAATAAAAGGGGTGTTTTAAAAGTTTTAGGTCATTTTTTACACGTATCTTCTAAGTTTAACCTCACAATAATTCAGTTTTCACATTAACATTGGAAAATAATTTTTACTATTTTCACTATTCATTTTGGTAAAAAATAACACTAAAATTATTATAAAATATTAATTATTATGATTATAATTATGGAATAAATGTTTCAAATTCAATTAAATTAATTTTGAAAATTTAATTTAAAATTAGTCTCACAGACTCGATGAGAAAGCATGTTTTTAAAGTGAACAAGGTCAAAAGTTTACAAAGTTTTTATGTCTAAATTCAATATAAAAATGATTACAATGACATAATTTGGATTAATTGATATAAATTGAACTAATTTTACTTTAAAACTAATTCAAAATATAATTTAACATTATATTTTTTTTAAACAAAAATGTAGTTTTCAATTAAAATTATTGAATCCTGCCTTTTTATTGTATTACTTTACAAAGCATTTTACAAACAGTTGATCTTTTAAAGTTTTGTGTCTTGGAAAGAAAGGTACATAATACATGTAAAAATGAAAAAATTATTCTAATATGATTTAAAGGCCTCATCATAGTTTCATAATTAAGTATAATTACTTCATCTTCTAACATGGGGATATACATGAAAGGAAAGGGTGAGAATAAGGTCCAATAATGAAAAGAAAGGGAAATAGTTTACATGTGATCAAGAGAATTATTGATAAGAAATTAAGGAATATAAAAAAGGCATACTCAATGGTAAAAGAGGCATATAATAATTAAAATAACATTTTTAATAACATATAAATGTGGCTAAAAAATTTAATTGATCGATTTATAAGTATATCACCAAGGTTTGTTGCTGAGGTGACATAAAAATTACCAAGGTTATTCACCACGGTATCGTAAAACATGTCATCACTAGAGATTAAATTATTTACCCAATGAATTGGAGAGAAATATGGGTACAAACTTAATATTTCATAACTAATTTGATATATAAATATCATAATTAAACATTTCATATATAACCCATATAGAATATAAGAAATGGGTTTCATATCAAAATCATGGTGTTTTAGAAAGTACTTAAAAATCCTTTTATCAATTTAAAACCAAAGAGAAGGAAAGAGAGGTTTGTGTATATAAATCCTGGAATTAAATATATCATTTTGAAATATATTTAAATACCCCTATATAAGAAATCATTTTAGATTTTAAAAAATAAAACAAAATAATTTCTCGCATAAAAGAGATAGATTTTGGGAAGTAAAATCAATGGCATAACGGGTATAAATTGTGGTTTTAGAAAAAAATAAAAAAGGGGAAATGGTATCCCAATTAGAAAAGAATATTAATATAGTAAACAAATATAAAAAATGGACATAATAAAATATTATGTAAATTTTAATGACATACCACATAAAAAAGGGAACTTGAAAGGAAAAGAGAGGTTGAGATTTCCCTTAACTTGAAGAGTGACTCCTAAAACTAGATGATCGGGACCTTGGGGGATTGAGGAATCATTAGGAAGACTACTTGGTGGGTAATAATATCATAACATAATATATAATAAATTAGTATTGGACGGAAATGACAAAATGGGAGGGTATTTATAGAAATAGTGAGGGAGTTGTTTTATTAATTTCTTGGACACCTCTGTATTAGTATTTGAAAAACCAAGGGCTTTCCCATGGTATTTTCCCATGAAATTTTCCACATGGAAAACCTATTATCATATTTTAATCCAAAATAGTCTAACACAATTTTATATTAATTATTACATCATTATGATTTCATTAAACATATTGAAAAACTCAAAATATATTTTTACTATTCAGGAAAAAATTAAGTATTTTATAAAATTCTCATTACTAACCCTAACCTAATATCAATGTTCTAATTTTAAAAATGGAATTTATTTTATCATAATAATTTTTTAAATATGAGAAATTAAAATTTTAACTATAAAACACTTTTTTATTAAAAATAATAACGGACAAAAAATGCATGGTAAAATTTTCAACAAATGAAAAAAATAAATTTATTTTACAACTTACTATAAAAATGGGATATTTTATAATGCTATTTAATTTTAGTAAACATTATTAATTAAAACTTAGTTTAATATATTAATTTATATATTTCTAAAAAGTAAAATTTTTAACTGAAAATTCAATTTATCAGATTCCATATCAACTATCAAGCAAAACTATTCTTAAAAAGGGGATGATTAAATAATAATTTTATGTATAGAATGATATTATAAATTATGTAATTGAGGAATTGACACTAAACCCTTATAAAACCTACATACAACCTAAGGGTACGGTGTGTGATGGTGATAGATTCTTGGGGGCGTTTCAGATAATATCGCTCGAGTAGTGGTCTCCAATAACGCGAACTTCTCTTGTAGGAGATTTCATTTAAGATTAACATATTGATGCTTGGATTTGGCTTGGTCAAGAGTGAAGACAAAAAATACTACCTCCCTCCAAAGTACTAAAAAATGGGCATCGTATAAGATGACTCTACTAGAGTAGCCCATCAACACCTCTTTCTACATAAATTAACCACTCATCATTTCTATTTATAATAATAATTATAGTGTTAAATTATTATTAAGAGTATTGTTTCCAATGCTCATATTGACCAAATCTCATATTTGAACAATGTTTATATAGCAGTTCAAACCCAATGGTCACATTTCAATTATACTTACTTCATTATTAAAGGGATATTGTTTTGTTGTGTATTAAATAATATAACACACATATTTAGGAAACAATCATCATTAAAAAAGTTTAGTTTATTACATTATTCCACCTTAATAAATTTGATCCCCAAAATTTCAACTCATTACCTAATTTTAAAAAAGGCGAGGTTATTTCTACCTCATTGTTTCCTCTGGTTCTCATGCCACTTATTTATATTTGTGGTTCCTCTAAAAAACTTTAACGAGGTGGGTGGTAGTGTTGTATAAAACCTTATATCTATGGTACACGATCTCCAATGGCTACTTCTCAAAAGAGAGGTCATTTTTTAGTTATACCACCTCTGAATTTAGTACATGTGAAGGGTTAGGTATATACTTATTCAAGATATATACATGGAAAACATAATGAACTTGAGATATATTTGGAGGAAGTGAAATATGATAAACCACTTCTTCTATGTGATCAAGGATTTGATAGGGGAAATGTACCTAGGGTTGAGCTTCCATTTCTTCCAAAACTGCATGACTCTCTTTCAAGGTGAAATTATAAGGAATACTTTGTCACCAACATGAAACTTTAAGTCCCTTTGATGGTTTTCATCATAGATCTTCTACCTAATTTTAGTAGCATTTATGTGTTGTTAGATGGCATGAACCTTTTCCATCATCTCTCACATGAGATCAGGACCGTGAATATTTATTTAACCATATTAATCCCAATAAGTATGAGTTCTACATATCTTCCCATATAGAGATTTATAGGGTTCCATTTTAATACTCTAATGGAATCAGTTGTTTTATGAGAAATTACCTAATGGGAGATGTTGATCCCATCAACCTTTAAAATCTACTATACATGTTCTCATCATGTCCTAGATTTTCTAAATAGTCCATTCATATTGGACATTAGTTAGTGGTTGATAGGACATACTAAAATTTAATTTAGTATTCAGAGCATGTTGAATACTTCTCCCAAATTTCAATTTGAACCTTGGATTATGATCTAAAATGATATAAAGTGGTACCCCATGATGAATTTACACTTCCTTAATGTAAATCCTAGAAATTTTTTCCAATGATAAATCCTCCCGAATTGTGATAAATTGTCCATCCTTGGTGAGACGATCCACCATAACCCATACCACAATGTTTCCTTTAGAAGTTCTTGCGAGACCCGTGACAAAGTAAATAGTTATATTATTCCACTTCCATACTAGTATGGGTAGTGTTTTTAATATCCCTTTAAGCATTTTCACTCTTCAATCACTTATTGACACACCGACCTCCTTGTAGAATAGTTGGAAATATCTCTTTCCAAGTTATCCCACTAATAAGGATCATGAAGGTCCCTATACATTTTAGTGCTTCCAGAATATATAGAGAATGTAGTGCTATGAGCTTCATCCATCATCTCCTTATTTATTTACAGAATAGATGGAACACATAGACTTTTACAAAATTATAGTTCACGTTCTTGATCAGTATTGAACTCAAGAAACATCATATTCTTCATAGCCTCACTATTATTCTATAACAAGGGATCTCTCTTTGATTTTTATTAATCTTCTCCAGTAATGATTGTTGAGAAACCATTTGGGATAGGATTAATCATGTCCCTTCCCTTATGATTTTGATGTCCAATTTTACTAGGTCTTTGATCAAAGGATATCTTCTTTATCCAGATCATTGCTAACACAAAAAGGTTATTACTAATTAATGCATAAATGAATTTGTTTTCTCTACTAGGATGCTAATGAACAGAACAATCATAGTCTTCATGAACTTCCAAACATCTCCTATTTCTCATGTTCAGTTCCTTTTTCATGAAAATATACTTTGAACATTGATGATCAATGTATATTTCCCATTTCTTACCATAAAGATAGTGCCTCCATATCTTCAGAGAAAAAACAACCACAACCAACTCCATGTTATACATAAGATAGTTCTACACATGAGGCTTCCACTATCGAGATTCATAAGCAATCACCTTTTCATTTTTTGTGGGGACGATCCCATTCCATTTTAAAGATACATCTCAAAAAATAACAAATCATTCTCTGATAGAGGGTAGTATTAACATGATTTTAGTAACCAATCTCTTCTTCAAATCTGGGAAACTTTCTTCACACTCTTTTATCCAGATGAACTTTACCCCTTTTCGAGTTAAATTGATTAGTGGATTATAAATCCATGTATTTTTTTTAAAAAACATCCTATAATATCTCATTAAATTAAGGAAACTAAAAAGAATAGTTACAATTTTAAGATGAGACCACTCACCCACAACCTTTATCATGGCAGGATCAACTGATATTCTTTCATTGGTTAAAATGTGCCTCAAGAAAACAACTTTTCATAACCAAAATTCATATTTTATAAAATTTCCAAATAGGATATGCTTCCTCAATGTTTTCAATATAACCCTTAAATAATCCTCATTCTCCTAAAGAATCTTGGAATATATCTTAATATAATCTATAAAAACTACCACAATGTTATCAAGGTAGACCATAAAGACTATATTCATAAAATCCATATAAATAGTAGGATCATTACTCAATACTGAGGGAATAACAAAAAACTCGTAATTACCATATCTTGATTTGAAGGTGGTCTTTGAAATATATTCTTTCTTCACACTAAATTAAGGATAACCATATCAAAGATCATTATTAGAGAATAATTTACCACCATGATTTTTTTCAAAAAAATCATCAATTATTGGAAGAGGGTACATGTTCTTCACATTGATCTTGTTAAGTTCTTTATAATCAATTCCTAACTACATTAATCTATCCTTCTTCTTCACTAAGAGAACATTTTCTCCCCAATGATACGCACTTGGAAAGATAAACCCCTTATCCAAAAGTTATGTGAGTTTTTCTTTAATTCAAAAAACTCCACATTTTCTATTCTATATGGGTTATTTTAAGTCAACTTTGAACCAGTAATGAGATCAATGGAGAACTATACCTCTCTTTCTCAGTGAGTTCCAGGTTCCTCCTCTGGAAATACTTAAATTTATTTCTGAACTACGAGGAAATTATATATTTTTATAACTTCATTTACTTCTTCATCTTGACTATTAATTTCCACAAATAAGGCTATGGGAGGTGATTCTAGACAAAAATTTGGTTAAGTTATCTCTCCTTTTAAAAAACCCATAGGTTGTCTATTCAAGTCTACTGAGATGTCCTTGATTCCTCTATTTATTGTTGCATTATATTTTTATATCTAGTCTATCCCGATTATAATGTGAAATTCAAAAATGGTAATGACTATTGTATTTGCGATGAGATTTTGGTTTCCAAAGTGAATACTATAGTTTATATATAGTGTTCATTCTTGGATAATCCCTCTAGGAGTCTTGACTGACAACTATACTTCTAGATTTTCAAGGATTAATTCTTTATACTTTGAAAACATAGAGGAAATAAAGGACTTCATAGAACTAGAAACAAACAAAGTACTTTCTATATTTGACAGAACAATGAGAGTTCCTACCACCACATCATTTATAGCTTCAAATTTAGTTGTTTTGATAGAAAAACCATAACCTTTATCCCTTGGCCTATGCCAAGGTTGATGGTGACTCCCCTCCACTCCCTTGAGAATTGTACAATAATTATAAAATTGACCAATCTATCCACACATGAATAATTAGACTTCAGGTAGGGCTTACACCACCATTCCTTTATCATTTTCATAGAGAAGTTGAGTCTTCACCTCACTACAAAGGTTTTGATAAATATGGCCTTCTCTTCCACACTTGTAACATTTCCCACTCCAAAGAAATAAGTTCCCAAAATTCTTCTTACCACATTTGTTTCATGTAGAAATTAGTACTTTATTTCCTCACCTTCCTTGATCAAAGCTCTTCCCCAATTGAGGCTCTAAAGATCTATTCTTTTCTTTAGATCTATAGGACCACTAGGTCTCTCCAAAGTTCAGTTCAAATTTCATAGAACTAATCATGATATCCTCATAGTTTTCATAGTCTCGGTTGAAAATATTCTTCTATAGATGAGGTCTTAGTACACTAAATAATCTTTCAACCTTTATATTATGATACATGATAATGATAGAGGTGTAACATAAAAGTATTGTGAATGTCATCTCATAGATTCCCACAGATTTATTTTCCGTCTCTTTTAGCTTTAATAATTCATTCTCTATTTTCGTTCACATTTAACATGGAAAATATTTTAGGAAAAAGGTTCCCCTTAATTATTCCAACTCCCTAGGTTCAATATTCCTGATTGTATTCACGTTTTTAACAATGTTCCACCACTTATTAGCTTCTCCCTCTAATAATTATATATCCAATATTACCTTCTTTTATTCCAAACAACATAGTACAAAAAAGATCTTTTCTATAGAGATTATTTATTATTCATCAATCAATGGATTTATAGATCTAGTGAATGATGGTGGTCGTTAATGCATAATAGACTCAATGGAAATTTGTTCCCTTATAGGTTAATCCAGTCTCTCATATTGATTCAAGTTATTACTCCTAACACGAGTAAGTTGATTCATTATTCTTATGAAGCTTTCCTTTTCAGATTCTATCAGAAGGTTATCAGCACCTGGTCCATTGCACACACCATTTTCATGGTTTCTCTTATTTCCTTTGATTTTATAAAAGAAGAAAAAATTAGTGAGAAACTAGTTTCATTTATTAATATTATAATTCCAAGTGAACTTTTATGTCATATAACATCATGAATAAACATGTTATTCATTAAAAACAATTAAATTTTATATAAATTCTTCATAATGGTGCTTAAAATGATCGTGGCTATCCAAACACATCCCATGAGAGTGTAAAACTAGAAGCGAATCAAGTCAAATTATCATGAACCCATACCCATTTGAGTCTAGATCATTGTAGTGTTTTTTTGTTTTAAATTTAGATACATCCCTTCCATAGCCAAATCCACTTGATCATTTCAATATTTGGGTTTATTTGTTCGAAAACCACTTACTTAATATTTCACCAAAATACTAAGAAGTTTTCAAATATTTAAAATTATACCTTAGGTTCTTCCTATAGTTAAAAAATCATAATTTAAAAATATAAATTAACCATCCTTGGATACCAATTATGGAATCCTGCCTTTTTATTACATAACTTTACAAATCATTTTACAAATAACGAATCTTTTAAAGTTTAGTGTCTCGAGAAAATTTACATAATACATGTAAACATGAAAAAATTATTCTAATACACTTGGAAGGATTCATCATAAAATCTTCCTAAATTAAAATTACTAAATATCATAACTTGGGAACATACATCAAAGGAAAGGGTTATCGTAAGGCCCAGTAGGGGAAAACAAGGGAAATAATTTACATGTCATCCTGAGAAATATCAATATAAAATAAAGGAATATAATAAAGTCCTGAAAACTGGTACAAGAGGAATATCATAATGAAAATAACATGTTTAATAAAATATAAATGTGGCTAAAACATTTAATTGAGTCATTTATAAGCATATCACAATGGTTCATCACTGAGGTTTCATAAAAATTATTATGGTTATTCACCAAGGTATCATAAAACATATCATCACTAGAGATTAAATTCATTACCCAATGCATTGGAGTTATATAGGGGAGAACCCTTCATATGACTTAATTAATTTGATTCCTATATATCATAATAAAATATTTCATAAATAACCTATAGGGAATAAAAAGAAGAGTTTCATATCAAAATCATGGTGTTTTAGAAAGTTCTTAAAAACAATATCCTTTTGTCATTTTAAACACACAAAAAGGAAGTTGGGTTTCAAGTATTTAAATACCATAATTAAATAGATCATTTTAAAATATATTTGAATATTAATATAGAATAAATAGGTTTGGGTATTCGTAAAATAATAAAAATGAATTTATTGGGAAAAAGAGAGAAATTTAGACATGTAAAATCAACAACATAATGAGTATAAAATGTGTTTTTAGAAAACATTAAAAATAGAGGGGATAATAATATCCATCTAATAAAATTCTATTAATATAGTAAAGGGATAAAATAAAATATACATAAGAATATAATATGGAAATTTTTAATACATACCATATAAAAAGGGAACTTGAAAAGAAAAGAGAAGTAGAGATTTCCCTTGACATGAAGTGTGACTCATGAAACACAATGATCGGGACCTTGGGGTCTTGAGAACACTTTGTAAGGACTAATTTGGTAGTAATAATATCATATAATCGTGGAAAATGAATTTTGAATAAAATTAAATGAATAAATGGGTGTGTATTTATATCAAAAGTATGGGAGTTTATTATTAGTTTTCTTAGAAACCTTAGTAGTTCTATTTGTGAGACCATGAGATTTACCAAAGTATATTAACATGGTATTATCCTCTTGGGACACCAATTATAATATTTTAATCTAAAATAGTTGGAATCCATTTTATATTAACTATTACATCATTTTGATGTCATTAAACATACCAAAAACTCAAACGATATTTTTACTATTCATGAAAAATGAAGCATTTTATAAAATTATCATAAATTGACCCTAACCTAATATCAATGTTTTGATTTTAGAAAAGAAATATATTTTATCATAAAAATTCTCTAAATATGATAAATTTAACTTTTAAATATTAAAATTCTTTTTTATTAAAAATAAGAGCTGACAGAAAATGCATAGTAAAATACACTATAAAATTTTCAACAATTGAATAAAATAAATTTATTTCATCAATTAATATTTAAAAAGGGTGATTTTATAATACTATTTAATTATAATAAACATTATTAATACAACATTAATTTAATATAATAATATATATCGTATTGAAAAGTATAATTTTTACTCGAAAAATCAATTTATTATATTCCATCACAAGTTTTAAGAAAAACTATTCTTGAAATGGACATGATGAAATAAAAATTTTATTTTTACAAAGGAATTATACATTAATTAATTAATAACTAGATTCATAACCCCTTAAAACACTTGTGTACGACCTAAGTGTATGGTGTGCTATGGTGATAGATTCTTGGGGCTACTCTGATAACATTTTCATAGTGGTAATTTCCACTAACTTGAACTTCTCTCATATGTGATTTCATTCTAGCTTAACATATTGAAGCTCACCTCGGGATTTGTCAAAATTGAATCCTAATGATGATACTTCCCACCCATGTACTGAAAAATGGGCTTTTAATGGAATGACTATACTAGATGAGGCCATCGAATCTACTTTCTTCATTAAGTAACCAATTATAATTTCTAATTATATTACTAATTATCACATTGAAATTATTAGTAAGAGTATTGTTTCCAAAGCTCATATTGGACAATAGTCATAATTGGTCAATGAACATATACCGGTTGAAACCTAATAGTCACATTTCAATTATAATCACTACATTATTAAAGTTATATAGTTTTTATGTACAAAATAATATAACATAAATTTTGAAGAAGAAATTATCATTAAAAATTATTGGTATTTACAAAAATCATGTATTTTTCACTATTCATAAAAAAAGAATCTTCTTAGAAAAATCCCAAAAAAATTCCCTAAGATAATTTTTTTTATAATTTAAAATAATGAATTCTATATTTTCAAATAAATTTTATAAACATTATAAAAATTAATTTTAAATTATATATGTAAGGTGCTACTAAAACAACTTCTCAAAAAAATATTTTTTTTCCAAAAAAAACTATTTTTCCATTTAGAATGATTCTTATTTTATTTATACTCAATATATAAATAATATATGTGTGTCAAATATAATTTTTTATAAAAAAATTAATCTTATTCACACCCACTATTCTAATGGATAGATGATAAGTGTCATATTAAATAATATTATTTATAGTATTTTATTTTTCGGTACAACTCTATCTTCTATGTACAATAATATTTTTGAGAAAATAATAATTAGTTGAATCATAAGCTATCAAAGAAATTAAATTTATTCTAAAAGAAATATATTATAAATCTTGAGGGAATTATATTATCTTCCATGTTTTCTTATTACTGTCACATATATTATTGATTAAATATTATTCCTTTAGAATTTTGGGGTGTTATATTCTCCACACCTTAAATAAATTTCAGCCTCCCAATTTAAAATTTATCATTGTAATCAAAAGTTTTTTATTTGAAAAATATTTTATTGAAAACCCACATCATAAAAAGGGTTAATAAAATTTCCACTTATTAAGAGAGAAAAGGAAATACAAAGGTTATATAGAATGATCTATAAATAGGTTCTTACATAGGATAACATTGGTGGAAAGTGAATCTATGAACATGGAAGAAAAGGAATAAATAATTATAGACTGATTGAGTTAATTGATCACAATAAATCGAATTATTAATGGAATTTTAAGGACCTAAAACCCATATTTTTTTATGATTTGAAAGTCCATAAGATTCATTAGATATGAATGTAAGAGTATAACATTTTTTATTCAATATCCTTTTCCCATAGTTGATGTATTATTTTACTATCTACGAATATATAAAAATATAATTACTTGATATATTTATATTTCATAATCACATTTTCATCCTTTGGTTGTCCTTCAATTAACTTAAAATTTAAACCTTACTTCATGAAATGAATATCCAAAAATGATTTTTTTATTCTTGAAGCTATAAAATTTACTCTTAATGGATCATGAGAAATATAAAATAGTAAAAATCCTTTAAATCCATCTCTAACTATAATTACAAAACCAATATTGTTATCATAAGTAACCCAATATAAAACCCTAATCTTTAAAACATCATTTAATGTTCATCTTAAACCAATTCATCAATTAGTATACTTATGATCATTCCAAAAGATTATGATCCAAAATATTACAAATAAGGTCACTAAATTTACAAAATGAACTTAACATTTATCCTCCAAACAACATGTAGTATCTCTTAATTATCACATACCAAGTGTGTGAATACCTTCATCCCATATTATACTGAAAATGGGTAATAAGAAAAATGTATTATCCCTTATTACTTATATAAAATATAGATTATTAGATATATTCCATAAATCCTAAAATGCTTTAAACTCCATCAATGATAACATAAACCACTTCATCACTATATAATTAATAAGTTACAAGTTATCCAATACTATCTAATTCACATTATCCATATCAATTATCTTTCATTCCCAAAATCATTATCTCAAAATTTGGAAAATATTAAGAGTTTTATTTTCCACAATTTTGTTTTTCCAAAAAGTTCAACTTGCCACTAAATTATTTTTCTTGATCATTAGTACTGTTTGGCATACGCTTTAAAATCCTTAATGAAAAAGTACTATAGTATAACCCTTATACATTTCATAATTTCACAGTAAAGATATCATTGATAAAATAATGGGATGACATAATTATTGAATCCAAACACAAGAAAATTAATCACTACCCTTCATCTATAGTAGTTTCATAAGCTTGACCATGAACCATTAGCTAATTTTGAGTTATATTAATTTAACGCTTGTAGGATTCATTTTTGTAGTTTTCATATCATTTTAATTGAATCATTGAACATCAAATTTTTTTATTCCCATTGCAATAATAATCATTGTGTCTTTTCTCTTCACACTTGTAGAAATATCCCATTATTTTTAAGAAAGTTCCATGGTTTTTATTTCCATAATTATCACATGTGGGAAAACCCTTATTTATCTTCTTCCCTCTATATATATTCTTCCATGTATAATACTAAGAGGATTATTTCTCTATGTTTTCAGAACATGATTCGATGTACTCATATAATGATAAATTTTTGGGGACTAGTTACCCTCTAAAAATTGGCTTAATCCCATAAAAAAAATTATCATTCTTAATTTTTTTATTATATGAGTTGATGTGGTTCCCATTCTTTATATGAGGTTCCATTTATAAATGATGAAATACAATAAATTAGATCACATCATTATGAAAAAATAATGTATAATTCCAAAACTAATAAAATAATTAAAATAAATTTATAAATTTAGGAATAACTAATCTCGTATTCCAAAATATAGTTTCTTTGGGATATATCTATTTTTAAATCCTTCATAAAGCTTTGTAAATAAAATTTGAATTATTTTATGCATATACCATTTTAGTGTTAAACCAGGTGCAGTAAGGCCTCTTTTCATGTACAAAGTGACGACCGTTTTAAGCCCAATGCACCCTTATTGGAGTTATTACCCATAGGTACCACTGTGATAGAACCGCTTACACTTATAGTATGAAGATAAGGATGTATTTGTGAGGAAATACCTCATAATATATTCCTTTAAAAAACATTAGTATGTTCTTCAATACCTATCCTCAATTTTTATAATAAGGTTATGTTCCATAATATATGTTCTCTTAAATCTAGTTCCCAAAGTTTCTACTAAAATTATTATGATACCAACTATAGAACCCCTAACTCCAGTAACCAAAATCCAGGGTCTGATTTAATACATTACCATAAGATAAAATGAATCATATTTTGAAGGACCTAATAGCTTAATAGTATTGGTAAAGTGGTGACATACTTTAAATTCACATTAAATTCTAAAATATAAAATACACAAAGTGTGTTCTTTGATAATTCTATTATTCTTTTTATCATATCCCTACATATTCCATCAAATCCTTTTTTATTTCAAAACAACTTTTGAGGAAAAAGTGGGAAACCAGAACATGTACAAAGAACAGGTGTTAACCACAAAAGGAACCCACAAAGTTGTTAAAAACAAGACTAAGAATATTAGGTCCACCCACTTTATAAAGACCCCAATGAAGAGTGGTTACCTGCGTATTCAATTAAGTCTTGACAAGATCTTCAAAGTGATCCACAATTGTGTACTATGCATAGATAAATTCATTCTCATTGATATTTCATTCCTTAAGACCTTGTTCTAATATGTGGACTATTTTTTGATCCAGTCAAATTTATCATCAATTATGACAACTATACTCGACCACTCATATATTATATTAACAAACTCCTATAAAGCATTAATTTGAATTTATTATTCTATAAATTTATCCATAGAGTGTAGAAAGAGATATAAATGTTATCGAGTATACACTTACATCTTGTTCTTAAGGTTTTGTTCGAAATTGGTTCCATGTTTGAGACTGTGACTTTTCCATCAAATGACTTTATTCCATTATATAGAATATGCTCACCCAACCCAGCAAACAATTTCTTATCAACTTGAAAACTTACTGGGTTCCCTGGTGGTTTCTCTATCCCATTTTTATTTATCTTCCCCAAAGGTCCAGTAATAATTGTCTTTAGGATATTCAAGTAATCTTTCCAGGGTCTAGAATTTTTCCCTCGCATATAAACTGGGGAATTACTAGTGGTAAGGTTCCCTTGCCCTTGATTAAGCCAGTCCCGAACTCTATGTTCCCTTGTGAATCTTGCTCATATTCTATCACCACCATGGAGTCTTCTTCACTATCAATTAGTTAAGTATCCATGGAATACCTCAATATTACTTCATTCATCTAAATCTTGGCATGTGTGTTTTCCATCCTTCCAGATCAACATTCTTCTTCAATTTGGAAATAAAGGTTGTGAAACAATTGTGGAGATGAATAGACCCTGAAGGTTCACATTGGAAGAGCGAGCTCAGACACAACACTCTTGCCTCTTCATTGGAATATTCACTTAAGGTATCAGAGGGAATCAACTCTCGTCGCTTATCCTTTCATCTAGACATAACCTTATCAGTATAAGATGGTCTACCCGAAAAGTCCTTCTTAAACTTCTTAACATTAGCCAAATCACTCATCATCTGTGAAAAAATATCCACAACTCATGGATCTAGAATCCTAGATGTGGTTGGATTCATTATGGGAAACTCCACATTCTCACCCAATTCATTCATTATATTAAATGGGTGAAACAAAAACATAATAATCATTAAAATAAATAAACTAATATATGAAATGATAATACTTACCAGAATCAATAAATATAATCATAAAACATTCAGAGTAAAATGGGGAAGGATAATAAAATAGTGCAACCCCAATTAAACTGATCATAAATTATCCAAAGATATAATAAGAATGATATCATTACAACATATCCCTAGTGGATAATAAGTACATTAAAGGGTTGTTTTAATTGATGAATTGAAAAAACATAAAAATATCTTTAAAAACATTCTTGAGGAAAATATCATTTTCAATTTGAAATTCAATTTCTATAGAATATAAAATTTTGAAAATCATTTTCTTTAAAAATTATTTTTTAAAAATAAAAATTTACAGAATATTATGAGAAACGTTTTATTTAAAATAACATTATAAACATGCAAATAAAACTTCAAATAAATGTTGTAAATACACCAACACCAGTAGCCCAAAGCTGGGGACTTACTTTAATTCATTATCACTATGAAAAAGAATTCACATCCAAAAGGAGAGAATAATTTAGTTTCTTTAAAAAAATAGATACATACATAAGTTTTTCATTGCAACTCTAAATTAAATACAACATAGAAATTCTATTATAAACATCCTTAAACTCCAAGATTATCCCTACTAGTCATTCATGAAATACATCTTCGCATCCTAGGGAAAAATAAAACATAAGAAAGAGGTGACATCAAATTCCCAATAAGGTTAATAAAAAAACATAAGCTATCAAAAATAATTATAAAAAATAAGGCATTATGAATACCAAAAAACACAAGCCATTAAAATATAATCTTGAGTAGAATATGGAAGGAATAAAAGATGATTAAATAATGACATAAATAATCACATGAGAAATAAAATTAATCATAGATATCCAACTAATAGAATATTAATGTGGACTATTAATTAATAGTATCATAAATATGGAATTAATAATTTTGGACATCATAAACATACCTTTAATGATTCATGCAAGATGCCATAAGGGGGTAAAAATCAGGTCTAGTTTACCTCATGAGGCCTACCGATGCTTCAAGGGGCTATAGTAGGACCCAACCATCACATACTAAGTCTAATAAATTTTTCATATGAAAGGGATGGAATACAATCAACATATAAATTAATATTGAAACTAGCATATGAAGTGTTAATAACTTTCCCCAAACAACAAACATAATCATAAACCATCCGAGTAATATGACGAATAATATCAAGATAGTACATCCCCATTCAAAATAATCATAAAACATTAAATGAAATAAGGTATATGATGTAATAAAAGATCAATCCCAATAAATAATAGGATTCAATAGAGGGATAATATATGAAAATATTCTAATAAAATCATTGAGTGAATCTGGAGATAAATACCCTTTTTCTTTAGAAAGAAGAGTTCTTTTGGGAAATAATTTGTATTTTCATAAAAATCAGATTGTAAAAATGTATATCTTATAAAATAAAATGGAATGGAATTATATTTGATTAATATTAAGAAAATTAATATTTAAATTTGGAAAACTAAAGTGAAAACATGTAAAAAGTGTGTTTAAGAAACTTTATAAATGAGTAACTTCAATGCGGTTTAAGGGAAAATATAAATGTGTCTTTAAAGAAGAAAATGAATAATTGTTTGAATAAAACCTAAAATTACTAATAAAAATATTCATGATAAAAATTAAGACTTTATATAAATATTTTTGGTTAAAAAACAATATGGATTGTATAATAAAATGGGTAAAAAATTGGAATGTTCACATTAATCAGGTTCTCTTATCTAGAGGAATTGAAAAAAGAGCCTTATAAAACATATAATTTCCCCTAAAAGAAATAATAATTGATTTAGATTAACATATTTATACATAAATACAAAATTTAGGAGGATTAGATAAGAATAATTAAGAATTACATTGGGTTAAAGAGTGAGAAAGCATAACTCGAATGAAAAATAGAGATTCATGGAGAATCCCTTACCACTTTGCAAACATCAACCCATATGACCGATACAATTAATTATCATCAAATTTAGCATTTAATATCATGATGATAAATAAATTAATGATATAATACATAAATGGAAATTATACTTACACAACACACAAGGAATAGTGTTGAATAAGTCATATCGCAAAGAAATAAAAGTGAGATGAGAAACCCCTCATATTATGTCTGAAAGTGTTCTACACAAGCACTTAATATACTGGATAATGAAATTAGATTCATTAATAATTTAATTCAGAATTTATAAAAAATGTATTATATTTATTATAATTTTATTATATTCATTTATGGACTATTTTATGTGTTATAAATTCAATTTCATCATTCGAAAGTGTTCCTTTCATTGGTTGTCAGGATTGGTTCACTTGTATACATTTACGAAAGATCATGTGAAATGGTAATAGTTACTAAGAATTTAAAGTATATGTTATTAATGAAAATATTGATTATATAATGGTCTTATATAAGTTTTTTCTTATATATAAGGATGATTTATTAGATATAACATTAATGATAAATATTTGGATTATTTTGGAGTTTTTGATCATCATGTACAAGTTTTGTTTTATTAATTAATATCCTGTATATATTGAAGGACCCCAGAACACTCTGATAGGGGAGGGGTGAATTCGGGTTTCAAATTTTTATTTTTAAATAATGTGTCTTATTCCCACTTTAGTAGGAACCTATTAAACATGTCTAATGGTAATGTGCAGTAATTAAAACATTCCCAAGGAGTAAGACAACAACACAATTTTTCATGGTTCACCACTAAGGGATAGTCCTAGGAGAATACGCCAAAATCATTTCTGCCATACCTAAATACATTTTTCTTCAATAGATGTAAAATAAAAAAGTTTAGACATAGTCAATTTTTTTCAAGCATACTTCCTTTACACGATTTTATGGATATCACACATCGTCCCTCAGAACACTTCTATATACTCCCACTAGCTCACTACTTTGTGAGAAGTCTAACTTAGTTTATCAACTTGAAGGTAACTTCAATAGATTGGCATTTAAGACATTATGTTTTTCGTGAAAGAGACTCTACTTACATTGAAGTCTGAAAATATTTCACTTGAAAGCAATGAAAAAAAAGAATATATTCAAAATATGATAGAAGCACACACTAGAACTTGTGCATACCATCTTCCCTTGTGTGTAAGATTTGGGATTGTCCGGTAAGATGAATTTAACTCAACCCTTACTCTCTACTTAGACCTTATCTTTTTCGTATCTACCCCAAAAGTTTCACTTGGTATTTTTAAAATACAGGAACACTTTTTTCAAAATATTTACTTTGTGCAACTCCTCTGCATGAAACTCTTTTACGTGGAAGAGGTACCCGATCCTCATTGGAAAAGTTAATAATATTGAGTAGGGGTAGCTTCCTATTTATAGGCCTCGAGGAACCGACACATAAGATTCTCTATGAGCACACAAAACCTCTATGATGTCGCACTGGTCATGTAAATCTCTTATATGCAACCTTGTCTTTCAAGAAAATTTAAAATTTTCACTCACTTTTTTTCCTTTTCCATATTTTAATGTAGTGATCCCAAAACAAACTTTTCATGAAACTTTACAAACCTCATTTAATCTTCTGCAGAACTAAAATTTCCAAAAATACCTTTCTTTATTATGAAATTTTTAGACCAAAAAATTTGGAAAACACTGTGAAAAGATTCCACCTTCAATACAATTGTCTTCTTGAACTGTATGATCCATTTCCTTTCCAACTCCCTGATCTTCCATGTGAGGATTCACATCAAACACAAACCATACTCCATTTCCATCAAAGAACAACCATGGTTCCAACATATATATTTGTTCCCTAACACTAAATGATCTGTAATATATATTATAATATGTTTTAACCATAAAAATGGTTTCATGAATATACTTGAATACGATATTAAAAAAGAATCATCATCCACAAAGGTGGTGAATCAACACCTCACGAACAACACTTTAATTCTTAGAACAAAAATGGGAGGTAAAAATAATTGATAGGGGATATCACATTATCATAAGAAAATTATAGTATATATAATATACTATATTTTTATGGTTATTTTGATAGAGGAGGTAAGTAAATGAAGAAAAGAAAAGATATTGAAATAAAACTAAAAGAATGAATGTGGGTTTTTCCTTTGGAATTATTCTCCTTGAGGACCTCCTTAAGGAACTTGGAAGTGGTTTTTTGCGAAAACTAAAAATACCCGAATGTGAGTGAAAGGTTTGGGAGAGAAAATGGGTAGAATATAAGCAAGGTTCAAGGCTTTTTAGGTGTGTGGAGAATGGGAGGTGAGGGGTGGTATTTATATTGAAGGAGAGGTGTGTTTTTTGAATAATTTATTCATTTGTTTATTATTTTGGATCAAGACTATGAATAGTTTGGTTTTTTGTGACTAAATATAGTAAGGAGTGCATTTGAGTTTGAATTAATTATGCCCACATCATCCATATATCATTAAGAACTCAATTATTAATGTATTTAGCTAATAATATAAATTTTCATATTTTACTATTCACAAAAATTCAACTATTTTAGAAAAATCCAAAATATTCATCATAATATTTTTTTGATGTAAAGAATAAAAAATACATAATTATATAAAAATAATTTTATAAATATTAGAAATTTAATATTTAATTGAAATTATCATTTATTTGAAAAATACCGATTTTAAAATTATAACAGATTTTATGAAACTTTGAAAATTAATTAAGGCCTCATAAAATTATATTATAATAGTAATACAAAAAAATATTAATTTATGAATATATTTTATGAAAATAAATTTTATTTTAAATCACTAGATTAATTATAAAATTGTAAACAAATATTTATGTTCCACAAAACCACCAACGCTTAAATTATAGCTTTTAAAACATTTATTTAATTATTCCATGATGTTAATATACCATATTTTCATTTATAAGATACAAAATTTTTATATATACTTTCATAGGTGAAGTTACTATTCAAATCATAAATATAATATTAATATATTGAAAATGATAGTTTAAAAAAAAATATTTTCACTCTTCACTGGAAAATAAATATTTTCTATAGAAAACAAACATTTTACCCTAAGTAAATTTTTACATTAAAATTAAAAAAATAAATAAAATTTATAAAAGTTTTAAGATTTTGTTTCAAGATAAGTGCACCATTAAAAGGCGGTAAAACAAGTTTTAAGAAAATAAAGTATTTTAATATGTAAAATTGAATTCACTCTTATCATATGCCTATAAAATCATTTGGGTAATATAAAAACATTTTTTAAAGATTTAATATATTATTTCATAATTTTATAACACAACTATTTCCCAATAATTTAACATCTAGGTTATAATTTCCATTTTAAAATACTGACATTTAATTATATATCATTTTTCATTTAAGCTTAGTGTTGTGTGAAACCTATTCCATTGAAGAAATTAAATTTAAAAAGAGACATACCATAAAATATTGGGGTGTTAAATTCTCCCATCCTTTAAATAAAATTTCATCTTCACAATATGAAATTTTACTTCGAAAATAAATGGTTGATACTTCAAAATTCTTTTTTGGGAAACCCACATCAAAAACAGGGTTAATAAAATATCCCCTTAATAAGAGGGAAATGAAAATGGGAAGGTCATAAAAAAATATATTTTCATGTATAAAATAATTAGTGGAAAGAAATAACATGAACATGGAAGTGAAATCAAACTATCATGTTCTGATGGAGAGTGATAGAGAACATGGTCATTTAGAAAGTTAACCAACACAAAACCTTAAATCTAGTGATTTGTTAAAAGGACATTAATTTACCAGAAATAAAAGTTAATGGATAATGTTTTGGTTCCAAAATATTTTTCCAAGTGTTGGGGAGTTCTTTTACTATTCCAAAAATAACTTGAGAAAATAAACTTACTGGATTAATTTCTATGTCATAAGAATAATATCATCCTTCGTTTGTGATTAGATCTATTTTCAATTCATTCTTCACACATATAAATGAAGGTTCAAAATAAACGTTTTATGCCTGAAGCACATTTATGAACCATAATATTAACTATTCATTCCTTCAGCCTTTAAATATTTACTAAAATCAATATTGTTATCACAAAGTATCCAATAAATCATACTTTAACCTCAAATAATAATATCTAATGTTCAACTTAATCCCTTCTAACCTTAAGACTCATCCAAATTATTTCAATCAATAAAGGTCCCCAAATTTCCAATATATGATAACCATTTCCACAAATAACCTGAATTACCATAATCCCACAATAAAATAATATTTGACTCTAAAATTCATTTTAACCTTAATTCCTTAAAATATTTTATATCTACCAAAAAAACATTAATCACATAATCACCATTTTTCAAATCCCAAGGTTATCTATTTAATAAAACAAATGTCCCTAAAATTAAAATAACCTATATCTATAAGATATAAAAATGTTTATGATAATCAGGAATTCATGTAGGCTATTGGTAGGAATTCCACCATTTTCACACTTTTGTTGAGTGTTTAAACCCCACTACCTTTATGGATGTGATAGGTTTTCACTTTTCCTGAGGGTTTTCCTAATTCAAAAACTATATTAATATGACTTCTAAAATATATATGACTGACATTCTTGAAATAAGGTTTATCGTTAATGTTATCAATACAACCCCAATATGTAAATAATTTATCCATTTTTTTCTACATTTTTTCTTCCTTGTTCTAGAGATTATCCTATAGAATAGGGCATTAACTCGGGTAATTCCTATATTCCCCACATTTAAGTAAATGAACTAAAAATGTATTCTTAGGGTGAATTATAATTCCTTCTTTCACACTCTTCATTTTTCCTCAACAATTATTATATCAATGTCATTTTTTCCAAAAAAATAAATCATTTATCCATTCTATTGAGACAAGTTAGTGGGTGTATCCTTCCACATTTCTTTTATCATGGAGATCAATCCTTATTTTCTCCATGGTCTCCACCACTGTATCTCTTTACAACCTCTATAATTATCTTATTTGGTGAGTTCGAGAGTTTTTTAAGGTATAAGTTGTAAATAATTTATCATCACCACCACCATGTCTATCATGTTATATACTAACATGAATCCTTTGAGTTCCATCAATTGACTAAAACCAAAAATCCTAGTGTAAGTAACAATAGTCACATTGAGAAAAATTTATAATCATTTATATAATATCAAGACACCTTATTTTTAAACAAAAATACCTTATATTTAACCTAGGTTATTCATTTTCATTATATATTCAAATCCTACATAACAAGTTGTAAAGAAAATATGGATTATCCTAAGAATATCCCCCAAGAGTGTTAAACTAGGTGTGTAATAAGGCCCAATGTTAAGTACAAGTTTATACCGAGTCAAGCCCAACACACTTGTCTGAGTTGTTACCTATAGGTACATTTGTTCCAGAACCACGTCCTCTTTTACTATCCAAAAAATGACGTATTTCTAGAAAGACCCAAATAATGTATATGTTACCAAAATTCTAAAAGTTTTTTTCTATAGTTATCATCAAAGGATACCTTAGGGGTAGGTTCCCAAGTCTATGTCTTCTAAATAAAGTTTCCAAGGTTTCTACTAAAATTTCTCGGATACCAATTATAATGACCTGATCCTCAGTATCCTGGAGCTGGTGACTTACTTTATTACATTAGTACTATAAACAAGCATTCACTTCCCAAAGGATTGGATAATTTATTATATTTAAAAAAAGATACATATATAAGTTTTACATTACAACTTGAAATGAAATACAAAATATCAACTACTTTGGAAATTTCCTTAAATTCCTAGATTATACTTGTAATCCATTTATAATATACATCTTCACATCCGTAGAAAAAATAAAACAAAAGAAATAGTTGAGTTTAGATGAACAGTGATGGTAAACAAAACAATATAAGCTATAATAAATAAACATAAACAACAATTCACGGTGAATTACGAAAAACACATTCCATTAAAACATAATCTTGAGCATAATATGCCAAGAATAAAATCTGATTAAATAATGTTTTAAAGAATCATATTAGAAAGAAACATTGCACATATATTCTACTAGTAAAATAATCACATTGACTATCAATTAATAGTGTCATAATGAAGGAACTAATAATTCTGGACATCATAAACATACATTTAAATCTTCATCCGAGACACCATAAATGGGTAAAACCCAGGTTTGGTTTGGCTCATGGGACCTACCGATGGATTGAGGGGAAATAGCATGCTCCACCCATCACTTACTAAGTCAAATGAATTCTTCATATAAAATTGGTGAAACCTAATCAAAATATATATTAAAATTTAAACTATCATATGAAATGTTAATAAATTTCCCTAAATAATGAACATAATCATAAACCATCCTGAGTAATATGCCGAATGATATCAATATAGTACATCCCCAATAAAAATAATCGTAAAACATTCAATAAAATATGGTAGATGATATCATAAAATAATAATACTAATAAATAATATAATTATATAGATGTATAATAAATTGAAATACTCTCATAAAATAATTTAGTGATTCTGGAGAGAAATACACTTTTTCTTTACAAAGAAGAGTTTTTTTGGAAAATCATTTGTAATTATCATTAAAATAAGATTGTAAACATGAATATCCTAAAAAAGAAAAAGTAATGAAATTATTTTTGAGTAATTTTAAAATAATATTATTACTGAAATTTAGAAACTGAAGTGAAAACATGTAAAAAAAGTGTTTAGTAAACTTTATTAATGACCAAATTCAGTGCGGTTTAATGAAAATATAAATGAGTCTTTAAATAGGAAAAAGGAATAATTGTTTTCATAAAACCAGAAATTAAATTAAATAGTTTTTCATGATAAAAATTTATATTTTATAAAAATATATGTGGCATGAAATATATTATTGAGTGTACTTTAAAATGGGTAAGAAATTGGAAAGTTCACTTTAATAGGGCTTGCTTATGAGGAGGAATTGAATAAGGAACCTTATAAAACATGTAATTCCCCATATAATAAAGAATAATTGAGGTATATAAATATATTTTTACCTAAAAATATAATTTATGAGCGTTAAATAATAATAATAAATAACTAAATTTGGGTAAAGAGAGATAAAGTGTAAATCTAAAGGAAAATAGAGTTTCGGGGAGAATCCCTTATCACATTGAAAATAGTCAAACTATATTCCCCATATAATTAATGATCATCAAATAAAACATTTAATATCCTAAATATAATGAATATAATGATATTATACATCAATGTGTTGTATATATACAACACAAACAAGAAATAGTGGTGAATAATGCATATCTCAAAGAAATAAAAGTGAGACGAGAAACCCCTTACCTTCTGTCCAAAAGTGTTTTGAATATCACTTAATGACCTGTATAATGAAATTAGATTAATTAATAATTTAACTCATAAAAAATTAAACATTTATTATATTTATTATTATTTTATGAATTTCATTTATGGCCTTTTTTATGAGTTATAAAATCAATTTCTTCATTTAAAAGTGATTGTTTCCTTGGTTTCCATGATTGGTTCACTTGTATACATGTACAAACGATCATGTGAAATGAGAATAGTTATACATAATTGAAATTATATTCTATTAATGAACTTGAAGAATATTTATCGGTTTTATATATCTTTTTTCCATATATTAGGATGACTCATTTGATAAAAAGTTAATGATAACCGTTTTTATTATTTTGGAATTTTTTGTTCACCACACTCTAGTTTTGTATTATTACATAGATCATGTATATGTACTGGTTAAAGGACACTAAATTGGTTTTAATATATATTTTATAATCTATATTAACCAAAAAAATGGTTTAATGACCATCCTTGAAGGTTTTATTATAAAATAAAAGAATCAACTCCGACAAATGCGGTGAATTAACACCTTACAAATGACGTTTTAATTTTTAGAACAAAAAGGCGAGGAGAAAAAAATTATTGTGCATACCCCATTATCATAATAAAATTTCATTATATTTAATATATTGGAGTTATAATTATTATTTGGAAATTGGAGGTACAAAAATTATTAGAAAAGGAATGAAATTGATAAAAAAATAAAAGAATGAAATGAGATTTTACCACGGGAATTCTTGTCCTTGGGAACCTCCTTAACGAACTTGGAAGGGGTATTTTGGTGAGCCCATAAAGACCAGAACATGGGAGATAAGTTTGGGATAGTAAATATATAAAATATAAGAAATATTCATGTCTTTGGAGGATTGTGGAGAAGTGGTGGTGAGCCGTGGTATTTATAGTGGAGGAGTTGGGTGTTTTTTTAAAAAATTTATTCATTTGTTTATTATTTTGGCTCAAGAATATTAACAGTTTTGATTATTATGAATAAATAAATCAAGGAGTTCATGTTTGTTCTAAATAATGGTGGCTACCTCATCCATACATCATAAATTACTCAATAATTCATGTATCTATCTAATACCGTAAATTACCATATTTCACTATTCACAAAAAAATTAAACTATTTGAGAAATATCCCATAGATTCACCATTACCATATTTTGATTTCCAGAATTCAAAAATTGACTTCATTTTGTCAAAATAATTTAGGAAATAGATAAATTTAATATTTAATTAAAATCATCATTTACTCAAAAAAATATCTATTCTAAAATTATAACTAATTTTATGAAATTTTGAAAAATTAATTAAGGTCACATAAAATTATCTTATAATCATAAGAAAGAAAATATTAATTAATAAACCTTTTTAGTTAAAATTAATTTCCTTTTAAATAATTATATTAATAATAAAATTTAAATAAACATTTATGTTTCACAAAAATACCAACATTTAATTTTTTATTTTAAAAATAATTATTTACTGATTCCATGATGCTAATATACCATATTTTAGTTTAAAATATACCCAAATTTTATTTATTATATCATTTATGAAGTTACTATTTGAATCATAAATAGACTATTAATATAAAAAATGATAGTTTTATAAAAAAATCAGATTTTTTCACTATTCACTAGGAAATAAATATTATCAGAAGAATACCTAAATTTTACCTTAATATAATTTTAACATTATTCTTTTAAAAATTATGTTTATTTTGTTCAATAAAATTTATAAAAGTGTCAAAAAAAATTAAACAAGTGGACCATTAAATTATGACAAAAATCCATTTAGGATAATATAGTATTTTAATGCATAAAATTTTATTCATTCTTATCTTATTCATATAAAATCATTTTGATATAAAAAACATTTTATTACATATTTAATATATAAATATCGAAATTTGGTTAGTAATTTTCATTCCCCCAAATTTAATGGCTAGGATATGATGGTCATTTTAAAATAATGATATTTAATTTTATATATTTCTTCATTTAAGATTGGTCTTGTGTGAAATATATTCTGTAGAAGAAATTAAATTTATAGAGATATATACCATAAAATCTTGGAGTTTTACAAATGTTATTCAAGACAGTAGGTAACTCTGTACATGTCGTACAAGTTAGAAAAAACATTCCTTTGCATTTTAAAAAGGTTAGAAAAGTGAATCGTTTGTAAGATGACATGAACATTAATTTAAAATCATTTTTAAATAATTAAAACATGGATACAATTGTCTTTAAAAAATATTTTTTAAAAGGTTTAATTTTTTTTTGAAAATATGGGTTTTGAAGAAAAAGGAATTCCAACCGAAGAGAGAAATAAATTTGGATTTTACAAAGACAATTTGTCTATAATTTTAAGTAACAAATAGTGAGAAAATAGTACAATTACTTGAAAATATAATTGATAACTATATAATGGTAAAATTAAACGTGTTTATTATAAAATAAACACATGATTTCCTTCAATGGAAATACGAGTATAAACAATCTTAATGAGAATGAAATTTTAAAATAAACCATTACAATGATCATAAAATTGGTGTGGGAATTAATCTGTGAATAAATTATGTTCATTAACTATAAATACACATAAAAAAGAGTAAATAGAACATTATATAATCAAAAGTAATTTATACACATAATCAACAACAATGAAGAATAATATAACCTAATGAACTGAAATTAAGTTATGAGATTCATTACCACATGGTAAATTTTAATACAAACACCCTTAGATTAAATAATTCAAGTTTAAAATTAGCATAAAATTTATAATAATGTATTCATGATATTATATAAATATTAAGTATATACACCATATAAAATAAATTAGGTTCATAATATTACAATATGCATCAATCAAATGAAATTGATTCAAAATCCCATACCTCACACTTCTTTTTAGTTGGACGTGTTTTAACCTATTGTATAATGCTTTTAAAAAATCTATTAACATATACTATCACCATATTATATTTTATAATATCATATATTATTATTTTATAATATATAATCACATGTTTGTTAATATTCTTTCATTACTTTTATTATTTCTAGTGATAATTACCTTATCTTTTCAGGTGTATATTGTCATGAAAGATATGATTCTCACATCTCAAGAATAATAATTAGGAAATATTTATCATATTAATAAATCAATTATAATATTATTTCCAATCATGAATGATGGTTTTGGTAAATGATGTATGTTACGATCATAGAGATGGTAGGTCGTACATATGCACGAGTAACATTTCCATTTTTCAATGATCATTATGGAAAGGAGGTATGAAATATTTTAACTATAAATAATGATCATAATATCAGAAAAACCATATTTTACTTTAAATATACATATATATATATAATCCATGTGGTTTGGTGATGAAAATAGAGTCACATCATTTCGTGAAGGTGGTAGTCCTCATGTACACACACTCCATTATCATCATTCATTGAGTGAGAAGGTAAGAAAGAAAATGATATATATTATATTTTCAGAATTATAAAAAAATAATGAAAATAATAAATTTTTTATGTATATAACATATATTTATTAACTTTATTCTTATTTCCTTCTAGGTTAATCATTAGTGAATAATGAATAACATCAATTTTTGAGGTGGTAGTCTGTCATACACACGAGTGTCGTTATCATATCCCCTACATAATGGAAAGGAAAAAAGGTATAAATTACATAATAACTACACATGTACAATTATGTTATAAATATTATATATATACATTATATCCACCATTAAAATCAACCATGAGAGGTGGTAAGGAAAAATTTAATAACATCAATTTGCAAGACAGTAGTATGCCGTACACATGAATGATGATTTTCTAACCCATTTTATGGAAGTAGAGATAGTTTTGCATATTGAAATTATTATTAAAACATCCCAATATATGGAACATAATGATTTTATTATATCATCATGGTTTAATAATATTTGAATTTTGTGAAGGGATAAATAAAATAAAAAAACTTTTTGAATAATGCTTCCTCTTATTTGGGTATCCTCTTTAGGTTTTCACTAAAGCCTTAATAAGTTGGATTTATAACCAAAATAAGGGTTTTAGGATGAGTTAAGGTAATTTATTATTGTATTTTAAATGGTTTTTTCTGAACTAAATATGTATTAATGTGTGAAGAAGAGTGGAGAAGAGGTGGCTTTTAAAAATAAGGTGAGTGGTGCACTTGTAATGTTTTTTAAAAGATTCAATCATACCCGCATTTTCATTGTGAATAAATCTTAAAAAATGGTAAATTTTAGAAAATATAAGATTAAAGATATAATTATATCCTTAAAATGGGTTATGGACCAGTTGGTAGGTCATTTTTTACCCTTATCTTCTAAGTTTAACCCCTGATAAATTAGTTTTTACCCTAACTATGGTAATTCTTTTTACTATTTTCATTATTCATTTTGGAAAAGAACTCAGATAAAATTATTAAAAAATATAAATTATTATGATTCCAAATATTTAATCCATTTTTAATAATTAAATACACATAATTTTAATATTCCAATTAAAATTTAGTCTCACAAACGTGCCAAAAAAGTGGGATTTTAAATTTAAAATTTTCAAAAATTTAAAACGTTTTTATATCAAAATTCACTATGGAAATTATTTAAATGAACTAAATTATCTAAATTTATATATAATTTAACTGAAACTTTTTTTAAACTAATTAAAAATATAATTTTACTTTATAAATAAATTAAACTAAAAGGTAGTTTTCAATTAAAATTCAGTATTTCTCATCATTCATCTGAAAATAAAACTTATTAGAAAAATTCCAAAAATCCATCATCAGATAATTATGGTATTCCAATTTCAAAAATGAATTTTATTTTTCAGATAAATTTTAAAAAAATTGGTTAAAATTAGTTTTAAATTATGTACATAAGGTTCAACTAAACAGTCTTTTAGAAAATATACAGGTTTTCATGAATCATTTATGATTTTATTTTAAATTATTCTCATTCTATTTGTAATAAATAAATAACTAACAAATGCGTGTAAAATATTTTTTTATAATTTTGTTAATACTCTTCATACCCTCCATTCTAATGTTAAGGTTATAAATTTCATATTAAATGATATTATTAATAGTATATTATTGTTTTTTAAAACTCAGTCTTGTGTGTAACACAAGCTATTGAAGAAATGCAGTATTGCATGTGTCATCAACTATCAATGAAGTTTAATTTATTATAAAAGAACTATGTTTTAATTAATTAGGGTTTTATATTCTCTTATAATGTTGGTTTATCATTTCATATACACTATTAAATAAAAAGTTATTCTTTTATAATTTTAGGGAGTTACACACCACCTCAAGCAATGGATATGAAACTCTCTATGAAATTAATCGATGGAATAATAATAAATTCAATGATATATAAATATCAAATGATTTATTTTTGTGGTATTATACAATCTAATTATTATTTACTTGGTTGAATTTGATATACAGTGGGGCATGGATTATCCCCTTCTACGTAGATCCCTTATAAAGTTTTAGGTGAATGAGATATCATTTTTTATTCTAGATTATCCTATTCTAAAGTATCAACATGTGTATGATCCCCGTTAGAATGAAATTATAAAATATGGATTATGATATCAAAAAATGATGTATTTATTTCTCAAATGATCAATAATAATTTCATTGTTGACAACATGCCAATTATTTGGAATATACTGATGTATTCCCAAATGAATTTAATGGCCTTCCCCCAGAGTGTGAGGTTTAGTTATCAATTTAAAATATATTTTATATATTCCTATCTAAAGGATTTTATATAGAACATATCACATTGAATTATAGAAATTATGTAAGTAGTTAAAGGAGAATTCATAAAAGGGTTTTATCTACCTCAGTACTTCACCATGGGGAGAATCAGTCCTATTTTTTAAGAAGAAATATAGATCCATGTGACTTTTAATTGACTATCATGCATATAAAAATTTCACAATTAATTATACATATAATTTAAACTATGAAAATTTACTATTCAATTAACTCGGTGGAGCTCATTAATTATTGAAGATATAACTTCGATATGAATATCATTAGTTAAGGGTATAAAGGGAGGATATTTCAAAGATATATTTCCAAAACATGTATTGTAACTATGATTTTATAGTGATTACATTTATGTTGACTAACTAATTATCGATATTCATGGATCTAAGGAGTATATTATTTATAGATTAATTAGATCAGTTTGTTGTTTGTCTTTATAGGGTGAATTATTATATAGTCAAAGTGAAATAAATAGCATAAAGATCATTTGTGAATTGTGTTAATGAATTTGATAAACTACACTATTTGTTACAAATTTATAAAATGTAAATTTAGGAATAAAAGGATTCATTATTGGACCATGTAATCACTAATAATGGAACATATATAGATCCTTCAAAAAATGAAGTTACTGAACAATGGCACATACCATCCATAATAACCATGGTTTTACATTTTCTGGTTAAGTGGGATACGATCAATGTTTTCAAATAAATTTATCAAATCTATAAAATCTTATTACCAATTTAATATGGTAGGAAGTGAATTTAATTTTTAAAGAGGAATGTGAAGAATATTTTTAGGAATTGAATATGTGATTGGTCACATAACCTATACATACATTTCTTTATAGCAAGGAAGGGTCTATAATATACAATGATGTATTAAAGAAATTATTGGGATGCATCCTCATAAAAAATAAAATTTTAATTTCTTATGTATCATGATAATTAAAAAATTATGGGTAAAATTACCTAAAACATGATTTGGAGATAGCATCAGTGATCTTTGCATTAAAATTTTTGCGTCATTATCTTTATGGTAATAATTTTTATATTCATAACAACAAAAATAATATTAAATATGTATTCACATAAAAGTAGATAAATATGATCCGAAGGGGGATTTTGTAAGTGATCAAAGACTATGAATTATCAATACATTTCCGTCCTGGGAAGTAAAACAAGGCGGTAGATTCTTTAACTATGAAAGATCATAATACTTTATCTATGATGTGGGTTAAAAAACATATAATACTAATGTATTTGAAAAAGATCAATATTTAAGTCATAAGTTAAGTTGATAAACATATCATTACCAAGTGAATTCTGAGCCATCCATTCACACAAAGATCAAAGAATCCCAAAACATGATATAATGCTATATAAAAAGGTCATAAATATTATAGAGGTTAAATTTGATAAAAATTTAAATATAAGGTTTGGAATATAGATATTGTACTGTAAAAATCAAAAATAATGTGGGAAATTTTTAATTATTCTTATATATAATCATTCTATACTCCTATATAAATTATGAAGATGTATAATAATCTAAAGGAAAACTTTGGTGGGATAATATAAAGAGTGAAATTGCTGACTACAGATCTATATTCATTGTATGCCAAATATTTATGGCCAAATGAAAGAATTCTAATGGTATGTTGAATCCATTACCCATAATAGTATAGAAATGGGAAAAACAACCATGGATTTAGTCATTAGACTTTCCAAAATATCTAGATTCTATAATTGTATTTGGGTTATATCCAATTATCTTATGAATTTAGAGATTTTATTTCTATCAAAGAATATTTATCTCTTGAATAAGTTGACATGTTATATATATGGGAAGTGGAAAGGATTTTTTGATTATCATTATCTATTGTATTTTATCATGTTCGGAGGATTACCTCGATGTTATGATGAATTATTCATAGATATTTAGAGACATATATATGTTTTAGAACTTCTTATCTTACTTAGGTAGAAGGTAAGTTTGAGAGGACCATTAAACTCTAGAGGATATACTGGGATCTTGTTCGATGGATTTCTAAGGAAGTTTGGATCATCACCTCACCCCAGGTAGAGTTCTCATATAACATAATTTTCCATTCCATCTTTCATATATAACCATACGAGGATCTTTATGGGAAGAGATGTTGGCTCCAAAAAGCTGGGATGAAGTTGGAGAGAGGATGATGATAGGTCTTGATCTTGTCTAAGAAATAACAGAGAAGGATTAAACCATTCAATGGAATATGAATGTAGAAAATGCTGAAAGACTATTTATATTGATAACCATCAACAATATATAAAATTATTAATTGGTGACAAGGTTTTCCTCCATATATCTCATTGCAATAACTTTATGAGATTTGGGAGGAAAAGGAAGTTGATCTCCAGGTATATCAGTCCCTTCATGGTACTTAATAATTTATGGGTTGAATCTTATCATATATCACTCCCTCTAGACCTATACCATGTACATGATGTATTCCATATCTCCCTTATGAGAAAGTGCATATCATAAGCTTGTAATGTTCTAATCATGAAGGTAGTGCAATTAGATCATGATGTCTCATACGATGAATAACTAATTTAGATCCAAGATCATAGAGACAAAGTGTTGTAGAATAATTCAACTCATATGGTATATTTAATTTGATGGAATCACAAGTTTTAGGATTCAATGTGGGAACCTGAGGATATGATAATAAAAAATTACCATCACTTTTTTTTTCCATGTAATAAAATTTTGAGAACAAATTATTTTTAGGGGCTGTATAATGTAATGACCCAAAAGTATATACCTTGTAAAAATGATGTTTTGTTCAAAAACTTTTTCTACATGCTACATACAATGTAAATGATCCAAAACATATTATAAGAACACTATTTATAAATACATAATAAACACTAAGATGGTTCACCATTAAAATTTATTATCTTTAGAAGATAAAAAATAAGTATGAGTTAATTTTGAAAAACGTATCTTTCAATAAAGGATTTATTCTTTATAATAATTATTCTATTTTCAAAAAATAAAATTCAAAAATTATAGAATATAAATTTGATAATATAAAAATCATTTTTAATTTCTCACATTATAGTTTACGTTGTAAGAATTTTTGTGTTTGTCTAAAAAGATTTACCTTTAGTCAAAAAATATGGTTTTTGAAAAAAAAATTATAATTTGGATAATTTTATCATTAAGTAAGCGTATCATAGAATTTTTTTTAAAAACTTTGGTAATAAAATTTGTATTTAAGAAATAAAATTATCTATTTTAAGATATTCTTTGAGATCATAAATCCCATATCTAACATTTTTTGAAATAAACTAAAATGTTACATTAAGAAAATGTTTTTTTTTCATATAATTACTATTTTTGATGGAGAAGAATGGTTTTGGATTTCTATGAAATCCACATACCTTTTATTTTTTTTATTAAAAATCTATTTTTTCATAAAAATTAGAATCTATGTTAATCTTATTTTTTATGTGAATTTTTAAACTTAAAAACACACCTTTTCTAAAAAACTTTTTTAAGTGTTGTGTTTAGTAATTTTAAAATTAGCATTTTAAACTCATAATTATTTATTTTTAAAATATTATTTCCAAATTTTAAATAAAAAATTTCAAATTATATAAAATCTAAAAATTTAATTTTTTTCATTAAAATTAACCACAAAGGTTAAAAATTAATCACCAAGTTAAACGTAAATTTGGGTATAAGTTAAAAAAGATAAATTCAAATGGCCAAAAAAACTCAATATTGTCTCAAAAGAGAGTGGTTTAGGTGATGTTAGACCCAAAATAACTTTACCCACCACGTTTTTCAATTTTTTGGCCATTGACCCTAAATAATAAGTTTACATTATTGAAAATTTAGTAATTACTAACAAATAAACACTTATATTCATTTATAAAAGGTAAAACTTCAAACCCTTCAATATACACCAATCTTTATAAGGTATTATCAAGAAAATTACATATTTGTACTCATATAAAATTCTCCTACTTACATAATCTTATGATAACATTTTTTTTCAAGGCCTTCATTTCTTAGTATTTTTCCAAGAGAAAACTCAAACTTTCAACATGAGTATTAAATTATATTAGCATGTTATTTTACTCTACTTATTAATAAATAATTTATAACCTTATTAATATAATGAATATGTTTCATTATTATTCTAAAATATAAATATATTAATTAGAAAAAATTATTTAATCCTTTCAATCCATGCATACAAAAAATAACATTGATCGTGTGTATGTGTAGACTTCCACCTCCAAAAAGCGATGTTGTTCATTTTTCATCACCCCCTTTAATGTATTGTAACCAGGATTAATTTTACTACTTATAATTTTTTATTTAAAATTTATAACTTTTAAATTATAATTTATAAGTTACCATATTTCTATCTATTTGTAGAGAAATTGGATCTTTAATTGTGCAGATATATGGACTTCCGCCACCATGGGCCTGTGCATTTTGTTTTTCACTAACACTATTATGGATGGTTTTAGTATATATTTAATGATTATTTATTAAATTTATAATTAATATATATCATGAATATGGTTCTTTTTGGGTAATATAAAAAAGTAACATACATTTTAAGGTAATCCGTCAATATTGGTAAACATCTCAAAATTGTTCCATCAACATTTTTGTCTCCATAAAACATGAATAAAAATACCATGGAATGGAGTTATAAAATTATAAATCCTTTTAAAATATAAATTATATTAACTGGAATTTAATTTATTATCTTTTTCTAAAAATAAATATCTACCCTACTTTTATAGACCTAGTTTAAAATGGATGGGATTGATAAAAACTATGTTGAAGAAAATATGATAACACTTTAATACATAAAGTTAATTATTGTTAATGAATATTATAAATGGAAATTTTTATGTATAAGGGTGTAAAATTATTAATTATTTTTTTATATCCATGATACAAGATGTTGAGTCACTTCCATGGAAGTCAAGGGTAATGTTAAGGGACTTTGTGACTCAAACTTCTTCCTTTGAGTTATATGTATTCATCATGATGTATCTTCCTCAATGTTCACAGAATTTTCTGTTTTAAATGATTTTATATGTTTATTTTTGGGTAAAATTTCCTTTGATCTAGATACAATTCCATTTATAGTTTTCTTTATTCTCATTTTTCTTTAAAAAATAAAGGAGACATTTTTAAAAGAAGCTCGTAACTATAAATTTTTCAAGGTTGAATAGAAAATATTTTAAAAAACAGATTTTCATGATTTAGTTTCATTATATTTAAGGTATATATCCCTAATATATTTAGGTTTCATGTTTAACCATTTATTTTCATTAATTATGTGATTATTTTGGGTGATCATTTTTTTGGTATCATACAACTATATTCATGATATTATTTTATACCATTTGGATGTTTTATGGAACCAATTTTACTTCCATGGATTCTTTATAAAAATTTGATGATTTCAATTTGGATGATTTATGAAACCTATTTTATTTACAGGGTTTATTTATAAAAATTTAATTATTTTCATTTTTGTGTTTTATGATACATATTTCATTTCCATGGTTTTATTTATGATGTGAAAAGTGAATGATTTTTAAGTAAAAAATGGAAGTATGGATGAATGATGCGTGAGGTACTCTATTTCCCACCATTAAATTAGTTAAGAGTTTATATCTTATGAGATAGGTTTTCATGATTAAATTTCTGTTTCTTGAAAGCATGTGCATTGATTATGTGGCTCATGAAAGGAATGTTTCCCAAGTTTATTATTTATTCCATAGTTAAAGAATGTCATTCATTATGATCTTATGAAATAATGATTGAAGGTTTATGTTAAATGAATCTATACTATGTTATAACTATTATATTTATATGTTGGTATTTTGTGTCTTTTAGTTATTAATATATGTACATTAAAGCTCACTTATGTTTTTTGGTTATCACTCATGAGGTTATGATATTTATCATATGATAACGTTTTTAATTATTCTTATGAAATCATCCTTGATGAAATGTTTATTCAAAACTTACTAAGAATTTGTTCTCACTCATTTTTTTCATTCCCAAGGTTATGGAGAAAATTCTTACTAATTAGTTTCCTAGAATGTGGTCAAGTATGGTTTCATTAAAGAGAAATGATCTCAATTTTTGTAATATAAGCTGATTATATAGTTAATCTCTAAATACACTGAACCTATTTGTCCATGTAATATTATTAATTATGAAATTTAATGTTTTAAATCATACAAGGAATGTAAAATAAACTCATGTTTATATTGGTTCACTATACTAGGTTAAATTGATCTCAGATAATTGGATTGGTGAAGTGCACACGTAGGCATGAGGTCTGGGTTAAAAGGATCCCAGGTATAAGACCTAAGAAAAGTTGTGCCAATCTAGGATGGAAAATATATTTTTTACTCTGATTGGTAACCTATAAAAATGGTTTTACCACATATATAACATGGTTAAATTATCACCCTAGTGAATGGGCATGGGTGCAACACATGCCAAAGCAAGAGGCTTGGGTGAATTTATAATCATATATGCATAAGACTCTGAAATTTTAAAATATGAACATAATATATGATAGTGCATATGTAATGTAAAAAAATACAATATGAGAGTGTAAAAAACCTATATTATATGATGTAATATTTTAATGTAAATTTAATCTCATTGATAGCTTGTGATGCACACAACACCAGCTTTAAATAAAACACAATACTCTATTAAAATATTATTATTTAGAATGTGATCATTATAACCAAGACATTAAGTTGGATGGTATAAATAAAAATAAATAATTTATGAAAATATATGGTTTAAACATGTTCATTGGTTATATATTAATTATAAATAAAATTAAGAATCATTTGGATTAAAAAATGTTTTTTGAAAAACTGAATTTTTCTAAAAAGAATTTTCGTAGTTTTTTTGAGCCTATTTTAAAATTAATTCTTACCAATTTTATAAAATTTAATTAAAAAAATGAATTATTTTTTTAAATTATCATTTAAAAAGTAATTTTGGCTGATTTTAGGGTTTTTTCTGAAAAGCTTCACTTCTCAGTGAATAGTGAAAAATTCTAATTTGGTTAAAAACTGCCTTTTTGTTTAAATAATTTACAGGTCTCATATTGTTAAAAACTTGTTTCATATTAAATATTAGTTAAATTATATAATATTTAATCCAATTTATGTTATTTTAATCAATTACATGATCAATTTCAATATAAATGATTTTATACTTATGAAAGTTTTCCATTGAAAAACTGTTTTTCCGAAGTCTATGAGCACTACTGGAATGGAGGGCTATACCAACACTTTGATGCCAATGGTTATAGAAAACCGTTGGTATATGTGGAGTACACACCTTTTTTCCAACGGTTTTATCAAACCATTGGGATATCTCCCAATAGAACCCATTTCTCCCAACGGTTTGATAAAACAGTTGGGATATCTCCCAATTCCACAACCTTTACCAACGGTTTTAGTGAACCGTTGGGGAAAAGTTTCTCCAAATACACAGAACCCCCAATTCTCCCCCAATTCTCTATTCACCCGACTACAGCCCTGAAATTGAAGCTCTCATGACCCTCTCTTGTTACCCAGTCTCCAAAACTCCATCCATCCTCTTCAATCAAACAATTTTTCTATTCTACACTTCAAATCTGTAAGTTCTACCTCAGTTATAATGTTCTTCATCTATTTTTTTGTTTTCTATTTTGATTTTTCCAAAACGGGAGGGATCTCTCTATACAAATACTCAGAAACTCATTCCACTCATAGATCCATCTTAAATCAAACAATTTTTTAGTTCTACACTCTAAATCTGTAAGTACTACCTTAGTTTTAATGTTTTCCATCTATTATTTTTGTTTTATGTTTTAATTTGGTATAAACTAGGTTGTGTTGTTTATGGCATGCGAAGGTTATTGATATTGAGGATGAATTGGATGTTGGTTGGGTGATGGATTGGAATTGTGATGTTTTTTGGATTAAGATTAGTTAATTTTCAACGAATTATTTGGGGATTTCCTCCCTTTAACAGAGCCCTCAATCCTCATGGACCATGGACACCCCCCTCTTGGACCCTGGATAGTCCCCCCCTCATAGAACTTGGACACCCTTCCCCCCCTCATTCCTGAAACTTGGACATCCCCCCTCCTGGACCCTAGACAACCCCCCTCCACCCTCCTCCCAGGACCTTGTATAGTCCCCCCTCTTTCCTGGACCCTAGGAAGCCCCCACCCTCCACCCTGGACCCTAGATATCCCCCCTCCTCGATGGCCCCTGGATAGCCCCCCTCCTTCCTGGACCATGGACAACCCCTTCTCCCCTCTCCTTGACCCTGGACGACCCCCACCCCCCTTCTTGGACCCTGGACAGCCCCCCACCCCTCCTCCTAGACCTTGGACATCCCCCTCACCCCCCTCCTCAACCACCAAATACCCCCCCCCCACTTCAAAACATTGACCACCAAACTTGGACATGCTGGATTTTCTCTAAAAAGATAGATTTGATCCTCAAACTACCTCAATAATATCCTAAACAATGCTTATAATGTGGTTTTCACCACATAGCATCCAATTTTATGCCAAGTCACTAGTCTATCCTCCCTTGGCTAGATTTTACAAAAAGCGCTCAACCTTAAGGATCCAAATAAAAATAAATTGATATAAGACATTTGATAATGGATTAAAATTTCAAATTGGGATCCAATGAGGAATATTTGAGATATTATGCATCATGTCCATGAGTAAATCCATTTTTATATATCCGATAAGTCATTTTTCACAATTTTCACACATTAATTGTTTGTAAAAATGGGGCAAACATTTATAAAGGTTCTAATATATAAAAATGAATCTATTTGTGGATGCAGCTTAACCAACAATGTCTAGATTGTCTGCCTCTTCCATGATCATCGATGTGCACGTCCCGTCTCCATCTGACCTCGCACGACGGGTGACTCAGCGTCTGGCTGATGACGAGTGCCAGATTCTCTTACTTCCACACTAGATTCATGCCCGCTACGCTCCTAAAGTGATCAATCCCACTAAGCGTCTGGATGATGACAAGCGCCAGATTCTCTTACTTCCACACCAGATTCACACCCACTACGCTCCTGAAGTGATCAATCCCACTAAACGTCCCTGTGAGCTTGATGACACGACCACCAGTTCTTGTAAGAGGTAGAGGAGTTCTGAGCTGATGGACCAAGAACATTGACAAGTGTCCATCCATCTGGCTGAAGATGTAAAACTTAGCGCTTCTTGGTAGGCAACCCATGTTCTAGAGTTTCATCATTTTTCTTTTTTTTTTACTTTGTTTTAGGAAATAAACATGGCATGTATGCAACAATTTTTTAGCTTCTTCAGATCTGTATGTGCACTTGTCATTACTCTGCATGACTGCTTCTATTTTGTCTGATCCTTGGTGTTATTGTTTATGACATTATGAGGCTATGTGCTTTCTATGTTTAGATTTTAAAGGTACATAAGTATGTTCACTTTTCATTATTCCATTCTTTCAGTGCTTAGGCCGATGGTACGAGGGAGGTTCGTACCAGAGGTAGACGAGCACCTCTGCATACCTTAATAGACCCTTCCCCTCCCACTGACATGTCATCCTCCTCCCTGGACACTGTACATACCCCCTGATAGCCCCCACCTTCCTATTTGGTCCCTAGACTTCTCCCCAGACAGCCCCCCTTACCCTCCTCCCTGGACCCCGGACAGCCCCCGATGCTCCTCCTCGGTCCCCAGACAGCCCCCCGGACATCCAGCCCACCCTCCTCCCTAGACCCCAGACAGCCCCCCGGACACCCCCCGAATGTGACATGTACGAGTCAACCTCGCCTCAATACGAGGCTCGGTGTGGCCGACACTACTCAAAAGGCCTCTGTTTTGTTAAAAATGGACTTAATTTTAAGTGAAATCAACAACTGATATACGGTAAACCGACCAAACGCATTAGGATTATATTAATACTATAGGAAAACAATCCATGGGTTATATGTGACATGTACAATTCAACCCTGCCTCAACCCGAGGCACGGTGTGGACGGTACCATTCAAAATGTCTCTTTTTTGTTCAAAATGACGTTAATTTTAAGTGAAAACAACAACTGGCATACGGAAAACCGACCAAGTGCATTCCAAATATGTTTAAACATTATAAAAATGATCCATGGGTCATATGTGATGTGTACGAGTCAACCCCGGCTCAATCCAAGGCACGGTGTGGCCGGAACAACCCAAACTGTCCCTCTTTTGTTTAAAATGGACAATATTTTACGTACATACGCCAAACCGATCAAACGGATTATGATTGTGTTTATACTTTTGAACAACGATCTATGACTCATATGTGATGTGTACGAGTCAACCTTGCCTCAATTCAAGGCCCGGTGTGGCCGACACCACTCAAAGTACCTCTGTTTTGTTAAAAATGGACTTAATTTTATGTGAAATCAACAACTGACATACGGAAAACCGACCAAACACATTCTGATTATATTAAAACATAAGGAAAACGATCCATGAGTCAAATGTGATGTGTAAGAGTAAACCCCGCCTCAATACGAGGCTCGGTGTGGCCGACACCACTCAAAATGCCTCTATTTTGTTAAAAATGGACTTAATTTTAAGTGAAATCAACAACTGACATACGGTAAACCGACCAAACGCATTCAGATTCTGTTGATACTACAGGAAAAAGATCCATGGGTCATATGTAATGTGTACGAGTCAACCCCACCTTAATCCAAGGCATGGTGTGGACGGTACCATTCAAAATGTCTCTCTTTTGTTCAAAATGACTTTAATTTTAAGTGAAAACAACAACTGGCATACGAAAAACTGACCAAATGCGTTTCTAATCTGTTGAAACTTTAGGAAAACGATCCATGGGTCATATTTGACGTGTACGAGTCAACCCTTCCTCAATCCGAGGCGTGGTGTGGCCAGAACCACCCAAAATGTCCCTCTTTTGTTTAAAATGGACAATATTTTACGTACATACGTCAAACTGATCAAACGGATTCTGATTGTGTTGATACTTTTGAAAAATTATCCATGACTCATATGTGATGTGTATAAGTCAACCCCAGCTCAATCAGAGGCCTGGTGTGGCCGAAACCACTCAAAGTGCCTCTATTTTGTTAAAAATGGACTTAATTTTAAGTGAAATCAACAACTGACATACGACAAACTGACCAAAAAGCATTTGGATTCTATTGAAACTTAAGTAAAATGATCCATGGGTCAAATGTGACGTGTATGAGTAAACTTCGCCTTAATCTGAGGTGCGGTGTGGCTGGGACCACTCAAACTCCCTCTCTTTTGTTCAAAATGGAGTTATTTTTAAGTGAAATCAACAACTGACATATGGGAAAACCGACCAAACGCCTTCGGATTGTATTGAAACTTTAGGAAAACGATAAATGGGTTATATGTGATGTGTAAGAGTCAACCCCGTCTCAATTCGAAGTGCAGTGTGGCCGGTATCACTCCAAGTGTATGTATTTTGTTTATAATGGACAATATTTTACGTACATATGCCAAACCAATAAAACGGATTTTGATTGTGTTGATACTGTTGAAAAATGATCCATGACTCATATGGAATGTGTATGAGTCAACCCCGCTTCAATATGAGGCCCGGTGTGGCCGACACCACTCAAAGTGCCTCTGTTTTGTTAAAAATGGACTTAATTTTAAGTGAAATCAACAACAGACATACGACAAACCAACCAAACACATTTGGATTATGTTAAAACTTAAGGAAAACGATCCATGGGTCAATTGTGATGTGTACGAGTCAAATTCGCCTCTCTTCGGGGCATGGTGTGGCCGGGACCACTCAAACTTCCTCTCTTTTGTTCAAAATGGACTTATTTTTAAGTGAAATCAACAACTAACATACGGGAAATCGACCAAACGATTTCGGATTGTGTTGAAACTTTAGGAAAACGATCCATGGGTTATATGTGATGTGTACGAGTCAACCTTGGCTCAATCCAAAGCACAGTGTGGCCGGTATCACTCCATGTGTATGTATTTTGTTTAAAATGGACAATATTTTACGTACATACGCCAAACCGATCAAACGATTTATTATTGTGTTGATACTTTTTCACAATGATCCATGTCTCATATGTGACGTGTTTGAGTCAACCCTGCCTCAATACAAGGCCCGGTGTGGCCGAAACCACTCAAAGTGCCTCTGTTTTGTTAAAAATGGACTTAATTTTAAGTGAAATCAACCACTGACATACGACAAACTGACCAAACGCATTCGAATTTTGTTGAAACTTAAGGACAACGATCCATGAGTCAAATGTGACGTGAACGGACAGCCCCAGACAGCCCCCACCCCCCTTCCTGGACCCTGGACAGCCCCCACCCTCCTCCTGGGACCCCGGACAGCCCCCCCGGACATGAATAACATTTTCTTTTGTACCACAGTGTATGCAAGTAAATGAGACTCGTATGCCTTATGTATAATTCTATTACAATTTGATTAAATGTTATACCTCATGGATGATATTTAAATGTAGGCATGTTGATTTCACATGCCTATTTTTATTTCTTTGATCATGCAATGTTATTTGGGATTATTCCATTTTTGTATGTCTTGAACTATATAAATGACTTGGTAAGCTTATTAGCTCATGATCATCAAATGCATGTGATGATATGCTATAATTTGAATAAAAATACTTGTTGCACATTCTCCATGACCACCATACTCACTCCCTGGAAATCTCCCCTCCCCTCTTCCTAGACAACCCCCTCCCCTCTCTGGACATCCCCCCACTTCACATTCAATGAAACTCATGCATCACTCTAGATGATGCACAAATATTAACCACGTTGTTAATTCACTTTATCACACATACCCCTCATGCACCAATTTCTATCATAATCATCACATTTTTGGGTAAGAAAAAATTGATATGTGTGAACCCAATAAATTGAAATAGGTTAATTGGAAGAGTTGTTGTCATATGAAGATTGAAATGGGGAATTGTAGTATGTGGCATGGTTGGAAGAGTGATGTTTTTATGTGTTTTTTGTGCTATTTCCAATGTTTTTTTTGGTGTTTGAAGTCTATTTCTAGATGTTATCTGTGATGTTTTTTATGCAGATGTATCAAGGGGAGGAAGCTGTATGCAGGTTACTGGTTTTTTGTGAAAATACCCAATACAAACTGCTTAGAACCATTGGTATACTTTGAGCATATACGAATATATACCAACGGTTTATCTAAACCTTTGGTAAAAAGCAATACCAACAGTTTAGAACCATTGGTATGATTTGAGCATATATGAATATATACCAACGGTTTATCTAAACCATTGGTAAAAAGCTATACCAACGGTTTTAAACTGTTGGTATAAGATCAAAAATATGAATTTCCCAACGGTTTTAAAGCGTTGGTAAATCCTTTTGACAATGGTTTAGAGGAAATGTTGGTAAATTAAAACTTCCACACCTTTTTCCAACGGTTTTCCTTAAACCGTTGGTAAAGGGCTTTCCCAACGCCTTACTTCCCTACGGTTTTGGAAACCATTGGTATATCTTATACCAACGGTTTTCCAGCCTATACCAACGATTTTGAACTGTTGGTATTGTCTATATTTCCAGTAGTGGAGGGTTTAATTTTAAATTGAGTTCCTCCAATTATGTGAATTTCATTGGAAAAAATAGATTAAATATTTTTAACTATTATTATTTATATTAGAAAATAAATTCAACTTATTTTTTGACCATAATGAATAGTGAAAATATTAATAATTAATTACTGTTGTTAAGGTGAAAACGGGTTTACCGGGGGCTAAACTAAGATAATAAGTGTTTAAAATGACCTAAAACAAATCCAAAAAACATTTTATAGAGATATTTATACCTTATAACCTTATATATTTTATAATGGCCGATTGTGGAGCCTTTTGGAATGATAAAAACATGGGTATACTTTATTCTTTTAAAAAATTCAATGTGTGTCCTCTCTCCTGCTAATAAGAGGTTACTCCCTCCCTTAACATATTCACACATATGAAGCCATTATATTCTACCAAACCCTGAAAAAATATCTCTAAAACATCCTTATTAACATTCAAGAGAATTTTTATTCCCAATATAGAAACCCTAGGGTTCTTAAGAGGAGATCTAAAGGAGGTTTCTTCAAGAGAAGGTAATTATCTTAATGATGCTCTTTCATTTTATTTATTCTTTTCAAACAAAAATTATTTCATAAAAATTACTATATAATTGAAACAAGATATCCCATATACTTAGATGTTATTATGTTTAGGTCACAATATTTATCCATCTCTTATTCAATCAAAAGGGAAAATAAATCTTCGATTGTGTGTACGATGAACTATCGCCTCGCAGACCGATGTGATTCATTTTCCATCAACACATATAATGGTTGGATATAATGATGAATTTAATGTATATATATAATATTTATGATATAATTATACTTATATTATTATAATATCATCTATATCTTATTACTTTCCATTCCATTTAAAATATGATAATGTCGCTCATGTGTATAGCGAGCTAGTGCCTCACAATGGGATGTGATTCATCATTCACTTACACATTACTTGGAAGGTAAAAAAGATACATTTAAGGAATAAATTTCATATAAATGACATGATATTTATTTTAAAAAATTAAAATATCACCCAACTAATTACCCTTATACCCGTTAAAGAAACGATAACGTCGCTCGTGCATGTGTACGACCTTCCACATCCACAAAGCGATGTGATCCATTCTCCATGTTATGATTTTAATAATTATTATAAAAATGTATATAATGAAAAAAATATTTTTAAGATTAATATAATTATTTATATTATGGGAATATATCCTACAAACAAGAACCACAACATTCATGTTAAAACATTCATGAGAAAACAAGGTAGTAAACACCCGAAACAATAGCAATAATGAAAGATTATTAACAAGATTGTGTTCAAATTTTATAATAGGATAATATATGATATTATAATTTTTAATATGTTTTTATAAAATATATATAACAAACTTATATTTATTATATAGTAGGTAAACACACATATGAAGGAAATCCTACACGAGGTAAGATATTTCACATCAATTTCTATTCATCGAGGCATATTGTAATGTTATGAACCTTGTTTCTTTTATATGGTTGATATAATTACCATTTTACATGTAATATCATGATAATATATTCTTCACGGTACTAAATTTTAATTATTTCATCCAAGGGGACTTGAGATGGAAATTTCTAAGTGGTAATGAATTTCATAAGTCAATTTCTTTTCATTGGGTCATATTACATCATCATGGTCTTTGATATTATTAGATTATATAAGAATTAATTTGGATTATATTATTTTTTATTTCAATTTATTTTATATAGATTTAAATTTTATAAAAATAGCTGATACATTGATTAATTATCACTTCAATGTTATGATCATTATAGGGGTTTCTCATCTTAAATTATATTATTTGGGACATATGTCATGTTATAAACCTATCTTATTTTAAGAGGTGTATATACTGATCAATTGATATGTTATATAATGAAAATATTTATATTCATTGTAATTAATTTTTAATTTGATTTTAAATATTTCATCAGGTTTATGATACAAAAATTACCAAAGTGGTAAGAGATTTATATTTCAAACTCATTTAAATCATGATTGTTTATAATTAAAATAAATTATTTGATTATTGTATAATAAATACCTTTAATTATATTTAATTCTAGTTATTCATGATTTTTTCAATTAATAGTATAATTTTCCTTTGGGACTTATAAAAATTGAGAAAATGTTTTTAATAAAATCTTACTTGATTTCTCTTTTTAGTCGAAAAACCTTTATTCCCAAATCCAAGTTTTCTAAAAATGTTTTAATTTTTTTTTTACTTTGATTTCTTAATATTTTTTACCCATAATTTTATTTTTACAAAAAAAATAAATGTAACATTCCATTAATTTTCATAATAATAAACATTTTGAATTTTCTTATAAAAATGTGAAATGAGTCTTTGTTTTTAACATACTCACCAAGAATATAACTTTCCCTCCATCATGAAAAATCATTTTTTGAAGCATACATTAAATGTTTAAAGGGTTATTTTTAAAGAAAATTATTTTCCTAATATTCTGGTTGTTTTTATTTCTTAAAATTGATTTTGAAAGTGAAAAGGTTATTTTCTATAAGAATGTTTTTAAAGATCATTATATGTTATTTCTATTAATTAATGAAAAGAAAAATTTATTTTAATTGTAATCATCTGGGGGTGTGTTTTATTGATACCATATTTATTATTTATTTCAATGGTTAATGATTAGTTTTACCATGTAAAGTATTGAAATACAATTTCTTGATTAATTTTGAATTCATTAAAATTATCCTAAATCATTAGCTATCTTGTGATCATTAGACATTACATTTCTCCAAGACAACAATATCATTTTTATTATGGATGTGATTATTACTAAAATTGTATATCATTACTATATATAGTATTTTACAGGGATATTTATATGATTTAACTGGGGAATTATTATTAATATATATTTCAAACTTGATACAAATTTTTTTTATAAATCATATTGTTCCTAAATTAAATTTATCATTCGATATATGAATAATTATTTTTTACATGAAGATACAGGTGGGGCCCGATTATAGATAGATCCTCTTTTCATCGATTGTCTCATGAGATAAATCAGATGGCTGGCCTAATTTAAATGGGTTTCTAGTGTATACTTATGCATCAGTTTTAAATTGTCTTGGTAAAGGTCTTGATATTATAGGTATCATGGATTCCAATAATTAATAATTTTCTTTTCTTAAGAATTCATTTATCATTATCCATGATATTTTCACAATGATATTATCTCTATGTGTATTTTATTATTAGTTTATTAATTAAATAGAATGTTTTTAGTTATTTAACTTTTCATATTGGTTTTCTCTAATATTATCATGATAGTTAAGTTATTGATTAAATGGAATGTGTGTTAAGATATTTACTTTTCCATATTGATAATTTCTTATTTATTATTCTTTATTTATTCATGATATGTTTTTATTTATATAACTCTTGCTATGTATTTGAGTTCAACCTTATTTTTTATCCTTTCATAGGAATCCAAGAAGTGTACAATGAATGATTTGTAAGGATACATTGGACAGAATAATGATGTTCTAGATAAAAAAAATTATGTTGTAATTTTTGCATCAAAATGTAATATTTGAATCATATATGCATCTAGTTTACCAGTATAACTAAACTATTTAATCCTTTGGTATGTGATCACTTATATTTATAACCCATTTAACAAAGAAAAAAATAGTTCTACAATACTTGGGTCATGTTCTATATAGTTTGTATCATAGAATGTTTCATAGAAGCCTTGGGAACTAGATCTTGGAAAACATATATTAGTGAAAATAACCATATAACATACTTTTATGATAAGTATAAATATATGATATCATTATAATTTTTTTATAATCTATATATTATGTGGTTCTTCCTAAAGATACATCCATATATGGATACTAAAAGTGTATGTGGTTCTAGAACTTCTGTACTTAGTGGTAATAACCCCAAAAGGTGCATCCGGATTGGACTAAATGTTACCTAATATATGAAAATAGACCTTACTACACACAAAGTTTGACACTCATAAGAGACATGATTTGGATAATTCACATTTTCATTAAAAAATATTTTGATGTATTTGAATATAATATGAAAATGAATGACCTAGGTTGATACTAATGTTTCTCAGAGTAAAAATATGGCCTAATAATTTAGAAATCGTATAAATTATTAAATTTTTTGCCCACTATGATTATATTTTATTACACTATTATTTTTATTTTTATTCAATAGATGAAACATGAAAGAATCATGTTAACGTTGAATATGAAAGAAAATGTTGTGACTATGGGAAAAATGGGATTATGATAGGAGTGAATGATATAATGATTATGTCTAATTAGTTATCCTATAATATGATTAACAACCATTAATTTAAAAAACTATCGGACTCACCAAATTAGATAAGGATAGAGTTCACTAAGATATTGAGTGGTGGATACCATGAATGAAACAAGGATCAATTTAATTTATGTTAGAAATTTGGAAAGAGATACCAAGGAATATGTCTTAAATGAATTGGAAAATTTTTTATGTGTGGAAAAGAAGAGAATAAATCAATGAATTGCTAAGGAAAAATAAAGAGTATGATAGAAGGAAATGAATTTTATCCTAGAGATCCATTTATAGTTTTTTTATCTTAATGGTGGGGAACCTAGGAATTATCAATGTTAATGAAATTTTATAAAGGTTAACCCATAGAATAATGAAGGACCTATATTGAAATAAAATGATTTAATTATTTATGTATTGGGATTCAAGAATTAAATTCTAAATGTATTTTTACGAATGTTATTTTGCTTATAAGAATCATGAAATATATAAGGATTGTGTTAAATATTATAAGCATATATTTTTTCATCAACTTAATCGTTATAGATACCATCAAGGGTTTGTGAGTTTAAATTTGATCATAAGTTCAAATTATTAAACATCCCTTTTGAAAATTTGTGTGGTATGAATATAACATGATTAAAGATATTTTTGGAAAAAAATTATGGGAATACTACATATTGGTTTAGTATAGTAAAGAGTTTTTAGAGGAAGAATTAATTTAAATTTTTATGACCTAATATTAAAGGTATTGGTAAACTTTAAGGTTTATCTTATCTATTATATTATAGTAATTATGCATTATCCAGATTTGGGAATGTTATAGGAACTATATTAATATAGATTTGTAAAAAGGATAGCCCACATGATGGGTGAAAAACTGTTGTATACAGTGAAGGTTCTCATGCTTAAACCCACAAAAAAAAGGTTGATACTATTTTAACACCTACCTTGAGCCAACATGATTGTCTAGTTAATATATCTTAGTTTTTACTAAAATTATTTGATGAATAAATAATATTGATAAACTAGTTGTGTTACTATTGAAGTTTACATATTAATGTATAACTTCTACTAACCATATTTGTTTTGGAAAATATTTAAAAATTGATGGAAATACTTATAACTCTTTTTTGGATCTTATGATCTATTAAAAGTTAATTTTAGTGCTTCAAGAATAAAAATTCATTTTGGATAATCATTCTTAGATTAAAAGATATTTTAAAGCACCACTAAATGATGTAATTGTGATTATGAAATAGAAACATATTAAGTAAGTATATTTCCTTATATTATTAGATAGTAAAATAATTCTTCAAATTTATGAGCAGGTTCTTGAAAAAATAATTTTATTATATTACCTTCTGATCGTACAACGATTCACTATTTATTTCCACCCTTCAACAACTGTTTTTGTATTTAAAATTAAAAATATAATAAAAAAATTCACTTTATATTTTATAACATAATTTATTTTTGTTCATTGTTAAATAGAACAATTTTACTTCTTTTAACTATTACATTATAGTAGGAGGTTATTTGGAGAGCCTATAATGGAATTCAAGGAAAACATGCCAAACTGCACGAGAGCCCAAGCACACTTATGGACTTAAAAATTTAATATGGATAATCAGTGAATCCAATTGAATTGAAAGTTGGTCTATGAGTGTAAAAATATGTCGGATAAATTTCTCTTATAGACCATGGATCCCAATTCGTCTATTTCGACGCCTAAAAATGGCCTACAATGTAGATAAATTCTGGGAGGGAATAATTGGACCACCCTTTTCTATTTGGGCCATAACTCTGGCCATAAACATCAAATTTGGATGATTAAACATAAATTGGATATGTAAATATAATAATCACCTATAAAAATGATTTTAATATATTTTTAAGAATTATTTTTAGTAAAACATCCAAATAAATAAGGAGGAATATTTTTTCCATGAATATTAACCTAGTCACTTAGGCACTTAACTTGTTTTGGAGAAATTGAATTGTATTTTATTTTAAGACACCATCTAACAAATTATATGATTTTATAGAAAGGAGTTTTTATTTTAGATAACTTGGTTCATTCTTCTTCCTCATCAATATCTTCCTCCCCTTCCATAGAGATCTAACCCCTTATGATCACCATGGGAGGAACGTGGTGAAAATCCTAATCTTCGTTGTTTGTAATACATAAATTGTATTTTAAATTATCGATTTTTGTGTTTTTTAATCATAATAACTTAATATTCAATATATTTATGTACTATTATTTCATTCTCTAACTCATATGATCATGTATGGTGGTACCCTTTCATGTGGTGTTTCACACATCATTCACCATTTCTTCTTCCATCTTTTAATTGTGGTGTTTTTCTAGTTCATATTACTCAATTGAACTCTCATAAACACTGTAAATTCCATGTAAATGATTATAGTGGAATAAAAATAAAACAATATACAAATTTTGATAGTTCATCATGTTCTTTGCGTGTTTCCTTAGTGTTTTCGGTATTGAAGTCGAACACAAATCACCCAATCATCGACAGTAACCAGTGAATCATTTTGTGTTTACAATAGAACCCTAGGAGGTATAGAATTACAAAATTAGTAAAATTATGGTTATATGTTTTATAAAAAAGGGATTAAAATATCTATACCCATTCTCTTGAAGTTATTAAGGATGAGCATCATGGGAATTCCCCGATTTGATCAAGCTTAATCAAATCTGTTAATTTCTTCTTTCTTGTATCAATTGATTTTTATTCTTTCATATTTAATAAAAAAAACTATATTTTATACGATATCATTCCCATTTTATTTACATAATCAAAAACATAATTTTGAATCAAGGATCTATGTATCTGTCATGATACGACCGAGGGATCGTTCTATACTGTAGAAATTCTAGTAAAACTAAACATCTACTTTGATGCCCTTGACAACATCATAAACTTCATATTTGATACATCAAGGGTAATTTAACTCATAATATATTTATTTTTCTTTGGTTGTTAAATTTATAATGGTAATTCACTTTTCTTATGATCAGAGACCTCTACTACACTCTATCATTATTCAATAATATGCTTTTCTTCCATGTTCATATCTTCACTTCATATCTATATTCTCATTTATGGAAACACAATTATGTGTTATTCTAAATGACATTTGATATTTATATTTCCCTATTTTAAGAGGAATTTTTATTAACGCTTTTTACAATTTGGGTTTTTTAAAAATTAATTTTTAAATTTAAAACCCTTCATTTGCAAGTAAATGTTCAAATTACGATGATGCAATTAATTGAAGATGGGGAGAATGAAACTCCTTGAGATTTTAAAAGAGGAACATCATATTTTATATACTATATGAAAAATAAAACCGATAATATAAGATAATTTATAACCCCTAGTATTTTAGATATATATTTTTAAATAAATTCAATCCCTTTGATGGCTTGTGAAGCGTGCAACACCAGGTTTAAACGAATCACAATACTCTATTAAAATATTATTATTTAAAATGCGACCTTTATAACCAAGAAATTATTTTGGTGGGTATGAATATTAATAAATAATTGATTAAATTATATATTTTACACATGTTCATTGATTATTAATTGATTATAAATTAAAATAAAAATCATTTGAAGGAAAAATAAATGTTTTCTAGAAAATTGTATTTTTCTAAAATGTGGTTTCATAATATACTATGTACCTATTTTAAAATTATTTATTACTAATTTTATAATATTTATTTGAATAAATGAACATAATTTTTGAAATAATCATTTATAAATTATCTTAGGGTGATTTTTTTTTATTTTTCTAAAAAGTTTCATTTTTCAATGAATAGTGAAAAATACTGATTTTTGTTAAAAAACATTTTAGTTTAAAAAATTTAAAAGTTAAATTTTGTTAAAAAAATTATTTAAACTACAGATAAATTTAATTATTTTATAATTAACCCAACTTATGTTATTTTAATCAATTATATTATAATTTTTTATAGAATAAATTTTCATAATTTTGAAAATATTTCTTTGGAAGAACCATTTTTTGACACATTTTCAAGTTTAATTTTAAATTGAAAATTTCCACTTATTTGAATTTAATTTGGAAAAATCTAATAAATATTTTTAATGGTAATTATTTATATTATATAATAAGTATAAATTAATTTTATTCCATAATTAATAGTGAAAATAGTATGAATTTATTACCATGGTTATGTTGAAAACATGTTTATCAACGGTTAAATTTAGAAGATAAGCATTGAAAATATTTTAGAACTTTACTAAAAAACATTTTATGGCAATATTTAGACCTTATAATCTATAATTGATGGAAATTTTTCATTTTATATCCTTTTTTTCATGAGATAAATGTGGGTACATTTTATTATTTTTAAAAATTCTTTATGTGTCCTAATCCCCACTTTTAAAAGGTCACTCCCTCCCTTAAATTATTCACACCTCAAAAGAAATATGTATCTACAAAAAACCTCCAGAAATATCTCTAAAAAATTATAATAAACATTATAGATCTACTTTTCTTTCCAAAATACAAACCCTAGGGCCCTTAAGAGGAGATCCAAAGGAGGTTTCGCTAAGAGAATGTAATTGTATTAACAAATCTCTTTTTCTTTCTTTCTTCTTTTTCCTCCTCAAATAATGTCTTGACACTTAAAATATAATAAAAAATTTATATTACATATAATTATATGTTATTTTTTTGTTTCATGATATTTATCCTTCCCATATTCCCTTAAATTGGAAATTAAATTATCAATTGTGTGTACGATGGACCACCGCCTCACGAACCGATGCAACTTGTTTTCTATCAGCACCCCTCAATGTTAGATATAATAAAGAAGTTAATGTATATATATATATATATATATATTATTTATACTATAATTATATTAATTTAATTTTAATATCATATATAACTTATTACATTCCATTCTATTAAAAATATTATTACGTCGCTTGTTGGTACAACAGACTACCGCCTAACGAAGTGATGTGATTCATGTTTTAAATGGAAGGTAATAAGGATAAGTTTAAGGAATTTATTTTTAATGACCAGTATTTTAATGATGGTTTGGTTGTTATTTTTTCAATAGATTTCCTTTTTTTATTATGGTAAACATTAACTACAACCTTGGGAACGTTCCAAGAGCATTTGGGTCTTGTTCAGAGATCAGAGCTCCAAGAAATGAGAAAAAGGGTTGGTCACATGATTACCATGTCAAAAAATAGGTTGTAATTACATTCTAGATGACACTTAACCCAATCCAAGACATGTAACTAAGGGTGTTCTCGATCCCCATGAGATGACAACTAGTGTTAGGAATCATCAATGTAACCCAAGGAACAATTGCACCCAACTAAAATAAATAAATTGATCGGAGGAAAGAAAAATAGGAAGATATATAGAGATATATAATATCCATTTGAACCTCTTTTACATAAAAACTGAATGATATAACAAACTCCACAATAAAAACAAATTTGAAACCTAAATACACAACACCTCCAAGTGACCCATAGGGTCACTCACCGATACCAAATCTAGCAATCACCTGTGGATATCAAAACCAAGATAATACCGACACCACAAAATAAAAATCAAGAAGAAACTACATGCATGAGTATTAAAACATAGTAAGCATGCTTTAACAATATATTCCCAATGAACTTCTTTTAAAATAAAATAATCATCAGCTTCAAGTTTGAAATACAATATAAAAAGGCAATATTTTCCACATGTTTTCTATTTTAAAACTAAATATGGTAAACTACCCTTTTTCCATTTGAAAATTTATGTTCACACCCATTGAAGAAAAATTAACATTTTCAAAGGGAAAGTGCTGATTTCATTTCAAAACAGGATGAGTGACTATAAAAAAATTTCCACTTGAATTTTTTTATAAACCATTGAATCCAACTCATCAAATTCCAAATAAATACACCACACATGAGAGTACTACGATAATCACAATATAATGGAAATGGAAAGAAGTACACAAGAGTAATAATCCAATCATCTATTGAAGTCAATTAAGAACCAATAGACATAGAAGATCCTATGATCTCATGAATTATCCAGAACATACTCATTCAGGATGACTCATCCTAGAAAGCATGCCTCACTCAACGTCGTCAAATACACCCACACACCCAGCCACACCCCAGATGGTATGGACCGAGGGGCCCCATCCCATAGCATTAAAACTCAATATATCCTTATGGTATGAGAAACTGGATAGTCCTTAATGTAATCATTAAAAAAATAGTTCTTATAAAATTCAATATCTATGGTTGATTCACCATGTCAAGAGTATAGAATTGGGGTTATCCAATCGATCCAAACCAAGTATCAAATCGCATTCACGTATACTATATATAATAATTTTCAAACAATGCATCACACTAAATCACTCAAAGGATCAATTTATTTTCCTTACATTACATAAATGATTAGATGGATCTATGTGTTTACTCATCAAGGACATCCAAACCATTTAAATAAAATTGGAGAGATTTTTATTCAAGGAGGATTTTCATAATAACTATTACACAACTTTCACAAAAGTTCCAAATGGACCTAAAAAACTATTCAAAAAACCATAATTTATCAAACAATGAAATTAATCTTTAAAATGATGTGGAAAAATCCACTTTCCATTTCACAATCATTTTACAAAATCCTTTAAAGCATTCACATCACACTTTCAAGACAAAACGATTCTATGTAAAAATGCCAAACGGGCCACGATCCATCAACACAAGACAAAACAGTTTCAAAAACCAAGTAAATGCTTATTTTAAATTATAAACCACATGTAATATTTTCCATGAAAACCAAATCATCATTTCACATGCCAAAAATTATTTTAAAGACTAACCCATACTTTAAACATCAAAAACTGCATGCAAAAACCGACTAGGATTTTTTTCAAACACTTGGTGAGAAAATTTATAAAAAAATGATAACATTTATCAAAAAAAGAAGGCTTAAACCACCACTTTTCACACCATATAATTTATCCAACATTCACAAAAAAATATTTATATTATAAGTAAGGTGTGAAAATATTGAAACTAATGAATGTAAAACTTTAAAGAAAATTGCAAAGGGAAACCTTACTCAAATCCTTGGAATTTTAACAACGCACTCCCAAAAACACCTCATGAAGGTTCCAAGATGAAATATATACTAATAGAAGTCCTAAAAAATAAAATACCACAATATAAAACAAGGGAAAAAATTAAACCTAGTTTCAAGATACAGTAGGAGAAGAAAACCTCAGGAGAAAATGGAGGAAAGAGGAAGAGAGAGAAGATAAGAAGAGGATTACCTAGAATATATAACCGAAAACGTGAAGAAATTATTAGATACATGCCATAAGATAGGAGTGTTGGATTAAAGAACAATGGGGAAGCACCCATAGGGTCACACAAACCAAAGGGATTGAAAAAGGTCCTTTTTTGTTAAAATTCCCAAGGGGGGAATACTTGGAAATTGAAAAAATAGACCTGGGAAGCTCACACAGTTTAGATGCATGGTTTACCAAATTGTGTGCCCCTCACCAGACAAACAAGGAGCCCTACATGGTTTGGACACTTAGTTTACAAACTGTTCAAAAACCATGCCATATGCCACTATCCGAAAATGCCACTTGGCCACATAGTTACTTGGGCTGATCCATTCAGTTTATCAAAAGTGCACCAACCATGCACATGCCTCTATCAAGCCCAAAAACTCAAATTTTCACCAAAACCCCTATAAAACACATAGTAACAACCCCAAGATCAAAATATACAATTAAACACCTCAAATTTGAAACCCCTTAACCCCCATAACATGAGATAATAAATGAGGTCAAACAATAAACCAGAACAAAATATGAAAATGAAAAACTAGGTGTAAAAATTTTCCTCACCATTGACACTTTTCGCCACCAGAAATCCACAACATCTTCTATTTTTCCAAAACAAGTCAAAGTATTTCCATAACTTCATAAACAAACCTCTTAAAAAAAGAATAAATAAACCAAAAACCATCATAAAGTATTCCTATGACCTGAAAAAAAACAATAATTGAAACCCAAAATTACTATGATAACACTGGAACTACACTGTATTATCAAAATGTGAGGTCGGAGTGGACATGAAACCATTTGAAGACAACTATAATTTATTTACCAAAAGATAAATCTCAATGAGACTCATAATGGGTCTCCTCTCCACTAAGAACCAACAAGCATAAATCAGTCCAAAAAAAAAAAATAAACGCTGATCAAAAATATGCACCACAATGGAAAGGGATGGGAGGAGACCAACAAAAGAAGCCTCAAGACAATTGGAAAACCAAATCATGATTTACCAATTCTATTTGAACAAAAACAAAAACCATAATAGAAATATAAGGACTACATCACCCCAATTGTGGATACACGAGCTAGGCTAAAATCCTCACACAAATGAGATTCATGACTATATGAAAGGCTTCACATTAATACATTTGGCTAGAGCTCTGATGTTTGAAGCATCTATTGAACTACAGTCATTGAATAATGATAAAAACATACCATGAAACTCACATAATTTTACTAGGTACCCACACTCAAATAGGGGCTTAAAAATTTCATAAGCCAACACACCACTACTTATAACAAAAAATCTAGAATTTCTAAAATAAAAACACTAGTTTATTGAAACGAGAGTACTTTGGAGATCCAAGACATCCCCCTTACATCTCAAACAAAATAGAACACCATCGAGAACAATCGTTACAACATGAAGAAACATTACAACAATAAGAACATATACAACAAAAGGAATCATTAAACCATTCCTAGAACATCACTCTACTCTCATGAACTGGCTCCATGAAAATTCCCAGAAACACCCCGTTAGAGCCACCAAAAGTGACCTAAGAGCCCAAATGCATGAAATTTCTTCGATGCTCTAGGTCACAATGGCTTATTATGATCTAAATTTTAACCCTTATGACATACCAAAATTCCACACCTAGAATAAGCTGGTGAAAGATCTCAGGGCCTTTTATTCCCATTACCAGCTCCAATAGGTTCCAGCTGCTTCCCCAATTCCTTTATGGAATTTCCTTCACCACTCCCAGGGACTAGAGAAGGGATGAATACCTCAAGAATTCCTAGTAACTCAGCTTCAAAATGAACTCCTTGCATCACCACATTGACAAAAGATGTGAGATTGAACTCTGACACCTTCGACCAAAAATCAGGACAAATCCCACACTCGAAATCCCAAGCCTTCCAGGAATTGTCTGAAACATACACTAAATCATATGTAACTAGGTATACAATGTAACGATAGAACTCCAACACCAACCCATCACCCTGCTGCATAAATCACTTCTCCATTCCCTTATTTACCCTCATTATATCAATGAAGTATTATCAGATAAATGAATCCTTAAAGAAATAAAAAGTAAGATCTTCATGAAGATTATTTCATGAAACTAACTTCCACCACTTCTAAGGAGACCCTTAATGAATAAAGGTAGAAAATATTACATTTAATGACATGTGAAACTCAATGGAGAAAAAATTCCTTTCAATATTCCATTTCCAATATTCCACACAGATAGGAATTTCTTAACCATAAAAGGGTGGTGGGATAAATTTCAAAACTCAAGAACAAAATAACTAGGTTTATCAATAAGAAATACCCCTAAGAGGGTACCACCCAAACCCGCATCATGAATATTCATTGAATATCTATGGGGGTGTATTCTAGGATACAAGAAAACCAAGTTCTTTTTCAAAACCAACTCATCAACACAAGTTCTCAAACTCAAAACATTACACATGAAACACTTCTGAAACCTAGGAAAACAAGCCACACAACCATCGGCTATCAACATATAAAAATTTCCCTTGGAACAAGCATTAGAAAATAGAACAAACTTGGTGGATTCAAGAACTCACCAATCATACTCTTTAGAGTCTCACCCACATTCACTTTACTGTGCCACCTCAGGCACTATCAACTCATGCCATATCAGGGACTCATCCGCCCACATCCTCATCCAACTATTTTCCAAAAACATCCATGTATGTGAGCACCCAAGGAGGTAATAAAGGTAAAAAAACATTTCCATTTTTTCAAAACAAAACATTCCACCTAAGTTCCAAAATCTTAACCCACTTCACATTTTATAATTTATAAAATATTTTAAAAAATCATTAACTATCAAATCAAAACCCATTTTTAGAATCCACTTTTCAAACGGTTGCATCATGATTGAAAACAAAACCTCATTAATTTCCATGAAAATCCATTTCATATCATTGAAACAAATTTAAAAATATACTTCAAGATAAATACCTAATTTTGAAACAATCCATTTCAAAAAAAATTGGGTTTTTTATTATGAAAATTCAATCCCATTAAACAATTACCTCTTGACCCCAAAAATCATCTTATGAAAATCCATTTTTATAAATTCTTCTTTCAAAATGATTTTGAAAATTAATTTTCTACAATTCCTAAAAAAGAGTTTCCAAAAAAAATTTACATTCAAAGAAGACCTAATGCAGTTAAAAAAAGGAAACTAGTGTTGATGGGTGACTTGGACATATGGTTAGTGGCCATACGCCAATCACACCACTATCACAGAGAGTATTTTAGGACCATATCCTTAGTTCCACAAGCCTTTCCAGAACCAAAAATCTTACATAGACCTTTATCCCGAATCCCTTTTTGTATCTCAAATACCAAACAACCTTAATAACCAAAGAGACCAAATAAAATAGGACTTACCATGGAAAACCAAGGCTTGGTATAGAAATTGTTGTCCATAAACTACCTCATACCTACTCCCTGTGGTTCTGACAGTTCTACTCCATTTAAATTAACATCCCCATGTAACAAAGGGTGGTATGAAAGAAAGGTCCTCCAAAGATGGTCTGGTTTAGTACCATTTTTTCACAAACCAGACTGGGATTTCATCCAACTTGACACCTGGACCAATTTAAGACAAGTCCTGAAGGGCATTCCCGATACCCAGGAGCTGACAATTAGTGCCAGGTATCATCATAGTAAGCAAAGGAACAATTTATCCCAATAAAAATAAATAAACTGATTGAAGATATGATAACCAAGCAACCATATATATATATATATAATATCCATCTGAACCTAATTTACAAAAAAAATGATACAATAATCTCTACCACAAAACCCAAACTAAAACCTGACGACACAATACCTCCAAGTGACTCCGAGGGTCACACTCTAATACCAAAACCATACGTCTCCCCCGATGATCCAAACTAAGCTAATAACTGCACCACAAACTAAAAAAATAAGAAACTATAGGTGTGAGAATTAAAACTTAATAATAATTCCCAAATAATATATTACTAATGAACTTCTATTAAAATAATAGAAACATCAACTTGAATTTTGAAAAACAATATAAAAAGGTAATATTTTTCACATGTTTTCTATTCTTAAAAACATTATGGTCCATTTCCCTTTTTCCATTTACAAATCTATATTCATTTCCAATGAAGAAAAATTATCAGTTTCAAGGGGAAAGGGATGATTTCATTTCAAAATGGAATGAGAGAGTGTAATAAAATTCCACTTCAAAATATTTTTAATGACACCATGAATCCAAAATATCACTTTCTAAGGAAATACATCACATATGAGAGTAATAAAATAATTACAACATAAGGGAAATAGAAATAAGCACAAAAGTTTAATAAAAAAATCATATGTTGTAGTCAACTATGTGCTAATAGACATGAGAGTAACCTAGAGGATCATGAATAATCTAGAACATACTCGTACATGATGAATCGTACTGGAAAGCATGCCTCACTCGATGTCATAAAATACACCCACATGCTTAGCCACACCCCACATGGTATAAACTGAGGGGTCCTATCACATAATAATTCAACTCAATATATCCCCATGCCATAGGATGCTAGCTAGTTCGTAATCTAAACAGTGAAGCCATTATTCTCAAAAAATAAAATAGACATTCTAGGTACACGATGTCAAGAGTATATAAGAGAGGTGATCTAGCTGATACCAACCAATCATCTAATCACATCCACATATACTATATATAATAATTTATACAACATTCATCACCCTGAATCACTCAAGGGATCAATCTATTTTCAATACAAATCATAAATGAGTAAATGGGTCTCAAGGTTTCCACAATAAGGAAACCCTACCCATTCACCTAAACTAGGGAAGAGAATTGTCTAAGGCGGTTATTCAAAATAAAAAGTTTCACCAATTTCATAGAAGTTCCAAATAGACCTCATGCTCTATTCAAAAAAACATTTTTTTATCAAATAATCAAATCCATCTTTAAAATGAGGTTGAAACCCCCACTTTCCAATTCATAATAATTTTAAAAATTCCTTTAAAACATTCACATCACACTTTCAATCCAAAAACATTTTTTTTATAAAAATACAAAACGTGCCAGGATCCATATTCACTAGAAAAACCACATTCAAAATCCAAGTACAAGTTTATTTTAAATTATAAAAGCACCTAGAATATTTTCTGTGAAAATAAAATCTTCATTTCACATGCCATAATTTATTTTAAAAAGCCAAACCATTTTTTAAACATCACAAAATATATGCGAAAACCAACCATTATTTTATTCAAACACTTGGTGTGCACATTTATAAAACAATTATACCATTTATCACAAATAAAGAAATAAACCACCACTTTTCACACGAAAAAATTATCTAAAGACCACAAAATAATATTTATCATATAAGGAAGGTTCAAAAAACACGAAACCAGTGAATCTAAAATTTTAAATTCAATTATAAAGAGAAACCTACCTCAAATCCATGATGCTTCAACAAGACACGCCCAAAAAACACCTCACGAAGGTTCAAAGATCCAACATCTATTATGAAAATCCTTAAAAAAGAAAAAAAACAACAAAAATAAAGGGAAAACATGAAACCTAGGTTCAAGAGACCATAGGAGAAGAAAACCCCAAGATAAAATGGTAGAAAGAGGTCGATGGAGAAGATAAGTGGAGGATTATATTGAATATCTAACCCAAAACATGAAGAAATCCTTAGATCCATTCCATAGGAGAGGAGTGGTGGATTTTATAACAAGAAAGAAGCACCCATAGGGTCTCCAAAACCAGAGGTAGGAGAAACGAGGCATTTTGGTTTAAAAATCATGAGGGGGAATTCTTGGAAATTAATAAAATTTTAGATCAGAGAAGCTTGAATGGTTTACCAAACCATGCGCCAACCGTGCACCCCTCACTAGACACACAAGGCACCCTACACAATTTTTCCATACATTTTACAAACCATGCTACAACCATTCTAAATTCCACTATCCCAAAATGTCCCTTGGTCACATGGTTACCTGGGATGACCCGCAAAATTTATCAAATTAGGTGCCAACCATGTATACGACTTTGTTATGACAAAAAACACAAGTTTTTACCAAGAAACCATAGAAAAATTCAGGAACAACCCTAGAATCAAAATATAAAATGAAACACATCAAATTTGAAACCCCATCACACCCAGAACTCAAGAGAAAAAATGGAATCCAATAATGAATGAGAACAAATGATGAAAATTAAAAAAAAAGTTCTGAAATACTTCACGATTATTTATAACTATGTGGGGTAATCATGAGAAAATATTTTAAATCTGAAATACTCATATAGTGGTCGATGATCTAAGGTGAAAGACTCACACTCAGGTGGTTGAGGAGGCCAGTGGAGAGTGGTGGATCATGGTCTTATTTTAAGAGATGAATATTGAGGTTAAAGAGGATCATAACCAGACTATCCTATCTGCCATAGTAGTGACCTATCACCTTAGAGGATAGGTAAGGATGGGGAACCATTATTATCATGAGGGAACATTCCTAATGGAATGTGCCTCAGATGACAATACATCATCCGGTTGGACTGTGGATGGGGATGTTACATTATGGTTTCATGGATGTGTTTGGGTCCCAAAAGGCATTACAAATGAGTTGATAGGGGAATTTCATGATTTTTAATGGGAAGTACATCTTAGTGTCACCAAGATGTATTGAGATATATGTCACCAATAATGGTATCTTTCTATGAAACAAGATATTTCCATCTTTATCCATCGATGTTCCACTTATCAGTAGGTGAAGGAAAAACATCAGCTATTGGAAGGAATTTTAGAACCATTTTCTATTCCTGAGTGAAAATGGGATGATTTTTTTATGTATTTCATGACTAGTTTACCAAAATCAACATTTTGAAATGATAAAATGTGGGTTTTTATTGAACGTTATATGAAGATCACACACTTCTTACCCGTGCAAGATACTTTCATGGCAGACTAGCTAGGGAGGATATATGTCAAGGAGGTTATATGTCTTCATGGAGATCATCATTCTATAATTTATGACATAGACTATATATTCACGTATCCATTCTAGTAGGGGTTGGATAATTTAATGGTTGAACAAGTGATTTTGAGCAAAACCTATCACCCTTAGAGTGATGGACAAACATATCATATGATTTAGGTGTTAAAGAACATGCTTCATGAATGTGTCCTCAATTTAATTGGTTTTTGGGAGAAGAAAATATCCCTAATTATTTTTATTATAATAAGAACTTTAAAGCTTCCATTGAGATGGATCCTTATGAAGCATTATATTGAATGACTTTTCATTCACCTATGTGATGGTTGGAGGCATGGGAGGTATCTTTACATGGAAGGAATCTTTTCATTAGACTACAGAGAAAGTCTAGTTGATTAGAAAGTGCATGATGATAGCTCAGTCTAGAAATAAGTTTTATGCCAACCAACACCAAAAATATATTGAGTTCAAGGTTGGGGAAATTTTTTCCAGTGAGCCTCAACCAGGTTTGGTCATAGACATATTTGGAGTCCAAGTAAGATCTCAACTATGTTTTTAGACCCTTTGATGTTTTGAAATAGACCAGACTAGTGGATTACCAAATATCACATCCTCAAAGATACCATTCTATGTATGATTTATTTCATGTATCTTAGCTTCACAAATATTATATAGACCTATCACATGTCTTTTAGCCTAATGAGGTTGAGTTAAAAAATGGATGATTCCTTTAAAGGGTATCCAGTGTGTATTTTGGACCAGAGTATGAAAACACTTCAAGGAAAGTTAGTTTCTTTGGTATGGGTGTTATGGAAGCATGACTAAGTATAAGAGAGTACATGGGAACTAGAAGTTGATATATGATCTTAGTGGATGAAACTCTTTGTTGATGATATCTATTTACCTTTAGAATTCCAACTCAGGGAAATGTTTATTTAAGGAGGGGATATTGTAATGAACCATATTTTCACAATGGTATGACTCATTATTTTTTCAATATGTTTCCTTTGTTTTATCCTAATAAATGTTAAATACTAACTTAGTATGGTTTCAAGAGTATTTGAGGATTGTTCTGAGCTTGGATATTTGATAAACAGAAAATATGGAAGGATGTATGGTTAACACATGGAAAGTATTAACTGTGCGAGGCTCTTTTGAAGTAGCATGGGCCATACATTTATTTTAACCATGTAAACCAAGGTGCTTTCTCATACATAATTGAATACCTCTTGGAAAGAGTCTATTCGAATGGTTGGACCACAATTTGGACAACTATTTGGCAAAACCATGATCACCTATTTTTTAAAGTGAAATGCCAATTTTTTACCTTCATTAAAAATTAAACCTTAATTCCACTTTATTATTCCCATTTCTATCCAAATCCCCTAACCCTCTCATGTTGGGTCTCCCCTTTTCATAACCTAGTTATTGAGATAACTCCTAACTCTGGACATCAAATCAGGATCCCTTTAAAGTGCTTAATAACTCTTGATAAGATATTCCTTACTTTTCTTTTGTTCATCACTCATCTTTGGATTTGTTGTTCTATTTTGTGCGATCTCATTCACCCTATTTTTAGGGTGTTATATTGTTTCTTCAATTTTTCCAAATCTACTTCGAATATGAGGTCTCCATTGGAAGATGGGTCATCAAGGAACCTAAGGTATGTGTTATATTTGTTTTTCTAAAAAAGGGTGTTGTTTTCATAGCTGCACCATTGTGCCAGACACTATCCATTTCCACACATTTCCGTAAAATGAGTTCTTTGTTTCTAAATTGATATAAACATAATTTTATAATTCATAGAGACCATGATATGTATTTAGAGGATTTTAATCTCATTTTGGGAAACCCCTTGTGTGCGACGATTTGAATTTCCCCTTATAAAACATTTTTAAACTTTTTGGAATGCCTTCCAAGGGTTTAACTTGGGTTGTAATTGAAATGGACCAATTTAATAAAAATGCTTAAATTTACTAAGTAAAATCATAATTATTGGATTGAATTATAAATTTATTTTCTCTTGAAGCTATTTTCTAATTGATAATGGGGCATTCTAAGTGCTAGACTGAACCTTGAAATCAATTTTATATTTCTTGCATTAAATTAAATGGCTTGATCATATCAAATGTCTTGCTTCATGATGATCTTACTTATTTAAATGAATTAAATAGTTCTATTGAAATGTGTTATAAATGATGGTATAGAAACACTAATCATTTCATACTTTTAAAAAAATTATTAAATTTGAATTGAAATTCCCTTAGTTATATTTGGGCTTGATGAATGTAATACATTCAAGTCGATGCCTCATGGCTATTATTATTATTATGAATACGATTACACCATTGATATTTGATGTGAAATAATTGTTAAAGGACTTATTGAGATCATTGATTCATTATCCCTCGCATCAGGTGTGGAGTATGACATCTCACACCATTTACACTATTCGGATGGTGGGCATGGCACACCACATTCCTTTCTTCGAGTTTTGACATGATGACTCACCCACCATCTTGAGTGATGAGCATGATTTCTCAAATTATTTATGATATGTAGAGATAGTACCCTCTATGTGATCTTATTGGCTCATTTAGATATGTTATGGGTGATTAAGTTACACCCTAGTCCAGTAACCACCTAGTATCTAGTTATATGGATAATTACATACTCATGTACCCAATGCATATAGGTGGATAAAGTATATAACTATAAAATGTATATATTATTACTATATACATATGGTTACCAATAATGTCATCATTATGATCTTATTGAAAGTAGTTAGAGCTACTATGTGTCATATAGGAACATAATCATGCTATTTTTTATTTATTTCAAGCATTTCATATTATTTAGTTATACCTACACATTGTTGTTGTTATGAAAACGCTTGGATATCTTCTATACACCATTGGTGGTGGCATATTGGGATTTTATATCAAACCCTACTTGGAATGACATTGGTAAATGAGTAGATTACTTATCTACAGGTATGGATAAGGGCAAGCTCCCCACCATAGATTCTTGAAATGTGTTGCTTATAATTGGATCATAAGAGCAGTGGACTAATCATATGATAAAGATCAAGCATAGTAGTCTTTTGTATTTTTGTGTTTTGTATAGTATTTTGTATATGCTTATCTGATGTCCCCTTTTTTATACTATCATTCCATGCATTCATTTATATGACAGTGCCGAGTGGATCTTAATTATTACTCAATTTTTAGTTGATTACATTTCCATAGCTTATTATTATATCTATTGTATGTTCTTCTGCTACAGCTAGTCACTTTTCCAATCATTTTAGTGTCTTATTATCTTATGCTTATGCTTTTTTTATTTTTTTTATATGAAGGACCCTATAACACCCTGAGAGGGGAGGGGTGAATCAGGGTGTCAACTTTTTCTTTTAAATTGTTGGATCTTGTTCCCACATTGGTATGAACCTGTTAAACCTATCCGAAGAGGAAGTGCCAAAAATAAATGATCACGTGCAAAGAAAGGACCCAAAATTTGTACATGGTACACCACAAATGGTTACGTCCAAGGAGAATATGCCGATAGTGTGTCATCCGTACCAAATTACACAAATTTTCACTAGTTCTGGATTACAAGAGGATAGCACAGTCACTTTGTTCTAGGCACACTTCCTTTAAAATGATTTAGGGAAAGCACATTTCATCCCTCGAATCACTTCCCCTGACTCTCCTTTGCTCACTTATTTGGAAGAATCTTCACCTAGTTTGAACTTGTAGATCACTTCAACGGTTTATCATTAATTCATGTATCCTCAACTGCAAATGGATGCTCTGTTTAAGTCCCATAATCACCCACAAATGTAATTTATTTTCCCATACACTGATATGTTATGAAGATTAATTTCGCAAACTGATTTGGCCAATTTTAGGCTTCCTTTTGTGTTCCGCATGATGTAGTTGATTCCGTATACCACATATATTTTTGTATACCCTCTAGCACCACTGTGTACCATTCAGCTCCTCTACATGCAGTGTTGTGCTGCATTCCACCCTACACCACAAACTGCTCCAAACCTCTACGTATTATCCTTATTCGTGTACTACCTTTCTCTACCACGTACTGTGAGAGCTTCCTGTGAAAACCACACACCCTTCCACATACTATTTTCCTTATGCGGATGAGTCTCTCCATGTACCGTCTTCTCCTCCATGAACCACCACCTCCTTCTTTGAATTTATTCCACAAATTTTAATATCCAATCACCTCCTCTAACAAAGGGTATTATTGTTCCCTAAATAGGAACATAACTCTGTAAAAATTTCTAATCCGTTTTAACCAAATTTAGAATGCAGGATAGTCTTCGATCCATCTACTTTTAGTTAGCTTCCACCATGTACCGCTCCTGTTTCACGAACCGATGAAATCCCTCAAACCATCATCATTCCGCGTACCACATGGCTTCACTGCGTACCATCGCTGAAAACTATTTTTCATTGTAACTGTCAGCATTCCTCATACCGAATTCCTTCACTGTGAACTGTTGTTACGAATTGTTTTCGATTCCCCACAACTCTCTACATACCTTTCCTGCTACCTACACTACATACGACGCTCCTTCACACATACCATGTTCCTTCACTGCGTACGATGTGGATTTACCACGTATTGTGCACCTTCATCGCGTACTGTGCTGCGTAACCACCCCAATGTTTACAATAACACTTGTATCCTGCAAACTATATGTCTGATGGATGAACTGTTTGTGGAGTTGGGATCCTCATGATGAGGCAGATCTTTTGATATTATTTTTAGTGAATTCCATGAATGTAGTGATGTGATGAATATCTTAAGGAGAAGAGACATTCAATACTTCTTTCAACCTCAATTATATGACCTCATTCCTTGCAAACTCCCTAGTCATCTGTGTCCAAATTGACAAAAATCACAAACCAAAATCCATTATTATCAATGAACAACCTTGGTTCTAACAATATCCCCTATTGGGTTTGTCGGAAATATCCAGATAAATTCATTGATGCCCCAACCACTATAAAAAATTGATCCTTTAAGAAACAACTCATCCATAACTCCAAGTCTACGTGAGAATTTCTTGGTGTAGAGAACTAGAGATAGGACATTAATTGAATTTTCATTATTTTCTTTTCTCCTATTTTCCTGAATCCATAAAAAATAGATCACTTTCTAGTGAATTCATCTATTCACTCCCATTGGTAATAAACTCGAAGATCAGTATTTAAACATTGTAGAGGTGAGAACATATTCCCCCTAGATCGTATCTCCCCCATAAACCTGTATCACTTCCACAAACATATTAACGTAGTTAAAAAAACTAGGGAGAGGAAAATATAATAACTTTTTTATGCACTTGGAGGTAGCTGGACACCAAGGTTCAATTGATATTTCTCAAACACAGCTGCTGACAATGGCTTGGTCATAATGTCATCCACTTTCTCATCAGTTCCCACATGGTCCATTTTGATCATGCCTTTTTCAAATTTTTATTTGATGAATTGATATATGATCTCAATATGTTTTGTAGAAGAATTCTGAACTGGATTCTTCATAAGATCAATTATGTTCTTATTATCACAGTAAATCACTATTGGTTTTTTCACCTCATCACCTAGGTCACTTAGTTGTTGATTCATCCAAATTAACTGAAGTGAATGCTTTGGTTACATATATATATTCATCTTCATCAGTACTAAGTGAATTACATTCTTGTTTCCTGATTAAACAACCCATGCATTTTGTTCCAATTTAGAAAGCTCCACCACTGGTAGATTGTCTGTCCACTACATCTCAAGCCCAATTAGCATCAGAAAATGATGATAGTTCATTATCTCTTCCAGAAAAAAATTATAGCCCATAATTTTGTGTACACCGAATGTATCTCATGATTATTTTAACTACCGCCATATATTATTCCTTTAAATTACTCTGAAAGTGGGCCACAATGAAAGTGGAAAATAAAATATCTAGCCTTGTCGCCATTAGGTACAGTAGGATACTAATTATTCTTCTGTACAAAGTTGGATCCACATAAGTCCATTCCTCATGCTTTTCGTGTTTTGATACTACTACAATTGGGATCGACATTTGTTTGGAATCACGCATGTTGAACTTCTACAGTAGCTATCTTGCATCCTTTTATTGAGAAATGAAATTGTAATCCTTCATATGATGTACCTGTAACCCTAGAAAGTATGTGAGTTCACCAATCATAGACATTTAAAATCATAATTTCATGTGATTAGAAAATTCATCCACTAATCCATGTATTCTTCCTCCAGAAATAATATCATCCATATATACCAATACCATGAACTGATCCAGTTGATAGTTCTTCACATAAGGATTGTGATCCACTCTTCCTCTTTTAAACTCTGGCTTTCTGAGATAAGAGTCCAACCAACAGTACCACTCCCATGGTGCCTATTTCAGCCCATAAAGATATTTCTTTAATTTTTAATCCTTTAGTTCATCATTTCCATGAAATAAACCTATTGGTTTTTCATTTTAGACTTCTTCTTACAATACTCCATTTAAGAAAATTGTATTGACATCAATTTGATAAACATTATAACCTTTTGGATTTCCATGTAAATAAATAGCCTGATTGACTCCAGTCTCGCAATGGGAGAAAATGTAACCTCAAAATAAATGCCTTCAATTAGTGAATATCATTTATAGACCTAGAACACCTTATTTATGATCACATTTCCATGTTCTTCAAGTTTGTTCTTGAAAATCCACTTCATACCAGTCACATTATTATCATCAGGTATTTTCACAAGATCCCATGTCTAATTTTTGTCAATCCGATCTAACTCTTCATTCATTGCTATCACCCATCACTCATCCTTTGCAGCCTATTCAAATTTGGATGGTTCCACAACTGATAGAAATTTAGATTGTGCATTATTCCTCATTCTCCTTGTCAGTGTGGGTGAATTCATATCCCTGATAATGTTGGAATGATCAATGTCTTCTCTTCTATTTCTCCTTTGGGGTTCAACCATATTCTCTCTAGATATGGCTTCTTCTTCTTCTGATTCTTCTTCAGAGTCAACATCATGACGTGACTCCTGAGATTTTGGAACATCTTCCTCTACCTCTATATTATTTTTTTACATGTTTACATTCTTTCTCATCTTCTATCTCATTTGTATAGGAATTCCTTGAAGCATTCAGGTTTTTATTTTCGATGATCATTACATCACTACTTTCCACAATTCTTCCCAATCACTTATTGAAAAACTTGTAGACTTTGGTATTCATTGAGTAACCAAGAAATATTCATTTGTCTGTATTGTCTTCATACTTCCAATGATTTCCTTCTTTGTTTCGGATAAAAAAATTTCTTCCGAAAACCTGAAAATATTTCAAAGAGGGCTTCCTTTCATGAAAAAATTGATAAGGTGTCTTTGTTTTACCCATATATAGCCATGTTCAATTTTGAATATACACTATTTAGTGTACTTCTTTTTTCCATTAATTTTAAGGAATACAACTCTCAATCAACATATTTTTGGCCATGTTGTTTACCTATCGATTCCTTCGCTCAATAACTCCATTTTATTGTGGAGTTCTCACAACTTCCACCGCATGTTTTATCCCATGATCCTCTTGGTAATTTTCAAATTCAAGGGATTTGTATTAATCTCCATTATCATACCATAGGACTTTGATCTTCTATTCAGTATCATTATTTGTAATTCATCGATAGGTTTTCATGCAATCAAGCACTTGTTGCTTCTTGTGTATAACGATCACAGATTCCATTCTACTGTAATAATATAAGAAAAGAATAAAGTACCTCTCTGCATGTGTTACAACAACATTTATCAGACCACATACATCTGTATGGATGAGGTCAAGGAGATTTGATGCTCTTTTCTTCTTTGGTCGATAGGAACTGCAGACCGGTTTTCCTCACAAGCAAGCATCACAGGTCTTTTCTTGTTCACAATTTCGAATAGGGACATCCATGACTATCTTAATCTTATATATATTTCCCATGTATTTTTGATTAATGTTCCCCAATCTCCAATTCCATAAATTTTATTCCTATTCAACTATTAGGTAGAAAATATTATCTTTTTTGTTGACCTAATATCAGTTTCCTTCTGTTCTACAGCCTTTCATGAGAGAAATCCCAAACATTTCTCTTATAGTACAACCATTTTGATTGAATGTCACAATATGAACTGAGTCACAGAGTTGACTCACACTAAAATTATTTTGACGCATTCCTTCCATATACAGGACTTTAGTTTTCTTCATCTCTCTATTAGATAGCTCAGTGCTTCCAATGCCTTTTATCCTCAAAGTACCATCTTTACTAAACCTCACTATCCCATAGACCTTTTTCTTGACATTTTTTAATAGGTTGTCATTATCCATCATATGGATTGAACATTTGCTGTTAAGAATCTATGTTATGTTTTTCTTTGTAGCTTTGAGGGATACTTCTGTAAAATTGGTCTTTTCAATTTTCCTCTTTTCTTTCCATGAGATATTGGATTGAGTGTAGGACGCTGATGGAATTGCAATTCTATCTTCTGTGTACATGGGTTCTTCACATTCAAGTTCTTCTTCCAGAGGAGAAAACTAGTTTGAAATAAAAATAATGTCTGTTTTGCGTGTATTGACTCGTATATGACCATTGAAAGAATTTCCTTTGTCATACCTCTACCTGCAATGCACAACTTTAAGAACAACATTATAACAATAAAAAATATCCATAGAAATTATTTCTTCTATAAGAAGTAGTATATGAATATTTTCTCCATTTTTTAACTCCTAACTTGTCCACATTCATATAGCTCCCCACCTCTTCAAAGTATGACATGGTATGGACCAGATAGCCAGAAAATTGACTCTTCATGTATTCTTCCCCAATAAAATAGATTGACTGCCTATAATTTCTAGAAACATGAGGATAATATTCAATTATCCTTTGAGTTTGATTTAAGGGTTTCGTTTTTAGCACTTCTGGTGTCTTTTCAACATGATAAACTATCATCTTGCATCTATTCAGGCTCAATTTATTTATAGAATTTAACATTTCATAATTGAAACCAATTCCACTATTTTCCATGCATGTGAGTCTTTGATCACTCAAGAACTTTTAATCTCTATCAGAACCACATTTATCTATCTCCACCAGCTCAGAATCCGAGAACCTTCCAAATAGTATTTTCTTCTTTACTCCTTTTGAAATTGACTCACTTTTATGTTTAATTCTCAGAGTAACAATTTCTTCTTCGAGTCCCTCAACGGTCTTGGAATTTTCCTCCATTATTGAGGTATGGTAATTAATTACCTTTTCTTGTTCTTCAATTCTAAATTGTAGGTCCATAACATCGTTAATTATTTCAAGGATTGATGATTGAAATTTCAACAGTTCTTCCAGTCATTCAATTTCTACTTCTAGCTGATCAATATATTCTAATGATTCTTCCCCCATTGCTTTCCAATTATTTCATCTCTTACATTTAATATCAATCTTACCAAAGGCATCCTTAAGTTACAACTTGTGATCAACATTAGCAGTCAACTAATTTTTTCTAGCTTTATCTATTAATTGTTCTAATGTTTCAGTGGTAGATATCAAGGAGGCATGGTTTCCAGTTTTAAATTCTTGTTCATATTTCTCACGGAATTCATTGTCATCATCTTCCTCCTCATAGACAAAACTCTTTTTCTAAAATTTCTTCAAAAATTTGAAGTTTCATTATTTGATGAATCTTTTCTGATTATTTTTCATATTTTCAATTTTGCTCTCCTCACCATCAAATTTTCTTGAGCACTGAGAGGAAATGTGCCAAACTCTTCCACAGTGAAAACAAGCCAAAGGAATTTTGCCTTTAAATTTCCCAATTCCATTCTTGAGCTTCCTAGAAATGAAAGAATGATTTTCATTTTCCTCATCATCTTCGTCATCACTATCTCCTGAAAGTTTCACTTTTTCAATGGATTTAAATTCCATTTCCATGCTCACACATGGAGTAGATTCTTCTAGTTTGATTCTCATTTCATAAGCTGATATATTTCTCATAAGATCATTCACTGAGAGTTTGGAGCAATCCCTTTTCTCAAGGGCTGACACCTTTGCATTGTAAAGGGGTAGGTGTCTTATCAAGATTTTCTTTACAATGTCAATGTCATTGATTTTTTTCACCCAGACCTCAGATTTCTCCTACAAATTTAGTAATTTGATTGAAAAAAGGAGTCTTCATTCTCATCAGGGTGCATCTTCAGATCATCAAACCTGTTGTGTAGTACTTAATGTTTTTCCTCCATCACTTTGCTATACGCTTAATAAATATTCTCTAGTTTATCCCACATTGACTTGGAATATGTGAAACTCATTACCTTTAGAAAAATCTGATTAGAAAGGGTTATAGTGAGAGTATTCTGAGCTTTTGCATCATCATCAAGGAATTTCCTATCTGTATCTATCATCGACAATCCTATAGAATCAGTGACTTTTATTCTGTATATAGTAGCAAATATGACTTCTATTCTAAGAGATCTTAAGTGACATATCATCCTGTTTTTTCATATTTGAAAATTACTTCTATCAAAGAGGGTTACTCCCCTAAAGTTGAATGGATTCTCCAAGATATACGGATTCAACACTAGAAACTTGGAACTGATACCACCTGAAGGACCCCATAACAACCTAAGAGGGGAGGGGTTAATTAGGGTGTCAAGTTTTTCTTTAAAACTGTTGGATCTTGTTCCCATTTTTGTAAGAACCTATTAAACATGTCTAAATAGGAATTGCATAAAATAAATGATCACATGCAAATAAAGGAAACATCAATTTTACTTGGTTCACCACAAAAGACTACATCCAAGGAGCACACACTGACAGTGTATCGGTTGTACCAAATTCCAATAATCTTCACTATCTGTGGATTATAATATTTTAGCACAGTCATTATGTGCCAGGCACACTAACTTTAAAAGGATTTAGTGAAATAACACTGCATCCCTCAGATCACTTCTGCTGAATCTCCGTTTCTCACTGCTTTGGAAGAATCTTCACTCAGTTTATCAAATTGAAGGTCGATTCAATGGTTTATCACTAATTAATGCATACTCAATTGTAAATGGATGATATGTGAAAGTACCATAATCATGAACATATGTAATTTATTTTTCCCATATATTGATATGTTAGGAAGATTAATTTCGCAAACTGATTTGGCCAATTTTAGGCTTCCTTGGGTGTTCCACGTACTACAGCTAATTCTGCAAACTAGAGTTGTTTTCATGTACCGTCCAGCTCCTCCATGTACCGTAGAGCTCCTATGCATACTGTGTTGTGATAAATTCCACCATCCTCCACATATTGTTTGAAACCACCATGTACCATCCTTCTCCATGTACTTCCATGCTCTGCTACGTACTGCGAGAGCTTCATATGTGATCCACACACCCTTCAACGGACTATTTTCCTTACGCGGATGAGTCTCTCTGCGTACTATCTTCTCCTCTGAACACCACTACCACCTTCACCAAATTTCTTCCCCAAATATTAATCTCTAATATCCTTATCTAACAAAGGGAATTAATATTCCCTAAATAAGAACATAACATCGTAAAAATCGTTAATCTGTTTTACCAAAATTTACAATGTGGGACATTCTTCACTCCATCTACGTTCAGTTAGCTTCCACCATGTACTGCTCTAGTTTCACGAACTAAAGAAATCCCTCCAACCATCATCATTCTACGTACCACAGGTCTTCACCATGTATCATCATTGCGAACCATTTTTCATTTCAACCTTTATCATTATACGTACCGAATTCCTTCACTGTGTACTGTTGCTGTGAACTGTTTTCGGTTCCGTGCACTGCTCTACATAACATTATCACTACCTACACTGTGTACATCACACCTTTACCACGTACCATGCACCATCATCATGTACCATTCACATTCACCACATACTATGCACCTTCACCACGTACTGTGCTGCGTAACTGCCCCAATGTTTACAAAAACACATATATATTGCAAACCGTATGTCCGATTGACGAACCGTTTGTGACGTGGGGACCCTCTTGATGAAGAAGATATTTTGATATGTTTTTTTGGTTAATTTCATTAATGTTATGATATTATGAATAGTTTTATGAGCAGAGACCTTTAATATTACCTTCAATCCTCAATTCTGTGACCTCATTCCTTGCAAACTCCCTAGTCATCTGTGTGGAGATTGAAAACAAACACAAACCAAGATCCATTATTATTAATGAACAACCTTGTTTCCATCATTATACACTGTGACAATCTGATATGAGGATATAGTCTCCCCATTTCACTACATTTACACCATCACTTCTAGTCAGTAACCTCTGGCATACATAGAGGTGTGCATGAGGCCATGTGACTCACCAGATCAAGGCCCTGGTTTGTGGATGCTGGGTAAGGACATTAAAATATTTAATATATATGAAATGATATTGGTTCTAGAAAATTATTATATCATGATATTCCTTACCCTTTTACCCATTATGTAAATGATTACATTTATCATGTGTACATATGACATACTTTCTCTATGAAACGATGTGATCCATTATCCATGTTAAATTTTGAATAATGATTCTAAAAAATTATATAATGAATGAAATTATATTTTTAACATTAATATATTTCTATATATTATGGAACTTTATCCTATAATAATGAATTAGATATTTCATGTTAAATCATGTATGAGAAAACAAGGCAGTAAACACTCGAAACAATAGTAATATTGAATTATTATTAAAAAATGGGTCGTAAAATATTATATATGGATAATATATGATATTATAAAAATTAATATGATCCTATAAAATATTTATAATAAACCTTTATTTATTATACAAGAGTTAAAAGTATTTATGAAGTAAATAGGACCCGATTTAAGCTACTTCTCCTCAATTTCCCTTCATTAAGACATATTATAATGTTACAAACCTAATTTATTTTATATGGTTTATATACTGATATTTTTACATTTTATATCATTAATCAGTCATATTTTAGTTTATTTTAATTTTCAATTTGAATTAATTCATCCAAGTGGATTGAAATTGAAAATTACCAAGTGGAAAATAATTTCATAACAAAATTTCTTTCCATTGGTTTATATTACTTTCTAAATGTTTATGATATTATTATATTATATGTGTAATGAATTTTTATTACCTTAAATTGTATTTCTACATTTTTTATATGGATTTAATTTTATATATATAATATATACACTGATTAATTATCACTTCAAAATTATGATCATTATAAGGGTTTCTCATCTCAAATTGTCTTCTTTGGGACACATGTCATGTTATATACATATCATACTTTATATGGGGTGTATAATACCCCTTAGATATATTTTATCACTAATATATTTATATTCATGATATTTATTGTTTAATTTGATGATAATATTTTAATGGGGTTTATGATTCAAAAATTACCAAAGTAAGTGATTTATGTTTCAAACTCATTTTATTTAGGATTTTTAATACTTGAATTTCCAAAGAAGAAAATTATTTAATAAATTTATAATAACCCCATTTAACTTTATTCCCTATTTTATTCATGTTGTTTTCAAGTAATACTATTATTTTCATATCTTTGATACTTAAAATGATTGAGAATTTTTTTTTACAAAATATGACATTATTTATATCTTCGATCAAAAATCCTTTTCTTTAAAACTAATTTTTTCTAAAAATGTTACCAGTTTTTTTTAATTTTATTTTTATGTTCATTTTTTCCCATAATTTTATTTCGTGAAATTTTTTAAAAGGAATATTCCCATAATTTTCTAAACATGTAACTTTTGGACATTTGATGCAAAAGTGTTTAAGGAATATTTGTTTTTAACATACTCATCCTGAACAGAACTTTCCCTTCATCATGACCACTAATTTTTTAGAGTCTTCATATAATATTTTAAAAGGTAGTATTTAAATAAAATTATTTTCCAAATATTTTGGAATTTTTTTTTGAAAGTAAATTTCAATGTGAAAAGTGAATTTTTCATTAAGAATGTTTTTAAATATAATTATATGAAATTTTTGTTAATAAATGAAAATATCCACTAATTTAACTTATAATACACTAGTGATATGTTGTATTGATACCATGATTATTATTTTTATGGTCGGTTTATGATCAGTTTAACTAGATAAATTATTTACTTTTTATATCATGATTAATTTTGTAGTCATTAAATTTCTCTAGAATATTTTACTATGATTTGATCATTGGTCATTATATTTCTCTTAAATATACATATAACTCATATCAAGGATATTATTATTAGATAAACCATATATCATTTCTACATATGGTATTTTACTTTTAAATTTATATGATTAACCGGGGAAATTATTTCTATTTTTGTATTCCTTACTTGGTTCAATTTTTTTTGATAAGGCGTATTGTTCATGAATTAAATCGATCACTAGATATATGAATAATGATTTGGAAATGTTGATATGGGTGGGTCTTGATTATAAATATCCCCTTGATGCATGGGTAGTCTCACATGATGAATTAGTTGGATAGCCTTATTAAAATGGGTTTCTAGTGTATACATACCCATCGATTTTAAACTATCTTATGAAATGTATAGACATTAAAGGAATCCTGATTCTTGATATCATGATGTACAATAATTATGAATTTAATTCATTAAGAATTAATTTATTATTATCCATTAGATTTTTATAATGATATTATATCTGGATTCATTTCATTCTCAAATTTATTAATTAAATGACATGTGTTTTTATTTATTTACCTAACCATATTGATTATGCCCTATCTAATTATGAGAGTCATGTTATTAATTAAATGTAATATGTGTTCATATATTTAGCTTTCCATATTTATTATTCCTTATTTATTATACCATATTTATTCATGATAGATTTTACTTTATGTAACTTTTAATGAGCATTTGAGCTCACCCTTATTTTGTTTCCTTTCCAGGGAATCCAAGAAGTGTAATGTGAATGATATGAAAGGATAATTTAGAGGGAATACTGATATTATTGAAAAGAAATGTTTTAATGTTTGTATTCATATGTAATATGGGAATAATTTGTGTATCTAGTTTTCCAAGACTACAAATCTATTTAGTCCTTTGGGATGTGATCACTTTTATCTAGAACTAATGTAATAATGTAGACACTAGCTCTAGGTTTCTAGGGTTTGGTTTTTTATAGTATGTGATCTGGGTGAATGGGGTGCCTATATATAAGGTTTGTCTGAATGACTTCCCCAATTAGTGGTCCTATGTAAGGTGTGATCCTAGGTAAGAGGCCTAGGTAAAATGGGTATCATGTACTTTATCATCAACGATGCATGGTATGCATATAAATTGGAATCAAGGTGGTTGGAAACTCATGTTTCAGAACTGAGGTAGTCTAATTACTTGGTGTTTTTAGACTATTTTTATAGTTTAGGTAGTCTAATGCCTAGAGAAAACTCAAATAAAAGGATCAGGGAACAAACCATTCTTTCCCTTATCCTTTGGTTTTGATTTTGTAAATTACCTTTTTAGAGTTTATAGAAGAATTTTCAATATATATAAGAGCTTCATGAGCTCAGGTGATCACCCAATAACTTCCCTTAGTGGTGGTGTAAAAAATGGGAGGCAAGGGAGTCGTTTAATAGGAAACCATGGGCCTGGGTGACTAGGTAAGGTGGTAACCACTATAGGTGACTAAATGTGTATTTGAGTTCAAACAATGATGTATGGGTGAAGAAGAAGTTTCAATAGGGTGCATAATATTATTGAATATAGAGTTGAACATAAAATTTTGGTCACATGGATATGAGATCATGAATATGAGAACCTATGAAGGGAATGAGAGGCTGAGTTGATAAAGGGAATGTGAAGTTGATTGTAATGTTGAACTTCTTCCATGATAAATGTACAACTTTAAATAACCATAACTTTTTATCTTAGTGTTTTTTCTAACTTCATGAGAAATAAAATTTAAGCCTATAAAATGAAATACTTTCATAGCTATGAATTTTTCATATATGTGGTGTTTCTTGAGGTAAAAAAATTCCTAAAAACCCTTCAAAAATGGTTTTATGATTTTAGTAACATTTTAATTTTAAATATATGAAATACAAGGCATACTCTCTATTAGAGGTTCTCAACACCAAATCACTAGGTTAGGTATTGTTTTTTAGGGAACTCTCTTCACTAGTGAGTGAAAAATAAAGTGGTAAATGAGGATAAAATTTTGTTTTTCCTCAGGCACAAAGATAATTTTCATCCTACACTTGACTTGGGTTGTTTTAATGAGGACTATATCATGGATTCCATGGAAACCTTCATTGTACACATTTTTCAATTAAAAAAACTCCAAATAATTAGATTTTTTAAAGTTAAAAGAATAATATTTTTATGTAATATAGGGAACTATTCCATATTAATTTAACACATGGAAAGGTTATAAAGATGAATCAATAGTGAAAGGATGTTCAAAAAAGGTTTCTCTCAACTCAAAGATTTCTAGATTCAAGAGGAGAACCAAAACTCGAGGTGTTTGGGTCACTATAAAGAATAAAAAACTCTTGTATTCTGAAATCCTAGAAAAGGGTTAATGGGTGTAAACATAAACAAAATTGATAGTCCCAAATATTTGGATAATAGTGTTATATAATAAAAGAGGAATTTTTAGTTGGATCTAAGATATGAGATCTAGACACTTCTATATATCCTGTGAGAATAAGAATAAACTACACATAGTTCATAGAAAATAGTCTTTATTCTAATCATGTTCATGAATATCAGATAATATTTTTTTTCATGATGTAGAGTTGTTGTAAAAATTTAAACATGAACTGGTAAACCTATTTACTAGGAACTCTCATGAAGATCTAGATTGTATGCAAATAAATCAGATTATATAGAATAGACCACTCGAAGTATTTAAAGGTAATATAGGATGAACCATTGAGTTTTTTAAGTTCATGTGATGAGAACCGTATTCCCTACAAAAGATTATAGGAATTAATATACATGAGGAAAAATGAGTGCCCTAGAATTTTCTTTGTCTGATATACCTTGAAGGAAAAGATCTATTTTACTAGGGGTAAATAGTGTCCCATATGAGCTTTATATCATTTAATATCTATAAAAATTATTTTTACCAATATATTTGTGATGTCTATTAGCGTGATGACTCTCATATTTATCTCAAGACACACTTTATGTTTTATCAACATGGAAAGTTTTATGTTTTTTTTGGATTTTTTTAAATTCTAAAATTTTCCTAAGGTCACGTGAGGTGTATTCCTTAAGAGAAAAGAATCTAATTTCATCTAAGACACTTTTTTAGGTGTTTTGACATGGTAAGTACCATGTCTCTTTCCATGGTTAGTATATGGTAATCAAGTTTAACCAATGAATCTAGAGTTTATGGATGGAAAACTTTTATTAAAATATAAGGTAGTCGATCCAGTTACATGGTCTAGGTTGAATTAATGTGAATGAAGGAACGATTCCACTAATCTTGAAACTATCAAGGAATAGTTCACAAATTTTATGTTTATAGTGGTTGGACTAAAGGATTCTGATGTTTAAGGTCAGTAAAATTTTACTAAAGGGTGAGATGGTCTATCTAGGAAGGGGGAGATAACAAGATATTATTGGAGATCCCAATGTGAGTATAAATGATCCCATGAATGGGTGAATGAATTTTAATTTCTAATTTCATGTATAGTTATTTCATTTGGTTTAGGGTAAAATTATGAGTAATAAGTACACAATTGGAATTTTCTAAATAGATAATGTCAGACCAATGATTTTGGATTTCCAGAAGGTGTGTCTTGACTCAAAGAACTTGGATCTTTATAAGTGAAGAACAACTAGATATGAATAGGAATAAGAATAGAATGTTTTATTCTATAACTGATTGTGGTTATGATGAAATAATGTTTAAAATTAGGGGTATTTTAATCCAATTTAATAGTTGGGAAATGAAAAGGGTAAATAAAAACATAAGAATGACTGAGTCAATGGATGAATGGAGATATGTGGAGTAAGTTATCCTTTGGTAACATAGATTTTATCACCTCACCATCATGAAAATATTTCATGGGATACCTATAATAGGAATTGGGAAACCTGAAGTTATGGATTAGATATATTATCCTTGTGGTGAGTCAACATTAGAAATAAATGATGTGAATGGAGAGACCATATAATAGGAGGTTGTTTGATGGTGATGGAAATATAATTTGGTCCTAAGATAAAAATTATAGGCATAAATACATATTCCAGATGAATACGAATGAAGACACACATAGTTATCCCTTAGTTTAACATTCTGTTACATTTGTTCTATCACACATGTGTGGGTTTTGAGCTAACATAAACCTACTTTCAAATGACATGTGGTTATTGGTACTTTACCATTTATGTTTTGGGTTGTGCATTAGTCATGGGGATGGGGGTTCAGATCATATCACCCTTTTTTAGGGAATTATTTCCCATATTGAAGCTATCTTAATGGTTTATGATATATTCATGAATCCTTCCCAGTAATTGTATTTACACTAGTTTCCACAATGAAAATGATAGATTGAAACCTTTTATAGATGTAAAAATTTGTATGTATCAGAGGTTTTATACCATTTCTTAGTGATTATAATTCTTTTAAAGTTGTACATCTGGGAACTATAGAATTTATCTCTATAAAAGAAGGCGGTTAGTTTTGTGGGTTTGGGATTGGGCCAATAAAATTGGATTCCTACAAATCCCTATGATAGAAAATTAAATTCTTTATTATCAAAACACTTTTAAGGGATATGTGAGAATCCATGATTCCCATCATAAAACTACATAACAACCATAATAAAAAATAACCTATAAGAAACTATAGGATCTTCTCCTCACTATCCATTGCACCATGACAACAAGCCTTCACCAAAGCATGTCCTTTTAGCTAGAAGTCTCGTACAGAAGTTCACAAGCACAGAACCAATGGAAATGCCCTACCCTCTCATCATCCAAATCTAAATGGAATGATCAGATAAAGTATTCATGCTCTGATCCCCATCTAGAGTGGATCCAAGTAGAGTGCTAGTTACATAGCACCAAACATCACATAAAATCTAAACAGAACGCTGAACCTAACACAAACAGAGATTGTTGAGCCCTATGGAAGATTGTTGAATTCTTCCTATGATTGCTGTTTTAATAATCACAAATCATCGATTACTTAATCTTGTTGGATTTCTCATATACATAATCACAATCTCTTAGTGAATCTGTGTATATTGGTTGGATCATGTTTTTATCTCTTTGTTATTGATTTAAAAGTATTCTGGAAGTCCTCTGGATGAAAAGGACAACGGTCGCACCGAGCCATATCAAAGGACAATGGTCACACCGATCCATATCAAAGGACAACGGTCGCACCGATCCATATCAAAGGACAACGGTCACACCGATCCATATCAAAGGACAACGGTCGCACCGATCCATATCAAAGGACAACGGTCGCACCTATCCATATCAAAGGACAACGGTCTCACCGATCCATATCAAAGGACAACGGTCTCAGTGATCCATATCGAAGGACAACGGTCTCACCGATGCTGATCATCTGAGTCACCGAAGATGTCTCACCAATGCTGATCAAATGAGTCACCGAAGATGACACATCGATGCTGATCAAATGAGTCCCCGAAGATGACACATCGATGCTGATCAAATGAGTCACCGAAGATGACACACCGATCCAGATCAAATGAGTCACCGATCATGACACACCGATGCTGATCATCTGAGTCACTGAAGATGTCTCACCGATGCTGATGTTGATGACCTACCGATCACTTGACTCACCGATAGTCATAAACAGCTATTTAAATTTCTTTATCTTTATTTAATCTAATCAACGGTCATATTAGGAATATTTTAATTCTTTATAATTTATTTAATGAAGGTTGTTGGATGTCAGGGAACTGTTCCTCGTACCTGCAAAAAGAAATCATTTCTTTTACTGTAGCCCGTGCCATAAATACAAGAAGTCCCTGCTGGTGCAAAAAGACAGGTGTGACAACGACGAGACATATATGAGTGAAAAGAGTGGTGGATGAGATATTCGTAGAAGACACAGAACCTCGTACACACTCAAGCTTACTCAAGAAGAGTTCTGTACTTCCACGAGGACATTGAAGAACTTCATCCACTACATTTCTCACTATCTCTAAATCTGGATGCCAAGCAGACGACACTCTATTTTTCAGACAAAATCCAGAATAGAGGTCTTGGACCTGGACAGTTGTAGACTGTTGTGAACCCCGATCCAGGGTGTGGATCAAATTTATACAAATTTTTGAGAGGACTAAGTCTCGGCTTGAGACTGAACCTCTTGGTTATATCTACTGTGCTATATCTTTCAAAGTTATTCTTTTATTCCGCTGCAAATTTCTTTAAAACCAAAACTTTTTTAAAGTCACTTTGATAATTAAATTCGCAAGTGTTTATATTAGTTGTAAATTAGTAAGTTGGTTTCAAAAGTTAATAAACCTTTCTGTTTTGATTAACTGGGAAATAATCAATCCCTTGAGAACCCAACGGAACCTTTACTTTGATATAAATTCACTATAGTTTACTTCAGTATTTTATTTGGGGGTTTTTAAGACAAAGTTTTAAAAACAGAAATTTTAATTGGAACTCAATTCACCCCCCTCTTGAGTATCCACTCCGACCAACAATTGGTATCAGAGGTTGTTTAAATATTTTCTAAATTACTCTATTTTTCAACTGTTATTTTAGTTGTATTTTAAAGTTCTTAAAATTTCTGTTATTTCTAAATTTTTATCTCTTTAAAATCTTTGATTTAAGTAAGTTATCATGGATAATAGACTTGAAGGTGTTGCTACCAATAGACCACCATTTTTCAATGGCACTAACTATTCTTAGTGGAAAATCAAGATGAAAATTCATTTAGAAAGCATGGGTTTTGATATTTGGACTGCTATAGAATCAGAATATAAAATTCCTACTACTGTTAGAACTACTTGGAATGAAGCTACTAAGGCTGCCTACAATAATAATTTCAAAACTATGAATTCCTTGTACTATGCTTTAGGAGATGAGGAATTTAATAGAATATCTGCTTGTAAAACTACTTATGAAATTTGGGATACCTTAGCTGTTTCTCATGAAGGAACAACTAATGTTAAGGAAATGAGATTGAGCACTTATACTATTAAGTATGATAATTTTAAGATCAAGCCTGATGAACCCATTTCTGACATGTATCTCAGGTTTAATGAAATTGTCAACATAATGACTTCTTTGGGAAAGGATGTTCCATCAAAGGAACAAATTATGAGAATTCTGAGATGTCTACCTGAAAGATGGAGGGGAACTTCTATCTCAATTAGAGAATCATGTGATATTGGTGAACTACCAGTCAAGGAACTAATTGGAAAGTTGATGATGTATGAAGAGGAAATCATGTTTAACAAAGAAGAAGAAGATGAACCTAGAAGGAATTCAGTTGCTTTCAAGACTTCAACTTCAATGAAAAAGGATAAGGAGAAGCTTCAAGCTATAAATGAGAGTTCAAGCTGTGAAGATAGTGAAAGTGCTTCTGATAGTGATGCTGAGATGGCTCACATTGCTAGAAGGTTTTAAAAAAATTATAGGAAGAAGAAGTTTTTCAGAAAATAAAATTATAAAGATAAGTATGATAGCAAGGGACATTGGAAAAAGAATTGGAAGAAATATGACAAATCAGATGATGTTGTCTGCTATGAGTGCAAAAGAAAGGGACACATAAAAGTAGACTGTCCAAAGTTGAAATACAAGAAGAGGTATGATTACAAGGACAATAACTACAAAAAGGCTTTGAAGGCTACTTAGAGCGCTTCTAAGGATAGCTCCACTGAATCTAAAGTTTCTGAAACTGAACACAGAAATAAGGAAAACATGTGTTTTATGACAAACACCTCTGAGGTAACATTTGAAACTCCTAATTCAAATTCATATTATGATGAAGAAGATTTTGACTCAGAAAACATGCCAAAATATGAACTATTTGAATACTATGATATGTTAGAAGAAACCTGTAATGAGCTAAAAGAAAAATACAAAGGTTTAAAGAAACATTATGCTTTAATTGTTAAACATATATCTGATCTTGATATTGAAATGAAAAAGAATGCTCAGTTGATTAAAGAAAACACTGAACTGAAATTATCTAATGAGAAACTCAAGAAAGACTTAGAGAAATTTACAAATGGTAAAGATACTCTTACTAAGATTATAGGTAAGAAAATAGCATCTAGATACACTACTGGTATAGGATACCAACCTGGACAAAGGAAAATTACCAAAACTAAATTCATTCCTAAATCTGGACAAAATGTAGCTAGTTCTGAAACTTCATATGATTAAACTAGTTATATTAATAGTTATGGATCTAATAAAGTTTATTTCTCAAAGTTTGTTGATCTTACAACTTTCATGAGACCCATAAGACAAATTTGGGTACTAAAAGATTTGATTGCTAACCTGTTTGGACCCAAGAAGATCTGGGTACCAAAATCATTTCCTATCTAAATCTATTTTTTAGGGAACCTGTTTAAAGAGCTCCTGTATAAAGCCATGGTATTTGGACAGTGGATGTTAAAGACATATGTCAAGATACTTCTCATGCTTTGAAATCTTAGTCAGAGTTTATTGAGGCTTTGTCACCTTTGGCGATAACTCAAAAGGAAAAATCATCGGCTTATGCCAGATTGGTAACACTGACTCAGTATTAATTTCTAAGGTTTTATTTGTTGATAGACATAAATACAATTTGTTATGTATTTTTCAGTTATGTGATGATGGTTTTTATGTTAAATTTGAAAATGATTCTTGCAATGTTTTTAATTCTAAAAATGCTTTAGTGTTTTCTGCTTTAAGAAATGAAAATGTTTATGCTATCGATTTAAATTCTTTAGCTAAGAAAAATATTACTTGTTTAAATTCTTTTCATAAAGAGTCTTGGCTTTGGCATAGAATATTAGGACACTTCAATGTGAATTCACTTAGAAAACTTGTTAGGAAGAACTTAGTTAGAGACCTACCCAAACTTGAATTTCCATCAGACAAAGTTTGTAATCCCTGTCAAAAGGGAAAGCAACATAAAGTTTCTCTTAAATCAAAGAAAGAAGTTTCAACTTCTCAACCTCTCGAGTTGGTTCACATGGATTTATTTGGACCTTCTAGAGTTTCTAGTTTAAATGGGAAGCATTAGGTCTATGTTCTTGTAGATGACTTTTCTAGATATACTTTGGTATATTTTATAGCTCACAAAAGTGAAGCTTGTTCTTACTTTGTAAAATACTCCAGGTCTGTAGAAAACCTTAGTGGACTTAAGATTAAAACTCTAAGAAGTTATCATGGCTGTGAGTTTGAAAATCATGAGTTTGAATCTTACTGCTCATACAGTGGCTACAGTCACAATTTCTCTGCCCCTAAGACACCTCGACGGAATGGTGTAGTCAAAAGGAGGAATAGAACCCTGAAAGAAATTTCCAGGACTATGCTTAATGAGTATGACTTACCTATTTATTTTTGGGATGAAGCTGTAAATACAGCTTGTTATGTTATCAATAGAGTCTTGATCAGACCTGTTCTTAAGAGGACCCCTTATGAGTTGTGGAACCATAGGAAACCTAAGGTTAACTACTTCAAAGTTTTTGGCTGCAAAGTATTTATTATTAATACTAAAGACAATCTCGACAAATTTGCATCCAAGAGTGAAGAAGGAATTTTCCTAGGTTACTCTACTTCTAGTAAAGCCTATAGAGTTTTCAATAAAAGAACCAAATGTGTGAAATAATTTGTTCACATCAAATTTGATGAAACTGATCCACATGAGCCTAAGACTTCTCTTGAAAATCTTGAAGATGATCTCTCTGGTTTGAACCTTAATGATAAAGACAGTGGACCTGTAGTTAAAACATCCAGTTCTAGAAATTTTCCATAACCTGCTTCTGTTGAACCTCAACCTGTAGATGAACCTGAAATCTCGAGTCCTACCTTTTCTAGACCAACTAGGATTCTAAAGAACCATCTGTTAGATGCTGTTGTAGGTAATTTAGATAGAGGAACACAAACTACAGCTTCTCTAAGAAATTAGATTGAACATCAAGCTTTTCTTTCATAGTTAGAACCTAAAAATATCAATGATGCTATCAATGATGAATTTTGGGTAATGGCTATGCAAGAAGAACTAAATCATTTTGAAAGAAACAAAGTCTGGAAATTAGTAGAAAGACCTAAGGACACTATAACCATAGGCATGAAATGGGTGTTTAGAAACAAAGTTGATGAATCTGGAAACATCATTAGAAACAAAGCTAGGCTAGTTGCACAAGGTTACAATCAAGAAGAAGGAATTGACTATGAGGAAACCTTTTCACCTGTAGCAAGATTAGAGGCTATTAGGATCTTACTTGCCTATGCATCACATCTGAATTTCAAGTTATATCAAATGGATGTGAAAAGTTCTTTTTTAAATGGTTTTATTGTTGAAGATGTTTTTGTAGAACAACCACCTCGTTTCTCAAATCCTCATTTTCAAAATCATGTTTTTAAACTTTCTAAAGCTTTATATGGTTTAAAACAAGTTCCAAGAGATTGGTATGAAAGACTTTCAAACTTTATTATTTCAAAAGGATTTACAAAAGGAATAGCTAATCCCACTCTTTTTATAAAAAGGATTTCAAAAGATGTGTTAATAGTACAAATCTATGTTGATGATATTATTTTTGGATCTTCTAAAAATTCATTATGTACTGAATTTTCAAAGGTTATGCAAAATGAGTTTGAAATGAGCTTAATGGGAGAGCATAAGTACTTTCTTGGATTTCAAATCTTTCAAACTAAAGATGGTATTATATTGAATCAAAGTAAATATACTAAGGATTTATTAAAATGATTTGGCTTGGATAGTATTAAAGAAAGTGATATACCTATGAGTACCACCTATAAATTGGATATTGATGAATCTAGGAAACCTGTTGATCAAACTAATTACAGAGGTATGATTGGGAGTTTACTTTACCTTACTGCTAGTCGACCAGATATTATGTTTAGTGTGTGTATGTGTGCTAGATTTCAAGATAATCCTAAAGAATCACACTTACTGGCTGTTAAAAGGATTTTTAAATATCTTAAGTATACTGTGAATTTAAGTTTGTTCTATCCAAAAGGAAAATCATTTGACCTAACTAGTTATTCAGATGCTGATTTTGCTGGATGTAAGTTAGATACGAAAAGCACATCTGGAACATGTCATTTACTTGGAAAGTCCCTAGTATCATGGTGTAGTAAGAAATAGAACTCAGTTGCATTATCTACTGCTGAAGCAGAATATATTGCTGTTGGTAGTTGTTGTGCACAGATTCTGTGGATGTAACACACTTTATTGGACTATGGATTTGATTTTAAATAGGTTTCAATTAACTGTGACAATACTAGTGCGATCGACATATCTAAGAACCATGTGTCTCACTCTAGGACTAAGCACATTGATATCAGACATCACTTTCTAAGAGATCATTATCAGAAAGGTGATATTTCTCTAGAATTTATTAGTTCTGAACATCAATTAGCTGATATTTTTACAAAGCCTTTATGTTCTGAAAGAATGAATTTTTTTAAACAAGAATTGTGTATGATAGATCTGTGAAACTGATCTGTGAAACTGATATGTGAAACTGATCTGTGAAACTAATTTGTGAAACCGATCTGTGAAACCGATTTGTGAAACCGATCTTTCTTTATATTACTTTTTATTTTGTTGTGATTAATTAACTACTTTTATCTTTATTATGTGAACCCTAAATGATGAAATAAATGATACACGACTATTTCTATTCCCCAAATTGTCGACCTTTCATTTCTTTCCCGCCAAACCTTATTTCCTCTCTTCTCCTCCACTTCGAACCTTCGAACTCCTGCTTTCCCCAGAATCGTCAAATGACTAAGCAGAAGAGACCAAGCAAACGATCAAAAAGTCATGTACCTTCAAATAGTGCTCGAGGCGAGTCGAGTAGTACCACTCAAAGATCAGTAAATCCGAACATGGAAACTCGGATTGTTGCTGTAGAAAAGGAAGTCAGCTCTGCCTGGCTTTTGACAAGTAAGTCACTGTTGTTACAAGTTTTAGATTTGCAAAGATGGAAGGCATGGTTCTCAGATAACACTCGTCTATACTACCCAAATATATTTCATGAGTTTTATATAAATCTGCAAGTTACATTAGATGGTGTCGAGGCTGCCAGAATGTCTTCTGTAGTGAAAGGAAAGAAAATATCTTTTTCTTCTAAACAATGGGCTGAATGTTTGAATGTACCCCATGAGGGTCGGTATTAGGATTATGCTGGAAACATTCCTCTAACCACTGAATACTTCTCTTATGAGTTATCTTTAGAGCTTTTGACTGGAAACAGAGAGTCAAGGAGAATCACAGCCTCAAAGCTGGATGGTGAATGTAGACTTCTTTTTAAGTTTATTCAGCACCAAATTTTCCCTAGGAAAACAGATTTTGCTATTGTAAGATACCAGGATGTTTTTATATTGTTTTTACTAAAGACCCATGAGAAGATCAATTTGTGTAGATATCTAATGGTACACATAGCTAGAATGGTGAAACCTTCTAAGAAAGACACTGCCTTGTTCTATTCCAAAATTATCTCTGCTATGTTAAAGAATCTGGAATGTGTTGATGAAGCTGATGAGATAGCCAAATCTGATAGTGCTTCTTGTGTTAACAAAGAAATTTGTAAACGGATGAAAATAAACTGGAACCCATGGAAGAAATGCTAGGTTGCTGATGAGGACAAGTTGTATGAATCTTACAATCCCACTGATCATGGAAAGAGGCCGAAGGGGTTGAGAGACCCTTCTTTGAAATCAGATGAGGAGCCAATTTATTCTGATGATGAGGAAGAAATAGCTGTTGAAAAGAATAAAGACACTGAAGAGTCTAGTAAACAAGGGATGGAAGAAGCTGAAACAGAAGAAGGAAGTATGTCACCTCCTGATGATAGGAGTGATCCTGATACTGTGAGCCCTAAGAGAAGAATAGACTTTGGATATGCCAGTCCACCTTTACCCTTACCTGAATCAGAATCAGTTCTTGGTGACGAAGAAGCTAGTGACACTGAAGTATCTGACAGTGAAGTTTCTATGAAGAATGGAAATGGGAATGGTGATGATGATGATGATGGTGATAATGATGATGATGGTGATAACCGACCAGTGGATGGTGTTAATGTACCTCCAACAGAAACACATCAAACTATACCAGAAACAGATGCCAATGGCAAGAGGGATTCTCTTGAAATAAGTGGAAAAGCAAGTTATGATAAACCGAAATATACTCGGTGTGCTGCTATCTGGGATGATTACCCTGGTTTTTCTATTTTGGGTTTAGAGTATTCTGAAGAAGAAGAAGAAGAAGAAGAATCAGAATCTACTGCGGTTATGATGGAAAGCCAACCAGTTGAGGCAAGGTCTGCTCATGCTGTTGATGCTGCTGATGCTCATCTACCTAGTTCTACTGTCTCTCAGTCTGATTTTGATAAATTCAAAAGTGAGTTTCTTACTACTATGAGAGATACAGTCAGAGAAGAAATTTCAAATGCTATTAAACCAGACCTGGCCAATACTGGTGAGTTTATTGGCATGCACATAGCCTCTCTAAATCAGATTCTGAAGGATCTAAAATCTGGCTTAGTTTCTTTATCCAACGAATTTAGATCCACCATATCTGGTATGATGGAAGTATTGAGGAATATGATTGAACATCTTAAGAAGTCTGATCTAAGAAAGTTGAAAGCTGAGATAACTCAGATAGTTGCTCAAGCCAGTACAGCCAAAGTAACCAAGATCACTACTCATGAGCTAGAGGCTCTAAGGCAGATTGTGCATGATGAATTGGCTGCCATTAGACAAGTTCTTGATTTGGACTCGTTGAGAAAGATGAAGGAGAACAGTGATCACATTCGTAAGATGGTAATAGTATATTCAGCAGATGCCACTAAAGCTCAGAGAGAGATCAAGGAAAAGGTTGATCATTACTTTTCAAAAATCTATACCAAGCATGAGATAACCGTGAATTTCAAATTTTTAGCTGACAATCTGAGACTACCTCCAGTCACACAACCTTTCAAGACTCAAGTTAGACAGTTGCAAGATTTTACTCCAACCTTGGAACGATTCATGGAGAATAAGGATGATTTTGAGAAGGCTATGCAGTATGGTGCAGAAGTTATTCAGAATTTCATAAATCTTTTGAAGCCTTATCTGAATGCACAAGCCACTGCCATAATGATTCCTACTGCTGACCCTCTCAGTGCCTCTGATGTTTCTCTAAATCAGATCTCCGTTGCTCAAGCTCTATCTCAACTCCGACCAGTTCCTTAGCAATCTTCTCAACCTGCTCCTACAGCTCCACAGAAAATCCCAGTGGCATCCTCTCCTCCACCCTATAGAGTCATCTTACCACCTTTTCAAATTCGCCCAGTTCAACCTGCCTCCAAGCCTTCCAACTTACCAACCATTGATCCTTCTGACAAAGGCAAATCCCTGTTACATCCCCAGAAATAGTTGTGCATTGTTGTTGATAGCGTGAACCCCATTGTGACTGTACGGTGATGTCTTATAACCTTTATTCTCTTTTCTTTTTATTCTCACTGATGCCTTCTTTTAATCTCTTCTTTATCTATTTTCCCTCCTTTTTGATTATCCCAAAGGGGGAGAAATCTGTATATCTATGGATATATGGGGGATATGGGGGAGATGCATCTCTAAAGGGGAAGATTTATATCTCATTATGGCAATGCTTTCATAAGTATTTAAAGGCATAAATTCAGGGGGAGATTTATATCTCATTTTGTTTTTATTATTATTATTCCTTATTATTGATGATATATTATATTTATTTATGGCTAAGATTTTTTATTATCAAAAAGGGGGAGATTGTTGAGCCCTCTGGAAGATTGTTGAATTCTTCCTATGATTGCTGTTTTAATAATCACAAATCATCGATTACTTAATCTGGTTGGATTTCTCATATACATAATCACAATCTCTTAGTGAATCTGTGTATATTGGTTGGATCATGTTTTTATCTCTTTGTTATTGATTTACAAGTATTCTGGAAATTCTCTAAATCAAAAGGACAATGGTCGCACTGAGCCATATCAAAGGACAACGTTCGCACCGATCCATATCAAAGGACAACGGTCGCACCGATCCATATCAAAGGACAACGGTCGCACCGATCCATATCAAAGGAAAACGGTCTCACCGATCCATATCAAAGGACAACAATCTCACCAATCCATATCGAAGGAAAACGGTCTCACCGATGCTGGTCATCTGAGTCACCGAAGATGTCTCACCGATGCTGATCAAATGAGTCACCGAAGATGACACATCGATGCTAATCAAATGAGTCACCGAAGATCACACATCGATGCTGATCAAATGAGTCACCGAAGATGACACACCGATGTTGATCATCTGAGTCACCGAATATGTCTCACTGATGCTGATCAAATGAGTCACTGAAGATGACACACCGATCCAGATCAAATGAGTCACCGATCATGACACACCAATGCTGATCATCTTAGTCACTGAAGAAGTCTCACCGATGCTGATGCTGATGACCTACCGATCACTTAACTCACTGATAGTCATAAACAGCTGTTTAAATTTCTTTATCTTTATTTAATCAAACCAACGGTCATATTAGGAATATTTTAATGCTCTGTCATTTATTTAATGAAGTTTGTTGGATGTCAGGGAACCGTACCTCGTACCTACAAAAAGAAATCATTTCTTTTACTGGAGCTCGTGCCATAAATACAAGAAGTCCCTACTGGTTCAAAAAGACTGGTGTGACAACGACGAGACATATATGAGTGAAAAGAGTGGTGGATGAGATTGTCGTAGAAGACACAGAACCTCATACACACTCAAGCTTACTCCAGAAGAGTTCTGTACTTCCATGAGGACATTGAAAAACTTCATCCACTACATTTCTCACTATCTCTGAATCTAGATGCCAAGCAGACGACACTCTCTTTTTCATACAAAAGCTAGAAGAGCACTCAGAATCATCTCTAATCAAACTCAAGGAGTCCAAAGCTTCATTACAATCACTAGATCCATTTCTAAACTCTACATCTCTACTCTGTGATTCATTATTTCACATTTAGAGAAGTGTGTGTTATCTCCTGCATTTAACACACACACTGTCTCCTGTACTTTAACTTGAGGATCTGTAAATCCTCACTCAAACTCTTACAGCTTCTATTTCCCACTGAGATAGTGGTAGAGGTCGTGTGTGACCTGGACAGCTGGTTGTTGTTGTTCTGTTTCCCACGAATAACAGTGGTAGACATCTTGGACCTGGACAGTTGTAAACAGTTGTGAACCCCGATCCAGGGTGTGGATCAAATTTATACAAATTGTTGAGATGACTAAGTCTCAGCTTGAGACTGAACCTCTTGGTTATATCTGTTGTGCTATATCTTTCAAAGTTATTCTTTTATTCCGCTGCAAATTTCTTTAAAACCAAAACTGTTTTAAAGTCACTTTGATAATTAAATTCACAAGTGTTTATATTAGTTGTAAATCAGTAAGTTGGTTTCAAATGTTAATCAACATTCCTATTTTTATTAACTGGGAAATAATCAATCCCTTGAGAACCCAACAGAACCTTTACTTTGATATAAATTCACTGCAGTTTAATTCAGTATTTTATTTGGGGGGTTTTAAGACAAAGTTTTAAAAACAGAAATTTTAATTGGAACTCAATTCACCCCCCTCTTGAGTATCCACTCCGACTAACAGAGATCATACTAGAATTTTTCTCAAACCAACCATCCAAAACCACCAACCTACATAGATTCATTAAAGAGTACATTGATATTCCTATAATACACTTCCCTGAAAAATTTCTAGTATAAAGAGGAAACCTGAGTGGCTGATACCTCCATCATCAGCATTTCAAACTCAAAAGCCAACTGGTCCCAGGACTGTATGTATTTTTTAATGTTGATCTTACCTTTATTGAAGCCCCCTACCAGAATTAGGACATGTTTTTCAATCCATGAGTATTTCTTATCAATGAGAGACACTCTTTGAGACCTCCCCATCATTTTAGTTACCTCATCTTTAGTTGCATTTAGCAATAAGACATGCTTGATCACTTATTCTTCAGAAATTAAAATAAAATCAAAGGGTTGATCACCCATATCCCCTGTATATTTTGGTGATAATTAATAGGTATATCACTCATTTTATGGTGATGTTATAAAGACCAATGAGGTTCCTTTTAAGGTTTTTCATTCATGAATAAGTGAACTGCTTCTAAGATCATGTTTCCAAAACCATGTGAAGTGCATTTTCAATACAAGAATCATAGGCCTATGGGGTGTTAGGATTGAACCTTAGAAAGGATTCATATATATCCTAGTTATAAGGAATAAAAACCCATGTAGTTTAGGTTTGATTTTTATATTCATGTGATAGGACCAGTCAATGCAATTTAACATCATGGGTTAAAGACTTTATGCTACCTAGTTTAATGTCATGCAGATATGACTATTTGGTGAAATATTCCTAGAAATGGTTTTCATGGGACATACACATGATTGTACTTTTGTATCCTTATTATTAGTAGCTATATATAAGAGAAAATGGTTGGGTCTTACACCTAGTAGGAGGATCTTTTATCATACTCTTACCAGGTCATGAGTGCACTATATGTTTCAAATTTCATAAAATGAAAGATGGATCATATTATGATAATCATATAAGGAATCATGGGTCATCTTATGGTAATAACATATGGAATCTTATACACATCAGATAAGGTGTCTCATTTCTTATTCTCTTCACATAGGAAGGATGATCCAATTTTGGATATTCCACTTATAAAGGGGGAAATGAGATAAAAATGGTGTTGGGATTGGAAAATAGGTAGGTTTCCTACATATCATATTTAACTGGAATCAATACCAATATAGTTTCTATATACCATATATATTAATTTAGTGTCGTAAAAAATTATGCAATGTAGTTTAAATGTATAAAACTATGACTACTGTGTGAAAAGCACCTTAAAATGATTGGTATAGGGGATAATGCATAAAATATCCTTTTTGGTTTATCCATCCAATTGGTAAGTAGATAGAAGAATTTATGGCTTGGGATTGCACATAATAGTAAGATTTTATAAATATGGATCATTAATGATTTTTAGGAATGATATCATTAATGAGGTTTTGGTTTGGGATTATACATAATAAGGAGGCCCATGTATGGAAATCTAACTCCTATAAATTGGTAATTTCACAAAGAGGGAAGATGTAATCCTAGAGGATACAACTTGATGAAAAAGTGTTGGTGTTAACACCTAGTATTAGACCTTGTCTTTTCTTAGTATCCAGAAGGATACTTGTTGGTATTTTTTATTTTCTACCCAAATATGCCTTATATTATAGTTGAATCATGTGAAGGTAGGTTCTAGGGATTACACACAGTAGGGGACCCATGATAATCCCCTGGCTCATTTATCAGGACAAATGAGACTTCTAGATACCTATGTTGATAGGATTATGGACTTGGGTTTACCGTGATGGGTATCATGAGATAATGGGGATTTCCATTATACTCATGATAGAGACCCTAAAAATCAAAGGAATATATGATCAAAATTACCCTTAGTATCCTATTGATTAGGGGTGACTTGAGAAAGTTATTTTATTTAGGGAATACAGGATCGATGGGGAAAACACTAATGTGAATAGTATAATCCTACATTGTAAGAGTCTAAAGAGGGGGACGAAGTAGGTACTCACATAGGTAGATGACATAAACAAAGGCAATTCCATGGTCAGAGACAAAAGAAAGAATGAAACATTAGTGTAGACTTGGGTGAAGGGCTAGCCATGTTGGAAGCCTAATATAATCTTATACATAGTGTAAGGTATGGGTAAAGAGACACTCTAGTATGAGGGTAGGGAAATTTGTGGTTCCAATATGGAGGAATAGGAGAATATTTCTCTTAAGTAGGTGTCATGGGAAATGTGGTTCCCTAGAAAGAATATTGGGTGACTTTTCACACATGTAATTGACCTAGGAGGATGGGTTTCCCACATATGGGACATAGGGGAAGGATTAACCTAAAGATGGTGTCTGGGAAAAATGTTTCTTAAGTACGAGACTGATAAATGTTGGTTCTCTAGTATGTTACTACTCACGGTGGCTAAAGACTAAATAGTTTGGTTTCAAGGTGATCAGGTTCCCATGTTTAGGCACTTGAGTGGAATAGTTATTATGGAAAATCTTTTATTAGATGTTCTTGATCACATAATATATTTATATTTCCTTTGGTTTTGACTATAAAATAATGTCAATTATGGATATTTGTAAGAATTATGTGATAATCTACATCTTTGTATGCTCAGGTTTATAGTTATTAATGGGTCTCAAAAATTGGAGGCATGGTGAGTACTTTTATAGGAAACCCCTGAATTGGGTGACCAAGTGTGGTGGTGACTACTTTGGTCACATAGTTTTTTATCAAGCCACATGAACACAGGTCTACCATGGAATTCAATAGTAATGTGAGCATGTTTGGGGAAAAAGATTTGGAAACATGAATTTGGGAGCCTATGCAAGGCTTACAATACATAAAACCTATGTATTGAAGAGAAGGCTAGGTTTCATGAAGCTTAGAACAATGTTCTACTTCTTCCATGATAAAATATTATCTTGAAAAAATCATAGATTTTGATCTATGTGTCTTTTTTGGTTCTAGAAGTAGTCAAATGGAATCCTATAAAATGAACTATGACCCTTGATACTAGGGTCCCTCTTAGTAGTTGTTTTATAAATAATAAGGTTTCTGGAAGACCCATAATAATAGGTTTTATGGTTTTGAAACACCATTTCATGATTAAATTATAAAATACAAGGCCTACTTTGAGTGACTAGTCCTCACCCCCATATCATTGTGTAGGTAAATAAATTTAAAGTAACTCCATCACTTGGTGTGTGAGTAGTCATGTTGCACCTGTAGACCCCATTTATGTATTCTTTGGTTATAGATATATGTTTATTTAAGTACTAAAATTTAATTCTATGAATGATTATTGATCATGGATTCCATCAAGAATTTCTTGTAACAAATTTTTTGGTTCCATGAAAAATATCCCCCTCCGTATTGGATTTTTTAAAAATGAATAATAAATAAATTCTGAGGTAACATAGGGTGTTTTTAATATTAATTGAACATATTTTAGGCTACTATAGCTGGTTGACCAGTGATATGTTGTTCAATAATTTGTGGGTCTCAATTAATGGTATTTATCATAAATATTATAACCTTGATAGAAGTTATTTGGGTTCACTATAGGAATTATTTACACAAGTATTTTGAAATCATAGCATATGATTAATGAGGAAAAACCCAACCAAAATTGATAGATCCAAATTTTAGGATGGTAGGTTGAATGAAATTAATTTGGAATTTATTATTGGATCCAATATTGAAGATACAAATGTGAATAAATATTTTTTTTGAGAATAAGAATCTAGTAAAATGTGGTTATATTAAAAGATTTTAGTGATAATCACACTCATACACAATAGATAATAAAATATTTTTCTACTAGTATTGGGTTGTTGTTGATAAATTGAAGTGAATTGGTAAAACCGTACACTAGGTACTCTTACATAGATCATGACCATATGAAAGTGAATTAAATCATATATAATAAACCACTCTATGTATTTTAAGTTCTAGTTGGATAGATCATTGATAAATGTAGTTTATGGTTTTATGATGAGGGGATTATACCCACAGATGGATCATATTTACTAATTTACATGATGAACATAAGGGTGTTGTACCTTTTTCCTTAGTCGATAAAATAAGATAATGTAACTCTTTTTTTAAAGAGTTTAATGGTATTACATACCATATTTATATATTTTAATATTATTTATCCTACATTTTCCTGAGACATTGATGGAGAGTCCTATAATGAAATAACAAATTTTTTTATCCTATCACCCTTTATAGGTTTTTAAACAAAATTTTCTATTCCTACTCATTTTTTAAACACTCAATTATCTCGTAGGTTATGAGAGGTGGGTTCCTGATGGGTGGATACTTGACTTTTACCCAGGCCACCCTCTATATTTTTTAACCTATAATGTTTTTTATTCATTTCCTTGGATAGTTTAAGGTCATCCAATTTAGAAAAATGAAGATGGATTTTAAGGTTAGAAAAATTTTACCAAAATAAGAGTTAGTTTATTCATTAGTAATTTATATATTGATTCTCCATGAATTGAAACCCAATTACACTAGTTTATATTATCTCAAGGAAATGTGCACACAGTTTAAGGTCTTGTTTCTTGTACCAAATGAGGTAAGTGTTTATAAAGATAAAAATTTAACCAACTGTTTCTATGGTTTAAGGATTAACATATTTAACCAAAGGGATGGATAATATATCTAGAAAGGTTGAGATAATATGACATTAACAGATATCCTAATGATAGAATAAATATTCCCATAGAAGGGTTCATGTAGTTTAAGTTCATTGTGCTTGGTCCATTATGTTGTTTGGTTTAGGGGATCACAACATGTTCTATGTACCCAATTATGTTTTTTCTAAAAGAATGCTATCAGATCATGGGTTTTTTATTTTCATGAGGAAAGTCTTGAATCAAATAATTTGGTTCTTCATATTAAATACACAATCAAATATTAATGTTTATAAGAATTGGATTCAATAATATTTCTTTGAAAGTGGTATGATACAAAAATGTGTAAAATAAAGGTTATTTGGATCCAATTTACTAGTTGGGTTATTAAAAGGATAAATCATAACACAAGAACTTTTGAGTCAATGGGAATAGTCGATAGGTGTTAATAGATCAACCATTAGTAATAGAGATACTATCATCATACCACTAGGAAATAACACATGGGGTTAACGGGGACCATTACTCTAGGAAAAAAACATCGCATAGGAGTCACATTGTGGGTCAAAGGCTACTATGCTATTCACAATTTCACGTGGGGTCTTCTTGGATTAGTCAAGTAACTTGTTAATAATTCTTATTAAAATGGGAATCTAGAGGATTCACTCAATGGTAATGGTTTCAAAGAGGTGCATATCTACTAAAGTAATTGAGTTTTGGACAATTCAGACAAGAAATATAAACTAAAAGTTCATGGATAAAATGAATTTAATAAGGGTATGAGAACCCTAAGGTTTACACTTCCATGTATTTAACATAATCTCATGGTAAAGTAATATAACCTAAGATTTATTAAATATATAATCACTTGAATCTATTTTCTAAAAAATGTTAATAGGTGTTATTTTAATGAATAAAAATGTACCCATGGTATTGCTAATTCTCACAAAAATTGGGAAAAGAGGACCAGTCTAACTTTTACCTAGACTGGTGGGACTGGAAACATAGACTGGTGGGTCCAACAAGAATATCATGACTTTTTTTGGGGTTATTTAGTGGAACCCAGAAGCTTTATTCCTTTATCTATTCACATTTTAACTTTTTATTAATACATGAAAGGATATGTCTTAGCAAGTGGATACATGAATATTTCTCAGGATTCCCTTTATGGGATTTTAACCTAATAATACTTTTTGAATATTTTGATTTTTAGCTTAAGGAAGTTCAATTTAGACCATTAAGTGTTGACTTTTAAGGATATAAATCCTCATATAATGGTTACTAGAGATTAAGATCATACAAATATCACAAAAATATGAGTTATTATACATGTAATAATGGGAAAGTCACACCCAATGTGAGTGAGGTATCAGTGAAAATATAATAAAACCTAAGGATAGGCATAAATTTTTTTAATAGGTCATGATTCTTAGTCCAAATAATGAAATTTAAGTTTGAAGTTGATCATAGGTTAAGATATTCATGCACCATTATATTTCCTGGGATAGAAAAAACTAAATAACACTAGTTCTAGTTATGAAAATTTATCCTTATGTAGATTCTAATATGGAAATAACTAATGTGAATGTGGAGACCAAATAATAAGAGTTTATTTTATGGGGATGTAATTTCCAGCTAGGTCCAAGGTAAAAAATATCGATATTACTAAATAACTTGAATGAATATTAATTAAGATAGATGTAGTTCTAAGTATACAATCTTTACATATATCTATCTCATATATAGGCAAGGAGAATTTTTTAAAACATTATATGGGATTGAATTGAGAAGAATTGTTTTGGATTCTAACTTAGAATAGATATCCAGGTTTCCCTAAGAATATGGTATTTTATACAAGAATAGGTTTATTGAAAGATTATATATTCCAGACACCCTCAAATAGATCTAGAACTCATGTAGGGAAGTTGGGTCATATAATACAGACCAATCAAAACTATTTAATGTCCTTCCAGATATAATATATGTCATTCAGTTTAATGTCACTAGAAAAAGACTTAGATTCTATGTATTTTAAGGTTTTATGATGAGGACCTATATATAGGATTCTTTTCATAGATACATATCATACACAAGGTGAGATATAATTTTTTTAGTGTTGATTAATGAGATAAACATAACATGAATGAATGAAGATTTAGAAACCAATAAAAAGAATGGGTTTCCTTAAAATTTATGAATAGGGCCAAGACAAGTGATCCAAGAGTCACTATGTATCCTATGATAATAGGAATCAAGCCACACATAGTTATTAAAAGTAATTTACACAATAATGGATCATGTATAAATGAAGTGGGGTGAAATTTATAGGTTTAATAGTGTGAGGAGGAAGAATGAGAACTCAACATGAATTAATCAAAGCTACAAAACAATAGTAGAACAAATTATGGAAATGAAAGCTACATCAGGGCCTTGGATAGGAAATCTAAGTTTTACTATGTATCTTAAGTTATTATAAATCAAGACACACATATTTATAATAATGAGAAATTTTACTCATAGGTTTGGTGAACCATTCCATTATGTTTGGATAGTATAGCTATAACCATTAATTCATTAATGAAAGAAAAGGTACCCTGATGTAGATTGAGATCTTTCCTATGGGAGGTGCATCTTTGATTTAGGTCATATAGAATATTCATTTTTAATATATTTTGTGATGTATGGGTTAGAACACTATATATAGTTTAAATTATCATGAGATAGATTTCATGTCATGTACTTTAACATCATGAAACAAAGACTCTTTTCTATGTAGGTTATATTCATGTAATTAGGAATTGGATTTTATACAGTTTAATGTCATGTGATAATGATATATTCCAAGTAGTTTAAATCCATTTTGGGTGGAATTGACTCCTATAATGTGGTATGATAGCCACACTACCTTTTTTGTATTGATAATGATTCAGGTTCACATATCATACATCTTAGGATTATCTAACTCAATCTATTCATTTTTTTATGATTATATATAAAATAATTAATGAAAAACTTTCCATTAATCATATATCCCAAAAGTATGTGATAGGGATAACAATTCGTATGATATTCGTAAGTGCTTCATTAGGCCTATTTCTCTTTAGAATTTTAATAAGGCTATTCTCTAATGAACAAGTAAATTATGTATCTACATGCTTAAGACTAAATAAATAAAACTTATTTATCTATCATAGAGGGATAGGTGAACCTAATTATTTATTATAATTTATATGTTCTAATGAGGGTGTTTACATTTCTGAAGGGAGGATTTGTATGTCACTGGATCCATTATCGCATAATTTACATTCTTCTAAAGCTAATACTTAATGATGAAGAACCTCTCGATTTTTTCCCTAAAATAAATGGTAGGTGTAGTTATTAGCATGGGCTCTAAAATATTCCTCATTATGTCTATTACTTATTATCCTTGGGAGATCGTCCAAGTTATTCTATATAGAAAAAATATATCCATGGAACTTATCTAGTTGGAAGGTGTACACCTTACTTCGTCTATCATTGTGATTGGGAAACAACAATAGTTCCCCAATATGCCACATATTCCTCGATTGAAATTGGAACTTGGTTTAAATTGAGATTTTGGGGTTAGTTACTTCATACTAATTAGTTCCAAGAAGGATTTTAGAGCCACCGATGATTGGGAAATTGTTGCTTCTTCCCTTGGACTAGAGAACCCTGACTATCCTAAGGACGGTGAGGTGATTATCGATGTTAAAAAATTCCAAGAATTCACCCAATGAGGGGGTGAATAATATAAAAATTCTCTCAAACATATGGTATGAGTTACATCACTATAAGGAGGAACTATATAGTAGTATTCTATTATTTCACCATGGGAAAAAAATCCTTGAAGAAACTTAGTAACTATTTCCTAGATATTTTCATTTTCCTACTAGAACTATACAATTTTTTCTTCTCCAGAGATGGCCTTGTGAACATTTTGGGGATAACTATAAGGATAAATGATGAAACCCTTCAATTTTCCGAAAACAATATGAGTGGATAATTGTGGAATTATAAGTGTACACCCTAGTGACTGAATCTAATATTGGCTTCAAACACATGATCTATAAATATTATTTTCTAAGGATCTGATAGTGTTAAAGATGCCTTATTTAGGGGTAGGTAGAGTATCACTCAACTCTTATTCATAATATTTAGGAAAATGGGATAGGAAAACCAATTGTGCCTTATATTACTATATAAGTGGGTTTTCATCTCCATCAAGAGTGAACTTATTAGAACTAGGTGGAAATTATTTACACCCAGTTGATACCATGTTAATGGGAATAGATTCTACCATTTTATAAAACTATTATTTTTCAAAAAACATATCTTTCAATTGAATAAAATTTATTTAGGTAATTAGGTAGTCATTATTATATGAGTTTATTATTTATTGGGATGTTTCCGAATAAAAAATTTTGTGGGAGGGTTCCCATTAGGTTGTTTGGTGGGATGATTCACATTAACTTGTTCGGTGGTATAACACCCATTTTATCATTTAATGGGATGAAAATCATTCTTCCCATATCAGGGGTATAAAGTCCATTTTACTCTAGAATAATTTTAGAATCCCAAGGGACCTCTTCCTATCTTTATACTGCTTAGGATAATTGTGTTGGATATTCATACTATAATAAGTAGAAGATATTGTAGCTAAAGGTATGGAGGGAATTAGGTAATGGCTAGTAAATTTATTTGTGTCATGATGATGGAATTCATGTGATCCACTAATTTATATATTATTTATTTATAAAACCCTTGTTAATTCCTATAAAAGTCTTTCTTCAATCCATCCTCTTATTATTCAAAGAGAATAACCAAGTCATATGTCACATGCACCTTGGAATTGACCAATGACACACAACAATCATTGAACATCATTTTAATGATATCCTTAAATATGAAGAATTATTGGATCATGTGTCCAACAAATGATGATAGGGGTGGTTATTTTGGTGATCCTTTTTCCCAACATTATCTATATTCTTTATTTCTATAAATTAATTTAGATTACTCTTTAAAAAATAAGTGAAATACCATGGTACATGGTCATTATGGAAGGTAAACAATTTATTCATCCCATTTTCAGGCTTACATCACCTTAACCATTTTGGATTGAGGGTGAAAATATCTAACTTTACTTTCCTTTAGTTACCCATTCTTGATGGTGGTTCTTAATCATATAATTCCTTAAACAATGATTAAAATACTCTAGATAGTATGATATACTTGTGAAATCAGAGAACCTTTTTGTATATTTTAGGGGAAAGATCATAGTTGAAAACTCATCTAGTAGGTTATCCACACATTACACTTATAATTATTATATGGGAAGATATTTTTCAAGGGATTATATCACACCCTTCCACCATTATGTGAAATCCATGAGTCTCTCGTTATCTTGATATATGTTATTAGATTGGATAGATATCATTATTTTCCCCAATGTAGTACTATATTGATAGTGTAATTACTGAGAAATATTGTCCCATCGTAAAATAAATCCAACACAATGTTTATTATACCAAGAACATATGGTAACTTATACGATATTAACAAATAATATTAGTTTTCATTTCTCATTCTACTCTAGGTTTCCCAATATTGGGCTACACCTAGAAGAAAAATGGGTGATTTTATTCTCCAGATCCCCCATACCATAAACTTTTGAGATGTTAGGATTCCCAAAGGTGGGTGGAGGATACATTAATTAAACAAACCTATGATACAACTTCCTCTTCAGTTTAGCCAGTTTTCATTTGACTTAAATATCATACACCTTAGAGGTAAGATACTAAAAATTCATATGATAAAACCATATATGTCATCCTTGATTTAATTTCATGAATTGGTTGTTGATGTCCCCCTAGTGATGGAAACTAATGAAAATCAATCAACACTATAGTCAAAGAACTCGGTTTTTATGACCTCAATTTGATGGGGTAGATCAATTCTACCTATATTGCTCAAGAAATAAATCCATATTTAAGTGAGTAATCTAAAGGGAGAATGATCTTGGCCTCTAAATAATACATAGATGGTATACATCCCCTAAATATTCACTATTATACTATTCAACATCTCTATTAAATTCATTAATTGAGAAATATTATCTTGTACTGAGATGGCTTCATTGTTCTCTGATCGGTGGGCAATGGATGTTACCACAAGATTTTCCATTGTAAATAGCATGCCGAGTGGTTAGTATGGAATAATTATTGGGTATCCTAAATTATGAGACTCTATTTAATTCTAGGTATATATTACTTTCTTATATACCACTGTGTGAGTGTAATTATTTATATTTACTTCTTATTTATCACAATATTCAATAGTATCATGTTCTAAAGAATTAATTAGGTTATTAGTGATGAATTTTACTGATAATATCCCTATAGTAGGAAAAAATATTTATTTTGAGAAGGTATTTAAATGATACAGGTATATGTATCCCTAAAAGGTGATAATGGTGATGACCATGAGGGTAAAAATTCTCCCAGCCCTGTTGATTGAGGTATACCTCGGAACGTTTCTGATATAGCTGCAACTATTACTACTTATAAGGATAATATTAGTATTAGTGTTAGATATTTTGGGATACAATCGTGAGGACCTCTATATGAGTTAGTACCTGACTAATTTGCTGGGGGGTTTTCTAATGCAACCACCATAGCCTGCTTTGATGAATTCTATTGAATCTAGTGGTGATGATAGGATATTTTCATTGAGCCACTGCTAGGATACATGGGATTTATTTAGAGGTTTTGATAACAATTGGGACATGAACCTACTTTTTAGTTTCAATTTTTATCCTACCTCAATGGTATCTCTTCTTGGGTGTCCTAGTTTGGATGAATAGGGTAGTACCAACATCCACTACATCTTCTTATATAATTGAGGTTGCACATTGGTGATGATGACCATGTTAAATAAGACCCTTATTAGGATGCTCCCTGGAGGATTCCCAAACATGGTGGATTCCCGCACACACATCACTATGGTAATGTTTTTATGTGTTATTATACACATGATATAAGTTCCCAAATATGATTGATGTTGAAATAGGGTCTATCTGATTTCTCAAGGATTGTTATTGGTATGATGAACCATTGGGATTCACTATATAGGGGATTTCACACACAACCTCCAAAGTCTGGATTGAGTCACTGAGATGAAATTTCTAGACCATATAATTTTTCAATTGGTTTTATAGGAGTTTGTATAATAATTTTCATTTGAGTTATTGAACTATAATATCCATGAAATTCAAGGAATATGTTCATTGTTTATACTAGTAGTGTCCAATGTCCCAGGGTTACCTATGTGTACTATCACATTCTCAAAGGATCTTAACATTCAATTATTCAGTAAATTATTCCATTTTGATCAAAGGGAGTTCCTGGGGGTATAAAACCCAAAAACAAGAAACTAGTTAATTTACAATCATAAGTATAATCATGGCCAAGAAATCTATTTTAGGGGTAAAGGATTAATATCAGGTTCAACATTATGTTTCCATTTTCACATCATGTTAGAGCTTTTGTAATAAATACAAACATGCTTTACAAAGGTAGATGGTTGCTGAGAATTTACCATTAATTCTTTGGTTTATTCATTTGTTGAGATGATGGGGTATTTGTCTCATCTAACTATTTTGAGGGGAATTATTTCCAACTACATGGCACTCTTATAAATTTAAGATATGTTCAAAAATAATTCTTATTAATAATATTACTATTGGATAAATTCATGAAAATGATTGATCAAAATTATGAATTTGTGTAAATATTTTCATGTATCATAAGTTACCAATCTTTTTTTTACTTGTTTATTATGTTATGGTTTAAAATTGTAAAGTCATTCACTCCAGAATTTATCATCGACTAAGGGGCGGTGTGTGTTATGGAGTTGGGATTATACCCTTAAGATGGGTTTCTAATATATCCCTACAAAATGAATTATAACTCATGTACTTTGATGCCACTTAATGGGACATGTAGTGCCTTTTAAGGTAGCGTGGAAAATAATAATGTGGTGCCTTTTATGTTCATGAAAATATGACTAAGTTAAGTGTGTTTCATGGTCATTTTTTCATGAACTATGGTGTGTTGGGATTGAACATGAGATATGCGAACTGTGTATATCTATTAATAAGAATCAAAGACATTTTATTTTGGTTGAATTGGTTTAAGGTCGTGTTATTGGACCATCCCATGTTGTTTAACATCACGTGGTAAGGATTTTATGCTGCGTAATTTAAAGTAATGTGGATAATATTTCTAGGAGAAGGATGAAAATTAATGTTTATGTAGAACTTACACATGATCATGACTTTTTGGAACATCATTTATATTATTAACTAGATAATAGATTGTGTAGTTGGTGGTTACACTCAATATAAGATACTTTTATCTTTCTCATTTTAGGCCATGAGTGCACCCTATGCTCATCACATAATGACAGAAAAGATGGATCATCAAATTCTCATCACATAAGGAATGGTGAATCATATTATTCTCCTCTCATAGGCCATATTATACTCATTGGATAGGGTTCCTAGTTTCTAATTCTCATCACATAAGATGTTTGGTCATGTTTAAGAGATAATTCTTTCTAAGGTATGAATGGGGTAGAAATGTTGTTGGGATTGACCCTCAGGGTGGTATCCAATGTATACTATTGGAAAAAAGAATCAAAACCCACATAGTTTTAATTTCATAGCATAAATTCATATGTAAGAATTAGTCTATGCATTTTTACATCATTTAATAAGGAGTCTTGAATCATGAAAGGGGTGATTATAAGAGATTTAGTGTTGATTAAATATGGGTGGACTGAAGGTTCCTAACTGAGTTGGTGACTGAGGTGAAGGTGGGTTTTTGGGACTGCACCTAATAAGAGGATAACCGTATTTCTCTCTAGTAAATTGAGTGGAAGAAAATAGGTCCACTGGGTCCTTAGGATGATTGGATGTTGGATATAGGTAAACAAACATGTGTAGCATGATCTAGGTGATGTTTCATTAGTATCCTCATGTAGGGGGACCTCTTTATAAATTGAATACATGATCATAATTTCCCTGAGGGTCTCATTTTCATGGGAGTAAAACTCAAAAAAAATTATTAAAGGAATAATAGATAAATTGGGTGAATACTCGTGTTCCTAGTCCCATGATCATAATTTTTAGTAGGTCTTAGAGGATTCCTTGGTGGATATGTTCCTTAGTAGAGGACCTGGGTGAGAGTGGTTCCCTAGTAGGAGAACTATGTGAAGGCATGATTATCCCTGGATTAAAGGGGAATACCACAACCTAGTTTAGTTTCCATGGAATATTGAAACATTATTAGGTTAAATAGTCAATGTGGGATCTCATGTAGGAGGCCTAGGTGAAGTAGAACTTAGGTAATAACACTGGGTAAAATGGAAACCCAATTATGAGACCTTGATGAAATGACACCTAGGTAGGTGACCTGGGTGAAGTGGTCCCCAAGTAAGATGCTTGGGTAAAATAATGCTCAGGTAGGTGAACTAAGAGAATGAGATGCACACACTAAGTGATGTATTTCCCTAATTAGTGGTGTTAAGTTAATTTTGAAACCAAATTATGAGGCCTAAGAAAAATAGATATTAGGTAGGTGAAATGGGTGAATGGAGTTATGACCACTTCAAGATATATTCAACACTGAGAGTGGGGATAAATATGTTTTTGTTCATTTTAAATTTAATTTAACCTTTTTATAACTTTACCTCCTTGAATAGTTAATATATATATTCTCTCATCCTCTTACCTCACTTTAAATCATTAGTACACACACAAAGTGTGCATGATATTTATAGGGTTCAAATTTGAAATAGAAATGTTAATCGTTAGTGAAATTAGGAGGCAATTATCAACCACATGACTCACTAGAAAAAATAAGTGAGTTATTGTTTGTAGTTTATATCAATCACTTGAATTGTAATATAGTATCTTGATAGTGTTTAAGTTCTCCTCACACATAGGTTCATCCTACACATTTAGTTGATTGAGGTGTGACTCATTATCCTCTAATTATTACTCTTTTACTTGAATAAAAAAATGAATGAAAAAATCCTTCTTCTTTTTAATGTAAAATATTAAAAAAAATATTCAAATAAGAAAACTCGGGTACTACTGCTTCTTTATTCTATTTATGTAAAAACTGAAATTCACAACCTTATTTTCTTCTCTTATATTCTTCTTCTTCTTCTTCCTATGAAAACAGATATGTTCAAAACTTCCTTTTTATTTTCACTCTACTTCCCTCTTTTATTTTCTAATTCTTCTTCAATTAATAATATGTTTGTTGGTTCTTCTTATTCTAATTTTATTCAATACTCAATGATTATTCAGAATATTATGGGTTGAGGTCTTCTCTCCCTTAGAATATATAAAATTCAATCTACATAATTATTGTGCGATATATCCATACCTTATTATACTTAAACCATAAATATATCTTAACATATAGTAACATCAGTTACTTATTTTATTTATTCACTATATTCCATATTTAGAATACCATGAGAAATCATCACTTTTAATTACAAAGATTTTTAGTAATTGAAAAATCTCAAGAACATTTCTATTAAAAAATACATGTCCATTGGCCTTTACAATCATTCAAAAATTCCCTTATGACTTAGATAAAGATTAAATTTTCCTTCTTTTATTTCCATGATATATAAAAATATATTTCAATCATCTTTGTAATAGTATAGACCCAAACTCCTTGAACTAGTGTGAATAACACATACTTTACAAATTGGATTAGATACAAACTTTAGATAAGAAAATATAAATATCACATAATTTCATGACATAATGAAAACATTCAATTAAATTAATTTCCAATACCATTTAGGTTAATATATTCAGATAATTAATACAAATCATAAACTAATAAAGCCCGTGTTTTTTCTAAAATTTATGATATTTTTTCCACTATAAGAAAATACTTAATCCATAACAAGTCTTCAACATCTCCCACAAATTATTGACATAATATTTCCTATTATACATATCATGTGTAATTAATTTATTCAAAACCTATGGAAATGAAAATATAATAATTTTTTATCTCAAATGTGATGAAAATCATAAAATTGAGGAAATCATGGCATAAAGATGGAATAAATCCTACAAAAAGAGTGAGTAATCATCATAATGAAACAATAAATTGAAATTATGAGCATTATATATCTATGATAATAATGGAAAAAATGGATAACAATAATTTCCGATCACATGATTATGGAATTCATAATTTTGGACTTAAAAAAATATTGTTAAGGCCTTATGAAAAGAAACTATATTTATATGGGGAGATATATACACCAAAACCCCAACTGTTTTATCTCATGAAACCTATAGATGCATCAAGAAACAATATAATTCAATAACCCACTCATCACTTATTTTAGTCCAATGAATTCATAATATCATAAAATGAATAATACAATTCAAAATCACATTTACCAATAAAAATATATATAATAATAATATATGGAATTATAATAATTTTACTCAATTCAATAAAAGGGATAACATGATTATAAACCATATGGAGGAAGAAGGTGGATGGTAAACCAATACATTACTAACATTTCAATAATCATCCCAACTGAAATAACAATATATGGAATGACAATACTTTACCATATGTTAATAAAATAGATAACATGATCATAATCCATGTAGATGAAGAATATGTATTGAACAAAAATTCACAATCAACTTGATTGAGTATTCAAGAAACATCAATATCAGAATAAAAATTATGTATATTTTCAATAGTATACCTTTCCATAAATGTAATAGTTTTTATGTATACATTCCTCAAGACAAAACAATATAGAGTAGTGGTATACAGTTTGGTCAATACAAGAATAACATTATCCTAATATATTTAGATAAAAAAGGTGAACGGTATAAAAATAACATAACATTAGTGTAACAAAAGAAACTGATAAAGATGTTGACATTGATGAAAAATATCCATGAAAAAGAATACTTTAATAATATCACAAAAAAAGGATATATAATTGAATTAATTGATATCATGAGTTTCATCCCACAAATTAATATATATATATATATATATATATTGCATAATAACTCATTTAAAATAAATTTTATGAGTTTATATACTTTTAAATATTAAAAGGAAAATATAGGTGAAAACATAAAAGATCATTTATAAATCATTTTTCACATTGATGCTAAATAAAAAGTTTCACATCACTTTTAAAAGTAATTTTTAAAATGGAAAGTGAAATATTTTTGAATAATTTTTCATTCTAAAATAATATATAACAATGCGTCCTTGAAAATGGAATATAGTTTTCTATAGACAATTTGGAGCTAAATATACAACACTTGACTATGAAATGAAAATTTTAATACTTTGAAATTACCTTTATCGGAAACCCACATTATAAAAAAAGTAATAACAAAATTAATTGAATTAAAACATAATTTTCCAAAATAGGAATATAAAATATCATAAAATGAAATATAATGTTGTTTTAACCTAATAATGTAAAATGATGTTCATGATGAAACAATATAACTCATAGAAATGAGACTTGAGCTATTAATATACCTTACCAGTAATATTATTTGTGTAGTAAGAAATATTTTAAAAATGTGTTTTATGTCATAGAAATTTAAATTAATATAAAAAATAGAATAAAAAATAATAAAATCAATTTTTATAATTTACCCAACTTTTAGGTCTAATAGGATGATCATAACTCAATGAATGAAATTTATGTAACTAAAAACCTTTGAAATTGAGGTGAAAATTATGTAAAATACATTTGAAAAAAAGGAAAATATTTGGATTGGTATTTTACATGAATAAAAAATAATATAAATATACATCCATTCACAATGAATGCACCACTAAAAGGAAAACATGGTACGCAATATAACCATGACTTAAGGAATTAATGTTTGAGACAAATAACACTGTAGCTTGAGTAAAATTTTAATCAAAAACCTGTGAAATAGAGAGAATATAATTGAATATAAAATACCATGATTAAAATATAATTAATTATATTATATATAAAATATTAAATATAAAAATCACATAAATTAAATTATTTTTGTAATACCAAACATGTCTCAAAAAGAAGAATTTGAGATGAAAATTGTTACCATATTACACATTTGTTATGTTCATTAACCTAAATTTCAGAATAATAAAGTTTATATTGTTAGATACTTTCATAGGAACCTTATTATTATATATTTAGTAAAATATTTACAATCTTATTTTATATTATATTTATTTATTATGTACTTTTTTATTTTATATTTGTAAAAATTGAATTGATGTCATATTATTTTAGTGATCATAGCAATTGAAGAAAATATTTTAATAATAAGTTAAATAAAGAATATAAAAATTATATAACCATGAAAATATATTTAATTTCATATTCACTTATAATAATGTAAATATTTATGATATTATAGTAATCCATGATAGAGTTTTATAGCATTATTCAAGTATGTGGTTAAACCGGCCCAAACAAGAACTTGAAATATCTTGATGGGTGAGTATGGTTAAGTAAGTGTATAATGTTATTATAACAAAATAATAATGATATTATTTTTATATTTTTAATTTGAAGAATCATATTTGAAGTCGTTTTAAAAAATAAATAAAATCCAGATGAAAAATGAAAAATATTACTTCATGGAGGTGGTATTCTATACAACGCACGATTAACATCCATTTATTTTACTAAGTGGATGGAAATAAATAAATAAAGGTTGTTAAATTAATATAATAAAACTTATTTATGATAATGGTACTTAATTAATCATATTAATATGGTATGTAATTGTCTATAAGGGAAATATTAGGAATAAAATGTTGAGGAATATGTAATACTCACTTTGGTACACTGGAAATTTCAAAAAAGTATCCTTAGGAATGGAAGTATTACGATAACTAATTGAGATCATAGAATTATTAAATTGATTTTTTATTATAGGAGGATAAAAAATTCATAATTTTTGGAATTAATTGTTGTGTAATGAAGGAGTGGTAGTGTTGTATTTTTTAAGTGAGGAAAAGGAACATTTGAGAACACACTAAATTTTCAATGATATCATTAAACTAATCAAATGTCAATGACTCCAAAAGATTAAAATAATGGGTTTTGGGGTGATATTTTGAAAATAAAATACTCAAAAAATAATTTCCACACATGTGTTAAGCATTTTTAAAGAAATTTGTTTATAGGTTTTTTACTTTTACATTTTTTTCATTTTTACCTTGATAATTGGTTTTAAAATAAGTAATTTATGTTTCACTAAAAATATAAAATAACCCATATTACAAACTTTTTGTGTTAGTAATCTAAATATAATCTCAATTTACCAAAATTCAATTTATAAATAAGAGAAAATTAACATTTAAATTAAATCATTTAATATATTAAAAAACATTTTATTTGTAGAAAATTTGTGTTTTAACTATTATGTGTTCTTAATATTATTTAGAATTAGTTAAAAATTAAATTTGTGTTAATATAATTATATATATATTTAAACATAATATTATATTAGTAATTTAAAATATATTAGTTTAATTGATTATTTATAAATTACTAAATATTATTAAAATAATTATTCAGAAATCATAGTCTTACCATTAACATGGTCATTAACTTTAATATTAATAATACTAAATTTATTACCAGAATTTAAATTGAACTTATTTCATAATATAATCACGTTGATCTAAAATATGATCTTCAGTTTGATAGATTTAATTCCTATATCTGTTGAAATGTGATATAACAAATATTACTTATGCTTCTAAAATCATATACATAGGTTTCAAAAAAACCACATTGTAATTATAATTGGTTTATTTTAATTATAAAAATATATTTTATATAAAAAGGTTTCAAAAATTTTTATTCATTATTTTATTACTATAATGTTCTAAAAGTTATTATTTTAGGTTAAATCATTAATTTTTCACTAATCACCTAAATACTAATTATTTCAAAAAAATCACAAAAATACATATTAAGATAATACTATTATTATAAATAAAAAAATTATTTTTATCATTTAAAATTAAAATTATAAAATTTATAGATTCTATTTTTTGAATAAAATAACAAAAATATAAAGAAAGACTCTTTTTATTAGAAAATGACATAATATTTACTTTTTTATTATTATTTCATATCATTTAAGAACAAAATTGGAATTAACTAATTATTAATATCAAACATAATTTATCATATTTATTCATAAATTTCTTTAAATATATATTCATATCACATTAAAAGTAAATTTTTATAAAAATAATTTTTGAAACAATAAATGATATTATTTGTAATTTTAGTTAATTTAATTGACTTTCATTAATTTTAAAAGTATAATTTTTTTTCTTTATAGATATATTTCATAAATAACTTAATACTATTTATTTCTTATAATCTGATGACTTGATTTTAATAGGTGTACTTAAATATTTATATTTTTTCTAAATATATCGCAATTTATTTTATGTTTGGTGTTTTGTGTAAATAAATCTATCAAACACATTTGGAAAATTTAAAGGAAGTAATATATTGAATTGAGATGGTGATAAATTCTCTCCCCATTAAATAAATTTACTCCTTGCAATTTGACTCATAATATGAGAGTGATTTATATAGGGAATTCATAATTAAATATACACTACTAGATGATAATGGGTTTATTTAGGACATGTAATGAGATTTATCTATAGAAAAAACACTATTATACACACTTTATAAAGTGATTTAACCCATTTTAATTTAAAATATAATTATACTAATTTATGAAGTTCAAAATCCATAATTAATAACTTCACAAAAACCTTGAAATGATTTATATGATAATAATAACACATTGGGTTTTTTATTTATAACTCAATATCCAATAGTTGGTGAAACATGGGGAACCAAAAAATCTGGAGTGAAAAGTCACTATCCACACCATTAGTAGAAGTTTGATAATATTTCCCTTGTTCCCATGGTTATTAGTGACTATTTACATAATTGGCCCTTGGATTAGGAAATTGATTCATATAATTCCCAACTATCTTGCAATTGAAGAAGCCTATTTTTGTATCTTCTCTCTTTACAATACACTTGTGAGTCAGATGAACTTCATCTAAACACTTATAGAGTCCTCCAGTCTCTTTATGTAAATTACCCCATTATTTTCCCCCTTTTTTATATATAGGGAATTTAATCATATTTCCTTTATCGTCTTTATCAGTTGAATTTCTATGAGATTTTATCCTTATATTTTTTTATGTGTTTAAGATTTCAACTATGTTCATGTTGTTTATTGTAATTATTTATATATGGTTTAGCATAATCATATGATTTCTCACACCAACTCTTAACCCATTAGGTTGTTCATTGGGATTGTTTATGCATAGTCCATGAAATCCATTATTAACATGGTTCCTTCAAGATTCTACCATTACTAAATCCAAAATAGTTAATAATATTTATGATCATTATAAGAGAATTATCATAAATAAGAACAAGAAAATTTAACTTCAATATGTCTCAGATTATAACACTATTATGTTATCCAATATTTATTATAACCCAACTTGTATCAGGTTTAGTTCAATCTATATCACCCTCAATTTAACCTAGGATAATGTTTGTTAAATGTAGGTTATTTTGATTTTGGTTATCTCATACTTATTAAAATAATCTTCAATATAGAGAACCCAAATTACCCTAAATTTTCTTAAATTTTATATAACAAAAATAATTGAAATCTATGCTCTGAAAATCCAAATTATTCTTTATCCAGGAAAGAACATATCAATTAATATGTACTGTAACGTATGAATATCTATATTTTAATTTATGTTATACAGGCTCACTTTCCTATTAGGTTATATAAATTAATCATATTCAAATCCCTCATAATGGTTAATAAATAAAATGTGACATTACAAAATCATATCACTTAGGAAGTGTCAATCATGGTGTGTTGTAGTCCCTCTTGGTCATTCACTAGGTGACTATCGAATTAATATCAAATATTCACTTTTTTGTGTTATTACCCCAATATACATATTTTATAGAGCTTGTATTCAGTTGTAGTATCTATAAAAGAATGCAATTTCTAGGATAGATACACAATATATTATTAACCAAAAATTAAAAAATTTATCCCATACTTATAATTATATCTTAGACTTATCCCTATAGTTTTAACTAAATTAATCATATCCTAATACCAAAATAAAATGTGAATTATTACCTTAAAGATAAATTATATACTATCCCAAAAGGTTATCAATACATTTTAAATTATGATCACCCATAAATTATCAACCCTCTAATTATCCTCAACAAACATCATATTCATCCAAAGTTATCAAACCTTCAATACATATAAACTGTGACACCCCATACTCGAACTCCCAAATCTAGTGTTAATAACACTTATTTTACACATTGGATTCTATGCTGACAATATATTATCCAATATAACTATCCTAAAATGACATTAATTGATCTAAAAAATACGTTACATACATTTCCAATACCATTTTGGTTTATAGATTTACAGAATTAAGATAATTCATAATATAATAAATCTCAAGTTCATTCTCAAATAATGGATATTTTTCCACTCTAAGAAACTTATTAATACATAAAAAGTTTTCAAAATCTCCCAAAAATTCTCCAGAAATGTACTATGTTGAAAATATAATGTGTAATTGTATTCTTTATAAATTGGGAGAATGGAAACATAATAAGGGGTGAACTCAAATACTCAGTAATGAATGACATAAAACTAAGTAAATCATGGTATAAAAAAGGAATAAATATCATATGAGTGATTCATAATCATAATTTAATAATAAACTGAAGCAGAGAGTATTCTATATCCATGAAAAATTAAAAACATGGATAATAATAATTATCGATCACATGCTTCTATAATACATAAATTCATACATCAAAACATACTATCAATGCTGTTCTCCAAGACACTGTACTGATATAGGCAGTCATGTACACTAATACCCAAGCTAGTTTGTCTCGTGAGACAAATCAATTCATCAATGATATATATAATTTTGGGCCCCACCCATAACTTTTTTGTGTCTAATAAATTTATTATATGAGAAAATGAAAAATACAATTCAAAATATTCCTTTCCAATAATGATATGCATTATAATAGTAATATAAACAACTCTAACAATTTTTAACATGTAAATAAAATGGATAATATGATCACAAACCATCTGTAAGAAGAAGGATGATAATCAAACAATACATAGTGTACTTTCCAATAATAATCTATATTGGAATAAAAACATTAAATAAACTTATACTTTTCCCTGTGTCTATAAAGGAATAACGTAACCATAACCCATGCAAAGTAATAAGGTTAATAGTTAAATAATACACAATTATCTCACCTAAGTAATCAATTGTTCCCCAGCTCATAAATAGAATTTCTTTCTATGTAAGCATCCCTCAATATAAAACCATATGGGGTGGTGGAATATGGTTTAGTCAATAATGGAATAATGTGATCATAATCCTTCTTGAAGAAAATGTTGGTCGGTTTAAAAATAAAATTACTGTCATGACCCCATCCCTCCAAAGATACCACAATGAGGGGAGAGAGATAATGACCCCTAAGTCCCACATCTAGTAGGCCCTAGGTTGGAGACTGGCATTGAGGGTATAAAAATCTCATGAAATTGGAGTAATTACACTCTAAATTAATATAGGATAAGTAGATAAGATGAATCATCCAAAAACAACTCCGTGGAATAATATATAAAAAGAATCCAAAAAAATACCACATGAATGTATAAATAAACTAATACAGCTAAAATTCTCACATAGTAAATATCTAAATGAAAAGCTAATGTGGTAAAACAATAGTTATCCAAAGGTCTGAGCTAGTAATGTCTAGTATGGTCCATGCAGTCCTCCTGGAAACCTGAAATTTTTTTATATATATAGGCTGATAAGACAAGCATACTAAATAAGAAAACTGGTTTCTCATGAAAATGTGAAATAAGAATAGTAATGTACCCATAAGAAAAAAAACATAACCAATGACACATAAATAGGTAAACTATACTTCCCTACCTCACCAAGGAATGATCACTAAATAACATAATCCAAGAAATATAATATAGCATGGGACACATTAATAAATGGTCACCCCTCACTGATTTCCCACTTGTATGCTGCTCTCACACACTAACATCATATTTCATGAAACTCCCATATATTTTAATACCACACTACCACATAATCAGAGTCACATTACATCTCAATCATAGACACCAAATTCATCACATCACAACCAATTCCATAATCAGAGTAGTAGGGTTTCATGAACAAGAAGGATATTAACCTCATGACCTCCTCCTACCATGCACAACCCCCATTTTAGTACACCCCACAATCATGGGAATAACATATCTCACCTGAAAATACATGGGCTACATCACATTTCACCTGAAGACACCTGGGCTCACTACCCTATAAGCATGACAACATATCATCTTGCCTAGAGGCACCTAGGCTATGAAAACCACATCCTAGTGCACTAAAAATATTTAACAATCACACCATGTGCAATATATAGCTCACATAGAAGACGGGGTGTGAAAGAGCAGGTATGCATCCATCTATCAGCCTCACCGAATGTTGGAAAAAATATCTCATACATGACTATTCAGGTGTCGGAACACTGTGCTCAACATGGGTGGGGTGCATATAGAAATCATAAATAATATACAAGTATGTACATATATCCACACACAATCCCAACAGAAGGTTTCACAACCAAATTCTAACCAACTCACAACAACATCGTCACTTTTTCTACCACCTCTAAATTCATAACACCACACAAGTCACAATCCACATCACACCGCCAAAACACCCATTATCCAAACCATTATTTTCATTATTAAATATCATAAACATTTAACCACACAACCCATAATTTATTTATTCATTATCCATTTCCATATTGTTAACTAAATGAAACCCCATCAATTTCAAATTTACATTATTAAACAAATCCATTACAACCTGGGTATCTAGAATAACACAAACCCCATCAAAAGTAGTCAATAATCCCCATCATACCATCACATTTCTTCCCCCACAATCACATAAAAACAATTACCACCTCACCCCCAAAAAACACACCCAAATAACCACGAACTTTCTTCCCCAAAATCATGGCCAAACTACCACATATCACCCCATACCTTATCATAATCAGACATCACTGTCCCACAAGCACAACCACACATAAAATCACATAAAGATCATTTAAAAAAATTTAAAAAAGGGATTTTATCACAGTTCACTTTATTTTAGGGGTTTTATCACATAATCCATAAATACTAGGGAAACCATTTTGTTATACAAATATAAGGGGTTAGTTAATTTCTATTTTAGGGCGATTCACAACAATCAAAGTCAGCATAATAGTCACAACACATATCATCCATCATAATTAAAGCCCCCAATGGTCACAATTTTCTGCGAGGCATAAATCCCATACAATACACTATAAAAATAATACCAATGATGTAAAAACAAGCTAATCAAACCCCTTTACCATTCAATTTGAATTTATCCAATTCTTTATCTTTGATTAATCTAGAACAACTATATCCTATAGATAAACAAGAGTAAACCCCTCCCACAAGAAACACAATAAATAGAAACAAGGTATTCCCATTCTAAAATAATATTTTTCGACTTACTACACACTATAGGGTAAAGAATAAATTTTTATAAACCACACCTGCAAATGAGAAACCATGGATTAACCTTTGTTGCACTAAAGGATCATCAAAATGTGGCCCAACTCACACCCCAAACCAAAAAAAAACATAACAAAAAAAATTGATAGGATAAGAACAATAGAAAATCACTAAGAAAGGGAGAATAACTCACCATCTATTTCGAACAAACAACCACTGAAACCAATGAATAGAAGAAAGATAGGATTGAGCTAGAATGTCTCTTTGGGGAATCTGGGGTTCCTCCAAAATGAAGGTGGGAGGGAAGGATATGGAAAATTGAAAGGGATAAACTAATTAATGGGATTTAAAACCTGGATCCTTCTATATACACATCATGTAATACATTCACGATGTGAAATTAATGGGATTCTAGAAAATTTACACTTTCACTGAAAAAACATGTCACATCAACCCTTATTTATTACACATTACAAATACCACTTACACAATATGTAATCCATCTCACATATTACCTCTTATCTACATATAATACATTAACCATATATGTAGATAATCCATGAACCACCATTAAATGTCTTTTAGAGAATATATGGTATAGCGACCCAGTCTCTTCTTACATTACTGTTACATCATTTCAAAGATAAACAACATAATATTATTACACATGGAGGATCCAGAGGTTTAGTGTCTTGGGAAAACTAGGACCACACATAACAAGTACAACATCAAGCATAAACATTCATTTAATTTCTTCTTCTATAGCTTCTTTTTAGCACTTGTCCTCTACTTAGTACATGTAGCCACCTAAGGATATACATCAAAAGGGGTGAGCTAAAGCCTAGTAAGAGGATAGATAAGAAAAATACATCATGGGGTGAGCATAATCATAACATAGGCAAAAGATCATGAACATTAGAGGAGCATAAATAAAAGACTTGAAATGTGGCAATGCATAAAAATGAAACATCATGTCTTAGTGGTTAACTACCACACATAATTGTGAACAAATCTAGCATCTTTTTCACACATAATTTTACATTTACTCATGAGATTAATCACTTTACCCAATGCATGGGAGCGCTATATAATTCTGGGCTCACCTGTCACATTTAAACATTCATATTGCGCTATATAATTCTGGTGCACCCGTCACATCATAACATTATCATTTATCATGCATTCCAAAATGATCATATAACATAAATCAACATAATGAACCCATGAAAAGGAATGGTTTTCATCTCATAATAACACATTCATAAGCTTTGGGTTCCCAAAATGAAGAGGGAACAACATACTTGATACAAGAACCATCAACCTTGAATGAGAGGAAAAAGGTGAGTTCTTGAAAGAAGTGTTCTTTTGGAAAACATTTTGATGGACATAAAAACCAGTGACATACATGTATATCCCAGAAAAGAAAAGGAAATGATGAACAAATGATTTTTGAGGAGTAACCATATCAAAAATGAGTGAAAGAGGGAGAACCCGAAGGAAGAAAATTGGGTTCGAGATTTCCCCTTACCTTGTACCTGAATGCTTCATTCTCTTTAATGTCCTGTATAATGACATTATATTAATTAATTAGAAATCCAGAACCATGTGTACATTAATAGGGTTAATTCTGGTTTCATTATGTTATATTATGTTCCTTTGGATGACTTATAGAGTTTAAAAACATTGTTCGGGGATGTTCGTTTTTACGGTTTTCTTGAGTGGATCACTTGTATTCTTAAATTGATGTTTGGGTAGATCATGGGTAAACATCCAGAACTAATATTACATGTTATTAATTATATTACAGTATATTTAATAATTTTACAATGAATTATATTAGATCCAAGTGTACAAATCATTAGATAAGAATTTAATGATGGTTATTTGGGTTAATTTGGGCGGTTTTTGGATCACAACGAACTTGTTTTAACATTTAACTTATTAATATGGACATAGGTTATTTCCAGAACTTAAAATAGAACATAATACATATAATATATTCAGGTTAAACCATAAAAATGGTTTCATGACCATATTTGATGGTAGAAATGGAAGAAGAGAGCATGTCGTTTTTGAAGGTGATAAATTAACACCTCATGAACAACGTTCTCTTTAATAAAATAAAAGGAAGAGGGTAAGTGTGTGGGGTGATATAATATCCCCTTAGAAATATAAAATTACATTATATGTATAATAATGGAGTTACAAAACAATTTGTATGAATATAGGTGAGTAGAGAACAAGAAAGGAACTTGAACTTGAAAGGAAATTAAAGGAGAAGAGGGAGGGAAATTACCTCTTGAATCCTTCACTTGAGAACCTCCTTAAAATCATAATATTGGTCTTTTGATGAGACCAGCAGATTTTGGACGTGGGGGAGGGGCTATGGAAGATGTTTGGGTAGATCTTAGACAATTCTTGAAGCTTGAGAGGTGTGGTTTGGCAAGAGGAGGGGGAGGGCTTATTTATACATGAGGGGGGAGGTGTTTTTAGTATAAAATATTAAATAAAATAATATATCAAGAGTTAGACTTTTAATAGTAGATTTTTGACATTCTAAATCATATATTAATATAATATAATTCGTTTTTGGATTTAATTCTTCTTTATAATCTGAATTCATTAATTTATTAAAAGGAAAGTGAAAGAAAGAGAAAAAGACACTTTAAGAAATCACCTTTTGACTTTAGGCTTTGGAAAGTTCTTTTTAGGTTTGAGAATTGGATTTATTGTATTTTAAGGAAAATTTTATGAAATTTAATATGTTTTGGCCGAAACTAAGGTTCCAGAATGTTTATTTCATCATTACATCATTAATGATGCAATTAAGTATACACCGATTATGCGAAAAACTGTATTATTTTACTATTCACCCAAAAATTGAAGGATTTCAGAATAAACCCAAAAATATACCCCTACCATTTTTCAACGTGTAGAATCCAAAAATGAAGTTCATTTTTCAAAAATAATTTTCTAAATATTATTAATTTAATATTTAATTAAAATCATAATTTACTTAAAAAAACAGTTTTTAAGATTAATACTGATTTTATAATGCTTCCCAAAATTACGTAGGGTCTTATAAAATATCTAAATACTATAAGACATTGATTCAATAATATATGAATACATTATATGGAAATAAATATTCTTTTAAATTAATTAATTAATTATAATTAATTATGTATGACTTAGAAAATACCAAAACGTTTACTAATGTCAAATTGTCAATTTCTAAGATGTCTAAAATTTATTTTATTATTAATAGGTAATGTTACTCTTATGTTTTATGATTTACTATTCATAAGGGTAGGTTACTATTTATAAGGGTAGGTCACTATTCACCAAAAATTATTTTGGTTTCATTAGACTCCAAAAACCATCTTGAACACAACCGTGTAAAATTCCAAACATAGGGGTGACAAAATTATGTTTAAAGGTCACTTATCACTTAGTAGTTCATTATTTTGTGTTTTTATGACATAAATATAAGAAGGTAATTTTCCATTGAAAAACTTTGGGTCGTTACATTCTTCCCCCCTTAAGAAATTTCGCCCCCGAAATTTCACGTTACACAAACAGGTGAGGGTACTTCTCCTTCATTGCCTCTTCTGGTTCCCAAGTTGCTTCCTCAAACTTATGGTTCCTCCACAACAATTTGACAAGATGGGTTGTCTTGTTGCGTTGAACCTTATCACTTCGGTCGAGAATCTTTACTAAATGCTCCTCATAGGAGAGATCATATTCCAGCTGCACCACCTCTGAGTTTAGTACATGTGAGGGGTCTGGTATGTACTTCCTTAGTAGTGATACATGAAACACATCATGAAGTTGGGCCATATTCGGTGGAAGTGCTAGACGATAGGCCACGACTCCTATGCGGTCAAGGATCTCAAAGGGTCATATGTACCTTGGGATTAGCTTCCCTTTCTACCCGAATCACATGACTCTCTTCCATGGAGATATTCGAAGGAAGACTTTATTTCTTACGTTGAACTCCATGTCCCTTCGATGGTTGTAAGCATAGCACTTTTGCCGAATTTGAGAAGCTTTGATGTGTTTCTGGATGACTTGAACCTTATCTGTCATCTCTTGAACAAGATCGGGTCCAAGCAGCTTTCTTTCTCCAAATTCATCCCAACAGGTTGGAGTTCTACATCGCTTCCCATAAAGAGCTTCATACGGATCCATCTGAATGCTCGAGTGGAAGCTATTGTTGTATGAGAACTAAACCAATGGGAGATGCTGATCCCATCCACCTTTGAATTCTAGAGAGCATGCTCTTAGAATATCTTCTGCGTCTGAATAGTCCTTTCAGACTGGCCATCGGTTTGGGGGTGATAGGCTGTGCTAAAATTTAATTCAGTACTCAAAGCATGTTGAAGGATCCTCCAAAACTTAGATGTGAACCTTGGTTCACGGTCAGAGACAATTGAGAGTGGAACACCGTGCAGTCTCACCACTTCCATCACATATATCCTTTCAAGTTGTTCAAGCGATAGGTGTTCCCGAATAGCGATAAAATGGGCAGTCTTGGTGAGTCGATCAACCACAACCCATATCGCATTATTTCCCTTTGAAGACTTCGGGAGAACCATGAAAAAGTCCATAGTAACATTTTCCCATTTCCACATGGGTATAGGCAACGGCTGCATCATACCCTTGGACTTTTGTCACTCAGCTTTAACTTGCTGACATACCAAGCACCTTGATATATATTCCGCAATCTTCGTCTTCATGTTATCCCCCCAGAAGTGTTCTCGAAGATCACGATACATCTTGGTACTCCCAGGATGGATAAAGAAAGTTGATCTATGTGCATTATCTAATAGCTCCTTCTTTATTCTGGGTGATGAAGGTACACAAATCCGTGTTCCTAACCGAATCACACCATCATCGTCGATATGGAACTCTTGTAGCTTCCCTTCCTTTACTGCATTCACCCTCTTTGGTATCTCCACATCATCCCTTTGTGCTTCCTTAATCTTCTCTTGGATGGATGGTTGCGCAATCATTTGGGCAAGGTAAGATGTATCCCCTGTCCGTATGATTTCCAAATCCATTCTTTGCATATCCAAGAAGATAGGGTCTTTCTCAATCCGCAACATGGATAGAGTAGAAGGTTCTTTTATTCTTAGAGCATAATCTACCTTGTTCTCCTTTCCAGGATGATAGTGAATAGGGAAATCATAATCCTTGATTAGCTCTAACCATCTCCTTTGACGCATGTTGAGCTCCTTTTGTGTGAATATATACTTTAGGCTCTTTTGGTCGGTGTATATGTCACACTTCTCACCATAAAGGTAGTGCTGCCAGATTTTCACAGCAAAAATCATGGCTGCCAGCTCTAGATCATGCGTCGAGTAGTTCTGCTCATGGATCTTTAAATTTCGCGAGGTCTAGGCTATCACATTATCATTTTGCATGAGTACACAAACCAAGCCTTTCTTTGAAGCATCACTGTATATCACAAAACTTTCTTCACTTCTCGGTAGTGTGAGTACAGGTGCAGTGATCAACCTTTTCTTTAGCTCCTTGAAGCTTCCCTCACATTCTTCCATCCATATATACTTTACCCCTTTCCGTGTTAACTTAGTTATCATGCTTGAAAATAGTGAGAAGTTTCTCACAAAACGTTGGTAGTTGTTGACGCTCCTTTTTCGTCACAGAGTCCAAAGGAATGTAAAAGGAAATGACTTAGCACAAATTGATCCATCCTTTGAAGAAAATATCAAAAATCGACAAAGGCATGAACAAGGGATCAAAAGCACATGTGACGCACAAGTTCTATCACTGTCACGCAAGTCCACTTGCGCGCCATCTAGTGGGTGCACAAGTGACTTGCGTGACCTAAGTAATAACCACCCAGGGTCTTCTCCTGTCTATAAATAGACCATATGGGCCCCCCATTCAAAGAGGAGTTTTTTCAAAAACTCAGATTTGAGCTCCCGGAGCCCTAGTATCTTCTCAAAGCTTCTGAAACACTTCTAAGGTAATTTCTTACCTAGAACGGAAGATCTAAAGAGGGGGAGGAAGGCCTAAGTGTTGAAACTCATCAACACTTGTGTGCCTGAGTGGCCATCCCTTAAGGGAAGAGGGCGAAACTTGTGTGCCACCTTAATCCTTCAATAGATCTTGCGCTCCCTTCTTCTGGAAGAACCTCAATAGGATTCTAAAGGCTTTGATGAAGAGTCGCTCAAGTATTACCCTGCTGGTTAACCATCGCGCAAGTACACCATGTGTCGCACAGGCATACCTGCGCGACCAGGACTTGCGCGCCCACACAGTACATGCGCGCCTGCCAGGACTTGTGCGCCCCTACCTTTTTGGGTGACTTTCTTTCCCATTTCACCCCTCTTAATCAATTAAACCTTTCCTATTCAAGATTCAGTCTTCAAGACACTCTTCAAAGCCATTTATGGCATGATTTCTTGATTTGACTTCTTTATCTGAAAGGAATTATGTGGAATATCTCTCAAACCCTAATGATTTACACATCTTTATGTCACGAAAGATTGATATTTCATTCATTCAACCTCATCCTTTAAGATGAGATAATCCTTAAACTGGGTCTCCTTTTCAGGAATAATCCCCAGTCGTAAGTCCTCTAATTTGGGCATCCTCTTAGGAGTAAGCCCCAGATCCCCTAACATGGGTTTCCTTTTCAGGAGTAAGCCCCAGTCTCAAATATGGGCATCCTCCTTAGGAGTAAGCCCCAGTCATAATTCTTAACTTTGGCATCCTCCTTAGGAGTAAGCCCCAATTCTTAAAGTTCCCAAATCGGGGCATCCTCTTTAGGAGTAAGCCCCAGTCCCCTAATTTGGGCATCCTCCTCAGGAGTAATCCCTAAACCTTAATTCCCTTAACTTGGGCCTCCTTTTCAGGAGTAATCCCCAGTCTCAAATATGGGCATCCTCTTCAAGAGTAAACCCCAAGACCCTTAATTTTTCAAATCTCTTAACCTGGGCCTCCTTTTTAGGAGTAAGCCCCAAGTTAGAGTAATAAAAATCTCCATGAAGCACATATACCTTTATGGACCCTGTTCCTGGATTTCATCCCTAAAGTAAATCCTAACCTTCATTTATCTGGGAAGTCATACATATATAAAGCCCCATATTATTTCTTATGATTGCATCTTTCATGGTACAATTGTCTAATTTTTACCAAAACCTCTTGTTCCTCACACCGAGCATGACTCATGTGATCTTAGAGTTTAAAAGTAATTGTGACATCTTTCTTTGATCCATCAATCATAAAAATCATACTCCCTTACTCGAACTACATGGGTACTAATTCCTTTTCTAAACAAAAGGACACGTAGGTAGCCCATCTACAGGTTCGATCCCAACTCTAAAATAATCCATGTCCTTCTGAATGACAATAAACTTTAAGTGCCCCACTGAGTGGCTTTAAAACCAGCATGGTCATCATAATGACCAAGATACTTCTGTATAAATGTGTCGAAGGGTACCATTGACCAAGAATCTCTAATAAATACAGATGATTCTCTATCGATGAAGAACCTCGAATACATACAAAAGATTCTCTAAATTTCCTACATATTTAATCATTGATTGTTAGATTTGAAGGAAAGATCATTTTATACTTGGTAACATAATAAGGTTTCAAAAACATAACTTAGATCTATAAAGAGAGTCTCGGAGTAGACAATAATTCCCCTAAAATGGTGTGATGAGTCCGACCTCCCATCCTCTCGACCAATGCAAATTCCTAAGCCTCATCAGTCAAAAACTAATGAGCACCTACCTTTGGAAAGTAGGTCCGAATGGATGTGGAATCATTGGATGTTTTCGGTTCTACAAACAAACCCATTAGAAACCAATCGGAATATTTGAACCTCCCATCAAGGCGGTCATCCCCGGATTCTAAGGGAAACAAAAATGGTGAACCCGACATGAATCCTTAACCAAGTTAAAATGATTTTTTACCTATTTGTTAGGCCCCTATTTAAAACTCAATGAGAGGGACAACAAAAACAATAATTGACATATGTGCTCATCCAAAATATATAGTGGCTAAATTTATCTTGATTACGTCTATTATATAAAACATGCACTATTTTCCCAAGATCTTCTGCATTTCTAGAATGGATGCTCTCAAGTTCACACCTGTGAATATTGTTGCTACAAATGCCACTACTGCTACTTTTGCTGGATCGTCGTCCGCTCTTAGGACGATATCAGCTACTCAGCGTCATCAACGCTGGGTATCAAACGAACTGGTTAAGGAGTACCGTCAACACTATACCATCCCAACTCTGGAGGCTTCTCGACAAGCCCTCCAAGTAAACAACTCACATCGGTCGTCAGGACAACGACGACCAGTGATCAAGAAGTAGGCGGTGATGACTACTGTCTCCAACCATTTCGGGTCGTTATCCCCATAACGCAATCACCATTTGCTCCCTTATTCTGGGGAGGTGAATGAGCAGGTCCCTCAGGACCTTAATTCAAACAGACATGATTCCTTCCTGAGGGCTCCCACCAACAATCGCCGCCAGACTCGTGCGGAAGTGCGCCCTCAACATGATGAGGGTACCGACTCCAGGCGTTTGGCTCAGGTTCCTCGAACCCGAGCAAGCAAGATGAACCACCAGAGGCGGAATACAGTCAAAAGTGAACAGGGTCTCATCTCTGCCATCTCCATAGAAGTCCACCGACCTAACTTGGTGGAAAGAAACGAGCAGGTACATACAAATACCCGCTTTAAACCCGCTGTCCAGCAGACCCGTCTGGCAGCATCATGCCAATACCGCCTAACAATTCTGGCGGAGTACTATAGGCAGGAACATACACCTGTTTATACATCATCAGCTAGTCAGCAGGCTTGTCTGACTACATATGATGGATCTCGTCAACCAAGTTTGGCGAAGTGAAATCTGTAGGCACATACACCTTCTAGTATTAATCAATCCTACCAACAGTCCCGCTTGGTAGCATTCAGAGAAGTTAGTTGGAAAGCCCCGACAACAAATAGGAGGCAGACTTAACTCTCTACCCCCACAGTTGAGTACTATCAGGATTCACTGACAGGAAAAGGAGGACATGAGTAGGCACATACACCTGCTACAAGCACAGAATGGACGTATATTCCCGTTCCGGTAGCTGAAGTCGCCAAGCATATTCTATCAATGGTGAAAGAGCAGAAGAAAATCCCTGCTCATATTCTAGATGCCTGCTAGGATATTATAACAACTTCAGTGGCATCTCAGGGAAAGGAACATAAATCTATCCCTACCAGTGGAGTGATACATCAACAATTCACTCCGGAACAGACACACACATTTGTTCCAGTCCAAGAGGGTTATGGGGAATACTCCCCCATATCATACGGACGACCAAGTAAGGCACATACACCTGATTTGAGAGGAGATCATCAGCTTAACCTGGCCATCTTTTCTGATCAGGCACATACACCTGCTCAGAGCAGCCACTTTCATCAACAAGTGGTTTCCAAGGCGAGTAAGAAGGCTTCTAAGAAAAAGACCCGCCCAGCACAGTCAGGAGATCAAGAGCCAATCTGTAACAAGGCCTTGCTCGATGCTGGAGTTCTTGAAGCCCTCAGACTATTATCTATTGGAATTCAAGATTCTACTCCCTCAGTTCCCAATAGTGGGAACATTAATTCTGAAGGTCTTCGACAGACCCTTCCTCATGAAGGCTTGCTTCATGACAATTCGGTCGATCTCGAACTTTTATCTTCAGATGAGAGCCATAGGAACCCTCTGTGTGGTCAGAAGACCAAGGATCAAGAGATATCATCTTTTTTTGTAACCCATTATGGTGGTCCTCCCCATGATGATGAATTTCTCTGCGAAAGTCCTCTCCGCAGTAGTGATGCACATTTCCTGGAAAATGCTCCAGTAGACAATGTAGTGTTGAGAAAGCCCTCTTATCTTGAGGCACTTGCAAATGTGAAACCAGTCATGTCTGAAGCTTCATCGCTAGCAGGTGAAATACTTTCTCAATCAGAAGATAGCCCAGGGTATAGGTCTTTCTCCGAACCACCCCTAAGTCATGCATCTTCTAGTTTGATCAATGATTTATCTACCAATCCTGTTGAATCCAATGAAGCAACAAGGAAACACCAACTCTGGTCAAATCAGGTAGAATAATATTCATCAAATGATAAAGAGAAAATGCTGAATATGAGAAAACAACTGGCGAAAGGTGAAGTGCCAGTCATGTTTTGGCCTCTGGCTGACTCTCAGTATAATATTCCAGAAATGTTGATGGAAGATGAAATTCATGATATTCGTCTCAACATATAGAAAACTCTTTGTCAGTTGAAAAATAAAGTATTATATTATGATGAATATGAAAATCATCTTAAGATAATAGAAGGGTTACAACGTCAGATTGATTTGGCTTCTCTATAAGTCCCTCGATATCCGAAGGCTGAAAAGCAGTAGAGAGCCCTTCAACATTCATGCTTTGGCGCACTAAGAATATTGCGTCAGTTAATTTCCAATGCCCCATCTGGTATTAGTGTTAGAGGATGGGGTGTTCATGGAGCACTGCATTTCACGGTGCTCTCCAGTCAGCAAAGCCCACCAAAAATGGTCTCATGCAATGTTATTGCCCATGGCTAGCCATAGTCAATGGGCTTTGTTTGTAATCAAAATCTTTCCCAAGAACAGGCTTCAACTAGTTCCTCTCAAAATCAATAATACAGAGAACAATTTCTCGAATTACTCTTGCATCAAGAAAACGAGAATATTGAACATGCCTCTCGTTTGGAGCAAGCACGTCCCCAAGTGACAGAAGTATCGGAAATCATCCAACGGTCTTTTGAACCGGGTGATAAAAGCGGATATAGATTAATGCATCCAGCTAATTTCTGGACTAAGGTTTGCATGATCAGGAGGAATTTCAAGAAATTCTCAGACATAGCATGTCAAGAACCACCCCAGCTCACCAGACTGGGGACTCTTTTAAACCAACCATCGGAATCAACAAAAAGGATTCGGGGAGTTGAGCGAGAACAGTAGGAACAACCCTAGTCCACTGGACTGGGGACTTTTTCAAATCATCAATCCCCTCCTCAAATAAAGTCAATATTTTCTCTATTGGGGAAGAAACCTCAAGAGGAACGAAGAACCAAATTATCAGGAGATTCCCTCCAAATTACGATTCATCAAGAAGTTCCTGAGGGATTGAATCAACAAAAGGCAATGTCTCATCAAATACATGGAAGAAGACAATATCACAGAAATGCTGATAGATGGGATGCGATTAGTTATGCATCAATTAATGTCATCAATGTCATTGTTGCTGATCCACCAGATGAGGTTCACTCAGGGGACTCAGATGAAGAGGTTCCTGCTCAAGAAGATGTACGCACTGACACAAATGAAGAAGGTGTGCGTACACGAAGTCAAAGGATTACTCAGAACTTAAGTAATCCTTCGAGTAACCCACTTACCCCTCTCCAAAAAGGATCCAACAAAGGGAAGGGAAAGAACCAGGTTACATATCCTTCCTCTGGAGAAGGTCAATTGCTCTCACTAGAGCAGGGGTTTGCACAACAGGTGGAAGAAATGAAGGAATTAAGAAGGTTGAATGCAGAACTACTTCAGATTAGTCTTCTTCTTAAGCATGCTGGAGTCAGTCAGCCAAAGAAATTTGTTGTAGCTACTGAGATGGATCAAGAATATCCTCCTCTATCAGTACACCCTCACAGTTCTAATCCTGTGGGTCAAGTGCAACAACAGTTGGCAGTGCTACCATCATTTGCAGCACCAATCGCCACATCTGTCCAAGCTCCATTCATTGCACCTACCCAAGTCCAAGTTCAATCGGATGTTTCTCAAAAGTTAATAACTACTATTGAGTCATTAACAGTTCAGTTAGAAACTATGGAAGGGAAGCGTGCGCAAGTTCAACTAGAAAATAAAGTTTACCCTGAATGGGTAGATTCAATTTCTCCTCCATCTAGTTTTGGGAACCCTATATTCCCTATTTTCAATGGATCAGGCGATCCAGAACAACATTTGACGCATTATGTGTCTTTGTGCGATCCTATGATGGGAACTCCGGAGCAGCAAGAAGCAGTGAAACTCAGATGCTTCGTGCGAACCTTGCAAGGACCAGCTTTCATTTGGTATACAATCTTGCAATCCCGGTCAATTACCGGATGGGAGGATCTTCGCCAAAAATTCCTCCGTTAGTTCAGCTCAACTTTTCCAAAGACAACAGTTTTCGATCTTACAAACTGTAAGCAAAGGGAGAATGAAAGGGTCTCTGATTTCATTGCTCGATGGAAGGGATTAACATATTCCTTGAGTTTAGCACTCCCTCAAGAAGAATTGGTTCCAATCTGTGTGGAAAATCTGTGTGAAAAATTACGCACGCCATTAATCCCTTTGAAATACACAAGAGGGTTTCGAGGCCTTACTTCAATCGCTCAGCAGATTAAAGATTCCCTTATACAGGCTAAGGCTAAATCTCGTGTAATTCCATCAGCTCCAGGAAAGAGAATGGGTAAAGTAGAAACTGCTACAGTTATGTTTAAACAAGCACCTGTACCTATTTCTACCTCAAAACCTTCATCTTCTCAAAGGGCTCCACCTTCTGAGCGCTAACAACAAAGGCCTTTTCGTCTAGATGTTCAAAAATATCAAATACGAAAATAATTTGAGGATCTGAAGAGAAAAACATACTCTTTCCGAAATGAACAAGTTCCTGGTTATTTCATTTCGGCTCTGGAAAACAATTTGGTTCAATTTCCAATACCCAAGAGGCCAAACAAGAAAGGAGATGAAGACCATCCTAATTATTTACCTTTTCATCAAATTTTGGGGCATCCCATCCAGGAGTGTTTTGTCTTCAAAGACCTCCTGCAAAAGATGGTCGACTCGGGACATGTCACATTGAAAGGCTCCTTAGCCCAGGTAGCATGTGTCACTGCTACAGTTCCAGAGGAGGAAGATGAATGGCAGGAAGTCAAAAGAAAAAATGCACAAAAGTATGATGATTGGATGGCCAGAAAGACAATCAATCGAACTCATGCTATTTTGCGAACACAATTAAAGAAACCAATTGTGTCTTCTACCATGAATGTTGCGGCAAAACCCTATTCGTCATAGGTAAAGTCCTCAAAGAAACAGCATGATTCAAAGAAAGAAAAATAATCAGAAGAAGATGAGTATGTGTCAAAGCCTAAGTTGTCTTTGACTTTGGCGGACTTCATGCAATCTACTTCAAAGCCACGGGCACCGCCCCACCAAAAGGAAAATCCTAAACAGGCTAATTAGGCAGAGTCTTCATCAGATGAAGAGTTAATCTTTGGCTATGTTAATATGATTCAATTAACAGATCCATATGCCAGTCACAGTTTCAATTTCAATGAGCCTAAATTCCCTGTATCAAACAGAGGAATCAGAGGAATTTCCAGGGGCTCAGGATACAGGGGAAGACGTGGATCTTTCAGAAGCCACTATTCCAATTCTACCCCTGCTAGAACTGTGTATGCAGCAGAAACTCGTGGTAGAGCCCTTCAGCGAGCTCAGCAAGAACAAGCAATTTCTTCTACCAATAGAAAATTCAGTCCTGGCATAGTTATTTTGGAAGACCGGTTGAAGGTTCCATCTTCTTCCTCTCAGAAAGTAAATGGATCTAATCGGTCTAATCTTCCAAAACCAAGAATATTGCCAACTCCTATCCCAATACAAGATACATCAACTTCCAAAGAATCTACTTACAAGGTACCTACTAAACCACATATTCCTATTGGGAAACGCAGACCTCTGGATCAAAAGTATGATATATTGAAACACTTGGCCCATGTACCAGCCAAGTTATCAATTCTGGATGCTCTGAATCTGTCAAAAGATCTTCGGGAAGCACTCACCGAGGCTTTGTCAAGTCCTCAAGAGTTTGAAACTGAAATTGCTACAGCTGAAGTCTATCACATAGAGAATAATATTGCAGAATGCCATGAAATAATATCCTTTACTGATGAATATGAAGATGATGTTGTGCATGGACATATTAGACCATTCTACTTGTCTGGGAAGGTCAATGGCGTGGATGTTCGAAGAGCTTTCATTGACAATGGTTCAGGAGTCAACCTCATGTCCATTCCTACACTTCGTCGATTGGGCCTCATGGAATCTGATTTATCTCCTTCCACCATGATGCTATTGGGATATGATAAAAATGAACAAGAACCAATGGGTGAAGTTACACTCAGAACTCAGTTTGGAGATCTTGTATCCAATTTAGATTTCATGGTTGTTGATCAAGACTCAGCCTTCAACATTTTTCTTGGAAGACCCTGGCTACATCAACATGTGGCTATCCCTTCATCATACCATCAATGTCTCAAATATTGTTTCGATGATCAAGTTGGGACATTTTATGGTGATAAGGACTCGTTCAAGACATGTGAGTCTCAATATATTGAGGCAGAATTCTATCACATGAAGCAAAGGGAGAAATCCATAAAAATGAGATTCCTAAATTTAATGCTCGATATGGTTTGGAAAAAATTCCAGTAAATCCATTTACACATGTGAGTACAGATTATGTGTTTCCTATCAGTCAAATTGACAAGATATATCCAAATCAAAATACTCTTATGGAAAGATCTATAATGTCAATTACGGCAATTGAGCCAGACAACATGGGAGAAATTGGTAATCTACCAAGCAGTGATGAAAGAACAAATGGTGACGTCTTCATTTCATCTGCTGAAATCCAACAAGTCTATGCTTCGACAATTAGTCCAGAAGAAGTTATAGCAACATCGGAGGTGAACAATGATGTTGATTCTCAATCCATCATCTCCTATTTATTACCCAAAAAAGACCCTTCATCATCAATCGGGTTGGAAATGGAAGCTTATTCTTCAAAATATGCAAATTTTGACATCTCTTCAGATCATGAGAATTCTACTTTATCATCTACTATGGAAGTAGAAACGGAAGAAATAACACATGATGAAGAAGAAGAAGAAGATCTCAGAGATGCTCCTCCAGCATTTGAAGACGATATCTCTACCACTGTGGATGAACTCAGAGAAATAAATCTGGGTACAAAAGGAGATCCACACCCCACTTTAATCAGTGCGGCCATGACTCTTGAAGAGCAAGAGATGTATATTTCTTTTCTAAATCAGAATAAAGATATATTTTCTTGGAACTATACAGAAATGCCCAGGCTTGATCCTGATGTTGCTACTCATCATTTTGGTTTACCAGAAGAACATCGAGGATTTAAGCAAGCCGCGAGAAGAACACACCAAACTTATGCTTCCAAAATTGAAGCTGAAGTGGATAAGATTATCAAATATAACTTCGTCAGAGAAGTTCAATATCCCAAATGGTTGGCTAATATTGTACTTTTAAAGAAAAAGAAGAGACAAATTAGAGTTTGCATCGATTTCAGAGAACTTAATCGGCATTGTCCTAAGGATGATTTCCCAGTTCCGATTAGAGAACTTCTAATTGATGCAACAGCTAGGTATGAAGCACTTTCCTTCATGGATGGATATTCTGGATATAATCAGATCCGAATGGCCCCAGAAGACGAGGAATATACAGCCTTCATAGCCCCTCAGGGTGTGTTTTGCTACCGAGTAATGCCCTTTGGCTTAAAGAATGCAGGTGCAACTTATCAGCGTGCCATGCATCATATCTTCAAACCCTTCTTAGGGAAGTTTGTTGAATGCTATGTAGACGATTTGGTAGTTAAATCCAAACAATGTTCTAATCACTTGGCTGATTTTGAAGTCATATTCTTCAAGCTTCGACAACATAATTTGAAGATGAACCCCTTAAAATGTGCTTTTGGGGTAACCTCAGGAAAATTTCTCAGCATTGTTGTATGCCATCGTGGTATTGAAGTAGATCTTGAGAAGACCAAGTCAATACTTGGTATGTCACCTCCTCAAAATTGGAATGAATTAAGAGGACTTCAAGGACACTTAGCCTATATTCGGTGTTTCATCGCCAATTTAGCCGGCAAAAGTTTACCCTTCACCAAATTGATGAAGAAGGGAGTCACTTACCAGTGGACTGAAGAATGTCAAGAAGCATTTGATATTCTCAAGAAATACCTCTTGAGTCCACCGGTACTCATGCCACCTGTTGAAGGAAGACCACTTATCCTCTATGTGACAGCTCGATAGCAATCATTGGGTGCCTTTCTTGCTCAAAAGAATGATGCTGGTAATGAAAACAATCTCTACTATCTCAGTCGAACCATGCTTGAGGCAGAAACCCGGTATTCAAGTATTGAGAAGTGTTGCCTGGAATTAATCTTTGCAGTTTAGAAGTTGAGACACTACCTGCAACATCACGAGGTCCAATTGGTATCTCGCAATAACCCGCTCAAATTTATCCTAAGTCGTCCAATGCATACAGGACGTCTGGAAAGGTGGGCAGTTATTTTGTAGCAATTCGAAATTCAGTATGTGTCTCAAAAGGTGATAAAGGGCCAAGCTCTGGCTGATTTCCTAGATAAACACCCTTCAGTGGAAGACACATCTTCAGATATTGAACTCCCTTATGAGGAAGCCTTCTCTATTCAAGAAAGTCCTCAGGTATGGGAAATGTATTTTGATGGTGCTTCTAGAAGTCCAACAGGGAGGAAAATGGAAAATCCTAAATTCAACAAAGTTGGATTAGGAATTGTGCTCATTTTTTCAGAAAAGGCAGTGTTACCTTATTCCTTCTTATTGTGGGAAGGTGGTACCAATAATGAAGCAGAATACCAAGATCTCATCATAGGTTTGGAATTAGCACTTCAAGCACAAGTGAATCACTTAAAGGTGAAAGGTGATTCAGACCTCGTAATCAAACAAGTCAATGGGTATTATGCCATCAGAAAAGAAGAAATAATCCCTTTGTATGATTACGTCAGAGAGTTAATGGCGGAATTCCCTTTGGAACCAACATTTTCTTATGTCCCAAGATCACAAAATGCTCAAGCTGATGCCTTGGCTAATATAGCCACAGCTCTGGAAGATCCAAATCGGGATGAGACAACCATCAATATTTCCCACCGTCGTGCAATTTCACCTTATGTTCGAATCAGAACAGAGGAAATTAATGAAATTTGTCCCATTCCTGAACCGTATGGTCGTACTACAGGATGGATGTCACCTATCAGGGAATACCTTCAAAATGGAACACATCCACCTGATAGAGCTGAGAAAGAACAAATCTGATGACGTGTGATTAATTTTACTCTTTATGATAGCCTAGATCACCTAGAGAAAATTCAATACAAATGTGGTTTTGATGGAGTTCTCTTCAGATGCATTGATGGTGAAGAGACAATGGCTGTCATGAAAGAAGTGCATGTAGGAGTCTGTGGTGCCCACCAGTCTGGACATAGACTGTCTGATCAGATTCGAAGGCTTGGATACTTTTGGCCTTCAATGATACGAGATTTTGTCAATTTCACAAAGAAGTGTCATTCATTCCAATTACATGCCAACTTCATTCATCAGCCTCTAGAGTTGCTTCATACAACTAAATACTCACGTCCATTTGCCACATGGGGAATGGATGTGGTGGGACCTTACCCTTCGGCTACAGCCAAGCAGTTTAAGTATACTCTTACTACTACTGACTTCTTTTCCAAATGGGTAGAGGAAATACCTCTCAAGGAAGTCAGTTCTAAATGCATTGTTAGCTTCATAAAGTCTAACATCATTACCAGATTTAGTGTCCCTCATACCATATTGATGGACAATGGCACCTATTTCTGTTCATCCGAGATGAAGAAGGTTATCAAGAATACAATATCAAATCCAACCATTCATCTCGGTATCATGCAGCGGCCAACGACCAGATAGAAGCCTTTAACAAGACTCTTTCAAATATACTGCAAAAGATGGTGGATAAAGATAAGAGGTCATGGCCTGATAAACTCTTTCATGATTTATGGGCTTATCGGACTACCACCTGCACTGTAACTAGGTCAACTCCATATTCATTGGTATATGGAACAGAAGCCGTCTTTCCCATTGAAGTTCAACTACCCTCGCTCAGAGTTTCCATTTGTGATCAATCATCTCCAGATGAACAATCTCAAAAGCGATTGAATGAATTGGAATGGTTAGATGAGAAACAATTGTGCACTTTGCACCACTTGGAAGTCTATCAGAATCAAATAGCATGAGCCTTTAACAAAAAAGTTCATCTTCATCCATTCACTCAGGGAGAATTGGTATTAGTTCTCAGAACTCCAATGATACCAGGAAAGAAACCTCCCAAGCTTGAGCCAGAATGGGAAGGACCTTATTCAATACATAGGGTCTACTCCAATGGAGCTTATTCATTAATATCAATGGATGGAGAACTCATCACTACTCCAACCAATGCCAGATTTTTGAAGAAGTATTTTGTATAAACTACAAAGTACCTTTTTTTCATCCTTTCTATATGACGTTAAACTATACAGCAATGGTCCATACATATGACCTTAAACTATTTGTAATTTCATCCCACACAACGCTAAACTGTGAAAAGTTTCCTAAATGGTCTTGTATGACCTTAAACTACATCAATGGTTCAGTATGACGTTAAACTGCACCATCAATGGTCCATGCATATGGCCCTAAACTATTTGTGAGTTCCTTACGTCCAGTAAGACGTTAAACTGTGATGTCCTAACTACATGACATTGAACTGTATAGAAGTCCCTTACGTCCGGAAAGACGTTAAACTACATAATCATCAAAGGTCATGTATGACCTTAAACTACAATTTTTTCCAGCATGACATTAAACTGTGAAAAAAAAATCCCCAATGCATCCAACATGACTTTAAAATGGTTTACTCTTTTTTCCTCACTGCATGACATTAAACTTCATAGTCCCCCTTTCGTCCAACATGATGTTAAACTCTATTGTCCCCATCATCCTATTTACATGACGCTAAACTGTACAGAAAGTCCATGATACGTCCTACATGACATTAAACTGTATTTTGTCCCTGCTACATGACACTAAACTGTGCAACACCAATAGTCCTAACTGCAAGACTTTAAACTGCATAGTCCCTTTATATGTCCTACATGACATTAAACTATGCATCGTTAAGGTTGTTGTTACCTCTTGTTTCTCACACCGAGTATGACTCACGTGATCTTAGAGCAAACCTCAACCATAACACTCTCTCTGGGCTGCTAACCATGTGTAAGTCCTAACATCATTTTTTTAGGTCATTGTCCCCAAGAACAACTTGATCATTAATTCATTCTTTAATTGAACTACACGGACTTTGATCCTTTCCTTCTAGGATGGGTATGTAGGCAACCTCTCAAGGTTCAAGCCCAAAACCAATCTCTTCACGTCGGTTCATCTCCATCTCATACGATGTTAATTTGTGAAACCGCCCTTAGAATCAATATCTTTACATTGGTTCACTTTCGTCCTTATTATATGACGTTAAACTATACAACACTTTTGTCCAGTATGACAATAAACTACAAATTTCTTTGATACCCTCACCTGAGAGGGAACCATTATTTTCATTGATTTTTCAATCATGTTTCATTTCAAAGACTACGTACATACATGGCAATGCCCGAACCTTTTATCTTGGGTTAAACCATCATTGCACTAAAGTCCCCTTTCACCCTTCACATGTACGAACCACATTTGTACAGAGGGTATTTATATAACTACGTGGGCTTGATTCCCATCCTTATGGGATACATAGGAATGTTCGAGTGTCCCTTGAATCCAGCCCCAAGTCTTTGGGCCTAACCCCAAATTCCATTTTTAGTCCCTTGGCTGAAAAGTCCCCATGAAAACACACACTTTGTATTTCTTACAATGGTCCAAGCTCTATGACCCTAAACTTAGATCTCTAATCCTTTTGTCCCACACGACGTTAAACTATAGTTTAAGAACTACGTATGTCTTGATTCTCATCCTTATGGGATTCATAGTGAAGTCCAACATTTCAATTCAGGACCCAGCCACAACATGATTATGGTTAGAATTGATCTATGTATCTCTGTATACATTGAACAATACCCATATTTATGTGTCATAATCATAACCTTAAATATTTTCAGATCCTCATAACCCTATTCATGACTTCTAGTCACAAAAATGTCAAACTTCTGAGAGTTCTTTTTCCTGACTATGCAGCACATGCCCATAGGTGGCCTTGCATAAACAGTCTACATAACATACTTGTTAGCCAAAAGATACTATTATTTGACTATTCATCCAATGACCTTAGGTGGCCCTGCATAATTGAACCCCCTAACGGGGTTTTCAGATAGTGGTAACTTCATTCTTGGGAAGAATGCCTCTTTTGTCTTTAATTGTCTTAAACGACAGTATGTAGGGATCTGAAAAAATAGCCATCCTTAACATATTTGTCCCATATCCTTTTTCATGATCTGAAAGTATTCAAGTCTATGGTTTATATTCTTCTTCCCTACGTTTGGGTCAGACCTTCGTAGGAGTGATATTCATCCAGTTCTTCGATAATCTTTTCTGGAAATATCTTCTCCATATTCAAGTACCTCTTTCCATACAACAATCTCTATAATTTGGAAGATTTGAATCTCCATAAACTTTCACTAGATTTTAGCACTAGGAAAGTAAATTTATGAGAGTTCTATTGCCTGACTATGTAGCACGTGCCCATAGGTGGCCTTGCATAAACAGTCTACATAATAGACTTGTTAGCCAAAAGAGACTATTTTATTTAACTATGTAGCCAATGCCCTTAGGTGGCCCTGCATAATTCAACCCCCTAATGGGTTTGTTATATAATGGTAACTTCATTCTTAGAAACTACTTCTTCTAATGCCTTTTATCTATTTTTCAAATCATTCCTCAGATTCAAATATTCTTAAGTCATAGCTTACATATTTTCCCTCATACTTGAGTATGGTAATATGTTTTCAGATGAATTTTCAAGGAATTGAGTCAATTCTAATCCATTTCGGTCAAAGCTATTTTGACCTTAAAAATTATCCTTTTTTATGTCCGACATGCATGACTTTAAACTACCCACAAAAGATAGGGGAACTCTGAATAAAAGTCAATTTCCCAGCTCACTAAATATACATTTTGTATGATTTAGGTAACATTGAGCAATTAAAAGGTTCGAAGTTTGTAGGGTTATTTACATTAATCCTAGTAAAAATCAAATTATGCTTACTAGGCCCATTGTCTTAGGTAAAATCTAAAGCATGTAGCAAAAGAAAATACAGGTACAAATGAGTGAAGGTGAAAGTGTTTTTCATTGATGCACAAGAGTTAGAAGGACATCCACAGACTGGAGTCTCTTCTCTTTTTTTTTCAGGAATTACAAAAGACTTTCAACGTAACTCTTCATTTAATTTACGGCATCCCTAGATTCATCAGCAGCCACCTGGAATTCATTCATTCAAATGGATACCACAAGATATGCAGTGATACCAGCTCTTCTTGGAACAATTGTAAAAGAATGTTCTTGAGTGCGGTTTGAGAAAATTCTCTGCTGATCAAACAGTGACTCTGTTTCTGTCCAAGAGACTTGGAAGATGGATACATGGATTGGAGAATGAAGCATTGGAAGTAAAGAGACATTTGGAGAGAGTAATCCTTTCAGATATTTCTCTAATGCCATGTTTTTCTTCTCTCCACCAACTAGTAGCGGAAAAAATTTCAGCCCATGGGTTTTCCATTTTCATATCTGCAATGAAATGACATGGAGGAAGAATTTGAAATTTCACACCGTTGTTGTTTCTCTTAATGCACAGCATAACCGAAATAGAGGAGTAGTAGTGCAGCTGCATCTCAGGCATATAGTTCTTTGCATCGGGAACATTGACTCCTTGTGGATTACCATGACCATATAGAGGCAGGTAGATGCTCTGTGGGAAATTAAGATGATATTTCTTCAACTACTTAGCCAAATCTAGGAGAGTGTTGTCGCAGATATCATAGTAATCATGTCCAATGATGTTCATAATGTCCTCAATATGCTTGCTAGCTAGTTCATCAACTATTCCAGGTTTAAGAGCCATTGATTCTGCACAAAAGTTTAATAAACTAACTCTTAAATGGGTTTATTTTTCATAAAATTTGTGAAGGAATTCAGAAAAAACGGCTAAGGCATTAAGGAGCGCAAGTCTAAACTTGGCGCGCAAGTGTTCATGTGTCACGCTAGTTTTTGACGCACATGTATAAACCGTACAAGTACAAATACCTATACAGCAGCACGACAGCAAAGAAACATTGGAAAACAGAGCAATCTGCACGGCTAAAGTGACCTGCGTGGCGAGAGCTCGAAGGTTTGAAATCTAGAAATCCGGATGTTTTTTATGGAAGTGAGGCCCTCTATTTATAGATGCGGCCAGAACCCTGTGCGTCGTACCCCTACGTGCCAGGCCCTGTGCGATGCGCACTTATGCGCCGCCCCCTGCACCATCAAGACTTGCACGCCACCTTTCCTTTGGTTTTCTTCTTTTCCTCAGAGTCACATCCTCATTTCTTTCAGATCCAACTCTGAGGGGGGACTTTTGTTGACGCTCCTTTTTCATCACAGAGTCCAAAGGAATGTAAAAGGAAATGACTTAGTTCAAATTGATCCATCCTTTGAAGAAAATATCAAAAATCGACAAAGGCATGAACAAGGGATCAAAAACACATGTGCCGCACAAGTTCTATCACTTTCACGCAAGTCCACTTGCACGCCATCTAGTGGGCGCAAAAGTGACTTGTGCGACCTAAGTAATAACCGCCCGGGGTATTCTCTTGCCTATAAATAGACCCTGTGGGCCCCCCATTCAAAGAGGATTTTTTCCAGAAACTCAGATTTGTGCTCCCGGCACCCTAATCTCTTCTCAAAGCTCTTGAAACACATCTAAGGTAATTTCTTACCTAGAACGGAAGATCTAAAGAGGGGGAGGAAGGCCTAAGTGTTGAAACTCATCAACACTTGCGCGCCTGAGTGGCCAACCCTTAAGCGAAAAGGTCTACACTTGTGCGCTGCCTTACTCCTTCAATAGATCTTGCGCGACCTTCTTCTGGAAGAACCTCAAGAGGATTCTAAAGGCTTTGATGAAGAGTCGCTCAAGTATTACCCTACTGGTTAACCGTCGCGCAAGTACACCATGTGTCGCGCAGGCATACCTGCGCAACCAGGACTTGCGCGCCCACGCAGTACCTGCGTGCCTGCCAGGACTTGCGCGCCCCTGCCTTTTTGGGTGCCTTTCTTGCCCATTTCACCCCTCTTAAGCCATTACACCTTTCCTATTCAAGATTCAGTCTTCAAGAGACTCTTCAAATCCATTTATGGCATGATTTCTTGATTTGAATTCCTTATCTGAAAGGAATTCTGTGGAATATCTCTCAAAACCTAATGATTTACACATCTTTATGTCACAAAAGATTGATATTTCATCCATTCAACCTCATCCTTTAAGATGAGAGAATCCTTAAACTGGGTCTCCTTTTTAGGAATAATCCCCATTCATAAGTCCTCTAATTTGGGAAACCTCTTAGGAGTAAGCCCCAGATCCCCTAACCTGGGTTTCCTTTTCAAAAGTAAGCCCCAGTCTCAAATATGGGCATCCTCTTTAGGAGTAAGCCCCAGTCATAATTCTTAACTTGGGCATCCTCCTTAGGAGTAAGCCCCAATTCTTAAAGTTCCCAAATCTGGGCATCCTCCTTAAGAGTAATCCCCAGTCCCCTAATTTGGGCATCCTCCTCAAGAGTAAGCCCCAAAACTTAATTCCCTTAACCTAGGCCTCCTTTTCAGGATTAATCCCCAGTCTCAAATATGGGCATCCTCTTCAAGAGTAAACCCCAAGTCCCTTAATTTTTCAAATCTCTTAACCTAGGCCTCCTTTTCAGGAGTAATCCCCAAGTTAGATTATTCAAAATCTCCATGAAGTACATATACCTTTATGGACCCTGTTCCTGGATTTCTTCCCTAAATTAAATCCTAACCTTTATTTATATGGGTAGTCATACATACATAAAGCCCCATATTATTTCTTATGATTGCATCTTTCATGGAACAATTGTCTAATTTTTACCAATACCTCTTGTTTCTCACACCAAGAATGACTCACGTGAGCTTAGAGTGTAAAAGTAATTGTGACATCCTTCTTTGAGCCATCAATCATGACCATCATACTCCCTTACTCGAACTACGTGGGTTCTGATTCTTTTTCTAAACAAAAGGATACGTAGGTAGCCGATCTACAGGTTCGATCCCAACTCTAAAATAATCCATGTCCATCTGAATGACAATAAAATTCAAGTTCCCCACTGAGTGGCTTTAAAACCAGCATGGTCATCATAATGTCCAAGAGACTTCTGTATAAATGTGTTTAAGGGTACCATTGACCAAGAATCTCTAATAAATACAGATGATTCTCTATCGATGAAGAACCTCTAATACATACAAAAGATTCTCTAAATTTCCTACATATGTAATCATTGATTGTAAGATCTGAAGGAAATCTCATTTTATACTTGGTAATGTAATAAGGATTCACGAACATAACTTAGATCTATAAAGAGAGTCCCAGAGTAGACAATAATTCCCCTCAAAAAGGTGTCATGAGTCCGACCTCCCATCCTCTCGACCAATGAAAATTCCTAAGCCTCATCAGTCCACAAACTAATGAGCACCTACCTTTGGAAAGTAGGTCCAAATGGATGTGGAATCATTGGATGTTTCCGGTTCTACGAACAAACCCATTAGAAACTGATCAGAATGTTTGAACCTCCCATCACAGCGGTTGTCCCTAGATTCCGAGGGAAATAGTAGTACCCAGCTAAACCAAGAAAACTACGAATTTATGTGACACTAGAGGGCCTGGGCCATTCTGAAATTGCCTTTATCATTGAAGGGTCCACATAAATTCCCTCACTTGTGATCACATATCCCAAGAACTTGACTTCATTCATCCAAAAGTCACACTTGCTGAACTTGGCGTACTACATCTCCTTTCTCAATGTCGCCAACACAAGTCTAAGATGTTCTTCATGTTCCTCCTTTCTCTTGGAGTAGATGAGAATATCATCAATAAACACTACCACAAATTTTTCAAGGTAATGTCTAAAGATTCTATTCATAAAATCCATGAAGATTGCAGGGGAATTAGTAAGTCTGAAGGGAATCACCAAAAACTCATAGTGCTCACACCTTGTATTGAAGGTAGTCTTCTGAATATCTTCCTTCTTCACCTTTACATGATGATAACCAGAACTAAGATCCACCTTTAAGAAGTATTGAGCTCCTCTTAACTGATCGAATAAGTCAACAATCCTCGGGAGAGGATACTTGTTCTTTATGGTGATCTTGTTGAGTTCCCGATAATCGATACACAGCCTCATTGTTCCATCCTTCTTCTTCACAAAGAGCACTGGCGCACCCCAAGGCGATGTACTAGGGCGTATGAACCCTTTGCCCAGATTCTCTTGCAGCTACTTATTTAACTCCTCCAATTCGACAGGAGCCATTCTAAGGGGGACATCGAGATAGGAGTAGCTTCGGGTATGAGTTCAATTGAGAACTCTACCTCATGATCCGGGGGAATTCCGGGTAACTCTTTAGGAAATACATCATTGTATTCCCTCATGATGGGAATTTCCTCAAGGATGGCATTTTCCTTTGACTCAACCATTTGGGCGGCGTATGATTTTTCATAGGGAATCAACACCCACACCATTGAAGGATTTTTCAAAGGAGATTCATGATCTTCCTTGAATTTTTAGAGGAGCATGTGATGGTTAGGAATATGAAAAGATATTTTCTTTTCCCGACAGTTGATATGTTCTCTATATAATGAGAGACAATCCATTCCCATTATAGCGTCGAATTCCACCAAGGGAAGTATTATGAGATTTTCCGGAAGAATCTTCCCACATACGTCAATAGGAGAAGAGTCAAACACTTGGGTTGAAATGATTTCACCACCTTTTGTTTTTATAGATATCTCTACTTCAATGTTTCGGGGCTTCGATTCTATAGTTCTAGCAAACTTGCAAGATATAAAGGAATGCGTAGAACCAGAATCAAATAAGACTTTTGCCATTCCTGAGTAAATAGGAAGTGTACCTTGTAGGACTTCATTATCATGTTCCACCTCCGCAGTAGTGATGGCATAATCCTTCCCTTGTTCCTTTGTCTTTGGTGGTTGCTGACGTTGATTACCCTCGAGAACTCGAGGTTTAGTGCACTGGTTTGCATAGTGCCCTTTCTCCCTACAGTTGTAGCATTGAACCATGAGTGGTTCTCTCCATTCATCAGCTACATTATCCTTCATTTTCATGTCTTTTCGACACTCTTGAGCATGGTGTCCTTCTTTCCCACACTTGAAGCATTTCCACGTCCCTTTGAGGCAGTTCCCATGGTGCAACTTCCCACATTTTTGGCATGTGGGTCGTTGGTTTTTCTTCCCACCTTTATCACTAGATCCACCAACTTGAAACTCCATTTTTCTTCCCTTATCACCATATCCATGGGACCATTCTACAAACTCCATCTCCACTTTGAGAGCACACCGAACAACTTTTTCATAACTCCCAAAGTCTCCAATTGCAAGAGCCTTTCGAAGGTGCGGTTTTAATCCACTAAATACTCTATCAATTTTGCTATCATTGTTGATAATAAAACCTGAATCATACCTTGCGAGCCTTGTGAAATTTTCTTTATAGGTTGTGATAGATTAACCTTATTTTTTCTTGATCTCTATGAATTCTCTCTCCATCTTTGTGCGAAGAGTTCGTGGGAAGTACTTATTAGAAACATTATCTTAAAGTCTTCCCATTCCATCTCTTCAATTTCCTCCCTTGGCTTGGTGTTCTTAATCAAAGACCACCATTGATCGGCTTCTCCATCTAGACGATAAATGGCTAGGGTCACCTGCTCCATATCAGAACATTTAAGAACAGAAAAGATCTTCTCCATGGAGTTGACCCACTGTTCCACAACTAGTGGATCAGAATATCCACTAAACGTCGGTGATCATTTCCGCATAAAACATTTGATATCTAGTTGTTCCCTCTTCGGTGAAGGAGGAAGTTCCCCATTATTATTTTTATTATTAATAACCTGAGATAATTGGGTAATAATTGCCATGAAGTTTTGAACTCCACCACTCAAATCATTGGGGATGTCATTCGGGCAATTGTTGCATTGTCCCTCACATGAGTTGTTGGCCTGATTTCTCCTGGTTCCCACCATTTTCTAAAATAGAAAAGGTTATAACAAAACATAAGTAAACAAGTCATGAATAACTTATTCATTTAAACAATTATACCAAAAACATATCATATGGGATCCCTAGGTAAATATTCTTGTGTGCATTTTTGTACTTAGTCTCATGCTAGAGGTCTTCTTTAGGGTTCACTAATCCTAATTCCCAAATTAACTAAACCTTTCCTCTGATACCAACTATAGAGACCCAGCCTCTTCTTACATTACTATTACATTGTTTCAAAGATAAAAAACATAATATTATTACACATGGATGATCCAGAGGTTTAGTGTCTTGGGAAAACTTGGACCACACATAACAAGTACAACATCAAGCATAAACATTCATTTAATTTCTTCTTCTATAGCTTCTTTTTAGCACTTGTCCTCTCCTTAGTACATGTAGCCACCTGAGGATATACATCAAAAGTGATGAACTAAAATCCCAGTAATAGGATAGATAAGAACAATACATCATGGGGTGAGCATAATCATAACATTGGCAAAAGATCATGAACATGAGATGAGCATAAATAAATGACTTGAAATGTGGCAATGCACAAAAATGAAACATCATGTCTTAGTGGTTAACTACCACACATACTTGTGAATCAAGCTAGAATCTTTTTCACACATAATTTCACATTTACTCATGAGATTCATCACTTTACCTAATGCATTAGAGCGCTATATAATTCCGGGCGCACCCGTCACATTTAAACATTCATATTGCGCTATATAATTCTAGGCGCACCCGTCACATCATAACATTATCATTTATCATGCATGACACAATGATCATATAAAATAAATCAACATAATGAAACCATGAAAAGTAATGGTTTTCATCTCATAATAACACATTCATAATCTTTGGTTTCCCAAAAGAAAGAGGGAACAACATACTTGATACAAGAACCATCAACCTTGAATGAGAGGAAAAAGGTGAGTTCTTGAAAGAAGAGTTCTTTTGGAAAACATTTTGATGGACATAAAAACCAGTGACATACATGTATATCCCAGAAAATAAAATTCAATGATGAAAAAATTATCTTTGAGGAGTAACCATATCAAAAAGTAGTGAAATAGGGAGAACCCGAAGGAAGAAAATTGGGTTCGAGATTTCCCCTTAACTTTTACCTGAATGCTTCCTTCTCTTTAATGTCCTATATAATGACATTATATTAATTAATTAGAAATCCAGAACCATTTTTACCTTAATAGGGTTCATTCTAGTTTCATTATGTTATATTATGTTCATTTTGATGACTTATAGAGTTTAAAAACATTGTTCGGGGATGTTTGTTTTTACGGGTTTCTTGAGTGGTTCACTTGTATTCTTAAATTGATGTTTGGGTAGATCATGGGTAAACATATAGAACTAATATTACATGTTATAAATGATATTACAGTATATTTAATAATTTTATAATGAATTATATTATATCCAAGTGTACGAATCATTAGATAAGAATTTAATGATGGTTATTTGGGTTAATTTGGGCGGTTTTTGGATCACAACGAACTTGTTTTAACATTTAACTAAGTAATATGGCCATAGGTTATTTCCAGAAATTAAAATAGAACATAATACATATAAAATATTCTGGTTCAACCATAAAAATGGTTTCATGACCAGATTTGAAGGTAGAAATGGAAGAAGAGAGCATGTCATTTTTGAAGGTGATAAATTAACACCTCATGAACAACGTTCTCTTTAATAAAATAAAAGGAAGAGGGTAAGGGTGTGGGGTGATATAATATCCCATTATAAACATAAAATTACATTATATTTATAATAATGTAGTTAAAAAACTATTTTGATGAATATAGGTGAGTAGAGATCAAGAAAGGGACTTGAACTTGAAAGGAAATTAAAGGAGAAGAGGGAGGGAAATTACCTCTTGAATCCTTCACTTGAGAACCTCCTTAAGGGCCTAAGCTTGGTCTTTTGATGAGACCATAAGCTTTTGGACGTGGGGGAGGGGATAGGGAAGATTTTTTGGCAGAGATTAGACAATTCTTGAAGCTTGAGAGGTGTGGTTTGGAAAGAGGAGGGGGAGGGCTTATTTATACATGAGGAGGGAGGTGTTTTTAGTATAAAATATTAAATAAAATAATATATCAAGAGTTAGACTTGTAATAGTAGATTTTTGACATCCTAAATAATATATTAATATAATATAATTCTTTTTTGGATTTAATTCTTCTTTATAATCCGAATTCATTAATTTATTAAAAGGAAAGTGAAAGAAAGAGAAAAAGACACTTTAAGAAATCACCTTTTGACTTTAGGCTTTGGAAAGTTCTTTTTAGGTTTGAGAATTGGATTTATTGTATTTTAAGGAAAAATTTATGAAATTTAATATGTTTTGGCCTAAACTAAGGTTCCAGAATGTTTATGTCATCATTACATCATTAATGATGCAATTTAGTATACACCGATTATGCGAAAAACTGTATTTTTTACTATTTACCCAAAAATTGAAGTATTTCAGTATAAACCAAAAAATACACCCCTACCATTTTTCAACGTGTAGAATCCAAAAATGAAGTCCATTTTTCAAAAATAATTTTCTAAATATTATTAATTAAATATTTAATTAAATTCATAATTTACTTAAAAAAATAGTTTTTAAGATTAAAACTGATTTTATAGTGCTTCCCAAAATTACGTAGGGTCTTATAAAATATCTAAAAACTATAAGACATTGATTCAATAATTTATGAATACATTATATGGAAATAAATATTCTTTTAAATTAATTAATTAATTATAATTAATTATTTATGACTTAGAAAATACCAAAATGTTTACTAATGTCAAATTATCACTTTCTATCATGTCTAAAATTTATTTGATTATTCATAGGTAATGTTACTCTTATGTTGGATGATTTACTATTCATAAGGGTAGGTTATGATTCATAAGGGTAGGTCACTATTCACCAAAAATTATTTTGGTTTCATTAGACTCCAAAAACCATCTTGAACACAACCGTGTAAAATTCCAAATATAGGGGGTGACAATATTATGTTTAAAGGTCACTTATCACTTAGTAGTTAATTATTTTGTGTTTTTATGACATAAATATAAGAAGGGAATTTTCCATTGAAAAACTTTGGTCGTTACATATGGCATGTATTTCCTACTACATCTCTATTGCACCTCCACCTTCCACTAAAAATCCCCAGAACCTCCCTGAAACATCTCCGAACACAAAAACTGGAAATGTAATATACAAATAAGGCATTGAATTTTATATCGAATACCTATTAAATTAGTCACGCCCTTGATAATACAAAACAAATCCCAAAAGGAAAGGGATTTGAATAACCACCCCACAAGACACCTCTCAAGGATCTCTTTATACCTCAATCTCCACCACCATACAAACACACCAAACCAAAACAAACACATTACATATATCACAACCTTATCACCACACAACCACCAAATTCCCCATCTTACACAACAATACCTCCACAAAACCATCTCAACCTCCCCACATCCCAAACCAACAACCATTATAAACAACTAACCACACATCCCTAAACACAAAAATAAGGGAATTCCATCCTCTATATCAGTGTTATATCCTCTCTAGGCAGCACTGACTCACTTGCATGGGTTTAAACACATCATAGTCAATTCTTCTCAATTAGGAATCAGGTCATCCTATTTTCATATGATAGGAATTTATCACACATCACACATCACAAACTGAGAGAAACAACTCATATCATAAAATTGAAGGATCCAAATATAACATCACAAAGAAAACCAAAAAGGAAAAACACAAAATATCTCTAGTTGCTTGGTGCACATATATATATTCTGCTCTTAAGTACTCCCCACCAAGACACCATACCTCTAAAACACAAGAACTAAATGAATGGTCCATCTACACACTGCCTTCTTCTGATGATAATGGATCTCTACTGGACACTCCAAAAATGTCCTATCATCCTTAATATATATATCTCCCTAGTCAATGAAATGGGATTCATCATGAAGACACAGATGAAGTTTAGAGACATGGAATTAATCATGGATCCTTTCCATCTTTGGTTGAAATGAAAATCGATATGCCAACTAGCCAAATCGCCCCAACACCTCAAAAGAATATAACTAGAAGAAAGATAAAACATTGTAAAACCTATGAGGCCCACATTGAGTGTAAACATTAAAAAACATGTGGTTCTCAACCTCGAACTCTAAGGGCCTCCTCCTACAATTGGCATAAGAATTATGCTAGTTCTGCACTGCTTTCACCCTCTCATTAAACAACTTAACCTTCTTTGTCATGCTCTATACCACATCAGGACCAAGAAATTCTACCTCCCCAGACTCTATATAGAATTGTATAGAAAAAATGGTTTCCAATACATATCCTTAAATGGTAACATGCCGATGAAAGAGTGATAGCTATTTTTGTATGAAAACTTAACTAAAGGCAGGTGTCATACCCAAGATCCATAAAAATCCAAGACGCGTGATCATAACATATCCTCCAATTTTTGGATTGTATACTCTGTCTACATATCTGTATGAGGGAGGAAAATAGTGTTGAAACATAACTAAGTTCCAAAATCAATCTATAATACCTTCCAAACTCACAAGGTAAAATGTGTGTCCCAATATATGAAAATGGACCTTAGAATTCCATGAAACCGCACCACCTCATACACATAACTCCTAGCTAAATCATCCAATGTGAATAACTTATTCATTGATATGAAGTGTACTGATTTATTCAACTAATCCATGATCAATATATCATCACAATCTCACTAAGATTAGGGTAAACCTATGAAGAAATACATTGAGATTTCATCCCATTTACACTCAGGTTTATCTAAAGGCTGAAACAAACCACTAGGAACATGATTCTATGCCTTTACCTGTTGGAAATCCAAACACTTATCCATAAACTATGCCACTATCCATTTCATCTTTATAAATGAAAAATGAATCTTCAATCCAGGATACATACTGAAAACTCTAGGGTGTAATTACAAATGATATATTTTAAAATCATGAAGAACACCCTCACACATCACCACTAGAAAAAATAGCCTCTCATAAAACATCATATGGTTTGCACCATCCTTTGACCATCCCTTTCGATAGTCATCATGTAAAACACAATCACACCTCACATTATCATTGTAGTCACCCCATTGAGACTCCTCCACCTACTACATCAATGAAGGGTACATTTTAATCTGAAATAAATATAATCTTCTATTATCCACCCTTCCATCTAAGTGAAAGGTTGAAAACTCCTTCACTACTCTCCCAACATCCCATGACTCCCAAAAAACAACCTTCTCTGACATCATGGTCAAATAATCAACCACAACATTTGACTTTTATGAGGTGTAGGAGGTCATGCAATAGTAATCATAAAGAAACTCCATCAACCTCCACTATTCCAAATCAAGATCATGATAAGAAAAGATATACCTCATCTCTGATGATTCGTGAAGACCAAAAAGTTCTCCCCAATGAGGTAATGCTTCCACAATTTCTATGAATAAACCACTTATTCCAACTCTAGATCATGGGATGAATAGTTACGCACATGGGTATGTAACTACCTAGACCTATAAGAGGTCACTTCTCTCTACTATGTCAATAAGAATTACAAACCCATACTGGTGGCATCAGAACACACCTTAAACACCACACCTTCCTCAAGAAACTAAATCACTATACAAATTTTCTTTCAGGTAACTGAACACTATCTCATACTGATCAATCCATACAATATCTAGATTATTCTGGGCCAAAATTGTTAATTTTGATATAACTCAAGATAAACTGAGCAAAAATATTCAATAATAGCTTGCCTAAATAAGAAAACTATGAACCTATGACACATTCTTCGGTGCTTTAGATAAAAATAATTCCTCAAAATTATATTATTCCACTTATATACCCCCATTGAGACACCACATGACCAATGAAATTCACCTATCATGTCAAAAACATACACTAGGAACAACTTTCTATAGAGATGGTGATGTCTAAGGACCAGTAAAAAACTCTAAGATGATTAACAAGTTCCTCCTCTGAATTCATGTAGATCAAGATATCATCAATGAATATGATGATGAGCCGGTCCAAGAACAAATAGAACATGGATTTCATAATCCCAATGTACATGTATCATGAATTTATAACACCAAATTTCATGAATATAAACTCGAAGTGGCCATACCAGTATCAGAATGTAGTCTTTGGGATATATCACTCCTTCACCCTCAGATGGTAATATCTAGACTATACATCCATACTATAAAACCAACTCACCCTTATTAGATGGTTAAAATGATTATCTATCCTTGGAATATGGTAATGGTTACTGATATTCACCCGATTCAACCTTCAGTAGTCTTTGAAAACCCTTAGAAAACCATAAGCCTTCTTGGAGAACAACACTAGAGAACCCCACAGTTGAACATTGGGTGAGATAAAAACCTTATACATCAGACCATCTATATAAATCATCAACTCATACAAATTATAAGGTTCTTTAAGATAAGAATACATAAAAATTATAGAATAAAAATTCTATAAGTCCACCCCAAACTCAAAATTATACTGAGGGGGTAGTGTTACAAACTTCTCAGAAAAAATATCCTAAAACACATCAATGACCCTAGGAACCTCTACCATCGAAAACTCAAATAAATCCACCATAAATAATCCAATAAATAAATAAAGGGCTTCAAATTCTGAATTCCCTCCTAAAAACCCTAATCGCCAATGAAAATCACACATTGACTATCCATATCTGAGAAAAAAACTTTCTTACAGAAGTAGTTGATAATAGAATGTACTGAATATTACAAGTTTATTCCAAGGATAACATATTCTATCTACATAAATAGAAAGAAATGATCCCCATAAGACTGATGTGGCCCGATCATCAGTCTACACCACCAGAACACATCAAAAAAGATGGTTTCAACTCCGACTTACATAGTCAACATTAGGGGCACAATAAGCCTCTATACATATATTCCTAATGTATATACTAGAGTGGGTAAAAAATAGAGTATAGAGATCTGGAATCAAACAAGTAAAAAATAATATTACTAGACAAACTAATCATACCTCTAATGATCTATAGCCCCTCTAGAACTATTGTGTCCACTACAGGCAAATGACAACGCCCAAATCTTGTACCTCTTTGCTAATGACCACCTCCATGACCATGATCAGGTAAAGGTCCACAAACACAAGGAAAACTATGAGGTTGTTCTCAACCTGATATATCTCCCCTTAGTAGAGCATAATCCTACTACCACTAGTGCTAAAATTGTCTCATTGGAAAAAGTTGTTGAGGATTGCACTGAACCATTCCACCTCCACCAAACTGATATCAGGGAAACAGTGGGCATTTTTTCATACAACGTACATGAACATCACAACCAAAACACACTTGAACAAATCCACTAGGAAAATAATGGGAAGAATAGGCCCCATAAGGATGGAAGTTAAGCTGTTGAGGATGACTCCCCACTAGTAAAAATCTCAAATGTCTTGGTTCTTGAGACGTACCACTAAAAACTATACTCCTCAATACACGATGTTGGTTCCCCTCTCATAGTAAACCACCTCATGATTACATCATATAAATCACCTATACCTTATTGTGAACCACTAAATATATTGGAAATGTTAAAGGAGTAACTGCATACTATATAGAAGGATGAAGAGCCTCATAAAGTAATCTCACATGAGACTCCTCGTCGAAAAATAGATCTGAGATAAAATAAAAAATATCATGGAACTTGATTCGCAACACCCACATTGTAATTATTCCCTAATGAAGAGAACGAATCTCCTACCTATTCAATGCCTTCATAGTCGACAAAAGGAAATATTCCAAAATATCTTTATGAAATTTGACCCATGAAATATATGCCTCATTATTTTCTCCTACATATAGTTTCCACCACTGATGTGAATCTCCCCGCATCTTACTAACTTCTAGAGGGACCCAATACTCCATCAGGGCATCGATCAAACTGAAAATGATCTAGATATCATCTATCCATCTCTCTACATCCACATCTAAAACACTTCCCTTATACTTACCTAAACATTGACACTGACTAGCATGAAAAAACCACTTCCAAGCCTGATAAGACTCTATTAGATCTAACCTATGGTGATAATCCAGATCAACCTATCAAGTCTTAACTACATGATTAATATGCATATGATAAATAAGATCCCTAGACGAAAAGAAAATAGTATCATCCTAATTCCAGTAGTATTTAATTTATTTTAGATTCATTTTAATTCACTTTATTTATTTGAAACTCTAAAAAACAACCCAATTAAATAAGAAAAAAATTAATTATGATGAATTCACATCGACTATGTATTTACCTTGGAAACAGTTCCACGAAAATTGGTCGTTCCATAAGCTCAGAGTCCATTCATTGTTTTGTGAGGATCCCTAAAATCGAATGTCCTTACTGGTCTCTCTGGTGTAGGTCATGCACGAAGGTAAACCAGAACTGATACCAAACAAAACTATGCGCTCCTCACTATACCAAAATCCAAACTCCATATTATCTCTCAACTATCACATTTTATACCACTCTATCATGATCCCCCCTCTAAAAATTTCTTAATGAGGTGAGAGAGATGATAGCCCATGAGACCTGTCTCTAATAGGCCTTAGGTCGGTGACTATAACCAAAGGTATAAGAATATCATAAAATGGGAGGAATCACCCTCCATAAAAATATATGATCAGAAGATATGATGAATCATCCACAAAAAACATCTTGTCATAATATATAAATAAACCAAAACTAACCCACATTAATTTATAAATAAATATTATAAAGATAATAGTATCCAAAAGTAAATTCCCAAAATAAAAGATAAGGTAGTGGCATAGAATCATTCTAAAGGTACATACTAGTATTGTCCAACAAGGTCTACATAATTCTCCTAGAAACCTGAAAATAGTTTATATACATAGGGTGAGAATACAAGGATACACAGTAGGAAAATAAAATTTTGTCATATACATGTGAACGAATCATAAAAATATACCCATTAGAAAATAACAAAACGAATGACACATAAACAAGTCAACAATCCATCCCAACCTCACTAAGGCACACTCACCAAATAACACGAGCCAAGTAATATAATATAACATGAGTCCCATTGATATAAGAGTACCCCCACAACAATTTCCCACTGTTATTCCCCTATCAAACCCCTACATCATAGGTATATTCCCTCCCTTATCTTTCAATACCACACTATCCCAAAATCACAATCACATCGCATCTCACCTGCAGACACCTAGGACACCACCCTACATGCACGATCACATCAAAACCCATGTGTAGATACTTGGGAAATCCCATTATTAGTATCAATCACATTATAGAAGCACCAAAAGACATTATTTTAATATAATTCTCTAATTATTTACAATACTTTTTCATCATTGGTGAACCGTTGACTAGTTTAAGGTGAGGATCTCGCATGAAAAGTTCTAAGAATAAAAATTAAAACAAAAAATACCTTGTTTGTTATGAATTTGTGATCGATGTATTCTTGTTATCAGCAATCACTGCTCTAATAATCTGGAGAAAAATTATCCAATATCATACACACATTCTTCAAAAATCTATGGATGCACCGATTGTTGAAATCTAAGTGCTAGAACAGAGTTCTGACGACATCTCTGATGCTTCTATGATCACTACATCACCTTTCTTGTGATACACGAGAAGCAGTTCAATCCAAACTCATGGATTCAGATCCTCCCCCTCTATAATGTAGTAAAGAGGAGAAAAGATAAAGAGTTTGTGAATAGTTAATGGAAAATCCCTCTTCTCCTCTTTTTATTGGGTGTGATGGAAATTTCCTGGAAATGCCTCCCCATCCCTGAATAATAAACACTATATAAAAGGTGTTTTGGATACTAAAATGAGTCATAAATATCATTTACTATTATTATAAACTTTTTTTTAATATATAAATTATAATATGTGATAATACTCGAGGAATTAACTCAGCTATAAGTTCCCAAAAATATTAAAAGAACCTTTAATATTTTAATCTAATATTCATTCAATTAATATTTTCAGGTATTTACTTTCAATATTGTAAATAAATTTAATAAATAAATTCAATTCCAATTATTATTAATTTTAAAAATATGAATATATTTTTTTTGTGCTTTTTTATCCTTGGAAAAATCTCAGACCCTAGTGGTGGTCGAAAACACATATTCAATTGAATATTGAAGATTCTTTAATATGTTATTGTGTGTGACCATCTAGTCCCTTATCCTGATAGTAGTGAATACTATTCACTTACTAAGAGTGAGATCTATAATGCCATCATTGACCCTAAAGAGAAAAGGATTGTCACATCAATGACAACAAACTTATGAAAACGCCATGTGTAATACAATATCTTTATCTTTTAATATCAAATAAAGAAGGATTAACACATGTGTCATGATCCTTTTATTTCTTTATTATTTGTTGATATAACTAGATAGAATAACCCTTGACTTCCTTAGCCATAATCATATGAAGGTACTACAATCATGATCAACATGGCCCGCGATATATTACTTCTTTAACCTAGAAGCGACAAATCCTTTCTAGACCATTCAACCAATTTCATAAATCCAATGACGCACCCTACAGAAGATACCTCTCAGGATTTCAATATCATGGTTTTTCCCTTGAATCAAAGTATGTGATCAAATGGAACACATTGGTAATGATCTCAGGTCATGATAGAAATACAGATGTTCATAGATAGAAACATACATTGTCACCTGAAACATGTGGTGCACCTATTGGCGGTTCTTTCCTCATGATCTCACTCTTAGAGATAACCAAGTGAAAACATCATGAGAATAAGTCTCAATGAATATGAGCCCCAAGAACCTGATAGTTAAACATATACTATGTCCAGTTCGTAATATGTATCTAGATCAAATGAAATTTATTTATGAATATTGTTAAAGTGTCTTGAGGTTATCATTATAGCCTAGGATATACCATACCATTTTGATATGACAAATAATTTATGAACATTACCATTAAATAGTGGAAAAAAATATCTAAATTAAAATTGTATAAATACATCATGTATATCTAAATATACACATTATATGGTAATCGAAATCATTGTATAGTTGGGTCTAGGGAACCCACTATTACAACCCTACCACTTTCACTGGATCCAACATGTTGACCAAAATTGTTTTCTCTCACATGATTAAGATTATTTTTCTGATAAGTCAAGACTTTAGTTTCTAGGCCTGCCACGATTCCACCACATATAAATTTTTCTATATGTGACCTCATCACATAGAGTAAAACTTATCAATATATGGTATCCCCAAGTATATCCATTTTTTCCAATATCATAACTTGAATTATTGTCTAGTAAGAATATCCTAATTTAAATTTTGATAAAAATTTACTAAATACATGTGATTATAAGAACTGGAAAATATCATGGAATTTAAATTCTTGGTAACTACCTTTGAAGCTGCAACATACTCAATATTTTTAGGTATTGCTACCTCTCGGTTTAATGATCTTGTCTCATTAATCACCCTTATCCTAACTATGATACTAGATCGCATGGATATAAGGAATACAATTTTTTGCCCCCTTAAAACTAGTATCCTTCCTCTCCACTTAATAGGTATATATCCTTTATACTTTTCAAGGTACAAATGGATATTATTTACTACTTACCTCGTAGTGATCCTAGATATAACTAATATTTACCTGTTATAATGTATATCCTAGAAATATTAGTTCTTGTACATATCATGGAATATGTGATTAATCCATCCCTAAAGAGTATACAAACCTACTTACCATGTTAATATCCTCCCATGTCCCATAAATGTCTACCTGGAGAGATACATTCCATGTGATACTAACAAAAATTCCTATCTGGAATTTTCCAACCAGTATTTAGAAATACCATGTCACTATATGTATGACTGAAAATGTCCAAGAAACCTTAAAATCTATCTCAGTATATCGTGTTCCCTAGAACATAGTTTTATACTTTCAGTTAGTCATTTGAGAATTAATTTATCCTTGTATTAACTAACTGGAAGACTGAAATATGTTTTCCATATGTTTCTGAACATATTTTACCTGGAAAACTATAGGGCTCACACTAAGCTATGGTAGAAACATGGAAAACATTTATTCCAAATGTATATTATATGATCCTATTGCTTTCCTAAATCATAAACTGGATATCAATAACTTGAAACTGTTATTATCATTATGTGACATGACTATCCATTTCTATTTTGGTTGCATAGACACATACCATGCTTGGTGGTCATGACATACAATACTAAAAAATGATCATAGAAATTATCTATGATAAATAAAATTGTAATTAATTTAGGAAGAACAACTTGTTAAAACCAATCAACCCTTATTGGTACAACACCTACACCATCCTTGTACAATCTCACTTGAATACCCACCACAATATTCAAGATAATATCCCCCTTTTCACTTTGATACATGGAATCCATTGTTTAATTTTAGTTGGTCTTTCCAGTCATAGATAATTTCCATATACTTCATACTTATAGGAAATATTATTCATATGGAATATGGTATCACTTTCCATGGGGAATTCAAAACCATCACCCTATCTTTATCCTTCCTATACATTATGTGTCTCTTGAACATTCTTGTTTCACATACACTTGTATAACTAGTTCTTATTCCAACTAAAAGTGCATCTCATGCTTTGATTAAACCCAGGTAAATATGGCTCCCACTATATTAAAAGATATATACACCCTTATATAGAAAATTAGTCTATCACTTGAATTCCAATTTTCTATATTAGGGATTGATTTAATATCCTAATAATTTGTTTGGATAATTACTTTATATGCACAATGTGTTTTTTATACAAGTTGGTTTATATCCTAACAAACTCTTCACATCAAAACACATGTACTTATGAAATAATGTATTTATATCATAATTAAACAGTTATGGTATCCATTATTCATTATAGTTGGCACGTAGTTATGTGATATCATTGTTATTTGTGAAGTATGTCATGAAATATAATAGAATTTTCTACAAGTTGAAACATTGATATTACTTACATCATAACTCTGATGTATAAAATGTGTTTTTAGGAATTACTCCATGATAAATTTTGTTGATCAATGTTCACATGTAATAATTACCACCAATCCTCCTTATTAAAATAAATTTCATGATTTATATAAGGTAATGTGAATTTAGGAATTTCTCCATGCTACATTATATTTTTCGATGAATGCTTGGTCAATATATTCTTCGACATGTCAGCCCGAAGCAATTCATATCTACTAAAAATTCATATATCATAATTTACTTTGATATTCCTTAATGACTTAAAGGAATCTAGTGAAGCATATATACCTTTATCTTTCCCTTAGGATAGTTTATGATCACCAGGTGAACTAATTATAAAATATTTGTGATATAACTTTATTTGTAATGGTTTCTTTCTCCAAAATAAAGACATAGATAATAAAAAAGGTGTTTAGATTTACCGAGACAAAATTCCAAATTTGGTATAAACTTGACATCCAATTTTAGTTTTACTTGAAAAATAATTATCTTTCAACAAATGGGTATAAAATTCTAACATTTTATATTAATCTAGTATTTCATATGATTTCTATATCACTGAACTAATTGTTGAGTATTAAACACCACAAAAAAAATTCATTTCAGAATTTTGAATAATGTCTCGATGTGTCTAATGGACACATGAGATAAATGTTTTGGTCATACTCAATAAAAGTTCTACAAGAATCATTGACGTGGAAATTATAAGTTGTGTTTTTCTCACCATTGTCTTAGGAATCACCCGTTCTTAGCCACATGTAGAATGCACAATACTTCTAGTAATATTTTTATATTTACTTGGTAGCTTTATTAAAATACACATATGTGAAAGGAAAATTGTATTTAATACCTAATATTTAGGATTAATAAATTAATTTTATATTTATGAATAAACTTGAAGAATAAGTGGGTAATTTCTTATTCAATTCAATTCATTGCATTTAATCTTTCATATGATTATTTCTTGATATGAAAAGTGAATAACCTCTTGTTAATACCTATTTCATTGAAGGACATATTGAATGTTCTTTTAGTGTAAATTTATATTGGCCTTTTCTCCTTGTCTTTTAGTTTGTTCACCATAATAATTAAAGATTAATATTTATTTTATATTCTTATTAACTTGGATAACATTAATTTTATGGGTAATAAATTATTTACTTAATAGTTTCCATTTTTTATCCTAAAACAAGACTTAAGTAAATGGGTGAAAATGATATGAGAAAATTATCCATTGAATGATTGTGATCCATCTTTCAATTTATACATTCTGGTGTTATCATTAAATTAATACAATATTTCTTAACTTTATCCTTTAAAACTTCTCAAAGATAAGAGTAAATGTTATACCACTCATGTCTTGATGTAATTCCCATAAATAACATCGGACATTGATGATATAATTATTACAAAACCATCATATGATTAACACATGAGATCCTATACACATATGTCTCACCCTTGCTTCTAGAAGTTACTTAACAAGTGTTGGGGACACTCTCACCTTTAGATTCCTATATCATAGTACTATGCACAAGTTTCTGTACTCTTCATTGATACTCGTTCCAGTATGGAAATTTAACATGTCTATTTTTATTATTATCATAGTAGTACTAGTTGTTTAATTTTAAATCTTTCAACAAAAAATAAATTTTAAAATATTATAATTTTTATCTTTATTACTAATTTAGACATTGTGATTAGTTAATTAAATCAATAAATGTCTCCCACTATTTTATCATATTCTAAGAGCCATCTATGCTAGAATCATAATACTATATTTCTTGAGTATTATGGTGGAATGGATCCATCATCCTAACCCCATATTCTACATTATATGTTTATTCCACCACTCAGAGGGTTCATGGTAGGCATTAGGATGACTAGCCACTATAAATTGTGGTTGCATAATCTGTTGAGTGAAGTCCCACCATCTAAAATCATAACTGGATTTACTCAACCCTTGCCTCTAACAATATAAGAAGTTAGGTATGGATAATCCCCAATAAAACATTAGTTATATCAACCAACCACTCTCATAAGAACTCTTCTTCAGTAAGAGGGACCCTCATCCATGGCATGACAAGCACCCCAAACACCCATTTTTTTCAAATTTTAACATTGGAAGGGGGTAATGACTTAATAATTCTGTGATATAATTTTGTATTTTTATGTTATTAAAGAAACCATTTTCTCTTTTTTAATCTTATTCTATGTGATCTCACTCACAATCGACTATGTAATAAATAAAAAACACCATCGTGTCACATGTTCATTTTATTTTTGCATTCTTGTTTATTATTCTATGTGTTCATGTGTTAAGTACACATACACCAAAATAATAAACCACGAAAAATTAAAATGAAAATCTGATCATGAAATAATTCTAATAGATGATCCATTCAGTGAATAATAGATGAATCCAGACCCTAGGGGATATTCCTTTAGTAGCGCCGCTTATGACTCGAGTTTCATCACCTCTCATCTAATGCATCAAGATCATGTTTGGTGCATCGAAATAACATGGTGTGAAATGTGTCACTAGTCATCTCATCATTATACAAAAATACTCGCATGTAGGAGAGGGGGTATTGAGAGTATTAAATACCACATAGAAATTTACATGCATGCCTTTATACATATAATGACACTAAGACGATGCACAAATAACCTTTTTATCAAACTAATTATTAAAAACCATTGAAATAAATAATTAAATAAATAAAATCACAACAAGAATGCATTAGTCAGACCAAGGTCTCATGAACAGTCTAATAAACTTCAACTTTCATATATAATTAAATGTAGTAAAACATTAAACTTATATTAAAATATTACTAAGGGATTTTTATTGAATTAAAATCTCATAGTTAGTTTAATTCAATATTTTTCATTTTTCGGTCCCATTAATTAATTAAATTTTAAGACCTAAAATTAAATTAATTAATTAATTTAATATAACATGATGTTAAATTAATTTAAGTCTTAATTAATAAAAGTACTTTTTAAACCAAAAAATGAATATTTAACTAATCTAATTGACAACCGAAATTAAATTAATTAAATTAATTAACTTTTTATTGTATTAAAAATAATTAGGATCCAAAAACCTAGGTAGGGCCTCTACGGGGTGGGTCAAACCTGCACAGGCCTAATTTGGGCTATGCAGACCCTGTGTATGGGTATTATAGGCTAGAAAAGTTTTTCCAAACATGTTCTGGATTGGGTGGACCTGTCCTGATATATTTCTGGATGTTTCTGGACTGTATAGAGGGTAACTTGATTCAGAAGATGAATGAAATGGTCTTTCTGGCAGAAAATAGGTCACATCATGAATAGTGGGAGGGGAATTAGAGCTCAGAGGTACCTGAGTTAGATCAAGAAAATAGTTATGGAGATGACCAGTCACGATGAGGGTGCGACTGCACCTTGGTTGGTCATCTGAGGGTCGGGTGTGGCGACCGATGGTCACCTTTCAATGACGTGGAAGCGATGGAATGACATGGTAGAGATACCACTCTGAGGGTCTCATGGGAGGTTCTTTGCCATCAGGGTGGACCATGGAAGCCTAACCATAGCTTGGTTGTAAGGTGAGGGATGCCTATGTCGATGATCATGGGTGTTGCAGCCGAAAAAGAGGCTATGGCGACAAGCCACCTAGTGGAGGGTCTCAGTGCCTTCGCAGTCCAGTAGGTAGCTGGGATGGTTGAAGCATGGTTGAGACCTAGAACTATGGGAAGTGGTGGTTAGGATGGTACCATAAGGTTCGTGGGGTACGGGGACTGGGTGCGGCTGGCGTCTAGGCATCGGTCAGGGATGGGGTCGGCCTTGGTAGGAGAGGTAGATGTCCGGAGGCACGGACTATGGTAGAGGCACAGGCTGGCCATGGGGCACCGAACCGGTGCTACTCACAAGACTAAATAGAAGATGCACTGAGGGAAGTTATCTTGTTGGCCCGAGAGGGGCCTCCCACTTGACACCATATTTTTAACATACTTTTTAAAAAACACACACCCCGCAAAAAAATTCTTCACCCATCATCTTTACAAATTTGTCCAATTGATAACCAAAATAAGTCCACATCCGACCCCTTTAAAATTTTAAAAACATAAAAAATTTATAAATTATTTAAATTAGGATAGAAATAATAATAACATTACTATGATAAAATAATAATAATTATTATTATTATTATTTCTCATTGGAAAAAAACTGTCCTGGTGATATGAAGTCTGATTGGTGTTTGACTTCACTAGTAAATCCTTCAGGTTATATTAAAACATGTATATTAAAATTATGTGTTCCCTGAAATTAATAAGAAAATGAAAGATTTTAATCCATATTTAAAAATTTAGATGACTATAACTTGGTCATCTGATGTTGGATTTACTCAAAGCCAACAGTGTTGGGGCCGGAACGATTACCTTTATTAAGTTTAATAAAAAATTAATTTTTTTTCTTGAATTAAAAACATAAAACCATGATCTGATACCAATTTTTTACTGGGAAAGTAGAATAAGATTTGAATGATAGGATATTAAATTGACTTTTCTTTGTCGTTATTGGTGAATTATTGCTCAGTTTAAGCTGAGGATCTCACATAAAGAGTCTTAAGCACAAAAATTAAAACCATAAATAATTGGTTTGATCTAAAGTTGTACTCAATATCTAATTTTCTATAAAAATCACTGCTCAATGAATTCAAAGATGAATTCCTCTAGATCATCCACATGATCTTCGAAAATCCACATCAGCGCAGGTCATCGAAATATGAGTGCTAGCGCGGAGTTCTGATGATGCCTTCGATGGTCCTATAATTACCAAGTATTTACAGACATTTTTAAACATTTTGGAATTCATTTTTTCTTTGGTTTTATCTTTTATCAAGTTTTTGTTTTTACCTTGGTAACTAGTTTTTAATTAAGTAATCTATGTTTACAAAAAATATAAAATAACCCCTATTAGTAAATTTTAGTGAGATAAGCCGAAATTAAATCTCCATTTAATATAATACAATTTTTTAAATAGAAGAAAATTATCTATAAAATTAAAACAATTAATTTATAGAAAAATAATTTTTATGTAGAAAATTTATTTTTAACCATTATGTGTTTTGAATATTATTTTGAATTGGATACCAGTTAAATTTGTGTTAATATAGTTATATATGAGTTTAAAAATATTATTATAGTCAAAATTTAAAAAAGGATAATTTCATAGTTTTATTTAAAAATTAAACAATATTAATAAAACTATTATTTGAAAATAAAAGTTTTACTATTATCATGGTCATTAAATTTAATCTTAATTATCATACTTTTCTAAAGAAAATTAAAATTTACCTTATCACATAATATGATAATCATTATCTAAAAATGAATTCCATTTTGATAGATTTAATTTCAATAAGTTATGAAATGTGATAAAAAAAATATTACTGATGTTTCCAAAAGGATATATGTGGGTTTCATAAAACAAATATTGTAATTTTCAATTATTTATTTACTTATAAATATATATTTTATATAAAAATGATTTAAAAACATTTAATTAATTCTTATATTATAATAATTTCATAAATATGATAGTTTTTAGTAAAATCAGTGTTTTCCACTATTCACCTAAAAATCTATTATTTCATAAAAATGCTAAGAATTTATATTAAATATATATTGTTTTTATAAATAAGAAAATGATTTTAATATTTTTAAATTTATATTATAAAATTTATGATTTTAATTTTTGAATAAATCATAAAATATAATGAAAAATTATTTTTATTGTAAAATGACATTTTCAAATATTAAATATTATTATTATTATTTCATATCATTTACCAAAAAAATTTATGTTACCAAATAATTAATGTCAAACATAATTTATCATTATTAATTATAGATTTTTTGAAATATAAATACTTATCCCATAAAATGAAATTTTTGGTAAAATACTTTTTAAAACAATAAATGATCTTATCCATCATTTTAGGTAAACATATTGAATTTCATTCATATTAAAATTTCTCGTTATTTTCATTATATATATATTTCATAAATCACTTAATCATATTCATTCCATCTAATTCAACTACTATGTTTTAATTATTATACTAAAATATTTATATTATTTATAAATATATTATGGTTTCATTTTTGTTTTGAGGCTTTGTGCGGAGAAACCTATCAAACATATTTTCCTCATTTAAAGGTAGTCTTATATTAAAATATTAGGCTATTACAGTAACTCTACAAAATCCATATATTTAAATTATATAAATGTATATATATTAAATATATATTTCATATGGTCATTTCTCCCTTAATTTATGAAACTCAGTTCATGTTTATTTATTCTTATATGTTCATTAACATACCTGTATATACTCTCTTTTATGTGTAGTGATATTTCCCCAAAAATATTTTTTTTCTCTAATATATCATTTGGGTACATTGATTCACATGCATAACAAGTCATACAACCAAAATTACATATATAGATAACTTCTTGGGGGTATATTTGAATATTCACCAATGCCTTCAACTATATATATATTACAATATAGAAAAAATACATGGATAAGAAAATGTACATATGTGGTTCTATTATTCTTAAACCAACAATTGGAATTCATCTTGTTCTATTTTTTACTTTCTTCCTTTATTCAAAAAATAACCCCAAACTCCTTTTCAAGAATCCTGATATCCATTATAATGATATTAAATTCTTAGAAAATCACCTAAATTTTCATCATTATATTTGAATCCACCTATTCCACTCAGATGTCTGATGACTTGTTTTAGATTTACATGCATGTGTGGTTGATATTCTCACTGTCACTCCTCAAAATATCATTCTAAAAATCATACAATTGATTTCCCTACCATGCATCCCCCATGGTTTATCCATTTTTAATTCTTCCCGTAGTCACTTATTTATAATTTCCATTTTCATTAAACATCATACCAAACATATTGATGAAACTTAGACTACTTTAACACACTTGGATACTAAAATATCCATAATTGATACTTCATTATCACTAACAATACTCAAAATAAAAAAAAAATTATTCTTCATAAAAATATTTAAATTCCATGAAAATCATTTATTTACAAAAAATAAAAAACACAAAAAAGTGGTATCAATAATGTCCCACTTTGTATTTATTGAAAGTACCTTCGAAAGGATATGTCAATATTTTTTGTATTCATTCATACTACCCCCTTTCTCATCAAGGTTTTATTTCAGTTTATCTCCCCCTTATTTAAAATAAATATAAAGTATTTAGAAAAGGGGTATCTATTCATTATTATGAAATGTTTCATAAATCATATCACTCTAAGTCATTGTGATCCATGATCAATGTAGATTACCAGAATATTTGATTTATATACTAATTTTATCTATTTTTAGTTGAACATGACACAAAATAAAATGAGAACTCATTAGAATTTTTTAAAATCTATCAAATTGTTTTCCAGGATGATACCAATTGTGATAAAAAAATTTATATAATAAATCAACCAAAAATTCCTTCACATAATTTAATAAACATATAAAAAAATTCATGTACAATGTAGGGTTGAAGTTCTAGGAAAGAGTTCTAAATATTCTTTAAAAACATTTTTTATTTTAATTGATTTTGAATAAATTTATCCCACTTTGTTTTCAGATTTTTTATTTTAGTCACCAAGGATGAGAGATAAGGAAATCATACCCCTTCAATGAAATGTTCTTCAATAATTTTATTGAATAATCAAATGTTTATGAGATGAATAGTTATGGTTTTTTATTCATCAGTGTTCACTTGTCTTACCCTCATGGAGACAATCCTCATGATATTTAGAATGTTTGATACCTTGTAAAGATGAATCAAATAATGTTTCCTATTGATACTACACAAAATTTATGTTCTACTTGTGTCCATATGGATTTATCAACTTACAAATTTCCACCAAGTATGATCGTCTTTAACACATATTCCATGGAATTATAAAATATAAGATCAAACTAGGATAGAAACTTCTTCACTTTGTTTTCCAGCATTTACAACACACTCTTAAACATCATCAATGATGATACTTTATTTATATATTATATAATACCAATTGATAAATAAATCTTGGATGGTGAATTATTTATAGATATTCAGTATTAATTGCATACCCACCCTTTCTCTGTTTCTCCACCTAATACCTTGCATCACCTTCAATTACCTATTTTTTAAGCACAAAAACAATGTAAAAAATATAGGGGAATTATATGAATCTGTTTGTTCATCAATGAAAATGTCAAGGTTGAGTGAATTTTCTCAACCTAGTTACTCCAATCATCATGATTCCTAATATATATTCATATATGATTGGGTTTTCAGTAGGATGAATCTTCTCACATATTCCAATTTATTATGTAATATTGTTCAAATTTTTTTATTCATCAAATAATATGAACCACCTGGTTCCATTTTCATTTTTTTATGACTATTCGTGCAATAGTAATATTGTGAAGAGACCACTTATGATGTGTCCAACCATGTTTAATCTTTCACACATAACTTCTCCAACACGAGGATTTTTATTATTTGAAAAACTCTCATGAAATTATGGTTCTTCATGTGAAACTACTTAATAATTTTTATCAATATATTTTTATTGTGCTTATTCCTTTCTCGTTTCTCTTTCCAAATCAGTATTACACATTACTAGTATATCATTAAGAATATTCACAACATTGTTGGTTGTTTTAAATGGTTATTTTCGGATTCCTGTTGGTGAAACTTTGTTTTTTATATGTAGTAAACTTATTAGGATTCATGGAACTGTCTTTAACATAATATTACTTTTGTTTTCTGTCTAAGGATCCCTCACTTATCTTATTTTACATCTTCTTGGGAGTGTTTTGAATTGAAACTTCAACTTTATTATGTTACCATCTAAAGATGATTATTATTCCACCACCAGCATTTGTGGTCTTATATTGTCATTTAATTTTAATACATTATTATATAAGAATGAACTATTACCATGTCTAAAACGTTTCCCATGATAATATAAATATTTATGTTATTTGAACCAGTTTGATGTAGAAATATTCTTCTTCTTATGTGAATGTTTCTTATTTTATAAAATTCTCCCACTTGAAAGGTATTTATTTTGGATTCAACATTAAAATTATTATACCAACAATCTAGTTCAAAATTCCCAAACCATTTTCATCATTAATAAATACTTATAATCCTTGATATTATTTTCAACACTGCAAACTATTTATAATTTATATATTTTGGAGAATGTTGTTTCTGGGAATTCTACACCACCTGTTGGGATGTTCTTGGTAATTAAAATTTTATAATTATTCTTCTATCCACCATAGACATGGTGGCGGGACTTTAATTAATTTTCCTTGTCAATTTTTATAAATTTTTTTATTTAAACCTATACTATTTAATGATATATATTTAGCACATACATTAGTGTTTACGGTGAATGATACCTCTTTCTTCATAGCTATTTGAGATAGATAATTAAATAATTCCATGATCTTATTTTCATATATTAGAGTTAGTTTATCATTAGAATACTCTATTGAATATTATGTGTAAATAGTAACATTCACATTCCTTTTTGAAGACTCAATATGTGACTTTTCATGATTTACTAATTTAACTTCCAATTATAGACACCCCATATTAAGAAAATGCTTCTAATATTTAATCATAATAACCTTCTATTCACAATTATTCTTCATTCTATTAAATTACACTTCATGGGTTTTATTTATTTCTTGATGTAAATTTCCATGTTCGTTTATTATTTTTTACTTTGCGTAAAATTGAGAATTCTTGATAGTAATAACCTCGTTAAGAGAATGTAACTTTTTTATAAAAATTTTTAGTGGCCTCATCCTTCACTAAAATTTCATTGATACACTCTTCATTTAACATTGAGAAACATTTATAAGAACCATATTTTTTCTACCTTTTATTGGAATTTTTGGATATATATTTTCAAGTTAAATCCCTTTCTTACAAAGCCTTGCCATATTTTATGACTCACCTTTATGTTGGGTAATTTATTATTAGTATCTTTAAAAAATTCCATAAAACAAAGTCATTACTTCCTTCATAAAAAATTTCAACAAATAATTTAAAGAACACAATAATATAACATAAGAACATACAGATATATGATTATCACCAAAAAATATTGCCACCTCTTGGGAAATGTTTAGGCATGAATTTTCACACACTTAAATATTACTCGCCAAATTTTATCTTTCTAAGGTATAGGTTATTTCAAATTCTTTTTTTGGTAATCAAAACCACTCATTGTTTACTTTTAAATCCTAATATATCTTCCTTTTGTCTTGGAGTAGAGAAACTGAATTTCCTTATTATCTACTCAAGAGGGAAATCTTCTTCAACATCCTGATTTTTATTCTTTAGCCTGCTCATCATGGTCTTGGAAGAGATTGAATTTAAATCTATGAAAAAAATAATATTCTACAAAACCACATTTCATTGTTAATATAATAGAAAAACTATTTAAAAAAGAGTAACTTCAAATTAGAGAATCCAATTGTGGTGAACCTAGATCTAATACCAATTTTTAATAATACTTTAGGATACAGTCAACACTAAGAAGTGGGTTAATTAGTGTCAGTTCCATTTATGATTAATTTAATATTTTTATCACATTACTTATTTACCTGTTAAGATGTCAATTCTCTCATCATCTTACCTTTATTTTTTTCATCATCACACACACAATGTGAACCAGATCTTTACAAGGTTAAACTTTTAAAAATAAAGGATAATCCATGGTGTAATGGGAAACAATACTTGACCAAAAATATCACTAGAAATAACCAGTCAGTTAAAATTACTATGGTATATACATAATTGAACCATATACTCTTGACAGTGCTTCAATGCACCTCACACACAGGTACCACTGGTACCTTATTATGATTGTAGGTGTACAATTTGTTTTTATTATTCTTACTATTTTAATTTCACAAGGACATGAAAGAACTTTTTTTCTTATTTTACATGTATAATATCACTCACACTCTTTGTTATATAAATCAAGAGTTATTCTCCTTCCTTTTTCTCTTTCTAAGAAAACTGAACTACAAAAACTCCTTCTATTCTCTTCTCTTATACTTCTTCTTCCTGTGAAAACATATATGCACAACACTATGATCTCTTCATTTATCTTTCTCCCCTCTTTTATTCACATATTATTATTTATTTCATAGGATCTTCATTAGTTATTCTTCTTTTTTTATTCTTAAACACTCATGTATTCTTCAAAATATTACAATGTTAGGCCTTATATCTCTTGGAACATAGATAACTCCCTCTATATAATAAATATTTCATATATCTAAAACTAGTTATTCTTAAACTTGAAATATATATATATATTACTATCTAGTAATTTCAATTACTTATTTATTTCTTATCTCTCTTCTATAGTCACAATAATATTTAAATTCATCACTTTTTATTACCAATATTTTTAGTAATTCCCAAATCATGAGTAAATTTATCTTAAAAAACTCAACATTATTTGGACTTTAGAGTATTTCAAATATTTCATGGAGACTTAGATAATGACTTAGTCCTTCAGTCTAATTTATTTAATGATATATGAAAATATCATGCAATCATCACACTAAAAAATCCTCATATTTAAACAATATTTTTGTTTCAATTTAAAATTTGAATTGGTTTCTATCATGGATCACTTTATTTGTGGCACTCTACTCATGGTTCATTATTCCTTTTCCTTCATTAAGCTGGCAGTATATATTCTCCTTCATTTTCATTGATATTTCCCAATTAACATTACTTGCATCACTTTCATCGAATAACCTATATCATTATGAGAACTGTCATGATATATATTTTCTTTCAATAGTTATTCATTAAACATCTTATGAATTCTTCTAATCATGGTACAAAGATTTAACATGTACTTTTATTCAATTTCCTCTTCATAATTCATAGAATACCTATTCACATACATTATTATAATCACGTACATTTCCAATTCATATATGTCATGTATTACATGCACATTCTCATATCTTTCCAATTATCATTCATAGATAATTTATATTTACTACCCATTCCCCTATGTGGCCCATCAAATATCCAAATTCTTATAAGTGATTATTTGTCTCCATATATGAACATTCAGGTATGTATATTTAGCTACATAACCAACTACATAAGAAAATTTGTGTGCATGGAGATATTAGTATTTGGATATCTAGATAATGAATATTGAATTATTATATATAGATTTTCCTACATACTAAAACCTATACATTGATATAAAAATTCACTTCTGTAGTTCCACAATTCTTCGACCAAAAAATATAATTCATATTCCCCATTTTATAACTTATGAATTCATTCAAAACATCACCCAAAATATACTTTAAAAGAATCATGATATCAGTTATCATGATATCTATAAAATGGTAGATCACCTTACTTTTCATCAATGGAATAGGATCCACCTATTCTGATCATGTGGTTGATGAATTATGGTAGATTTATGTATACCTATGATCATTCTTCTCATTGTCTCTAATTATCCTACCATTCCATCAATCATGTGTTTGATTGTATTATTTTTAATCTACCATACCATTTACAGGTCTTCTCAATATCACTTTCTTCTAATTCCAATTATCATAAAAATCCATCCAACACACATGGATGGAACTTTGACAGGTTTAATACAATTATATTTTTTATCACGCATATTCAATACTCCATCATCATTATATTTATTCATTATCCAAGATAATTATTCTTCATTAATATATTTACATTCCTTATAAATCATTTCGTGATGAAAAATATAGTTCACACAAGTTTATCTCAATATTTTTTAGGAAAGTAGTGAATATTACCAACGATGACACAACCACAATATTTTCTTCTTTGGGTGATAACCTACATGTATTTTCATTTACTAGGTCATCCAACCCATCAAGAAAAGGACTCATCATAAGGGACTGATCTATCCTCTCACTTATGTCATATGTGAACTACCCACGTGAACCATGTGGGACCCATGCCTCACTAGCAGATCGCACCCCAAGAAGTAGTGTGGTTAGTATCTATCATGAATCTGAGGGAATAATAACACTAAACACAACCCCTAATCATTACACAATGGATTCAAAGCTACCCCAAATATCAGATACCAGTTCAGGAAAGTGTTGAATCCACCCACCAATACTAAAACAATGATATTGTCTACTTTTTTCAATAAACCACAAGAATTTATCTTTCTTGGGTAGCCCAACACATCTAGAAAAGGACTCATAACATGGGTTGGATCAAAAATATATCTTCAGGTGTATGTTAATAACCCCTTGTCCCATGTTGGACTTGTTTATCGCTAGCATATTATACCCTAGGTAGTAGGGTAGTTAGTTTCTATCATGAATACAAGGGAAGTTGAACATTGGATGCAAATAAGGGGTTCCCACATGTAGGTATTGGGTAAAGGATCTCCCAAATGAGGGGACCGAGGAAAATTGTGCACCTAGGTAGGATCCTTGGAAGAAATGGAACATAGATACTTTGGTCCCCACAGCAGTTGGCATCCAAGTACATTGGAACTAATGTGGATGGGTGTCCAGGTTTGGGTGCTTTAGTGGTTTAGAACCCAATACATAAATGCAATTGAAAGATCCTGGTCACAAACCTTTATCTCACTTTTTATGAGGTTATGATATGAAAATCACCATTTATAGTACAAAGAATAATTATATTCATAAATAATAGCATTGTTCACTCATGTTATCTCTATAAATCTTATATTATTGGTTGTGTAAAAAATGGAAGGCAAGGGGGTCCTTTTACAACCCAACCATGACCTAGGAACCCATGTATGTGTCTATACACCTTAGGAATCCATGTGTGTATGTAGGTGGTTGTGTCTATATTTGGGAACAAAAAATTAGGTACACTAGGTTGCACAATATTAGGGAATATATAGAAGGAAACATGAGGTTGGGATTACCGAGCTAATAACATGGAGATGAGTTCATAAGAAAGGCATGTTAGGTTGAGTGCCTTAGTAAGGCACACAAGGCTAGGGTGTGTAAATATGAGTTAATCTTGGACTTCTTCCATGACAAAAACCTATCTTCAAATTTCCATAAATCATAATATATGTGTCTATTTTAGATCCAAATGTAGTTAAATTAAATCTTATAAAATTAACTCTTCCCCTGGTTATGAGTTCCCCCAGTATAAGGTATTTTATGAGGATAAAAAGTTCAAACAATACCCCCATAAATGATTTTATTGGTTTTTATATCCTTTTTGGTTGGAATAGATAAAATATATGGAATGCATTTAATGGGAGGTTCTCACCACCATGACACCAAATTACGATTTGTCTGTAGAAAATCAATTCCTTATTTGGTGATAAATCATATGACAAAGGGAAATCCCATTTTCACCTTCCTCAAGAACGTCACTACATTTATTTCCTTGATTGACTTATGTTTTCTAAATTTCGAACGTATAATGTATTCCAAATTAAATTTTGTGGCACACATTTTTTGATGCTAAAAGTATCATATGGCATGTTATCAATTTTTATATGTTTTTATAACATGTTCACTTGTATTTACATTTCATTATCTTTTACTTGTTACCTATTATTGCATTTTTATTTTCTCCCTACAATAAACCATTAAACCCTCAATATTATTCGATAGCCTTTAGTGTATGGTGAGGGGAACTGAAGGTTATTGGGTCTCTAGATCATTTATTTTTGAGAGATTTGGGTATGGGATTCTACAAAGTGGTGTCAGAATAGTTTAATATAAATGGTATTTAGTGTTTACTTTTTTTTATTTCAGATTTTTTATAACTGAGGTTTAGGAGTGTGTTGGGATATTGGATAGATATTGTGTTTTCTTCCATGATAGTATAATTCTGGGATGAAATCCACATTTTTAGGGGAATCAGATTTCCTATTTTAGTTGTTGCGGTTACAATTGGGTTATTTTATCTACATTAATATTGATTTTGATGTCATTATTTTGTGGTGTAAATCATGGCCACAAGATTCATGTGGTGGTACTCATGAATAATGATAGGTATTTAGGGATCACATGACATGTGTGTGACTGATTTTGGATGCTAATTTAGTTATATAAAGGGTTTGGCTAATTAAACTATAGAAAATAACCTATATGATGTTTTAAATTTATCATACGGTTGGGATTTTACTCAGGTAGACTATGTATGTGATTCATAGTGTTCTAGTGTATGTGGATCCTATATATATATATGTATGGTGTGTGTTATCAATACATAATATAGGTAGGTGGGGCTCTGAGTATGAATGATATAAGAATTGGGTGTATGTTGGAAAGTGTATGGGCTAGTAAATTGTGATTTATATTATAGAATATCCGATTTTTGATATATAGACTATTATATTTGTGTTGAACATGAAATTTTATTCTTAGTGATATTCCACCTTGATATCCTCTATTGGAGCATCATGAGGGTAGTGATATGGTTATATCAATACATGCACCATATGATCCCTATATGTGAATAGAAGAGCATGAATTTCATGTAGAGGTTTCATGGTATAAATGTTATCCATAATGTATAGATTTGTTGGGGAATTTTTGTGATTAGTAAATTAGTGTGATCCTAGTATAGGTTAAAAAAATAATTTTTTAAAGATATCATGAAGATGAGTTATCCATGAAATATTTAATGAGTGAGATTTTGTCACATCGTCATCCCTTTTTATAGGGGGAGGAATGAACCCCAATATCAAAGTATTGGATCGAGTCTATTTAGATGATTTTTTATTAGACCAAGATGACACCAAGGAAGATGGAATGGTTTTCAATTTATATATTCATGGGACTTGTGAAAGAGTTCTGTAATTTACTTGTATAGAAATTTAGGAAAAAGGAGATGACATTGAATGAATTTGAGGTGATTTTATTTGATCTTTTATTTTATAAGACTCTAATGGAGGACCATTCCCAAGAAGGTGATACGTTGATCATGGAACTTGTTAATAAGTTTATTAATTTTCTAATATTTTTTCCTACATTTTTGGGGATAGATATCATCGAGGTGTATTGTTTTTAAGATGGAATTTAGAATGTATTTTGGGGTACATGTAAACATATTAGGGGTGAGAATATTTTTTAAGGTGGTGAATCATGCTTTGATCATAAATTATAACATGAATAAAATAAATAAACCATGCTGTAAAATAATTCCACATGAGATAGGTGGTGGAGATTATAGTACCTAGAATGATAGACTAGAGGAGTCCCAATGACAGGTAAAATCATAGGTTTCACATTGACACCATAGAGTGGGTTAGCAGTTAGTTGTTTTTAATATGGGAAGATATGTCATGTTAGTGGCTAGTGTCATTGTACACCGAAGGAGTGTTGGGAATGTGAATAGATGGGTAACTAGGATAGGTTCTGTAGTATGACCTCTTAGACTACCAGAGGTTGGGATCATGTCACACTTAGATATATAAGGTATGGATGACAGAGATGTTAGGAGGTGATAACTGATATTCATATTCATTCTCATATAATAGTTGTGTTTAGGATACTATGTAGTGGGGGTAGTGGTCGACAGTGTGTATGTATCCAAAGGAAGGATAATCATTAAGAAATTGGGCTTCAGGTCAATCACATGTGATCAATATGACTTTCTTAAACAAATTCAATGATTCATTGATGGTCAGATGTATTCCATGAGTGTATTGGTTGTTATTTTTTATGTTTGATACTGGTTCATGGTTTGAATTATGTTTCAATAAAGTAACCATATAATGGTTGAAGTGTGGGAATCAGTGTGATGTGGGATTATAATGTTTTCATAGTTTGAATGTCAGTTCTAGGATATTTATAGGCATGGTCTGTAATTGAATAGACACTAGTTGAGGTATGGGACTCATGTATGATGTGTAGTGGCTATATACCAATATCCAATGTGTATGTCAATTCTATATTTTATTGGGGCATGAAATAATTGAGGTGTTGTATGGATCAAATGTGGTCAGACCATATTAGTGGCTCCTATGGTGGATATTTCCATGGTAATAATCTATTATTAAAATTCTAGGTTGTAATTGATAGGGTAAAATAGATGTATTTGGAATTATCTCAACGTTTCTTGTGGTGAGTGGGATGTTCAGATCTCAGTAAGGGCGGGATAATGTGTGACTGAAGACAATTTGGGGATAATCTATCATATGGTAGGGGGTTTTAACAACCAATGGTTTTGAGATTTGGTAATTTAGGTATAAGACCAATATGAACATATGTAAATAGGCAGTCTGGAGGTGTTTAGGTAGTGAGTGTAGGCCCATAACCGAGTTTCTGGAAAATAGGTGAATGGTCACGGATGTTGGAAAGTGAAAAAAAACTCATAAAAAAGCTCCCTTAGGAGGCTACCAGTGTTTTGGTGGCCTTAATGGTGGGTCAGTTCCAATTTATAACACACTAGAATTCGAGTGGGGACTTTATGATATTTTTATTTTTTTGATATTTAGTTAATATTTTAAATATATTAGAGGGGAGTCCGTTTAGTTATAATTCAACCATTTATCTCATTCTATCTCTCTCATATCCAAGAAAATATTTTCCCTCTTATATTTACATTATTCATTATATTTATCACAGGAGGTTTCCACTAGTAAGGATTACCTGCCTCTAGTTTTCTTCGGCATCTAATTCTAGTATTATTGTCACTACAATGATTTTTTTTCTAATATTTACAATTTAGGGAATTTTCATTGGTTTCATAATTTTATCCTCCTTAATTAAAATTATCTCATTGGATTTGATGAGAATATGTTTGATACTGTAAGGTATGTGGTGCCTAGATATTTCCATTGTAATATGTGTGTATGCATTGTGTGTATGGTTAGGCTCTTGTGAGAAACTATAATAAGAATCTACTATTGTCCCCAAGAAAATTTAGGGATATACAATGGTAGTATATGGCTATTATGTGTGGATACAGGATGGTTTACATTGATGGTGTTTGGTGTGGTGGTCAATGGATCGATGGATTTCTCAGTAATCCATGGTCATAGAATTTGAATTGGGGTTTTCTACATGTGTGTGACATTAGATCTGGTTATGGGTGGCATGGGATATGATAGTATGACATGTGGGGGTCATTTTTCATCACATATGTGGAAATTTTATTTTCTACTGAGATGGGATTGATATATCATTCACTATATGGGATGATGGAGGTACATTGAGTTTTGGTTGTAGGTTATTGCTTATTTTCATTCACCGTATTCTTTGAGGAATATGGGGTCATGTTCATGTAATATAGGTTGAATGAGGTGGTTTAGATCACTCTTTATTAAAGGTATAATCTACAGATAGATTAGCTTAGGGGTGACAGTGTTAAACATCATTTCAAATGATGGATACATCATTTGTGGCCATGGGATCATTGGGGTGACTGAGATAACTAGTTGGGAGCAGTATAAGAACATTGACCCTTTAAAAGGTATGAATTTGATCTATTTTTAGTTAAACCTCATGTGTTTTAGTATTTTCTGGTTGTTAAAGTGTTCAATAGTGAATTAGGGACATGTTATGAGGAAACAATCATATGATGGAGAAATATTTAAACTAGAAGATTTCCACTAGAATCCCATTGGGATCTCAACAGAGTTCCAGTGAGTGTGGTAGTGGTGACTACCACTGTCATATGGGAGTCTAATGGAAGGGTATTGGTACCCCTCGGGGTCCAAGTAAGTGCATAGTGTAGTTTTAGTGTAATTAGATAGATTTTTTAAAATTTTAATTTAAATAATTTTAATGCGTTTAAATATTCTAAAACAATGTTTAAAAATCAATAATCATTAATGGAATCAGAATGCATGATCACCCTGACCCTCTCTTGTTTTATCCTATATCCATGATTCGATATCCTCTATTCCTTCTTGGATCATAGTGTTGTTTTCTATAAGGTTGTTTTGTAGTAGATTCCAAGACTAGTCATCCCACTTTTTTTGTTATCCTTCACCAGTGTGCTTTGTTTTAGTGGTAAAGTCCTAATTTAAGGATTTGTTTAGGTATTCTAATTTCAACTATTTAGGGGAAAATCCACCAAGAATATTCAATGTGTGGGACCATATTATTCCCTGGTAGTTAGTCCCTAATAAATCCTTTTGGTATAATCTCATTCCATGATATGTGTGTTTCGTGGTTTCACCACCAATGTGTTATTTTCAAAAAATTACATTGAAATGGATTCCTTTAAACCCAATTGAGTTTAGTATGGTTTTTAAGAACATTATATACCATTTTTTTGTTATACAATATTTTTATGGTCACTAATATCCATGAACCTAACATAAATTGTGTTATCCTAAATTCATAAAAACGAGTTGGGATTTCCTTGAGTTATATACTGATATGATGAACCCAAATTTGGTGTATTTATCCCTTTTTTAGATATGGTATGTTGATATTATTGTGTTCATACTATGGTATTAACCATAGGAATTTTTCTAGATTCCTTATACCCTATATCTAGTTTAAATAGACTGGGGTGAGTGTTCCTCACTAGTTTTCTTATAGAATTGGGTAGTTTATGTTATAGTTGGTTCCCAAGAACCATCTAATTTTATAATTAAGAGTACATGTATTTTCAAATATTCGAATATTAATTTAAATATATATTATCACATATTGATTTTATTTCTTCATAACATTGATATTATAATGTCCTATAGTATCTTTCACATTGGAAAAGGAATAGCAGTTCCCCACTATGATGAGAAACTTGAAATTCTTTGAATATACTTTTAAAACTAGTTTTGTGGTCAGATAACATAATATGAAAAGAAACATAGTACACAGACTGTCAGGTGTGAGTACTTATAAGCATGTTAGGTTCCTTCTCATGATGTTTTTACTTAGTAATCTTTAAGATGGGATTTTATGAGAAGAAACCCACCAGTTGGAATTATTAATATTTTTCTATCATCAAATATTCCTAATTATGATCATGTGTAATGGTCCTTAGAATTTAATATTATCATTAATTCATGTAATGACTCATGAAATTAGATTTACTAACAATTACCATCACTCCATATGTTGAAGGGAAATAGGGTATTTTGGGTGTATCATGAATTAAATGTTATTAATGGATAAATCAATGAAGCTTTGGTCCCTTCCATTTTTTGGAAGTAGGTATATCAACCCATTTATTGAAATATAACTGTCATATTAAATTATATGGTCATAAAGTAACGATGTTTATTTCATATAGTAATAAAAATTTGTAGTATATAAGTTGATGACACATATGTAAAACCTGATTAATAAGATATTAAGACAAACATATTATGTTACACTGCGATCATTTTCATGTGGTTTTCAATGTTGTCATATTAAGTTATTTATATTCGGTGGATTTATCTATATTTGGATAGTAATATTGGACTTTAGGTGTGAGTACATAATTCCAATGAGAAATAATCATATAGGGTCACACAATGAGTGTTTCTATTGATCTCAATTAAATTTTATTTGAATTGAATTATTAGAATTAATACAATTTTCATAACCAAGGAATAATTTTTTTCAAGTTTTATTAATCCCTAATACTCATAAAGGGATCAATATTTATTTATTTATTATTTAAATAATTTATTTAATTACATGAATGTTTAATAAAGATATATTCATTGTATTGTGGCTAAAATATTTATTATATTTATTCAATATTTAATAAATATTTATTCATTAGTTTTTGAATGAAATATTTAATTAATTGAATAAAATATTTTTTCAGGTATTAAATTATTACTGAGGAGTTCGAGCATACCAAGACCGTATCAGATGATAAATAATTAGTTAAAATCTAGAAAAATAATATTTATCATTGTGCGAGTTAGCGCACATAATAAATTAATAATACTAGAAATAATATTATCATGTGTTATGGGTTTTATTTAAGATTATAATATTATTTAAGGTTTGATATGCAATTAAATAATATTTTAATCTAAACCCTACCTCTATAAATATATGGTTATGTTAATTGTATAGGTTGAATAAAAAATTAAGGATAGAGAATCATTGCACACAACAGACTTCTCTCTCTTGTATTCCTCATATATTCCTCTCAATAATGAGAAGAACTCTTTCAAGCATAAAAGATATTTGAGTGATCAATATAAATAATAAAAGACATTTTATTCTCTATGCGGGCACCTGAAAATCAATTGGCATTTCTCGAATATCAAAGGAGCACATACGGATTGCTGTTAGAGGGATTCTAAAATTGAATCCTTACATCACAGTGAAGGTAATATGAAAGGGTTTTCTTAAGATTATAAATTTCATATAAGAAAGGATCATAAGATAACGTAATCATTTATTCTATATAAAAATAAATTAATTATAAATTTGACATTAAATATCCATTTTCAGGGTTTTAGGAAACTCTAAATTAAATGAAATTTTAATTTAACACCAACAAAAGGTTCTTCCAATTTTCCTGAAACCTACATGTGGTATTAGAGTGGTCATGTTAATAATAATAATTATCTATTTTAGTATTTATTTTTTGAACATTTTAATGTTATGATTCATTTAATTCATTAATTCATTCTTTATTTATCACTTAAATCTTATATTCCTCTTCTTTGTTTCTCAAAAATACTTCCATGATCATTTAATAATTAATGAATCTTGCTTATGAAGATCCCATTTAGAGGTGAAAAGGATCTAGGTTCTATAACACATTAATATATGATGTGAACACTTTTATTAAACATCATGTATCCATGTTCATCACACAAGGATGTCAATGTGGATCCCATGTAACTATTTAATAATTTCACACTGTGTGCAATAAATGCACAACATGTACACCATATAGGGTGGAACACAACTTTTTTTGAGTACACACTATGTATTTTGACTATATATCATGTAGTCCATGTGTTTTCAAGAAGGAAAACATGAGGTCAAACCACATCATATAATTGATGCATCACTTGTATTTAATAACTGACCCATAGAGATTGAAAAACCTGTAAGTATATGTACACTTCATGAATCACTTATAAATTTAATGTACTTCATTAACATCCATGGGTGTGTTGTGTGGATATTCAGTGAAGATAAGTACACGTCGTGTGCCTTGTATGTACACACCATGTACTTTACCTGTTTAAATGGAAATATTAAAATTAATTAATTACTCCTCAAACCTTATTGAGCTGAGTTTTGTGGGTCATTAATTTGATAGTACACATCGTTCATTTGGTTTTATATTATATTAAATGTATAATTAATTATTCATAATATTTGAGACTGTGAATCTTGTATAGTTATTGTATATTAAAATCTCAATGAATTAAATTGTGTGGACTACATAATTTTCATTTATTTTTTGGGTCATTAAGTTGATGGTACATTACATGAAATTATGACACATGTCATGTACACAATCTGTCTTTTTATTGCATTATTTATAATTAAATCATACAAAATAGTTTGGAAAAGTAGCCACATGGTTTCCTCCAACTAGAAACATGTGTACCATTTTAATGATTTTTTATAAATAATATTTGTTATTTTATTTAATATCACAACATATGGGAATTTTTTGGATGACTGGATGAAATAAGATAAAATGAATTAATTGATTAATAAGATAACGAAACAAATTAATTATTGTGCATTTTACCTTATTAAATTACTAATTTAAATTCATACAAGATGTAATTCCCCAACCCCGGAATCCCAAAGTCAGTGCATTATTTTAATACAATGTAAAGATACAAGGAAATAATGTCCCGAAAGACCGATCATTTTAGCAGTCTTGGAAATAGATTAAATAGATGAAAATTACATTACATTATAAAATGAAAAAAAAACAACAACATTGTCTTCATTGACCACATTCATATCCCTTAGACTATCCCTGCAGGTTAGTCAAAATACAAATCTGGGGAATCCTGGGGAAATAAAACATAATAAAGGGGTGAGCTCAGATGCTCAGTAAGGGTGAAAATTTTAGCGGAAGATAACATAAACAATAGGCATGGTGAATAATTGAAAACACATGACTTTACAAATAATAAACAAGAACAATTTATGGAATAAATATGAGCTGAGTAAATAATTCCATAATAAAACATAGTCATGGTTATTCTACTAGTCGAATAACAATATGAACCATCAATATTATTTTCATAATGAGGGAATGTATAATGCCAGACATTCTGAAACATTTTTTCAAGGCCTCGGCCAAGACGTCTAAAAATGATTAAGGGCTCGGCCAAAAAAATATATCAAATTAAGAAAGGTCTCAGCCAATTACACATCTAATGGTCCCATGAGACTGACCGATGCATCAAGGAGCTATAGCGGGCTCCACCAGTTACGTACTATGTCCAAAACATTCCTCATATGAAAAGGTTGAAACATAACATAAACATTTGTATTAAAACTTGCATAAAAAATGTCAATACTTTATCCATAAACCATGAATGGTATAAAAATAACACATCCACAATAAAACATATAAGAAAACCTTCAACACAATATGGAAGATTTTTATCATAATAAATCAACTTCAAAAAAGTTTAAAATCAATCAAATGATGTAGACATAGATGAAAATGATTTGTAAAACTCTTTGAGAGAAATATCCCTTTTTCATGAAAACATTTAAAAGGATCATAATTTATAAAAGAAGACATTTAAATTAATTTTTGAATCAAAGTGTCTCATACAAATTTGAATCTTTTGAATGGAATTAAAATTTTAAAACATTCATGTCTATATAAATAAATCCTTAAAACCATTTTGAACACATGGACATTAATGGGAAATGTTTAGAAGAATAAATCATTAAAACATTTATAATGATGTTTTAGTAAAAAAGTACCTTAAAAGGAATAAATTTTAAAACTCTTTTATGAAACATGGAAAAGTATAATAAATATTTCTTAGTAGATACTTAAAAACAACCTCGGATAATTAAGATATTGTGAAATTAACCATTACATTGCACTTTCCTTTAGATGAGGGTACGTTTAACCTCCTGTATATGACCATAGTATGTTATTAAATTATACGATAACCATATTCATATTTATTATATCATAGATTATTCTTTTATGACTTTATACTAGCCATTTAATAATGATTTCCATGTTAAATTAACATTTCAGTTATTAATTGCTTTCTTTATCGTACGTGTTTTAACGTGTTATTTTTAATCATATCACAAAGATAATAATTTAAATAAATCCAGAATATAAGAAATAATTTATATATCAAATATATACAGAATATACATATATATGTATAAATGATAGATATATGAAATGAAAAATACCATTTATGGAGATGGTAGGTCGTGTGTACGGATAAACGATGTTCCCTTTTTCATATCATTTTGAACAGAACTATGTGAATAAGATATATGTAAGTATATATATATATATATCCACAGTATCATTATAATGTAATATATTACATACTTATTAATGATATATAAATTTTATAACCACTGTTGAATGGTGAACGTGGAAATGAATCTTATCGCATCATGGAGATGGTAATCCATTCGCACGCACGAGCGACAATATCATTATATTGATGAAAAAATTGTATGTAATTGGATAGTATATAGTCTATAAAGAATCATTAATATGTTATATTTATTATTTAAATCATTCATACTAATTATTACACCCATCCAATTAATGAAGTGTTTGAATAACAAACTACACCACGACGTGGAGACTGTAATCCATACGTATGCATGTATGGTGACTTTGTCATTTATAGGATGGATAATATAATGAATATGGTTTTACTAGTTTTTATAATAACATAAATGTATATATAAGATAATTGAGTTATTATTTTAGAATGGGAACAACAAATAAAGAGGAAGTGGAAGAAGAAAAGAAGTTGAATGAGGTGATGAAATATTTACCTCTTCTTCAGGTTCTTCCTTTTGATTTGATCAAAATGGCTCATTCAGATAGTTTTCTAACCAAAGGAAGGCCTCTAAGATGAAGGTAAGAAAGTTTTGAGGATATTTGGGATCGGTTTGGTCGAGCCAAAAGGCTTTGGAGGTGTCAAATTAAGTGAAGGTTAATTGCCCTTTTATTAGAGAGGTGAGGGTCACTTTAGGAAAATTTTGAAATATTATTTTATAATAAAATCATTTTCGGTTTATAATGACTCAAAAATGAATTACATAAAGTATAATGTGGGGATGGGTCGAAAATATTTCAACCAATAGGTTTTAGACTGGTTTAGGTAATCATATTAACCTTATCTTTTAGAATTAACACTCAGAAAAATAGTTTGACATTTACCATGTCTCTTTGTATTTTTATATTATATGGTTAATAAACTTACTATAACAAGCCAAGAGAATCCCATGTGCTTAATTATTATTATATAAAACCTTATCTAAGTCCTTTTACCGAAACATAGATTTTTTTGTAACACTATATCAATTAATAATATAATATTTGTTTTAAAAACTCAATTATTTCAATTTGACACTATTTAGTATTTGGTTTTTTTGAAAGCCATAAAAATTATCACATTGAATAAAATTTATTTAACCGACCCTAAAATGTCATATTAACTTAGAAAATTTGTTTAGTTCACCATAAATCTCAATTTAAATTTATTTGGATATTTATAAAATCAATTATTTTAATCTTTAATAAATAAGTTAATTACTGCATCATCATTCTGTCCTAAATAAATAAAATTATTTTATCTCTAAAAATTATAAATAAAATACCATTATGTTTTAAATTTGTTTATATTTCAAATGAATATTTATAGTCAAATTATTCTTATGTATAACAAAATATTAAAAATGGTTTAGTTATTAAACATTGAATTTAACTCTTTTAACTCTTCTTTAAATAAAATAATAATAAATTTTCTAATCTTATCCATGTGGACCAAAGGGGGTCATATTTTATTCCTGAGGTTGCCTCTGGTCGAATTATACTTATCCAATAGAATTAGGACATGTGTTAGGATAATTATAATATCATTTTTACCCTTAATTACCTTATTTACTTTTAACCGTGGTAAATAAAAGTAAAAAATTTACTATTCAAAAAAATTATTTCCATATTATTCAACCACATTTTACATATCAATATTAACCGTGTCTATTTTATTTTTAAATTCAACTCATAGAAGTAGTAAAATTAATTTTTATGTAGATTTGCAAATACTCCAAGGAGGTGGGTAAAAGATAGTAAAAAGTTTGATAAAATTATATATATCTAAATTTATTATAAAATGAATCCAATGAATTACATTGGACGTATATAGGTATTATATATCTATTTTGACTTAAAATAAATTAAAATAAAATAACAAATTATTTAAATAAAATGTCAGTTTTAAATAATAATATAGTGTTTTTCACTATTCTTCAAAAATTGAAAGTTTTCAGAAAAATACCAAAAATTTACCCTAAGATAATTTTGATATTAAAAATTCAAAAATGAAGTCCATTTTACCAAATTCCAAACATAGAAGTTGAATTTATTAATTTAAAATTAATTCCCACTATCAAAACCAAAAAAGGGGATTTAAAAATGTAAAAACTATCAAAAGATTGACAGGTGTTTATGTCAAATTTAAAATGTGAAATTACTTATAATTACAGAAATTGTATTAAATGATAAAACTATAATATAATTATACTTAAAATCCTTTCAAATGAATAATTTAACACTAAAAATTAATTCGATTAAAAATGTTGTTTTCAATTAAACCATAGTATTTTCACTTTTCGTCAAAATATGAAAGTTATCAGAAAAGTAATAAAATTTTATCCAAACTAAATTTTTATTTCCCTCTTCTATAGAAGAATTTAATTCAATTAAATTGAATATATAAAAGTGTAAAATATTGGTTTTAAAAATAGTTCTCCATTAAAAGGGTTTAAAATTGCATTTTTTGAAAAATACTTCCTTTATCTAAAAAAATGAATATGTTCTTATATTATGTATAAGTAACACATACTATAGATGTTAAAATTATATAGAGTATATAGGATTCAAAATGCAGTTAATACTATTCATAACCTCTTTTTGAATAGTAAGTTTAGTAAGTTGTGGTGCGCTCGAACTCGGTGTTGTGTGTAGCGCAAGCTATGAAATTACTTTAATTAGATAATGTACTATAAAAATCATGGGGTGTTAAATTCTCCCCTCCTTCAAAAAATTACATCTTCACAATTTAAAATTTTTCTTCGAAAATAAATGCTTAAAAATAGAAAAATAATTTTGTGGAAAACCCACATCGGAAATTAGGTTAATAAAATTCAGTCTTAATAAGAGGGAAAGAAAAATGAACAATTCACCACAAAATTATGATCTTGATTAACAGATCATTGGTGGAAATTAGTGACACATAATTGTAGAAAAAATGTACATATTTATAGGGACCGATTGAGGTCATCAATCACAAATATGTGTGAAATTGATGGCCTCAAAGCCATCAATATATGATGATTTAAAATATCGTTAGTTCAACATAAGGTATTAGGATAACATATTTTTGGTTTTAAGATACATTCCATAATGTTTAAGTATTAATTTATTCATAGAATAAGAGGAAAAAAATATACTTGACAAGTACAGTTTCATCCTTCAACTAATTCCTACCACAAACTCATCTTTCACACCAAAAGTTAATAGAATTCAAAAATATTATATTTATCCTAATTGTTTAGGGTTTAAAAAAATAATGAATTTATAATTCATTTGTCATACTATTTAAAAAAACAACATTATAAAAACTAGGAAATCACGTATTCAAGTGGTAAGCAATCAACCATTTTCTCCCTTCGATTGCAGGTTCAAGTCTCATGGCCTTACCAGATGCGACGGGTTGTCGCCCAACCTCTGGGTCGTCCTTTTTATGACAATCCAGAAATAATCTCAAGAAATGATTTAATCTTAACAATATTATCCAATGTCAAAATTAATATATTCCAATATTTGGACTTATCCAAAATGCTTTTGTCTAAACTCACAGTCCAAAATGTATAAGGATGGTAAACAGAATGAAGATCTTTTTTTTCATGTAATAACATGTGAATACCTTCATCGTGTATTATTTTAAAACACTATAACACCCTAAATTACCATAAAACCTTATTGATTACATTCATTCTCCCTTATACCTTATATAATACTGGATATACTCCTTCTATCCAAAAAAATTGTAAACTCCAACAGTGATGGAATATATAAATCATTAATCAGTTTCAAGGTAGTCAAGAATATCCAATATAATTTAGCCAAATCAATCATATATTATTCCAAAATTACTACCTCAGTATCAGAACCATATTATGGTTTATCTTTCTCTCAACCATATATTTTACAAAAAAATTAACCTCTTATTGATTCACTTTTCTTGGTTCCACACAATCGCAAGTCCCTAGTGAAATAGTACTGGAGTAAAATCCTTTTCTACTCTATAATTCTTATAAAATTTACATCATTAATACAATACTCAAATGAAACAATACTTTAATAACAACATAAGAAATATAATCATTACTCTACATCATCGGTAGTATCATTACTTGATTATTATCCAATACCAGCATTTGGGGTATACTCTGATGATTTGAACATTAATTTGTGTAGTGTCCCAACTCCTTGCACATAAAGCATTGTGCATTTGAAACCATTTTCTTACCCTTACAATCACATACTTAGTTTCCTTTTTCTCCAAACTTATTACAAACTTCCATTCTCTTCAAGTATTTACCAAGGTGATTCTTTCCACAGTGATCACATATGGGAAAATTTTTCTTTCCCCTCTTCTCTTTATACATATTTCTATCTTCCATAATTTTCTTCTCTTACTTCCCTTAAAATCTATAAGAATAAAATAACTCTTTACTTATCTTATTAACACATGATATAATTTCTTCATATGATGGGAATACGTGGTAGAATATTTCCCTTTTAAATGTTGGCATAATACAATGAAAGATATGACCCTTCTTAGTCTTTCGATCATGCGTATTTCTAGAATTCTCATTCCTTCTACTAGTCAGAATTTCTAAACAATGACATTCACTAGGTTAGTTTATGAATCACAATGCATAATTCCAAACTTGTAAAATACCTAATGTAAATTCAAAATATTATTCATATAATCTATAATAATAAAAAATTTCCTTTGAGCAATTATTTACTCATAAATCCTTCATAATGTCTTGTAAAGAAAATGTGAATTATCCTAAGCATATCCCCCAGGAGTGTCGTAACCAAAAGTGCCGCAAGGCCCATTTTCATGTACCAGGATACTCTGGGTCAAGCCCGAAACTCATTGTTGGAATTTTCACTCCTAGGTACATCTATGCCAGAGCCGCCTCTACCTACTTGTATCCATATAGGGATGTATTTCTTGGAAAATTTCCAAAATCTATACATTAGAAATATTTTAGGAAGTCCTTCTATACTAATCCTTGAAGTCTATCTTAGGGTAATGTGATCTAATCAGAGTTTATCTAAATCTAGTCTCTAAGGTTTGTACTAAACTTCCTCTAATACTAATGGTAATTCCCTGACCCCATAAGCCTAGAGTCGGTGCATTATTTTAATACATTTTCATGATACAAGGAAATCATGTCTCTAAAGACCGATCAGTTTAGAAGTCTTTGAAATAGATTACATACATGAACGTTACATTACATTATAAAATGAAAAACAACAACAACATTATCTCCATTTACCACATTTATATCCCTTATACTATACCAGTAGGTCAGTCAAAATAAAATTCTTGGGAATCCTAGGGGAATAAATCATAAGAAATAAGTGAGCTCAGATGCTCAGTAATGGTAAACAATTTAGCAGAAGATAACATAAACAATAGGCATGGTGAATAATTAAAAACACATGACTTTACAAATAATAAACATGAATACTTTATGGCATAAATATGAGATGAGTAAATAATTCCACAATAAAACATAGTCACTGGTATTCTACTAGTTGAATAGTAACATGAACCATCAATATTATTTTCATAATGAGGGAATGTATAATGTCAGACATTCTGAAACATTTTTTCAAATCCTTGGCCAAGAAGTCTACAAATGATTAAGGCCTCGGCCAAAACCATATATCAAATAAGGAAAGGCCTTATCCAATTCCACATCTAATTGTCCCATGAGACCTACCGATGCATCAAGGAGCTATAGCGGGCTCCACCTGTTACTTACTATGTCTAATACATTCTTCATATGAAAAGGTTGAAACATACCATAAACATTCTTATTTAAGCTAGCATATAAAATGTAAATACTTTATCCATAAACCATGAATGGTATAAAAATAACACATCCATAATCAAACATATAACAAAACCTTCAACACAATATCAAATATTTTTATCATAATAAATCAACTTAAAAAAAGTTTAAAATCCATCAAAGGATTTTGACATAGATGAAAATTATTTGTAGAACACAATGAGAAAAATATCCCTTTTTAATAAAAACATTTAAAAGGAAAAAAATTTAGAAATGAACACATTTAAATTCATTTTCTAATCAAAGTGTCCCATACCACATTGAAACTTTTTAAAGGAATTAACATTTTTAAACATTCATGTCCATATAAATAAATCCTTAAAACCATTTTGAACACATGAACATTAATGGAAAAGGTTTAGAAAAATAAATCTTTAAGACATTTAAAATGATGTTTTAGTAAAAAATCCCCATAAAAATAATCCCTTTGAAAAATATTTTAAAAAACATGGCCAAGGATAAGAAATATGTCCAATTATATACTTACTTAAAAACAACCTCGGATAATAAAAAGATTGTGAAATTAACCCTCACCTTGCACTTTTCTTTGGACGAGGGTACATTTAACCTCCTATATAATGAACATAGTATGTTATTAAATTATAAAAAATCATATTCATAATTATTATATCATACATTATTCATTTATGTCTTTATACTATCCATTTAATAATTATTTCCATGTTAAATTAACATTTCAGGTAATAATCGCTTTCTTTATCATACGTGTTTTAACTTGTTATTCTTGATCATATCACTAAGATCATAATTTAAATACTTAAAGAATATGAAACATGATTTATGTATAATATATATACAGAATATATATATAATAGATATATATATGAAATGTAAAATGTTGTTTATAGAGATGGTAGGTCGTACATACTGATAAACAATGTTTCCATTTTCATATCGTATTGAACGGAACTAAGTGGATAAGATATATGTAAGTAAATATATATATATATATATATCCCCAGTATCATAATTATTTCATATATTACATATTTATTAACGACATATATATTTTATAATCATCGTTGAATGGTGAAGGTGAAATGAATCTCATCGCGTCGTGGAGACGATAATCCGTACGCACGTACGAGCGAGAATATCATTATATTGATTGAAAAATCATATGTAATTGGATGTTATATCATATATACATGATCATTAATAGGTTATATTTATTATTTACATCATTTATACTAATTATTATACCCATCCAAATAATTATGTGTTTGAATAACAAACTACACCACGACGTGGAGTTAGTAATCCGTACGTACGCACGTATGGTGACTTTGTAATTTATAGGATGAATAGAATAATGAATATGTTTGTACCATTTTTATAATAACATAAAATTATATAGAAGATACTAGAATTATTATTTTATAATGGAAACAACAAATAAAGAGGAAGTGGAAGAATAAAAGAACTTGAATGAGGTGATGAAATATTTACGTCTTCTTCGGGTTCTTCCTTTTGATTTGATCAAAAGGTCTCCTTAGGTTGGATTTATGACCAAATAAAGGCCTCTAGAATGAAGGTATTAAAGTTGGGATGATATTTGGGCAGGTTTTGGCCTAGCCAAAAGGCTTTGGAGGTGTCAAATTAATTGAATGGGAAGTTCCCTTTTATAAGAGTGGTGAGGATCACTTTACGAAAAGTGTGAAATATTATTTTATAATAAAATCATTTTCGATTTCAAATTACTCCAAATTGAATTATTTAAATGATAAGGTGGGTAGGGGTCGGAAACCTCTCAAAAAATAGGTTTAATATAGGTCTAGTTCATCATATTAAACTTATCTTTACGATTTAACTCTTAGTTAAATAGTTTAACATTTACCACGTCTCTTTGTATTTTTATATTATATGGTTAATTAACTTACTATAACAAGCCAATAAAACCCCATGTGATTTATTATTAATATATATGACCTTATCTATGTCCTCTGGCCGAACCTTATAATTTTAGGAATATTATATCAATAAGTAATATAATATTTGTTTTAAAAACTCAATTATTTCAATTTGACACTATTTAGTATTTGATTTTTTTAAAACCCATTAAAACTTTATCACTTTTAATAAAATTTATTTAACCAACCCTAAAATTTCATATTAACCAATAAAATTAGTGTAATTCATCAGATGTCTCAATTTAAATTTATTTGGATATTTATAATATCAATTATTTTATTCTTTCATTAATAAGGTAATTACTGCATTATTATTGTGTCATAAATAAATTAAATTATTTAATGTATAAAAATTATAAATAAAATAAAATTATGTAGGAAATTTATTAAGATTTATAATTAATATTTATAGTCTAATTTATCGTATGTATAACCCTATATTAAAAATGTTTTAGTTATTAAACATTGAATATAACTCTTTAAATCTTCTTTAAATAAAATAATATTAAATGTTATAATCATATCCATGTGGACTAAAGGGGTCATATTTTATTAATAAGGTTATTTTTTGTCGAATTATACTTATAAAATAGAATTAGGACATGTGTTAGGGTAGTTATGATATCATTTTTACCCTTAATTACCCTATTTACTTTTAACCGTGGTAAATAAAAGTAAAAAAGTTACTATTCACAAAAATTATTTTCATCTTATTGAAACAAATTTTACTTAATTATATTAACCGCGTCTCTTGGAGTTTTGAAATTCAAATTAAAGAAGCGGTAAAATTATGTTTTATGCAGATTTCAAAATGCTCTTTGGATGTGGGTTAAAGACGGTAAAAAGTTCGATAAAATTTTATATATCTAAAATTATTATAAAATGACTCCAATTAATTACATTGAACTTATATTGGTATTATATATATATTTTTACATAAAATAAATTAAAATAAAATAACTAATTATTTAATTAAAAAATCAGTTTTAAATAATAACGTAGTGTTTTTCACTATTCATCAAAAATTGAAAGTTTTCAGAAAAATAACAAAAATTTAACCTAAACTAGTTTTTATATTCCAAATTCAAAAATTAAGTATATTTTACAAAATTAAAAACATAGAAGTTTCATTTATTATTTTAAAATTAATTCCCCTTGTCAAAACCAAAAAGCAGATTTTTAAAATGTAAAAACTATCAAAAGATTGACATGTGTTTATGCCAAATTTAAATGTGAAATTACTTTTAATGACCTAAATTGTATTAAATAATAAAAATATAATTTAATTATACTTCAAACCCTTTCAAAGGAATAATTTAACACTCTAAATTAATTTGATTAAAAAAGTTGTTTTCAATTGAAACGTAGTATTTTCACTATTCGTCAAAATATGAAAGTTATCAAAAAAGTACCAAAAATTTATCGAAACTAAATTTTTATGTCCCAATTATAAATAGTAATTTAATTTTAATAAATTTAATATATAAAAGTGTCAAATATTTGTTTTAAAAAGGGTTCTCTATTAAAAGGTGGTAAAATTGCATTTTTTGAAAAATACTTCTTTTATCTGAAAAAATAAATTTGCTCTTGTATTATTTATAAGAAACACATAATATGTATGTTAAAATTATATATAGTATATAGGATTAAAAATGTAGTTAATACTATACATAACATCCTTTTGAATGGTTACTTTAGTAAGTTACGGTGCGCTCGAACTCGATGTTGCGTATAGCCCAAGCTATGGAATTACTTTAATGAGATAACGTACTATGAAATTTTGAGGTGTTACATCATCCCCTCCTTCAATAAATTTCATCTTCGCAATTTGAAAAAAAAATCAAAAATAAATGGTTAAAAATAGAAAAATACCTTTGTGGAAAACCCACATAGGAAATTTGGTTAATAAAATTTAGTCTTTATAAGAAATAAAGGGAAATGAAAAAGTCACCACAAAATTATGATCCTGATTAGGAGATCATTGGTGTAAATTAGAGACACATAATTGGAGGAAAATGTAAATATTTATAGGGAGTGATTGAGGTCATCAATCACAAACAAGTGTAAAATTGAGGGCCTCAAGGCCATCAATCTATGATGATTTAAAATATTGTTAGTTCAACTTAAGGTATTACGATAACACATTTTTGGTTTTAATATCCCTTATCAAAAGTTTAAGTGTTAATTTATTCATAGAATAAGAGGAAAAAAATATACCTGACAAATATAGTTTCATCCTACAACTAATTCTTACCACAAACTCATCTTTCACACCAAAAGATGATAGAATTCAAAATATTCTATTTATCCTAATCGTATAGGGTTCAAAAAAATAATGAATTTATAATTCATTTGTCAGACTATTTAAAAAAAACAAAATTATAAAAACTCGGACATCACGTATGCTAGTGGTAGGAGATCCACCCTTGTCGCCCTTCAATTATGGGTTCATGTCTCGTGGCCTTGACGGATGTGACGGGTTGTCGCTCGACCACTGGGTTATCCTTTTTATGAAAATCCAGAAATAATATCAAGAAATTATTTAACCTTAACAATAGTATTTGATGTCAAACTTAATCGATTCCAACCTTTAGACTTATCCAAAATACATCTGTCCAAACTCAAAGTCCAAAATTTATAAGAATGGTAAACACAATGAAGATCCTTTTTTCTATGTAATAACATGTGAATACCTTGATCATGTATTATTTTATATCATTGTAACACCCTAAATTACCATAAAAACTTATTGATTACATTCATGCTCCCTTATTCTTTATAGAATACTGGATATACTCCTTCTATCCAAAAATGTTGTAAACTCGAACAATGATGGAATATACAAATCATTAATCAGTTTCAAGGTAGTCAAGAATATCCAATATAATTTGTCCAAATCAATCATATATTATTCCAGAATCAATACCTTAGTATCAGAACCAAATTATGGTTTATCTTTCTCTCAACCATATATTTTCCGAAAAAACGAACCTATTATTGAGTCACTTTTCTTGGTTACACACAATCTCATGTCCTTAACGAAATAGTACTACAATACAATAATTTTATTCACTATAATTCTTATTACATGTACATCATTAATAAAATACTCAAATGGAACAATACATTAATAAAAACATAAGAAATCTAATCATTCCTCTACATCTTCAGTAGTATCATAACTTGATTATTTTCCAATAACAACATTTGGGGTATACTCTGATGATTTGAATATTGCTTCTCGTAGTGTCCCAACTCATTGCAGATGAAGCATTGTACATTTGAAACCTTTTTCTTACCCTTACAATCACATAAATAGTGTCATTTTTCTTTAAACTTATTACAAACTCTCATTCTATTCAATCATTTACCAAGGTGATTCTTTCCACAGTTATCACATATGGGAAAATCATTCTTTCCCCTATTCCCTTTATCTATCTTTCTATCTTCAATCCTTTTCTTCTCTTGCTTACCTTCAAATCCATTAGAATCAGATAATTATTTACTTATCTTATTAACACATGATACCATTTCTTCATATACTGAGAATATGTGGGAGACTATTTCCATTTTAAAAGTTGGCTTAATATCATGAAAGATATGATCTTTCTTAATCTTTTGATCATGTCTATTTCTGTAATTATCATTCCTTATACTAGGAGTCATTTTTAAACAATGGAATACACTAGGTTTGTTTATGAATCACAATGCATAATTCCAAACTTGTAAAATACCAAATGTAAATTCAAAATATTATGCATGTAATCTATAATCATAAAATGTTTTCCTTGAGGAAGTATTTACTCCAAAATATTTCATAATGGCTTGTAATGAAAATGTGAATTATCCTAAGCATATCCCTTGTGAGTGTCATAAACAAGAGTGCAGAAAGGCCCGTTGTCGTGTAGCAGGATACCCTGGGTCAAGCCCAAAACTCCTTGTCAGGGTTTTCACTCCTAGGTACATCTGTTCCAGAGCCGCCTCTACCTGCTCGTATCCGGACATGGATGTATTTCTTTGAAAATTCATATAATCTCTATATTACCAAAAGTCTGGGAATTTCTTCTATACTAATCCTCAAATTCTATCTTAGGTTAATGTGCTCTAATAAAAGTTTATCTGAATATAGTTTCCATGGTTTGTACTAAATTCCTCTGATACCAACTATAACGCCCCGACCCCAGCATCCCAGAGTCGGTACATTATTTTAATACATTGGCATGATTTAAGGAAATCATGTCCCGAATGACCGAATAGTTTTGCAGTCTTGGAAATAGATTACATACATAAACGTTACATTACATTATAAAATGAAAAACAAAAAAAATGTTTTCTCCATTGACCACATTCATATCCCTTAGACTATCCCTACAGGTCAATCATAATACACTTCTTGGAAATACTAGGGAAATAAAACATAATAAAGGGGTGAGCTCAGATTCTCATTAAGGGTAAACATTTTAGAAAAAGATAACATAAACAATAGGAATTGTGAATAATTGAAAACACATGCCTTGACAAATAATAAACATGAACACTTTATGGAAGAAATATGAGTTGAGTAAATAATTCTATAATAAAACATAGTCATGGGTATTCTACTAGTCGAATAACCACATGAACTATCAATATTATTTTCATAATGAGGGAATGTATAATGCCATACATTCTAAAACATTTTTTCAAAGCCTCGAACATGACTTATAAAAATGATTAAGGCCTCATCCAAAACTATATATCAAATTTAGAAAGGCCTTGGACAATTCCACATCTAATTGTCTCCTGAGACCTATTGATGCATCAAGGAGCCATAGCGGGATCCACCCATCACTTTCTATGTCCAATACATTCCTTATATTAAAATGTTAAAACATAAAATAAATATTCTTATTAAAACTAGCATAATAAATATCAATACTTTATCCAAAAACCCTGAATGGTATAATAATAACACATCCACAGTCAAACATATCACAAAACCTTCATCACAATATGGAAGATTTGTATCATAATAAATAAACTTCAAACAAGTTTAAAATCAATCAAAGGATGTTGACAAAGATGAAAATGATTTGTAAAACTATTTGATAGAAATATAAATTTTTCATGAAAACATTTAAAAGTAACACAATTTGGAAAGGAAGAAATTTAAAGACATTTATAAATAAATTTTTCCCATACCACTTTGAAACTTTTAAAAGGAATTAACCTTTTAGAACATTCATGTCCATATAAATAAATCCTTAAAACCATTTTGAACACATGGACATTAATGAGAAAGGTTTAGAAGAATAAATCCTTAAATGATTTGAAATGATGTTTTAGTAAAAAATTCCTTTAGAAAGAATCCCTTTGAAAACCCTTTTATGAAATATGTACAAAGATAATAAATACGTCCCATTAGACACTTACGTATAAACAACCTCATATAATAATGAGATTGTGAAATTAACCCTTACCTTGCACTTTCCTTTGGTCGAGGGTACATTTAACCTCCTGTATAATGACCATATTATGTTATTAAATTATACCAGAACCATATTTATATTTATTATATCATACATGATTCATTTATGACTTTATACTATCAATTTAATAATTATTTCCATGTTAAATTAACATTTCCGGTAATAATCGCATTCTTTATCGTACGTGTTTTAACTTGTTATTCTTGAACATATCACTAATATAATGATTTAAATACTTCCAGAATATAAAATAGGATTTATATATCATATATATACATAATATAAATATGTATAATAGATAGATATATGAAAGGTAATACACCATTTATGGAGACGGTAGGTTGTATGTACTCATAAACGTTGTTTCCGTTTTCATGTCATATTGAAAGGAACTAAGTGAATAAGATATATGTAAGTAAAGATATATATATATATACCCCCAGTAGAATTATTATTTCATATATTACATATTTATTAATGATATATATATTTTATAATCATCGTTGAATGGTGAATGTGGAAATGAATCTCATAGCGTCTTGGAGACGGTAATCCGTATGCACGCATGAGAAAAAATATCATTATATTGATTGAAAAATAGTATGTAATTGGATGATATATCATATATACAGAATAATTAACATTTTATATTTATTATTTACATCATTTATACTCATTATTATACACATCCAAATAATGAAGTGTTTGAAAAACAAACTACACCACGACGTGGAGACGGTAATCCCTACGTATGCACGTATGGTGAATTTGTAATTTATAGGATGGAAAGAATAATGAATATGGTTGTACCATTTTTATAATAACATAAAAGAATATAGAAGATACTGGAGTTATTATTTTATAATGGAAACAACAAATAAAGAAGAAGTGGAAGAAGAAACGAACTTAAATGAGGTGATAAAATATTTACCTCTTCTTCAGGTTCTTCCTTTTTATTTGATCAAAATGGATCTTTAGGTTATCTTTATGAACAAATAGAGGCATCTAGGTTGAAAGGAGTAATTTTTGGAGAATATTTTGGTAGGAGTTGGCCAATCCAAAAGGATTTAGAGGTTTCAAATTAAGAGAAGGGAAAGTGCCCTTTTATAAGAGAGGTGAAGGTCACTTTAGGAAAAGCTTGAAATATTATTTTATAATAAAATAATTTTCCATTTATAATGGCTAAAAAATGAATTATTTAAATTTTAAGGTAGGGATGGGTCGATAAACTCTCAACCAACAGGTTTTAGAGAGCTTTAGGTCATCATATTAACCTTATCATTCATATTTAACTCTTAGTTAAATAGTTTGACATTTTCCATGTCTCTTTGTATTTTTATATTATATGGTTAATAAAATTACTATAACTATCCAAGAGTACCCAATGTGGTTCATTATTAATATATATAACCTTATATAAGTCCTTTGTCCTAACCTTAGATTTTTAGGAATATTATATCAATTAATAATATAATATTTTTTTTATAAACTCAACTATGTCAATTTGACACTATTTAGTATTTTATTTTTTTGAAATCCATAAAAACTTTATCACTTTGAATAAAATTTATTTAACCAAACCTAAAATGTCATATTAACTTATAAAATTAGTGTAATTAATAAGAAGTCTCAATTTACATTTATTTGGGTATTTGTAATATCAATTATTTTAATCTTTCCTTGATAGTGTAATTACAGCGTCATCATTGGGTCATAAATAAATAAATTATTTAATGTCTATATATAATAAATAAAATACCATTATGTAGGAAATTTATTTATATTTCTAATTAATATTTATATTTGAATTTATCTTTTGTATAACCTAAGATTAAAAATGGTTTAGTTATTAAACATTGCATTTAACTCTTTTAAATATTCTTTAAATAAAATAATAATAAATGTTCTAATCTTATCCATGTGGACTAAAAGGGGTCATATTTTATTCCTAAGGTTGTTTTTAGTCTAATTAAACTTATCCAATAGAATTAATACATGTGTTATGGTAATTATGATATCATTTTTCCCTTAATTACCCTATTTACTTTTAACCATGGTAATAAAAGTCAAAAGTTAATATTCACCAAAAATTATTTTCATCTTATTGAACAAAATTTTACTTATGGATATTAACCATGTCTATCTTATTTTTTAAATTCAACTCATAGAAGAGGTAAAATTAAGTTTTACACAGATTTCAAATGCTTTAAGGAGGTGGGTAAAAGACTGTAAAAAGTTCGATAAAGTTTTATATATCTAAAATTATTATAAAATGAATTCAATGAATTAAATTGAACTTATATAGGTATTATATATCTATTTTTACTTAAAATAAATTAAAATAAAATAACAATTTATTTAAATAAAATGTCGGTTTTAAATAATAACGCAGGTTTTTTCCCTATTCATCAAAACTTGAAAGTTTTAAGAAAAATACCCAAAATTTACACTAAGATAATTTGGATATTATGAATTCAAAAATGAAGTATATTTTACCAAATAAAAAACATATAAGTTGAATTTATAAATTTAAAATTAATTTCCGTTGTCAAATCCAAAAAGCGGGGTTTTAAAAATTAAAAACTTTCAAAAGATTAACAAGTGATTATGTCAATTTTAAATGTGAAATTACTTATAATGACCTGAATTTTATTAAATGGTAAAAATATAATCTAATTATACTTAAAAACCTCTCAAATACATAATTTAACACTATAAATTATTTTTATTACAAAATTTGTTTTCAATTAAAATGTAGTATTTTTCATTATTCGTCAAAATATTAAAGTTATTAGAAAAGTACCAAAAATTTATCCAGACTAAATTTTTATGTCCCTATTATAAATAAGACTTTAATTTCCTTTAATTTAATACATAAAAGTGTCAAATATTTTTTTTAAAAAGCGTTCTCCATTAAAATGCTGTAAAATTTCATTTTTTGAAAAATACTTCTTTTATGTAAAAAAATGAATTTGTTCTTATATTATGTCTAAGAAACACATAATATGGATGTTAAAATTATATAGAGTATATAGAATTCAGAATTCAGTTAATACTATTCATAACCTCTCTTTGAACAGTAATTTTAGTATGTTGTGGTGTGCTTGAACTCAGTGTTGCGTGTAGCACAAGCAATTGAATTACTTTAATGAGATAATGTACTATGAAATCTTGGGGTGTTACCCAAGATAATTATTTTAAATGCCTAATTTTTTCATGCCTATGAATGTCCATGTGATTCACTCTGACTAGATCATTTTTTTGGAATTATTTAATTTAATTTAATTGATGTGTTTGTAATTATTTATTATTACATTATATTTGATGGTCAGTGAGTCATCCCTTCTTCCATTATAATGTAGGACCTGCATGTCTAAGATTACTTATGTAATTCCCCATGACTAATTATTTTGTTCCCTATACTTTTATTTGAGTTATAAATACATGTAATTAACTGATTATCCCAAGGCACATGGAGGCAGTTCAAGGAAGAAACATAATTTAGACAACCCAAGCAATAAATTAGAGGAAAAGTGTTGTTCTACAACTTATTCCAATACTAGAATAAGAATATATTACCATAAGTTACCGGTTTATTTATTTTACACTGAATAAATCTTCCACTAAATTAGATCATGGTCAAGTAATTTATTTATTTATTTATTTATGTCTATGAATTATTTAATTTCTGGATAAAAGACCATGATCACATAAATAAATGAATTAATGTGAAAAGATGGAATTTAATTCAATGGATTATATGTATGTGTTTTATCCAAAAAGGTTAATTAATTTATTAAAATAAACCTAATATTAAAAACCCATGTAAAGGATGAAAAAATATATAATTTATGCATAATAAATTAAAATCCCTCATGTAAATATCAAGAAATATTTTTCCATCCATTGCTTGATTAGTAATGAATCCAATAGATGTAAGTGTTTAACAAACCCTTGTAAGGACACTAACTTTTATAAGGGTAGTTCTAATGAAGGTTTTCGATTGACTTAACCATTTTAAAGCTAGAGGAGTATACCTTTACAGACTTTGTGTAATTCAGAGGCATGTGTTGAGGAAGTCAAAGTTAGGGCTTTAGAATTGGGGGATCCACTCAGTGGATCAAGGAGATACTAGACTGCAGTGGGAAAACACAGTCATACCTTAATACTGCCACATAGCTTCACTAATCATTTTTGTGGTAATGTGAATGGGCATATGGATCCTTTAAACTAGAATTTTCCAAAAACTATATATTCTCAGTCTAAGGGATAGGGTGGTTTAGACCTGATAAAATAATGGGTGATTCAACAATAAAATTAATTATTATTATTTCTCACATAATTTTTAATCAAGAAATGCACAAATAATCTCTTTTAATTATTAAAAAATAGGAATAAAAAAACAAAAATACATTGTGATAATTCCTTAAATCCAAGTATGTCTTTCCAAATAAATTTTTTTGGATATTGTACAATTATTTATATGATTCATTGTTAATAAAAAGTTATTATTATGTGTTTGAATCCCCTACTCCTACTCTTCCACCCCAGTAGGTGATAGAAGGTAAAAAGGATTCCTACTAGAGATATGTTAAGGATTCTTCTTATGTTTGTTGTATTATATTATTGACTATGTCTGTAGAGTTGATGATAAAACATAAATAAATTTTTGAATACACCATAATATCGCATATCAATTCTCTTGTGAAAGTGAATGAAAGGATACAAATAAATAATATTATCAATGAAATATATCAGTGTAAATTAGAAGAAAGAAATATAGATATGGATCATTAATTTAAAATAATAAGGTATATTGATCAATTAATGAAATTGGGAATACACTTGGAAAATAAACTATCAATTAATATATTTTTTATCCTTATCACCACATTTGTATTTATTTTTATAATATTTGATAAATTAAATGGATAAGTCTCTCATTAATTTTTTACCATGATTCACCAAGAAGATAAGGACTAGTTGAGACTTGTTTCTCCACCTCTTATAATGAAAAGTTTGAAATACGAGGTCATAGATCCAATGTAACCAAAATCCAAAAGATCCTTTACAGATTCTTTCAAAGAGATAAAAGATTCAAAGGTAGAATAATGAACAAGAGGCTATTTGCATCTTACATTGAAATAATGGACATTGGAAAAAAATTACAATGAATTGAAGAAGAAATAGTTTCATCCACTTTAGATATATTCATCAAGTCTCTATCAATATATTATGTATTAAATACAGTTTGCTTCTAACATAGATGTTTCTAAATGAAAAAAACAAGAATAAATAGAGAGGTTATCGATTGAACTCAAAAGTTGATGAGAAAGGGTGTTTCCTATTTTAGTTAAGGGTATATCACTATTTTTCATTTCTATATTGGATTGATTAAATTTTGTAACAAGTGTTATGAAAACATTTAACTAATTGTCCAACTAGACAAAAGATGCATTATTTAATTCTTATAATTAATGTATTTATGGTAATTAAATACTAAACTAATAGTTTAATAACTGTTAAATCACAAATATCTATTATAATGAAAATTAATTTAAAAATATAAGACTCTTTATTGATTATGGAAAGATAATTATTTTCAAATTAAACAGAGAGAAGTTGACCTTTTTATACCCATAAAAGTGTTTTAGTATCAATTAATTTAAGATATATATTTAAAATAACTACTTATTATGTTTTAGAAAAATAAAACATTATAAATAAAGGTATGAAACAAAAATTTATATTTAGTTAAACATGTCCATAAAAACTACAATAAAGCTAAGGGAAACTTCATATACTTCATGATATTTCACTAAGACATTTTAGAAATGATAGGTGAAGTAATTAAGAGAACTTGGTAATGATTAAAGAACATCTAATATGTCTTAAAAGAAAAAATTATATCCAAATATTCATTGATCATATATTTGGAGTAAATGTAATCTCAAACTCACATTTCCATATACACATCATTTTCATTATGGTAAAAAAAGGAAGATCAATGGTGAGTCTTATATATATTTATGATCTTTCATTATTTCATTAACGAAATGTCTTGAAAATAGAAATTAAAAAAATAATCCATATGAAAATTAAATTGTATAATAGATATCATATTAATTGATATATGATAAGTATATATTATGACACTACCACAAGTATTTTATGAAACCTTTTTGTTAAAAGATTACTTTTTCTATAAATTAACATCAAAACACTATGGTTCATATGATTTAATAATCTTATGGTCACTAAGGATATTAATTTCTAGTCAATATCAACTAGATTTCCATAAAAGAAAACCTTTATATTTGAAGATAATGAGAGAATACTAAACTTATACAAGTAAAGGAACTAGATTTAAATGAGTGGGTATTGGAATACTAGACTCCACACCGCTTAGTGGGACTAGTAGTTCTAGAAATACATAAAATATATGAATTTATAACTAAAGAGGTAGTTTATATTCACCATTATGGCTTATATAGGAATTATTATTTTAGAATAAAGATTCTCACAATTCATTAGTAAATGGAAATATTCTAAGGTTGAAAAATACTTAAAAATACAAGTAATGGACCCCATGTTTCAATATTCAAGGACATAAAATTTTTAATGTTTCTAAAACATTATATTTCTAGTGAGTATTCAAGATAAATTAGACATGCATGGTACCATATGGTACCAATAATTAAGGATTGATTTTTTAAATGTCTAGTATGTGAAAAAACCTATATACCAATCATCATGAATAAAATCATTTTTTAATTCTGCTTTACAAATCATATTTATATGATCATCATATGGGGATATTGATTTTTTTAGCCACATCACATAGAGGAAACTTTATGGTAGATGTATATATGAACTTACCAAAGGGAAACCCTCTAGTGTATGTCTACTATGAATAACTTAAATGGATTAGTGAAATTAATGAATTCCAAAAAGATATATAGATTATATAAATTCATTTATGAATAAATCCTTAATAGTGATAATGGAATATTAATTTAGAATTTAATGAGTGTCATGATTCTCTATCTAGTTAGAGGTAGCAATATAAGTTTTCAAGATAGATATATTGACAACATACTGAAAATGAAAGTTATGTTTTACTAGTTTTTTAAGTCTTTGGAAAGATATTTTTTCAAGTATGAATGTTATAGGGAATAAGATCTACAATATAGACCCATGAGTTTGACAATTTTATTCCAAGTATATATATAAACTAGGTATTAAATATACAAGTTTTAAAAATTTAAGACTGAATTTTTATTGGCATATAATATGTAACGACCCAAAATAATGGGGCTCGCATGGCCATCAGAAGGTGGGGCTATCAAAACTCCATTCCTAGCTATAGTATTACAATGGTTGACAATAAGAACCAAAGATGCATAATTTTAATAGGAGGTGTTTTCATAATGTACCAGTAAGAACACAGCCAACCATCTCCATGGAATAGTGAAATGGAATAATAAGAAAAGATAGTAACATCTATAGTAAATTTTTCATGAAATATCTCTTGGGAATATATCACAGTACAAAAATAAAACTTAAGTGTAAAGGGGGGGAAACACACCCAAAAATAAATTAAGTCCCTCCCTGAAAAAAATTGGAATAGAAAATAGTTGAGAGAGCATGAATCTTGATATCTAATCTCAACCACCACATATGGTCTATATTATTATAGACCAGGACCTGCATTCCCGGATTTGGTTTTGAAATCAAAAATTTTATATATACGACATTTAGGATGATAATTATGACTAAATTTTATTCATCTAAACTATACGGCACCAAAAGGGAAAATTGGTAACTTATAACCTCTAAAACTTTTTAGGTTTATAGTTTTAGAGAATTTAGAATAACTTTAGTATAAAAAATTCCCATGAAATTAAATGATCATTTCTCCCACTTAACACATATTTTTTTAATAATTAGGAAACCAAAATTATCCTCGTGAAATTTTTTATAGTCATAATTCATTCAAACTCATTCTTTATAACTTGGTGAAAATGAAACAGAAGAAGGGTGAGCTAAAAATCTCAGTAAGGGTAAACATAGTCATTAAAAATTGAATGTCATCAATGAGAAAAAAAAGTGCATAAGGGCAGGATGACATAATCAGAGTGCATGATAGAATCATAAAATAACTCATACCCATAAATAACTGGATCATCAAATCTAAATACATGGAAAATTAAAGAATCATTATAATAAATAATAATGAGCCATGTGATATCAATATTGTTCAAATGAAATATCATAATCTCATAATAGGAAATTAATACCATTTTCGGCAACTTGGAGAACTATATTCATAAACCATTTTCAAAAATATTTTAAATTGAATAAAAATTTGGTTAAGTTATAATATAATCATTACCCAGTGCATTAGATTGATATTTTAGAACACATGTCCTTTAAGATACTACAGGCTTACCCGATGCTATTTAGGCCACCCCATGTTAAGCTGTAACAAGCTTACCTAACATTATTTGTTCCACCCTATGTTAAGATGTAATGTGATTACCCAGTGATATCTAGGAAAACCCATTATTTATAATGTCTAAGAACCAAATAAAGAATAAATCATATTGAGAATTCATTTAATCACATCTCATTGAAACTACCTTTATTTTTTTCAGAACAAGATTAAACCTTAGAAAAGAAATGGGTTACACAAAAATATATTTGAAACATGATTAACCAAGGGAAAATAAATGGTTTATATAAAAATATCTTTGAAACATGATCAACCCATGAAAATAAATGGTCTCCATAACAATCTCATTGAAAAATGGTTATACCGTGGGGAATAAATGGGTTCCATAACAATCTCATTGAAACAATTTAAATCTATCTAAAGAAAGAATGAGGATGATATTATTAAAAAATAAACTCCTTAGAGAATAAACAACAATAATGGATGTTGATTTGGATGAATGTAAATACCATTAATATAAAATTAATTTTTTTGAGGTAAATATCCTTTTCATTTTGAAAATATATTTTTAAAACATAAAACATTTTGAAAACATTTCTTTTTAAATAATCCTGAAAATGTATTAAGGAATATTACCAAATAATTTAAAACAATTTTTAAAAATTAAAACTTTTTTAAAACAATTTCCATGGAAAATTACCTTAAAATACCATCTGAAAACATTTTTAAAATATTTTTATAAAACAGTTGTTATAAAGAACAAATATTTCCATAAAAAAGAAAAATGATGTCGGATTTTATTAAAAATACTTTATCAAACATTTTAAGTAAAAAAGAGTTGGAAAGTGTAAAAATTACTTGAATGTATCATGAATAAAAATATTATAATATAATTCATTATAATTATAATATTTCAACATTGGAGATTTAATCATACACATTCCTACTAAATGATGAGATTGTAACTAAAAACTACGACCAATTTGGTAGCTTTGAATCACAATACCCATGAAGAAAAATCATTAAATGAAAATTATAATATCAATAAAATAATTATATAAAATATATAAATTGTCAAAGGTGAATAATATGCACCTTATAAAATAATTAAGGTGTATAATATAACTTACATCTCAAAGTAGGAAAATTGATACATAAATCCCTTAACGATTTGGTAAATTTGAAATCATAAACCCCATGAAAGGGGTATCCTCAAATGAAAATAAAAATAAAAATAAAATTTAAGTATATTAATCATAAAATAAATTCATGGTAAGTATATACACCACGTAACAATAATAAGTGGTGAATAATACATGTATCTCACAAAAATAAAAGTGAGACCAGAAAAACACTTACCTCATTCTTACATTTGATAAAACATGATATAAAATTATAAATAGTGTCTTTAAATATATTATTAACTTATTAAAGGACCATATTAATATTTTTTATAACATATATTATTTATTAGGACCTTTTATTACACATTTAGTTTCAATTCCTTGTTAAAGTTATGTTTTAGTTAATAACTTTTTTTTCATAAATGTTTTGACTTGATATTTTTTGACCAATAACATGGATAATTGTTTAATAATATCCAAAAATTAATCCATGATATAAATATCATATATATTTATTATATATGTATTTATATTAATCCATAAAATTTATTGATAGGAAATGAAATACATCGTTCATGTAGATGGTAGAACTTACATACAGATAAAATCCATTTTTCATTTTCTTATTGACTTGATAGAAAGAAAAGTGAATGATATATTATAATTATAGAATAATTTTTATGACATATATATCACAAACTTTTACTAAATCTGACCTTAATACCTTCCCTATAGAGGATGAATGACTCACATCGATTTACGAGGTTGTATTCATTGTACACACGAATGGTGTTAATATATTCCCATAAAATGGAAATCCAGAAGCTATGTGTGATATAAAAATTAAAGAATCATAATAATATAAAAATATCATAAATATAATATATTAATATTTATTTCATCACTATTATCTACCTTCAATGTTGGTAATGGAAAAACGAATGACATCGGTTCGTGAGGTGGTAGTTTTTCGTACACACGAACAAATATTTTTTAACACATTTGATGTAAGTGTGTGTGTTTATATATCATAAACATAGAATAAACTTCTCATTACATGTATTATACTTAGGTTATTATCTAATCATGATATAAAAATAACTTAAAGTGGTGGAGAAAGAAATATAATAAAAAATCTTTTAGAAGAACATTACCTCCTCATCGGTTATCCTCTTTAGGTTTACACGAAAACATTTAAATATTTTATTTATACCAAAAATAAGGCTTATATGATGAATGTAGGTAATTATTGAAGTAATTTGGTCTGGTTTAGTATGAGACAAAATGATAGATATGCGTGAAGAAGTGGGGAGAGTGAGTGCATTTTTATAGTTGAGGAGGAGGGGCATTCTTGTAAATACACAAAATTATTTACTACTATGAGGTATCCCATACCTCATGTGAATAAAATATTGAAAAATAATTTATGTGACGAATTATTTAGTTAGGGAACATCTCCACAACATAAAATAAAACACATTTTTAAAAAATTATTCCTTAACTCCTACGTTTCCTTTTTTTTTGTTTTAATTTCTCATTAATACAATTTTTTATAACCTAATTATTTTATACATTAAGAATAAATAAAATTAAGATTGATTATAAAATTTATTCCCACTTATTATAAATATGAAATAAAATTATAATATAAAAATCCCATATGTGTAGGAAATTAATTTTAGCAGAAGCGTTTGTAAGGTGCAAAAACACTACTTAAACCCTAACTGCACCAACAATGTTTATTCTATTTAGGGGTTAATAATTTTATTATAAAAGATAAATTTGTTCATTAATGGACTATAATTTCTATTTTTTATATTTTAAAAAATAAAATCATATAATATAAAGGTTTTGGTAATTTTAAATCATTTAATAAATTATAATTTTTTATAAAGTAACATAAATATCAATTTTAACATTGTTTATTTAATTTAAATTTAAAAATTATCCATAAAAAGTTGCAATTTGAATATTTAATTTCACACTTGTGTAAAATGATATATTATTCTAAAAAATTAAATTAAAACCACAATTCATTTATTTCATTAACATTTAATATTTTCTGTATTATTTATTTTAGTTAATTATTAACTAAATAATTTCTACATTGGTGTTTTTAAGCACTTTAAGCAACAAATTCTTCTCTAAAAATTAGTGATAAATTTTTATGATGATTAAAAATCTTTTATAATTAAAAATAATATATATAACTGAAATAATATGTTTTTTCACTATCCAAAATCATTATAGATGTTAAAATCATTGAAATTTTAATTTTTTTCTACAATTAACATATTATATAGGTCCCTTTCAGGGTATTGAATTTTTAATTGCTCATAAAAATATATCATAAGGTCATATGTGTAGAAATATGTCCTCACCATGGGTTTTTTGACATGTTTTGGATCATTTTTAAACATTATATTCTATATTTAACAACTAAGTAAAATCATTTTTTACTTTAATCGCTGAAATTAATATTAATTCTTTTCACCAATCCTTTTTGTCAAAAATTAAGTTGACCTTATTAGATAATATAAAAAATTTATTATTAAAAAATTTAATCCATTTCTTAAAATTCAATTAACATAAGTGGAATAATTTAATTTAAAATTAATCCCATAGACATGATGAGAAAGTGTGTTTTTAAAATGGAAGGGTTAACAAGTTCACAATGTTTTTATATCAAAATTAAATATGAAAATTATTCAAATACCATGTATTTTATTAATATATGTATAATTTAACTATTTTTACTTCAAAAACAATTTAAAATATAATTTATCTTTAAAAATAATTTAGGCAGAATATGATTTTCAATTAAAATTCAGTATTTTTCACTATTCACCAAAAAATGAAACTTTTCAGAAAAATACCAAAAAATCAACCTAAAATAATTTTGATATTAAAATTTAAAAAATTTAGTTTATTTTTAAAAATAAAAATTTTAAAAATTTAAAATATTAGTCTTTAAATAAGTACGGTATATAAAGGTTACAAAACTATTTTTTAGAAAAAAATAAGTTTTTAAAGTGTAAAATTGGGTTTATTTTTAACTATTGTCTAGAAAAAACATAGGATGATTGTGAAACATTTTAGTGAATATATTATATAAAAATTTCATTAATAAAACTCCACATGAGTGATTTTATAATTTTATTGGTTTAAAACAAACTTGTGTGCATTTAAATAGTTTTTCATAAAAATATTTCCTTCTATTTTCAAAAGGGGTTTATTTGCATTTGTAGTTAATTGGTCACTAAATAATTCATTATACATACATGTGTAAAAAAATATTTTCATAATTTAGTTAATCCGGTTCATACTCTCCATTCCAATGGATATGTGATAACTATTATATGAAACAATAATATTAATAATACATTGTTGTTCGGTAGAACTTGGTCTTGCGTGTAACCCATGCTATTGAAGAAACTAATTATTACGTATATCTTAAGATAAAATGAGTTTTTAATGTATTTAAGATAAACTCAATGTTTCATTTCCTTTTTTATAATTAATATAATTTTATTCTTTTAAAATCTCAAGGTGTTACATCCTCCCCCGTTTAATAAATTCCATCCTAAAAATTTAATCTTTATCTCGATAATAAAAGGATGAAAATTTGATAATACTTTTTTGTAAAACCACATTACAAAAAGGGTTAGTAAAACATTTTATTAATAAGATATAAAATTATCTAAGAAGTCCATCTTGAATAACACATAACTAGGCTTCTAAATAGAAGTACATAGGTGGGAATGGTGGAAAGCGTAAATAATTATAGGCATTGATTGGGGACATTAGCACATGAAATTGATTGATTAATGGAATATTATGGGACTCAAAACTATAAATATTTGATGGTCAAAGAGACCATAAATTTATTATAATTTATGGTAATAAGATAACATTTTTCTTTCAAGATCCTTTTCCTAGATTTGGGGAATTCTATTACATCAAGACTAAGATAATAATGGATATATACTTACTTAATTTGTAGAATTTCATCTTTTTTTCAATTTCCACAACAATATCATATTTTTCTACAAATTATGAGTATTAAAGAATAACTTTTAATTATTTATGAACTAAAAACACAATTTATAGAAAACATAACCATAAAAGTTATAATTAAGATATTCTCCATATCTTTAGACATTAACAGAAACCAAAATCAATAGATCATTGTAAAATAAATCCCAAAATGAGTCAATCATCATATGATGCACTAATATTCATAATTAATACTGGAATTTCAAATACAACCATTCCATAAATAACTATCACTAAATTTTTTAAAACATTTCCTAACTAATTTCAAATCCCAAATATTAGAAGTATTTGATCAAATATTCTTCCAAGATAAATAAAAAATTATTATCTAATTGAAATACCATATGTTTCTATAATAAAATTAATCATTAATTATAAAAATTTCATACTAAATATGATATCATATAGGATAATGGAAGGTGTGAAACCCTTATCATTTTTCGGTCATTGGTTCAAGCCCCAACACACTGTTGTATGTGATACATTTTCAGCCAACATACGAGTTCCACTTTTTTATTGAAATATAAAAACTAATTCCTCCCTAAAAAACTTCATGTTGATCCAAGGTGTTACAAATACTTCAAAAAAATTGTTCCAAAAATATATTATTAACAATGTTTTTACTATATAAAACCCTCAAATGGTATTTCTAATACATTAAACTCACAATAGACCTGTGATGGTATCCATAACTTTTAATATTACCTCATAATAAAAAATACTAATACCTAATGTTATCTAAACTGACCATTGATACAAACAATAACAACCTAGGACCTACACTCCACGATTCAATGCTAAAATCATAATCATTACATTTCCATCTTTGATGCGGATAATTGTCACCCAATTTGTTTTCATATAAACCATATAGTATCAAAATAAAATATTGTATCACCTAAAAACTCTAAGGCCTTTTAGGTTTAGAGTTGTATATATTTAGGAAAAACTCATACCTAAAAAATTCACATGACTTTAAATGAAAATTTCTCCCACTTAAACCAGTATTTATTTCACATTAGTTCATCAACATCATCTTTGTGAACTAATTTAAAGACATAATTATTTCTACATCATTCTTTCCAACCTAGGGAAAAGGAAAAATAATAATTAACAATTGAATACCATCAATGTGAATAAGCATGAATAATGGTATGATGAGATAATCATAGTGTATGAGATAATCAAAAAATAACTCATACTCATTAATACTTAGATCCTAAAATATGAAAACATATAAAAAGAAAGAGTCATAAGAATCAATAATCATGAGCTATGTGATATCAATCATGAACAAATGAATCATCATAAACTCATATCAAGTAGCTAAAACCCTTTTTGGTAACTTAGATAATAATATTCATAAAATCCTTTCAAAACCCTTATAATTGGAATAACCATATGGAAACCATTCAATATAATCATTACCCAATTCATTGGAGTGATTTATTAGTGCAAAAATCATTTAAGATATTACAAACATACCAGAAGCTATCCGGGCTAGCCCATGTCAAGCTCTAACTGGCTTACCTGAAACTATCTAGACAACCCAATACTAAGATGTTGCAGGATTAATTGGTTCTATATAGGCACACCCATCATTTATAATTTCAAATATGAAATAATTAATAAATCACATATATAATCCATTCCATCATAACACATTCAAACTAAAATTATTATTTTTCGAAAATGATTATCCAATGGAAAAGAAACTGTTTCCATAATAATGTCATTGAAACATGATCAACCAAATAAAGAGAAACTTGTTCTATGAAAATAACTTTAAAAAATGATCAACATATTTAGAAGAAATAGTTTCGATAAAAATTTCATTAAAACATGGTTATCCCATGTTGAAGAAATGGTTCCATTAAAACATTATTTAAACAATATCAATCCAACAAGATAAATAATGAGGATGTTATCATTACAAAATAACCCCTTTTATAATAAGTAAAAAATGATATTTTTTTACATTTATGAATTTAAATACCATTAAAACATTATTAAAAGCATTTTGAGTAAAATACCTATTTCATTTTGAAAATCAACTATTAAAACACAAAACATTTGGAACAAATTTTTTATTTGAAAATAACCTTGAAAATGTATAAAGGAAGAATTTAAAATAACATTAAAAACATTTTAAAACATAAAACACGTTTAAAATAATTTCCCTTGAAATTTATCTTAAAATTTAATATAAATATAATTTGAAAACATTTTTAAAAAACATTGTTTTGAAAGAACATAGATTTCCAACCAAAGAGGGAAAGGAAGTTGAATTTTCATAAAACACTTTATCAAAAAATTTATGTACCAAAGAGTTTAAAATTGGTAAAATTATTTAAAATATCATGAATAAAAATAGGATAATGTAATTCATTAGAATAATAATATTTTAACCTTAGATAGTTAATCATACACAATCTCAATAAATGATGAGATTGTCGAAACAATTCTTACCACTTTGGTAACATTGAATCAGAATACCTATGAAAAAATATCATTGAATAAATCTTATAATATCATGAAAATGAGTAAATTAATTTTATAACATATAATAGTGGTAGAATATACTCCTTATAAAAGAATGTAGGTGTATAACAAAACTTACATCTCAAATAAGGAAAATTGAGACAAAAATTCCGTAATTTTTTGGTAACATTGAATCTGTAACCCCGTAAAAAGAGATCCTAAAATTTATAAAAAATATATATTAAATGTAAGGATATGAATCATAAAATATGATCATAGGTAGTATATACACCTCACAAAAAAAATTATAGTGAATAAAACATGTATCCACCAGAAATTAATGTGATACGAGAAAAAACATTACCTCATGCTTCATTTTGATCAAATGTCATTTAAAATCTTATAAATTGGTTTAAAACAAGTTATTAACTTATAATAATACAATATTAATATTTTTTAATATTATATATTATTTTCTTATGTCCTTTTATTACCTTTTGATTAACAATTCCATGTTTAAATCATGTTTCATGAAATAACCGATTTATTTTTCATATATGTTTTGACTTCCTATTTTTTGTCCGAATACTTAAATAATTGTTTGATAATATCAAAAAATTAAATCATGATAAAAATATCATATATATTTATTATATATGTATTTAGTGTAATCAATAAAATTTATTGATATGAAATGAAATACACTGTTCATGGAGATGGTAGGCTATATGTACGCCTAAACACCATATTCATCTTCCAATCAGTTAAAAAGAAAGTAAAGTGAAAGTTATATTATCATTATATAATAATATTTATGTCATATGTATCAGATATTTTTTTAAACCCACAACTAATACATTCTATTTATAGTGTTACAAAATCACATCACTTCGCGAGGTGGTAGTCCGCCATAGAAATGAACGTAGTTATCGTATTCCCACAAAATTGAAAGCATGAAGTTATGTGTGATATAAATATTATATAATCATAATAACATCATAAATATAATATATATCATATATAAACAGTATTTCCTTCATTATTACCAACCTTTAAATGTGGTAATGGAAAAATAAATGACATTTTTCATGAGGCGGTAGTCTACCATACCCACAAATGATGATTTTATAACCCACATGATGAAAGTGTGTGTGGTTATAGGTTTTAATTTTATTATAAAAACACATAATTATATTTAATATACTAATTTTATTATATAATAATGGTATATATATAATTTTGGGAGGTGGAGAAGGAAATAAAAAAACTCGTTTAGAAGAAAATTACCTCTTCTTTGAGTATTCTCTTTTGGTTTTCACTAAAATTATAAAAGATTTGATTTGTTCCCAAAATAAGGCTTCTATGATTATGTTAGGGAATTTTAGAAGTTAATTTTTTGGGTTTTTATGAACCAAAATTCAGGATATGTGTCAAGAAGTGGGGAGAGTGAGTGCCTTTTTATATTTTTTGAGTGGTATAATTATTGTAAATACTCAAATGTATTTACTAATAGGAGGTATAAATTAAATAATGTGCATATAAAATAGAATAAAAAGATTTTATAGGGATGATATTTTCGAGACAAACTTCCACCCCAAAAAAATAAAATAAATCTTTTAGTCATTTGTTCTTTAAGTCCTAAGTTTTCTTATTTTTTCATTTTGGTTTTTCATTAATGTAACTTGTTTTCTAAACTAATTAATTTATCCATTAGGATTAAATTAAAGTGGTAATAATTAAAGTATATATATATATATATACACACAATTATTATAAATCTTAAACTCAAATTATAAAATAAAAATATCAAGTGTGTTGGAAATTAATTTTAACATAAGCGCATGAAAGCACAAAAATACCACTTTAACACTAACTCTACCTAAAATGTTTTTTGTATATAGAGATCAATATGTTCATTATAAAATATAATTTTTCCCATTAATATAATATATTTTATATTTAGTGACATTTAAGAATCACTTTGTAGAATATATAATATTGAGTAATTTTAAACCATTTAATAAAATATCAATTATTATAAAACATTAATGTAAATTTTGACATTATTTATTTAATTTAAATTTAAAAAATAACAAGATAAATATGGAATTAGAATCTATTATTTTAAAACCTATTTAAAATTATATATTCATCTAAAAAAATAACATTAGAAAACAATTAAATCAATTTACTTTTCTTTTAATATTTTTGGTATCATTTATTTAAGTTAATTATTAACCAAATAATTGATGGGGTAACGTTTCATAAGAATTTTTATAAAATATATTGTCTCTAAAAATTAAATATAAATTATTTTGATGATAAAAAATCATTTATGCCTCAAAATAATATATATAACTGATCCAATATTGGTTTTTTTCCTACCCTAAATCAGTATAGATTTTAAAATCACTGAAAGTTCATTTTTAGTATTTTTCTTTACTTAACTTATTATATAGTCAATTTCATAAAATATTATTCCCATTAACTCAAAAATATCGATACTAAGTCATAATGGTCAACATATGTCTACACAATGGGTGTTGTACATGTTTGGGTCATTTCTACACTTTATATTGCAGGTTAAACATCTAAGTAAACTCGTTTTTACCTTGATCATTGTAATTAATTTAAATTGTCTTCAGTAATCAATTTAGATAAAAATTAACTTGAAATTATTAAATAAAACAAAAAATTATTATTCCAAATATTAAATCAATTTTATCAAATTCAATTTATATAATTGGCAGTATTTAATTTAAAATTAATTCCCTAACATGATGAGAATGTGGGTTTTTAAAGTAACAAATCCAAAAGATCGCAATGTTTTTAAATCAAAATTAAATATAGAAATTACTATAATGACCAATATAGTATTAATATATGTATAAGTTTACTATGGTGACTTTAAAACAAACTCAAAATGCAATTTAACTTTGTAAATAAGTTAGATAAAAGTGTTTCTCACAATTCAACAAAAATTAAAACTTTTCTGAAAAATAGTTCACCCTTTGATTGTTTTGGTATTCCAATATCCAAAATAAATTTTATTTTTTTGATATAAAATTTATAAAATTTTCAAATATATATTTTTTAAATAAATTTTCCATAAAATTCAACAAAACTTATTTTTAGGAAAAAGATGGGTTTTAAGCATAAAATTTGGTTTATTTTTATCTATTGTCTAGAAAAAACATTTGATGAATGATAAAAATCATATTTTATATATTACTTATAAATTTTATTAATATAATCCCACAATATTTATTTTTTATTTTATTTTTATAAAACACACATCTGTGCATTTAAATAGTTTTTCAGAAGAAGATCACTTTTATTTTCAAGAGGCTTTTATTTTCATTTCTAATTAATTACTTATAAAAAAATCAGTGTACATACACATGTAAAACATATTTTTATAATTCATTTATTCATTTTGATACTCTCCATTCCAATGATAAGGTGATAACTATAATATTAAATAATAATAATAATAATAATAATAATATATTGTTGTTTGTTAAAACTTGGTATTACATGTAACACAAGCGATTGAAAAAACTCATTTTTGTGTGTGTCATAATATAAAATGAGATTTGAGTGTAATGAAATATAAAATTAGGGTTTCATATCATTTACCCTATTGAATATAATTTCCCTTTTTTTAATCTTGGGGTGTTATATATGCACCCGAGTATCACTATTCTCCATCGATGTCACTTCCAAAATGTCCATCGTCTGTATGAGAAATTACACATACATGGAAATCCCGTGTAGGGTTAGTATATGGATACCTAATAAGACAACATGAAAACCTCAAATGGTGAAATATATAGATGTTATAGGATTAGTTATCTCAACACAAAGAAAAAGGGAAATGAGACCCATTAATATAAATATGTATGCTCAAAAAAACTAGATGAGAGGGAAAGGGGATCTTCATCTCATAGACCATCCTTAGATGATTAGACTACCTATAGATATAAAGGTCCATAATTGATGTATGAAATCCAAAATTCCTTATTGATAAAGTCACAAGGATGACCCACACCTCTCTATTTCTCCACAACCTGATGGTGAATTATATATAATATAAAGAGAACCAACGACTTAGTAGATAGGGGGATTCCAATCAATATATAGATACAAGACCCACAAACTAATGTGTCAGGGGTATTCCACTTAGAAGATATAGAAAAAGGACCCATTACCTAGTGCCTCAAGGGGGTGACACTTCCTGGTCATATGACCCTCACCCTAGTATGTCAGGGGGTGCCTCTCCAATGGAAGAGAACCAATTCCATAGTATGTACGGGGGTGAAACTCATAGGCTAGAGGACCCATGATCTAGTACTTCAGGGGGTTCTACTCAAAAAATTTAAGAAGTATGGGGGACCCAGACCCTAGTACAATAGGGGGTTTCCAACCCTAACAGATACTTATTTGATAACCCTCTCTGATCACTTCCATCATCATGTATCACAAAAAGAAGAGTCTTACATGGAACACCTCACATTATATCTTGAAAACCAGCGTGGAGGCCACCATAATGTTATATATGTAAAACTACTTATATTAGGATAATTTTGGGCCAAAATATGAGTACAAATGAAGGAGATATAATAGAAATAAGTTTTAGAGGGAACTACGTGGTGTGTATGGGTCCCAAATGACATGTGGTCCTATATTTATTCCCTGTTGTGTGATCTTATGAAACTATATTGGAAATTTTTTCACTATACATGAAATTTATGGGGTACACATGATGTGTCTCATCCACACAAGGCCTGCTAGTGTGCTTTTTTTGTTTTTTTCTTCAGGTTTTGTGTATGTTCCTCATTATTCCCATGTTCTCTAGGTCATGCCCATGTTCTTGGCCATGTACTTGGTCATGCTTGGGTACTAGCCCATGTCCATATACTCCAATAGTAAACGATGTGTCCTCCCTCTTTGGTTATTTTGAATGTTCTACCTGGCACACATATTGGCCACCCAGGGTGGGTCACACAACATGTGGTCCTAACCACACAACATTTGATTCTTTTCTTCCTTGAAACCAATGTAATTGCAGATGCGTGGGACTACACAATGTGAGTTATTGGAACACATATCATGTAGTTTTTTTTCATAGAAAATAAATTTAAGCATTTAGTTCCACACACCCAAATTCTCCACCATGATTTCAACCCATGGACTACTAGAATTTTTTTGAAATTGAAGGTAGTGATATCGACCGTCAATTTACCAGCCTCCAGTGGTAGAAAATCTGAATCCATCCACCCACATGATTCATATAGCACTTCGTGGCACATCTCCCATTACCTACCATCACTACTCTAGAACCCATATCCATATAGGGCTCACCCAAATCCCGCAAATTTCCTAGATCCATTCATAAATCATATTCTTGGTTATCTATCTCTAATCCACAATGAATCTAGGGGTTCTATCACAATTGAACCCACCCCAACAATGTTGAAATGCAACCCCATGGACCAACAATGAAGAACAATGAGGATAAATTCAAAGGAATGAAGTAAACCCTTCACTTTATAATAATTATTGTCTAATAATTCTTGTCCCATAATCACATAATAGTGATATCAAGGGAGATATTAAGGCTTAGAAATCATAGTCAAATTTAAATAATCAAAGTATTTAAATAGGCTCATGTGATGAATTTATAAATCCAAATCAATAAGTAGATAGAAATTTTCATTCTCAATCATTTAATAAAAATGATGATTTCCATAATTAATGATCTATACCACTATTATGGATCAATCTTTGGTTAGGAATGCATTTTACAGTGATGGATTAGACCCGCTACATTCAATATCTCTTAATCCACTTCGATCAGATCACCATTCATACCAAATACATTTTTCCATTTTAAATGAAACTAATTTAATGATTAGCGAGAACTTTACATTTCTGAAGGAAAGTTAAAAAAGTTGAGCCCAAGAAAAAAATGTTCAAATTAAAATTTTAAAAAATACATAATCCTCCATCTTGGATCACGTGTTATCTCAAGTCACTCGCTTGCCACGATCTGCGCACTTATTGCATCAAACAACTTATCCTTTAACCTCCACATCATTTTAACACCAGTGAGACCACCAGAATACTCATTGATGTAATATTCATCTTCATTTTTGTCTCACATACATCACAATCATCACAATATAACTCTTTCATCTCAAAACTATGGTCCTCCACTACATACTGTAAAAAAAAATTCTAGAAAACCAGTTGGAATCGTCATCATCACCATCGCCCCTTCACCGCCATGCCCCACTAGAAACCAAAACATTAAAGACATTTGAATTCTATCGAATACCCCATAAAAGATCACAACCTTATCATCAAACCCCATAAAATATGGAATAACCAGACCGATATAACCAAATGAGCTCACTCAAAAAATAATAAGAAAACTACACGACACCATCGAGAGAGACACCAACGACTGCCACCATAACCATTCATGAACAAAACCAAACCATAACCACCAATCAAAACACCCCTTAATAATATTCACACAGATCGACTGCTGAGAAGAAGAAAACAAACCTACACCAGAGGCCTGAAGAAAAAATCTGAATAATCCTAACCCTCAATGAAGGCTGCTTGCAAAGAACACATTCTATCGAAACACGCATCCAAAACCCACATTTAAACCACTAATAAATATCTGACAAGGAGGGTAGTAGTGACGAAAATTGAAAGAGCAGTGGTAAGAGTGTTTGGAGACTCTAGACGTTGGCAAAAATAATGAAGTACAAAATCAAGAACCTTCAAAATAAGAGAAATCTGAACCAGGCAGTGCCTTGAGACTCATCAACCACTGAGACGAAAGATTCAAAACATCTTTAAACCACCACTCCATAACTGAACTAGAGAGTCGTAGAGAAATATGAGGTCATTGGTCTAGAAAGATCGACTGACAGCTTCAGTAGAAAACAACCCACATCAGGACCCCAAGACCTCTAAGAAGTGGAAGATGACAACACTAAAAGAAATATGAAGTGCCTTTAATAGATTTAAAGAGTGGGGAAGGACCAATTTGAAAGATTGCAAGAACTCATGTCACCAAGGACTCCAAAGAGAAGGGTTTCAGGAGGAAACCCTATGTGTAGCTAAGAGTAGGAGGAGAGCAAGGAGAGAAGGGTTTCATTTATATCATCGTTCATCATCCAATGTTAATATGAGAATGAAGAATTCTCTCTTTCTTCCCTCATATCTTAAAATAGTAATGTTTATAAGCTTATAAAATCATATTAACTATTTTTTTTAAATAGGGGGGTTTAGGTTAGGATTACTAAATAAATAAATAAATTCAGTTAAGGTACCTACCAATGGATTCCTCTGTTGAATGTATAGTAATGACCAACCATAGATCACACCTAGTATAAACCCCATATTCTATAATCAACTGTGGTTTTAGATTTATGATTCAAGTATCCTCTCAAGTTATATTCCTCTTTTTCAGGAAAACTATATGTGTGTGATATGAATATGATTAATATTTTTTTAATATCAATTTCATGCTCACCAGGACTCTGAATCTCACATTATCTCATTTACAAGCTCTAAAAATATTCTTTAATATATTTAAATGTTTTACAAGTCAAATAAAGGGTCATTACATTATTCCCCCATTCATTTATTTTCATCCTGAAAATCATAAGATAAACAAAAAGGTGGGGATACTAAGCCCACAACCGGATCTATCGCTCATAATAACTCTCAGGTATTCTCTTGTGATGCCACGTCACATGAAGCAAGGGAACGAATTATCCTCACAATATACTATCCCACTAATCCTTGATCTCCATTGGGTATTTTATGAAGGTGGATCCGTCTTATTTTTCTGGTTCACCCCATTAAAAAATTTATGTATGATCAGGCATGTATCTCTTCATCTATGAGACATGGAAGATGTCATACACCCAGTAAAACTATTGTGATAGGGATAAATGGTAAGTAACCTCACCAACCCTATATAGAATCTAGAATGACTTGATGAACCTCAATTATAGCTTTAATTCCATGAAAAACCTCTACAATATTCATTGTGGGGTGACTTCTAAAAAAGAATGGTATCCCAACTTGAACTCCAAGGGCCTACAACATTGATCTATATAATATTTTTATTAGCTCTAGGTTTTCCTAATACACTCATTGATCATTTGAACATTATACCACATTACCTTCACAATCTTGGTCCCAATAATAGATTCATTTTCAATCTTAGTCCAACACAAGGGTGACCTACAGGGTCTCTCATATAGAGCCATGAAATGGATCATGTTGATCGTAGAGTGACATCAGTCATTATAAGTGAACTATACAAATATAAATTGATCTTTCTAGATTTGAAAAAATTCCTAAACAAAATCCCTCATTATATCCTCCATCACATTTAATAGTGCACACGGTATTCCCATCCATTTAGGGGTGAAATTCCATACTTATCAACAACTAGTACCCAAAATCTTCTTGAAGGACTCTCCATAATTGTGATGTAAACCATGAATCAGAAAATGAGATAATTGTAAAGGGTACCCCATAGAGCCATATTATCTCCCACACATACAACTATCCCAAACTCTCTAATGAACTCTACTCCCTAATATAAATGAAGTGGGATGAAATTGTGATTCAGTTAATAATCACCTAGATTTCATCATCAAATCTCACTATCCATGGAAGCCCTGTAAAAAATTACATGGATATATCATCCCATTTACACTCTGGGATCTCAATAGGTTGTGTAAAACCTTATATACCCTAGTTCCCGATCTTCACATACAGACATGGGAGACACCAAGAGATGAACTCGACTACACTCCACCACATTCCATCCCACTAAAACTATCAATAAAGGTCCTTTTACATATTTCCCACACTAGGATATAAATCCAAATAAGAAGTCCGAAACTCCTTCATCACCTCTCACATCTTAACTAAAAACACCATCCTTCCCTGGAAAATTAGGACTTGCTTACCTCCTACATAGAATCAATCTATTCAATGTCCTTAGGATATCTAGTCATAATGAACCTTTTAGTAAATGTATCCTAAATGATTCTCTATCAAATTATGAGAAGAATAGGAATAAACATCATTGATTGATGAAACATTTCACCCAAATCCTCTACATGGGTCAACAGTAAAGAAGAAAACTTCTTAGATTCCTCCTCCACCATGCGAGAATGGGTCTTCCTACTAAGGTAATCTTCTACCATGTTTACCTTCTAAGGAGTGTAGAATCACCTGAATTCATAGTCCAATTGGAACTCCATCCATTGTATGTGTCTTATGTTTAGATCTATATGGATGAAGATATACCCAAGACACTGATGGTTTGAGTAAAACAATGTTCTAGCCCAAAATATAATGCCTCCACATCATTAGAATAAAGAAAATGGATACTAAATCCAATTCCTTAGTCACATAGTTATACTCATGGGGTCTCAAATACCTCGATCTTTATGTGATCACTACCTGCCTCTACATCAACACATGGCCAATCCCATCTCTAGATTCATTATAACTCATAGCCCCAACATACATGCAATGGAAACCCTCAGCCTTAAATCTTCAAAGGCTCCCTAAAAATATTCAATCTAGGTAAACAACTAGCATTTCCATGTTAGGGTAGTCAAATGGGATACAATCCTAGAGAGTTAAACCCTAAACCTCTTTTATTACACTACCAATCCAAGAAAATTTTTGCCTATAACATTATCTAGGATGGATCCTAAGAAATAATTGAAAAAATCTTTGTTGGGTCTACAACTATTCCATGCTCAGAAATGAATTTCCCAAAAATTTGACCCTCACAGATCAAGAATTGGAATTTTGAGAGATTACCATAAATCTAGTTCTCCTAGAGTAGGTCTAAGATCTTCTTTAGATGATTTGTATGATCCTCCTATGATATAGAGTAATTGAGTATGTAATCAAAGAAGATAACCACAAATCAATCCATGTATGGACGGAAGATCTGTTTCATCACATCCATAAACACAATGGTGGAATTTGTCACACCGAAAGGCATCATTGAAAAATCATAGTGTCTGTAGAAACATTATAATACCACCTTCAGAATATCAGCCTCACAAACACTCAACTGGTGGTAGGAAGAAATGAAATAGATCTTTGGGAACCAACTCAAACCACAAAACTGACCAAATAGTTATTCAATACTCGATATGGGTTACTTTTTATTTATTGTTTCATGGTTCAAGAGATGATAAAAATCATAAAGACAAAATATCCTGTCAGCATTTTTCACAAAAAAAACAAGATCTAACTAGGGAAAACATGAATTATGATAAAGAACATATATAAAAGGTCCCTAAACTTCACCCTAATCTTCCAAATCTTGGTAGGGTACATTTTATGTGATGAATAAGATATTGATCTTGTATTATGGTGTAAGTTGATGCAAAACTCTATATACCACCTCAAAGGTATTCCAGGAAAATACCTAGGGATGATTTCCATATATTCTTCCTCTACTAAAGTAATCTAGATACATAAATACCCCACTATGTCAAGGTATAAACATACAAACTGATGGGTGATGTTTTGAATCATATTAGTCTCAAGACCCAATCTCTCATCCATGATATTTCTCTCACCCGAAAAGGAGAATATCATCCCACATTTTTGAAGGCATATAACAAGATTGAAATTAATTTTAATCTGGTCATGAACGTTAGAGAACTAATCCATACCCAATATTACATCATAAGGATTTTTCATGATGACTAGTATGTTTCATGAAATACTCTCTCCATTGAGTTCTAGCTTGAACTATCGGTAGATAAGTGATATCAACAAATCATCCCCAGTCCTAACCATTGGTAATAATTGTTGTGCTATAGTATCAAACTGGGGCTCTAGATCTCGCACAATAGATACAAAAATGAAGGAATAACTTCAAAATGACTCTAAATTTTTTGGATGAAGTGTATAGTAAACATAGATCATACATTATATCATCTCATGGGTTTCCCAGTAATAACCCTCCATAACCTATAGTAGTCTACGACCCTAATTGAAATATTTTTTAGCCTGGTGTGGGATGAATATTGATGGTTTTGGAAGTAGATCATAGTGTCACCCTCCACCAGTCACGACCCGTTCTAGTGGGGCCTGTGTCACGACTCCCCTAGCCGACCTCTAATAGGCCAGGGGCTAGTGAATAGTACCGAGTAGGCATATCACTAACATGGGAGGCATTTCTTATGTACCTATACACAGACATAACCAAGACCACAAATGCTAAAATTTCAAAACCACTAAGGAAAAAAATGAATGTATATAACTAAACCCAATAAACATAGTAAGATAACAAGTAAAGTGTAGAAACGTAATTGGGCCAAAATACAATCCCACCAATAGAAAGAGTCAAGAAACTAAAAATTTCATCCTATAAAAAGGAAAGGTAGTAGGTTTGATTCTCAATGCCAAAGGAAGACCTCAGCCTGTAAGGAAGCTCACAAAGGTTGGTACTGTCCTGGTCCACCCTGTACTTCATTAAAAGGATCGTCATCTGCATAAGACACGACATGTGCGGGAAACGCCCATGCAAGGGTGATTATAACAATACTCATTAGGAGACACTAAAAAACACAAAGCAATACAAAAAGTAAAGGTACAATAATCTCTACATAGTATATGTATACAAAACATATATAAGAGAAATATCCATATATACTCAAAACCCAGAACAGTAGTCTAGAGGTAAATCACAATGACCTCATATCAATGTTAGGGATTCAATTTAAAGATTCCACGAAGAACTCACCTAGGAAAACTCACTCCATGAGTGTGATAACTCTAATGATATCATTCTGAGAAGTATTACTTGTTAGGAAGTGCCAAGAGAGATATTGATGCAATGATAGATATGAAGCGAGAACAGATACACTCATTCTTAGATAACTCACTCTTGATTGGGGAAAATCATGACACATATATGAGGATCACTGACATGGAATTGGAATATACCAAAACTCAACTCGATTCACAATCTATGTAGAGGGCTGCTGCCTTATCGGATCGGTCATGCTGATACCTGATTCTACCTAGGGTGAGTAATGGATAGAGGATCTTGCTCTGGTCCTCTCGTAGGGACTCTAGATCTATCAAGAAAATCCTACTGAAGGGATCATGCTCATGGGGATGGAAATGACACCTCACCTTCAGGGGAATGAAAAAAATGGGCACTAACCCAAATTAAACTTGTCCAAGATATGGTGGAGTAGGATATTAATCCTTGTATAAGAAAGTATACTGTGTGTAGAGGTCTCACATGCTTTGTCCTCTGACCCCGGGTACTGCCCATGTACAACAACCCATGTCTAAAAGAGAATTACATGTAGACAAATATACACATGTCATGTAGAGGAGTCACACATTTTGTTCTTAAAACTAGGGGATACTTCATCTACATTGTCCATGTGCCCATGCATAGCTTCAACCTGTGTCTGTCAACACGTGTCCCGGTACATAGGTAAACCTGCATAACTGGCATGTTCTGGTCGTGTGGTGGAGTACATGTCATGTAATCCACCCAATCTCCATGTACAATACAAGATACGTGTTGAGTCCATCGTCATGACTGACATACAGTGTGACGGGTGTCACATTCCAAGTCATCGCTTTCTATAACGCGGAACCCAATCGTCACTGAGCTGGCCCCACAGACTGTGTTCTTTGAGGAACATGTCATGTTCTTTTCAATTTTCCAGAATCACAGTTCTTCACCAGTGTGCCTCAAGTGACCTTTAATCCTTTGATCTGGCTATTCAAACACCTCGAAACTAAAGATCTTGGGTCTTCCTATCATAACAATGCAGATTTGGTAAGTTTTGGATGTCCGATCGACTCTGGAAACTAGTTTCTATCATCCGCGTGAAGAACGGTTGAATAATGATTTATTCATAACCATGTCAATTCATCTATCACCATTTTTTCTCACCTTTACAGGGTCTTCACAATATAGGATCTATTATTTGGGATCGTTTTGTTATAAAACGAAGGCAAAATGATCCGTTGTTCATAACCCCATGAAGAATGTGAAAAATGCATGAGGTCAAAGGGCAGAAGAAATTCATATAAAATATCATGGAAAAAATCTCCAATGTTGCACGTTATAACATTGATCCACTCCCTTTATAAGGATCAAGTAGAACGAAAATAATATAAAATCGATTCCCCCAAATAAAACCCGATAATCAGACCCTGCTGCATGAACGAACGATCTGTGGGTGAACCTGTTCATGGGTTGATCAGCCTTTATAGTTTAAATCCATTGATGGAGAAAATACACCCCTACCTTGATCATTGATGAATGGTGGATTTTATATCATCTTCGGTGAAATCTGATCTTGCTGTGCAGGGATCCACGCATTGTTGTTTGTCATCATTCTTTGAGAGTTCTCCAAGGGTGGATCCTCTATAAAGCTCTAGAGCATCCTAGGGGGATTTCCAAGGTTATGAGACAAACCTTGGGCTCTTGATTATTTGAAACCATAAAATTTTTCACTTCATCTTTAAAAACATTAAAATAAAAAAATTATAATTTTCTTTTCTTTTCTTTTAAATGTCCAAATATAAATTTTTTCACCTTACCTATGTTAGTCATTATTAGGCCTCACCTTAGGTAAAGTCACTGATATGAACACAATGGTTCCCTTAGATTTTTGATCCAATCATCCAATTAAATTTTATTCTACTTTTTTAGGAAAACCACTTTCACACGCTGTTTAAATATTTAATTTATTTCAAACATTTATTTTGGGCGCCCCAGGCCTTATAATCGCACCCGTAAAAAATAATGGTCTTGAAATAATTCCATATAATATTTTAAAATAATACATAGAAAATATGAGACAATACATTCCCATCCCCCTAGGGCATTACATCCCCAAAAACACAAAACAAAAGGCTAATCAAACAAATATGGGTACTATGAATGAATCTGAGCCTCCTGCTCCCATATGCTCTCTGGAAGATTCACATGCTTCCATCAGACACACACCAAGGGAATCAATCACCAATGAAGGATCCTCTCCTACTGATCCTAGATCTCCAATGGGTACTCAGCAAAGGTCATTCCATCCTTAATGTGTGGTTTTCCATAGTCAATGACATGTGATGGATCGTGCACGTACCTCCTCATCTATGATACATGGAAGGCATCATGTACCTAGTGTAGTTGTGGTGGTAGATATAGGTAGTACGCCACCTCACCAACCCTATGAAATATATTGAAAGTGCCGATGAACCTCATAGAAAATATACCAACCCTGATAAATCCTTGTAACCCTCATTGTTGTGAGACCCAAAGGAAGACATAGTCTTCATCCACTCCTGTATGATCTGCACCTTCTCAGTTGTAGCTCTCACCAATTATGGACCCATGAGTGCTGACCCTTCTGGGTTAGTCTAGAAAAGCAGTGACTGGAAGGGTCACCCATATAAATAATAAAATGGTGCTATATCGATGGTGGAGTGGTAGATGTTGTTGTATAAAAACTCCACTTGTGGTAGGTTTTCCTCCCAACTATGACCAAAGTCCATGATATAGTCCCACAATATATCCTCTAGAACCTGAATGGTCCTATCTATCTGAACATCTGTCTGGGAATGGAATGTTATGCTCAAGTATATCCTAGTCCCAAATTACTACAAAAATCCCATCAAAAACCAAGATGTGAAATGAACATCCTGATCTGAGACTATCTTCGACATGATTCTATGAAGTTGAACTATGTTCTGCATGTAGAGAAAACACAAACTCTTTACTAAAATCTGCTTCCAGATAGATAGGAAGTGGTTGTACTTGGTGAGTCGGTTAATGATCACCCATATAGAATCATGTCTCTTTTATATTCCAGTAAAATTCATCATGATGTTCATTGATATTTTATCCCACTTCCACTCTGGAACCTCTAGAGGATGAGCTAATCCCATAGGAACCTTGTGCTCAGCCTTCACCTATTGTCACATAAGGAATCGAGAAATGAACTCTTCTATTGCCTTCTTCATTCCTATCTACCAGAACTGACATCATAGGTCCTGGTACATTTATTTCACTTCAGGATATACCACAAAAGGGGATGTATAAAAATCCCATAGAACATCGTCCCACAATTCCATTGGTACAACTATGTGTCCTCAGAAAATGATGATATTCTCTCCCCCATTAGAATATCCATCAAGATGTTATCTTGAAGATAACTGAGCATGTAAATCATTACAGTGGACATTCCCTAGTTGTTCCTCCATGACTCACTATAATAAATGAGGGGTTACATCCACTGACTGAAGGAAATCTGCATCATCTCCATCCATGAAGGATATCAGTAGTGGGGAAAATTGCTCTTACCCCTTCCTCAGCAGCTGTGAACTCGATCTATGTCTGAGAGAATCCGCCACTAAAATCCCCTTTCTTAGGAGTATATGCAATCTTGAAGTCATAAACCTTGAGTAACTCCATCCCTCAACTCTTGTTAATATTAATATCTTTCATCAAAAAGATGTACTTGAAGCTATTGTGGTCAGAGTAGACGATAAACTACTCACCCATCAGGCAGTGTCACCACATCCTCAACACTAAGACTACCGATGCCAACTCAAGATCATGGGTCATGGGGGTTTTCTCAAGTGGCCTCACCTAGAATGAACCATAATCAATCACTTATTATATATTCATTAGAATACATCCATGTTCAGTCCCTGATTCATCGCAAAAAACTACAAACTTAATACCCACTTCTAGAAATCTCAAGATCGGTGCACATGTCAAACTCTACCTCAAATACTTGAATTTCTACTGCCACTTCTCCATCCATATGAAAGGATTCCCCTTTTGGGTCAAATATATCATCAGATCTGATATATATATGGGAAATTAGGAATGAATCTCTAGTAATATCATGTTATCTCAAAGAAGTTCCACACCTCTGTCATGCACGTAGGTGGATCCCATGCTAACACTGGCTTGACCTTGGTTGGTTCTACCACTAATCCATATGCTGAGATAAAATGGCACAGAAGGTAGACCCCATGTATCCATAATTGGTACTTTGAGAGCTACCCATAGAGCTGTTATTCTTGTAATACATCTAGAAACATTCGTAGTTGTATCGTGTGCTCCTCCTCTAACGTTGAGTACACAAGGATGACATCGATGGAGACTACTAAAAACTAGTCTATATATGGTTGGAAGATCTTGTTTATGAGTCCCATGAACACTAATGGGGAATTAATCATGCTGAAGAGCATTACTAAGTACTCATAATGACCATAGAGGAATCTAAAATTTTACTTTGGTATATCCTCATCTAGTGCTCATAACTAGTGTTAATCTAATCAGAGGTATACCTTTGAGAACCACTGTTCCCCTCTCAGCTAATCGAAGAGGTCATCGATCCTCGAGAATGGATACTTGTTATTCACCATTATCTGGTTCAGGAACCAATAATCCATGCACAACCTAAAACTCCAATCTTCCTTCCTGGAAAACAAAATTGGGGCCACCCAGGGTGAAACACTGGGTCTTAAGAATCCCATCTTATTAAAATCCTCCAATTGCACCCTCAACTCTTGAAGCTCTGTGGGATCCATCCGATATGATGGTGGGGATATCTGGGCCATCCCAAGGTTCAATTCAGTGTATAAGTCAAACTCCTAGAGGAGATGTAATGATGGAACATATTCGGGAAAGATGTCCTTGTACTCGACCACAACAGCTGGGAACTGAAAGCTCATAACATCAGCTTTTCTGAGGGTATGGTTATCCAACTCATGAGTGATTATCTACACCTTCCTATGCATGATCCCCTCCTGTGGTTCCTGGGTATCCATTTCTTCAAAAAAGTAAAAATTCATACCATTGTTGTTGACACACTACACCCTTTTCCTAAGGTATTCAATTTGGGCATGGACCGAAGATGACCAATACATACCAAGAATGACATCATAAGGTCTCGATGATACAACAAGATATTATATATGAAACTCCCACCTCCAAGGGTAAGATCACACTGTCATCAAATATGTGTGATCATCAAGTCTCCTCCCGTAGGTTTCTCTAAGAATAAGGGTTGAGTCAATGACTCTATCAGAATGTCAAGGTTTCTCAAAAGACAAGTGGTGAGGAAATAATGACAGGAACTTGTATCTATAAGTACGAAAACAAAGGTATAGAAAACACATATCGTACCTCGGATCATCCCTAGAGTCTCTGGGTTGTACACCTCGACCACATATACCAGCCCTCACCCATGTCCCCCATCTACCAAAACCTAGTACAGACCTCATAGGGGTGGTAGAGGTAGTATGTCAAAGCGTCAGTCACCTCCTACAGCTCTTCATGCTCCACTTCCACGTCTACCTCCTAGAGGTTCTGCTTGCTCCAGTCTTTGCCTCTTCCTCGATTTCAAATCCACTTCCTTCTTATCAGTATCCCGATAGGTTGGACAGCCCCTAGTGATATGTCCTCTTATATCGCATGAGTAACATCGCTTATCCCTAGGATAACTGGATCCAGCCTGAAAGCCCTATACTATAGATCCCCTATCTTGGGTCCTCATGTGACATCTCCCACATCCCGATCCTTGTTCCTAATGTTGGATTCCTACTTTCGAGGCCTCTGCACCTATCTATCTGCTACTGACTACCACCAGCTGTCTCAACTCCACCAAGAAGCCCTCAACCACCAAATCTCGCTTGAGCACTCCAACATAAGTCATAATGAATAGAGGCATGACGTTGGCTCAGATGTCCTGTTGTATACATCGGTCAAATGTCTGAGCTATAAAGTAATGACCCCTGACCATATCCATCAAGTACCTGGTGAAGTTGGTGAACCTAGATGAATAGTCATCCACCTTTAAAATGCCTTGCTAGAGATGAAGAAGATCCTAGATATGCACTTTTCTTAGCATAACTAGATATAACTCCTCCCTAAATATTCACACAAAATTATTCGATGAAAGGGTCTCCTCGTCGTGAGTCTGTGTGGATAAACCCCACCATTGCCCTATCAAACCCTAAATAAGGCTTTCTCTTCGAATCACCCTCAAGTAAGCTGGTGTCCTCACTAGAAAAAAGACTATCATCCCCATATCAAGGTAGTACTCAATCGTCTGAGGGTTGGGATCACCTCAGATCCTAAGGGTTCTATGTCTCTGAAACTCATGGGGAATCCTCAGCCTGTGCTCCTCATATGTTGGTACTACATATACCATGTGTTGTTCCACTGGTGGTGGTACAGCTGGTGCACCACCTAGAGGTAATAATTGGGGAACTGGACCCTAAATCAAAGATTCGTCACTAAGGGGATCATCCTAATGATCGAGCTACTTAATCCTATCTAGTATGCATCATGGAGGAATCCTGTAAGGAAACAAAATGTACCATGGTCAAAGAGTATATCTGGATTGCTGACACAAAAGAAAATGGAACTCATAACCCATTCATATATGATTCATGTACCTAAATTTTGTTTCTCAAAAAATAGTGATCTCCTGTACTGAGTAAAAAAGCAGGTTATCAGAGTCATGGGGTATGGATATGTCAGTTGCTCGAACCAAAACCAGAGTCCATGGCCTCCAAGAAAAACTCAAAACACTTAACAATGTTTCCCCAAACAAATAATCACAGACTCGTAGTCTTTAAGGTAGAACCGACCAGCTCTGATACCACTCTATCATGAACTTTCTTAGTGGGTCCCATGTCAAGACACCCCTAGCCCGCTTCTAATATGCAAGGGGCTGGAGACTAGAACTGAGTATGCATATCACAAACATGGGAGGCATTGCCTATGTACCTATACACACAAACACACACACACACCCATCATTAAGACCACAAATTATGAAATATAAAAATCACTATGGAAAAAAATGAAAGCATTCAACTAAATCCAACCAATACAGTACAATAGAAAGTAAAGTGCGGAAAAGTAACTAGGCAAGAATAAAATCCCATAAAAATAAAGAGTCTGCAAACATGGAAGTCCAACCTGTAATCAAGAAAGGTATTGGGAATTCTTCTCGACACTAAAGGAACACCTCATCTTCTAAGGAAGATCAAAAACCTCTATCTAGTCCTGGTCCACCCTGGACTCCGCCAAAATCATACTCGTCTTCACAAGACATGACCCATGTAGGCAAAGCTCGTGTAGTGTTGAGCATAACAATACTCATTAGGAGACTCAAATAACCACAAACAAATACAAAAGGTAAAGGTATAGTCATCTCTACACAATATATGTATACAAAACATATAATAAGATAAATATCTAGATATACTCAAAACCTAAACCCATAGTCTAGAGGTAATCCACAATGACCACATACCCATGCTAGGGATTCAGTTCGAAGATTCCCCGATGTACTTGCCTAGCAGAACTCACTCCAAGAGTGTGAGATCACTAATGACATCCTTCTATGAAGTATTGTTCATTGTGAAGTGTCATGAGAGAGATATATGCACTAATAGATCTAAAGAGAGAAAAAAAAATACAATCATTCAGGGGATAACTCACTACTGAGTGGGGAAAGATCCTGATACATGGATGAGGATCACTGTCAGGGCCTTGGCGTATACCATGACTCATCCAAATTCACCAACTATGTAGAGGATCAATGTCCTTTAGTATTGGCCATGCCGATACATGAATCTACCTAGGGTCAAGAATGGATAGAGGGTCTCACTATAAGCCTCTCATAGGGACACCATCTCTATCTAGAAAGTCTTTCTAAGGGGATCATAATCCTATTGATGGAAATGATACCTAGTATTTAGGGGAATGATCAAAAAGTGGCACTTACCCAACAAGAACATGTCCAAGATATAGTGGACAAATAGATCAAGCCATGTACAATAATTCCCATGGCATATAGAGGTGTCACAAATCGGGTCCTCTGACCTCAGGTACTTTTTCGTGTACAATGGTCTAAGTCAAAAAGAGAATTTCATGTAGAAAAAGATATAAATGATGTGTATTAGTGTAACATGTCATGTCCTGTGAACTGGGAGGTCCTCTGTGTATTATGGCCATTTTCCCATACATGGATTCAACCAGATTTTGTCGACCTGTGTCCTGATACACGAGGTAACACATGTAATAGGCCTGGTCTGGCTGTGTGGTGGAGTACATTTCATGTACTCCACCTCGGGTCCATGAATCTTCTAATATACACATAGAGCCCCGCATCAAGACCCACACACAAAGTGATAGGCGTCACACACCATGTCAGCACTTTCTGTAATGCAGAACCGTAGCCGTTGCAGAGCTATCCCCGCACACCGTGTTCTTCAGATAACATGCCACATTATTTCTGATTTTATAGAATCACGATTATTCATTAACAAACCTCAGATGATATTCAATCCTTTGATCTATCCATTCAAATGCCTATAAACTGAAGATCATGGGTTATCCCATCAAAGAAACACTGATTCTCTAATTTTCAGGTGTTCGATCGACTCTGGAAACCTATTTTGATCATCCGCACAAATAATGGTTAAAGAATGATTTCTTTTAAACCATATTGATTCATCTTCTGCCATCATCATCTCACCTCCACCGGGTTTTCACAATGTCAGATCTCTAAATTTCAATTTTTGTGTTGCAAAATGGAGGTGCAACCACCCATTATTCATAACCCTATGAAGAACATGTAGAACACATGAGGTCAAAGGGGAGAATAAATTCATATAAAAAATCATGGAACGAACCTATGCCATTATTTGTTTTGGAGTTGATCCACTCCCATTAAAAGGAACAAGCAGAACCAAAAAAATATGTAATTGATTCCCAAAAATAAAACCTGATAATTAGACCATCTCATAAGAATAAAAAATCTACGGGTCAACCTATTTGTGGGTTGATCCACTTTAATCATTTAAACCCAAGAATGGGGACAAAGAAATCAGAATAATAACCCCTACCTCGATTATCGACTAAGGGTAGATTTTTTTCTATCGTTAGGGAGATCTAATCTTATTGTGCAACGATCCATCCATTGTAGTTTGTTATCATTCATTGAGAGTTCTCCAAGGGTGGATATTCTCCAAACCTTCAGATCATCCTAATGAGGCCTCCAGTGTTATGTTCCTAACTCTATGATCCTAGTTATTTGAAATAATAAAATTCATCGCTGCATCATTAAGATGTTTAAAATAAAATAGAACATTATTTTATTTTATTTCCCTTAAAATGTCCAAAAAATTATCTTCAGCTACTGACCTACGCCTTAGGCCTTTCCTAAGGTAAATTCACTTCTCTGAACACAAATATTCCCTTATATTTCAAATCCAAACACCCTTTTAAATTGTATTACACTATTGTTGAGAAAACACTCTCACATTCTATTTAAAATTTTAATTTATTTAAAACATTTATTTTTGGGTGCCCTGGGACTTGGAGTCACATGCACTCACAAATACGGGTCTCAACATAATTCCATATAATATTTAAAAATAATAAATAGAAAATCAGATACATTACAACAACAGTAGCTTATCCTCATATAGACCCACCTACTCTTTCTATCCCCACATCCCCAAATGTCACCCTGGCCCTAGTGCGGAAAACCATGATCCTGGCGTTGTATCTACTATGTTGGTATATCTAATTCCTTCCTACCTTCCTCGTCATCTCTGGATGGGAAATCATGTTCCATGTGACCTCTCCATTCTCCTGGATAATACATTCCCTCTCTAATATGACCTAGTAATTTGTGTGAACCCTATTCCACATGTCCATGTGAATGAGACATGCCCTAAGGAGGTCTCCTACATCAAGTCCCTATTGACTGGTGATTACTAGTTGTTGTAGATGTCTTAGTCCCATGGAACCCACTTCCAGTTCTAAATTTTTGGAGTCCCTCTGAAAGGAATCTCTGCATCACTAGTGCCTTCTATAACATTCCTATATAGGTGGTAGTTCATAGGTGTCCCACAGTGGTATGGATGTCTCCGTGGAGACCCTACTTGAATTTCCATTCCTAGAAGTAACCATCCCAAAAATTGTTTAGGGAGTACCCTATAAGGTCATTGAACATCAAAAAATAATCAGAAACCATCAAAATAACCTATTGTAGCTCTCGTATCTTCTAAACCAAAATTGGGAATAAATATAAGGGGAAATAATCCTCATTAATTAGATACTAAAATTAAATCCATGAGACTGTTATCTCATTATAATTATACATGACTATACTCCACCAGTACCAATATGCTATATGGAAAATACTAGACACAGGTGAAACCATCCAACTAGTAAGTGTTTTCACAAGCCTGAAGACATAGACCGCCAAATAAATCCAATATTCCACTTCCTAGAGCTCTGGATCCCAATAGAACATCAGTAACCTCTGGTTATGGAACTCAACGAGCATGCTATATTTTCATGAATCCTCATCCTTCCCTACTATTATTAATTTTTTCTTGATAGATGGGGGTGATTCTCCCTACATTCCTGGAAGAAACACCTCATGAGATGGCCCTGAATTGATTCATCATCACTCATTTAATGGCCATCATGATCCTGAATTGGTAACATGGATGGATATATTGATGAAGACATACTAAAAGTGATCAATATATATCATGGTAATATGACCATATATATATATGTGTGTGTGTGTGTGTCTGTCTGTGTGTTTGTGTGTGTAGAAAAATTAATAATGATAGTTAAATGACTCAATCTTATATGATGCATGTACCATTGATCCCTGAGACCAATGTCTCGATATGCTGAGTTGACAAGTAAGTAGTCAAGGTATTGGTGTATGGATACATGTGTCACCACACCAAAACTGGATTTTCAAGCCTGAAACCCACACTCAAGAATATTTGAATCTATTTTTCTATGTTTGAACCAATATTCATTATATGAAAACATAAAATACCATATCATTAAGGAAATAATCTTATCCCAATCTATAATGACCGAAACCACCAAGGATTGCCTAGTTGGTGGATGTCTGAGCCATCATAAACCCAATATTTCCTCCATACTAGGAGCTAGAGATAATCTAAGAGGAGTTATAACATAAATGGGAGGCCTTTACCTAGGGTACTTGTATGCCCACACCCAACTATCTCCATGAAAAAGTGAAGAGGTATAATAATAAGAGGATGTAATATCTAGAGTAATCCATTCATGAAATACCTATAGGGGATAAATTAGAGTGATAAAAAATACAACCAAAGTGTAATGGGAAAAAATAAATACCAAACTAGAAATGAAGTCCCAACCTAACAACAACTAGAATAAAAAATATCTGAGAGTTCCTATATACTTATCTCTAAGCCCAACCACCTTATACAACCTATAAACCTAAGTATCACTATGCTCCACCAATGTCAATGATGAACTATCCATTAACTACATTAGACATGAGATGTGAAAAAACAATCCCATGTAGGGATGTGTATATACTTACCCAGGATAATGCCTTAAGCCCCACAAAGGTGGAAATAAAGAGATGTGTTAAGATTAGTTAGTTGAACCCAAAGAAATAGGGAAATAAAACCCAAAAACATAAATATATGTGATCCAAATAAACCCTATTGGGTTAGAAATGGGATATCTATCTCACATCCCAACCTAGGTAGATGACACTTCTTGTATCTCTGAAGGTCCATCATTGATTCCCAACATCTATCATGTCTTCCAATGAAATTCATGAGGATGACCCATACATCCCCACTACTCTACTCCCCAAGGGAGAATAATCTCCAACAGAAATAGGACCCATGCATGGGTATGATAGGGGGATTTAACTCAATATATAGACAGATTAATTTTTCCCTGGGGAATTAAAGGAATTCCACTCAGTAGATATTAATAGAGGACTCGTTCCCTAGTGCATCAGGGGGGTGTCAATCTATGGGTAGAGGACTGAAAAACTAGTATATCAGGGGGTTCCACATAGATGGTAGAGAACCCACTCAATTTTATATTATGGGGGTGCCAGTTTGAGGTTAGAGGAACTACTCCCTAGTATTCCATGGTGGTTCCACTAAATTAGTGTAAAGAGTATGATTGACCTGCACCCTGGTATGACAGGGGGTTTCCAACCCAAACCTTTCACTCTCTGATGATCCTTCCTGATCAATTCTATCATCATACATTTCCTAAAGAAGTGTACCACTTTAAATTAATCTTATCTTATCATGAAATCCACTATGGAGGATACCATTTTATTATACATGGATAATAGATTAGGATAGGCTACTCTTGGGCCAAAATCCAAGTCCAAACAAAGGATATATGAGGGGAATAAAGTTTTATAGGGAACTAAACGACATGTATTGGTCCAACACGGTATGTATTCCCACTAAAAAACCTCATCATTTACTCTTGTGAACATATCATCGAAACCATCTCCCCGTACATAGAGTGTATGGGGTTCACATGACATGTCTTAGCCAACTAGGCCTACCCATGTGCTCCTAGTCATACCCACATTCCTTGGTCCGTTCATGTGTTCTTGTTTATACCCATGTTCTTTGAGTGATGTCTGTTTTCTTGAACAAGTACCCAGTTGTTCTAGGATACTAAACCATGCTTGTGTACTCTCTAATTAAAATACATGTCCCCTCGCACAGGGTCCTGGGTGTGTTCTAGCTAGAACATGTCTTGGCCAATCTGGGAGGGTCAGACACCGTATGGGCCCATCCACATGGAATGTGATACTAATCTTTCCCAAAAACCTTTCCAGCATAGTTGGGTGGGGATACATGGTGATTGTTCATGGAATATACACAACGTAGTTGAGTTTTCTAGAGAAAATCAGGTTATACACATTTTTCTTGAGATCCAACATCTCTTCCATGATTTTATCCCATGAACAGCTAAAAATATTTTACAATTAAAGGTAACAACATAGGTTATTGATGTCCTAGCTTATTATGGATGTAAATCAGAATCCGACCACCTACATGATTATTATAGTTTTACACAACACATATATGTTTACCTTCCATCACCAATACAGATCCCAAATCCATAAAGGCCTCACCCTCATCACATAACCTATCCAAATCCATCCAAAAATGATAATCCCAATCATCATTTGACAATCCACCATGAATTTGGGGGTTTGATCTCACTGAAAACCGCCCCCAGTAATGTCCATCCTGAACCCCATAATCTAATAGAGAAGAATGGTGGTAATAGATACACATGAACAAAGTTAATCATTCATTGGACAAATTCTCTAGTAAAATGATCACATAAAAGGGATATCATGGGTGATAGTAAGGATTGGAAATCATAATTTAATTTTAACAATTAATTTATTGAAACAGTGTCATGTGATGAACCAATAAACAAATATCAATAAGCAGATAGAAATATATGTTATCAATAATTTAATAAAAATAAAAAAAAATCAAAATTTATGTTCTCTAACTCTAATATGGAACAATAATTGGTAATGAACGCGTTCTCCAGCGTTGGAAATTTCATGCTCTATTAACTACCTCATGATCCACCTTGATATGATCATTGTTTGTCATTTGATGTTGATCCACCAACAAAGAACACTCTCCACCTCCAATAAGATCATGCAAGGGTTGTTTGGTGAGCCCTATAAAATCATCATAATGGAATATTTATTAAGGTAGGATTATGTCGGGTTTATTAAATAAATAAATTTATTTACTTAACGCATCCACCAATAGATTACCTAACCAAAAATTCAGTGTTGTCCTACCTTAATTCATTACTTTGGTAAAACCTATGTTCTAGAATCAATAGTGGGATCAGATTTCTGATTTGAGGTACCAATGAAGAGATACTTTATTTTTTAGAAAAACTACATGCACCTCACATTAATATAATTATTTTTTTATAATATAAATTATGGTCTCCTCAGGCCCCAGTATCTCATGCCATCTTTGAACCTGGATCAAAAAATATTAATTGATATATTTCATAGTCTTTCGATAAATAATCAGGTTCACTACCTAATCCTTTTTGTATAATAAGAATATAAATAGAAAGAGATAGTTGAGATTAATATAATTTCACAATAATAAGTGTTAGGGATTTATATCATGTTCCATGATATTTACTGAAATTTGATATTACTAATTCATAATTAATAGTATGTATGTTTAAAATAGATCCACCATAAATTCATTAACATACAGTTAAAACTATGTGGAAGTTCTTTTCAATGATGGTTTGGAAGAGTTCCTGGTGTCTATAAAAGTGGGAGTACTAGTGATCAAGTGAATCAAAAACATTTATTCATTTAGTTTAGTTTTATATAGTATCATATAAAATTATTAGGTAATATGAAATAGAAACTTATTACAGTTAGTGGTAACTATATCTACAACATCCAAGTACATTATGGCTTATGATTCATCTTAAAGAGTGGTTTAGCTACATCCTATTTTGAATCTGCTTTATAAAAAAATAAATAGCTTTATCATTATCATGATAAAGTTTTAGTGTGTATTTAGTGAATATATAAATAATATTACTTGAGAGAAATAGGTAGATACCTGGTTATATCATAAATTGAGGGATTTTATCAAGATAATTTTGTTGTGGTAAACAGGTTTTCCACTAAAACATATGGATTTTTCAAACCTATCCCTAGAAAAATGATTTTCCTAGAAGCTATATCCATACTCAGTGGAAGAATATTTCTATATGTGAGAATTAGCCATTCATTAGTAGTTTTCTGTAGTGACATTTATAATTTTTTGAGTTTCTTCCCTAAAACCAACTAATTTTGTACTTAATATTACATGTATATTCAAATATGTGAATATTAATTTAAATATATATTATAACTTATTTATTGTTCTTCTATATCCCATTAATTTGATAATTTCCTAGAGTATTGTCACATTGTAAAAGGAATAATAGTTACATGTTGTAATGGGAACCATGAAATGTTCTGATGATATTCTTAAAACTAGTTCTATGGTCAGATAATGTACCACAAAAGGGAATATAATACATAAACTGTCAGGTATGTGTACTCAAAAGTAGTTGATGATTATTCTCATGAAGTTCATACATGGTAATCTACATTATTAGATATTATGAGAATAGATCTACTAATAGGAATTCCACATGTTTTTGTGTCATCAGATATTCCTATCCATGAGACTGTGTACTAGTCCCTAGAATTTAATATTATATTTAATTAATTTCAGGACTTTCACACTTAGATTTAATAACAAAAACATCATTCCATATACTGGTGGGAAGTAGGGTAAAATTGGTGTATCAAGAATGACATATTATTAATAGATTAGTTTAGGAAGGATTCATCCCTTCCATATTTATAGAAGTTTATATCTCAATCCTTTGATTGAAATATAACTGTCACATTAAATTTCATGGACATAGTGTAATGACATTTATTTCATAGAGTAAAATAAATACAGATCAAGTATATAGGTCAATGACACAAATGTACAACCTTCTTGATGAAATATTTATAGAAAAGGATTATATTAAACTATGAGTGTTCATATATGGTTGTGGAGATTGTGTCATAAAATTATTTCTCTTTGGTCCCATGACCCATTTCTTGATCATAATCTTGGAAATTAGGCATACCAACCTAATTCCAACAAAAATGATTCACAGAGGGTCACACACTAAGTGTTTCTATTGATCTCAATTAAATTCTATTCAAATATAATTATTTGAATAAATATTATTATTATGATTGAGGACTAGTTATATTCAAGTTTTTTTGATCACTAATGTTCAAAAGATAATAAATAATTATTTATTAATTATGTAATTTTTTTTTTAAATTATGTTAATATTTAATAAATATTTATTTTTTAGATTGTGGATAAAATATTTTTTTATCTATTGAATAATTAATAAATATTTTTTCAATGGTTTTTGAATAAAATGTTTATTTAAGTGAATAAAATATTTATTTAATTATTCAATAAATGATGAGGAGTTTGAGACTACCAAGATCACATGGAGAGATAAATATTAATTTACAAGAATGTAAAATAAAATTTATCATTTTGAAAGTTATTACAAACATTAGAATAATTATAATATTATTATTATTATTATATGACATGGTGTTTATTAAAGATGAAAATATTATTTAATGGTCAGTATGATACTAAATAATATTTTAACATAAACCATATCTCTATAAATATATGGTTAAGTGTATTATAAAGGGTTAATCAAGAATTTTGGATAGAGTATCGTTTCTGACAATGAAATTATCTCACACAAGAATTATTCCTCTCTTCCTCTCTAGAATGATAAGAGCTCCCTCAAGGCCAAAGGATCTTGGAGTCATCAAGATGAAAAATGAAATACATTTTATTAAACATGATAGCACCCAAAAATAAATTGGCATTTCTCAGAGATCAATGGAGAACTTGTGGATCACCGCTATACTGATTCTACACTTGAATCCTTACAACACAATGAAGGTAATCTGAATGGGTTTTCGAAAGTTTAATAACGTCATCAAATAAAGGATCCTAAGGTGTGGTGATCATTTATTCCTAACCAAAAAAAATTAATTATAAATATAACATGAAATATCATCTCTCACGGTTTTAGGAAACTCCAATTTAAAAGAAATTTTAATTTTATTCCCACCAAAGGCTCTCCTGCTATGCCCAAAACCTATAGGTTATGCCTTAGCTATCTTATAGACTTAGGTAAATCTTGAGGAGATAGACTAATTAACATTTAATTTACATTAAATATTATTCCAACAATACATGTATATGTTTTTTATTAAATTGTTTATTTTAAAATGTATTCAAATTTGGTCTATGTTAGTGGGATGATATTCACATGGTGTTTGTTATGGATATCATGAGGCGAACATGCCCACTTATGATAAGTTTTACAGGATAATGGATAATATGTCATATTTTTTGAATATTAAGTGAAATGGATTATACTTCTATGATGTTGGGATGTAATTCCCACTTAATGTGTATTGGTTATGTCGAGTGACTTCTGGCCCTTTATAGTGCGGTTGTATTTGGGATGGAATGCCCATGGAAAAAGGACATAATGTCCATTATACCCTCATGATGATGGGGATGGGATGCTATGACTAGTTATCTATTATTACCCAAAGATGTGGGATGTACTACCCATGATGAGATACTTTCATGGAAGGGATCATGATGTATGTACGAGAGTCCAATATTATTTAACATGATGCCTCTTAAATATGTGATTCGTTAGTACTAAGGATGTCATTGTCACTTGTGACTCACTATGGCTAGAGATGTTGTGCCCTATCTTGATCATATAGTCAGTGTAACAACCCAATAACATAACATGTGTTTTCATTTAAGTAGATACTATATTGAATAGTTTGTATCGTACACAACACAGAACTAAAATTAACAACTATAATTTTTTAATAAAATGTAAAATATCATTATTAAAATTACAAGATGAGTAAAACCTCAAGTAAATAAAAACGATAATTGAAATTCATTCTTCCATACATATTATAATTAGAATTTTAATAAATAAAATGATCAAATAGTAAATTGAATAAATGTAAAGTTTAAAATAAAAATAAATAAATTTAAACAGTCACAATTGAACATAATTAATGTTAAAAGGGCTATTTTTTAAAGAAATGTTTATTTAAATTGTTGTGTACCAATTTTAAGGGACTGTGATAATAAATTTATTTAATGCTCAAAAAAATTAATACTTATTTAATCAATAATAGATATCAAATAATATAAAGAACACTAAATGTTTTAAAATCCATTTTTTAATAAAATTATTTTTTAATTATATTTTATTTACCAATTTAAATGTCAAAATTTTAAATTTTAAAATTTTATTTTTATAAAAGTAATTCATTTTTCAATAAATAATTTTTAAATAAGATTAGTGTGTGCTTTTTGGAATTTTTTGTAAAATGGATGATATTTGGGAGAATAGTAATAATAGTCTTTACAAATGTCATAAATTTTATAACACCATCAGGATATAACAATGATTTAAAAAAATTATGATGAATTTTATTGACAAAATTTGTATTTAATTAGTAAAATAAACAATATAAAAATATAATATAGAATTTGGAAACCTTTGATTGACATTTTGGGATATATGTTATATTTATTTATAATAAAAATCTATTTTGACCCCTTTTCGTCAATTATGTATTAAAAAATTCCATTATGTTCTAGATTTATTTGAATTTGTAATAATAACCATTCTTTATTATATAATAAACTTATAAAAATTAGGGTATTAATTTAATTCTTAATCTAGTGCGTAAATATGTATTTTTTATTCTTAAGATTCATTTTCATAAAAATTGTTTCTATTGTGTAATGTATACTTATATCATCAAATTCACTTTTTTGTATTTTCAAATAAGCCACTTTATGGTTAGCGGTAACCAACATGAAATGAATGGGATACAGGTTCAAAATAGCAGAAATGAACTTCAAAATTCAAAATGAAATGCACATCATCCAGAGCGTCCTCAAGCCAGGCATACCCACAACTTCAAAAGTAACATCGAATCACAAACCATCATCATCACGAGGCCCACTGTCATCACTATCCCACACCAGTTTCCATAGAACCTCACCACCTTTTACATTTACAATTCCATAGTGAGTCTAACTAGTCCAAAACAATGACCAGATAAGCAGAAAAAAAAGATAACAACATGAAGAGTGCCTACTGAAATATATCAACCACTTGAACAACACTTCCAAAAGATCCATCCAAACCAACACACCAGGACAACTAGGATAGGAGCGTCGAACTCAGAATCCAGGGTAGAGTATAGTGGAAGGGTATAACAGAGAGCTGCGTTTTTAAAGGATAAAAATCCACAAATTAGCAGTTACCTTGAGTCTTGGAGTGAATCCTGAATTCCTGCTTCTAACCAGTTTGTGAAACAAAACAACAACAATACCAAAACCAAAGGTCATCCCTGCAAAAGTCATGCAATTATTACCCTGAATTTCTGAATCCTCTAGAATAACCATCACATATTAACCAATAGCTTCACTGTCCCTGGTAAGGGACCCCTGTTGAACCTCCATGCGCTCAAACAATCATAGCAGAATTAGACAACAAACTATAACTAGAACCACCACGATAATGATAACACCAAACCCAAAAAAAGCTAAGATCGTCCATAGAAATATGCATCCCAGCACTGGAACCGAAGCTGAGGTAATGTTGCCGCATCCATTAGACACTCTCTGAAACCACAACCAAAGAAACTCGAAGAGGAGGACGAACCAAGGATCATGAGCTGAGACTTTGTCACCCAGGACTGAAAGACCCAACCACACCTCGAGGGAGCATCACTGTTGAGGGGATCTGAGTGGATCTGAGCCATCAACGCCGCTCTGGGCTTCTAACCGGTCAGATTGAAACCACGCAAGAACCCACACCGGATTCCGGATCGGACGAACCTCGTGAAGTGGGAGGGGCCGGCGACGAATGATGGAGCCGCTCCATCAACGATGACACCGTAAGAAAAAAAAAGGCTCCACCAGCAAAGACAGAAAACCGTTCCCCACACCTAAAAAAGAGAAAAACTGGAGAAAGAGGAAGGGGGAGGCGACACCGAGGAACCTCCAGCTGAATGCCAAAGACTGCATGAGCCTCCCCTCTCTGGGTCGCTGCCAAGGAAACCCTAGAGAGCCGTGATGGAAGAGAGCCCTTATGTATACTTATATTGAAGTTGATTTTTACCATGTCTAAAAATTGAATTAAATAGAATATATTTCATATTTAGAATCAACATAATTAATATTATATAATAATTTAAATTTAAATTTAAATTTAAGGCATTAAAATAAGTTAGCAATGAAAAAATTAGTCACTATGGTAAAAGATAAAATGAATTATAACTGTTAAATCAAGTGTTAAAAAATAAAAATATCCGAGAAAATACAAACTAAATGGGTGAAGTATGAATATCAATACCTTTGGTTATATAATTCCAACTAATTTTTAATCTTGGATCTAGTTTCAGAGAATATTTCATGGTTTTTAATATTAAAAAATTAATATTGACAAATATGTCACCCTTATAACTTATAAAAGGACCAATAAACCACCCCACTTATCCACAAAGATTTATCCTATTAGATAAAATAATATCTATTAAATACATTTTAAAAAAACTCAAATATATTTCAAAGATGTTTTGGTCTCATTAAAAGACCACCTTTCAAAGGCTTAATCTAATTAGAAAATGAGTTGTCCCATGGAGTAAGGTAACAACACCTAATCACTCATTTACATTTATATTCATTTTATGATTACTCTAAATCATCAAAAAAATATTCAAACCATCATAATATAATTAAAAAAGATTCATTATTATTCTGAAATGTTATTATATTAAAATAATTTCAATTTTATATCATCATCCTATCATTTCCAAAAAAATGAAAATATTGCCTATATTATGATCGGTTCAATACCAACGTGGATGAAATATTTAATTTTTTCATCGCCACCTTACATGAATGGTTTTTAAAAAAAATATTTTAATTTTCTAGAAAGATAATTAGGTTATTATATTAATGATGTTAATAATATAATATCATAGTGACTTTAATCACCTAAAATGAGCACACTATGTTTCGTAAATTAAATATATTTTCGAAAATAAATTTATATGTGTAAATTTTGTGATATTGGAATGATAAATAATATATGTATATATATTTCTAGATATTGTGAACTCATAAACATGGACTGATAATCTAAACGATTACACTAAAATTGAAAAGTAACAATTAAACATATTAATACTGATGTTAAATATTAACAAAAAAAGCAATAACTATGTTATATATATTATTATATATTAATATAAAATATAATAAATTCGAATAATATTATGAAATATAATATTAATTAGTGGCAATTCATGAAACATGATATTAAATCACATCCGACTAAACTAGAATCCAAGGTAAGGGTTACTCATCTCAATTAAATTCCTTGAGAATTGATTATTATTATGCATGAAATTACTTTTTTATTATATAAATACATCCTAATTGACTTCTTATATCTCAAATAATTTTTATTCTTGGGAGTTTTGCTTTCATTTAATCTCTCCCAATTCCATTTCCTTTTATTCATAAAATATCAAAGTCATAAAAGTTTCTGTTAACTTACTTTACTTTCATTAAGTTATAAAATTTATTCTTGAACTTTATCCTAATAAGTTTAGTTTTTTTCACCATATTATTTTAAGAAATTTTATCCTATATTTATTTTCTAGTGATTTAAAATTTTCTTATATATTCATTTTCATTAGAATATTACTTCTAAAATTATGATGTTTGTAAGGGGTTTCTCATCTCAAATTTCATTCTTTGAGACAAGTTTTGTAATAATCACCAACTTTATTTATATGATGTATATATGAAATGTTTTACATATTATATCAGGATTATAAATTTATTCATTTTATTTAAATTTCCATTTAATTCTCTATCTTTCATGGTCCTTTGATCTAAATTTTATAAAATATGTAAAGGCTTATTTTCCAGTCTCACACTCTTTTAAGGATTTATCATGTCAATGTTTTAATTTGAGATAATTTCATGTTATTTTTAACTAAATGTTTCCCTTATTCTGTGTTTATTTTTGGGTTTTAATGCCTTATTTTCATTCCATTTCCTTTTTCTTCAAAAATCAACCAAAAGTATTCCCATAAGTCAAACAAATATTTTCTTTTCCATACAACCAAGAATATTTTCTCCTTCATGGTCATATTTTTATATTGTTTCTAGGTTGTTAATTTTTATAATTTAATGATGGTTTACTATCATTTTATATAATATTTTAAAATTTTTAAACAGTATTAAAAGAAATATTACTAAAGTTTTCTACATGGGTTATTTTTAATACTCTTTACCAAAATTTAAAAATAATATAATTTTTAACATTTATGGCATGAAATCCTTTTACTAATTTTATAACTCTTATTCTTAATAAAATTGATTTCTATGTTTTCATGGTTTTAAAAATTAATTTTTTCCCATTGTTTTTTAATTTTATTATTTTAAAAATAATGATTAATGTTTTAAAAGACTAAATAAAAGGAATTAATTACATTTGTGTGTATTTTTTTCTTCCACATCACATTTCATATAATTAAATTCATTGATTTTGAATGTTTAAATTTTTTTAATTCTTTTAAGATTAATGATACAAGATTTTACATTTTATCTACTTTGAATTCATTTTTAAGTGAATTATAATTTTTTTGACAACAATGTCACAAAAACATTATGATAATTATTTTCACACCCTCTTTCCCCTAAAACTATAAAATATCTATCTCTTGTAGAGTTACTTTTCTTGATTTAACCTTAGAATACAATTATGATGTATTTTTTTATGTCCGAAGTTTTTGATCTAATTCCTAAAACCTACATATGTGATACCATTCAAAATATTTAAACAATTCATCTTCTTATAAACATGTTTTTCATCTATATTAAGACCCCTTAATATTATTTATGCTTCATTGGGTATATTCTCTAATTATACCATCAAAATTCTTTATCAGGATTTCATATGATCATTTTTTTGATAATATTTATTAAAACCATTTCTTTCTCATGGGATAACTATGTTATGATGAAATTATAGTTATTTTATTATGTGACACACATATAGATGTATATATTATGATGTAATGGGTGGTCCCATAATTATATATCCCTCTAATATGCATGGTATTATTTTATATCTCATGATATGATATATAAATGTATGGGGATTAAACCCAATACATTATGGGACTTTTTCCACTATGTTATGTTGTTTTGGTAGAGATCCTTGACTTACACTTATGATATCATGTTTTATATTGTATCCACATTTTGGCATTCCATGATAAAATTATATAGGATTAATTATTCCAAAATACTTATGTTAAGACTCATGACCTATGATCTACATATTATACAGTATGATGTCCTTATAAAGAGTTCATGTACCTTATTTATGTTCGCATACCCACATGTTTATGTTATCTTAACTGATGATCTTAGATTATTATCACATAATCTTACCCTTACTAAGCATTTGATGTCCCCATCTTATGTTTTCATTTTCATAGGTTATGATGTATACTATTACATATGATATGCATTAGAAAGTTTTATGTTGTGTAGAATTTTTTTGAGTGATATTGATGACTAATTTCAATGTTTTGTATTATTGGTTTAGTGGGAGAAATTCACATTTTATTGTAAATAATTGAGTTTTTAAGGTTAATTGTTTTTATTAACTCTATAAAAATAAAAATCAAAAAGGTATTGGTTATGTAAATGACTCAATATTAGTTATTGATATTGTAATTATGGATGTTAAATTTTAGATTTCTATTGTTGGTATTAATCCAGTATGAAAAGAATATATTTTTGGCACTAAAGATTGGTGTTTGGGTCTATGGTGTCTCAATTAGTATCAAATCAGGGTTTAGATAACATTATAATTTAGGATGTTATCATATGAGATTATTTTTAGAGTTATGGATTCCATAATGGGTTTATAATTTTATGTTATATCATAATTTTAAAGGTATACATACAACTTTTGAGGTCTTATGGGATTAAATTTTAAGGTGATTAATAACATTTTGGGATATGTTAACAAAGTTTTTTATGAAGAATACATCATTGAGGTTTAGATAGAAATTACGGTCTATATGTGATATGATGTCACGGTAATTATATGTAATTCAAAAAAAATGGTTAATTAATTTTTGGAATATTAGATGAGATAACCTCAGGTATTATAATGTAATTTGATGTTAAGGGAACTAAGATTATTTTGGTAAAAGACTAATATCTTTTTAGGAGTATATATGATTTAGTTATATATTAATTGGTGTGTTATTAATGTTATCTAGGTTAAAAATTATGATTTTATTCTATGAACATAAGGTCTCATGAATTTTTGGATTGGAATGTAGTAAGAAATATCTTGATAAATTTGGTTTGAGTTATTTTTGGAAATTAGGTTATTGGTATTAAGAGGGTTGAACTTATGGAAACCATGGTTTAACTAAAACGGTAACACGTTGATCCAATTATTTCATTATTGAATAGAATGTATCTTGGGTTGAAATTAATGTGTCAACGGATAATAAACTTATGATTGCTTTTTCATATTTATTGATTATGATCCTGATCATTTTGGTTTTTCTATTTGGTTGAGTACATGATCACGAAAAGATATTTGGGGAAGGTATGTCTCTAAAAGGTCCTAATTCTTATAACTTGGTATATTTGGAATAAATGTTTGTGAAAAATGAAAATCTATGAAAATACCTATTATGAGGGAAAATGAGCATTATACTCATACCAAAGAGAGTGTGGTCATTTTCTCAGTTTATATTTTACCTTGATTTATTACTATATCAATAACACCCATATATATTTCTATTTATGAGTGAAATTAAAATTATGAGGATGTAATTTATTTAACGGGGTAAAATGTAACACCCTGAGAGTTTATATTGAGTTTCTGTTTAAATAAAAAATAGGTTGAATATCTTGTATCATACACAACCCAAAAATAAAAAAACCATGATATATTTTAATAAATTGTCAAATATCGTTGATATAATTACAAGAATAGTAACATATTATGTAAATAAAAATGATAGTTAACAAGATCTATTACTTAAAAATTAGTTTTTTTATTTTAAGGAATAATTTTACATACTATTAAAATAAATAAATTTAAGGGATATAAGATAAATAATTAAAATTAATGGATTGTGATTAAAATTAGTTAATGTTAAAAGGTATATTTTTTGAAGAAAAATATTTTTGTAGAGTTTTTTATTTTTTATTATAAATTAAATTCACCCCTTTTGATGGATTATTCAAATAAAATGTTTCAATGTACAAAAAAATAAACACTTATTTAATTAACAATTGACTTCCAATAATATTAAGAATGATTAATGTTTAAAAATTCATTTTTCTATAAAAACAGTATTTCATTATATTTTTCGTTTTTATTTAAAAGTTAAATTCTGAATTTCTTGAATTTGAATTTTATAAAATAATATAAAATTTCTAATTAATAATTGTAGAATTATCTTTTGGGGACATTATAATTAATAGTAAAAATCTAGTTTTTACAAATACCATAGCATTTATGAAATCATCATGTTAAAAAAATGAAATAAAAAATTCATGAAACTTTTTTATCGAACAAAGATATATTTTTGTAGTCAAATAATTAGTTTTAAAAAATGTGTTGAATTTAGAAACTATTGACTAACATCTTGTAACCTATCTTGTATTTTATTCTAATAGAAAACATTTTTTAGTCTTTTTCCTTATAATGACATGTAGTTTATGATTGGGTTGAGAATCCAATAACCACCCTTTATTTAATCATAAAATAATAAATATCATGGGTGTTTATATAATTCGTAATAATTAGCCAAAATAAGTATTTTTAGGATTAAAAATTAATTTTTCTAAAATATTTCTATTGCATTATGTGTAATTATATTTAAGTTAATTTTTAACACATTTAGAAATTGTATTCAATAATATATATTTCATATATGTAATCATTATAATCAATACTTGGTAATAATGTCAACTTAATTTCAGGGAATACAAATAAGTTACCACAAAAAAAATATTTCTACCATTTTATAGGTTAAAATGAAGAAAATGTGTTAAATCAAGTGGTAAAGTATTAAAATGTATTGAAACAACCCGGGTTAACTAAACCATCCACCCAATCTATCTATCACATGGTAAGGTATAAAAAATATCACTTAAAATAAGTCTTGAATATAAGAAAACAAGACACACAACCAAAGTAAAACATTGATAAAAAGAGATACATCGAGATATATACAAAAAGGATAAATAGGATAATTAGAATGTATTAAAAGACTAGACTAAAAGGTCTCCATGTGACCAAACATCGCCTACAAATATCTCCACTGCAAAGGAAATGATGAAAAAAGAGTCCAAAAAGCTACAAGATTCCCTACCCTTTACCTAGATCTATCAATACAATATCTACAACCACCAAAATTAAAATGTTGGTTTTTGAGCACAAATCCTGAAAGATACCACCAGAGAGTCTACAGAATGTATAATATCAAGAATTCAATAGTTCTAGATTTTAAAACAAAATAGTTTTCCAAATATGTTTCATAAATCCAAACACATTTCTAAATCATTTTTCTTTTTTTCATAAATCATTTAAAATCCATAAATATAGGAATATGACAAGTATCAATAATAAAAATAGGGTAGAAAATCCACACACCATAAGGTAATAATGTAAACACAAATCAAGGAAATTATCCACCATGTGAAAATATTTGATACAACCTTGTAATGTCTTATCTTTTTCCAAAGGTATATATAATTTATTTTTTAGTTTAATTCCATAAAATGACCCTTTACATGAGTAATAAGTGGTTAAAAGAGGTTCCTAAATGCATTCGGGGATTGTTTGATTCCTGAAACATTGATAAGGGAGAGTCTGAATGGGATGCATAGTTTTTCATAAACTGTATGACCAAGGGAAAACGGTTGTGAGAGTGATGTAGGTTTGGGGAAATACCCAAACACACAGTTTGCACATAGTTAGTAAAAATGTGCACCTACCCATTTGGTATTCCAATTTGAAGTAATAAAGGGTGCACGGTTTGTGCAGGGTTTGGAAACCATGTGAACCAAGCATGCACAGTGTGAAAAGGGGTAAAATGTCCAAAATACCCATATATAATGTTTTTAGGCACCCCTATTCTTCCTCTCGTACCTTTATAAAGGTATTTTCCTACCTCCTGTGCGTGGATCTTCCTTATCTTCCACATATGGGGTATTTATGTTTCTCCCCCATCCAGCAGTCAAATCCTTCATCATTGGAAGAAACAGAAATCACTTGGTAAGTTCTACCTTCCTCACCCATCTATTTATAGTTTCCTCTTCCATCCATTGCACTATTTTGGTGAAACAGATGTTTCCCTATTTCTAGGCATTTGAAAAATAAATTTAATTATTCTATTTTGAGTCGATTCAAGGCTTGAAAAATAATGAGTGGAGCATTACCACAATGAGTTATGGGTTCATGTACTTTACCATTGATTCATTTCATTTTAGTTGACACATTGTTGTGATGATCACTAGACCCATCTAAAGACACTTTTTTCATATTAAATTGATTGAAATGATTTTATTTATCTCTAGTGACCATATATTATGGGGAAACCCATCCGTGGGGTGTTATCCTTTTCTTTTTCCACCCATTTGGGTTTTCCATCCTTAATGGCCTAAATTACCCATTTTCCATGAGTTGTGTTTCACCTTGGGTCTGTGAGTTTAACATTTGTTTAATGTTTTAAGTTGGTAAATTGAATTAAGATGAATAGATAACCATGAGAGTGGCCCTTGGGATTCATGCCTCATGCTCAAATTGAATTCCATAAGCCTTATGTTTAATTACTTATGGAACATTGGATGAAACCCTTTCTTTAGGTCATATACCACTCCTTACACTTATTCTATTTCAAGTTCATCATGTTATATCCCTTATTTTATGATTATATATTTATTCCATAATTGATTGGATTTTCTTGAATTTTATGATTTGATTAGATTGTTGGATTGAAATATTGAAATTCCAATGATGACATGTAATTATTTGCATTCTATGCCTTATAGCTTGTGCCTCATGCTTATGCTTTGCTCATGTTAAATGAATTTTTCATTATAAGACCATTGTGCCATAGTTCATGGAGTTATTTGAATAGTTGGGATAACTTGATGTGATATAGATCATGTTATATTGAGATTATAATTTGTTGGAATGTAATTATAAATATATTACTTGTCTTATAATGTGACGTTTTTGATTTGGATTACTTGCTACGAGCTGGGAGAGAATATGGTTCCCAATTTAAGGATGATAGGGATGGACTCACCATTCTTTGTTGGACACTATTAACATGTTGGCTAGATACTTTGTATTTTTAGGTACGGTATCACTGGGTGACATTAATTATACTCATGAGTGAGGTTATTTACCAAGGGTAGAAACCGACGACAGACCCATTTTGAAATATTTCTATGGCATGCCTCGGGTGATACTCAGTCCCCTGTTTGAGATAATTGGCACATGCTTAGAGTCACCATGTCACGAGTGATACAAGGGACATAGTATGGGTCTCTTTGGATAGACTTGATGACATTGTTTCTACCATATTTATCCATAAATACCCCTGGGATTTGGTTTAGATCACTGTGGACAGGCTCGAGACTCCACGCATGGATTTGACAACATTGTTTTTATGCTATATCTTGTTTATTCTTGTTTATATTTGATCATTCTTATGAAATGACATGGGAATGTGACCTCCAAGCTAAAGCACAAGCTTTGGGGATTCTTTACTTTGGTTGACTCAATCATAATGGCCCACACACACACACACACACACAGATATATATATATATATATATATATATATATATATATTGATCATGACATGCACATGTTCTTCTTCCTGAATTATAGCTTAGGCCGAAGTAGATTGTATGGGTCCAGTGTCCTTTTAGGAACCCATACCATGGTGGTTTCTTTTTATTTTGTTATTCCTCGAAAATAATTATTATGGAACATTTCTTATTATTTATTGCTTGAAATGGATCATCCTAGACAAAGTGGGTGACAACCTACTTATATTTATATATCACACCCTTCTCACATGTTATTTGGTACCCATGTAGACTTTGTGATCGAATGTATGGATAAAGGGAAGTGTGCTTCATCTGATGCTTGATTTACATGCTGCTTGGGATAGAGTTGGGGGAAAAAGACCGAGATTATGCTTGAGATGTTGTTGTAGTAGTTTTTTTATCTTTTATAGTATTTGATTGCATGTAGTATATGCTTGTACCCTTATTCCCTCACACACTCATTTTTAATAGACATATGAAATAATCATGATCAGTATTTGGTATCTATTATTATTAATATTCATCTTCTTCCATTTATTAATTTCTAGTTCATGGTATATTTATTATATCTTTTTTTTTATTTTCTGCTTATTTTTATGCTTCTTCTATTGTTCTTGATTGTTAACCACTGAGTATAATTAGATCCATGAAGGTATAGTATCCCCATAGACATACCCTAGGACCTTTCTGCTACTTGGTAGCCTCTGACATTCAGGGGGACGCACTTGAGGTCATGGGGCCTATCATATCAGGGCACTATTGGGTGGCACTCAGGGTGGGACACTACAAAGTGGTATTAGAGAATTAATTTCATTTTTTCTTACTGTTTGGGTTTAGATATGAGACTAGGATATTTGTATTTGGACATGAGCATGTTCATGGATGTAACTAACCCATGTAAAGTGAAAAACCAAATTACATGTGATGGGAATTTCATTTATTTATTATACCATTCAGGGTTGATATGACTTCACCATTGGGTGATACACTTTCTTTATGGTGTGATTGATATTGGTATGATTAGAATGATGATTCATATTTTTTTCTCAATTAGATAAGGGAATATTAAAAGCATGCATCATACTAGTCACAATAGGTTTTGAAATGTCATGAATTATACTGTTCCATATTTACTTTACAACATGCGTTGCCTACTTTCTTGTGATTTTTATTTTTATTAGTTTTTATATCTTGCAGTTTTTTATTTTCTATACATATTGAAATGTGAAAGTATTCTTTGTAGGATCACGCTATAAATTGGATTAAGCGGACAAAGAATTTAAATTTATGAGGTGTATGTGCCCTTATAAATGGGAATGTTGATCCATATAATTTGACTAAATTGAAAAGGAACTTAAGTACATGAATGTGTTAAAATGAATACTACCATTAAAATGAAATGGAGACTTTGTATGAAAATGTGAGACATTAAACTTACTATGGAAATATGATTAGTTCTTGTCTATTATTGTTTTTCTAAGTTATTTTCTTTATTATCTTGGATTGGATCTAAGAGAAAGGCATTTGATGTGTTATGATTAAAGTTGGGACTAGTACATGTCCTTATTATCACATTATTTATCTTTTTTTCCTACTTATTATAAATTTTATATGAGTTGTGCATTTAGAAAGTATATATCTATTCCACCACGATGTCTTCATGTTATATACAAAGATATTTGTGATGAGAATACTTCTATGGTGGTGGGGCGTGAGCCACCTATTATAACACCTATAGTTCCACCTAAAGAACCTCTTGATAACCTTCAATTGGGAGATGATGCTTAGTTCTGTGAGAGATTTCTCAGGTTTATGCAGTTTGTTCAAGGTGGTCACTGGCCTACCCTGAATTTGGAAGAGCTGACACGGGACTTCCAGTAGCAGTATCCTCCCACCTTTTCAGGGGATGGTAGAACTCGTGTTGCATAATCATGGTTATATTCTATGGTTTCTATCATTGGAAAAATTAATATTTCTCCCAAGAATAGTGAAAAGCTCTCTCAATACATACTACATGACTTTTCCAAGCATTGGTGGGATATTGTTTCTTGGTCCAAGTACTACTGAGGTATGATATGGGAAGAATTACAGATTTATTTCTATGAACAATTATTTCTGCAGACTTCGTGATAGGATCAATCCTATGTGTTTATATATCATCAGAAGGGATTCATGAAAGTTATGGAGTAGTCAACTCATTTCATCAAGCTTTGACGTTTTTCTTCATTTATGACTAGTGACGAATTGAAAACTGAGAGGCGCTTTGAAGATGAGCTTGGGAATGTTGTCCACTCATAGGTGAATGTATTTCGGTTGAATACCATTACAATGATAGTGATCTAGTCCCCAAACATGGAATGAAATCTTATAGAACCTAGTCCTATGATCCAGGATGGTTATGTTTTGAAATAAAGTGATGGATTTTATGGTAGTCAAAATCACTGTTTGAGGGTTCATGTGGGGGTAGTTCTAGCCTGGTGACACATACTGACATATCTATAGTATGTCACAAGTGTGGAAGGATTGGCTATAAGAAACCCCAATTCATGAGGAACCCGATTGAATATTGAGATTATAGCAATGGATCACCTTTAGTGGTTCTACCATTATTTTTCTCCAACAACCAGTGAGAGGGAATCTATAATAGCACCACTATAAAGTATAATATTTGTGACTCTACATAAGGTAAGGAGTTGGTATTCTACGGGTCAATAATGATGAGGAAGTAGTGGTCATGGATGAGGTAGTTAGGCCCAAGATCATCAGTGTGAGTATAGTGAATCTTCTCAGGCTAGTCTGGAAATATCTTTGGGTCGTGGTTTGAGCCATTTGTACACAGTGTACCCAGTAATAGAGGAGTAGATTCTAGGTCCATATATGGTTATATTTACTATTTTGGGGACCTATAATTTAGTTTTTTATATTTTTTATATAGGTTCATCAAACTCTTACATATCTTCTATTGTTGTTGAATGTATTGTCTTTTCTATCAAGTACATTTAAGATGTTATGTCCCATGATATTCTACTAGGTGTTAGGGAAGAGGGCATAATTTAGTGTCAGTAGTCCCCCTAGAGATAGGTGGATGATGCTTCTTCTAGAGTTTCATTATCCTTGAGATGACTGTCTTCGACGTCATTCTGAGTATAGGATTTCTTGTGTCTTATCTTGCCCAAGTGGATTTCTATCACCACCATATATCATTTACATACCCTGAGGGGAAAAAATATGAATAAAAGAGAGAATGGGATATGTTGGAAGATCTATCTAGAAACATGTGAAATTGGATTTGTAGAGTGACATCTTAGTTGTCGAGTCTTTTTATGATCAACCAGGGAATGAAGTTAGTATAATTCCCTCCAGTTCTGGATTATTTTAGGGAGGTCATCCCTGATGATTTCTCTAGCTTACCTCTAGATAGAGAGTTCAAGTTCACCATAGAGTTAGTACTCGGTGAAGCACCAGTGTCCATTCCCTCATATAGTATGACACCTACAAAGATCAAAGAACTGAAGGGACAACTTGAAGATCTTGAAGTTAAGCTTTTTTTCAGAGCCATCACATCATCATGGAGTGCACATGTCCTTTTTTCCAAGGAGTATGGTACCATATGAATGGGCATGGATTACAGACAGTTGACCCGGCTCACATTGAAGAACTGTTATCCACTACCTCATATAGAAAACCTCTTCCAATAGATATGAGGAGAAAATATTTTCTCGAAGGATTATTTGATGTTGAGATACCATTAGGTTTATGTGAGGCCATCTGATATACCATGCACAACATCTCAGAGTAGGTATGGCTTGTACAAGTACTTTCTTATGTTGTTCCATCTGATCATTATGCTATAAATATTCATGTAATTGATGAATTGGGTTTTCCACCCATATATTGATTCCATTTTAATCATTTCTATAGATGAAATATTGTTTCACTCACACACTAGACATGTCCATGACAATCATCTTGAGATCTTGCTGAGTACACTGAGAGAGAACTAGCTATATGAAAAGCTTAGTAAATTCCATTTTTTGATCAGTAAGGTTTAATTCTTGGGTTACATTATATCTAAGATAAAAGTATCAGTTAACCAAGAGAATTTAAGAATTGTGGTTTCTTTGAAAAAAATCCATGAATGTATTTCATATACATTGATTCTTAGGGTTTATTAGCTGTTACAGGTGTTTCATCCCGTACTTATCCCACTTAGATGCACCCCTTATGGCCCTCCCTAAGAAGGGAATGCAGTTTTTATGGTATGAGGCTTGTGAGATAGCTTTTTAGGCACTAAAGGTAAGACACACCTTAATGTCGATCCCGATTCTACTGGATTTGGACAGAGGTTATACAATTTACAATGATGCATCATGAATTAGGCTTGGTATAGTTCTAATTCAAGGTGATCAATTGTGGCATATGAATCTCACCATATGGGGCCTCATGAGAGAAACTCTCTTATGCATGACCTCAAGCTGGAAGTCGTGGTTCATTCTATACAATATTGGAGGAACTATCTATCAGGTGAGAAGTTCATCATTTACATGGATCATAAAAGTCTCAAATAAGTAACCACTAAGTAAGACTTAAATATGAGGCAGTGTAGGTGGGTGGAATACCTATAGTCATTAAACTTTGAGCTTTCTTACACACCTGGTAAGGGAAATGTTGTGGATGATTTCTTGAGTCAGAAAACACAGATGCAATCCATCAAGGCATACATCAGTAGGTGGTAGATGATGGATATGTTTTCTTAGTTACAAATGGTAGTTTAGAAATAGAATGGGAAACTAATTTTATAAAATATAGAAGTGAACTCCCCTATTATAGAATGGGTTAATATATATTATTTATCAGATTCCTAGGGACTCATTATAAAGGAGAGCATTATAGGAGAGAACCTGCAACCAGGTTGGGTTGTCGATGGAAGTGATGGTATACACTTTTGTGGCTGTGTGTGGGTGCTTCAGATATATAGGAAGAGTTAATGAGAGAATATCATGCCCTTGTTTGGGAATTTCACCTTGGGATTACCAATAAGTATCATGATATTCATCGCCAATACTGGTGGCAAGGTTTGTAGAGATAGAGAGTAGGCTTCATCACTTGGTGATCCACCTGTCAGTAAGTGAAGGCATATCACTAGTGTCCTACTAAAATTCTATATTATATCTCCATTCTTTAGTGGGAATGGAATACAGTCACCATGTAATTCATGATGGGCTTGCTGATATCCCCACGAGGTTGGGATGCAGTATGGGTGATCATTGAAAAGATGACCAAAGTTTCTCACTTATTACCGATTTGGGAGGCCATCTCTATTGATGAGTCGAGTAGTCTATACATCTAGGATATAGTGAGACTTCTTTTTGGGCCCCATTATATCATTTTTGATCTAGAAACACTCTTTACGTAATGGTTATAGAAGGGGTTGAAAAAGGCATTGGGTTCATAGGTTCCATAAGTACTGCATATCACCCTCAGGTCGATGGGTAGTCCGAGTGGATGATTCAGTTGTTAGAGGATATGTTATGGGAATATATCCTTGATTTTAGAGGCCCATGGGAAAATCATATTCCTTTTGTTTAGTTTTCATACAATAACATCTTTTATGAAACAATTAAAATGTGTTTTTATAAGGCCCTCTATAATAGACCATGTTGTTCACCTCTATGTTGGCTTAAGGTTGTTGAGGAAGCTATACCGGGTCCTAATCTCATTCAAGAGACCTTAGAGAAAGTCTAACTAATCCAAAATCATATGGACATAGATTAGTCTAGGAAGAAGACTTATACCAATCATCATTGTAGACCTATAGAGGTAAAGGTGGGACATCAGGTCTTTCTGCATGTATAACCTGGGTTGGTTCATAAACAAATCAGGATACAAGGAAATTTATCACCTTGATATGCTTAAACATTAGAGATGGTTGAAATGGTTGGACCGGTATCCTATTGGTTTCTTTTACATTATAGGTTCCATGCCATGAACAATGTCTTTCATGTATAATAGCTTTAGTAGTATCAACCATACCCATCTCATTCATTTGATCCCGAGGTTATAGATCTAGAGGAAAATGTGTCCTTTGAGGATTATCCAATTCATATCGTCGATCATAGAATGAAATCTCTATGAGTTAGGTCAGTTCCATTGGTCTAGGTTCTATTGTAGCACATACACATACAAGATGAGACCTAGGAGCAAGAGGTCGATGTATATGCATAGTGGCAAGAACATTTCTCAGAAGAAGTTCTGCCACCCTCATAAGGGAAACTCAAGACGAGTTTTTTTAATAAGGAGAGTTTGTAATGTCCCTTATTTTTTCAATTATAAAGTCCATTTAATTTTTGGTTTAATTTCTTAAAAATTACCTTGCAATGATTCTTAATAGGTTAAAGGATGTTCTTAGTGTCTTTGGGTCTCCTTTGAAGCCTAGATCATCAAAAATGGATAGGTAGGCAGGGTTGTACGGTTGGTCTCCTACCGTGTAACCTAGGGCCCATGACCATGTGAGTATTACCGGACTTGGGATCAATCCCAAACACACAGTTGGTGAATATTTAGTCAAATGGTTCACCTAACCATACAACATTCCCCTTTAAAGTATTAAAGGGAGCATAGTTTGTGATAGTTTTGGAAACCACGCAACCAAACTGTGTGCAGTGTAAAAATCAGTGAAATGTACAAAATGTACCTATTTAATGATTTTAAGTACACCTATTATTCCAACCACACCTTTCTTCAATGGTTTTCCTCCATCCAGGAATATGGATCTTCCTTCTCCTACTCCCATGGGGTTTTGAGCTACCTCCCTTATCTGACACACAAATCCTCCACCATAGGAAGAAACGAAAATCCCACAATAAGATTTACCATCCACACTCTTCAATTTTTAGTTTTCTCTTCCATCTGTTGCACTATTTTGGTGAAAATGTTTTTCCTTATTTATAACTATTTTATAAATCCTTTTATTTATTCCATTTCAGGTTGAAACAAGGCCCAAAAAAGATGATTGGAGTTTTACCACAATGAAGAAGGCGGTAATTCTCTTTACATCATTTTGTTGCATTATATTTGATGTGACACTGTGCCACTCACTAGACCCTCCCGAAGATGCTTTATTTTTTTCATATTAAATTTATAAAAATGGTTTTACACATCTTTAGTGACCTTAGATTATGAAAAAACCCCATATATGGGGTGTTCTCCATGTCTTTGGCCACCCCTTTGTGTTTTCCATCCTTAATGGCCTAAATTTCCCATATTATGTGAGTTGTGTATCACCTTGGGAATGAGAGTTTCACATTGTTTTAATGTTTTAAGTTATTAAATTGAATTAATATGAATGGATAGAAATGAGAGTAGACCTTAGTCTTCATGCCTCATGCTCACATTAAATTCCCAAATCATTACATTTAATTGGTTTTGGAACTTTGGGTGAAACCCTTGATTTATATTAAATACCATTTCTTACAATTATAATATGTCAATTTCATAATGATATATCCCATATATTATGTTTAATTATTTAGGACATAATTTCATTTCTTTGTTTAAATTATTGTCTTTGGTTAGCTTTTTTGTCTTGAAATATTGAAATTCCAATGGTGATATGTAATTTTTTACATGTTGTTTTTCGTATCTTATTTTGCATCCTCATAATTTGTTCATGTTAAATACCTTGTTACTTACAAGATCATTATTCCATTGTACATGGAGTTATTTGTATAGTTGAGATAACATTAGGTGATAATGAGAATGTGATATTGAGATACTCTTTTTTTGTAATTTAATTATAAATATATTCCTTGTATTATGATGTGTGTTGTTTGATATGTCTCACTTTATATGGGTTGGGAGATAAAATGGGTCCCGATTTAAGGATATCATGTATGGACTCTCCATTCCTGGTTGGATACTCTAGAAACACCATGAGCGATACTTTATCTTTGTTAGGTATGGGCTCTCTGGGGGGATTTACTTATACTTGTGAGAAAGGATGGTTCTATAGGGGATAAACCAAGGAAGTACCTATTTGGAAAGATGGATATGCCATGCCTTGGGTGATACTTGATCCCATATGTGAGATACTTGGCTTGGGATCAGATTCCCCATGTCTTGAGTGATATAAGGGATGTTTTATGGGTTTCTTTGGATAGACTCGACGACATTGGTTATATCAGATGTCTTCATAGTTACCCTTGTGATTATATTTAGATCACCTTGTATGGGATCGGGACTCCATCCATGGATTTGAAGGATTTATTTCTTAGGATATATCTTATTAATTATTGTTTATATTTTATCAAGCTTATGCAATCAAATTGGAATGTGACCTCTAAGTTAAACCACAAGCTTAGGGTCTTCTTTACATTGGTTGACCCAAAATTAATGTCGCATATATATATATCATGAATTTAATAGGTACATATTTCATACATTCTTCTTAGGATGAAGTAGGTGGTATGGGTTAGGTGTCCTTTTAGGAACCCAGGCCGAGGTTGTTAATTTTTTTAGTTATTTCTCAGATATTAATATTATAGAACACTGTATATTATTTATTACATTGAATTGATCATCCTAGACACCATGGGTACTATCCGACTGAGAATTATATCTCAAAAAATGATTAGGCACCATTTGGTACCTAAGTAGAATTTGTGATCTTAGGTATGGATAAAGGGAAGTGTGTTGCTTAGGATTCTTGATTTTCTTACTTCTTAGGAAGGATTTGGGGGAATACGATTGAGATTATGCTCAATATTATGTTTTAAAAGTTTTTTTGAACTTTTTTAGTTTTTGATAGCATGTAGTATATGATTTTACCCCTCTTCCCCTATAAAATCATTTTCTATAGACATATGAAAACATAATGATCTTCATTTTTGTATCTATTATTATTATTGATATTCATCTTCTTCCAGTTATTCATTTCTCGTGTATGGTTTATTTACTATATTCTACTATTGTTCTCTTATTTTTATGCTCCCACTATTGATATTTATTGTTTAACATTGTGTATACATGGATCCATGATGGCATAGTCTCCCCAGAGACATAACAAAGGTCCTCACTGCTAGTCGGTAGCCTCTGGCATTCAAGGAGATGCACTTGAGGTCATTTGGACCACCGTCTCAGGAACTATTGAGTGACACTAAGGGTGGGATTCTAAAAACACCATGAGAAGACCTATGAGAATCAATCCATGACATAATCCATCAGACAATAAATAAATCATAAATGAAAAAGCACTCTATATTAGGCCATTGACTATAGAATTATGCACTAGGCATAATAGATCCAAAACCTATAATATAATGGTACCAACTAATATCGAGTCATTTCATAGTCCATCAATATCCCAAAATTAACCACTAGTGGTGCCACACACACTAGGTACTCCTATGTCTCTTTCCAGATGCACCCATGTTTCCCAATGTGCGAAGCTTGTCAAAATAAATTTTAAAACTATGCTCAAGATTTATAAAACATATTTAAAATATAATAAAATAAAATTTGGTATTTAAAACCCCATTTCAACATAAAACCCACCATTCAAGAATATAATCAAACACTTGTTGTAAAAAACCCCATTTTTAAATAAAAAACCTTCAAAAATTACATTTCCATGAAATTCTTTGAAAACAAAAATCAATTTAACTCAATGAACAAACTAAATTAATTTTACAATAAAAATTAGCAATTTATAAAATTAAACCTTTGTAGAGAAAAAACTACCTCAACAATGATGGAAATCTATCCACCATTGACAACATTGATTGAAAATAGAAATATCAGACTTTAACAAAAAGGAATGAAAATTAAATATAATGGATTAATAGAACACACCAATAATTCAAGAATCTAATTAAAATACCTATCCAATACCACTATTTCATCTAAATACAATGCTGAAAGAAAAAGGATTCTTACTCATAGAGGAAAACCACAACCAAAACAATGATCAATCATCAATTTAATGATCCATGTTAGGTAGAGATATCTAAAATTTCATCGTAGAGATCAAGGTCATGAAGGGTGTGTATTCACATTAAATGAAATGAGATTCAGGTGATCTCTATTTTTAAATCCACTTGACTCAACCATTACATGTTGTGAACTCCTTTCATGGAATGTAATTCCATTAATTAAAAAGACACCAAAAAATGTGTCACATCAGATTAAAAATCCATACTTAAAACATTACAAGATGTGAAACAAATACAAGGTGTGTAAATATTTAATGAATTTTATAATAATCATTAAATTTTCCTAAAAAGAATTACATTATGTGTACCCCTAACACAATGTGTTAATTTATTTTAGAATTTAGAGTGACCAAATTCTGCTAAAAATCCCAAAACCTAAAAAACAACACCAGTGTTCCTTGAACTTAGGGTGAACCATGAAAATACAATAAAAATTTATACCTAAAATCCATTAATTCCAAAAAACATAAATCCTAGAAAATTAGTTAATTTTTCCATAAAAGGATCTCCATCCTTGAGAATCCCTAAAATGCACCAAAATAAAGACGATGAAACAAAACATGTGGAAGGGAGTGCCTAATAAATTTATCTGAATGTTGCAATCTCCCCCTACACAATATTTATGTCCCTAGAAATTCCTCAAGATGCTAGGATTATAATAAGTGAAGTTTATTACTACCACATCTATGATTCCAAATCCCACATATCTTGGTTATCTTGTTCATACTTCCATAGTACCAAGACTAGAGGAGTATCTTTACCACACAATGTCTTATCATGACAATCCATAATCTGAATTGGATACTCAACAAAAGTAATGTCAAGTTCAAGATCAAAATACTCCCATCCAATCACATGGTAAAGATTTATTATATAACTTCTCAACTAGGAAACATGAAACACATATTGTATAAAATTAAAATGATATGTCAAGTCCAAATGATAGGACACTTACCCCAGTCATCTAATGATATTAAAGGGGCCTATAAACCAGAATGATAACATACTATCCTTACCCAACCAATGATGTCCAAAGTGAGGTGAAACATTAACAAAAATCCCAATCACTAAACTCTAACTATATTAACAAAAAAATAGTCCAGATAATATTTTTGATGAAACTGTGCTGTGAAGACCCCCTTATGGGTCAACTACACCATCTCTTTCATCTCCTAAAAAATACTCACCCTATCCCAAAATTTCTCTCCCATGTCTACCCATCACATGGGGTAACTACATGGAAAAACATATAAAACCTTAAAGGGAACAATACGAATCGAGGCCTAAAATCTATTTTTATAGGAAAACATGACTGTAGTCAAATGTATTTTTCAAGATCCACTAAAATCAAGAAAAAATCCAATAGAATATCCTCAATAACCTAGATATCCCTCCCTATTTGTTCATCTGTCTATGGACGATATGTTTCACTCAATTTCAACTAGGAATCCATCACCACATGAAAACCTTTCAAAAATATGGATTTGAACCTTAGGTCCTTGTCATATACAATAATAGAGGTAACCCCATGAAGTCTCACAATCTCTCATACATATAAATCCCAAATCTATTCCACATTTGTTGTCTCTTCAATAGGTATGAAATGTGTTGATTTCATAAGTTGATCAATGATCTCCCCAATTTCATCCTTCACACTAGGATTTAGTAGTAAACCAAACATAAAGTCTATGTGAATATCATCCTGTTTTCATACTGGAATGAGTAAGGAATTCAATAAAACCATAGGTTTTACTTGTTTCACCTTAATTCTCTGATAAGTAAGACACTGTGAAACAAAATCTGCAATTGACTGCCTCATCCCTAGCCAGAAATACCAATGCCACAAGTTTTTATACATCATGGTATACCCAAGGTGTATAGAATGACATGAATAGTGAGAACTATCCATCAACTCTTTTCTCAGATAAAACGGAATAACCTACTAGCTATGTAAGCCTAAATCTTCACTAAAAGATCAAGACCACTCACCTGAGGTCTCCCCACCATAATCAATTTTACTAATTCTTTAGAAATTGGAGTCAAAAATAATTTCATGCAAAACCCACTCATCGAACAATGATTTGGCTTTCATCAAATCCTGAAAAACCTTCCCTCAAGCTTCAAAAATTCTCAAACTCATCTCAGTAAACAATTTCATCATAGACTACTCCATTATCGATTCCTTCATACCTTGTGTCATTAGTTTTCTACTCAATTAATTAGAAACCACATTCATTTTCCTTAGAGTATATGTAATATCATAAACAAAAGTCAAAATATTCTCCATCCAGAATCTATATTTCATGTCTATATCCCTTTGAGAAAAAATATATTTTAGGATATTATGATTATAATATACTGAAAACCACTCCCCAAAAAGATATTGATGCCACATTTTCAGTGCATGCAAAACCGCTTCCAAATCAGGATCATGGTTAGGGTAGTTCTTATCATGACAGAATAACTAGTGAGATCCATATGTTACCTACTGCTCCACCTACATGAAGAAACATCCCAATCCCATACCAGAAGAATCATAGAAAACATCATAATATGAACCCAATTTCAAAAGAATCAAAATTGGTGTTGAAGTAAACATCACTGCCATCTCATCAAAATTTCTCTAAAATGTTTCATTCCATTCACACAATATAACTATATTGGTTAAAGTAGTCATCAAAGATAGGATCTTGGAATAATCCTGAACAAACTTTCAATAGTATCCAACTAAACCTAAGAATCTATAGATATAGATAACATTTATAGGCTACTACTAGTATATAACAAACTATGTTTTCTCAGGATATACTAAGATTTCTCTCTCAGATATCACATTAACTATAAATTTCACTTTCTATATCCAAATATATCATTTTGAATTCTTACCATATAGATGATGTTCCTTCAAGGTTCAAATAATGATATACAAATGGTCCTTGTGCTCCTCATCTGACTTGTAGTTGACCAAAATATCATCCCTAAACACCATAGAAAAAGAGTCCAAAAACTGATGAAAGATATGTTTCATAAAATCCATGAATACAACTAAATCATTAGTGAGATGACATGTCACAAAAAGAAACTCAAAATGACCACATCAGCTCCGAAACAATCCCTTATGTATATCATCCTCTCATACTCTAAATTGGTGGCACCCTAACCATATGTCAATATTTGAAAACCTATATTTACCTCTAATTTGGTCAAAAATATCATCAATCCTAGGTAAGAAATATTTTTTCTTAATAGTAACCCAATTCAACTTTCAATAATCCATATAAATTTTGAGAATCTCATTTGCCTTCATAGAAAAGAGGACAGGTGAAGCTCATCGTGACATGATAGGATGAATAAATCCAATATCCTCTATATCCCCAATCTTTACCTTTAGTTCCACCAACTGAGATGGTTCCATTCAATATGAAGGCTTAGAAATTGGTTTCATACCAAGGAGAATGTCAATAGTAAACTCAACCTCTCTCTAGGGAGGTGAATGAAAAAACTAACTCGGAAAGACCTATATGTAAAAAAACACCACCATGATTAGTAGACTATGTAATAAAGTTACAATTGCATACAAAAACATCTCTAAAAACTGGCATGAGATTACTCCCTCATAAGGGAAAACAGGTCAATCCCTTCCCGATCTAGAGTCCCACCCACCATAAAAAACATGAGTGACCCCATATTCAGATACAATTTAACCTTAATGGAAATAATATTCTATATAACTTTTAAAAAATGATACACTCTATTCTGATAATTAGTTCATAGATTTCAAGATCAAGAACTAAGAATCCCCACTACACCTTAAGGTTAGTTATCGTCACTCAGTGCGATGGATACTTAAAACATTGTTTCAAACTCTTTCCCAAAGGTAGGGAAAGATCCAAAAGTAATTGAATAAGATAAAAACACACTCCCATTACCTTAGAAATATTTTATGTTATAAAATAATAATCTTAACCTATATCAAAAAAATATATCACTATAGAATATGAAATAAACATCGTACCTCTAACAATAACTGAACCCACTTCAAATTCCTCTGGTGAATACTCCACCACATATATATGTATTAACTTAACCACCTAAACATCCCCTCATGGCCTAAGTTCTAGACCCCCCACTATTTTATGTATTGATACAAACCTATAAACGTTTCGTGAATGTGGATCCAGCCTTACTGCTCCGGTATATCGTATCACAGAAACATTTTAGATGGCCCGATTTTACGAAATGATGACAAGTCTTGGAATCCTTTGTACATTTAGGCTTGGTATGAACATTTTTTCCACACTAATATCATATGACCTATTAATTTCCTAATGAATCCCCTGAAACTAGTCCTAAATAAAACTAACAGCCCCTATATTTCTTTTTTTGGCAAGATGATACACCCCGACCAACAATAACACAAACTGATGTCCACCTGAAACCTATATTCATTTCATGTCCCAAACCCAGGTTCCACTTAGAGGTGTTTCTATCTTAGTGAGCCACATTTCCTCAAGAATATCTCCCAAAATTACATAGCCTTCTAACTAGTATTGAGGGTCTTAGGTGTGTTAGTGGGGAGACTACGCCCTCATTACCAGAGTAGCACTATAGTACAATCAATTGATAAATAGAGGAAGCGGTATAACAATTAATAATGAGTGGAAACCTATTTCAATAACCATGAAACTGATATCAATAATCAAAAGTAGTAAACTGAATCTTATAGATAAGAATAAAATTTTATGTGATATATCTATAAATCATGAAAACATGGATACAAGTAGCATGTAATAGTACTATACAAAAAGGTAAAAAAAGAAAAAATCAATCCCAAAATCCAAAATGGCATGTATCTGATACCAAGATCCAGCCTAAGACATGCCTGAATGTCGTGTATCTATAAGATTTTGCTTCCCTATATCTAAACCTTCAAGAATATAGGATTATTTGGTGCCATAGCCAGCCCAGATAGGGTGTGAGATAAACTCAGTAGGCCACCACCGGTAGAATCTATAAATATCTAGTCTATGTATATAACTCTGAAAGAGACTAAGCTAACACTACCTACATTATCCTATGGAAGAATAACTCTGAACATGTATCAAGTGAAAAAATTACCCGTATCACATTTATATGGGACGCCATTCCTTATATCATAGTATTAAAGTGGGAACCATTCCCATTATCACAGATGATGGATTTCATGCCCAGTATCACAAAATAGGGACACCATGTCCAGTACTATATATAGGGATTCCATGCCTGATATCACAGGAGTAAGGGATGCAATTACCTGTAACACAAGTAGGTATGTTGTTCCCATAATTATATAAGAAGGTAATTCATGCCTAGATAGTATAATAAGAGATTCCATGAACATATCACAATTATATAAATGGACATAATTCCAATTAAGTAATATGTAGGAGGGTCATCATGTCCGTACATAATAGTAGGGGTCTCTATGCCCATTCACCTTAATTATAGACAGTCTCTATTCCCATTTAGTATCATGTAAAAGGGCCTCCATGACCATTTATATTAAACATACATAAGGGTATTAATTCCCAATTACCATAACCATCAAGTGTCTCCATGACCATATTATTATGCTGTTATAAGAAGTCAAGAATTTTGGAAGAGCCAACAGTTAATTCATAGCTCATTTACATTTGTATCCATAGTTTCGTTTCAGCAAGTGAAATGGTATCACCACTCACTTCAAATAAATTCATTACAATTTTCAAGGGTACTATACCTATTATACCACTACTTTCAATCCATATCAACATGGTATCATCATTATAATTTAATTCCAAACACACCGTTTGGTGTTTTGGTCATAAGACCTTAAAGTTCAATTAGGAACATTATAGGGCACACCCAAAGGGACTCCTCACTCTTAAGTTGTTTGTATGAATAATAGGTTGGTTATAACATGTTTTTTGGTACTATGAAAGGAAAACAATTCAATTCAATTATTATTTAGGGGTAACTCACAGTGAAACCGGAATACATCACAATGATACCTATTATAAAACAATGATACTTGAATGGGTAATTAGTAGGATTACTACCTCATACTCATACAACTATCCTCATCTAGTATCAACCATTTGTTTTTATTTGATTTGATGAAATAAAAAGAATAAAAAAATCCCCAAATAATAGAGAATTTGATCCTATACCTTAATAAAATTTTTGAGAGTAAGGTAAAAAAATAAAGGTGCAAGATGATTGAATAACATACTAGTTCAAATCCAATGATTCAAATGGCTATTCAATATGGAGTCAAATCCATAATTTATTAATGATAAATTACTAATGATTTGTGAGAAATCAATGGGTAGAGAACCCAATACACACTAAAGAATAGGAGAAAAGAGTGGGAGGGAGGAATCTTGTACATCATTAAGGGAAATTTCATAATTGTTTCCACCAAATATGGGTCACATTGTTTTTTGGCATGGTTGGAGAAACTGTGTTCCAACCATACACCTCCCACTACTTAATGAGGGAACCCATATGAATAGGCCACACTATTAAGAAAACCATGTTCCGATTGTGTGAATATCCTCTAATAAAAACTACATACATTCTGCGTTCGTATGCAACCCATGAAATATGGTTATGAAAAACCATGCACACTACTTCACCCCAGTGTTCAACTCAACACAGTTAGGAAATACCCTGTCGGATGGGTTTTACATTGTCTACTAACAATTATTTCAATTTTGTTTCTCCACTAGCTAGGGTTCCATGATTCAAAAAATACTGACACACCCTAGAAAGCTTTATAACCTGTTATCAACCTAAAATTCTCCCATAAGCCTCTTTTTTATTTATGATCCCTATTCATTTTCCATGACCTATCCATGGGACAAGATTCCCTCATAGACAAATGTGAGGAATAAAATAATGGGTATCATAATGTGAAATCCCCACCAATGTCCCCGATGCACGACATTAAATTGTGTCCTCATACCATAAAACTAGGAAGCCTCTCAAGGAGAGATGATTCTTATCTCATGTAAAATTGTGATGACTCATATGAAAAATATGGAAGAAGAAATATCCTCAACACATGAAAATAAACTGTATCCTTACACTACATAAATTCGAGAATCCTCATATCCCCATATGAGAAGAGTCACTATCTACATTCGAGAGGATAACCCCCTTTACAGTGTCGGTACCTTGCCACACTATGCTTCAAAACATTATGTGTATTGATTCCCATCCTTACGGGATATGTAGTGACACCCAAATATTCTATCTTGGGCCCAACCTCTTTTATTGATTCAATGATGGGTTCTTCTTTCCCCAATGTCGGGGAATCGACCTTTGGTATTATTTTTCAAGGTTTTTCATGGAAGAGGGTCCTTAAAGATCCTCCATTAACATCATAATCCCATTCAGACATACCAATCAAATTGTATTAAGACACTCATTCCCCATTGATCAATAATATGTGAACTTAGACCAACAATTTCCCTAACCTAGGATCTATTACTTCAAATTGGTAGTATCCCTACTCTGATTTATAGGAAAGTAAAATACCAAGGCTAATGTAGTTAGTGCGTGATTTTAAACTATAGATTTACCCCCATTTGAAACTAGTATTCCTCATTTGATAAGTATGGGATGGTATTTTACCCCATTTGAAATTGGAATTCCCCATAATAATGGATTATATGAAACCCTCACTAAAGCGGACATCATTACCCTAGCATCATTCACCCACCATGTCATATCCAGGACACTCTTCACATTCTATGATTTTAAGAATCATTATCTTCCAATCTAAACAGGCACCCAAGAAGAAGTGGTTTTTGGTCCGAAAGGCCCACCCTCTATCATGGGTTGATACCTTGAAGGATATTCCGCATTAAACAACAGATCTCGTGTTTTGAACACGGTCAATAGTCAATCTTACATTTGTTTGCATTATCTCTAACTGAAACGAGTACAGAACCTTTGTTTATAAAATTGTATGTAATCCTTATCAGTCTATTGGTCATTCCCCTTTTTCACTATCTAGGTTCAAGAATCTGTAGTATCCCCCATGATATTTTCCAGCCACTTTATCCCATATTGTATTCTATCTTTCAAGAAATAGGGACTCTATACCACTTTTTATTTCGCGCATTGAGAATGGCTAGCATTGTTTAAATGTTGGGAGGAGGTTTCCTCAAGAACAGTTGAGTTGAATGTTTTGCCATTGGTCTAAACTATATGAACATAAACTAGTCATCCTAGTCTAAACTCTATAACCTAAAACTATGAGTCTTGGTTTTAGAAGTATAACCTTAAACTATTTAAAACCCACCACTTATATTTCACTTGGAATAGGGCCTCCTAGGATCCTTTTGGTCTAGGTTATTTCCCCTTTATATCATGTCAAATATTTTAGGGTTCCCACTTTATGAACTCTTTGACCTTGAAATAGGATTCTAAGTCTAAGAATCATGACATTAAACTATGTGTGAGTATTCTATGGAATGATTTGTGTAGTGTTGGGCCCCCTTTTCCATCAATTCACATAGATTTTGTCAACTCACCACACTATAATTGTCTATTTGAATCACCCCATGGTCCAATCATTGTGGCCATAAACTATTTTCCATTCATCCAAACTTAATGACTTAAAATTAAAATCCATGGTCCCAGAATCACGACCATAAACTACATATAGGTTTTCTCAGAAACATTTTGTGTTTTATGAGGTGGCCTCATGGGCACCTCAATTCACTTTAGGTTATCTTCCATCAATGTCATGCATGTTCCGTCAAGATATACCACCCCCATTGTCCTACCTGCACAACATTATACCAATGGAATCTTGCCCATACATTTCATATGCATGTGGAACTTCTCAGTCCTCAATTAATGTTGGGATACAACTCCTTCATGTCGCATCAAAAATATTAGGCTCACTTTGTTCCAAACTTTATGACATCAAATAAGGAGTCCTAGTCCAAGAATCATGACTTTAAACTATGTACATATCACACTAGAGTATTTCTCTAGGTGAAAAATAATCTAAGATCTTTTTTGTCATTAGAGGATTCTTTAGGGAACACCCTGATCGAGCTACCCACCTATTCCTCTAGACATTTTTGTTGAGCAGGTATCATTCATGTCATTTCACTACACCCGAGCATTAATATGTAAAGATAATGGACATCATATCTCTTTCACATGATGTTAAACTATGTGATACTTCATTCTTAATGTATGAAACTAAAATTTATGTCCAAATTCCTCATCGTACAATGCTAAAATGCATGATTATAATTCCCATTGCATGATTTAAAAATTCATGGAATCCTTGTCCCTTCCTCAAGAATCCATTTCCTTTAGTTTTAGCCATTTACTGTATTGTTCATGTTCTTCAACCATCTTCAATATATGAGGAAATTATCTCTTGGAAGATTAGTTTGACCATTTCACAAACCAACACGCATACTTAATGTGCTCCAAGTCATGATGGCGTAATTCTAGGAGCGATATAATCAATTTGAACATCCCATCACTTCATTTCCATTCTTTTAATTTCTCTTATATGGATCCTTATCCTCCTACATATTTGAAGGGATACCCTAATGGTAATGGTATCTGGTCAAAATGGATCACCTAACATCATGAGCCAATTCCCTAGAGGACTTTAGAAACCATTCAATGATAGGTTTTGTGCTTTGAACATGGTAAGTGGTTGACCCTTGTTTGTTTTTCCACATTCCTATATAATGGTACAAGAGTTTTGCTTCAATCACAGTTAGTATTTATCTTTTATCACCACACTAGTCTCATTTTGTTCCAAATTTTGGGCACTGTGATTCACACTCCCCATTCCCCTTTATTTAAGAACAATTTAATCACCTTAGAGTTACCCCATTCAATAACATGATTGAATTGGAGAAGCAATTATGAAATTCAAAGAGCCACATTCTTCATCCATATCCACTCTCAGTCAAAGTACTCATAGTGATTATCCAACAATATAATACCCTGAGTGTTCAATGATTGTTTTCCACTCTCATATAAGCGAGAAATAACATGGTCATCCCTTATTTCTCAAAATGAGAATGACTCACGTGAAAATAGGGATTGGTCAATGATGATCTCATAAATATTATTAAAATGAGATAATAAAACAAATAAACATGTTTAAGAATGCATAATTTGAAAAAAAAAACGTTTTAGAGGATCATCTGCTTTGTAAAATCTCTTCAAAGATCAACCCTTGTGATTGAACACTTGAACTCAGCTAACCTTTGTTGAGTGACCTCTAGATTATACTACCACCATCCCAGGTGATATTTAATTGCATCATCCTTGGATCATACTTCTTCTGCCTTGGTCTGCTAGTAGTTTTGTTCATACTGGTACCCCATCCACTAAAGTTGACACTTATGCCCCTTGGAATAAACGGTTTTCAACTAAGAATTTAGGATGTTAATGACTATATCTTGAATAGTAGTGATAACTTGATGATCCTGATCCATCCTTTATAGGAAAGTGATATCCTCCTCAACTTCCTAAAGAACCTTAATACTCTTGGACTTATGCTTCTTTTAAGAAAATTCAAGAACCTTCCATTCAGTATGTCCTGATCGATAAGAACGTAATATGAAAATTTGTGATAGATGTTGGATTCCACCCCACTAGTATTCACGATGACATGGCAGTGGTAGAGAGATTTCATCTGGCTTGGAAGGATATCTATCTGAGTGTGGGTGATGATGTTCTGCACATACCTCCATGCCTTGTGATGAACAATATGGTTCTCCTTAGTAGCATTTGATCCATAATCCTTGAAATATTTATGTTTATCATAATCATAAGAAATAATGATCGCAAATACCTCATTGGTTGGATCATCCATGACTAGTTTTTTAGGAATGAGTAAATGGAGATATATTATGAGGAACTGATCCTCACTAGCCTCTTCACATAAAATAGAGGCCTCTGCTTCCCCTTGTGGCATTTTTGAGGTTGTTACAACTATCCTAACTCTATCAGAATCTTATTTTGGTGGCATAATCTCCACCTTAACTCCCATGTATTTCACCAGTTTCCCTTCTATGGTAGGCACATCTAATTCATCTTCCCAAACCTCTCTAATACTGTAATAATTTTATCTTCATCCATCACGACTTTGGATCCAACAGTTTCCTTTTTTGGAACCTCTATGATTGGCTTGACCACTAAAAATTTTTCATAAAGCCATATCATGGGTCATATCAACCCTTACTATTGGGGAATAGTCTCATAGACCCTTCCAGTGGAACCATTGTGGTCGGATCGACCGCTACGGTCTCCTCGACCATTTCCACTAGGAGGGAAGTATCTTTAATCATAGCCTCAACCTTATTCATAGTTAATGCAAGTGTGGACGTTAGATGTTGAGTCCCTAGAACCATTCAAAATGACATTTAAAAATGCACAAGTCAATAATAGGTAGGAAAGGTAAAGGAGATAAGGGAATATAGGAATATACTAACATGAATTGTACATTACGGTAACAAGGTCTTAGAGATTCACAGGTAGTTCCCTGAGCCAGGTTCCCTCCATAGATGCTGCCTCAGTAGGCACTAATGATAGAGTTACCATCAGGAAAACATCAGGGAAGAACCCCACACTCTACCCTTTATGGTTTGATGTTACATCTCCATTCACACGAGGTTTGTGATGGACATATCCCTCTTTAGTTCTCATCGATTCTTACACCAGTGAAATAAGGGATCAAGTGATGAGTTTAAGGGCTAGGTGCTGTATGAAAATGAATAATGATTAGAGTATTTACCCGGTCAACAGCAGGAATTCTCTCTTTGCGTAAGACCCAGTAACCATAAATTCCACAATATTCTTCCGACTCTTCTCCCTCGGCCACATCAGCAGCTGTATAACCTACAAGAGTGACTAGAGTAGAGTATATTCCCAAGAACCTCCTCAAACAATCAGTTAAGGGACCTCCAGTACCCTTCTAGTAAATCATGTCCTCTAATTATTCCATGTATTGCATTGCCTCAACATGTAGAGTGTTGAATCCTTCCTTTGCATGGAAAATCCTGGTGAGTTATATCACATTAGCAGTGAGGTATTTCCACACCCCCTAGGGGGTGGTGAGTTGCTTGTGAATCCCCTAGGTCTCCTCATCAATAGAAACCACAAGATTGGATGGAACATTTGGGTGACTCACTCACTTCATCGGTCCTTGAAAAAAATCACTATGGATCACCCCAGAGGGATTATCTTCATTACATGATTACTTTCCCAAGAGCATTGGACCTGATGCTACTGAACATATATCTCCAGCCTCTGCCTATGTTTAACTAGGGGCCGCTGAACCCACTACTACAACCCTACCCACCAGATCAACCCTGCATGTGCTCCAACCACCAAGCAGACCCAACCACATGATTGTGGGGCCTCTTATTTTATAGTTTGGGTACTTATAAACCTCAACATCTCTATGGTAAATTCACTCTCCCAACTTAACACACATTCATGGATTTGTCCATAGGCCGCGGTAGGTGGTGGAAACTCATTCTACATTATCACATTCACTCATGAACAAGTATAATATATTCCAAAAAAATGAAGGTTGACACTCATGGAAGTCCTATGTGTATATCTTCAGTGTCAGCTATTACAGATGTCTAAACTACCTTACGAACTAGTGTAGATTGTAAAGTTCAAAAATTGGCTCACATTCAACTTTTCCACTATTACCCCCACCTTGGATGGCCTAGAGGTACGATTGTTGCTCGATGGTTCCTATACCATCACCAATAAACACCCCTATTGTGTGGGGAAATGGATGAAATATGAAGTTCTCTTCTATCCCAACACTTTCCTGCATGTCCACCATAACCAACATAAGAAGGAAACTCCCATTGATGTTAAAAAATTCCAGTCAAAATTTTTTAGTTTGAGGGGAGATGGGGGTTGGGTACTTATATACCCACATGTGTGTAGACACCATGTTGTATAGGTAATGGAGGGGCCCAAACGCATAGAGTGGAGTCTTATCTTCACTGATGTGGTAAATCACCCTATACAACTTTTCAAATATCGAGACATCTAGGTTAAGATGGTTCTGTAACGGTAGGGATAAAGGTGCTCAAGCACACCCCCATATGTTAATAACTAACAAGGGGAATCCATCCTCAAATGAGCACAAAAATAAAACTTTCCATCTTGACCATTGGTGCTTCAATATTGATTTTGTAACCCCAAAACTGCCACTAGAATTCCTGTAAGATCAACTTGATGGAGTGCTCAATGCCCCACTGGTATGATCCAGGGCATGTGTGTGTCGTTCTAGACATATTATCTATTGGATCATTCATGAAATATTTTATCCTGGGCTTAAATTCGTTATCCTTAATACTTACCATTTCCTTGTTCATCCCCTTCACCAACCTCAACAATGACCTCACAATAGCTGACATCTACCCATGTTCCTCCTCCACATTCTCTACAAGGAGAAATTATTCATAAAAATCCCCCATAATTAGTATCCCATCAATCTAGTAAAGAAACCACATGCTAATTACAACATTACTATGATGTATATTGAAAGTTTTGGTCCCTAACAACCACCTTATCAACAGATCGAGCATGATGTCCTGATAGTGGTAAGTAAGAAACTCTGAGGCCCATACTAAGTCATATATCCCCACTCACTTCATATCTTCATTAAATTCACAACATGATGTGCATACCCAATAAGACAAAGTCCATTAATTGATAAATTTGTCACCCTGGAACAATTCCTAGTTGTTATTCCATCCTTCCAGTGGATTTCCAAACACACCTTGAGGATTTTCTCATACATTGGGGGTACCTAATCATCTTAATTATCCCCGTAAATATTTTTTTAATGGTTCCAGAGAGTGATATGATGAGTTTGTGTTCCTTTCAGACATGTCCTCTAGTATCCCTATGTCTTTGGTATTGTCCCGATATGCTTCTGAGTTAGTAGGCTAGTTCATATCTACTTGTTATAGGGATGAAAACATTATCTCTCAACCTAAAGCCATAGATCTGTATCCTCTTTCAAAATGGGTAATTTTTTTGAGCATCTGTAAGTAGTGAAATGAGTGATTCATGGTACAACACACTCCATACACTACCCTCAATCATGATTTCCTCAAAAATTTCCTCCAGATGTGTTGTAGCAGTGTTGTCTCTTTTAGTACCCATTTTATTTGAGACTTATAAGTTTTCTAGGTCTTTTTCATGAATCTCTATTCATGGAGACCTGGTTTGCAGAGCTCTATTCTTGAAGGGTTGTTTTGAAGAGATCAGTTCTCATTGGTGTGGTTTGAAAAGGTATGGTTAACATAGTTCTTATTCATGAATCACTTTTTATAGATTGAGTCTTGTGGGGAATGTGTCCTTCATGAGTTATATGGATTGAGATTGTAAAGCACTCAAAAAAAAGTGAGCTTCGTGAAAAGAGAGTGTCAGATTCTCTTCTCATAAGAGTCTGGTGATCAACCTAAGGGGACCATACACTATTTATAGGTGTATGACTAGCCCTGGTCTTTGTGATGGTCTTCATGGAGCGAAAATCATGCATGGTCTTCACGAGTGATCTTAACAAAAGGAAGTTGATTGCCAATTTTTTAGTTATTCTCCCCTAGAATTTGAACCTTTTTTCCCCTGTCAGCTCCCATTATGAGGGGTATGGGGGGTTTGTTGACACCAAAATATTAATTTTATAGGAATAGTTGAGGAATTAATTACTGGTTCTGGGTTAATCTAAGACAAAACGTCCCAAAAAATCATTCTAAGGGTCTTTTTTGCAAAGATCAACTCTTTCTCTAATGACCAGAGATTGTGAAGCTCCCTGGATGATAAGTTTCCCTATAAACATGAGAAGTCCTGATAGTACCTCCAAACAATAGAATTCAGATTTGCAGAGAACTTCATGAATGCAAACATGTTTGATGGTAGCTTCATGAGAGAGACATTTAGAGTTGCAGAGCCACTCCCATTCACAAAGAACATAATTCTTCACGAACTCTTCCAAGTTTCAAAAAACACATAACCAATAAATATCACCTCAATTACTAAATTTAATGGATGAATGATGACCTTTAAACTTCTAAAATCTCCCACTTTCAAAGATCCTCTTAAATTCCATGAAAAAAGAGAAAATGGATCACCCCAAGTATCCAATCATCGTGAATCAACCTCCCATGTGTTTTGAGAGCCTCCACCTAAAGTGGAGATTCGTTTTTTGAATTCCCTTGCCCTTAATGGAGGAATAAGTACTTCTGAGACACTTGAGGATTTTCAAATCATTCATCCATTATAAATCACCCCCCTATGAATCAAGAATTCACTCATATGCAGGGTCACCCTGCTTCATAAATCATATTCTATTGCAAAGCCTTTGACCTTTATAGGGACCTCAAGCCATGAAATATCATACTTTGGGAACCTCCAATATTAACATAACACCTCTCATGGGTCTCCTTATGGTTCCTACCTTTTGACGAATCCCCTTCCTGAAGGTCATGTGCCTAGAACCTCCATACCAATCTAGGAATTGTTCAACTACACCTCGAGTCCCATTGTGACTGGTGCCACCCACTCGTATGTCCTCCCACTTCACCCCAAGTGCAGCTAGAGCCTCCCACCTATCTATTATTTCTAATAATATTTATTTATCCCCCTTTACTTTTAATCATAGAGACTGTAACATGGACCTCATGATTGACCACTCATCCATAATAGTTTCAATTCCATGCCCCACCAAAAGGCACATTAGCAGTGGTAACATAGGCGATATAGGTAAGGAGTGAACCTACCCATATTTGATATGCATGATGTAAAACTTCATAGTCCCATGTCATAGTCATACGATTTCAAAATAAATGAAAAAAATCCACAGTTCATGATTAAACATTATAGTCTTACCTTGTGTGATAATAATAGACTATCCCATGAATGATCATCATTGGATTCAACCTCATCCTCAACCATTGGATGGGAAACCCATTGATTTCATATTAATGTGTATGCCCCACACCATTAACAAAAGATAAAACCTCTTGAAAAGGGTATATTCAATGCATAATCCCCACATCATCCATTATTAACACTCCTTTTATGGCATGAGCATCCTTACTATAAGAAATTAAACTGCACGGATTGGTCCTATCATAAAACCTTAAACTACATCATCAAACTACATGGGTTTTGATCCCTATCTTATAAACATGATATATAGGATAACTCTATAAGGTTAAATTCTAACAATTGCAAACCCTTGTGTGAAATATTCCTTCATAGGGACACACCTACCAAATCCACATCACTAGGCATTTGATCCCAACAATGGTAATCCTAGGAGTGAAATCTTCCCTTCTAGGGATGTACCTTCTAGATCTTCCACCAGAGTTATATGATCCAGAAAATTGTAATCCCCTGTGTGACATATTCCCTCATAGGGATGTACATTTTAGATCTTCGTCACAGGGCATTTGATCCACAATGGTAAACCTAGGTGTGAAATCTTCCATCCTAGGTATGCACCTTCCAAATCCGCCATATATGGCATTTGATCTACAATTGTAAACCAAGGTGTGACATCTTCACACTTAAGAGCACAACTTCTAGATATGCATTATATGGAATTCAATCCACAATGGTAAACTCATGCATGACATCTTCCCTTTTATGGATTCACCTCCTTGATCTACCTCTATGGGGAATTATTTTCAACCCAATCCCATCTCCACATGATGTTAAACTTGTTCCCCGATCCATCTTATCAAGACAACATAATCTATCACCACATGACATATAAATATTGACCTATCCTATAATACCTAACCTATGTAAAAGCATGGAATTACTAAGGTACAAATCCATGGAATACTCACACGGTTGGAATTTTTACCTCATGATCAACATGGGATGCATTGGGTTCCACCCCTAAGATGTCTCATATGATAATCCTACCCAAAAGGAATAATAGAAGTGACCAATTCCCCCAATGTCTATAAATTCCCAGAGATTCCCAACATGACTACTTTCCTTGACCAGAAGTTTCTTCTCTTTCAAGATAGAAGTAGTATAATTAATTAGTGTCCATAAATAGATTTTTATGGGAATGAGTTCCAAGATCATGAATCAAATATATTAGGGAGACCTGGACTAAGAAACAAGATCCAAGAAGGAATCAATGGAAATAGGAACTGACATCCCATCATCCTGTTTTTATATAGGTGCATACATTTCTGATAAAAGTAATGAAAATATCCCACTATTGGAAAGTGGGAATGAAGGGAAATAAAAAGATAGTGTACATCAAAACAAAAGCATGACCCAATGAAATCATCAGAGAAAATATTAAAAAATACTTTAAATCATAAAAAAACAAAAAAACCCTGAAAACCACTTAGAAAACCTCAAAAAACCTAAAAACACTTAAAACCCCTAAAAAATTAAAAACTCTAAGGACACATATAATCTATAAAAACCATAAAAAATATAAAAATCCTAAATATCCCTAAGGATGAGAGAATAATCACGACCCTTCTCTCTCGATGGCTCCTTGACGGTGCCAGCGGTGTAACTTCCTCCCCCCCTATGGGAGAGGGTTCTTCGCTTGATCGTGATCAGGATCTTGCCTCTATTTCTCCTCTTGTGCCTCTTTCTCTACCTCCCTTCCCTAGAATTTATCTTTTCCCAAAGGTCCCTAACTTTTATGAAGGATACCCTCACTTACCATTATCGGACTCAGAGTTCAATTCATCCACCATGCTTCATATCTTGACCTTAGTTGCTCGGTTCGTGAAGCATCGACCCTCGGTGGAGTCCTTTGAAAAAAAAATTTTTGGATGTTGTAACCTTCAATGTCGAGTGAATGTAGGGTTATTGGATGGCCTCCATTTTATGATCTGGTTCTCAATGGAGGAAGATCTGATATGTGCTCGTTCTGTGTCCCCTCAAAGCCTTAACGACGTCAGATTCATCCTCTTCCGTTGGAGATTTTATCTTCACATGAACAGGGACTCACCACTGATTGCTTCATGGGTAATGTTCTCAAAACATCCTCTTTCATTTCAGAATACATCTATTATTTTCATTCTTGGGAATCTTGTGGGATGGTATTTGTGTTCAGACATCAAGACTCAAGTGATTTTCCACCCAATTGCTCCAAGGGTTTGTGTTGAATTGGACATCTCAAAACCACTGATCGAATTTGTGTGGATTACTATTGGAAGGGAGTTTCATTTAAAATTGATGGTAGTTATGGTTTCCTCTGTTGTGTTCTGCTATATATGCAGGCTTTTAGGTCATTCTAGCATTTCTTGTAGATAAAGGGGTAGCAGTGTAAGAGTTCTGGAGGGAGAACGACCGGTGAGGGCGGAGATTCAAAGAAATGTGATAGGGTCACCTTTGTTAATGGAATCACCATGGAAATCCATTGGGCCAAAGGTATCTCATGTGTTTGAGAGACTGAATCAGGATCTTGTGATTGAGTGTGAGAAGGGAGGAATGGAGACTGAGGAAGGCGTGAGGTCCCCTAGGTTGTGCTGTGAAGTTTTGAAGGTGAAAGAGCCGGGGAAGGATGGAGGAATGGAGGAACACGCTTCGGGTGGGTAGGAAATGAAGGTGCAGGACTTGGTGGGGGAGGCTGTCACACATGGGATGGTGATAGTTCCACCTTTAGCTGGTCCGAAGGTGGCACCGCTTCAGAAGAATTGGGGGGACACTGCCAGTTTAGGAGGAGTGGATGAGAGACAAGAGGGCATTATTTCGTACTAGAAGCAAGATGGACATTGGGAGGCGCAGGCCTTGGATGGTTCCCCACTGAGTAATAGATTTGATTGTTTTAATTATGTGGAGTCAGAGGGTATGGATGATGCAGAAGGGGATGTGGAGGAGTAGGGGGTGACAGAGGAAATGGGGGAGGTTGTTGATACTAGGGTCGCGTCTACTACTAGGCTTGGTGCCGTTGTTGAATAAAATGGACCCTTAGGGGTTCCTTTTCCTGGTGATGTTTGACATAGATAGGATGTGCTGTAGTTTCCCCTACTTATGGATTATTATGATGGTGTGGGGGTTGAGGAAGGCCAAGGTGAAGTTTCAATAGTCCCTAGAGGCGATTTTCAGTATGGGGTTTTGGCATTTCATGGTGGAGAAAGGGTCGACCAGATGGGCGAGGAGGATAACCAGGGGGAAGTACCTGGGCATGGGGTGTTGGCGGAGCATTGTTCTATGGTGATGGAGGGCTCCCCAAGGCATGGGCTAGGGCCTTTGGCTTTGCTGGTGCATGAGGGGGGCTCTTCTGGTGAGTCTTCTTTGTAGGGGGCTCTGGCTTGGTTTGTTCATGAGTATATGGAGGCTGCTGAACCTATTGAGGTGATAGAGCCAGTTGTAGAGGTCTGCAAGCTGACTAGAGAGGAGGGGAAATTGCAGCTATCCCTCACTAGTGTGGCGCCCGTTGTGCTACAGTGTGGGGTCCTTGCCGCCTGCTCCCTAAATCATGAATCCTATTTCATCCTGGAGTAGGTTTATTTCCAGAATTATGCTCATCGAATGAATCATAATATGGCTATGATTGAAAAGGAGAGGGCCTTTCTATAGGTGTCCATTTGATATAGGAAGGAAAACAAATTAGTAGAGGTCTCCTTAGACCCCCCCAAAGAGAAAACCGATGAAGAAATATTCCACTTTACCAAAGATAGTGTCCACGAGAGCATCTTGAAAAGCTAAAGAAGTGGCCTCTAGCAGGGGAGGTTGGCCTGTCAAGGCGCAGCTTAATGTGGAGCAGCAATGCCTTAAATAGTACTACACTACCTTCTTAAAGTAGTATGAATCTTCTGAATGGGAGTTGATGGAGTTGGATGCTTACTTGAGTTATGATTCTCATGGGGACCCACTGGGGGATGGAGACTTTGATATGTAGTTTATGATTTTTTCTCTTGTTGTGTTTGGTCTTTTGTGTCCTTCTATTTCATTATTTTTCCTTTGGGGGATTGTTTTTTAGAATGGGTCGATTAACCCTGCCCCTCCCAGGTCTATAGTGTCCTCTTTTTCTTAATAAATTTTTGGGGGGCTGGAATAGCCAGGCTCCCACATCTACCTTGCCCTAAATATCCCTAAAAACCCTTAAAACCATAAAATCCTATAAAATTCCAAAAAATCCATAAAAGTAAAGAAACCTAAAAACCATGAAAACCACTACGAAAACCTTAAAACTTAAAAAAACTTAAAACCCCTAAAAAACCTAGAAACACTAAAAACCCTAAAAACCTTAAATGACCCCAAAACACTAAAAACCCATAAAAACATAAAACCCCCTAAAAACATTGAAAAACTATAAAACCCCATAAAACCCCAAAAAATTACTAGAGACTAAAAAACCCATTTAAACTCCTAAAACATTAAAAATCGTGAAAAAACTTTTAAAACCCAAAAAATATCAATGAAAAAACCTAAAATCCCATAGGGAACTCGATTGATCTATCATAGATCTTGGAAGCCCCATGCCCGTTGTGGATTCACTACCATGTTTTGGAACCATGTTTTTTTGTGGATTCAGCTTGCTTTCTGTCATTGATGGTACTTTGATTGTATATTGGATGGAGGTTTTCGGTCAAGCTAGTTTAGGTTCATGGATTGTTTTTATGCAGTGGTGGGGATCACATTTTTCCTTCATCATCATTGGGGGCTCCTTCAGTGATCCTAGTTTGGTGCTAGTTTGTACCATTGGACAAGGATATCTCAGATTTAGGTGGTTATTAGTTTTTTTTACCATCCTTGTTCCTTTGGTTTTTTGGGGCGGCGGCCAGTTTTGTTGGTTCATAAATGGTTTTCTCGGGGTTTTAGTTTTTTTGATTTTTTCTCCTTTCAGGTGGTTCGTCATGAGCATGTGGGAGCATTGGTTTTCATACCTTTTTCCATATGGAGGTTCTAGTTGACATTGCTCCATGTTCACCCATCGGCCAATTTAAGGTTCATCAAATACTAGTAGTGGATTCATCAACCAGTGAATTTCCAGGTTTAATAATTTTTCTAACTTGGAGTGGGAATTTGCAGTCGGTGATCCTCATTGGTTTATTTCTTTATGGTTTGTGTGTGTGGTTAGTGTTGATAATAGATTATTCCCCATGTCGATGCATGTGATAGGTTCTTATTCTATTAGGTGTTCGTGGTTCAAGGTCATATGGACAATGGAATCTCAATTTTCTTTCAAAAGTATAGGACTTCTAGCTTGTTTTTTCTTATTCAATGATTTGAGGTTGATGCAGTTTAAAGGTGTACAATTTCCATAGGAGTTTCTATAGTTTTTTTGACATGTTAGGTTCATCGACACTCATATTCATTGGTTCTCATTTCCCATGGTGGTGGTTTCTCAACTTCCAGTTCTACAGTGTTTCCACGTGAGTTTTTTAGATTCTATTCCATGTTGGGTTTATGACCAATGTTCCTTCATTATCTTATTTTTTGGAGCTCAAAGTTATTGGTTCATCAGTTTATTAGATGAGGGTTTATCATCCCATTTCACTTATAGTTTCAGTTTTCTGGTTGATGGTCTATTGGTCAATGTTTCCCAGGTTATCAATTACTAGATTTGGTTCAGAATCTGATAGCACTCATCATTCTATTAAATTGGTTTTTCGTATCTTCCTACTATATGGTTGAAGACATGGATGCTTCAATCCTACTGCTACATGGGAAATAAAATCACAACTTGGGGATTTTACTTGGAGGGTTTCCTAGATTTTGTTCTCTATTATTAATGAATGATAGGGTCCTTGGTTGTCACAGGTCATTGAAAAGTTGCATGTTGCATTATTTTGTGTGACGTCAAGTGGCCTTGTTCCAATGGTGGTGATACTTTATGGTGGGGATTGAGTTGTTGCTCATTTATTTTATGGGTTAAAGACATCTCAGATAGAGGGGTGTGGACTACTTTATGGGAGTTGGTTTAGAGATGCTGGTGTTATGGTGTTTCTTTACTCGTAACTTTCAGGAAATGGTATGATGCTGGTGATGGGGTGGATTGAGGCTTACCACTTGTGTGGGAGAGCATATTGGCTGTTGGGAGATGGAACCTGGGTTTTGGTGTTTTGGATCTTGGGTGTTGTGAGTAATTCTGGTGTAGAGTGGTAAGCTACTATTTTTTACTGATTCTAGGTCATGATGCTAGTGTAGGGATGGTGTGCTACTAGGAGCTGGTGAAGCAGGGTGTCGAGTTCTGTTATAGGTTCTAGGAGTTGGTGTGGCTGTTGGGGGTTTTCTTAGATGCTGGGTGTGGATTTGGGGTGCTAGAGATGCTGAGAGATGTGGTTAAGGGGTGATGGGAGCTTCTGGGATAAAATACGAATATGGTAGGTTGGTATTGGTCAGGTGTAGGGTTTTAAGGTGTGGCTGGTGTTGGCATGGAAGTGTTGGAGGTTAGGTTGTTGTGAAATGTGTAATTGTTGTGTCTTGTTTTCTATTGGAGTTAATGAGATAGTGTGGGAGCTATTTTCCAATTCTGTTGGTGTGGTGTGGGCTGCTGCTTTGAAGGGGTGTGTTGCGGGAGTTGCACAAGGTGGATCTTGGGGATGGTGTTGTTGCTTTGGGTTCATTACTGGTGGATGTAAACTTTTACTGGCTGTGAGATTTTGATGTCATTGATATTTATTGGTTTTATGCTAATGTTCTGGTGGTTTTAGGGATGTTCCCAAGTACAAGTGATGTTTTATGGTGTTGCTGGAGTGGAGCGGGTTACTACTTGGTGGGGAGTTCTGCAGGTGTGGATTGGGCTACTGATATTTTTGGTGAGCCAGTTCTGCTATGGAATAACTATTGATTAAAAGATGCGAGGTCAGGGTTTAGTGATGAGTGCTTGGGGTTTAGTGGGGATTAGGATAGAGTGTTATTCTAGTTTTCTCAATGGCTTTGGGATATTCCCTTGGATTTATTAAGGATTGTTTTCTATATTATTGCTACTTTGGGCCGACTGGTTGGTGGTTTTATCTATTTTGTGTTGGGGAGTTTTTCTGACCTTTGATGTTTTTTGATTCTTTCATGTCAACAGGGGTGGTGGTTATATTTTGGGAGTTGGGTGATGGAGTTGTTTATTGTTAGAGTATGGAACTTGGGAGTTGATGGTCGTGTAGGGGGTGGTGTTTTATTATGGATGGGTTTTTGGATCTAGGGAGTTGGTGTAGGGGGAGGGTGACATATGTTGAGAGTCTATTTGTGAGTTTTGAGTTGGTGCAAGGGATACACATTGGTGGTGTTGGTGGGTGCTATTTGTCTCATTGGTGTGGTTGTTTTAAATTGGTTGGATAGATCTGTGGAGTAGGATAAGGGATGGTTGGTGTTGTTGGGGTGTAGGGGATTCAGGTGTGGATGGTGTTGGATATGAGGTTTTGGTGGTCGTGTTAATATAGAGTGGGTCACTGCGGGAGCCTAGTTTACATTGGGGGTTTGTGAGCTGGTGATTCTCTCTCAAATTTACCCAAGAGATGAAGGTAGAACGGTCCTTGTAGTTTAGCTTGGGTTATCGAATCCTCAGACACCTAAGAAGAAACCTATAGACACGTACATTCTATGGACTATTTTTTGCTATGAAGTGGACAACTTGGGTTGATTTTATATGGTTTTAAAGTATAAATAACAGATTTCAGTGAATTCAATTTAAAAGAATGAGTTGATCCTAGGTTATCGCTCGGGGTGGATTGGACGTATTTACTTTTTAATGATTTCAATTTCTTAAATTTGAGATGGGTTCATTTAAGGAGATAAAACAACATCATCACTTACTGGTTTAATTCCTACACCCTTTAATACTAATCACCTATACACTTTAAGGATAAAAGTTTTGATCACTTCAAGGTAAAGGTCCGTATTAGCACTTGAAGTGTGTGGCCTTAAATTCAACAAGGACGATGGAGTTTAAAAATCATCAAATAAAAATCTCAATTAAAGAAGTGATTATAAATTAATGAGGTGATAAATAACATCCAATACAGCCCCTTGCTACTCCCTTGGATTAACCCATAAGTGGGTTAGCCCTCCATTGATTCTATGGTTTCAATGGAAGCGGAAAATAGACTCATGAGGGAGGAAATGGAGAAGTAAAAAAAACGAAATAAAATAACAATCAATCCACCGTTGTGTGATAATCTCACAAGGTTTTGTATGAACAAGTTCACACCTTGAACCAACGGTATCAAAGTGATAATTAGAATAACAGAATAATAAGAGAAGAAGAACTTTTATTAAGAAACAAGGATGAATTAAAACAACTTACATGTGAAGGAAGAACATTTCAAAGAGAAATTGGTAGCATAACATTAAGATGAAAACAAGCTCAAAGATTATCAAATCCTCCACCACCACTGCCTTAAATAGGAATTTTGGAAGCCTTGGGTAGAGCCTCCAATAGTACAAAGCATCCCACTTGATTATGGTAGGCCTAGGGTGGTGGAAAGCTTGTGGAACCTAGACTTTTCCACATTTGACCTGAGGTGGAAGCAAGCTTTCATCCACCGAACAGACGCGCTTTGATGACCTTATAGATGGCCGAATCAGAGTGGGCCATAGAATAATAAAATGGAGTCCCAGATGTCTCCTAACCGCCTGAAAATTTGGGCCCATTTGGAGATGTATATTCGGAGATATGATCAAATTAGTGGGCTTTTTTCTGGGCCGCAGAATCTGGCCCAGAATCGTATCTCTAACTTGGGCCACCTTAATAACCACCATAGAGGGAGAATTAGAATTATCTCATGAAGAGTTATTTGTTCCTAAAAATTTATTCTATGATCTCACAAAATTTGGGTTTCATTGGGCCCGTATGTTGGGACCCACAGTCTCATAAGTGGGATGGTGTCCAATCTACCTTCTATAGAATTGCTTCCATTCATCTCCAAATATCTCCATCATCGTTTATGAATCATCCATTGATCCCTGAATGAAAAATGTTCACATTTAAGTGTAGATATAATTCCCAAAATATCAAATTAAAATACTGATAATTACATTCCTTAGAATCAGATGACTCATTGGGCCTAAATTGGTGTATATTAGGAATGATGTGCACAAATGATGAGAATGGATGTTCATAATGAAAATGCACTAACTCAGGCCCATAAGATCAAAAATGAACATTTAATACCATTAAAATTTAATTAAAATATATGTTTTTATTGGATAATCACGCCCCCAAATTGATATTTTCTAGTCCTGATCAAATAATTCAATGATTTTATTTGAATTCCGTTCTTCAAACACATTATAACAAACAATGCTCACAATGTAAACTGCACATAAATATATTTTTATAACCTATCAAGATAATTTAAAAAAAGATGAATTTAAAAGAATATCCCAATCCCAAGCCCATTCCTTTGATCAAATCAATCATCATACTTTATCCAACTCAATTAGGTGTAATGATGTGTTGTGAATCACAATAGATATGGGGGTTCATTTTCAATCAAGGGGGAAATCATGGAAGCGCTAGGTGGAATCACATTTAATCCTAATATGAGTATTCTTCATTATTATTATTATTTTGGATTTTTTTGAAATATTGTTATAGTAATTGAGATTTCAGTTAATCAAATTAACCCATGTAGCAAGACTTTGTCGATGACTCCCAGACTCAAAGTCCTTAGGGCACCAAGTGAAGCCCACATACTCGGGCATCGCCTCGAGTAAACTTAATAAAAAAAAGTAATATTACCATAAGTAGAGATAGATTGAAAAACTCAGGGCTAGACAACTCTGGAGTCATGATCCCCAAGTTCTGAAAGCCTCACATTTTATCAATCCATTGCTCTACACGAATTTTTTTTTGAATGCTCATATTATTCATAAAAATAAAACCAGCCTATGCTATTTATTATGGGACCTGAAAAATTCAAATTAGTACCTCACGGTCTAGAGGACGTGCATTGTGGCATTTTGATTTAATGGATGAAAATAAAAATGATGAAAATTTTCATTGGACAACCAAACTTCCAAAATCAATTCTTTTAAACTTAATCATGAATTAAATTAAGAGTCAAGGAAATAAAAGTTATTTGCTATGTAGTTTTAATGTGAGAAAAGATGTTATTATATGAATGATAAAGGAATTTTACTTCTTTTTTTATCATTTTTTTTAAACAAACATTTTTTTTCCACACCCCCAACTTAGAATTAAACTGTCCCTAGTTTCGTAAAAATAAAATTTAGAATGGGGTAGAGGAATAAAAGGGGAGTTCAATAGGGAAATTGAAATATGAGGATCATGGAATGAATTCACCTGGTGGTTGAAGTTTGAAGTTCTTGTCACTCGAATTTAGTCCATTGATATCCATGTCGCTTGCAAAGTTCCCTATTGGAAAAAGGAAAACAAACAAACAAAACAAAATAATATATATATATAAGTAAAATATAAGTATATATATAAAAATTATAGAATAAGAAAGCACATTAAGCCGTAGTTCAGTGGTAAGCGCGCGCCCCTGTCTCCCTTCGGTCCCGAGTTCGAGTCCCCGCGGCTTCGCCGATTGTGACGGGGTTTTCCCCACGGCCTATGGCGTGTCCCCTTTTTAATTATTATATTATTTTTATTATTTTTATTATTTTTATCTTAACCTATAAAATAATAAAAATACAACAAAATAAACTGATGATACATTGTCTTCTTTTTAAATTTCTGGGTAAGGTATTACTCCAGGATCACACCACATGACACGGATGAATATGGTGCTCCCCTTTCGTACCCATCCATACTCATAATAGAAGAACAGGTCAAAATTATATTTTTTTTATTTTTAAATATAAAAATGATTAATTAATCTTATTTGAAAAATAAATATGATTCAGAAAGATTAGAAACATAAAAACCATGGGTTGCCTCCCGTGCATCGCTTTTTTTAACGTCGTTAGCCCGACATAGATCGTAAATTTATCAATTTTTTCCTAGTTCATAGATTGGCTCAATTAACTAAACATCTATTTCCTGTTTATTGAATGATTCAATAAATGTTTTTAACGTTTGACCTTTGAACTTGAAAATGTGACCACTAGTGGGATCTTGAATCTCTACTGCCCCATGGGGGTATACATGATGCACTATGAAAGGACCTGACCATCTAGACCTTAACTTTCCCGGGTGTAAATGAAGTTTTGAACTATACAAGAGAACAAGTTTTCCTGGTTCAAAATCTTTGACCTTGATATTCCTAGATTGGTAGGCTTGAACACTATCTTTATTGATCCTTGAATTTTTATAAGCCTCCATCCTTAGTTCCTCCAGTTCATTGAGATCTAATTTCCTTTTTCTTCCGGCCAATGAGAGGTCATAATCCATTTTCTTAATTTCCCAAGAGGCCTTATGTTCAATCTCCACTGGAAAATGGAATGCTTTACCATAAACCAACCTATATGGAGACATTCCTAAAATGGTGTTATATGCGGTTCTATAGGCCCAAAGAGCATCTAAGATTTTCTCAGACCAATCTTTCCTAGAGGGGTTGACAGTTTTTTCAAGAATTTGCTTAATCTCCCTATTCTCTAACTCAGCTTGACCATTGGTTTGAGGATGGTATGTAGTGGACACTTTATGAAAAATACCATACTTAGACATGAGTGAAGAGAATGGGCGGTTGCAGAAATGGGTTCCTCGATCACTGATTATAGCCCTAGGAATTCCAAATCTTGAAAATATGTTCTCTTTTGGAAATTGAATCAAAACTTGATGATCATTGGAGTTAGTGGGAATGGCATTAAACCATTTTGAGACATAATCAATAGATAATAGTATGTATAGGTATCCCCTAGAGTTTGGGAAGGGACCCATGAAGTCAATTCCCCAATAGTCAAATATTTCAACCACTAAGATGGGAGTGAGTGGCATTTGATTCCTTTTTGTGATGGACCCTACTTTTTTACACCTAGGATAGCTTTGACAAAATGTGTAGGAGTCCCTTGAGAGGGTGGTCTAGAAAATACCACATTGAAGAATCTTAGAAGATGTTTTCTTAGAGGAAAAGTGACCTCCACATGCCTCACTATGACAGAATTTAAGGATGGAGTCTTGTTCAGATTATGGAACACACCACCTAATGACTTGGTCAGGTCAGAACTTATAAAGGTATGGATCATCAAACACATAGTGTCTAACATCATAAGGAAATTTTCTTCGAGCTTGATTCCCTAATAATTTTTGAATGACTCATGTCACTAAGAAATTTGCTATGTCAGCATACCAAGGGTAGTCACTCACAGAGTATAGGTGTTCATCAGGAAATGAATCAGACACAGAAAGATGATTTGAGTTTTCTTTTAATTCCATCCTAGAGAGGTGATCAGCTACAAATTTTTCAACTCCCTTTTTATCCTTGATTTTGAGTTCAAATTCTTGTAAGAGAAGGACCCACCTAATCAGTCTAGCCTTAACATCTTGTTTTTGGAAGAGGTATTTTAGTGCAGAATGGTCAGTGAACACAGTGATGGGGGATCCTAAGAGGTATGAACTAAAATTCTCTAAGGAAAACACAATATCAAGTAACTCCTTTTCAGTGGTGGTGTAGTTTATTTTGGCATCATTTAAGGATTTTCTTGCATAAGCAATGACATAAGGATTTTTATCACAACATTGTCCTAACACAGCTCCAACAGCAAAGTCACTGGCATCACACATAAGTTCTAAAGGAATATTACAATTTGAAGATTTCATAGTGGGAGGAGAGGTGAGAGAGGATTTGAGGGTTGAGAATGAACCCTCACAGCTTTTTGTCCAAACAAATGGATCATCCTTTACTAGGAGAGCACAAAGGGGACGGGATATTGAACTAAATTCCTTGATGAATATTTTATAGAAACTATCATTTCCTAAGAAATACCTCACTTCCTTGATAGTTTTGAGTGATGGAAGGTGGCGAATGATGTCAACCTTGGATTTATCAACTTCAATCCCCCTACCTGAGACCAAATGGCCTAAAACTAGTCCCTCTTTAACCATAAAATGGAATTTTTCCCATTTTAAGACTAGATTATTTTCTTCACATCTTGACAATACTCTCTCTACATTCCTCAGACATCCCTCAAATATATCCCCAAACACAGAGAAGTCATCCATTAAGACCTCTAGAACATACCCTACCATGTCTGAGAAGATTCCCATCATGCACCGCTGGAAGGTTCCAGGGGCATTGCATAACCCGAAGGGCATGCGTTTGAAATAAAAGGTTCTGAATGGACATGTGAATGTAGTATTCCCTTGATCCTATAGGGAGACCTCAATTTGATTGTACCCCGAGTATCCATCTAAGAAAAACTAGAAGGCATGACCTGCCACTCTCTCAAGGACTTGGTCAATGAATGGTATGGGTAAATGGTCCTTCTTGGTGAATGAGTTTATCTTCCTGTAGTCAATGCAGACCCTCCATCCACTACTCACCCTTGTTAGAAGAATCTCTCCATCCTCATTGGTTATCACTGTGATTCCGGCCTTTTTTGGAACCACATGGATTGGGCTCACCCACTCACTCTCAGCTATGGGATATATGATACTAGCTTTTAACAATTTCAGAAGTTCCTTCCTTACAAACTCCATGAGATTAGGATTGAGTCGCCATTGAGGTTGACGACATGGCTTTGAATCTGGTCCCAGAACAATCCTATGAGTCCTGATAAGTGGGCTAATCCCAGGAATATCAGAAAGGGTCCAACCAATGGATTTCTTATGCTTCCTAAGGACATCTAAAAGCATCCTCTCATGATTGGCTTCAAGAGAAGAATAAATGACAATAGGATGTGTTTGATTTTCCCCTAGGAAGGCATAATTTAGTGCAGCAGGAAGTTCCTTCAATTCAAGATCAGGTTGGTTCAGAATTTCAGCAGAAGATTGGGACATTGGATCAAGATCAATTTCTTTTTTTAGAGTTTCAGATAGGATTGATTCCCCACTTGTAGAAGTTTCAGCTACTAGATTGGCTTGATCAGATTTAGGGAAGGAAATTGGAGTGTTCTCCATGAAAGTGGTTTCTTGAAAGGTTTCACTGATTTTTGGACCTAAGACTTCATCATAAGAGAAATTTGAAAATGATTCAATCCAAGGAGATAAACATCATTCATATGAACAAAGGAAATCAATCTCATCCTTACTTAAACATTCATCAAATATTCCTTGATGTTCCACGGATTCATTATCAATGCTTCCTATCATTTTTACTTCATTAATGTCCTCGTCATCCCCTATTTGTGAGCTTTCATTATAGATGTTCAAGTCTAGACTCATGTTCCCAAAGGTGATGGTCATGTTCCCATTTCGGACTCGGATAACAGAGTTGATTGTTGCAAGGAAAGGATGACCAAGGATGATTGGGGTTTGTTCCGTATTTCCTAAGTTTGGATGGTTGTCAAGGACAATGAAATAAGCGGGGTAGATTAAGTTTTCAACCTTTACCAGAACGCCCTTTAAAATCCCCTTTGGAACCCTAATGCTACGATCAGCAAGTTGAAGTGTGACAGATGTGGGTTGGAGTTCTTCTAGGCCTAACTAGCAGTACACAACATATGGGATGAGATTGACACTAACACCTAGGTCACACAAGGCGTTGACAACTTTGCTTTCTCCTAGTTCAACATTGATGTAAGGGCAACCTGGGTCTTTCAACTTAGGAGGAATGGTCCCTTGAATGGTGGTACTCACATTCGCAGCCAAAAGGACTTGGTTTTTAGGTGAAAATTTTCTTTTAAAAGTGCACAATCCCTTAAGGTACTTTGAGTAGGTAGGTATGGTTTGGATTGCATCGAGAAGGGGTATGTTCAACTTGACTTGTGAAAAGATTTTACTCAATGTTTCACTCAGTTCAGGCTTGGGTTTCCCCCTCATGCGTTGAGGAAATGGTGCAGGTTGTGGGGTTGTTTGTTGAAGAGTTGTTTCCTTGACAATGTTATCAGTTTCCTCAGTTTTATCTTGTGGTTCATTTGAATTTTCATCCAAGTTTGAATCTTCAGGTGGGTTCTGAATTAGTTTTTCAGGTTTCTCAATTGATTTCCCACTTCTTAAAACAATCACAACCATTAGTTGTTCATGAGTTGTTTGAGTGCAACTTGAATCTCCCCTTGAAGTTGAGGATGGAACCACCTGAGTAGGCATGGGTGCCTTTCCAGTTTTTATGGTTTGAAGTTCTTGTTTTAGGGAAGAGACTTCTGATTTCATCCTCTCCATTTGTTTGCACAGTTTTTCTAGTAGGCTTTGTGGAACAGTTTGGGTGGGTGCTTGAGTAGGTTGGTTTATCCCAGGGGGATATTTTGGAGGTGGGATGGTTTGTTAAAAATGGACCAGTGGCTGTTGTTATTGGATAGGTTGGGTTTGGAACTAGTTATGGGTTTGGTAGTTCTGATGGGGGTAAGGATTTTTTCCCTATGGTTGGCTAGGTTGTTGGTTATCTTTTCAACGGAAGCCTGGGTGGTCGTTATACCTTGGGTTGAAGGTGTTTTGGTATTGAGGATTTTGAAAGTTCAAAGCATTTACTTCCGCTGGGGGTCCTCCTAAGAGAACATCCTTGATGGATGGAATGGTTGGGAAGTTTTCTATCTTATGGTCATGTTTGTCACAAATTGTGCAAACAAGGTCAACAATTTGGATTTCATGGACTTTCCTAAGGTCTATCTCTTCATCCTTCCTAGAGAGAGCAGCGAGTTTAGCCCTAAGGATTTCCTCTTCTCTAAGTGTATGAATTACAGTAGTTATTTGTGGCTTTTTAGAATAAGGTGAAGTTACCCATGTTTGGTTTTGTTCAGAAATGCTTTCTAGATACTCGTAAGCATCATTTGGGGATTTGTTTTTAAAGGTTCCATTACACATCATGTCAGTGAATTGTTTATTCCCTGGACCCAACCCTTCATAGAAAATTCTCACTTGTTCAGGAATAGAAAAACCATGTTGTGGAACCATTTTTAGAGTGTCTTTGAACCTCTCCCATGTTTCATAGAATGACTCTCCCTCTTTTTCAAAAAAGTTTTGGATACTCTTTTTAAGTGCAATTGTTTTGTGGTGGGGAAAGTATTTTTTGTGTAATTATCTTTTTAGTTGGTCCCAAGAATTTATGGATGATGGTCTCAAATTGTTTAGCCAATTTTTAGCTCGATCCTTTAAAGAAGAAGGAAATAGCCTCATCTTAGCTGATTCTAGTTGATGTGGGGGACACATGGTTTCTACAATGTCATTGAACTCCTTAATGTGCAGGTATGGCATCTCGGACTCCATTACATGGAATGTGGGAAGGTGGTTTAGGCCATTGGGTTTAAAGATGTAGTTGGAATCTCCTAGGGAATTTTCTCTAATGCATGAGGGGTCATTGGTCCAGGAAGGTGTGAGTTATTCATTCATGGTTTGATCAATTGCATTCCCCAAGTTTGGGGCTGCCTCATTTGGGTTTCCATTTTGGTTCCCACCCGGGTTTATGAGTTGGTTTCTTTGAAGACCTTCCATTGAAATTGGCTCAATTTTGGACTCTAGAGTATTAGGAAGATTAGGATCTAATGGAATGAATTACCTTGGTGTAATTGACTCCCCAACCCTAGGACTATCCACCCTAACTATATGGTTTGATTCATCGCGGGTGTAGGCGAACATGCGCCAAAAGAAAAAAAAAATGAGAAAGGGAAAAGATAAGATAATTTGGATAAGAAAAGAATAAATGGGAAAGAATAGAATGGGTGCTTAGATGACTTAGTTGGGTCCCTGGAAATGGTGCCAAAATTTGATTCTCACTCAAATTTACCAAAGAGATGAAGGTAGAACGGTCCTTGTAGTTTAGCTTGGGTTATCGAATCCTCAGAGACCTAAGAAGAAATCTATAGACACGTACATTATATGGACTATTTTTGGATATGAATTAGCCAAAATGGGTTGATTTTATATGGTTTTAAAGTATAACTAACAGATTTAAGTGAATTCAATTTAAAAGAATGAGTTGATCCTCGGTTATCACTCGGGGTGGATTGGACCTATTTTCTTTTTAATGATTTCAATTTCATAAATTTGATATGGGTTCATTTAAGGAGATAAAACAACATCATCACTTACTGGTTTAATGCCTACACCCTTTAATACTAATCACCTATACACTTTAAGGATCAATGTTTTGAGCACTTCAAGGTAACGGTTCGTATTAGCACTTGAAGTGTGTTGCCTTAAATTCAACAAGGATGATGGAGTTTAAAAATCATCAAATAAAAATCTCAATTAAAAAAGTGATTATACATTAATGAGGTGATAAATAACATCCAATACATCCCCTTTCAACTCCCTTGGATCAACCCCTAAGTGGGTTAGCCCTCCATTGATTCTATGGTTTCAATGGAAGCGGAAAGTAGACTCATGAGGGAGGAAATGGAGAAGTAAAAAAACGCAATAAAATAACAATCACTCCACCATTGTGTGATAATCTCACAAGGTTTGGTATGAACAAGTTCACACCTTGAACCAATGGTATCAAAGTGATAAGGAGAAGAACATAATAATAAGAGAAGAAGAACTTTTATTAATAAATAAGGATGAATTAAAACAACTTATATGTGAAGGAAGAACATTACAAAGAGAAATTGGCAGCATAACATTAAGATGAAAACAAGATCAAAGATTATCAACTCCTCCACCAACACTGCCTTAAATAGTCATTTTCGAAGCCTTGGGTCGAGCCTCCAACAGTACAAAGCATCCCACTTGATTATGGTAGGCCTAGGGTGGTGGAAAGCTTGTGGAACCTAGACTTTTCCACATCTGACCCGAGGTGGCATCCAGCTTTCATCCACCGAAAAGACACACTTTGATGAACTTCTAGATGGCCGAATCAGAGTGGGCCAATAGAAGAAAAAAATGGATCCCCAGATGTCTCCTAACCGCCTGAAAAATAGGGGCCCATTTTAAGATGGATATTCGGAGATATGATCAGATTAGTGGGATGTTTTTCTGGGCCGAAGAATCTGGCCCAGAATTGTATCTCTAACTTGGGACGCCTTAATGACCACCATAGAGGCCGAATTAGCATTATCTCATGAATCTTGATTTGTTCCTAAACATTTCTTCTATCATCTCACAAAATGTGGGATTCATTGGGCCTGTAAGTTGGGCCACACAGTCTCATAAGTGGGCTGGTGTCCAATCTGCCTTCTCTAGAATTGCTTCCATTCATCTCCAAATATCTCCATCATCGTTTATAAATCATCCACTGATACCTGAATGAAAAATGTTCAAATTTAATTATAGATAGAGTTCCCAAAATATCAAATTAAAATATTGATAATTACATTCCTTATAATCAAATGACTCATTGGGCCTAAATTGGTGTATATTAGGCATGAAGTGCACAAGTGATGAGAATGGATGTTGATAATGAAAATGCACTAACTCAGGCCCATAAGATCAAAAATGAACATTTAATACCATTAAAATGTAATTAAAATACATTTTTTTATTGGATAATCAGCTGGTGTAGTGGTTGTTTGTTAGTTATATTAGAGTGTGGTATATTGCTTTTGTAGAGAGTTCTATGGAGTGGAAATTTATAGTACTGGTGGATGAATTTGTAGGTTTTGGTTCATTGTTGGTGGATAGAGAAGGATCAATTTTCCTTAGTGGTGAATGAGCCATTTGGATACAAGGTGTTGGATCTATTGTTGTTGTGAGTGTTTCTATTGGAGAATTATTTTATTTTGGGAATTTTCTCTTGTTCATTTGTTGTTGGTTGGGATTTTTGGAATAGAGTGGGTTTCTACTAGGTGGGGAGTGATGCTGTAGTGAAGAAGGCTTCTGCTAATACTTAGGTTGTTGGTGAGTAGGTTCAATTTTTGAGGGCTGTCTATTGTTTTCAATCTAAGAGTCAGTGCTTCCTTAGGTGCTGAGGATTTGGCTATATTGTGGGATGTAGTGGTTGTAGGGAGATGGAAGCTAGGAGATTGTGTGGGTTAGGGGGTTTTGGGTTCTAGGAGCTGGAGTTGGTGTGTTGGAAGTTTGGATTTTTGGTTAGCTGGGCTTTTCAAGGTTCTAGGACATTTTCTAGGAAATGGTTTGGATGGGATTTGTGAGTTTTCTTAGGCCATTTCTAGTATATGGTTTGGATCAGCTTCTCAAGGTTTCACGAGCATGATTTCTAGGTCATGGTTTGGATGGGATTCATGAGTTTTATCAGGCTATATTTTCATACTATAGTTTGGTTGGGCTTCATAAGGTTTATTGGGCATGTTTTCCATGTATTGGTTTTGATAGGCTTCATGATGTTTCTCTGGTTTTTCTTCTAGTTGCGTACATGAGGTTTCTTAGGCGTTGGATTCATTTCACACCTGGGTGATTGTTTTATAATTTATTTTCCATTATTTTATATACTAGATTCTATTTTCTTTCAAAAAAACTCAAAAAACCTTAAAACCCATAAAGAACTCAAAAAAATCCATAAAAACCCATAAAACCCTAAACCCCCCCCCCCCAAATCCCAAAAATCCCTTAAAGACATAAATATCGTAAAAAATCATAAAAATCCCTAAAAATGTATAAAACCCTTAAACCCTGGAAAATTCTAAGAAAACCTTAAAAACATAAAATGACTTTAAACCCCTAAAAATCTTAAAAATGATAAAAACCCTAAAAACCTTAAAGAACCCTAAAACCATAAAACCATAAAACCAAAAAACCAAAAAACCATAAAAACCCAAAAAATATAAAAAAACCCTAAAAACCCATAAAAACCTAAAAACAACTAAAAAATATAAAAACCCTTTAAACCCATAAAACATTTTAAAAACTATAAAAAAACATAAATACCCTAAAACCCCAAAAAAACCTAAAATCAATTAAATCCCTAAAAACAAAAAAAACCCCCAAAATCCCTAAAAACACTAAAAACCATTAAATTCTAAAAAATCCATAAAAATCCCTAAAACATAAAAACCCCTAAAAACATGAAAACCCCTAAGAAAACTGTATAACATTAAAACATTTTAAACCTCCAAAAAACCCTAAAATACTAAAAACCTAAAAATACCTAAAACCATAAAACCCCTAAAACCATAAAATCCCTCAAAATCTTTAATAACCGAAAAAAACAAAAAAAAACAAAAATCTCTAAAAATGAAAAAAAGCCTAAAATACTTAAAAAAACCTATGAAAACCTTAAAAATTTTAAAACTCTTAAAACCCCAAAACCATAAAAAATATACTAAAACCCTTAAAAACATAGGAAAACACAAAAAGAACTAAAAACTATAAAATCCATATAAACCAAATTTTTTATAAAAAAACTATAAAAACCTTAAAACCACAAAATTAATAAAAAAACCCTAAAACCCACCAAAAAACTACAAATCCCTAAAAATCCTAGAAACCATAAAAACCCTCAAAATTACTAAAAAAAACTAAAAAATAATAAAAATCCTAAAAAATCACTAAAAATTATTAATAACTTGAAAACATAAAAACCCAGAAAAACACAAAGAAAGCTTTAAAAATTACAAAAAATATTAAACACCTAAAAAACAAAAAATGATAATAGACTTTAAACCCCTAAAACCCCTGAAAACCCTAAAAACCCTAAAACCCCCAGAAATGAAAAAAACCCAAAAAACACTAAAAACTATAAAAATCCTTTAAACCCCTAAAAAGTCTAAAGAATATAAAAATTCCTTAAAGCCCAAAAAAATACAAAAAACCCTCTAAACCTAAAAAACCATAAAAACAGTAAAACCCCTAAAAATCATGAAAAACATAATAACCCATAAAAATCCTAAAAAGTACCTACAAATACATAAAACATAAAAAAACCTAAAAACCCTAAAATTCCATAAGAAAAACATAAAAATCTAAAAACAATTATATAACATAAAAACCAAAAAAATGCTAAAATTCCTAAATAACCCTAAAACCCTAAAAGACCCAAAAACCACTCAAAATCCCTAAAATATATAAAAACTCAAACTAGTGATAATTTCACCTATCCCATCATTTTCAAACCATTTAGATAGCCCTTAAAACTATTGGGATAGACTATCCCAAAGGTTTTAGGAATCGTTTGCATGCTGGGAATTGCAATAGCCCTATACCAATGGTTTCTAGAGAACAATTGGTATATTTTTTCTAAAATTAAGTTATGCCAACTATTTAAGTGAAACCATTGTTATATATGTGTGCCTATAGTTAAATTTTTTTGGTATATATACTATAGAACATATAATCAATTCCAACTATTTCATTGAAACCATTTGAATATATTTATACCAATAATTTTTGAAACATTGGAATACATGCAATATATATTCTATCCCAATGGTTTCAATGAAACCGTTGGGATATATTTTATTTCTCGAATAATGTATAACGATAGTTCTGTAAACAATTGGTATATCCTCTACTCCCCATCATACATCAATGTTGGACAACCCACTATAAACCTGTAAACCTATAAACCTATAAACCTGAACCTCTTCTCATCTTCCAAATCATCTATAAACCTACAAACCTTTACCTATTACAGTCTTCAAAAGCACTCGTAAACCTATAAACCTTCACCATAATGCACCTCATATGGAAACACAACTGACTTAGGAACTTCAATGCCATGAATTTTTATAAATTGTCACGTGGTGGACAACCACCATGATGGCTAATGAAACTCCAAGCCTGATTTATTCATCCTTTCAAATTCCTATTATTATGGATAATATGGAACATGCCCACTCTGATCAAATCTAAAGATTTGGATACCAACTTTTTTCTACCTGCACTATCTATCTTCGAGCATTGAACACAAATCATATTCTTTTTCAAAGGGGTTTTTTAATTAAACTAGAATTAGGGTATTATATGATGTTGAATTATTGGCTACTAAGTATATAATTGGATATGTTATCCAATATAATTGGAATTCATTGTCGATTGAATCTAAATCTAAGTACCTATCAGAATAGGATTAATTTTTATGGAAACCAAATTTTTTATGAAATTTAAGGGATAAAAATGTATTTTATAGACATAATGGTCTTCTTTAAATTACCATGGGTCACTGACAAACCTTTCACTTTTGATTTCAAATAGATGGTCATTGATATTCAATGTTTGTTGCCTCTTTCCTTTAAACTAGATGAGACAAACACCTCCTGTGTGAGGGTTAAGTCTTTATATTCTATTGAAATGAAAAAACTCTTCTCTAGATGATAATTTCAAGACTAGAATTATTTCTTCAATGCACTCCTTCTTTATCCAAAATATAACAATGGTAAGATTTTGTCTTCAAAGGATACATATATCTATTCACTGGAAATATATTCCCATGATCACTCTCTTTTTCTTACCATTTTTTCAACTTTGAAATAAATATATCTATATAGCCTAGTAATGTCCTTACCTTATTTTATATTGAATAAATAGATGTTATAATGTTGTGTAGGTATCTCCCCTTATCATAACGGACTCATGAAATATATATATGTTGTAAGTTTCCATGAACAACTGTGTATGGTGTGGATCAAACTAGGTTTCTATAATATTCTTTTTCTTCTCAAATTTCCCATGAAAAGAACATGGTTTTGAATTCAAATAAATATACTAAATAATACCCCATGATATTTGGTCACATTTACTGTAGTTTTCCATTAACTTCATCATGTTTTTAATCATCATGCATTGAATACTACTAACTATCCATCCACATAATCTATAGATATCTCCTTTTAAATCCACTACATAAAATATTCAAATATCTTGTGATAATACCTCCATTTTAATTCTCCACATTTTCCATAAGTTTGGCATGCATTTAAAACTCCAACTGAATATCCATGGCATAAAAAACCATTCAAACTTTCTTTTTTAAAATCCTAAACTTCAGGACATAGAAACACATTTTTGAATTGTGTTTCCAAACAAAATGCCTTTTACCTTCACACCAAGGCATGAAACAACATTTATTTATGCAATATTACCTTCAGAACATTGGACACCATGACCACTTGGCCATTTTTATCCATTACAAAATCCTAATACACTAAAACACCCGTCTCTCAAAAAATGCTATGTGAAATGACATAGGGATCTATAAAACATCTTTTTTTACTTTTCTATACACGGGTCCACCATGGTGAGGAGAATTACTTTAGTGAGTGTAAAAACTATAATTATTATCATTAGAACATGGAAAAAATGTTTCAATATGAATATTCATAGGGGGAACTAAATCATATAAATTGGTGGTGGTAAGATGAAGATTATTGTGAGGAGCACCATAAGATTGAAAGGTGTTAAATAATGACTCCATTAGTGATTTTAGATATATGGTATTAGGTAAGAAACATCTTGGTGTTTAAATTATGAAAACATGCATTGGATCTAGTTTTACAGTCTGATAACCTTAAATTAATGGTTATTCCTCATATGTGTTTGGAGTATTTGGGAGTCAAATGAGGTTTTTCAACCATAAATTATCAACTATAATAGGTCAGGATATATGGATACATTTTCCATTGTGACTTCTTGGGGATGATTATAACTATTGTGGGGACATTTTGAAACCATGTGTTCATACGGGCATTCATAATTTGAGGAAAATTTTTAATTTCCAATTATTGGGGGGGGGGGGTTTAATAGTTGTTTGTGATCTATTTTTGAGGATTGGAACCAATGGAATGAGAATTTTGGTTAATAGAATATGTCTCGAGATGTATCTCAAGATCTCATGGGAGAATCAAGGAGGGGTGGATGTGGCTGCTAAAAAACAACAAAAACCACTAGATGACTAGTGGTTTTTTTGGGTAAAAGTTATTATTTTTCCCCCTTTTGATTTTGAAGTGGTAGGTCCCCTATTCATCATCCATTTGTGAAAACCATGGGAATCCATCACTCCCTCCCCATCATGACCATTTTATCTAGGGGTGGGTTTGTGTATTTTATTTAGAAATCAGAGGTTAGTTCCTCCCTCCAATCCACACTTGCAACACCCCAGGATTTCATTGTATGTTATCTCTTTAAAGTAATTCAATAGCTTACGCCACACGCAACACCATGTTTGAGCACACCATGACATACCAAACTAGCCGTTCAAAAAGCGGTTATGAATAGTATTAACTTCATTTTGAATTTTATATACTCATTAAAATTTTTACATCCATATTATGTGTTTTGTATACATAATATAAGAACAAATTCAATTTTTAGATAAAAGAATTATTTTTCAAAAAATGTAATTTTACCACCATTTAATGGAGAACCATTCTTAAATCCAATATTTGACACTTTTATATATTCAAATTGACCAAATAAAATTCTTCTTTATATGAGGGACATAAAAATTTATTTTTTATAAATTTTTGGTGTTTTTCAGATAACATTCATATTTTGAATAATACTGAAAAATACTAAATTTTAATTGAATTTTTTTTTTATAAAATAATTTAGAGTATTAAATTATAAATTTGAATGGTTTTGAAGTATAATTATATTATATTTTTATCATTTAATCCAACTTTGGTCATTGGAATTAATTTTGCATTTAAGTTGGACATAAACACATATCAATATTTGGCTAGTTTTTTCATCTCAAAAACCTATTTTCAGGTTTTGAAAACGAGAATAATATTTAAATTAATTAATAAAACTTCAATGTTTTTAATTTGGTAAAATAGAAATCATTATTTAATTTATAATATCAAAATTTCCTTTGGATTATTTTTTTGTATTTTTTTGAAAATATTCAATTTTTGATTAATAGTGAAAAACACTACGTTATTATTTAAAAATCGACATATTATTCAAACAATTATTTATTTTATTTAAATTTATTTCAAGTCAAAATAGATACATAATACCTATATATGTTCAATGTGATTCATTGGAGTTATTTTATAATTAAATTAGATGTTTAAAATGTTATTGATCTTTTTAACGTCTTTTACCCACCATCTAGGCACATTTGCAAATTTGCATGCAACATAATTTTACCACATCTGTGAATTGAATTTCAATATAAGATATACATTGTTGACATAAATATGTAAAATATGTTTCAACAAGATGAAAATTATTTTTGGTGAATAGTAACTTTTGACTTTTATTTACCACGATTAAAAGTAAACATGGTAATTAAAGGTAAAATGATATTATAATTACACTAACACAAGTCCTAATTCTATTGGAAAAGTTTATTTTGAGCAAAATAAAATTTAGGAATAAAATATGATCTTATTTGATCTTCATGGGTACGATTAAGACATTTATTATTATTTTATTTAAAGAAGAGTTAAAAGTGTTAAATTCAAATTTTCATAAATAAAACATTTTTAATATAGGGTTAATCATAAGATAAATTTGAATATAAATATTAATTAGAAAGATAAAAATATTTCCTAAATAAATTAATTTCATTTATAATTTTTTACCTAAAATTATTAAATTTATTTATGACACAATGATGATGCAGTAATTACCTTATTAATGAAATATTGAAATAATTGATATTATAAATATCCAAATAAATTTAAATTGAGAATTTTGATGCATTAAAATAATTTTATAGGATAATATGACATGTTATGGTTGATTAAATAAATTTTTTCAAAGTGATAAAGTGGTTATCAATTTAACAAAAACAAAAAACAAAATAGTGTCAAAATTGACATAAATGAATTTTTAAAACAAATACTATATTTTAAATAATATAATATCCCTAAAAATATATGGTTTAGAAAAAGGACTTATATAAGGATATATATGTCATTAATGAACCACTTGAGGTTTTATTGTCTTTTTATATTATTTTTATTAACCATTTATTATAATAATACAAGAATACATGATAAAAAGTTAAACTACTTAACTAAGAGTAAAATCTAAAAGATGAGGTTAATATGGTGACCTAAACATGTCTAAAACCTATTGGTTGAGAGTATTTAGACCCATACCCACCTTATAATTGTAATAAATCCATTTTGAGCCATTAGAAACCGAAAATGACTTTATAATAAAATAATATTTCAATATTTCCCTAAGGTACCCCTTACCTCTCTTATAAAAGGGCACTTCCCCTTATCTCAAATTCACAGATCAAAATCCATTCGGTTCAGAAAAAAAATGCTAAAATATCCTCCCATATACACTCACATATACCTAGATTCCTTAAATTGATCATAAATCCAACTTAAGGATCTATTTTGATCAAATCAAAAGAAAGCTCCCAAAGAAGAGGTAATTATTTCATCACCACTTTCAAGTGATTTTCTTCTTCCACTTCTTCTTTATGGGTTGTTTTCATACCAAAATTATAACTTCAATACGTTCTACCTAATGAGATGTTATTATAAATATTGTTAAATCATATTCATTATTATATCCATCATATGAATGAAAAAGTCACCATATGTGCATACACACGGCTTACCGTCTCCACGTGTTGGTGAAGTTTTTTATTAAACACTTCATTATTTAATGTGTACAATAATCAGTATAATTGATGTAAATAATAAATATAACATGTTAATGATTATATATATATAATATAACATCCAATTATATACGATTTCACCATCAATAGAATGATATTGTCTCTCGCGCGTACGTATGGCTTAGTGTTTCCACGACGCGATGAGATTCATCTTCAACGATAACCATTCAAGAATTTTTATAAATATATATATTTTGATTAATTATGATACGTATTAAATAATATTTATATTGGAATAATATATATTTATGTAGATAAATATTTGTTATTTACTTACTTTCGTACTATACGATAAGAGAACAGAAACAACGCTCATGCGTACGTACGGACTACCATCTCCATGAACGGGTTTTTCATTTCATATTTCTATCTATAATACATATTTATATTATGAATATACATGATATATGAATCATTTTTTATATTCTTGATGTATGTAAATCATGATCTATGTGATAAGATTAAGAAGAATAATTTAAAATATATACGATAAAAAAAAGTGATTATTACCCAAAATTTTACTTTAACAAGGAAATTATTTTTAAATGGATGGTACAAAGTAATAAATGAATAATTTATGATATCATAAATATTAATACAGTTATGTTATAATTTAATAACATACTATGGTAAATATACAGTTGGTTAAATGTACCCTCAACTAAAGGACTAAATAAGGCAAGGGTTAATTCCTCAATCTCATTATTATCAGAGATTATTTATGTCTAAGTATTTACTGGGACAAATTTATTATCCATGTCCATGTTACATAAAGGATTTTTCAAAATAATTATTCATAAGGGACCATTTAACTAAAATAACTTTTTAAATGTTTTAAATATTTATTATTCTGAATCATTCATATTAATGTCCTTGTTTTCAAAAATTTTATTTAAGTATTTAATTACATGGACATGAATGTTTTAAAATGTTAATTCCTCTCAAAATATTCAAAGTGGTATGAGACACTTAGATTAAAAATTTTCATTTAAATTCCTTCCTTTATAAATTGTGTGACTTTCAATTGTTTTAAAAAAAGTGATATTTCTCTCAAAAAGTTTTACTAATCATTTTCAACTATGTCAACATCCTTTTTGGATATTATTCTTGATTGAGGTTGATTTATTATAAATATAATATTGAATATTGTATTGAATGTGTTATGATATGTTTTACTGTGAATGTGCTATTTTTATACCATTCATGATTTATGGTTAAAGTATTGACATTTCATATGCTAGTTCTAATATGAATTTTGAAGTTGTGTTTCAATATTTTCATATGAGGATGCATTGGACATAGTAAGTGACGGGTGGATCTCGCTATAGCTTCTCAATGCATCGGTAGGTCTCATGAGACAAACTAGTTTCTTGGTACAAGGCCTTGACAAAATCTTATTTGTAGTATTGTCATGAGTCCTAGACTATGTGGTTATGATGTCCAGCATTATGCATTCCATCATTATAAAATTTTCTATTGATATTAAATGTGATTAATGTACTAGTATAATATCCATGTGAATAAGTAAATGGCATTATTTGATTAATCTTTTTCATCTTATTCTGAAGTTTAATTTTAAAAGGATTGTGTTTTAGTCTTATACATTGCCTTAAATGTTTATGCTTATTTATGATAGTTTCTACTATATTGTTACCCTTAATAAGCATATGAGCTCACCCATTTCTTATGTTTTCTTTTCCTAGGATGTTAAGAAATAATTATGATTGAAATTTAGGGATAGGCTAAGGGATATAAGTGTTTTTAAATGGGACACAATGTTTTTTTATTTCATGATATATTGTAAAAATTATGTATGTATCTAGTTCTACCAAGGAATCTAAACTAATCCATCTTTTGAGACTTGATCTCTTTTGATCATGAAAATGTATTAAAATAATGCACTAACACTGGGTATCTTGGACCAAGGAGTTACATTTGGTATCAGAGGAAGTTTAGAAATAACCTTGGAAACAAGATTTAGATAAACTCTGATTAGGAAAAATTACCCTAACATATAATTTGAGTTTTAGTATATAAGAACATAAAAAAAAATTATAATGTAGATATTATGTGGGTTTTCCAGGAAATATATCACTTTTTGGATACAGTCAGGTAGAGGCGGCTCTGGAACAAAAGTACATAGGACTGAAAACTACAACAAAGAGTTTTAGGCTTAACGGGGGGTATCCTGGTACACAACAGTAGGTAATTAGTCTCCCATGTATTCTCATAATATGGAGAAATAATTTCATGTGTTAATTAGATAAGTAAAGAATTCTCAAAGTCACATGGATTTGAAGGGAATATATAGAGGAAGAAGATTGTAGAGAGAAAGATAGATAAAGAAAATAAGGGAAATAAATATTTCCCCACATGTGATAACTATGGGAAGAATCACCTTGACCAATGCATGAATGGAATGTGAGTATGTTATACGTGTGGATAAAAAGGACACCATGTTTGTGATTGCAAGGGTAATAAAAATGTTTCAATTGTACAATGATTATTCTTCTAGGTGTTTGGAAACTATGTTAATCAATGTCCTGATCATCAGAGTATACCCTAAATGATGCTATTATATAATAATCAAGTTATGATACTACCACAGATGAAGAAGAATGATTGGTGTTATTAAGTTGTTATTAAAGAATATTTTCATTTGAGTGTTGTATCAATGATGTACCGGTTATATGTATTATGTACATAAATAATAATTGTACTGTAGTACTATTTCATTGAGGATTTTAGATTATATGGTTCTAAGAAAAGTGAATCAATAGAAAGTTAAACTTTTTTAAAAATACAATGTTGAAGGAAAGATAAATCTTAATGTGGTTCTGATACTGAGGTAGTGATTATGGAATAAGATATCATTGAATTGGATAAATTATATTCGATATTTTTTACTAAAATGAAACAAATTTATTGTTTGTTTATTCCATCATTGTCAGAGTTGACAACAGTTTTGGATATAAGGAGTATATCCAGTATTCTGTAAGGAATAAGGGAGAATGAGTGTAATAAATAAGGTTTTATAGTAATTCTGGGTGTTACCATGTTTTAAAATAATATATGATGAAGGTGTTTATATGTTATTATGTGGAAAACAAGGTCATCATTATGTTTACCTTCTTTATAAATTTTGTAATTTGTGTCTGGACAGAAGTATTTTGGATAATTCTAAAGGTTGGAATGAATTATGTTGAACATTGGATACTATTTTTTAAGATTAAAACATTTCTTAAGATTATTTTTGGATTTTTATAAAAAGGAAATCCCAGAGGTCGGGTGACAACCCGTCGTGTCTGACAAGGATGTGTGACTTGAACCTGCAATCGAATGGTGACAAGGGTGCATCACCTACCATTGGTCTGTGTGATGTCCTGGTTTGTATAATGCACTTTTTTTAAAATAGTTTGACAAATGAGTTATAAATTAATTACTTTTGGAACCCTATATGATTAAGATAAATAGAATATTTTTGAATTCTATTAACTTTTGGAGTGAAAGATGAGTCTGTGGTAGAAATTAGTTGACGGATGGAACTCTACTTGTCATGTATATTTTCTCTTTTATTCTATAAAGAAATTAATTTTAAACTTTAGGGAAGGGATCTTAAAACCAAAAATGTGTTATCCTAATACCTTATGTTCTATTGAATCGATGATATTTTAAATCTTCATAGATTAATGGCTTTGAGGCCCTCAATTTTACACTTGTTTGTGATTGAGGACCTCAATCACTCCCTATAAATATTTATGTTTTCCTCCAATTATGTTTCTATAATTTTCACAAATGTTCTTCTATTCGAGACCATAATTTGGTGGCGACTTTTTCATTGCCCTTTCCCCCATAATAAGACTAAATTTTATTAACCTTATTTCCGATGAGGGTTTTCCAAAAAAGAGTTTTCTATTTTTAACCATTTTTTTCGATGAACAATTTCAAATTGTGAGGACACAATTTATTGAAGGAGGGGATAATGTAACACCCCATGATTTCATAGTATGTTATCTCTTTAAAGTAATTCAATAGCTTGCGCCACACGCAACACCGAGTTCGACCGAACAATGAATTACCAAACAAGTCGTTCAGAAAGAGGTTATCAATGGTATTAACTGAATTTTTTATTTTATATACTACATAAAATTTTGACATCCATATTATGTGTTTTTTAGATATAATATAGGAACAAATTTAATTTTTCAGATAAAAGAAGTATTTTTCAAAAAATGTAATTTTACTGCTTTTTAATGGTGAACCATTTTTAAATCCATTATTTGACACTTTTATATATTAAATTTGACAAAATAAACTTCTTCTTTAGAATCGGGACCTAAAAATTTCGTTTGGATAAATTTTTGGTGTGTTTCTAATAACTTTCATATTTTGAGGAATAGTGAAAAATACTAAATTTTAATTGAAAACAAATTTTTTAATAAAATAATTTATAGTTTTAAATTATACATTAGAATGGTTTTTAAGTATAATTAGATAATGTTTTTAAAAATTTAATCCAATTTTAGTCATTGGAAGTAATATTACATTAAAATTGGACATAAACACATATCAATCTTTTCTAGTTTTTACTTCTCAAAAACTCATTTTCTGTTTTTGACAACATAAATTAATTTTAAATTAATTAATGAAAATTATATTTATTTAATTTTTGAAAATAGACACCAGTTTTTAATTGACAATATCAAAATTATTTTAGGGTTATTTTTTTATATTTTTCTGAAAACTTTCAATTTTTGATGAATAGTGAGAAACACTGCGTTATTGTTTAAAACCCGAATTTTTATTTAAATAATTATTTATTTTATTTAAAATTATTTCATGTAAAAATATATACATAATACCAATATAATTTTAAATTAATTATTTGGAGTCTGTTTATAATAAAATTAGATGTATTCAATTTTATTGAACTTTTTAACGTGTTTACCCTGTTTCTAGGCACATTTGCAAATTTGAATAAAAAGTAATTTTAGCACTTCTATTAATTGAATTTAAAAAATATTAGAGAAACATTTTAAATTATTAATTAATATTTGGTTCAATAATATGAAAATAATTTTTGGTGAATAGTAACTTTTGACTTTTATTTACCACGGTTAAAAATAAATATGGTAATTAAAGTTAAAAATGATATTATAATTACCATAACACATGTCCTAATTCTATTGGATAAGTTTATTTCGACCAAAATAAAACTTAGTAATAAAATAAGATCTTATTTTATCTACTTGGGTTAGGTTAGGACATTTATTATTATTTTATTTAAAGAAGATTTAAAAGTGTAAAATTAAAATTTTCATAAGTAAAACATTTTTAATAAAGGGTTATACATAAGATAAATTTGACTATAAATATTCATTAAAAATATAAATTTTTTTTACATAATGGTATTTTATTTATAATTTTTATCCATTAAATAATTAAATGTATTTATCACACATTGCTGATGCAATAATTACCTTATTAATTAAACATTGAAATAATTGATATTATATATATCCAAATAAATGTAAATTGATACTTTTGAGGAATTAAAATAATTCTACACAATGTTTGTGATTGAAAGTTTAAGAAAAAGGTTTTAATTGTACAATGATTATTCTTCTAGGTGTTTGGACACTATGTGAATCAATTTCCTGATCATCAGAGTATTCCCCAAATGATGCTATTAGATAATAATCAAGTTATGATACTACCACAGATGAAGAAGAATGACTAGTGTTATTATGTTGTTATTAAATAATATTGTCATTTGAGTGTTGTATCAATGATGTACCGGTTATATGTATTATGTAAACAAATAAGAATTGTACAACAGTACTATTTCATTGAGGATTTGAGATTATATGGTTCTAAGAAAAGTGAATCAATAGAAAGTTAAACTTTTTTAAAAATACAAGGTTGAAGGAAAGATAAATCTTAATGTGGTTCTAATAGTGAGGTAGTAATTTTGGAATAAGATATCATTGAATTGGATAAATTATATTCGATATTTTTTACTAAAATGAAACAAATTAATTGTTTGTTTATTCCATCATTGTCAGAGTTTACAACAGTTTTTGATATAAGGAGTATATCCAGTATTCTATAAGGAATAAGGGAGAATGAGTGTAATAAATAAGGTTTTATGGTAATTCAGGGTGTTACCATGTTTTAAAATAATATATGATGAAGGTATTCATATGTTATTACGTGAAAAAATAGGTCATCATTATGTTTACCTTCTTTATAAATTTTGTACTTTGAGTTTTGACAGAAGTATTTTGGACAAGTCTAAAGGTTGGAATGAATTATGTTGAACCTTGGATACTATTTTTTAAGATTAAAACATATCTTAAGATTGTTTTTGGATTGTTATAAAAAAGAAAACCCAGAGGTCAGGTGACAACCCGTCGTTTCCGACAAGGATGTGTGACTTGAACCCACAACCGAATGGTGACAAGGGTGCATCACCTACCATTGGTCTGTGTGATGTCCTGGTTTGTATAATGCACTTATTTTAAATAAGATGACAACTGAATTATAAATTAATTACTTTTGTAACCCTATATGATTAGGATAAATAGAATATTTTTGAATTCTAATATCTTTTTGAGTGAAAGATGAGTCTGTGGTAGAAATTAGTTGACGGATGGAACTCTACTTGTCATGTATATTTTTTTCTTTTATTCTATAAAGAAATTAATTTTAAACATTAGGGGAGGGATCTTAAAACCAAAAATGTGTTATCCTAACACCTTATGTTCTATTGAATCGATGATATTTTAAATAATCGTAGATTAATGGATTTGAGGCCCTCAATTTTACACACATTTGTGATTGAGGACCTCAATCACTCCCTATAAATATTTATGTTTTCCTCCAATTATGTGTCTATAATTTTCACAAAGTTCTTCTATTCGAGACCATAATTTGGTGGTGACTTTTTCATTTCCCTTTCCCCCATAATAAGACTAAATTTTATTAACCTTATTTCCAATGTGAGTTTTCCAAAAAAGTGTTTTCTATTTTTAACCATTTTTTTCGAAGAAAAATTTCAAATTGTGAGGATACAATTTATTGAAGTAGGGGATAATGTAACACCCTGTGATTTCATAGTATGTTATCTCTTTAAATTAATTCAATAGCTTGCTCCACACGCAACACCGAGTTCGAGCAAACCATGAATTACCAAACAAGTTGTTCAGAATGATTTTGTGAATAGTATTAACTGAATTTTTAATTTTATATACTACATAAAATTTTGACATCCATATTATGTGTTTTTTGGACATAATATAGGAACAAATTTAATTTTTCAGATAAAAGAAGTATTTTTCAAATAATATAATTTTACCGCCTTTTAATGGTGAACCCTTTTTAAATCCATTATTTGACACTTTTATATATTAAATTTTACAAAATAAACTTATTCTTTAGAATCGTGACCTAAAAATTTCGTTTGGATAAATTTTTGGTGTGTTTCTGATAACTTTCATATTTTGGGGAATAGTGAAAAATACTAAATTTTAATAGAAAACAATTTTTTTAATAAAATAATTTATAGTTTTAAATTATACATTTGAATGGTTTTTAGGTATAATTAGATATTTTTTTAAAAAATTTAATCCAATTTTGTTCATTGGATGTAATATTACATTAAAATTGGACATAAACACATATCAATCTTTTCTAGTTTTTACTTCTCAAAAACTCATTTTCTGTTTTTGACAAAATAAATTAATTTTAAATTAATTAATGAAAATTATATTTATTGAATTTTTTAAAATAGACACCAGTTTTTAATTGACAATATCAAAATTATTTTAGGGTTATTTTTTGGCATTTTTCTGAAATCTTTCAATTTTTGATGAATAGTGAGAAACACTGGGTTATTGTTTAAAACCCGACTTTTTATTTAAATAATTATTTTTTTTATTTAAAATTATTTCAAGTCCAAATATATACATAATACCAATATAAGTTTAATGTAATTAGTTGGAGTAAGTTTATAATAAAATTAGATGTATTAAATTTTATTGAACTTTTTAACGTGTTTTACCCTGTTTCTAGGCACATTTGCAAATTTGAATAAAAAGTAATTTTAGCTCTTCTATGAATTGAATTTAAAAAATCTTAGAGAAACATTTGAAATTATTAATTAATATTTGGTTCAATAATATGAAAATAATTTTTGGTGAATAGTAACTTTTGACTTTTATTTACCGCGGTTAAAAATAAATAAGGTAATTAAAGGTAAAAATGATATTATAATTACCATAACACATGTCCTAATTCTATTGGATAAGTTTATTTCGACCAAAATAAACCTTAGGAATAAAATAAGATCTTATTTTATCTACTTGGGTTAGGTTAGGACATTTATTTTTATTTTATTTAAAGAAGATTTACAAGTGTTAAATTCAAATTTTCACAAGTAAAACATTTTTAATAAAGGGTTATACATAAGATAAATTTGACGATTAATATTAATTATAAATATAAAAATATTTCTACAAAATGGTATTTTATTTATAATTTTTAGACATTAAATAATTAAATGTATTTATGACACATTGATGATGCAGTAATTACCTTATTAATGAAACATTGAAATAATTGATATTATATATATCTGAATAAATGTAAAATGATACTTTTGAGTAATTAAAATAATTTTATAATTTAATATGACATGTTAGGGTTGATTAAATAAAATGTTTCGAAGTTAGAAAGTTTTTATGAATTTAACTAAAACAAAATACTAAATAGTGTCAAAATTCACATTATGTATTTTTAAAACAAATACTATATTATTAAATTATATAATAGTCTTAAAAATATAAGGATCATCCAAATGAATTATATAATGATAGATATGTCATTAATTAACCACTTTAGATTATCTTGGATTTTATAGTGTGTTTATTAACCATTTATTATAACAATACAAGAAGACATGTTAAAATGTTAAACAATTTAACAAAGAGTAAAATCTAAAAGATAAGGTTAATATGGAGACCTAAACTTATCAAAAACCTATTTTTTAAGATGATTTCGACTCATACCCACCTTAGCCTCGAAATAAATCCATTTGGATCCATTAGAAACCCAAAACTACTTTATTCTAAAATAATAGTTCAATCTTTTCCTAAGGTACCCCTCACCTCTCTTATAAAGGGGAACATCCCCTTCTCTCAAATTCACACATCGAAAGCCACATATATTGGCCAAACCATGCTCAAATCTCCTCCCAAATACCATAAATTCATGATATATACCTTACTTTGATCTTAAATCCAACCTAAGTACTCCTTTTGATCAAATCAAAAGAAAGCACCCGAAGAAGAGGTAATTATTTCATCACCTCTTTCAAGTTCTTTTCATCTTCCACTTCCTCTTTATTTGTTGTTTCCATACCTAAATAATAAATAAAATTCATTATACATACTATTATGTTATTATCAATATTTTGAAACCATATTCATTATTCTATCCATCCTATGAATGAAAAAGTCACCATACATGCATACATACGACTTACCGTCTCCACGATGTGCTAATGTTTTTTATTCAACACTTCTTTATTTGGATGTGTATAATAATGAGTATAATTGATTTAAATAATAAATATAACATTTTAATGATTTTTTATATATAATATACCACCAAATTACATATGATATCACCATCAATAGAATGATATTTTCGCTCATACGTATGTACGACTTACCGTCTCCACGACGCGATGAGATTCATTTTCAACGATCACCATTCAAGAATTTTTTTAAAAATATATATTTATTAAGTATGATAAATATTAAATAACATTTCTATTAGAATAATATATATTTATTTAGATAAATATATTCTGTTTACTTACTTCTATAATATACAATAAGATAACAGAAACAACGTTCATGCGTACGTACGGACTACTATCTCTATGAACGGTGTTTCCATTGCATATATCTATCTATTTAACATATTTATATTCTAAATATATATAATATAAGTATCATGATTTATATTCTGTATGTATTTTAATCATGATCTAAGTGATACGATCAAGAGGAACAAGTTAAAACACATAAGATAAAGAAAGTGATTATTACATGAAATGTTACTTTAACATGGAAATTATTATTAAAATGGTGGTATAAAGTCATAAATAAATCATGTATGATGTCCTAAAAATTAATATGGTTATAGTATAATTTAATAACATATTATTTTCATTATATATGTGGTTAAATGTACACTCTACTAAATAAAGGAACATGGTTAGGGTTAATTCTTAAATCTCATTATTATTCGAGATTGTTTATGTGTAATTATTTATTGGGAAATATTTATTATCCATGTCCATGTTTAATAAAGGAGTTTTCAAAAGAATTATTTTTAAGGGGATCTTTAACTATATCATCATTTTAAATGGTTTAAACATTTATTCTTCTAAATCATTCTCATTAATGTCCATGTTTTCAAAATGGGGTTTTAAAGATTTGTTTATATAGACATGAATGCTTTAAAATATTAATTCCTTTAAAAAGTTTAAAAGTGGTATGTGAAACTTCTATTAAAAAATTTCTTTTAAATGTCTTCATTTATAAACTGTGTGAATTTTTAAGTTTTCAGAAAAAAGTATATTTCTATCAAAGAGTTTTACTAATCATTTTCAATAATGTCAACATCCTTTTTGGATATTATTCTTGATTGAGGTTGATTTATTATAAATAAAATATTCAATATTATATTGAATGAGTTATGATATGTTTGATAGTGAATGTTCTATTTTTATACCATTCATGATTTATGGTTAAAGTATTGACATTTTATATTCTAGTTTTAATAAAAAAAATTATGTTATGTTCAACATTTTTATATGAGTAATGCATTGGACGTAAGGGACATGTGGAGCCCGCTATAGCTCGTCAATTCTTTAGTAGGTCTCATGAGACAAACTAGTGTATTGGAACAAGGTCTTAATGAAATATTATTTGTAATCTTGGAATGAGGCCTTGACTATGTGGTTATGATGTCTACATTATTCATTCCATAATTATGAAATTAGTTATTGATATTAAATTTGATTATTTGAATAGTAGAATATCTATAAAAATAAGTAAATGGAATTATTTGATATATCATTTCCATATTATGTTGAATTTTAAGTTTAAGAGGCTTGTGTTTTAGTCTTATACATTGCCTTAAATGTTAATGCTAATTTATAATAGTTTTGACTATATTGTTATCCTTACTAAGCATCTGAGCTCGCCCCTTTCTTATGTTTTCTTTTCCCAGGATATGAAGGAGTAAATTATGATTGACCTATAGGGATAGGCTTAGGGATATGAGTGTGTTCAAATAGGACACAATGTTGTTGTTTGTTTTATTTTATGATGTATTTCAAAACTCATGTATATATCTTATACTTCCAAGGCTACTAAACTAATCGGTCATTCGATACTTGATCACTTGTGGTCATGCCAATGTATTAAAATAATACAATAACTCTGGGTAACTTGGGTCGGGGCATTACAAAACTTGTGTCATTAGTATTCCCGCTAATATGTATTTTGGACATGCTATTTATATCATGTAACCGAGTTTGTATTATATTATATTATGGAACTATTGTAAAAACTATACCCATTATAACATAGTAATCATACCTCCCACTCTCACACTCACTAGGGATCTGATTTGACCACTAGGTCTGACCCCAACATTGTTTTATTCCTTTCACCAATCTTTCTTCATTACCTATGAGTTTATCTTGTATACATTAATGATATTATAAAATCATCATTATATTATGGTCATTCTCAATAGAATTGTTAATATTTTTCTAATCCCTCCATATTTATTCCATGTTTCCTAGGACCTCCTTTGGTCAGGCATAGCAATGACCTTGTTAGACACTAATATTGAAATTACTAGGATGGAGTAAGGTTAATGTGATACACCCATGGGTTGACACAAGTGTCTAGAAATCAAGTAATCACCAGTTGGGAAACTTTTCACCCACAAAAAAATAATTAAAACAATAGTAAAAAATAAATTAAATGTCAACATGACCCATCCATATGTTGAATGTACATGCCGACAAGAAATAAAATAACTAGAAGAAAATCATTATAAAGGCATATAGACATTAAAAACACTAATTAATCGATCCACTAACCCGATCTACCTCCCAATGAAATAAAACAGTGTAGCTACCTCCAGTGCCCTTTTGGCCCCCTTCATAGAATATAACGACCCTCCAAATGTAGAAATCTATAAAAGTTATAAGTTGCTGATGCAATGAAGAAAATAAAATAAAAACTAAAATACAACATACCTGTCTCATGTGACTTTACAAATCATCATCCAATATATATGAGCCACAACACACCATGGTTCAAATCATGTTCCTGCAAGAAAGGGGGAAATATATTCATTTTTCAAAATGACACTATAAAATAGTACATTCTTATTAATTAATAATTACTCTTCCTATTAATGGTATATAATCATTTTGACTCAATTTTCAACTTAGTTTTGTTTTGTTCGATACAAGTTAGTTGGGGACATTTTAATTATATTTATTTTGTCTCATTTTTATTTATATTATATTGGACAATTTCCTTTAGTTGGGATAGATATATATCCCAAAGGTTCACATTGAACTATTGTTATATGGTTTAGGATAGATAGCTATCCCAAAATAGCACCTAAAAAATACATATCCAAAGCATGACCTACAATAAAAATTCATACCCATACAGAATAGGAGGTTGTGAAAGAATCATAGGATAAGAAGTAAGTACTGGGAAATACACAATCCCTACATAATAATATGTTTTAAATTTTGGTTCAAGGAGTGTGTAATAGAAAATAATAAGGCCAATGATAGAGCTTGTGGAACTCTTATAGACTGGAAATCACATTCGATTAGGGGGAATCATGGTCACTATAGGAGAAACTATATCCTGGAAATAAGAAATAAGAAATGGGTTTTTCAGGGGCCCCATAGCTATTTCATAGTGGTCCCAATGTGAGGAATAATGAGAGGTGAGGCTGTTAGAAAGGGATGGTTGGAGAGAGTAGGGGTAAAAATTGTAGGTTTCCACAAAAAAACTAAGATACCTCAACATAAAGTGTATTTTTTATATGTTTGAATAAGAATATAAAATAAAGAATTATGTATCTATCTATGATGAATTAAAAATATAAGTATCAAAAGAAAATTTAATGAATACACAAAATAACTTAGAAAATAAGGTAAAGAAAAATATAAAGTAGGAGAATGATAAAACACTTCATGAAATTGAACAAATTGGTGAGGGTATATCTTTAGAATCTATTTATAGGGATCCTTTGGATAATTCAGGTAAAAGATGTGGAGATTATAAAGAGATAAAAATAGTTAAATACTTCTACTCTCATATTATAGATTATTTGAATAAAAATCCAATGTATTGGTAATCAAATATAAAACCAATAGAATCCAGCCCAAGAACACTACATATACCTCTTCCAACCAGAACCTTTAAAAAAATTTATATGGTCTAATCATGATCTTTGGATGATTTGGAGGATTTAATGAGATTTGGTTTATGCCAATAATTTGGCCCAAAATTACAGACTACATGGTCTAATTGGTAAGACCTTATGAAGTGTACATTTAAGGATGAAGTGGATATGGTTTATAGAATATTTAATATCACTAAATGTTAAATATTATAACATGCATTGTGTACTTGTAGTGGACCTCCCAGCATGAATATGGATTACACTCCCAAAAGATAATTTCTATGTAAACACCATGTTGTACATGACCAAACTACATGTACTATGGGTGGAAAATGACTTTGTTTCACCTTAAAGTACTCATTGACTAACCATTTTGAGTTATAGGTTTTGTGTTATAGAGGTACACATCATGTACATAAGTTTACATTACATGATAAGACAAGGTACATCCAAAGTACCTCTCTTGGTAATACAATCCTTGTATACAATATTACACATTATTTACTTCTTCCAAATTCATGCACATGAAATGTATCTTTGTCTTAAGTAAGATCATAATGTGTATGAAGTCTATAATGTGTAAAATTTCCACATAGATTTTTATGGTTAACTTTTCTTATATATTATATATTTTACATGAAGTGATATTAAAATTATTGTACCATTTAGATTGGATACTAGAAAACCAATATCAAGAATGTCATTTAGGAAATTCTTCAGTAGATAGAAACATTTTTTAACAATGATGATATGTTATAATGTGGATCCCTCTAATAATCCTAAGGAACGGTTTTCATTCTCATCTGACTACATAGGTAACAAGGATCTTCAATATATGGATCAGATATGGTGTCTATTCTTAGCAGTTACATAATTCTTGGATCTTATTTCAATGGAGTTTTTATTTGGACTATGTGATAAAAAGTGAAAGGGATCCTCTATTGAAGTTAATATTCAGTCGAACTAATAGATATATCAGATGATGCATATAGAACATGTTTAAGTCCCATTGTTAGCAAGTGTAAACCAGAGTATGATTCTTGTTTATTCTTCAAGGAGACACATGCTTTCTAGAGTGAGTTAGATTTATTAAATGGGTTTTTGCATATTATCATTTCATCTTAATTATTACCCTTCTCACTAATGTTGACCATTACTAAGATATAATGGTTTTCCTACTATATGCATCAACTATCTACCCCTGTGTCACAAAAAATGAAACTGTTTGGGGTAGAAATATTTAAACATGGTTCTAAAATCCTATGTATAAAAAATATTATAGACTAATAGGGATAAATATCTTTTATAAAATAAAGGGTGATCACTATGAGAGGAGGATCACCATAGTTTTGTACTGGCATCATTTAAATTAAAATAATAACACCTATCCCTCAATAAGTGCATAAACCTAAACATACAAATTCATGGTAAACTCATCTCATTTTTCTCAAAACCAAACTAACTTTTATATTTTGTTTTATTTATCGTTTTCTAAAAAATTTAGGTCATTTCAATATCATTCCTAGTGTATAAAACTAGAATTACACTTAAAATTATTTTAAATTAGTTATGTTTTTTATATTTTATAACTTTTTTTACTTTGGATTCTTTGAGAGAGTTAGAGATGCCTTTCAGGCATGTAAAAATTTGTGTCATTGATGGTGAGCGGTGAAATAAACTATTTATGATTTTTAGGAATTTTCCATTTATATTTTTGTTGTAGAGTATTCCAATTCCTATAAATTATTGAGTAAGTTTTATGGGATGGTTTTTAGGTTATGTCGTGTTGGGATAATGTGTAGTGGTTTTCATGAAATATTGGAATTAGATGTTGGCATTTTGGGGCATTAGTATTGATGAAACAATGATATGGGAAGTGTTATCTTATTAGGTAGACAAAGAAACCAAAACAATAACATGATGAATAATATTAATAGAGCTTACCCAATTGTAGTCATAAAACTAGTAGTAAAGGATACTTCGGATAAATGAAGAAAAATGAATCTCTTACCCACACTTATAAGGGAAAACAAAAATGAACACAATTAATGAATTCACCGGCAACAACAACAACAAACAAGTCTTAAAACCATTTAAATGGGGTTGGAAACATAAATCAAATAGTACCAATTAGTGAAGTGTCAAGCAAGCATACAAGGGTTGTTCATGACACATAGAATTTAGCTATATCATTTAATAATTTTGTATTAAATAAAAACATGTACTTCAATAAATTGATAATGGGAAACAAACTCAATGGAATTCCCAAGCATCTACATCCATCATAAAATAAAAGTAAATTCCGTATGGAAATTATGAAAGGCCACCACCTTTTACCAAGGCTTTTCCACTTTGATGCCAACAGCCAACATTAGATACCAATGCCCACCAACCTCATCCAGCCTCTCCTTTAATCAACTAGGCTCATCCCATCACCCTAAGATTCTAAGTTACATCAAGAAACAATTATTAATTAATTATAAATATTTGATTAATAAAATTTAAACCTTTCATATTATTAGTTAACTCACTAGGACATTATTATATTTTAAAAACATCAGCAACAATTGGTATTCCACTCCCAAAGCATCCATGAATTTAGGATTCAAAAATACCCAAATAAAAATGCCTATTCAATAGCTAATAAAATTAATATTTGAAAAAACCCCTTAGAAGAACATGAAACATTGAATACCTTAATGGATTGACATGAAAAAACATGAAGGAATGATCTTGGGTTACCCTATTCCTAATCATAGAAAAGTCTCTATAAAAATGATTTCTTTCACCATACATTAGTGAAATCGATGAATAATCCTGAAACAGATACTTCTAAAACTAGAAATTTCATAAGGGAAACAATGAAGGTTTGAGGTTGAATACCTTTGTGCAGATCTTGCATATGACACATGGAGAGACGAGTTTGTGTGGGTGGGGAGAGTCGCAGCTGATAGGGCTTGGGATCAGAGGAGGGGAGAGGTGAGCGGTGGCGAGTAGTGAGCAGTGAGTGGTGAGTGGAAAGCAGCGGGTGGCGAGCGAGGAGCAGGGAGGGGCGAGCAGTGAGCAGCGAGGGGGAGTTAGAAATGGATGAGGGGAGTGTGAGGGGGAAGAGAGTGGTGGCGAGGGGGATTTGGGATGTGACCGGCAATGAGGAGGGTAGGAGGGTAGGTGGGGAGTGATGCTATAGGTATTGGAGAAGTTTGGTGCGAGGGTAAGTCTGTATTAGAGGAGAGGATCCTGACATAGAGCGTGTATTTAAGGGAGGTGTATCCAAACAGTTGTTATGAAACTATTGATATAGAATATCTATACCAATGATTTAGGTAAACCATTAGTATAATGGCATGGGGAAAGCTCTTATTTCTAGTAGTTCCATTAAAATCCAAAAAATCCCTAAAAAGCTGAAAAATACTTAAAACCCTACGAAAACCATAAAATCCTAAAAACATTTAAAACACATGAAAACCCTAAAATATACAAGAAAACCTTTAAACCCCTAGAATACCCTAAAACCACAAAAACCATAAAAACACTAAAACCTATAAATCACTAAAACCCATACAACTCATAAAAACCATAAAACCACTAAAATCTATAAAACCACTTTAAACCTCTAAAAATGATAAAAACTAAAAAATACTCAAAACACTAAAAAACTCAAAAAACACCCTTAAACCCACAAAAACCAAAAAAACCATAAAATCCATAAAAACCCTCAAAATCCCTAAAATCTGTAAAAAGAATAAAAAATCAAAAAAATACCTAAAAATAATTCAAACTTTTTAGAACCCTAAAATCTGTGAAAATGCCTAAGAAAACAATAAAATCCAAAAAACACTTAAAACCCCACAAAACATAAAAAACACTAAAAATACTAAAAAACCAAAAAACCCCTTAAAGTCCCTAAAAACCAAAAAATCCTATAAAATCACTAAAAATCAATAAAAATGTAAAAAACCCTAAACACCCTAAAAACTAGCTAAAAAAACATTAAAAACCTAAAAACACTTAAAACCCCATAACACCCTAAAAATGACAAGAACCCTAAAATCCCCTGAAAGGCCCTAAAACCCCTAAAAACCATAAATCCCCTAAAAAAACATATAAATCCATAAATCCAAGAAAACCCTAAAACTTCTAAAAACTATAAAAACCCTTTCAACTACTAAAACATTAGAAAAATTGAAAAACCATAAAAAACATAAATACCAATAAACCCCCATAACCACTCATAAAACCAATTAAAACCCCAAACACCGAAAAACAACTAAAGTAATCAAGATCCCTAAAAAACATGAAACCCATAAAAACTCTCAAAACCCAAAAAATACCTCAAAACATAAAAAACCCTAAAAATCATGAAATGCCCTTATAAAACCTTAAAAAATTAAATACACTTAAAACCCCTAAAACCTAAAAATACTAAAGAACCTAAAAACCCAAAAACTCTAAACATCCTAGAATAAATAAAACCCATAAAAATTTTAAAAACCCCTAAAACCCTATAAAAACCATAAAACCCAATAAAAACATGAAAACCCTTTAAACCCCAAAAAACCCAAAAACCCATAAAATACCCAAAAATACCCTACAACCCCTCAAAATCACTAAAAATCCATAAAAGTTCTAAAAGCCCTAAAAATCACTGAAAACATAAAAGAATCTAGAAAAACACTATGAAATAATTTTAAACCTAAAAAACATAAAACCCATAAAATTTTTGAAAATGTTAAAACCCTTAAAAACCCTAAAACTCATAAAAACCCTAAAAACACTTAAAACATAAAAAACCCCTTTAAACCCCTAAAAATGATAGAAAATTCTAAAAAAAATAAAAGCCTAAAAACACCAAAAAACATTAAAACCCCAAAAAACATAAAAATCCTAAAAACCCTAAAAACCATAAAACCCTCAAAATTCTTAAAAACCCAGAAAAAACATAAAAATCCTAAAAATACCTAAAAATACCCAAAAATGTAAAAATCTTAAAAACTCATAAAACCCTAAGAAAACCATAATAACTTAAAAACACTTAAACCCCATTGAGGAGTGGGTTAGTCTGTGTTGGTTTTCTATCATCGCCAGGGTCCTTGTCCTAAAGGGGGAGAACTTATGGAAATTTTCTAATCTTGTGAGTCGTATCTCTGAGGTTTGGGGGTTCAATGACTGGAATATGACTACAGTGAGGCATGGATTCTACCATGTGGTGTTTCCCTCGGATGAAATGAAAAGGAAATCCTAGAGTTTTGGCTAAATTTCCCTTAAGCAAGGGCTCCTCTGAATCCAGGAATGTGATCAAAACTTCGATCCATAAAATGTGAAAAATACCTTTACACAAGTGTGGATTCACATATGAAAATTGAATTGGATTTATTGGAATCCCATAATTTTATGGGATACTACCTCTGTAGTTGGATTCCCTATTCATATTGACAGAGAGACTGATAATCCATGGTACGGGTACTATGCAAGGGTGCTTGTTGAGATTGAATTGGAGAGTACCCTTATTGAAGAGGTGGTCCTCACCACAATTGATGATACCTTGAATCTGGAAATAGAGTAAGAGAGGAGGCCCAAGTTTTTCTCCAATTGTAGATTCATCGTCCACTCATTCGATGAGTGTCGAATGTCGAGAATCTGTGGCTTTTGTAATCAGCAAGGGCATGAGGACACTGACTATTAGAAGAAGCGGGTGAAGGGCAAAGGGATGGTCTCTGAAGCAATGAAGAAACCTCCTGGAATTCCATGTAACACAGAACCAGGGCATTTCTTAGCTGTGGAAAATAATGTGGTGGCCCAAATTCCAGTTGGGGTGGACCATTTATGCGTTGCAGATGCAGAGGTAGCGAGGGATGATAGTGCATCTACTTCAAAGGATGTCACTTCCCATCAAGGGCCTGAACCTGCTATCCCTCCCATAGGATCAACTCAGGCCCATGTTCTATCAAATTAGCTTCTGGTTGATAAGGAATTACACATCTGTTTGGATCCCAATAATGATGTGGAGAGTGGGGTTGTTCCTGCTGGTGGTGGTTCTATCCAGTCATAGCCACCCGCTCCACAGATGGGATTTCACACCTTTATACTTGATAATCCACCACCCTCTGCAAGGATTCCACTTGGCCTGAACTGCTTGGAAAGCACATGGGATCCTGAATCTAGTGTTCCTATGGGGATTGAGGCAGCTCCACATGTAGCTAAGGATGTGGAGGGTGCTTCCAGTGGGCAACAATCCAAATCTGGGCCGGGTGATAATTTTGCTCAGGTGCAGCACGTTCCAAGACAAGAAGAGTTATTAGTTGGCCACACTAGTGATATTATAATCCTTAGTAATGTTGCATCATCCTCTCCTTATCTCCATCTAATGCTGGTGGATGGGAGTCCGGTGGATGAAACTGCACTGGATCAGGAGGATGGAATCGTGCAGGATGGTAGGGTGTGCACTGATATTGTTGGGGTGCTAGAGCATTATGATGGTGGTATGCAGGATATGAGTGGGGTGTTCACTACAGTAATCTCATGTAAGGTTGCAAGAAGGATTTCCACTGGTTTAGATCCTCCTGAAAGGATTTATTCCACCAATAGGTTCACCCCACTCTCCGGTAGATTCTGGGCTGATGATGGGGGTAATGAGCAAGGTCATGAAGAGGGGGCCCATGGGTCTTCTAACAGTGGCACTCCTGATGAAGAGCGGGTGGTTGGGAATGTTTAAAAACCCAAGAAGAATCATGTTGGCAGGCCTCCCAAGAATAAGGGCCAGAAAGGCAAAGGGAAGGACATCGATCTCCCATCCAAGAAGAAACAACCTCCTCCTGGGGGTGGGAAAACCTCTTCTTGACGAAGATCATTTTCTGGAACTGCAGAGGGCGGGGAAATTTACCATCGACCCGTGCCCTCAAAAATTTAATTTTAGCCAACAAACCAATGATTGTTGGTATTACAGAACCTATGAAGATCTATGATAGCTGGAAGGGCTTTAATTGGAAGATGTTTGGATATTCTCTTATTTCTCATAATAAAATTGAGAGTGGTATGGAGACTCTTTGGGTTCTCAATCACGATAATATTCAATTGTTATCCTTTGAGAGAAGACCTCAAGTCATCTCACTACAGATTTAGAATTATGACTCCATACATACAATTTCTTTTGTATATGCCTCATGTGTTTACACTAGGAGAAGGAAACTATGGAGTGATATGATGAGCATCAGTGAGAACACTCATTACAACTGGGTTGTGGTTGGTGATTTCAATACGGTTCTAAGGCCAGATGAAAGGATTGGATCATATTTCTCATGCATTGATGCAGAGGAATTCTTTTGTTGTATTAACCAGTGCAATCTGGCGGAAATCTATATTGTGGGTGATCGCTTGACATGGGGAAGGTTCACCATCAATGGGAGGAAAGAAAGTAAATTAGATAGATGTTTCTTCCAAATCAATGATAGAAGTTCTTCAAGTGAGATATCTACAACTACTCTCCCTAAGTTCAATTCAGATCACAACACCTTGATGATTGAAATCAATGACAATAACCGCAGGTCCTCTCCTTTGCCCTTAAGATTCAACAATGCTTGGATCACCATTCCTGGCTACAGGGAAGTGGTTGTAAATGGGTGGAGTATCACTTTTTATGGAATCCCACACTTTGTTGTGGCGAAAAAGCTCAAACGAATAAAGAATCTTCTTAAGGAATGGAGTAAGATCTCTTTCTCCAAACTCGATGATGACATCATGGCTGTTGAATCCCAGCTTGTTCACTGTCAAATAAAAAATCAGTAGCAACTCACCCCATCTAGGGAGGAAATACAGCTTCATTCTAAGTTGGATGATCTTTTGGATCTAAAAGAGAAGCTGGCTAGAAATCAATTTAGCGTGGCCCAACTCAAGGAAGGGGATAGTAATTCCAAATTCTTTCATCATCTTCACAGGGAGAAAAAATATAAGAAAGATCTGAATGTCATCTGGATTAATGGGGCCTCCTTTTCATCTTAACATGAGATCTCCGATGCTGTGGTTAGTCATTTCAAGGCACTTTACAATGATGGTAGGCATGAGAAGACCCCTAGACTTTTTGGATATATTGATACTTGCATTAATGATCTGCATAATAAGCATCTTACTGATGCCCCGTTTTAGGAGGAAGTCAGGTCTAATCTTTTTTCTCTGAATATGGACAACACTCCCAGACCAGATGGATTCAGTAATAATTTCTTCATTTTTTATTGGGATATTTTACATGTGGAGGTAACTAATGCTGTCAGAGAATTATTTATCTCCTACTCCACCCCTCATGGAATGAATTCCAACTTCCTTGATTTACTTCCAATGAAAGAGAATGCCATGGATATTGGGGACTTTCATTTGGTGGCGATTGGCAACACTATTCCTAAGATAATAGGTAAAATTATGGCGATCAGACTGGGGAAGATTGTTGGTGGGATAATCACCCCAAACCAATTTGGGTTTGTCCCAGGACGTAATATTCAAAGCTACCTATATTCTGCATCGGAGGGTATCAACATCATGACGAAGGACTCTAAGTATGGAAGCTTTTCTATGAAGCTGGACATCTCAAAGGCATTTGATACGATCAAATGTGGCTTCATATTTACTATTTTCAGCAGGTATGTATTCTCCACCTCTTTCATAAAGCTGATCCAAACTATCTTGTCTAGTGTCAGGATCTCTGTTCTTTTTAATGGATCCCCTAAGGTATTATTTCATTGCTCTCGCGACGTCAGGCAAGGTGATCCGATTTCTAGCCTCCTCTTTGCTCTGGTTGAGGATTATCTTAGAAGATGCATAATTGATCTCATTCAGGCTGGTTTTTATGCTATGATAAAAGCTGGGAAAGATCTTTATGTGCCAACTCATCTTCTATATGCGGATGACATTCTCCTTTTTGGGAAGGCAGATAAGCATACCCTATTTTCAATTAAATCACTTCTACAACATTATGAAGAGGTTGTAGGGAAATTTATTAGTTGGAAAAAGTCCTATATTATTTTTTGCAATGGGATTCCAGCCTCCAAGCAACGCAGAATTGTCATTACTCTTGGTGTCATGAGGGGTTCCCTCCCTTTCATGTACCTGGGGGTTCCCTTGTTTTGGGGGAAGGTGAAAAGTGGATACCTTGAGGGAATTTCACTCAAAATCACTCAACAATATGCGATCTAGAATGGAAATTGCTTATCTTAGGAGGGAAGAATTTTCCTGATCAATTCTATTATTACATCCATGTTTGTGCATGTTTTCTCTATTTATAGATGGCTGACAAGTCTCATCAAGAGATTGCAAGAAAAAATCAGAAATTTCACATGGATGAGTTGCATGAATGAGAAGCTTGTATATGTGGATGGAAAGAATGTAACAATCCCATAAAAATGGTTGGTTTGGGCATCAAGGACCTCAGGAAATTCAATGATGCCTTAATTTGTAAATTTACATGGAATCCTTTCAACCCGCAAGACAGGATTCTTGAATTATTGAGGTAAAGGTTCACTTCCAAATTATGTGAGGAATTCCCTAGCTTCATTCCTTCTTCGGTCTGGACCACAATCAGGTCCTCCTATAGAAGAATTATTTCTATATATAAATGGGCATTCTCAAGGAATTCTGTTTTGAATTTTTGGAAGACCACCTGGCTTGATCGGCCCATCCATGAATCTGTCCAGCCCCCTCAGAATTTTAAGCATTGGTCCATCGCTGATCTCAACAATAACATGAGCGAGATTGAATGTATTCTTCCCCAAAATATTATCACAGAAATACAAAGTTACAGCTTCATGGATATTGATTGTCTTATTTGGAAGCCCAATATGGTTGGGCAGTTGAGTATGAAGGATTTGTACCAGTTTGAATGTGAGTAGGGAATTCAACCCCCTGCTAGGCTGTCTAAATTTCGGAGGCCCTTCATTCCCCCTTCTAGCCACCTTCTACTATGGAAAATTTGGAGAAATAGATTTCCAGTTCAAGAGAAGTTGAAAAGATATGGGTGGTGTTTGGCCTCTTCTTGACTGATCTGTCTTCATGATGAGGAAAATATGCAGCATATTTTTCTTAATTGTCGATTGGCTGCTGGTCTTTGGGAGCATTTTCAAGTCATTTTCCTGTTGAAAATATGCACAGACAACACAATTTCTTCTCATTTCAGCAGTGTTGTTGGTGTACAATGTAGTCAACATGTTTCCAACCTGCTTCTTGCTGTTGTTGCGGCCCTCTCCGCTTTTTTTGTGGGGAGCCCGGAATAAAGTGGTTTTTGATAATGCTCCATGCTGCCTCTGCACTGGTGTGGTGGCGATCCACAAAGCTGTCCACACGACGTCTCATATCCAAGATGGTACGATGGCTAATGATGTTAATGATATTAATTTGTTGAGAACTCTCGGAGTTTGTAGAAGATGTAGGAAACCAAGGGACTTTAAATTCATTCAGTGGATTCCACTAATCCCATAATGGATAAAATTCAATGTGGATGGTGATGCTATCGGTGCACCTGGTCTCTCCGATTGTGGTGGCATTTTCCGGACGTACATAGGCTTTGTTAAAGGATTCTTTTATCACTTCATTGGGAAATGGTTGTTCATATGAAGCGGAGCTTTGGGACATGATTAAGGATGTCCAGTTTGCAGTTCACTTTAGGAGGAAGCAGTTATAGATTGAATCTGACTCGATGTTGGTGGTGGAAGCCCTCAAAAGAAAAACAAGGAAAATCCCATGCAGTCTTATCCCACAATGGGCTGAGTGTCTGGGGACTTCTCAGGGTATGATCATTATTGTCACACATGTATACAGGGAAGCGAACAAGGTGGCAGATTTTCTCTCCAATAAAGCAATTGATGATGGATGTTCCATGTGGTCATTTGTAGCACCAGATTTTTGTATTCACCTTGTGGACTCGGACATGAAGGGTGACTTGTATACTCGGTTGTGCAGACCCTCCCTGTAAAGCCTTGTACTTATTTTTTGTTAATAAACTTTGTGGGGCTGGGTCACGCCTGGCCCCGAACCTGCTTTGCATAAAAACCAATAAAAACCATTAAAAATCCCTAAAAATACCAAAAAACATAAAAACCCAAAAAAACATAAAAACCCATAAGGAAAACTTTGACACATAAAAATAATTAAAACACATAAAAAACCTAAAAAGTACTAAAAACCCTAAAAAACCTAAAAACCCTTAAAATTTCTAAAACCCTTAAAAACCGTAAAAATACTTAAAAATACCTAAAATACCTAAAAATATAAAAAATACTAAAATCCCTAAAACCCCTAATAAAACCTTAAAAACGTAAAATAAATTAAAACTCCTAAAGAACCTAGAAACACAAAAAAACCCCAAACCCCCCAAAACCCTAAAGATCCTAAAAACCATAAAACCCCTCAAAACCTTCAAAACCCCAAAAAACACATAAAAATCCTAAAAACCACTAAAAAATCTATAAAACATTTAAATCCCTCAAAATGTATACAAATATAAAAACCTTAAAACCCTAAAAAACAATTAAAAACCCTTCGAAATCCCTAAAATTCCTAAAAATGATAAAACTCCAAAAAAAATATTAAAATTTCAAGAAAGCATAAAAAAAATATTGAGATTGTTGAAAACCCTTAACAAAACCCCAAAAACATAAAAACACCTAAAAACCCTAAAAACATAAGAAGTTTTAAAAATCCCTAAAAACCCTTAAAAACCCTAAAGAACCCTTAAACCCCTTAAAATACCTAAAAACCCTAAAATCCTATAAAAATCCTAAAAACCCTAAATTCCCAAAAAACATAAAAACCCAAAAAACATGAAAAACTAAGGAAAACCATATAAACCTTATGAAACATAATCCCCCCAAAAACCTAAAAACTCCAAAAACCCAAAAAAATCTCTAAAATCCCCAAATCCCCAAAACACCTAAAAAATTAAAACCCATAAAAACCATAAAAACCCTAAAATCCATGAAACCCTAAAAACCCCTAAAAACCCCAAAAAACATTTAAAACCCTAAAAAAATTAAAAAACTCTAAAAACATAAAATAACCTAAAAACTAAAAGAAAACCTAAAAATAGAAGAAACCACAATTACCCTAAAAACACTGAAACCCATCAAAATATTTAAACATCCTAAAAATCCATAAAAATCTTGAAAATACCTAAAAACCCCAAAAATGTAAAAAACCCACTAAAAAAATAGAAAACATTGAGAAAACCTTAAAACACAATTAAAACCCATAAAAACATAGAAATATATAAAATCCCTGAAAACTTCAAAACCCCTAAAAACCACTTAAAACCTTAAAAAACCCAAAAAACCTAAAAAACTACTAAAATATCTAAAAATCATTTAAACCCCTAAAAACTTTTAAAAACCTTTAAAACATTAAAAAAATAAAATTTACTTAAAAACAAAAGAAAACCATAAAAACCTAAAATCCCTTAAAATAACTAAAAACCATTAAAACCATAAAAATATTAAAAAAGACATGAAAACTTCTAAAAACCTAAAAACCCCGAAAACCCCTATGAATACCTTAGAAAAATAAAAACACTTAAAACCCATAAAAACCCAAAAAATATAAATCCCTAAAAACCGTAAAAATCCAAAACACCAAAAAACCCCTATAACCATTAAAAAAATCCTAAAACTCATAATACTCTAAAATACACTAAAAACTGTAACAACACTATAAATCACTAATAACATTAAAAACAATAAAAAAGTTTAAAACCCTAAAACCCTAAACAACAAAAAAAAACCCTAAAACACCAAAAAACGAAAAAACCCCTAAAACCCACAAAACCCTCAAATCCCTAAAAACCTAAAAACAAAAAAAAAATCCTAAAAAGTCACTAAAAATACCTAAAACATATAACCCCTAGAAACCTTGAAAACCAAATAAAACAGTAACAATCTAAAAACACTTAAAACCCCTAAAAACCTAAAAAAAACTAAAAAAACCAAAAAATCCCTTAAAAACCTAAAGATCAGAAAAACCCTTAAAGGCCTCAAAAAGCCTAAAAACCCATCAAAACCATAAAAACAACAAAAACTATTATGTGTGATGCTATGAGTGGAATGATCTTGATGGTGTAGGGTCTCATATAATAGATACAGTTTTGAGGATAAGTAGATAATGATTGGTTTGGATAGTTGAAGAAAGTAGTCAACCAATGTTATATAGAGTGTGACATACTACTTAGACAACAAACTCGAAAGAGGGATGTGATGGAAAATCCAAACAACAACATACATTGATTGAGGCACAAAATTGGGGGATTTGTGATCATGGATCATAGATCTAACTTTTATATTGACAATTCAAGAATACAAAAGAAAATGGGAAGAAATTAATGATCCTAACAATGAAGAGAATAAACTTCTATAGTTTCACTAATGAAATATTGAATGAAAATACAATTACATAGGGTGGATATTTGTATCCAAGTGGTGACACGAAAGGTCAAGGTTCTAATACCCTAATGTTTTAAAGACTATTTCTATATTTTCCCCTTAAATTAAAAAATTTAAATTCTAAAAATGAATTTTTTGGAAAAGTTTCACAATCCCATTCCCCCAATATCCCACCATATTTTACTTTGAGTAACCAACCCAAAAAGTTTTCCATTAGTGTCCAAAAATTTCATTCTAGAATCTCTTTGTGGTAAAGGTTTCCAAAATTAGTGCAACATTGGTTCTTGGGATTCATGCATCTCATTTGGAATTAAATAAGAGTTATTATAAGCCCATATTCCACTTTTATGCATGCACCATGGGTTTAGGACTTTTAATGAAATGATATGGGATATCGTTTCCACTTATAGTATCTTTAAATTTCATTAAATCATTTTTATTTTAAATTACAAATATGTACATGAAATCAAGACTATTTAATCCATCTTCTTCATATCATCATCCCCCTCTGGAAAAGGATTCATCCTCGAATCTTTGTCATCTACATAAAAATACAAGGAAATATTAGAAACTTTGAAGTCTAAAATAGCATCATACTTACCTTGCAATTTTACCTTGTAATCAATTATGACAAGCACTATGTATGGTCCATATACATGTATATTTATCATTAACTTCAGTTCCTTTGGAACCCACTACAACTTCTTTGATTAATCATGGTGGTGATTATAATTCTATTTTCCTTCCATATTTATACTACCATACAAAGGCAATGAAACTTGATCAATAGGGGTAAGTAGGATAATTCCAAAAATAGTACCATATGGATAAAATTTAGTTATAGAGTGATCTTCCTTTTTGTAATAAAACACCACATGTGGTATACAATCCTTTATATCCTTTAGACTTGTAATTTCTTTTAACAAATATGGGGAAGCAACATATTTTTAATAAAGGATGGAAACCCTCATTTTTTGGTAGTGGAGGAACCCATTAAAAGTACTATATATCTTAGGAAAACAATGGACCAAATAGATAACCTAAATACCTTTCCCCATGTTTTGTATCACTTTTTCAAATGGATATTTCTACCACATAGTCATACATAACCGCGACTCTGGGAACATACCTGCCCCACCATCTGGAATCATCCATCAAATCATGCATAGTCTCTGCTGCGATTACTTGAATACCATTTCATTGGGAGACACCATGTCATACATATAAATCCTCTTATCTCACCAGAAAATAACAATATTATACCCATCATCTCTTGTTGTCTATATGTCACTGGGGATATTAGTCATCCCAGCTTCTCCACTGCCATCCCCCATTTGTTCTCCCTTGGTACCACACCTTCATCCTTATAACAACAAGCTTAAGACACTACCCATTTAAGGTCCTAGGGGGGATTGAAACCCTGCTTTGGATGCAGTATAGGATTTGGTAGACCACTAATCAAAAAATATTACTACACAATTAGACTCATGATGTTGTTAATGGATATTTTAATTTCATTTCACTCTCTAATAGGTAGAAAACATGGTCATGCCTCCTCATGAATTACAGTATCACCCAACTAGGAAAACTATTCCACAATATTTGAAAAATAAGGTGTCAAGAAGTTAGTTTTTATAATTTCCTCTTTTTACATTAGTACATGGATGGTTTCCCATGAAATTAATGCTTACTTAACCACTCTCTTCTATATCACCATCATATTTTCTACCCAATGATTTTTATTTTCTCTCTTTATATTCCTTGAAAATCAATATCTTTTCTTATATCATTGTCATATTTTTTATTCTCCCTAATTTTGTATACTCTCCAAAAACTTGGTATTCCAACACTTTTTTTCATGACATTGTGATATGGGTTTTCCCTCAAAGTACAAAAGAATGATGGTATAGAAACCATCTTGTTTGGAAAATTGGTCATATTTCCATGGCTGACCTAAAAGTATGTGAAACACCTTTATTGGTAACAAATCACGTAGTAACTAATACTTACACTTCTAAATGTAGAATAATTCCTTCAAATATTTGGTGACCTTCACCTCTATGTAATCATTCAACCACTAAAGCCGATATGGATTTTGGTGCTCTAAATATAGAAGTCTCAACTTCTCCACCAACTCAATGTTTGCCTCTTTGTTAAAATTTTTCATATAAATGATGGAAATTCATACCATACCATTGATTTGTAAATGGTTATCGAAAATGTTATGCCTTTTATCCTTATTATTGTATATCATTTATGCACACAAACCTCGTCTTTTTATGATAATCTCACTTTATTTTGAAAATTATCCATTATACAATTTTAGGTAATCCTCTACCTCTTCCTATGATCTTTATATATCATTATACCATTATTCATACTTGATGATGGTCATGGTGCTCTAGTTTTGGAATAAACTAGTAATGTGACCCCTTATGTGACATTTGAAACATTTAATATCATTATTCCTCATTTGTTAAGCCTCAATAGAAGGTTTATTAGGTGAAATAATTTCCTCTTAACTTTTTTGATCGATCTCGTCTTTTGACATTGATGATGCTCTAATATTATCCTTGAAATTTCTTCATGGATAGGAAGGGATAATGGGTTTCCCCATGTTTATCCTCCTTTTGATTTGTTTCTCTATTATGGTGTCTTGGTGGATCATATATTTTATCTCCACATAATGGTACATTTCCACATAATCAGGAATTTCCTGATTAAGTCCTTGTAAAAATAATTCCATGGTTTCTTACGTATACCCACAAATGTTTTCTATAATCATAGAAATTTTCATCTTCTTATAGTAATATTCAATAATATTACTCACTTGGGTGAGGTGTTGAAGTTTTTTGTAGAGTTCTCTATAGTAAAGTGATAGAAAAAACCCCTTCCCCAATGAAAAGTTCATGTCGTCCCATGTGATGATGGGGCGTCTACCATATGTATCCCTATCCTTTGGAATTTGATCCCACAAAATTACATAATAATAATAAAATTAAAGGGATGAATGTTTACCCTTTTTTACCTTAGAATATTCATGGCATGAAAAAAATTTCTCAATCTATATATCCCACTCTAGGTATGCTTATGGATCATTTTTCTCCTTGAAAAGAGGTAACCTTGACATTAACACCTTCAAAGATTTCATCATCATGTGGTATACTTTGGACTCCTCTAGGTTGTTCGAACGTACTACTCCTTTGAGGAATATCCTCAAAATCATCCTCAAAGTTCTCCATATCCTCCTATATGATGTGGGGATGACGTGGTTCCAGAGTGCATCATGGGTTATCATAGATCATATTAGGGCTTGTTTTATTTTCTAAGTTGTCAATCCTATCATGTAGCACCTACATATTCCTATCAAGAATCTTCTTGGAATGGTACACCAACTCATTCATTTGGAATTGTTTATCTTTGGGTGTGGGAGATCTACTTTGGCTTCCATCATCACATCCATAAAGGATTCTATTCCCACGATCTTATTTCATGATAAGTTACACAAACACACATGGGGACAAATACTCACAATGACACACACACAAACTCATACACACAAAAGGTATACACCCAATCACACACATACACACACACACACACACACCAAAAGGATTCACACTCACAAAAGCATTATGTACACATTCACATATATAAGGATAAAAACTCAAACACACAAGAAACACACACATAATATGTACACACTCACACACACATTGATAAACACTCACTTTCACAAGATGTACACACTCACACACATATGGATACACAATCATGAATGTTTTGTTATGTATTCTTATATCTCTCAAATTCTGAACACTCAATTCAAATCCCAAGATCATAGGATATCTAATACCTCATTTGTGGAGATCATGAGCTACCAATCCTGAACTAAAAAATTAGTATGGCGTAATGTATTAACACAACCTTTTTGAGTGGTAAAGGGTTAAAAAATGTTAAATGATAGAATGAGTATAGAAAATGGGTAAAAGGTGGAAAAGGGATATAAAGCTGAGGTATGTGGGTTTTTACTAAATATGAGGGATAAGAAATATTAAAAACAATATGAAACAAATATGATATAATGATGAAGTAAAATTATAGAGAATTTTATGTTTAGAAATTGAAAGTGCTAATTATGTAAATCTTGAAGAAGTAATTGTATCAGATTTTTTCTTCTTTTTTTCCCATTATTTTAAAATATAACAAAAATATTTGTGCTTAGTATTTTAAAGTGCATGGTGATCAACATAGATTAAGATATGTTTTTTTGAAATATCTCAAAGAAAGTATGTGCTTAGTTTTGAAAAGTGGAAAATGATGAGGTGACATAATTTTACTTTTTTACCAGAAACAAATCATATATAGAGAGTAAAATGTGAAATGAGGATGGATGAATAATTGGATCAATGTAAAATATTTCAATATTTCAAAACATAAGACATTTTTAGAATTTTTCAATGAAAAATGGGTTTTTATTATTTTATTATTTTTTACGGGGTGGAAAATAAAGAAATATAAGAAGGGAAATGAATATATTGGATAAAAAAGTGTGGTAAATGACTACAGTGTCAACTGATGATCTGATACTAATTAATGTGTGATGATCAGGGTGGCCTGATCTTCATGGCCTAGGGTGGAGGACAGAAGATATGGTTCAGAGCTATGTAGAAGATGACGGGTTTAGATAATGGAAGTAAGTTGTCAAACAACATTATGTGGAGCGTGAACTACTACTTATACAACACAATCATGAGAGAAATGTGAGGGCCAATCCACACAAAAACACACTTGGGGTGAAGAAAAAATTGGGGTATTTGCGATCTTGGATCACCAATTTAACATGTATATTAACAAAGTAAGCATGCACAAGAGGAACGGAAGAAAGTAACAATCCTGGTAATGAAGAGAATAAACTCATAGAGTTTCATTAATGAAATATTTAATGAGAATACAATAGCATGGGGTGACTGTATATAGCTAAGGGGTGACACAAAAGGTTAAGGGTCTAATACCCTAAAGTCATAAATAATATTCCTACCACATCCTATAAAATTCAAAAATAAATGTATAATGAAGAATTTTTGGAAAGGTAGCACATGTATTTCAACCGATAGACCACTAGATTTGACTTTATGTATTTAGACTATCAAATTTAACTTTGGGGGTCCAATGTTTTCATTGTAGAATTTCCATGTGATAAAGGCTTACAAAATTCAGGCAACCATGTGTCTTGAGATTTATTCATTTCATTTGAGCATAAATAACAGTGATAATAATCCCATTTTCCACTTCAATGCATGCACCTTGGGTTTGGGCATTTTAATGAAATGAGATGGCCTCTAATTTCAACTTGTAGTCTCCATGATTATCCTTGTATCATTGGGCATTGCAACTCCAACTCCATGCATGCCATCAAATCATAGTCATCCACCAGTTTCATATTAAACTATAAAACCCCTTTAAATACCTAAAAATGTTAAAAACTGATAAAATTCATTAAAAACATAAAAAAATAAAAAAAAACCCCAAAACCGAAAAAACCATGAAAAAAACTAAAAATATACAAAATAAAAATAAAATGTAAAAACATAAAAATACTAAAAAATCAATAATAATCCATAAAAATGTTAAAACACCTAAAATGATGAAAACCCTTAAGAAAACCATAAAAACCTAAAAATTATTAAAAAAACTAAAAAAACCAAAAAACCCTAAAAATGATAAAAAACCATTAAAATCACTAAAGAACCCTGAAATCCCTAAAAATATCTAAAAACCTAAACAACAATAAAAATCCTTAAAAATCACTAAAAATATAGAAAAATGTAAAAAACTCTAAAAACCCTAAAAAACCCTAAGAAAACCTTAAAAACATAAAAACACATAAATCCCCTATAATCCTAAAAAATTCTAAAATTCTAAAAAACCATAAAAACCAAAAACCCATAAAAAATTATAACCCATAAACCCTAAAAACTATTAAAAACTGAAAAAAATCAATAAAAACCCTTCAAAACCCAAAAAATGTTAAAATACCCTAAAAAACATAAAAACAATAAAAACATTAAAAAACCAAAAAAAACAAAAAACAATAAAAACACCCCAAAATCCCTAAAATTCCTAAAAACCATAAAAATCCTAAAAAATTCCTAAAAACAAAAAAATATTGAAAACCATAAAAAAACTAAAAAACCCTAAGAAATCATTAAAAACCAAAAAAACATTTAAAACCCCTAAAAATGCTAAAAACCTTAAAACATTAAAAAAACCCTTAAAACCCTAAAGACCAAAAGTCCCCCAAAAAACCATAAAAAACCATAAAACACTGTGAAAACCCTAAAAACTACTAAAAAAATATAAAAAACCATTTAAACCCATAAAAACGTTAAAAAACTCTAAAAAACCTTAAACCCCTAAAAAACTAAAAAAAACCTAATATCCGAAAAGACATTAAAACCCTCAAAACCCTAATATCCCAAATAACCCTAATAATCCATAAAATCCTATAAAATCCTAAAAATACCTAAAAAGGTAAAAACCCCTAAAAATACTAAATACCCCTAATAGAACCTTAAAAACATAAAAATACTTTAAACCACCAAAAAATATAAAAACTGTTGTCCCCTTCATCCTGATCGCTCTCCACGGTCTCCTTCGGTGACGCTTTGGAGAGGTCGACTAATCCTTGGTGTTGAAGATCCTTGGTGGCTGATGATGGGTGTTTGCCGATTAGTGGGTTACAACTTTGATTTTTTGAAGAGTAAGGGGAAGCGTGCTTTGGTGACCCCATTCATTGACCTCGGACTAGGGTCTCAATTTAGGCGGCTACAAACTTCATGTTATGCCCTTGATTATTCTTAGAAGACGATGGATCAGATCGAGTTTTCAAGACGGCAACTTTGGTCTGGTTCGGTTAAGGCACTTCGACTCAGATCTGTTTTCTTGGGAAGCACATATTAGTGATTTCTTGGATCTTTGGAGGAGACATTGCGTGGACGGGTTGAGTTAGTGTCTACGATTCAAGCCAATTCTGCAGTTGTTTTCTTTCCACAGCTTCTAAGGATCATATCTCGAAGGATCTGGTATGTTGTCTCTCCTGAATTATGGATCCCGCATTTTTTTCTTGCACCGGTGGTTTCTGCTCTCTAGTTGCTATAGATTTGTGGGCGTGTGTTCGTGTTTCTGCTATGGTTTGTACTGCTTTTGGAGTGGCTTGATGGTTGGGCATGCCATTTTGTTATAGGGTTTTCCAAGTCTCTTGTAAAGATGGATCTGGATTTTTTAATGTTTCTGATGCTGCTGGGGGAATCAGTGTGTACTGTTGTGCATGATTGGAGGTTTTTCTTTGTTGGTTCGCGTGGTGCAGAAGGATATTGGAAGAATTGGTGGCACTGGCTACTGCTTGCTGTAGGGATGGGATGGGATGAAGCTGTTGGTGATGAGTTTGGTTATATGGAGTGGTGCTGGATGTTGTTTTCGGTGATGTGGTTGGGTTATGGACATGGGTGCTGGTTTCCCCTCCCATGTTGTTGCTGAAGTGTTGGTTAAGCTGTGTTCCTGGATGTTCTTCTTGGTGAGGCGATGAGTGATGAAAATGGTGATGCGGGTTTCTAGTTACTGTTTGGTTGGGTGATTCTGTTGGGCTGGGTGATGAAAGATTTACTGATGCTGAAGTCAATGGATGCTGGAAATTGTGAGGCTGGATACTGGTTACTGTCTAGCTGGGTGGTGATGAAACTAGGTTGTTGAATTTACTGTTGATGGTTTTGTTGCTGATTGATGTTGGTTGCTAATTTGCTTGGTGATGATGTTGGGAACTTTTCAGTCTTTCTTCTTTGTTTGGTTTTGTGTGTTTTTTGTTTTTCTTTTTTCACGGTCCTTGGGTGTGTGTTTGTAAAGGTGTTTTGGGTGCGGGTCGTTTGACCCCTCTCATCCCTTGTCTTCTGCGTCTTTTTTTCTCTAATTAATTTTGAGGGGGTTGAGAATAGCCTAACCTTCGCATGTTCCTTTCCCTAAAAACTATAAAAAACAATAAAATCATAAAAAATCCTTAAAACTCCCTAATAACATACAAATTCCTAAAACACTAAAAAAATATAAAGAGAACCATAAAAACCTAAAACCCTTAAAAACCCTAAAAATCCAAAACACCCTAAAAAACTAAAAACCCATAAAAGCCCTTAAAAACCCCTTAAAACACACAAAAACCCTAAAACTCACCAAAAAAAATCTTAATCCCATTTAAAACACAATTAAAGTTGAAAAGCTTTTAAAAACCTTTAAAACCCTAACAAACTCAAAAACCCTAAAAACGAAAAAAACAATAAATCCCAAATAAACCAAAAACAACTCTAAAAACCCTAAAACCCCATAAAATACCTAAAAACATTAAAATTGCTAAAAATTGTTAAAAAATACTAAGATTCCCAAGAAATATAAAAAAACCTAAAACTCTAAAAACCCCTAAGACAACCTTAAAATCACAAAAAAAACATAAAACCATTAAAAACCTAAAAATGATAAACAACCTAAAAAATCTAAAAACCTTAAAAATCCTAAATAATTTAAAAATCCCAAAAAACTGTAAAAACCATAAAAATACTAAAAAATAAAAAAATCCCAAAAAAAGAAAAAACATCTGAAAACACTAAAAAACAATAAAAAACCTTAACACATAAAAACACTAAAATCCCGAAAATAAAAAAACGCTAGAAACCCTAAAAAAACTAAAAGTCCCTAAGACCTCATGAAAACTATTAAAACCCCTAAAACCCTTAAAAAACATAAACCCATAAAAACATAAGAATACACTAAAATCCCTAAATCCATTTAGGGTTGACTGACCCCTCCCCTCCCTTGTCTATTTTGTCTCTTTTTTTAAATAATTTTTTTTTGGGGGGGGGGGGTTCAGGATTAGCCTAGCCGCCCACTTTCCTTGCCCAAAATCCATTTAATACCCTAAAAAAAGTTAAAAAACAATAAAAACCTTTAAACCCCAAAAGACTCAAAAAACACTTGAACGCCAAAAAACTATAAAATCCCTAAAATTCCTAAAAACCCTAAAACCCTAAAAATCCTTACAAACCCAAAAATCCTAAAAAATCCTAAAAATCCCTAAAAATCCCTAAAAAGATAAAAAAATTAAAAACCCAAAAAACCCTTAGAAAACCTTGAACAACAAAAAACATTTAAAACCCCTAAATAACCTAACAAGTTTTAAAAACCATAAAAAACCCTAAAAACCCTAAAAACCCTACAAACCCTTAAAATTGCAAAAAAACCCTAAAACCCATAAAAACCTAAAAATCCATAAAAATCACAAAAAATCTAAAAGATCCCAAAAATCCTCAAAACCCCTAAGAAAACCTTAAAGACCAAAAAAACACTTAAAACCACTAAAAAACCTAAAACTACTAAAAACCCTAAAAGTCCATAAAATCCCTAAAATAATAAAAACCCATAATAACCATAATAAACCCAAAAAACACATAAAAACTAAAAAAACACTAAAAAATATAAACCCCTTTTAACCCCCTAAAACATTAAAAAACTCTAAAAAACCATAAAATCTTAAAAATAATAAAAAAATCCCAAAACCCCTTAAAAATTCTACAAAAGCACTAAAAATCCCTAAAACTATAGAGACCCAAAAACCCTGAAAACCCCTAACGGAACCTTAAAAACCAAAACACTTAAAACCCGTAAAACATACAAATTTTAAAAACCCAAAAAAACTTAAAAAACGCAACAAATATTCAAAATTCCTAAAAATCATAAAAAACACAAAATACAGAATATGCAAATAATACCTAAAAAGGTAAAAACCCATAAAACCCATAAAATCCTAAGAAATTATTAAAAACATAAAGAAACTTAAAACACCTAAAAAACCTAAAAAATTATAAAAACCATTAAAACCCCTCAAACCCATAAAAAACCAAAAGCCTTAAAAACCATAAAAACCCAAAAAACCCTAAATATCCTTGGAGAACTCTCAAAACCCTTTAAATCTATATTTTTTTTAAAAAAAACACTTAAAAACCGTAAAACCCTAAAAATAAAAAAATAAAAACCAAAAGCCTCCCAAAAAAACATAAAAAACTATAAAAACCCTAAACCCCTCAAAAACCCTAGAACCACTAAAATCTATAAAGATCCTAAAAATAATAAAAATCATTAAAAATGTAAAAGACCCAAAAATCCTTGAAAACCCCAAAGAATATTTTAAAAATCTAAATCACTTAAAACCCCTAAAACCTAAAAATCCAAAAAACCCTAAAAATTCATAAAACTCTAAAAACCCTAAATTTTTAGAAAATCCCTAAAACCTTAACAAATCAGAAAAACCCTAAAAAGACCTATAAATCCCAAAAGATATAAAAAACCTTCAAAACATAGAAAAATGTTATAAAACCTAAAAAACCAAAAAAAACTCTTAAACCCCCTAAAAACCTTAAAAGCACTACAAACCATGAAAACCCCTAAAACCGTAAAAACCACATAAACCCATAAAATCTTAAAAACCCAAAAACCCAAAAAACCCATAAAAATAACTCAAACTCTAAAAAGTCTTTAAATTTATAAAACATTAAAGAACACTAAAAATATTAGAAACATTAAAAATAAAAAAAATCCCAAAACCTAGTAAAACAATAAAAACCCTAAAACCCCCCAAATCACCTCAAAATTTATAAAAACATTAAAACCCATAAAAATTATGAAAAGAGATAAAAATACAAAAAAAAACACCTTAAAAACCTTGAAAATCCTAACGGAAGCCTTAAAAATGTAAAAAACAGATAAAATCCCTTAAAAACCTAAAAATACTAAGTCACTAAAAAACTATAAAACCATATAAAACATCAAAACCCGTCAAAATCCCAAAAAACCCCTAATAACCATTAATGTCCTTAAAAATCCTCCAAAAAACCATAAAAATGTAAAAACACTAAAACCCTAAAAATTTCTAAAAAACATTAAAAACTTAAAAAAAAATAAAACCCCTAAAAACAAAAAAAATTCTAAAAACCGTAAACACCCTAAAAACCTCTAAATCACTTAAAAATTCTAAAAAAACATTGAAAACCCCTAAAAACCTCTAAATCACTTAAAAATTCTAAAAAAACATTGAAAACCCCTAAAAACCCATAAAAACATAAAATCCCAAGAAAACATTAAAAACCCTTTGAACCCCTAAAAATTATTATGAATGATAAAAAACATTAAGAACCCTAAGAAACTATTTTTTTTGTAAAATCCAAAAAATCATAAAACCCTTAAAACCCTCAAAATCCCAAAATACCCTAAAAAATCATAAAAATTATTAAAAAAATCCCAAAAAATCAATAAATATGTAAAAAATCCTAAAAACACTAAATACGTATAAGAAAGCATTAAAAACCTAAAAACATTTAAAATAAAAATGACCCTAAAAAACTAAATACCCTAAAAACCCTAAAATACATAAAAAACATAAAACCCTCAAAATCTCAAAAACCCCAGGAAAATCCTAGAAAAGTTCTAAAATCACTAAAAACGTATAGAACCCCTACAAACCCCTAATAAAACATTAAAAACCCATAAAAACCTCAAACCCCTAAAAAACATAAAAAACATTAAAAAAAACATTAAAAAACCCTAAAAACCCTAAAACCCCTAAAACCATAAAAACAACTGAAAAAATTTAAAATCCCAAAAAATACATAAAACCTTTAAATCCCCAAAAAAACTCTTAAACCCTTTAAACCTCTAAAAATGTAAAAAAACTTTAAAAATAAATAAAAAAATAAAAAGCACAAAAAACCAAAAACCCTCTCAAACCCTAAAAACCCTAAAACCCCCAAATTCCCTAAAAACATAATCCTATAAAATCCCTAAAAATCATCAAAAATTTAAAAACGCTTAGAAACCCTGAAACACCCTAAGAAAACCTTAAAAACTATAAAAACCCTTTAAACCTTGAAAAATATAAAAATATCTAAATAAAAATAAATCCCCTTAAAACCTTTAAAATTTTCCAAAATCCCAACCCCCCTAAAAACCTTAAAACCCCCACAAAAAATCCAAAAAAAGCAATAAATAACCTTTAAAAATCCTTAAAAACCCTAAAACATAAATAACACTAAAATCCCTAAAGTTCCCTAAAAAACCTTAAAACCCATAAAAAAAAATTAAACAATTAAAACCCAAAAAAGGAAAAGGCCCTAAAACCTTGAAAACACTAAAAACCCTAAAAACCAACTTGAAACTCTAAAAACCGTTTAAAACCCTAAAAACATTAAAAACACTAAAAAACATAAAAATGCTACAAAAATTATAAATCCCTAAAAACCATAAAAAACCCTAAAACCCTCAAACTCCCTAAAAACCCTAAAACCCATAAAACCCCAAAAAAGGACCAAAAAATCACAAAAAATGTAAAAATCTCTGAAAATTATAAAAATCCCCGAGAAAACATTATAATCCAATAAACACTTAAAACGCATAAAAACATAAAAAATGCTAAAATCTAAAATACCCTAAGAACCCTAAAAACCCCTAAAACACCTAAAAATTCCTCAAAACCCTAAAAACAATAAATGCACAAAAATCCTAAAAAATTCCAAAAAATAAAAAAACCCTAAAAACCTATGAAGGTATTAAAAAATTTAAAAAAATTAAACCACTAAAAATTGATTTTTTTTTAAAAAACCTTAAAAGACCTTAAAAACCATAAAACTTGCAAAAACATTTGAAAACTGTAGAAAACCTTTAAACTCAAAAAACTACTAAAAACTCTAAAACCCTTTCAGCACCAAAAAATGATAAAAAGCTCTGAAAAAAATAAAAACCCAAAAGAACTAAAAAAACCTAAACACCCAAAAAAACATATAAATCCTAAAAACCAAAAAACCCCTCAAATACCCTAAAAAACCTAAAAAAATAAAATTCTAAAAAACCCTAAATGTCCCTAAAAATCCCCAGAAACCTAAAAAACACTAAAACCATAAAAAACCCAATGAAAACCATAAAAACCTAAAAACAATTAAAACACCAAAAAACTTAAAAAAATATCAATTACCATAATGTCCACAAAAATCTAAAACCCTAAAAACACTTAAAATACCTAAACACCTTAAAAGACCATTAAAATCCCAAAAAATCCAAAAAAATCACTAAAAAGATAAAAAACCTTGAAACCCCCAAACAAAATTAAAAAATAAAAACACTTAAAACTCATAAAATACCTAAAAAATGTAAAAACCCCTAAAACCCCCAAAATGCACATAAAAACCCTGAAAACCCAAAACACCAAAAAAAACCCCATAAAAACCATAAAAACCTGAAAAACACATTCAAACAATAAAAACCACTAAAAAATTTATAACCCATTTGAAACCCTATATAATTTTAAAAAAATATATAAAAACCATTTAAACACAACAAAACTCAAAGAAACCATAAAACAGATCAAAAATTTAAAAACAATAAAAACCCAAAAAACCCTAAATACCCAAAACACCTCAAAATCCTTAAAAACCTTGAAAAACCTAAAAACCATAAAATTCAAAAAATGTCCCTAAAAATCCCTGAAAACAAAAAAAATTAAAACTTGAAAACCCATAATAAAACCATAAAAAATAAAAAAAACCTAAAACCCTAAACACCTAAAAACAGATTAAAACACAAAAACCCCATAAAAAGAAAAATCCCCAAAAATCTTAAATAAAAAAAATACTAAAAAATACCTAAAAATACCTAAAAACATGAAAAAACATAAATATTGTGACAAACCCTAAGAAAACCTAAAAAACTGAACAAAATACTTAAACTCGTAAAAAAACAAAAAAACCCTTAAACCCTAAAACCCTAAAAAGCTTGAAAAAACCACAAAATCCATAAAACCCCAAAAAAATACTTAATAATCTAAATACACTTTAAAACCTAAAATCGTTAAAAAATTCTAAAAAACCATAGAAAAACTAAAAAACACAAAAAATCCCTTAAACAAAAAAACTAAAAACTCTATAAACTCTAAAAAACCCGACAATCCCCCAAATTCAATAAAAACCCTTGAAAAGTATAAAAATTAAAAAAACCCAAAAAATTCATAAAAACATAAAAACCCATTAACCATTAAAAACACTATGAACACCATAAAAACCTAAAAAACATAGAAACCCCTAAAAACACTAAAAAACACAAAAACCCAAAAATCCTCAAAATCCATAAAAACCATAATAACATAAATATACTATAAATCCCTAACCAATATAAATAATGTAAAAATCACTAAAAACTCTAAAAATCCTGAAGAAAAATTTAAAAAACTAAAAATAATTAAAACCACAAAAAAAATTAAAAAACCATAAGCCCAAAAAGACCCAAAAAACCCTAAAACCCCAAAAAACCATAAAATCCCCTAAAAAGATTAAAAACACATAAAATCCCTTTAAACACCTAAATCCCCAATAAAGACTCTAAAAACCGTTTAACCCCTAAAAATGTAAAAAAATGAAAAACCCTAAAAAAGTAAGAAAAAGTGATAAAATCCAAAAAAAACCAAAAAAATCCTAAAACCCACAAAAAACCTCAATATCCCTAAAAACCCTAAATCCATAAAATTTCAAAAAAACATAAAAACCCCTAAAAATGTAAGAAAACCTAAAAACCCTAAAAAATCCTAAGAAATCACTAAATCCCTAAAATCTCTTAAATCCTTCGAAAAACCTAAGAAACACTAAAAACTCATAAAACCCTAAAGGACTCTAAAAATCATAAACCCCACTAAAAAGTTAAAAACCCATAAATACCATAAAAACAAAAAAAACACTAAAAACCCTAAACACCTTTAAATCCATAAATATTTTAAAATATTCTTGAAAACCATTAAAACCCTACAAAACTCAAAAAACACTAAAAACCCAGAAAACCCATAAAAGTCCTAAAATCCTAAAAAACACTAAAACCCCTAATAATCCCTAAAACTCTAAAAACCCTAAAAAATATAAAAAATCATAAACAATCCCTAAATACTCCCAAAAATATACAAAAACCTAAACACCCTGAAACCCCCTAAAAAGTTCATCAAAAACTAGAAACACTAAACACACCTAAAAAACCAAAAAATCGGGAAAACCCATAAAAAACTCGATAAACCCTAAAACCCTAAAACCCTAATACCCTAAAATCCATAAAAATCCCCCAAACCCTAAAAATTCATAAAACCCTAAAAATTCTCTAAAAATAATGCAAAACCAAAAAAACTTGAAAACCCTTAGAAAACCATGAAATCAAAAAAATAGTTAAAACCCCAAAAACCATAAAATCACTAAAAATAATTAAAACCCTAAAAGACCCTAAAATTCATTAAAAATATAAAACCCCTAAAAACTAAAAAAATATAAAAACTCATCAAAATACTACAAACAACAAAAAAACTCAAACACCCCTTTAAACAACAAAAAATAAAAAAATTCTAAAAACCACAAAACCTTAAAAACTCAAAAAAAAAATAATAAAACCCCAAATTAACCATAAAATACAAAGATAACCCATAAAAACAATAAAAACAAAAAAATACAAAAAAAATAAAATCCATAAAAGTCATAGAAATCCATGAAAATACCATAAATTGTAAAAAACTCTAAAAACCTTCAAAAACAATCAGAAAAAAATAAATTACTAAAAACAATGAAATGAATAAAGAATTGAAAAAATTATAAAAACAAAAAAAACCCTAAAACCCCTAAATTTTCACAAAAAAAACACAAAAACCCCTCGAAACAAAAACCATAATACCAAAAAACTGACCCCCCAAATCCCTAAAAACCCTAAAAATCATAAAAAAATAAGAAAGCCCTAAAAATCCTTAAAAAACATTAAACATTCTAAAAATACATAAAATCCATAAAAACCACTAAAAACACTAAAAACTCTATAAACCATTTAATTTATTTGAAAAACTGTAAAACCCTTCAAATTCTAAAAAACAAAAGAAACCTAAAACCCCAAAAATACCATAAAAACCCCAAAAACCCCAAAATACCTAAAAACATTAAAACCCATAAAAATCATAAAAAATATTAAAAATCCCTAAAAACGTAAAAACCCCAAAAAACCCCAAAAATTCATATGAAATCATTAAAATTCCAAAAATACTTAAAACCACTAAAAAACTAAAAAAAATTCTAAAACCGCTAAAAACTATAAAATCCCTCAAAATCCCATGAAACCCTAAAAAATTATAAATTTTGACAAAAACCCTAAAAATCCTTAAAAATTTTAAAAACCCTAAAACCCCTAAAAACCCTGATAAAATCGTAAAAACATCAAAACACTTAAAACCCATAAAATTCTAAAAAATTGAAAAAAACACTTAAAAATCCTAAAAGACCCTAAAAACCTAAAACACCATAAAACCTCTAAAACCCTATAAAAACAAATAAAAACCCACAAACCCCATTAAAAACTTAAAATACACTTTAAAAATCTAAAAACATACAAAATTATAAAAATCTATAAAAACCCTAAAAAATTAAAAAAACATTAAAACAAAAGAAAACAAAAAACACTTTAAAACACTAACAACCCACATAAATCCTTAAAATCACTAAAAACCCTAAAAATACAATAAAAAAATCAATAAAGATCCTATAAAATACCCAAAAATTGAAAAAATCCTAAAAACCCTAAAACCCATAAGAAAACGTTAAAAAACTAAAAACACTTAAAACCTGTAAAATCCCCAAAAAAACAATAAAACCCCAAAAAACCAAAAAAACACAGAAAATCATAAAAATCCCTAAAAACACATAATTTTTTTAAAAAACCCTAAAATCTATAAAAATATAAAAATAACAACAACCCTAAAAACCCCTAAAAAACTTAAAAACTAAAAACACTAAAAACACCAAAAAAAACCTATAAAACTAAACACATTAAAAGGCCCTAAAAACATAAAAACCCCAAAAAACCAAAAAACCAAAAAAACCCTTTAAAATCCTAAAAACCCATAAAAACCCAAAAATAAACTAAAAACACTAAATATCCTTTTAACCCCTACAAACTATAAAGATATTAATAAATCTTAAAAACCTAAAAAAATCAAAAAATCCTAAAATCCATTAATAATTATGTGGATGCTCCTTTTCATCACAGGGTCCACCGAATAGAAAAGGGGAGTACCTTATGCACAAAGAGGGTCACCCTTTGAAGAAACATAAAAATTTGATAAAGGCATAGACCAGGATCCCATTTGGAGTACACCGCGCAAGTTACCTGCGCGCCACGCAAGTCACTTGCACTCCCCATTTTATTTTTCGCCCAAGGTGCACAATGGCCTATAAATAGCCCCAGTGGGCCCCCATTTTAAGGACGGATTTTCCAAAAGTCAAACTCAAGCTCTTGTCGCCTAAATCTTTGACTCAACTCTTCTGAAAACATTGAAGGTAACTTTTTTACCTAGAATGGAAGACTTGAAGGAGTAGGGTAAGGCCTAAGTGTTTCGAATTCATCAACACTTGCGTGCCTAAGTGTCCAGACCACCTTAAAAGTAAAAACACTTTTGTGCCGCCCTACCCTGTTGACGAAACTTGTGTGCTGCCCTTTTGGAAACATCTTAGGATAGTACTAAAGGCTTGAGTTAAGTCTTGCCCAAGTATTACCCTACAGATTCTTCATCACCCAGGTGAACCCATGATGCTCAAGTACACTTGTGTGGCCAATACTTGTGCGCCAAATGACTTGCGCAACCTACACTTGTGCGCCAACTTCATTTGTGTGCCTCTCTCCCGTTCAACTCTCATCTTCATGATATTATCCCTCGAACCCCTGTTCAAATCTATTTATGGCTTGGTTCCTTTGTTGGCTTCCTTATCTAAAAGGAATTATATGATAACCTCTCCCAAAACCTCATGACTTACAAGCTTTATGTCACTACGGTTAGAGGTTTATGCTATGTAACCTCATTCTTTAATATGAGAAGATATTTTAACCTGGGCCTCCTTATCTGGAGTAAGCCCCAATCACAAATTCCATTAGTTTGGGACTCCTTCTTAGGAGTAATCCACAGTAATAAGTCCCCTTAACCTGGCCCTCCTTGTCAGGAGTAAGCCGCAGTCATAAATTCCTTTAACATTGGGCCTCCTTCTCAGGAGTGAACCCCAAGTTATAAGTACCCTTAAATACTTGGGCCTCCTTCTCAGTAGTATGCCCCAGTCAAAATTTACTTTAAACACTATGCCTCCTTCATATGAGTAAGCCCCCAATAATAAGTCCCCTTAACCTAGGCCTCTTTCTCAGGAGTAAGCCCCAGTCATAATTTCCTTTAACATTGGGCCTCTTTTTCAGGAGTAAGACCCAAGTTATAATCCCCCTTTAATATTTGGGTATCTTCCTCAGGAGTAAGCCCCAATCTTAATTTCTTTTGATTTGGGTCTCCTTCTCTGGAATAAAATCCCAATCATAAGTCCATTTTAAATTTGGCCTCCTTCTCTGGAGTAAGCCCCAGGTTAAAACTCCAAATCTCCATAACGTAAAACTACCTTTATGGACCCTGCTCTTGTGATTCTTTCCTAATTTATGTCATGGTATTCATCTACTTGGGAAATCATACATACGTAAGCCCCACATCATTTCTTGTGACTGCATCTTTCATCGAACAATCGTCAGGTTTACTGATACCTCTTGTTTCTCACACCGATCATGACTCATGTGAGCTTAGAGAGTAAAAGAAATAGTGACATCTCTCTTTGGGACATTAATCATGCATAAACCTCACATTTCTTCCCCTGAACTATGTGTACTTTGATCGTTTCCTTTAAATTAGATTACGTAGGAAGCCTTTATAAGGTTCAATCCCATCTTTCATTAATTATTTTTCATCCCATATGACATTAAACTATATCCTTATTATCAAACTACGTGGGTTATGATTCCTTTTTAATGAGGATACATAGGTAGCACATCTTCAGGTATGATCCGAACTCTGAAATAATCTTTGTCTTTTTGAATGACAATAAACTTCATGTGCCCCACTGGGTGGCTTTAAAACAAGTATGGTCATCATAATGACCATGTAAAATATTCTCTAAAATCCCATACATATCAATCATCAATTTTCAAATCTAAAGGAAAAAACTCATTTTCATGCTTGTTAAATTAATAAGGATTCATTAACATAACTTAAATCTATAAGAGAGTCCTGAAGTCAGCAATAATTCCCCCCAAAAAGGTGTGATGAGCCTGACCTCCCATCCTCTCGACCAATGAAAATTCTTAAGCTTCATTGGTCCACAACTAATGAGCACCCACCATTGTAAAGTAGATCCAAATGGATATAGAATCATTGGGTGTTTCCGGTCCTATGAATAAACCCGTTATAAACCGATTATAATGTTTGAACCATAAACAAACTAGGTCATCCCCATTTCTAGATGAAATAAAAATGGTGAACCTGACGTGAATCCTTAACCAAGTTAAATTATGTTTTACTTATTTGTTAAGCCCCTATTTAACTCAATATGAGGGCCAAAAAAGCAATCGATAACATATTTTCTCGTCCAAAAGAAGTATTCTGGCCAAATTTATCTTGATTATGTCGATTATATCAAAAATGCACTCTTTTCGAAGATCTCTCTGCAATAAAAAATGGCTTATTTAAGGTTCACACCTGTGAATACCTCTGCTACTACTCCTACTGGATCCTCATCCGCTCTGAGGACGACATCACCTACTCAGCGTCTTCAATGATAGGTTTCGAATACATTGATAAGGGAATACTGTCAACATAGTACCATCTCAACCCTAGAGGCCACTCAACAATCCCTCCAAGTAAATAACTCACCCTGGTTGTCCGGATAGCAGTATCCAGTGATCAAGAAGCAGGTGGTGCCAACCACCGTCTCCAATCATTTCGGGTCATTATCCCCAGAACGCAACAACTAGTCCCGCCCATATTATGGGGAGGTGAATGAAGAGGTTACTCAAGGCCTTAGTTCAATAAGATAAGAGCCCTTTCTGAGGACTCCCACCAACAATCGCCGCCATACTTGTGCAGTAGTGCACCCTAAACATAATGAGGGTATCACCTCTAGGTGTTTGGATCAGGTCCCTCAGACCTGATCATGAAAGATGAACCATCAGAGGCGAAATTCGGCCAATAGGGAGTAGGTTCGTACTTCTGCCCCTCCGGAGAATTCCATCAACCTAACTTGATGTCAAACAACGAACGGGCATATACACCCGTGCATCTAAATTTCACTGCACAGCAGACTTGTCTAGCAGTAACAAACCAATCCCACCAGATAATTCCATAAGAGTACTATATGTAGGCATATACACCTATTTATAAATTATCCTCTAGTCTGCAGGCTTGTCTGACTCCATCCAAAGAAGCTCGCCAACCAAATGTGGTGACCATCGGAAAACAGTCACATACACCTACTTATACTGAACAATTTTTCTAGCAGTCTTGTCTACCAGTATTCAAGGAATTTCATCAATCATATTCAGTGGAGAATAATCATCAGGCACATACACCAAAATTTCATCAGGCTAACCAAAAGTCTCTTTTGGTATCACCCGGAGATGTCAATTGGAAATCTCTAATGACAAACATGAGGTAGACACAACTTTCTGCCCCCACCCATGAGTACTGTCAGAATTCACTGATAGGAAAAGGAGGATAGAAGCAGGAACACACACCTACTCCAAGCACAGAATGGACATATATTCCCATTCTATCAGCTGAAGTCACCAAGCACATTCTGACAATGGTGAAAGAGAAGAAGAAAACCCCTACCCATATTCTAGATACCAGTGAGAATATTATAACAACTTCAGTGACATCACAAAGAAAGAAACATAAATCTATCCCTATCAGTGTAGTGACTCATCTACATGTCACCCCGGAGCAGATACACACCTTTTTTCCAGTCCAGGAGGGTTGTGGGGCATACACCCTCATGTCATATGGACAATCAAGTCAGGCACATACACTCGATTTAAATGGAGATAATCATCCTAACCTGAACATTTCTCCTGAGCAGGCACATACAACTGCCCATAATAACCACTTTCATCAATAAGTGGTTTCCAGAGTGATTTAGAAGGCATCAAAGAAAAATACCCATCCATCATAGTTAATAAATCAAGAGCCAAACTGCAATAAGGCCTTGTTCAATGCTGGTGTTCTTGAATCCCTCAGACAATTATCTATTGCAACTCAAGATTCTACTCTCTCATTTCCAAATTCCGGATGTAACAAAAATAATTCTGAAGGTATTCATCAAACATTTCCTCATGAAGGATTTCTCCATGAAAATTCAGTCAATATCGAAGTATCATCTTCATATGAGAGCCACGATAACCCTATACGTGTCTAGAAGACCAAGGAAAAAAATGTTTCATCTTTTTTTGTAACCCACCATGGTGGTCCTCCCCATGATGATGAATTTAGCTGTGAAATTCCTCTCCGTAGTAGTAATACTCATTTCCTGGAAAATTCTTCAATGGACAATGCAATAATAAGAAATCCCTCTTATCTTGAGGCCCTTGAAAATGTGAAGCCAATCATGTCTGATGCCTTACCAAAAGAAGATGAAATACTTTCTCAATCAAAAGATAGCTCGGGGTGTAGCTCATTCTACAAACCACCCCTGGGTCATTCATATTTTAATTTGACAAATGAATTCTCTACCAATATTGTTGAATTTGATGAAGAATCAAATAATCCCCAGCTTTGGTTCAATCAGGTAGAAGAATCTTCATCAAATGACAAAGAGGAAGTGATGAATATGAGGAAACAACTGGAAAAAGGTGAAATACCAGTCATGTTTTGGCCTTTTTCTAACTGTCAGTATGATGTTCCAGAAATGTTGACAGAAGATAGTATTCATGGTATTCTTCTCAGCATGTGGAAAAATATTTTTCACTTAAAAGAGAAAATATTACCTCATTATGAATATCAAAATCATGTTAAGGTAATAGAAGGGTTGCAATGCCTAATTGACTTGGCATCTCTCTCAATTTCCCAATATCTAAAGGATGAAAAGAAGTAGAGATCCCTTCAGCGTACATGTCTTGGCGCATTAAAAAGGTTGCGCTAGTAAATTACCAATGTACCATCTGGTATTCATATCAGAGGACTGGGTGTTCATGGAGCATTGCATTTCACTGTGCTCTACAGTCAACAAATCCTGCCAAAATTGGTATCATGCATTGTTATTACCCATGGTCGGCCACAGCTAACTGGTTTTGTGTGTAGTCAAAGGCTTGATCAAGAACATGCCTCAAATAGTTCTTCCCAAAGTCAATCATATAAAGAAAAATTTATCAAATTAATCTTGCATCATGCAAATTAGAATATCAAAAAAGATTCTCGTTTAGAGCATGCACATCATCAGGTGACAGAGGTGTCGGAAATAATCTAATAGTCATCTGAGCCAGGCGATTTGAGTGGATGTCAGATGATGCATCCGGCCAATTTCCAGACTAAAATCCTCAATATCATGAGAGATTTTAGGAATGTTTTAGATGTAGCAGCTCAAGATCCACCTCAGCTTACTAGGCTGGGGACTCTTTTAATACAACCCTCGGGATCAATAGAAAGGATTCGAGGAGTTGAGTAGGAAAAACAAGAACATCCCCAGTCCACCGGACTGGGGACTTTTTCAAATTCTCAATCTCTTCCTCAGTGAAAGTCAGTCTTCTCTCGATTATGGAAGAAGCCACAAGAGGAATGCATAGCTTAATTATCAGGAAATTCTATCCAAATTACAGTTCATCATGAAGTTCTTGAGGAGTCTACCACACAAAATTCAATGTATCATAAAGGACATGGAAGAAGATAGTATCGTAGAAATGTCGACAGAAGGGATGCAATGCTTTATGAATCGATAAATTTCATCAATGTAATTGTCACTGATCCCCCAGAACATGAGTCTCACTCAGAGAAATCAGATGAAGAAGTTCCTATTCAAGAGGCTGTACACACAGAATCAAATGAAGGAGGTGTGCATCTCAGAAACTAGAGGGTTTCCCAGAGGCAATTCATTCCTTCGGGTAATTCCCTTCTATACTCCAGAAAGGCACATGCTAAGGAAAAGGGTAAAAGTCAGGTTACATCCCACCCTACCTATGGAGAAGGCCAATCACTCTCATTAGAGGAAATGTTCGCACAACAAGAATAAGACATGAAGGAGTTAAGGAGGTTAAATTCATAACTAATTCAAGGTAATCTTCCTCCTAAGCATGCTAGAGTTAATAAATCAAGGTAATTTGTTACAGCTACTAGGATGGATCAGGAATATCCCCCTTTTCAAGTACACCCTCACAAGTCCAATCCTACGGGTCATACGTGACAGCAACCAGCAATACTACCATCAGTGGAACTACCGATCACCACACCCATCCAAACTCCAGTTATTAAACCTGCTCTAGTCCAAGCTCAACCAGATGTTTCTCAAAAATTAATGACTACCATTGAGTCATTAACAGCTCGGTTGGAATCTATGGAAGTCCGACGTGCACAAGTTCAACTAAAAGAGAAGTCTTACCCTGAATGGGTGGATGCAATTCCTCCCCCATCAAATTTTGCGAATACCATATTCCCAATTTCTAATGGTTCAGGAGATCTAGAAGAACACTTAATACATTTTGTTTCTTGTTGTGATCCTATGATGGGAACTCCTCAACAACAAGAAGTAGTTAAGATCAGGTGTTTTGTGCAGTCATTACAAGGACCTACTTTTGTCTGGTATATAAGTTTGTAGTCTCAGTCAATTATTGGGTGGGAAGATCTTCGTCAAATATTCCTTCTTCAATTTAGCTCAACATTACCAAAGACGATAATTTTCGATCTTACAAATTGTAAACAAAGGTAAAATGAAAGTTTTTCAGATTTTGTTGCTCACTGGAAGGGATTAACATATTCCTTAAGTTTAGCACACCCTCAATAAGAGTTTCTACCAATCTGTGTGTCAAATTTGCATGATGAATTACACACACCATTGATCCCTGTGAAATACATAGGAGGGTTTTGAGACCTTTATTCAATCGCTCAGCAGATAGAAGACTCTCTTATAGAGACTAAAAATAAAACTCATGTAATTCCATCAACTCTGGGAAGGAGAATAAGGAGAGCAGAGACTGCAACAATTACACTTAAACAAGCACCTGTACTAGCTTCCACATCAAAACCTTCATCATATCGAAGGGCTCCACCTCCTAAGCATAAAAAACAATGACCGCCTCGTCAATATGATTAAATAGATCAAAGGAGGAAAACGTTTGAGGATTTAATGAACAAAGATTATTCTTTCCGGAACGAACAAGTTCCTAGTTACTTCATCTCGGATCTGGAAAACAATTTGGTTCAGTTTCCGAGGCCCAAAAGGCCAAACAAGGAAGGAGAAGTCCTCCCTAACTCTTTCCCATTTCATCAGTTTTTGGGGCATCCCATTAAGGATTGTTTTGTCTTTAAAGACCTCCAACAAAAGATGGTGCACTCTCGACAAGTAAAACTGAAATTTTCTTCAACCTAGGTAGCATGTGTTACTACTACTGATCCAGAGGAAGAAGGTGAGGGGCATGAATTCAAAAGTAAAAATGCATATAAATATGATGATTGGATGGTCACGAAAATGATCAACCAAACTCATGCAATTTTACAAACACAATTGAATCAACCAATTGTGCCTTATTATATTTTTTCCACATCAAAACCTCCTTCATCAGATGAAAAATCATCAAAGAAGAGACATAATTTAAAGAAAGAAGATCGGTCAGAAGAAGATGAGCTTGCGTGAAAGCCTTAGTTGTCTTTGATTCTGGCATATTTTATGCCATCTTCTTCAAAAGAAAGGGCACCACCCACCAAAAAGCACAGCCTGAACTGGTTCCTTAGGTGGAATCTTCATCAGATGAAGAATTAATCTTTGGTTATGTTAACATGATTTTTTTAACGTATCCTTATGCCAATGACAGTTTTGATCATGATGAGCCTAAGTTCCATATATCTAAACATATAAATTAGAGGAAGAGATAGAGGTCTAGGATACTTGTCCTTGCTACCGAACATCAAACTGCATAGCTCCCTCCATCATCCAAAATGATGTTAAACTATGTCACACCTTTTGTCCAACATGACCTTAAACTGTGCATTGTCTGAGCTACAAGAAATTACACTACCATGCACCCCAAGTCTGTGATACATGACATTAAACTATGATCATCGCATGCACAATTGTTTTTTAAACTCTGTTTTCATGCATGCCTTGGGAAGCTAATCATGAATAAGCCCCACACCATACTTATTGGTAGCATATTTTGCGACACGATCATCAGGTCTGTTGCTTCTTCTTGTTTCTCACACCAAGCATGACTCACGTGAGCTTAGAGTAAGCTTTGACCATGACATCTTTTCTAGGCCACTAACCATGCTTAAGTCCCAATAGCATCTTAGGGTCATTGTCCTCTGGTACACCCCGATCACCAAATCCCTCTCAATTGAACTACGCGGACTTTGATCCTTGCCTCCTAGGACGGGTACATAGGAAACCTCCTAAGGTTAAAACCCGAAACCACTTTCTTCGCATCAATTTACCCTCATCCCATACGATGTTGATTCGTGAAGCCCTCATCAACTGTCTTATTCATATCGGTTCACTTTCATCCTGCATAATATTAAACTGTGTATGTCCCATCATCCTAGCTGTATGACATTAAACTATACAGTTTCCCATTGTCCTTGATGCAAGACATTTAACTGCATAGCACTGGTCCATGCATATGATCTTACATTTTTTTGAGTTCTATTCTGTATGACAATAAACTGCAACAATCCCTGATACCCTCACTTGATAGGAATCATCATCGACATGGTCTCCAACCATGTCATATTTCAAGAACTACATATGGATTGATTCTCATCCTTATGAGATATTTAGTGACACCCAAGTCATTAATCATGATCCAATCCATAATTGAAATAAATTACTCTTTTCCCCTCATATGAACAAACCAAATCTGTACAAAGGGTTTTTCAAGAACTACGTGTAGCTTGATTCGTATCCTCATGGGATACGTTGGAATGCTCGAGCATTCCTCAAGTCCATCCTCGAGGCTTTGGGCCTAACCCCAAACTCTACTTTCGGTCCTTTTGCTGAAAAGTCCCCCTGGGAGCACATGGTGTGATATGGAACACCCTAGTCTTTATTCTCATCAGATTTATAAAAAATGCACAATGTGTCTCCCTCGCTATGGTCTGAGCTTTATGACCCTAAACTAAGATCTTCCATGCTTTCGTCATGCATGACGTTAAAATGTATTTCAATAAATACGTGTGGCTATATTATCATCCTAAAGAGATACGTAGTGACATCCAGAATCTCAATTTAGGACCCATCCGCAACATTATACAAATAATATTCATGGTCTCCATAACACTTTTCTTGAATTCTTGTCACAAAATGTCTTGTACCTGAGAGTTATTTTGCCAGAATATACAGCATGTTCCCTTAGGTGGCCTTTCATAAGTTGTCTACATAACAGACCTATTAGTCCAAAAGATGATACTATTTGACTATGATGCTTATTCCCTAGTTGGCCCTGCATAATTTGGCCCCCATAATGGGTTTGTCAAGTAGTGGTAACTTCATTCTTAGGAGATGCCTATTTTGTCCCTATTGGTCTTAACAGTGATATGTAGAGATCTAAAAAAAATGTCATCCTTAACATATTTGTTCCATAAATTTTTTCATGATCTGAAAGTATTGTGTCATATAATTTTTCTATCTCCAGTTTTAGTCATATGATTTAAAAACACAGATACATTATTTTCTACATTTGGGTCAAACCTTCATAGAAGTCACATACCTCAAATTCTTTGACAATTTTTATTGGAAATATCCTCTCTGTATTCAAGTACCTTTCTCCATAAAGAAGACTCTATTATTTGGAAAATTTCAATCCCCATAAAACATTCATTGGATTTTAGCAATAGAAAGTCAAATTTATAGGAGTTCTTTTTTCCGACTATGTAGCACGTGCCCTTAGGTGGCCTTGCATAATTTGTCTACATAAAGGACCTGTCAGCTAAAAGATGCTACTATTTGACTATGAAGCTTGTGCCCTAGTTGGACCTGCATAATTTAGCCCCCATAACGGGTTTGTCAATTAGTGGTAACTTCATTCTTAGAAAGGACTTACACTAATGCCTTTTATCTCTTTTCCCATGTCATTCCTCAAATTCAAAATTTATCAAGTCACAGTTTACAATTTTCCACCTCCATACTTGAATTTGGTAATATATTCAAAACAAATTATAAAGAGTTGAGTCAATTTCATCCATTCGGTCAAAGATATTTGACATCAAATATTACTCTTTTTATACTTCAACATGCATGACTTTAAATTGCCAATAGCAAAAGACATGGTACTCATTAAATTGGGAACCTATAAAGGATACTTTGAACAAAAGTCGAGTCCCATCTCGCTAAACATACATTTTGTATGATTTAGGCAATATTGAGCAATTAAAAGATAAAGTTTGTGGGTTTATTTATATAACCGTAGTAAAAATAAAACTATGAAGGTACAGATGATTGAAGATGAACTGTTTTTCACTTAATGAACAAGATTAGAAGAACATCCATAGACTGCAATCTCTTATCTTTTTTTAGAAATTATAAAAGAATTTCAATATGATTTCTCATCTGTTTCACAGCATCCCAAGCTTCATCAGCAGCTACTTAAAGTTCATTTACTCGACCAGATTCACTCTCTACAGCTCAATGAAGTGCTTCTTTGGCATCTTTTATGGCATTTATACCTTTTGCTTGGACTTCTTCCAAAAAATTACGAAGCTGGTCAAGATACCCAGAAACAGCATCTAGATCTTACTGATGGTGCAACTGTGGAACAATCTTCTCCTTTATCTTTTGATTCAGCTCCTTTATCCTTGTAGCATGATCAGCCTTATCTTGCTACACTGTATCCTGAAATTCAGTGGTATTGATCAGAAATCTTGCTTTGATCAGGTCTTGACGACACCTTTGCTCTTGCTCCCTCCTTCGAATGACTAGTTTCGCAACGACATGGATTTCTTGATATCCAAAACCACCAAGTCCCATCATGATGAACATGGATGAAAGTGTTGGAATTTTTGAAGGCATCTCTTCAAGAGGCACCTCAGATATTATCTTCCATATATTTTTCATACCTTGCGACGTGAGAATTGGAGCGCCTTTTGCACCTCTAGGTCTGATTCAACATTTCTATCACTGGGAGAAACATAGTCTGGTATTAATGAACTTAAGGAAGTGCCCTGTTCTTATTTTTCCCCCACCCTGGTTGCTTCAAATTCTACTACTATTTGGGTAGAAGCTGAGGCTTCTCCTCCAGATCTAGCAATTGAAGTTGACAAACTTTTTTGGTCAATTAAAAGTATGGTTAGTTTCAAAGGACTGTAAAAGTTGATTGAATTTCTTTCAAGATTAATTAAGCCACAAATGTCATCATCTTTTACCTAAAAGTATATCAGAAACTTTTGAATACTCCTCCCCATCTTTCCTAGCTTCAATAGGATTTTCAGGATGGGTTTCAGGAGGGTCTTCCATGCTAAGTTCCACCTTAGCCAATGTTTCAGCAATAATAGGGTTGACATCAATGTCTACACCCCTTTCAAGCATTGTTGGTTTGGCAGTCTCTTCATATGGAACTATACTTTTTTTGAACAAAACATGGTTATACGTGTAATCATGAGAAGATTAACAGGACAAATGATGAAACTCACGTTCGGTTGACTCTATAACTAGATCACCAAAATCTTCTAAATCACATAGTAATTTAACATGGTCTAAAATTTATTCAAAGGACATGCAAAGAGTCATAATTTTATCTAATGATGTATGAGATCCCATGTTAGTCTCACAGTGGGAGCACTAGACATGTTATCTTGTTGACTTTCATTAGGAAATCTCTGACCCTGGATAGCTACTTTAGAGATAGTTGTGGGGTCAGCTTAGGTGGTTGCCAAATGTTCTGGTGCATGTGTTGAACATAAAACATCACATAATTGAAGTCAGTTGTTGTCACATTTGAGGTTCTATAAAGTATTGTTAATTTACCAGAAGTCTTTTCTCTCCTAGCATTAGAAACAAGATCGGTGCTAGGAACAGACGCCTTCTCATTTCCTCTCAATATTTCTTCAGGAACAGCCATTTCAGAAGGAACCTATAGCTATTCTATAGCACCCTCTGTTGTGCTATGAGGATGGTTAGTCCATTCTCTTAAAGGGGAAACTGAAGAAGCCCCTACAATCCCTGAGGAGTTTGAGCACTGTTTCATAAGTTAAGATTCTTGACTAATAGAAAGACTTACCGCTACTGATAAAGTGTTTGGTTGTGGTCTTATTTCTTCAATGCTTTTGCTTCTTGGCCTTTTTGGGTGGACTTGCATCATCACCTCCAAAAACAGATATCGGAGACAATAAATCCCTTTCTAACTCCTCATCCATGGCTTTCTGTCCAGGAGATACTTCACCCAGCTCATGAGGAGAATCAGTTTCTCCAAGAGTGGTGCTACCCGGGCTATACCGAGGCAAACAGATTTCAGTGGTTCTTTCCTTTACAAGCTGCAGGATGAAGAAGATTATTTCTTTGAATAATAAAGCTTTGGATAAATTCAGATTGCAATGAAATTAAAATATGAGAAAAAGAAAACTTACATCTTCAGGAGCCACGTGATCACACCACTCTTCATCTAATGAAGGACCAATCCCCTCAGTGGTACCACGATCCATCATTTCCTTCACCCTCTTGGTGACAGGAACTGACTTATCAGTGGAATATATGAGCATTTATAGCTCTTTGATATAATCCCTCACTTCATTGTGGTTGTCTTCAAAATGGATGTTAGAGGAAGCCCGAAGATTCCCCACTCTAGGGATATGCAACCCGTCGCATAAGTCCATATAGGTGGTTTCAGCATCACAATATAAACTTCACCATGTCCGGACAACCTCTGGTCATAAATATTCAGAATATGCACCAGAAGGCCATGAGGAGGGTCCTAAAATCTGGGACTTCAACTTCTTCCCAGCATCTGTGTGCCATTCCTGCGCGGCACAACACCTGCACGCCATTCCTGCATGCCCACACATCTGTGTGCCATACTTGCGCACCACACACCCTTGATTTATCCTGCTTTACCTCAGAGCCTGATCCTCTTTCCTTTTCGGATCCAACTTTGAGGGGGGAATTTTGTTGAGACAACTTCCCATCATAGGGTCCACCGAATGGAAAAGGGGAATACATTAAGCACAAAGAGGGTCACCCTTTGATGAAACATAAAAAATTTGATAAAGGCATGGACCAGGATCCCATTTGGAGTACGCCGCACAAGTTACTTGCACACCGTGCAAGTCACTTGCGCGCTTTATAAGGGTCACGCAACTCACTTGTGCACCCCATTTGATTTTTTTCCCAAGGTGCACGGTGGCCTAAAAATTTCCCCTATGGGCCCCCCATTTCATGGACGGATTTTCCAGAAGTCAAATTCAAGCTCTGGTCACCCAAGTCTTCGACTCAAATCTTCTAAAAACTTCTAAGGTAACTTTTTACCTAGAATGGAAGACTTGAAGGTGTAGAATATGGCCTAAGTGTTTATAATTCATCAACACTTGCATGCCTAAGTTTCCAGACCTCCTTAAAAGTAAAAAAACTTGTGTGCCTCCCTACCATGTCGATGAAACTTGCACGCCACCCATTTAGAAACATCTTAGGATAGTAATACAGGCTTTAGTTAAGTCTCTCCCATGTATTACCCTATATATTCTTCATCGCCTAGGTGAACCCATGCCATGCAAGTACACTTGCGCTACCAAGACTTGCGTGAAAAATGACTTGCACGACCTACACTTGTGTGCCAACTTCATTTGCGTTCCTCTCTCTTGTTCACCTCTCATCTTCATGATATTATCCCTCAAACCCCTGTTCAAAGCCATTTATGGCATGGTTCCTTCGTTGGATTCCATATATGAAAGGAATTCTGTGAGAACCTCTCCCAAAACCTCATGAATTACAAGCTTTATGTCACTACAGTTAGAGGTTTCCTCTATGTAACCTCATCCTTTAAGATGAGAAGATCTTTTAACCTGGGCCTCCTTCTCAGGTGTAAGCCCCAGTCACAAGTTCCCTTAGTTTGGGCCTCCTTCTCAGGAGTAATCCCCAGTCATAAGTCCCCTTAATCTGAGCCTCATTCCCAAGATTAATACCCAGTAATAAATTCCACTAACATTGGGCCTCCTTCTCAGGAGTAAGCCCCAAGTTATAAGTCCCATTAAATACCTGGGCCTCCTTCTCAGGATTAATCCTCAGTCATAATTTCCTTTAAACATTGGGACTCCTTCTCGGGAGTAATCCCTAGTCATAAGTCCCCTTAACCTGGGACTCCTTCTTAGGAGTAAGCCCCAGTCATAATTTCCTTTAACATTGGGCCTCCTTATCAGGAGTATGCCCCAAGTTATTAGTCCCCTTTAATATTTGGGCATCTTCCTTAGGAGTAAGCCCCAATATTAATTTCTTTTGATTTGGGCCTCCTTCTCAGGAATAAAATACCAATCATAAGTCTCTTTTAATTTGGTCCTCCTTCTCAGAAGTAAGCCCCGGGTTAAAACACCAAATCTCCATAAAGTACAAATACCTTTATGGACCCTGCTCTTGGGTTTCTTTCTTAAATTAAGTATTGGTATTCATCTACTAGGGAAATCATACATATGTAAGCCCCACATAATTTCTTATGACTGCATATTTCATGACACAATCATCAGGTTTACTGATACCTCTTGTTTCTCACACTGAGCATGACTCACGTGAGCATAGAGTGTAAAAGTAATCATGAAATCTCTCTTTGGGCCATTAATCATTCATAAACCTCACATTTTTTCACCCGAACTACGTAGAATTTGATCTCTGCCTTTAAAGTAGAGTATGTAGGCAGCCTTTCTAAGGTTCAAACCCATCTTTCATTAATTCTTTTCCATCCAATATGACGTTAAACTATATCCTTATTATCGAACTACGTGGGTTCTGATTCATTTTTAATGAGGATACGTAGGTAGCCCATCTGCAGGTACGATCCCAACTCTGAAATAATCCCTATCTTTTTGAATGACAATAAACTTCAAGTGCCCCACTGGGTGGTTTTAAAACCAGTATGGTCATCATAATGACCATGTAAAAGATTATCTAAAATCCCATACATATCAATCATAGATTCCCAAATCTAAAGGAAAAAAATCATTTTCATGCTTGGTAAATTAAAAAGGATTTGTGAACATAACTTAAATCTATAAGAGTGTCCCGGAGTATACAATAATTCCCCCCCAAAAGGTGTGATGAGCCTGAGCTCCCAGCCTCTCGACCAATTGAAATTATTAAGCCTCATCGTTCCACAACTAATGAGCACCTACCTTTGGAAAGTAGGTCCAAATGGATATAGAATCATTGGGTGTTTCCTGTTCTACGAATAAACCCATTAGAAACCGATTGGAAAGTTTTAACCTTAAACAAACAAGGTCATCCCCATTTGCAGACAAAACAAAATACAAAATCCCAAATAAACCCTAAAACATTAAAAACCCTAAAGAAACCTAATAAAATCTTAAAAACATAAAACACTTTAAACCCCTAGAAACCATAAAAATGATAAAAACATTAAAAAACCCCCAAACCCATAAAATCCCTAAAACCCCTCAAAATCCCTGAAATCACAAAAACCAAAAAATCCCAAAATACCCCTTAAAACAAAAAAACCCGACACCCCTGAAAAACCCATAAGAAAAAATTTTAAAACCTAAAATAAATTAAAACCCATAAAAAACCAAAATACACTGAACCCTAAAACACCCTGAAAACCCCAAAAACCCAAAAAACCTAAAAATACCTAAAAACCCATAAAACCCGAGAAAACCACTAAAAACACTAAAAACCCTTTACAACCATAAAAATGTTAAGAAACTCTTAAAACCCATAAACCAACTAAAACACTAAATAAAAAAACTAAAAACAAAATAATAATATTAATAATAACTCAAAAACAAAAAAAAACTCTGAAAACCCTAAAACCCTAAAAATATTAAAAATTTCATAAAAATTCCAAAACACAAAAAAACTCAAAAAACCCCTAAGAAATCCTTTAAATCTTGAAAATAATTAAAACCCTAAAAAATCTAAAAATTTCAAGAAACTCTAAAACTCTAAAGAGACCCTTTAAACCTAAAATCCCTAAAATTCTCCAAGATCCCTAAAAACCATAAAAATCACAAAAAAATACCTAAAAAATACTAAAAATTTAAAAAAACTAAAAATCCTTGAAAAAACCCTAACAAGACCTTAAAAACCTAAAAACACATAAAACCCCAAAAAACCTAAAAAATTATAAACCCCTAAAAGACCCTAAAAACCACCACCCCCCCCCCCAAATATAACCCCCTAAAAACCTTTAAAAACCTAAAAATCCATAAAATCCCTAAAAACCAGGGAAAAAATTAAATAACATTGAACCCTTAAAATGTTAAAAAACTATAACAGCCCATTAAAACCCTAAAAATCTATAAATCACTAAAAAACAAAAAACATAAAAACCATAAAACCCTAAAAACTCTCAAAACCCTAAAAATAACTAAAAACTCTAAAAACCCAAATAAATCCAAAAAAATCCCAAAAAGTCTCTAAAAACATAAAAAACCCAAAAAATCACAAAAATCCTTAAGAAAACTTTAAAAACCTAAAAACACTTAAAATACTTAAAAAAAATAAAAATCTCTAAAAACCAAAAAACCCTAAAAAGCCACTAAACCCCCTCAAAATCCCTAAAAACCCCAAAATACAATAAAAATCTTAAACAAAATCCTAAAAATCCCTAAAAATCTAAAAAACCCAAAAATCCTTGACAAAATCTAATAAAACCATAAAAACATAAAAAAAAACTTAAAACCCATAAGAAACCAAAATAACACTAAAAACCCTAAAAGACCATAAAATGCAAAATACCCTTAAAAACTGTAAAAAATCCCAAAAAAACATAAAACCCCTAAAACCCATCAAAACCCTAAAAACCACTAAATACTCCAAAAACCATTTAAACACATAAGAAATTAAAATCTCCATAGCACCTTTAAAACTCCAAAAATCTCAAACACACCCTTAAAACCCAAAAAGAACCATAAAAATAATAAAATTCCTAAAAACCCATAAAACCCCTCAAAATACCAAAAAATCCTAAACAACCATAAAAATCTAAAAAACCACAAAAAAATATTGAATATCTTGAGAACCCCTTAGAAAACAATAAAAACCTTAAGACACATAAAACCCATAAAAATAGAAAAACTGCTCAAATACCTAAATAACCTGAAAAGACCCTAAAACTCATAAAACCCCACAATATAACTATAAATAATAAAAACCATAAAAAATATAAAAAATATCATCAGATCAGTAAAATAATAAAAAATCCAAAAAACCCTAAGAAAATATTAAAAAACTAAGAAAACTTAAAATCTCAAAAAACCCTAAAATACTAAAATTCTATAAAAACCCATATCCCTTAAAAAAATAAAAACCCAAAAAAAAAATGAAAACCCCAAAACCCAATAAAACCCTACAAAACTAAACACCCCTAAAACCCTAAAAGCAATAAAAAATTTTAAAAATCACTAAAAATCCCCTAAAATGAAAATAACACTAAAACCCTGAATAACTTCTAAAATATCTCGAAAACCTAAAAAATATTAAAACCCCTAAATAAACCTAAAAAAATTAAATCCATAAAAATCATAAAAGACCCAAAAATCCAAAAACCATTAAAATTCCTAAAACCCTAGAACCTATAAAAACTGACAAATATCCCTCGAAATCCCTAAAAATGAAAAAAACCATAAAAACACAAAACTTCCATAAGAGAACCTTAAAAATCCTAAAAACACTTAAAATTTCTCAAAAACCAAAAAATATATAAAAAAAGGAGGTAACACTGCTGCATTTTTTATGTTTGTACTGCTGGGTGTGGAATGTTGCATGCTGAATGCCTTGGAGGTGGTGGTACCTGGAAACAGAGCTTCTGGGTGATGGTTACTGATTGGTTGGGAACTGCTAAAGGAGGAGCTAGTTGTTGGAAACTGATGTGCAGGATGCCAACTACTTCTAGGCCAGGATGTGTTGAAGCTGATGTTTATGAATTTGGTTTTGATTTCTTAGAGTGGGGAGGAGGCTCTGGATGATAGTAACCATGTTATTAGATGTTGGTTGTTGCTGTTGGTGCTTGGTAAGGGATGATGCTTTGATACAAAGTGATGAAGGTGAGACTTATGATTTTGGTGCAGATGATTCTATGTTGTTGGAAGTGGATATTTTTTGGTGAGGAGGTGTTGGATGCTGGATTTTGTGAGTTTGGATACTGGTCCTTGCTTGGCTGTGAGCTATTGGATGTTGGATAATGCTAGATGATGGTACCAGTTTCTGCTTGGATTTTGTGTGTTTTTTTCTTGGTTTTGTTGTTCATCTTGACTTTTTTGGGTTTATTTTTCTATATTGGGGTGTTTAAGCATTTTTGGGTGTGGGTCGTTTGACCCCTCCCCTCTCTTGTTTGTTGCATCTTTTTTTCTAATGAATTTATGGGAGGGTCTGGAATAGACTGACCCTCGCATCTTCCTTTCCCTAAAAACATTAAGAAATATAAAAAACATTAAAAACCCTAAAAATTAAAAAAAACCCTAAAACCCCAAAAAACATAAAAACCCTAAAACCCCTAAAAACTCTAAAAATAATCAAAAACCCTAAAATCCATTAAAAACCATAAAAATCCAAAAAAATACCTAAAGATCTCTAAAAATGTAAAAACCCCTAAAAATTATGAACAAACCTAAGAAAACATTAAAAAAATAAAAACACTAAAAACACATAAAAAACAAAAAATGCTAAAAACCCTAAAAACCATAAAACCCCTAAAACCAATAAAAATACCTAGAAACCCCAAAAAACAGTGAAGATTCTAAAAATATATAAACTTAATAAAAATAATTAAAACCATAAAACTCTAGAAACCCTGAAGAACCATTAGAAAATTATATAAACCTAAAAAAACCTAACAACTTTAAAAATCATAAAATCATTTAAACCCCTAAAGACCCTAAAAACCCCAAAAAACCCTAAAATCCCTCAAACCCTAAAATCTTAAAAAACCCTAAAAAATAGAAAAACAATACAATAATGTATATATTATAAAAACCATTTAAACCCCTAAAAACATTATAAAACAATAAAACCCTTGAAACTCATAAAAATTTAAAAAAACCCTAAAAAACCAAAAACCCATAAGACCCTAAAATCCCTAAAAAACCTAAAAAACCCCTCAAAATCACTAAAAACCCTAAAAACCATACAAATACTAAAAATTAATTTAAAACATAAAAAAACATAAAAACCCATAAAACCCCAATGAAAACCATACAAACACAATAACAATTAAAACCACTAAAAAAGATTAAAATTGTTAAAACCTCTAAAAGACCCCAAAAGACATTAAAAACCCAAAAACCCATCAAAATCCCTAAAAACCCAAAAAAATCCATAAATTTAATAAAAATCCCCTGAAATCCTTAAAAACCTAAAAAATATAAGAAAACTTAAAACCCCCAAGGAAAACATTTAAAACGTAAAAACACTTAAAACCCCTAAAAACCCCCAAAAAGGATAAAAACTTTAAAAGAACCTAAAAACCAAAAAATATTGTTAAAAAATATATAACCCAAAAAAATTAAACAACACAAAAATACACAAAAACTATAAAAACCACTAAAAACTATAAAAACCCTATAAAACCATATAAACGATAAAAAATATAGAGAACCTTAAATCCCCAAAAAAATTTAGAAAAACCCAAAAAATACAAAAAACAAAAAAAAAATTAAAACACCCTCAAAATATGTCATAACACTTAAATCCCATAAATATAATTAAAATCCATAATATATCGCTAAAAATGTAAAAACACTAAAACCATGAAAACCCCAATGAAAAATGTAAAAAATAGAATTAATTAAAACCCCTACAATACCTAAAATACCCCAAAAACCATTAAACACCCAAAATCCCCAAAAAACTCCTAAAAATAAAACAAATCCATAAAAACCTTAAAAACCCTTGAAATCTTAAAAATACCTAAAAATATATAAAAACATAAAACCCCTAAAAACCTTGAACAGACCTATGAAAACCTTAAAAAAATTAAAACCCTATAAAACGATAAAAAAACTCTAAAAGACCCTAGAAACCATAATAAAATAAAAATACCCTAAAAACCCTAACAACATTAATAAAAATAAATACCTATAAAATATCTAAAAACACAAAAAATTCTAAAAAACAATTAAAACCATAGAAATTATAAAAACCATTCTACAGAACCTCAAAAACCTTAAAAAACACAGAAAAAACAACAGCTAAACACCAAAAAACCATGACATCTCTAAAATACCTAAAAATCCATAAAATCCCTAAAAAATCCCCAAAACCCATAAAACCCCATAAAAATCATAAAAATCCCTGGAAATCTCTAAAAAAATAAAAAACCCAAAAACTGATGAATGTTGTAAAAAATTCATAAAAATATAAGAAACTCAAATCCCCTTAAAACCTAAAAAATACTAAATAACCTAAAATACCATAAAAATACTAAAGTAACCCAAAAATACCCCTAAAAACATAAAAACCCCTAATCCCCATGAAAACCCCTAAAAACCTTAAAAACTAAAACACATAAATCCCCTAGAAACCTAAAAAATAAAAAATCTCTAAAAAACTCTAAAAATCCATAATGTCCAAAAATAACCAAAAAATCATAAAAACCTTAAAAACCTATAAAACCCCATAAAACCCCTAAATAAAACTATAAACTCTAAAACCACTTTAAACCAATACAAACATTAAATATATATAATAAACCTTTAAAACCATAATAACCCCAAAAAACAAAAAACAAATCCCCTAAAAACTCTGAAACCCTCTAAAAATCCCAAAAAACCCTTGAAATCCTAAAAAAGACCTATAAATAAATAAAGATATAAAAAATTATAATACCTAGAAAATCCCAAAGAAATCCATAAAAACATAAAAATACTTAAAACCCATAAAAAAATGTAAATGCTAAAAACCCAAAAATACCTTAAATGGCCTTAAAACCCCAAAAAATACTTAAAATACCTAAAAAACTAAAAACAAAAAAATTACATAAAAATACATATAATTCCCTAAAAACCCTAAATAACTGAAATACCCAATGAAAATATGAAAAACCTAAAAACACGTAAAACCCAAAAAAACCAAAAAACACTAAAAACCCTTAAACTCCCTAAAAATCTTAAAAACCATTAAAATGAATAAAAACTTTAAAAACATCGAAAACCCATAAAAACATAAAAACCAACTAAAAACTATAAAAACCTTTAAACCCATAAAAATGTTAAAAAAACTCTAAATTTTTTAAAAACCATGAATAAATCAAAACCCTAAAAACCTGAAAGACCCCAAAAACCAAGAAAATCCTCTAAATCCCAGAAACCTTTAAAAACCATAAAAAACCCAAAAAAAAATCTTAAAATACCTAAAAAATAAAAAAACCATAAAAAAATGAAAACCCCTAAGAGAGTACTACACAACCTTCCTAAAGCAATATGACTCATCTGAATGGGATTCGGTGGAGTCGGATAGTTTTTTTAGATATGGTGCTGATGGGGACCCATATGGGTATGAAGATGTTGATTTGTAGTTCTTGATTCTTTATTTTCTACTCTTCAGGTCTTCTGTGATTTTGGTGTCTTGGGGGGTCCAGGGTTTTTGGTGTGGGCTGTTTGGCCCAACCCCACCCTTGTCTGCTTTGCATTTCTTTTTAATTATTTTTGCGGGGCCAAGAATAGCCTGGCCTTAGACCTTCCTTGCCCTAAGAAAAAATTTAAAAACTAAAAGAAATTAAACCCTATAAAGAACATAAAAACACTAAAACCCAAAAAACATATAAAGACCCTAAAATCCTAAAATCTACAAAGAGAAAAAGGAATGATGGCAGTGCACTCCCCTGGCTCTCTCTCTCACTCAATGATATTCTAGGGTTTCCCCTGGATTCTTCTTGGATCTTTGATTATGGATCCTCCCTTATTATGATATCTCAGTGAAGGTGTGCTCTGGAGGCACTTTTATGTATTCAGGCGGTGGTGGTTTCCTGCCTTTGGAATCTTTGACTCCCTTAGGTGGTGTCTTTGCTCGAGATTTTGGTCTCATATATATGAGGGAATTGTATTTTTTGTGGTTGGGCTTTGATAGAACTGGAGTCTGTGCAGTATTCTGTGATCTCAGTTATGTTTTTGATAAGCGGCATCGCAGACAGATCGTTGGAAGCTGGGAACCCTTCTGGACATCAACCGTAAATCGGGGTCGAGCTTGTAGTTCTGGTGTTCCCATAGATAGTTCATCACCATAGAGGGATTCATCAGTGGAGTTTTTTATAGTTATATACAAGGATATAGCCTCTTAGATGGTTGGTCTCCTCTTCCAGTTTTCTGCCTCAGGTTTTAGTTTCTTCTCTAACGACGATCAAGTATGTTGTCTGTTCTGAGGTGTTGATCCTGCAATTTTTCTTTTTTTTCTCTACTATGCTGATGTATTGTGTATTCTTCTTTCTTTTGCTTAGTTTGTTCTTGATTCTGCAATTATTTATTGGTTTGTTTGTGGTTTGGTCTTTTGGTTGTTCTGTACTTTTAGTTATAGGTTAGTGGTTTGAATTTCTGGTTGAGAAGGCTCTGGTTTTTTTGAATTTCTTATTTCTCATGCGGCATTTGGCATGTGTTGATGTGAGAGACTGGTTGTGTGTTACTTCTTGTTTTCATGTTTTGAAATAAATTGTTGGTTTTCAGGAACTATGGAGCCAGATTCTATTAGATGCGGGGTTGGGATGTGATGAAGTTGTTGGTTCTGGGAATGGGCGCTGGTTGTCCTATGTTGTTGGTTGTACTTCTAGGTGTGGTATACTGGATGCTATCAGGATAAGATGTTCCAGATGCAAGAAACTAAGATGATAGTTGACGGATGCCTCTTGTTTGGGTATGGATGAAGAGGGTGATGGATGTTAAAAACTGAGGTGATGAAGTTTGGATGATGGTTGGATGGAAAATATTGATTCTCATGTCTATTATTTTGGTGCTTGCGATTCTGTGTTGCTGGTTGTTTTAATGACTGGTGAAGAGGTGATGGAGGCTGGAGATAGTGAATTTGTATTATGGTTGCTACTTGGATGGGAGGTTCTGAAGGTGCTGAAATTTCATTACCGTTGATTACTGATTGGCTGGGAGATTCTGTTGCAGATGCTTCTGATTTTCTGCTTTTTTGGGTTTTGTGTGTCTTTTGGGTTTTTTGGGACTTTTGGGTTTTGTGGGGATGTACATGGTTTTTGGGTGTGGGTTGATTGGCCTCTCCCCTCCCTTGTCTGCTATTTCTTTTTTATAATAAATTATGGGGGACCAGGAAAAGCCTGGCCTCGAATCTTCCTTGCCTAAAAGGCACAAATACCCAAAAAACACAAAAAACCATAAAATTCCAAAATAATGCTTAAAATACCTAAATAGTAGAAAACCCTAAAAACCATGAAAACCACTAATAAAACCATAAACACATAAAACAAATGAAACCTCTAAAAACCTCAAAATGCAAATCCCTAAAAGACCCTAAAATCCCTAAAAACACCTAAAAATCCTAAAAACCATAAAAACCAAAAAAAACACTAATAACAACAAAAAACATTAAAAAAATATCAAAACCCCTAGATACTTTAAATACTATAAATAGATATAAAAACAAAAAAAACTCAAAAATATTCCCTAAAAACTCATAAAAACCCTAAAAACCCAAAAACCAACAAAATCCATAAAACCCCTAAAAACCCTAAAAATCCTTAAAAATCCCTAAGAATCCCTAAAAACATAAAAACCCCTAATAACCAAGGAAAAACACTAATAAATCATTAAAAACCTATAAAAACTTAAAACACCTAAATAACCTAAAAATGGTAAAACCCTAAAACCCATAAAAAGCCCAACTAACCTTCAAAATCCCTAAAACCCCAAAAACATAATTATCATAAAAAATCACTAAAATATCTAAAAACCGAAAAAAATGAAAAACCTAATGAAACTAATGAAATCCTTAAAAACACAAAAAAATACTTAAACCCCCTAAAAATCCTATCTTGCCTAAGATAGTGTCCATGAGAGCCTCTTACAAAGCTAAGGCAGTTTCCTCTGGCAGGGGAGGTTTTCCTGTCAAGGCAAAGCTGAATTCAGAGCAGCAACAGCTTAGAGAGTATTACACTGCCTTTCTAAAGCAATATGATTCATCTGAATGGGAGTCATTGGAGTTGGATGCTTCTTCTAGTTATGGTGCTGATGGGGACCCTTATGGAGATGGAGATGTTGACATGTTGGATGAGAAGTGTTGAAGTTGTTGTGGTGTGTTTTTTTGTTTTTCTTTTTTGTGGTCTTTTGGGTCTTGGGGAGTAAAGGATTTTTGGGTGTGGGTTGATTGACCCCTCTCCTCCCTTTTTTGCTATTTCCTTTTTCAAAATAAATTATGAGGGGGTCGGGAATAGCCTATCCTCAACCTCTTGTGCCCTAAAAATCCTAAAAATTCTCTAAAAACACTAAAACCCTAAAACCCATAAAAACCCCAAAAAACCACTAAAAATCTAAAAACAATTTAAACCCTGAAAAGTTCAAAAAAAATCTAAAAACTCTTAAAAAAATGAAACATCTCCAAAGAAACCCTAAAACCCTAAAAACCCTAAAAACACTCAATTTCCCTAAAAATATTAAAAAAAATCATAAAAAATACCTAAAATCCCTAAAATGCTAAAGACCCTAAAAACCATAAAAATATCCTCAAACCCTAAAAATCCTAAAACCATGAAAACCCTATAAAATCAATTAAATCCAAATAACCCCAAAAAAGAAAAAAACTCTAAAAACCATAATAAACCATAAAATATGTAAAACACTTAAGAACTATAAAAACTTCTATAAACATTTAAAACCCCTAAAACCCACAAAAAACCTTAAATCACTAAAAATTATAAAAAACTGTTAAACCACCAAAAATATTAAAAACCACTAAAAACCATTATCCTATAAAAAAACCTAAAAACCAAATACCAACAAAGACCCTAAAATCTGAAAAAAAACACAAAAAACCCAAAAAATTCCCAAAAACCCCTCAAAATCCACAAAATCCTACAAAACATATAAATTCGACAAAAACAAAAAAACCCTAAAACCCTAAAAATCCTAAAAACGCTATGAAAACCTTATAATAATTTAACCCCATAAAAAACCTAAAAAAATATAAAATCCATAAAAAAACCTAAAAGGACCTTAAAAACCCTAAACCCCTCAAAATTTCTGAGATTGTAAATACCCATAAAATTACTAAAAATCCATAAAAATACAAACTAACGTAAAAAAAGTTAAAACTCGGAAAACCCATAAGAAAATCATAAAAACCAAAAAAACACTTAAAAACCATAAAAAACCTAAAAATTGGAAAAAAACCAAAAAGTCACTAAGACCCCAAAAACCATAAAATCCCCCCCCCTAAAGTTTGAAAAATCCCCAAAAACCATAAATCCCCACAAAACCATTAAAACTCTAAAAATACATTAAACCCATAAAAATGTTTAAAGACACTAAAAAAATTTAAACCATAGAAAATATAAAAATATCTAAAAGCCCATAAAACAATAAAAAGATTTAAAACCCTAAAACCCCTCAAATTCCTTGAAAATAATAAAAACTCATTAAATCCCTGAAAATCCATAATAACAAATAAAACCCTAAAACCTTAAAAACCCCTATGAAAAATCTAAAATCCAAAAAAATATTAAATCCACAATAAAACCAAAAAAACCAAAAAAACCCTAAAACCCTCAAAATCCCTAAAAATCATAAAAACCCATAAAAATAATTAAAAAACATAAAAATCCATAAAAAATATAAAACTAAAAAAACCCTTAAAAATCCTAATAAAAAATTAAAAACATAACAAATAATAAATCCATAAAAATCCTAAAAATGCTAAAAACTCCAAAAAACCATAGGCCCCCTGAAACCCTTATAAACTTCTAAATCCCTACAAATCCATAAAAATCCCGAAATACCCAAAAACCCCATTAAAACTCTAAAACATTAAAAAACTATTGAATCCTTAAAAAATTGAAAAACTAAGAAAAACAGAAAATACTCGAAAATCATAAAACCCTAGGACTCTTTAAAAACCCTCAAAATCCCTAAGAACCCTCAAAACCCAAAAAATTTAAAAAATATCTAAAAATATATAAACTCATAGAAAAACCAAAATAACATGAAAAATGAAAGGAAAACATTTAAAACAAAAAAGACACTTAAAACCCTTTAAAAATAAAAAAATAAAAAAATAAGAAAAATCTATAAAACCCTAATCTGACCCTGGTAGCCAGGTTTTTGAACTGGCATCCCCCATTTGATTTTTTTGATGGATTTGTGTTAGAGCATTGGGATATCCAGGATTGCGCCACTGTTGGCTAGGTCGACTCTGATCACATTTTGATTCAGTTCTCTTCGGAGGAAGATCTTATTAGGTCCTAGTTAACAGATCCTCATAGGTGTGATGCCACTCACTTTTCCCTCTTATAATGGAACTTTGATTTCTATCTGAATCGTGATTCCACACTGATGGAAATTTGGGTAAGGTTACTTAAGCTCCCCCTACCCTTTAAAAACTTGTCTATTGTTACTATGCTACAAAATTTGGTTGGAAGGATTCCGTGTGTGGATAGTAAAACTATGGCCCTTTGTCATCCAGTTGCTCTGAGGGTCTATGTTGAAATTGATGTCTCAAAAGAGCCAGTCAACTTTTTCTGAATTGAGATTGGCGAAGATCTTTGGTGGAAGCAGCCCGTGGTGTTTGGATCATGGGTGAGCAATTGTGTCTCATGCTTTACTCTTGGGCTTGTGCAAAGGGAATGTAGATGTAGTGGAAGTGTGGTGGTTGGGCATGGCGATGAGGTAATCTCTCTGAAGATGGGATCAACAATGGAGCTGGATGTGAGGAAAGATGATCATAGAGACTCTCTACTAGATGTTGGGAGGGATTAAAGGGTGGAGGAAGGGGGATCACCCACCGACAGGGTGCCGAGGGGAAACCCTCGGTTAAGGACATTTTCAAGAGATTGAAGGGTGACTTGGGACTAGGGGTGATTCCCCTCCAAACATGGGGGATGATGCTCTTGGTAAAGTAGGGGTAGTGGTCTTACAGGCTGATCCTGTCAGGGATAAGAGCATGATATCAAGACCAACTTTCCCTGGGGTTGAGAGGGAGACTTTTTCATGACCTCCAACATTAGTTCATGTAAAACATCATGGATAGGAGTTGGTTTTAACCTCTAATAGGTTTATGGGATTGGATCCTTTGGAATCTGTGGGAATTGAGGAAGAGGGTATGGTGGGTTAGGAACTGTAGAATGTGGAGGCTATGATAGATCCTTATGAACTCTAGGATGCGGATCTACCATCCTTTTCTGATAGATTGAGGGTTTTGGGAGAGAAACACCCCCTTCCCACAGTACATTCATCGGAGCAAGTGTTGACTGATTCTTCTGTGCCTGGAGTTGGTCTGAGTGATTCCCCTAAGCCCAAGCAGTATTCTGATAGCCTTCATGCTGATAGGAGGAGTATTGAGCAGCTTGATCCGAGCTCTGCTCTTGTTCTGTTCAAGCATTTACCCCCCATGTGTTGAGCTGTATGAATAGATTATGTTGGAATATTAAAAAATCCCTCTTGAGGAGCATCTAAAAGAGAACTTTCAAAAACCAGACCTGCAACTGGTGGCCTTTCTTGAGGATGAGAATGATGTACACATAAGGTTAGGAGAAATTTTTGGGGATTGCGACGACCTTATGTATGCTATCTTGGCTAGGATCAGGAGGGACCTGGTGATGATGGGTCTTCCTGGTTCCTCTGGCTGCAACCATAAGTGAAAGCTTCGGTCTATCATTGGACTTGGCAGGCAGGAAGACATGGTTGTGCCTTCTTCTATAGCTCACACAATGCCCCAAACAATGATTTCCGATGATGTGGTTCACAGAAAGAGGGTGGAGAAGAATATAGCTCCAGTGAAATGGAGGGAAAGGAGGGATTAGTCCTCCATTCCTTGGCCAATGGCTACCAGAGCCACCTCCAAGTCTAGTGAAGGTGAAGAAAATTCCCATGGCAGGGAAGATCGATATGGAAAAGAAATGCCAGATGTGGAACTCAGGAAGCATTATGAAGCATTCCTCAAGCATTATGAATCTTCTGAATGGGTGTTGGTGGATTCAGTTGCTTCCTCTGGATATAATACTGATGGAGATCCTTATAGGGATGTTGAATTTGATTTATAGCTGCCCTTTCATTTTCCTTTTGGGTCTTTTGTACTTTGGTGAGTGGGGTTTTGGAATTTGGTGTGGGTCACATGACCCTACCCTCCCTTGCTTGCTTGCTTTTTTAGCTATATATTTTAGTGGTTTAGGACTAGTCTGGCCTCACACCTTCCTTGCCCTAAAATCCCTAAAAACAATAAAACCCCCTGAAACCAAAAAAAATATGAAGAAATCCCTAATAACCTTTAAACCACTAAAAAATATAAGAACCCTTTATACACATAAAGATATTAAAAACTATGATATCCTTTAAACCCCTAAAAAATAAAAATAAAAAACAAAAAACACGTCCAAATCCATAAATGCTCTATAAACCAAAAAAAAATTCCTAAAAAATATCAAATAATACAAAAAATCCCCAAAACCCAGAAAACCCATAAGAAAAACCTAAAAACCTAAAAAAATAAAACTCTCAAAAAATATAAAAACCCTAAAAACCAATAAATACACTAAAACCCTAAAAATATCAAAATAGATAAAACCCTAAAACCCCATAAGAAGAAGATGGAACCTCTCCTTCTCTCTCTCATGCGATAGTAATTCTCGACTTCGTTGACGACAACGTCTCCATAGTTGATGGCTACGGCGGTGCCACCCCTCCCTAGGATTGGAGGGGCGGCGGATAGGGTTCCCCTGCATGCTGAGTAGGAGCTTCCCCCCTTTTCCCAGAGATTACGATTTTTCCAAAAGTTCCTCACTACCAGAACGGTGTGCCCTCGGTCCCGATTTCTGCTCAAGAGTTCTCTTTGGCCTCTACTCTTTTGGATATGACACTGGTGGTTCGGTTTGGGAGGAACCAGACCTCTATCGATGATTTTGACAGGTTCGATGCCTCTTCTTGGAATCTTTGTGAATGAGATGGTGTAGGGTTACTTGATGCCGGTCATTTTTTGGTTTGTTTTGGGAACGAGTATGATTTGATATCATCCTGGGTTGTGACTCCGCAGATTGTCATCGGTTTTCGGTTCTACTTATTTCGGTGGAGCTTCGATTTCCACCTGAATCGTGACCCCCCAAACGCGGCGCTGTGGGTAACTCTTCCTGGACTTGCGCTCCCCTTCCAGAATATGGCCATACATCGCGTCATTGGTAATATCATTGGGATATTTCTTTGTATGGATGCATGGATGAGTTTCTTATGTCACCCCTTTGTGCCAAGGATTTTCATAGAGTTGGACATGTCCAAGACACCAATCAATTTGGTTTGTGTCGAGATTGAAGGTGAACTCTGGTGGCAACAGCAGGTCTGCTTTGAATCCTGGGACTACTTTTGCTCGATTTGCTGCAGGTTAGGTCACGCTGCATCTGTGTGCCGGCGTGGAAGAAGCTACTCCTCTTCTGTGCCTGGGCTGTCTGCTGCAGCTCCCTCAACATTTCCGGAGATTGTGGGTGCACACAGTATTAGGAACGTGGATGTGTGACAACCAGAAACTAAAGTGTGTGATATCTTGAAACGCTTGAGGAGTGATTTGAAGCTTCTAGATGTTATAGGCTCTCTTGGAATGGTGTTTGCTACTGGTGGGATGCCTATTTCCTCTGACAGCAGTCTGAAGAAGAGGGAGGAATTGTGTCTAAACATTAACCATTTTGAAGGGTTAGACTTTGAGGAAGATGTGCAAGGGTCCCCAATTGTCAATGCGGGATGTGAGATGCCTGCTGAACAGGAATAGAGGAAGGTGCAGACAGATGTTGCTGGGCAGGGTGGAGGGAGTGTTTATAATTCTTCTCCAGTGGTTGATGGTGCTGTTCCAGAATTGAGCATTGATGAAAATGGTAGTGATGAGGTGCAGGTTATGTTGATTGAGAGTAATTTGAAGGCTGGAGAAGACAGTTTTGAAGCTGGGCAGGGGAAGGTGGATGTGCCGGTGGTGCTGGACAGGAAGGAGGTGGTGGATGAGTAGGTGGGGGAGTTAGTGGAAGGGAAGGTTCTTGAATAAGAGGAGGGGAATGAACAAGTTGATACACCCTCTCTTAGCCAAGTGCTGGGGAAGGAGGCTGAGCAGGGGGAAGTCCCTCGACATGGGGAGCTTGTAGAGAAGCATTCTGTTGTGTTGGAGGGATCTCCGTGGCCTGGGCAGGGGTCTTTGGTTTTGTCAGTGCATGAGGGCGGTTCTGATAGTGAGGCTCTACAGGGGGATTCAACTCGGTTTGATCTTGTACAGGGGGAGGCTGCTAAACATAGGGAGGTGATGAATCCAGCTATGGAGGTTTTCATGTGGCCTAGGGAGGACAGGCAGTTACAATTGGCCCTTTCTGGTGTGGTATCCCCACCTTGCATTGATTTTGATGATTCTGCCTTGGTGGTTCCTCATATGCCGCGGTGCGTGGCTCTTCCTGCTTTCTCCCTAAATCAGGAAGACCCATTTGTCCCTGATCAATCTTTTTTCCAGGAAAGCGGTAGAAGGGTGTCTCATAATATGAATTTGATCATCAAGGAGACATCTTTTCTTGAGGTGGACACTCCTCATGGGAAAGAAAACAATTCTACAGGGGTCTCTTTGGATCCCCGGAAGAGGAAACCGAGGAAGGACTACTCTAATTTTTCAAGGACTTTGTCTACGAGGGCTTTTTGCAAAGCCAATCCCTCTGCCAAGGGAGGTCGGCCCGTCGAGGTGCAGCTTGATGTGAAGCAGAAACGTCTCATAGATTATTATGATGCCTTCCTAAAGCAATACGAATCATCTGAATGGGAGTCAGTGGAGTCAGATGCTTCCACTGGTTATGGTGCTGATGGGGACCCATATGGGGATAGAGATTTTTGACTTTTGATTGGTTGCTCTAGTTTTTTTCTCTTCTGGTTTTTGGTCTTTTGGGGTTTTGGTGTCTTGGGGGTTTTGGTGTCTTGGGGGTTTTTCGGCTTTTCGGTGTGGGCTATTTGGCCCCACCCTGCCCTTGTCTGCTGCGCTTTTTTATTTATAAATTCTGGGGGGGTCGAGAATAGCCTAACCCTCGAATCTTCTTTGCCCTAAAAACCCATAAAATGTTAAAAAAGTAACTAAAAATGGCTAAAATATAGAAAACCCTAAAAACCCAAAATAACCATAATAAAAAATTAAAAAATTAAAAACACTTCAAAATTTTAAATATATAAAAAATGCTAATAACCTTAAAAGACCTTAAAAATCATAAAACCACTAAAAATCGTAAAACCCCCAAAGATTTTAAAATCCCTAAAATCCCATAAAAACCATAAAAGCATAGAAAACTCTTAAAACCCTTTAACCCTCTAAAAATAAGAAAAATCCCTAAAATACTTTAAAAACTTAAAACACTAAAAAACCCCTAAAAACCCAAAAAACCATAAAATCCCCAAAACCTCTGAAAAACCCAAATACCCTCAATATCACTAAAAGGACTAAAAAACTATAAAAAACATAAAAATCACTAGAATTCCCTAAAAATTTAAAAACCAAAAAAACTCCTAAAAACCCAAATAAAACATTAAAAACATAAAAAAAATTAAACCCCTAAAAACCAAAAATATTAAAATCCCTAAAAAACCTAAATACTATAAAAATCATTAAATATATCTAAAAATCAATAAAAATAAAAAACCCCAATGAACCTAGAAAACCCTAATAAAAAATTAAAAACCTAAAAACAATTAAACGCCTATAAAACCTTAAAAACGCTAAAACCCCCAAAACCCTAAAAACGTAAAAACCCCTAAAAACAATAGGAACCCCTATATACCTAAAAAATCTAAAAATCAACAAAACCCTAAACCAATATAAATTCTTATAATCTTTTAAACCCTTAAAATGGTATAAAACTAAAATCCCTAAATCCTAAAAAAACTATTAAAACCCTAAAACCCTAAAACCCTTAAACTCCTCAAAATTTATAAAACTAGAAAAAAACTATGAATTTCAAAGAAGTACTAAAATTATTTTAAAACATAAAAAATCCTTAAAACCCAAAAAACCCATAACAAATCCTTAAAACCTAATAACACTTAAAACCCCTAAAAACTAAAAAACCCAAAAACCCCCCAAAACCCTAAAATCCTTAAAAATCCTAAAAACCAATAAAATCCCAAAAGAGACAAAAAAGTTAAAAACTCAAAAAAAACATTAAAAACCTAAAAAACTCAAAAAAAAATTAAACCCCCAAGAAACCACAAACATCCTTAAAACCATAAAAACCCAAAAACATTGAAAATCCCTAAAAAACAAGACCATAAAAATCCAAAAAAGGACATAAAGATACCTAAGAACATAAAAACCCATAAAAATCCCAAAATACAATAAGAATACATTAAATACCTAAAACCCATTAATCCCCTAAAAACCAATGAAGCAGTAAAATCCCTAAAAACCATAAAAAGACCATAAAACCCACGAAATCCCACAAAATGCTTAAAAACCCCAAAAAACATAATAATACTCAAAAATACCTAAATATCCTAAACAATGTAAAAAAACCCTAAAAACCTTGAAAATTACAAAAAACCATTAAAAACCTAATGAAACTTAAAACCCACAAAAAACATAAAAAACAATAATACCCTAAAAGACCATAAAACCCTTTAATTCTCTAACAACCCCAAAAAACATTGAAAACCCTAAAACCCCATAAAAACCTAAATATCCACTAAAAACTATAAAAAACTTTTAAAATCAAAAGGAAAATTAAGAAATAAAAGTTACCTTAAAAACTCAAAAAATCCCTAAAAACACAAAAAAAAACTATAAATCCTGAAAAACTCACCCCCCATATCCCTACAATCCTTAAAAACACATAAAAATACTTAAAATCCCAAATAACCTAAAATACACTAAAACATAAAAAAACCAAATAACCTAAAAAACCCTAATAAAACCCTTAAAACTTTAAAACAAATAGAAAAACTAAAAACATAAAAAGTTATAAAATCCACAAAAGACCATTAAACCACTAAAACCCCCTAAAATCCCTAAGAACTCGAAAAATCCTAACAAATCCCCCAAATCCATAAATTCCTAAAGACCCTAAAAACAATGGAAAATACATAATAAAAAATTAGATACCTAAAAACACCTCAATCTCCTAAAAATAATTTTTTTTAAAAACGCCTAAAAGACCTTAAAACCCCTAAAATGCCTTAAAAACAAAAAAACCCCTAAAAATCTCAAAAACCTGAAAAACAAGAAAAAACCCATTGAATATATAAAAACCCATTAAATTTTTTAAAACATTAAAAAACTATAAAACCCCCAAAAAATAAAAAAAAACATAAAATACTCAAAAAACGGCAAGACCTCCAAAAACCCTAAAAACCATCAAAATCGCAAAAAATCCCTATAAAAACCTCAATCATTGAAAACCAATAAGATAACCTTAAAACCCTAAGAACAACTAAGACACATAAAAACCCTAAAACACTAAAAGGTCTAAAACCCTTATAATAGTAAAACCCTAAAACTCTTTAAAATACCTAAAAACCCTAAAATGATAAAAATCCCAAAAAAATCCCTAAAAATAAATAAAAATGAATAAAACCTTGAATAACAATAAGATAACCTTGAAAACGTGAAAATGCAAATAAAACACCTTAAAACACTCAAAACATAAAAAAACCTAAAAACACCTAAAAACCATAAAAAACCTAAAACCCATAAAACCACTAAAAACTCTAAAACCGTGAAAACCCCTAAAAATATTAAAAAATAAAATAACCTTAAAAATACTAAAAAGCTCAAAAAGCTTAAAACATAAAAATCAATAAAAAACTCTAAAACCCCGAGAACCCCTAAAACCCTTAAAGTCCCAAAAACCTCTAAAACCCATAAAAATACAAAAAACACCTAAAACCCCTAAAAATATAAAAAAATAAAAAACCCTGATAATCCATAAGAAAACCATAAAAAACAAAAATAATTAAAACTTATCAAAACCTAAAAAATGCTAAAAACCCTAAAAATACAACAAAAATCCAAAAATCCCTCAGAATCCCTGAAATCCCAAAAACCACAAAAAAAATCCTAAAAATACCACAAAATATCTAATTACATAAAAGACCAAAAAATACCTAAAAACCCCAAAGAATACCTTAAAAACAAAAAATCACTTAAAACCCTTAAAAACTAAAAAATAGTAAAAACCAAAAAGTCTTTAAAACCACTAAAAACCATAAAAATCTCTAAAAACCATAGAAAACATTTAGATACCATAAAAACAATAAAACCCTAATAAAAAAAATATAAAAACCCTTTAAAACTATAAAAATATATAAAATTACTAAAAAAAACTAAAACCCAAAAAACTAAAAAACTTTAAAACCCCAAAAAACATTCAAAATCTCTAAAACCCCTAAAAACCATAAAAATCCAAAAAAACACGTTAAAATCTCTAAAAACATAAATAAAACCTAAAAACCATAAAACCCACAATAAAAAATTGATAACCTAAAAACTCTTAAAACCCATAAAAAGCTAAAAAATGCTAAAAACTCTAAAAAAAATAAAAAGACCCTCAAAACCATAAAACCCCTAAAAACTATAAAAAGCCCCTAAAAACATTAAAAATCCCTAAAATGCATAAAACCCTATAATAATGTAAAAATACCAGAAAGTTTTAAACCCCTAAAATATTAAAATACTCTAAAAAACCAAAAACACCATAAAAAGTGAAAAAAACAAAAACAAACCACAAAAACCTTAAGAACTCTTTACACCCTAAAAATCCCTAAAAATCCATAGAAACCCTAAAATACCCTAAAAATGATATGAAATCCATAAAAGACCCTAAAAATAAAAACCCCAAATACCCTAAAAACACATAAGAAAACCTTAAAAACCTAAAAAAATTATAAATATTAAAAAAACAATAAAAACACTAAAACCCTAAAAATACATAAAACAATTAAAAATCCCAAAATCACTAGAAACCCTAAAAAATAATAAAAAACCTAAAAACCCCTTAAAGTCCCTATAAATTTTAAAAACCTTAAAAACCAAAAGAAAATCTTAAAAACATCTAATGTCCTTAAAGCCCACAAATGTTAAAAACCCTAAAAATCCATAAAAGACCCTAAAGTCCCCTAAAAACGATGAAACCCTTAAATACTACAAAACACTAAAAACCCAAAGAAAAATTAAAATTAACTAAAGGCTATAAAAACCATTTAAAATACTAGAATCATTAACAAACTCTAAAAAACCATAAAAACCAAAAAAACTCAAAAAAATCTCTAAAAACCCAAAAAAACAATAAAATGCGAAAAACCCCCAAAAAACCCCTCAAAATCCCTAAAACCCCTAACAAACCGAAAGAATCCTAAAATAGATCTAAAAATTCCTAAAAACATTAAAATCTTCAAAAACCATGATAACCCCTTAAAAATCATAAAAACATATAAACACTAAAACCACTAAAAATCCTAAAAATTCTAAAAACCCTAAAAACCACTAAAAATGCTCAAATTATTTAAAATCCTAAAAACCCAAAAACCCCTTAAAATTAAAAAAATACCTAAAAAAAGTAATAACCATAAAAACCCAAAAAATTTAAAAAAACCTCGAAAACCAAAAAAAATTAAACTTCTTAAAACCTAAAAAATGCTTAAATCTCTAAAATACCCTAAACATTCTAAAACCCTAAAAACTCTAAAAACCCTTAAAATTAACAAAAAACCCCTAAAATATTTAAAAAATCCTAAATACCCATAAAAATAATAAAAACCACTAAAAACTTTAAACCTATTTATACCCCTAAAATTGGTATAAGTATAAAAAAAAATTGAAACCCAAAAAACACAGAAAATCCCTAAATCCCCCAAAACCATAAAATACATGAAATATATAAAAAAACCCTAAAAACCCTTAAAGACCATGAAAACTTATAAAAACCATTAAAATTTAAACAAATCCCTAACAATCCTAAAAAACATAAAATTCCATAAAACCATTGAAAACCCCTAAGAAATCCTTAAAAACATAAAACTCTTAATATTTCTAAAAACCAATAAATGATTAAAACCCTAAAAATATTAATACCCATAAAAACCATAAATTCCATAAAACCATGAAAAAACCCTAAAACATTATAAGAACCCAAAAACCACTATGAACTCTAATCACACTTTAAACCGCTAAAAATGTTTAAAAAACTATAAAAACCATAAAAATCTCAAAAATACCCCCCCCCCCTCTTAAAAACCATAAAACCCTAAAAAACCTAAATCCCCATAAAACCCATCAAAATCCCTAAAAATCGTAAAAGTAAAAAAAATCCCTAAGAATCTCGAAATACATCAAAAAACTCTAAAACCCCTAATAAAACCTAAAAATCATAAAAACTATTAAAACCCCTAAAATCCTAAAAAATGATAAAAACCATAAAAACATAAAAAATCCCAAAATCCCAAAAAAAATCTCAAAATCCAAAAAAAAACACTAAAACCTTAAAAATCATAAATAAAGACCTTAAATCCCTTAAAACATAAAAAATTATAAAAACCCAGAAAACCCCTAAGAAAACCTTAGAAAACTAAAAACACTTAAAACCCAAAAAAACTCAAAAAACCCTAAAAACCCTAAGAAGACTCTAAAACCATAAAACCCCCCTAAAGACCATGAAAACCCCTAAAACAATAAAAACCCTAAAACCCTAAAAACACATAAAACACCTAAAAACCCATGAATTATTATAAAACCTTTAAACCCCTAAAAACATTTAAAAACTATAAAAAACATAAAAAACATGAAAAACTGAAGAAAAAAACACCTAAGAAACCATAAAACCATTAAAAGCCTAAAACCCTCAAAATCCCAAAAAACCATAAAAACCAATAAAAATTCATAAAAAATCCAAAACAAATCCTAAGAAGTTAAAAAAACATAAACTCCATGAACACCCCTAATAAATCCTCAATAAACACAAAAATATTTAAAACCCCTAAAAACCTAAAAAACACTAAAGACTCGAAAAAATCATAAAATATTCAACAAAACCACAAAATCTCTAAAAAACCTAAATATACAAAAATAATCCTAAAAGGCCAAAACAAATCCATAACAACATTAAAACCCCTAAAATCATTAAAAACATGAAGAAAACATTAAAAAACACTTAAATCCTAAAAAAATAAAATAAAAAACTGAAAACGCTAAAAGACCCTAAAAACCCGAAATACCAATAAAAACCATATAAACACCTAAAAACTGTAAAATCCCTAAAAAACCATAAAAACCCTACAAAACTGAAACTCTATAAACTATTTAAACCCCTAAAATCATTAAAAAAACTCTAAAAACCCTTAAAAACACAAAAAAAACTCAAAAACCCCAATAAACCCATAAAACCCTTAAAGACCCATAAAACCCACAAAATCCCTAAAAAACTAAAAATGGAAAAACATCCAAAAAATACCTAAATATACCGGAAAAATAAAAACCCCTAAAACCCTGATGAACCATAAGAAAATTTTAAAAATCAAGAAATGCATAAAATAACTAAAAACCTAAAAAAATTATTAAAATCCTTGAAACCTATTAAAAGACCTGGAAACCCCTAAAGACCATAAAACATCTAAAACCAAAATACCCCAAGAAAACACCAAACCCACTAAAAAATATGAAAACCCATTAAAACCCTAAGAATGTCAACAAATCTAAAATACCTTAAAAATCCTAAAAACACAAAAATAACCCTAAACCCCCAAAAAGACCATAAACCCTTAAGGCCCCTAAAATTAGTAAAAACCTAAAACCCCAAAACAATATAAAAATCCTTAAAAATATATAAAAAATAAAAAAATTTAAAATCCCTAAAAGTCCTCAAAGATGTAAAGATCTCTAAAACTACTAAAAATCCCTATGAAAACCTTAAAAACCTAAAAAACATAACTCCCCAGAAAACCTAAACGTAATAAAAAATCTAAAAACCCTAAAAAACCTAAACACCCAAAAATCCAACAAGGACCCTAAAAACACTGAAACCTCAAAAAAAACAAAAAAAAAACAGAAAAACCACTAAACATATTAAAAAAAATTATAACCCAAAAATCCTTCATACCCTAAAAAGCCATAAAACCCCTAAAAACCATAAAATCCTAAAAAGTCCCTAAAATCACTAAAAATGTAAAAAACCTAAAATACTGAAAACCCCTCAGAAAATAATAATAAAATAAAAAACATTAAACCCCTAAAAACCTTTAAATACTAAAAACATGAAAAAAATAAAAAACCATAAAAACCCTAAAACACCCCATAATCCATAAAAACACCAAAAACCATAAAATTTTAAAAAATCCCCAAAAATGTCAGAAAACATAAAAAACCATAAAACCCTTAATTACAATAAAAATATTTGAAAACTAAAAACACCTAAAACCCATAAAAACAATAAAAAATGCTACAAACCCTAAAAGACTCAGAAATCCCTAAAACCCCTAAAACCCAGAAAACCCCTAAGAACCATATAAACCCCAAAACAACTGCATAAAAACCCTTAAAATCAGTAAAAACTCTCAAACCATTTAAAATATTAAAAATAATAAAAACATTAAAAAATATAAAACCCCAAAAATTCAAAAAATTCTGAAAATCCCAAAGAATCATGAAAACCATAAAAACCCTAAGAAACCCTAAAACTCTCAAAATCCCTAAAATCCATAAAAATAAAGATCCTAAAAAATCTATAAAAATCCCAAAAAACATAAAAACCCTAAAATCCTAAAAACACACAAAGAAAACCTTAAAACCCTAAAATCACATAAATACACTAAAAATATAAAAAATGCATAAATACCTATAAATCCTAATAATATTCTAAAAACCCTAAAACCCTCAAAATCTTCAATGAACTTGAAAAATAATAGAAATCCTAAAATATCATTAAAAATCTCTGAAAACATAAAAATCCAAAAAAACATGAATAAGCATATGAAAAACATAAAAACTTAAAAGCAATTAAAACTCCTAAAAATCCTTAAAACTCTAAAGCTAAGAGGATGACGCATCTCATTATCTCTCTCTTGCGATGGAAATTCTCAGCTTCATTGATGACGATGTCGCCATAGTTGATGGCCGCGACGGCATCACCCCACCCTGTGATTGGAGGGGCGGCGGATGGCATTCCCCTGCATGTTGAGCAGGAGCTCCCCCCCTTTTCCCAAAGATTATAATTTTCTCGAAAGTTCCTCACCACCAGAACGGTGTGCCCTCTACCTCTATTTATACTCAAGAGTTCTATTTGGCCTCTGATCATCTGGATCTAACGTTGGTTGTTCGGTTTGGGAGGAACCTGCCCTCTATCGATGATTTTGACAAGTTCATTGCCTATTCTTGGAATCTTCATGAAAGAGATGTTGTAGGGTCACTTAATGCCCGCCATTTTTTGGTTAGTTTTGGGAAATAGGATGATTTGATCTCGGCCTAGGATGTGGCTCTGTGGATTGTCATCGGTTTTTGGTTCTACTTATTTCGGTGGAGCTTCGATTTCCACCTGAATCGTGACCCCCCAAGCGCAGTGTTGTGTGTAACTCTTCCTGGACTTGCGCTCCCCTTCCAGATTCCGGCCATACTTCATGTCATTGGTAATCTCATTGGGAGATTTCTTTTTATGGATGCACAGACGAGTTCCACATGTCATCCCTTTGCGCCACGAATTTTCATAGAGGTGGACATGTCCAAGCCCCCGGTCAATTTGGTTTGTGTCGAGATTGAAGGTGAACTCTGGTGGCAATAGCTGGTCTGCTTTGAATCCTGGGTCTACTTCTGCTCGAATTGCTACAGGTTAGGCCATGTTTTATCTGTGTGCCGGCGTGGAAGGAGCTCCTCCTCTTCTGTGCCTGGTCTGTCTGCTGCAGCTCCCTCAACGTTTGCTGAGATTGTGGGTGCACATAGCATTAGGAAAGTGGATGTGTGCCAACCGGAACCTAAAGTGTGTGATATCTTCAAGAACTTGAGGAGTGATTTGAATCTTCCAGATGTGGGAGGCTCTCTTCTCATGGAGTTTGCTGCTAGTGGGATGCCAATTTCCTCTGACAGTAGTCTGTAGAAGAGGCAAGAATTGGTTCTAACCTTTAACCATTTTGAAGGGCTGGACTTTGAGGAAGAGGTGAAAGGGTCCCCGATTGTCAATGCAGGATGTGAGATGCCTACTGAATAGGCACAGAGGAATGTGTAGGCCGATGTCGCTGGGCGTGGTGGAGGGAGCATTCAGAATGCTTCTCCGGTGGTCTATGATGCTATGCCTGAATTGAGCTGTGATGAAAATGGTAGTGATGCGGTGCAGGTTATGTTGATTTAGAGTAATGTGAAGGCAGGAGAAGACAGTTTTGAAGCTGGGCAGGGGAAGGTGGATGTGCTGGGGGTGCTGGACAGGAAGGAGGTGGTGGCTGAGTAGGTGGGGGAGTCTGTGGAAGGGAATGTGCTTGAACAAGAGGAGGGGAATGAACAAGTTGATACTCCCTCTCTTAGCCAGGTGATGGGGAAGGGGGCTGAGTAGGGGGAAGTCCTTCGGCATGGGGAACTTGCGGGAAAGTGTTCTATTGTGTTGGAGGGATCTCCGTGGCCTGGGCAGGGGTCCTTGGTTTTGTCGGTGCATGAGGGCGCTTCTGATAGTGAGGCTCTATAGGGGGATTCAACTAGGTTTGATCTTGAGCAAGGGGAGTCTGGTGAACATAGGGAGGTGATGGAGCCAGCTATGGAGGTTTGTATGCGTCCTAGGGAGGACATGCAGTTACAATTGGCCCTTGCTGGTGTGGTTCCTCATATGTCGCGGTGTGGGGCTCTTGCTGCTTACTCCTTAAATCAGGAAGACCCATTTGTCCCCGATCAATCTTTTTTACAGGAAGGAGGTAGAAGGGTGTCTCATAATATGAATTAGATCATCAAGGATAGGTCTTTGCTAGAGGTGGCCACTCCTCATGGGAAAGAAAACAATTATGCAGGGTCTCTTTAGATCCCTGAAAGAGGAAACCAAGGAAGGGCTACTCTAATTTTCCAAGGACTATGTCTATGAGGGCTTTTTGAAAAGCCAATCCCTCTGCCTAGGGAGGTCGGCCCGTCAAGGTGTAGCTTGATGTGAAGCAGAAACGTCTCAGAGATTACTACAACACCTTCCTAAAGTAATACGAATCATCTGAATGGGAGTTGGTGGAGTCAGATGCTTCCACTGGTTATGGTACTGATGGGGACCCATTTGGGGATGGGGATTTTTGACTTTTTTTGGTTGTTCCTGTTTTTTTCTATTTTTCTTTTGGGTATTTTGGGGTTTTGGTGTCGTGGGGGGTTTTGGGCTTTCCAGTGTGGGTCGTTTGGCCTCACCCTGCCCTTGTCTACTGCACTTTTTTTCTTTATAAATTGGGGGGGTCAGGAATAGCCTGACCCTCGCATATTCCTTTCCTTAAAACTCTAAAACCCTAAAATATGATAAAAACCCAAAACCCCTAAAAATGATAAAAACCCATAAAATCTTTAAAAAACCCTAAAAATCGATAAAAACCCTATAACCCCACTAAAAAATCCAAAACCCATGTAAACCCTTAAAAAACTGAAAACCATAAAATTATAAAAACTCAATAAAAAACCAAAAACCAAAGAAACCATAAAAAATTAAAATTTATTAAACCCCTCAAAATACATAAAACCCCTAAAAACCAAAAAAGATACTAAAAAATCAATAAAATCACTAAAAACATAAAAAAACCTGAAAAACCGTAAGCATACCTAAAAAACCTAAAAGCACATTAACCCCCTAAAAAACCTAAAAAACTCTAAAATCTCTAAAAAAACCCAAAAAAAAGACACCCTAGATGAATATAAAAACTAGAAAACACATATAAATCTTAGCAACCGTAGAAAATCATAAAAATCCTAATACCGACAAAAATAAAAAAAACCCAACACACTCATAAAACATTGAAAAGATCTAAAAAACCTTAAACACTCTTAAAAACCCTAAAAATATAGAAAATCATAAAAAAGTTAAAACCTGTAAAAACACACAATATCCCTAAAAACCCTAAAAATAATTAAAATCATTAAAAAGTACCTAAAATCCATAAAAATGTAAAAAACATTAAAACCCCCAAAAATCCATTGGAAAACCATTAAACTAAAAAACACTTTAAACCCGTAATAACCAAAAAAATGCTAAAAACCTAAAAACCCAAATACCCCAAGAACCCTAAAATCAAAAAAATACCTAAAAACCTAAATAAACATAAAGTCCTAAAAATCTCTAAAATCCATTAAAAATGCATATATACCTTAATAAATCCTATTATATCTAAAAAAAAATAATCCCCTAAAAACCCAAAAAAGGCTAAAAACCCCAAAGTCCCTAAAACCCTAAAAACCCCTAACAATAGTAAAACCCATAAAAACCCTAAATCCCATAAAAAACCCAACCAAACAACAAAAAACACTTTAAACACCTAAAAACATTTAAAACTCTAAAAAACCTTTAAACCATGACAAACTAAAAAATAATAAAAACAAAAAAACACTAAAATTCTAAAAAACCCTAAAAACTCAACGTCCTGTAAAACCTAAAACTATTAAAGGACTAAAAAAACACTAAAAATATCTGAAAATGTAGAAAACCCTGAAACCCTAAAAACCATAATAAAACATTAAAAACCTAAAAACACTCAAAACCCATAAAGAACCTAAAAACGCCAAAAACTCTAAAATACCCTGAACACCTTAAAAACCCTAAACCTTGAAAAATCTTAAAAACCCTATTAAACCATAACAAACATAAAACCCCTAAAAATATCTAAAAAATTAAAAACACTATAAACCTTGAAACACCCTAAGAAAACCTTAATAACCTAAAAAATTTAAAACCCCCAAAAACATAAAAAAACATTAACCACTATAAAAGACCCTAAAAACCCAAAAATCCCAAAAAACCATTAAAACTAATAAAAACATTGAAATGCATTAAAATCCCAAAAACCCTAAAATATAGTCAAAAATCTAAAAACATTTTAAACTTGATATATATTCAAAAAAATATAATAAAACTATAAATCCTAAAAAGATCAAAAAACAAAAAATCCCAAAAATCCCAAAAACAATAATACCCTAAACAAAAAAAAACTAAAAATCATAAAAACAATAAAACCCATAAAAATATGAAATCCCTAAAAATCTATAAAATTTAAAAAACACCTAAAAAAGATGAAAACCCTAAAAACCCTAACAAAACATGAAAAAAACACAATTTAAACCCCAAAAATCCTATAAAATGCTAAAAACCCTAAAAACCCTAAAACCACTAAAAACATTGAAACCCCCTAAAAATCCAAAAAAACCCAAAAAACCTTAAAATATAGAATACTCTAAAAACCATAAAACACATAAAAACTAAAAAAAACCAGAAAACTCTAAAAAAATAAAAAAATAATAAAAATTCCTTAAAAACGAATAAAAATGTTAAAAAAACTAAAAAACATAAAACACCCTAAAAGTCCTTAAAAACATAAAAACAATTAAAACCTATAGAAACCCCCCAAATTCTAAAAATAATAAAAATACTAAAAAGACCCCCTAAAACCTAAAAACCCTAAAACTATCCAAACCCCAAAAACTATAAAAACCATAAAACCCTATAAAACCACTAAAAACCACAAAAAACCCTCAAAATCCTTTAAACCCCAAAAAACGTTTAAAATATTTTTAAAAAATAAATTCACTAAAAAAATAAAAAAACACATATAAAAAACCACAAAACCCATAGAAATTCTAAATGACCCTAAAAGCTCTCAAAATAATCAAAACCATAAAAACCCATATAAAACCAAAAACTCCCAAAAAAGCACCAAAAATTTAATGAAGCCTTAAAACCCTGAAAACCCTAAGAAAAGAAAAATAAAAACCTAAAACACTTAAAACCCCTAAAAATATTAAAAACTCTAAAATACCAAAAAAACCATACAACCCTCGAAATCACCCAATACTAAATAAAATTATTAAAATATTAAAATAGCCTTAAAAATCCCAAAAAATGTAAAAAAACCTTAAAAACATGAAAACCCCTGAGAAATCCATAAAAAACGAAAAAAATAAATAAATCCCAAAAAAACCTAAATAATTATAAAAACACTAGAAACCAATAAGAGACCCTAAAAACTATACATACCCCTAATAACCTTAAAACACCTAAAAATCATAAAAACCCTAAAACCCCATATAAACTGGAAAAAATAGAACTCTAAAAACCGTTTGTAAATCTAATAAAATTAAAAAACACTAAAAACATTAAAAACTCTAAAATCTAAAAACCCAAAAAAAATCCCTAGAGCCCCTCAAAATACCTAAAAACCATAAAAACCCATAAAAATATTTAAAAACCATAAAAAACATAACAACATAAAAAACCCTAAAAACCCTAAAAAAAAGAAAACCTCACAAATATGAAAATACATTAAACCTAGGAAAACCTAAAAAACGTTAAAAACCAAACAATACCTTAGAACCCCAAAAAACCAAAAAAAATATGAAAACCCCTAAAAACCATAAAACCCATGAAAATTATAAAAACCCATTGAAACTCTAAAAAATTTAAACCTCCAAAAAATGTAAAACTCTAAAAACCATTAAAACCATAAATAACATTAAAAACCGTCAAACTCCAAAAACCATAAAACCCTAAAACCCTTAAAATCCCTAAAAACATCAAAACACCATTAAAAATGTGAAAAATCCTAATAAATCCTTAAAAACATTAAAAACCCTAAAAATGATAAAAAAAAACCTAATAAAACCATATCAATCTAAAAAACCCCATTAGAAACCTATTCGAATGTTGGAACCTTAAACAAACAAGGTCATCCCCATTTCCAGATGAAACAACATACAAAATCCCAAATAAACCCTAAAACATTAAAAATCCTGAAGAAACCTAATAAAATCTTAAAAACCTAAATCACTTTATACCCCTAGAAACCATAAAAATGATAAAAACATTAAAAAACCCAAAAAATTCCATAAAATCCCTAAAAAACACTAAAAATCCCTGAAATCATAAAAACCATAAAAATCCTAAAAAACCCCTTAAAACAAAAAAACCCTAAACCCCCTCAAAAACCCCTAAGAAAAAATTAAAAATCTAAAATAAATTACAACCCATAAAAAACCAAAATACACTAAACCCTAAAAGACCCTGAAAACCCCTAAAACCCCAAAAACCGCAAAATACCTAAAAACCCATAAATCCCCAGAACACCACTGAAAACTCAAAAAACCCTTTACAAACATAAAAACATTAAGAATATATTAAAACCCATAAAACAACTAAAACACTCAATAAAACACTAAAAAAAATAATAATAATAATAACTCAAAAACACAAAAAACCCTAAAAATCCTAAAACACAAAATCCTTAAAAATATTAAAATTTACATAAAAATTCCAAAACACAAAAAAACTCTAAAAACCCATAAGAAAACCTTTAAATCTTGAAAATAATTAAAACACTATAAAATCTAAAAAATTGAAGAAACCCTAAAACTCTAAAAAGACCCTTAAAACATAAAATCCCTAAAAGTACCCAAAAACCCAAAAACCATAAAAATCCAAAAAAATACCTATAAAATACTAAAAATTTGAAAAAACTAAAAAAACCAGAAAATCCAAAAAGAAGACCTTAAAAACCTATAAACACATAAAACCCCAAAAAACCTAAAAAATTCTAAAACCCTAAAAGACCCTAAAAACCCTAATACACCCCCTAATAATAAAACCGCCTAAAAACCTTTAAAAACCTAAAAATCCATAAAATCCCTAAAAACTTGGAAAAACACTAAAAAACAGTAAACCCTTAAAATGTTAAAAAATTATAAAAGCCCATTAAAACCCTAAAAACCCAGAAAACACTAAAATCAAAATACATAGAAACTATAAAACCCTAAAAACACTCAAAACCGTAAAAATAACTAAAAACTCTAAAAACCCATATAAATCCCAAAAAATCCCAAAAAGTCTCTAAAAACATAAAAAAACCAAAAAATCCTAAAAACCCTTAAGAAAACTTTAAAAAACTAAAAAAACATAAAATCCTTTCAAAACAAAAAACTCTAAAAACCAAAAAACACTAAGAAGCCACTAAACCCCCTCAAAATCCCTAAAAACCCCAAAATACCATAAAAATCTTTAAAAAAATCCTAAAAATCCCTAAAAATCTAAAATACCCTAAAAACCTTGAAAAACCGTAATAAAACCTTAAAAAAAGAATAAATACTTAAATCCCACAAGAAACCAAAAAAAACACTAAAAACACTAACAGACCCTAAAAACCAAAAGACCCTTAAAAACCATAAAAAATCCCTAAAAACCATAAAAACCCTAAAACCCATGAAAACCCTAAAAGCCACTAAATACTCTAAAAATCATTTAAACCCTTAAGAAATTAAAAACTCTACAACACCATTAAAACTCTAAAAAACTCAAACACACCCTTAAAACCCAAAAAGAACCAGAAAAATACTAAAATCCCTAAAAACCCATAAAACCCCTCAAAATACCAAAAAATCCTAAACAACCATAAAAATCCTAATGACCACTAAAGAACATTGAATATCCTGAAAACCATTTAGAAAACTATAAAAACCTCATGACACACAAAACCCATAAAAATAGAAAAACCGCTCAAATCCCTAAAAAACCTGAAAAGATCCTAAAACCCATAAAACCCCAAAATATACCTATAAATAATAAATACCATAAAGAATATAAAAAATAACATCAGATCAGTAAAAAAATAAAAAAACCAAAAAACGCTAAGAAAATATTAAAAAACTAAGAACACTTAAAATCTCAAAAAACCCTAAAAAACTAAAATTATATAAAAACCCGTAGCCCCTAAAAACAATAAAATCCCCAAAATCATGAAAACCCCAAAACCCCAAAAGCCCTAAAAAACTCAAAACCCCTAAAACCCTAAAAGCAATAAAAATATTTAAAAATCACTAAAAATCCCTTAAAATGAAAATAACCCTAAAACCCTGAATAACTTCTAAAAAATCTCAAAAACCTAAAAAATCTTAAAACCCCTAAATAAACCTAAAAACTTTATATCCATAAAAATAATAAAAAACCCAAAAACCCAAAAGCCATTAAAATTTCTAAAACACTAGAACCCATAAAAAATGAAAAACATCCCTCAAAATCCCTAAATATGAAAAAAACCATAAAAACTCAAAAAATCTATAAGAGGACATTAAAATTCCTAAAACACTTAAAATTTCTCAAAAACCTAAAAAATCAAAAAAAAAGGAGGTAAGGGTGTTGCATTTTTCTGTTTGTAATGCTAGGTGTGGAATTCTACATGATGAATTCCTTGGAGGTGGTGGGAGCTGGAAACGGAGCTGCTGGGTGCTGGTTACTGATTGGTTGGGAACTGCTGAAGGAGGAGATGGTTGTTGGAAACTGATGTGTAGGATGCCAACATCTTCTAGGCCGGGATGTGTTGAAGCTGATGTTTATGAGTTTGGTTTTGGTGTCTTGGTGTGGTTGTTGACGGAATTTCATGGGGAGGAGGCTCTGTATGCTAGTAACCTTGTTGTTAGATGTTGGTTGTTACTGTTGGTGCTTGGTAAGGGATGATGATTTTCTCCAAAGTGATTAAGGTGAGACTTATGATCTTGGTTTAGATGATTCTATGTTATTGGTGGTGTATCTTTTTGGTGAGGAGGTGCTAGATGCTGGATTTTGTGAGTTTGGATACTGGTCGTTGCATGGCTGTGAGCTGTTGGATGCTAGCTAATGCTAGATGATGGTGACAGTTGCTGCTTGGATTTTTTGTGTGTTTTGCTTGGTTTTGTTCTTCATCTTGACTTTTTTGGGTTTCTTTTTCTAGGTTTGGGGTGTTTAATCATTTTTGGGTGTGGGTCGTTTGACCCCTCCCATCCCTTGTATGTTACATCTTTTTTTTCTGATAAATTCATGGGAGGGTCGGGAATAGCCGGACCCTCGCATCTTCCTTACACTAAAAACATTAAAAAAAATAAAAAAACATTAAAAACCATAAAATTTCGAAAAACCCCTAAAAACCCAAAAAACATAAAAACCCTAAAACCCCTAAAAACTCTATAAACAATAAAAAAAACCCTAAAATCCATTAAAAACCATAAAAATCCTAAAAAATACCTAAAGATCCCTAAAAATGTAAAAACCCCTAAAAATTATGAAAAACCCTAAGAAAACATTAAAAAACTAAAAACACATAAAACACATAAAAAACTAAAAATTCTAAAAACCCTAAAAACCATAAAAGACCATAAAAACCCTAAAACCAATCAAAATACCTAGGAACCCTAAAACAGTGAAGATCCTAAAAATATATAAACTTAAAAAAAACAATTAAAACCCTAAAACTCTAGAAAACCTGAAGAACCTTTTGAAAATAATATAAACCTAAAAAAACATAACACCTTTAAAGATAATAAAAACATTTAAACCCTAAAGACACTAAAAACCCTAAAAAACACTAAAATCCATCAAACCCTAAAATCTTAAAAAAACTAAAAAAACATAAAAACCATACAATAATGTATATATTATAAAAACAATTTAAACCCCTAAAAACATTATAAAAAATAAAAACCCTTGAAACCCCTAAAAACTCAAAAAACCACTAAAAAACCAAAATGCCATAAAACCGTCAAATCCCTAAAAAACCAAACCCCCCCCCCCTCAAAATCACTAAAAACCCTAAAAACAATACATATACTAAAAATTACCTTAAAACATAAAAAACCTAAAATCCCAGAAAACCCCAATGAAAACCCCATTGAAAACCATAAAAACACAATAACAATTGAAACCACAAAAAATATTAAAATTGATAAAACCTCTAAAAGTCCCCAAAAGACATTAAAAACCCAAAAACCCATTAAAATCCCCAAAACCCCAAAAAAATCCAAAAAATTAATAAAAATCCACTAAAATCCCTAAAAACCTAAAAAATATAAGAAAACTTAAAACCCCCAAGGGAAACATTTAAAACCTAAAAAAACATAAAACCCCTAAAAACCCAAAAAAGGATAAAAACATTAAAAGACCCTAAAAACCAAAAATATTGTTAAAAAATATATGACCCAAAAAAACCTTAAACAACCCAAAAATCCCCTAAAAACTATAAAACCACTAAAAACTCTAAAACCTTATAAACCCTTATAAATGATAAAAAAGTATAGAAAACCGTAAATCCCAAAAAAAATCAGAAAAACCCAAAAAATACAAAAAACCCAAAATAATTTAAAACACCCTCAAACCCTCAAAATCCGTCAAAACACAAAAATCCCATAAATATAATAAAAATCCCTAATATATCCATAAAAAATGTAAAAACACAAAAAACATGAAAAAACCAATGAAAAACGTAAAAAAATAGTATTAATTAAAACCCATAGAATACCGAAAATACCCTAAAAACCTTTAAAACCCAAAAAAACCCAAAAAACCCCTAAAAAATAAAAAAATCCCTAAAAACCTTAAAAAACCTTGAAATCCTAAAAATACATAAAAATATATAAAAACATAAAACCCCTAAAAACCTTGAACATCCCTATGAACACCTTAAAAAACTAAAAACCCTTTAAAATGATAAAAAAAACTCTAAAAGACCCTAGAAACCATAAAAAAATGAAAATACCCTAAAAACCATAACAACATTAATGATAATAGAAAACTATAAAAAATATAAAAACACTAAAAAATATAAAAAATCTAAAAAACCATTAAAACCATAAAAATTATAAAAAACATTATGCAGAACCTTAAAAACCTTAAAAAACTAAATAAAAACAACAGTTAAACACCCCAAAACCCTGACATCTCTAAAATACCTAAAATCCCATAAAAAATACCTAAAACCCATAAAACCCCATAAAAATCATATAAAATCCCTATAAATCCCTAAAAACATAAAAAACCCAAAAAAATAGTGAAACTTCTAAAATCCTCTAAAAATATAAAAAACTAAAATCCCCTTAAAACCTAAAAAATACTAAAAACCCTAAGATACCATAAAAATCCTAAAATAGCCCAAACATCCCTAAAAACATAAAAACCCCTAATCCCCCTGAAAACCCTTAAACCTTAAAAACTAAACACATAAATCCCATATAAACCTAAAAAATATTAAATCGCTAAAAAACTATAAAAACCATAATGTACAAAAATACCCCAAAAACATAAAAACCCTAAAAACTTGTAAAACCCCATAAATCCCAAAATACAAATATAAACTCTAAAACCCGTTTAAACCAATAAAAACATTAAATATATATAATAAATCTTTAAAACTATAAAAACCCCAAAAACCCAAAAATAACCCTAAAAACTCCTAAACCCTCTAAAAATCCCAAAAAACCATTAAAATCCTAAAAAAGGCCTATAAATCACTAAAAATATAAAAAATTATAAAACCTTTAAAATCCCAAACAAAACCTTAAAAACCTAAAGAAACTTAAAACCCATAAAAAATATAAATGCTAAAAACCCAAAAATACCTTAAATGAACCTAAAACCCCAAAAAACACTAAAAACCCCAAAAAACCCTAAAAACAACAAAATTACATAAAAATCCATTAAATTTCCTAAAAACAAACAATCCTAAAAAAACTGAAATACCCAATGAAAATATTAAAAACCAAAAAACATTTAAAACCCAAATAAACCAAAAAACACTAAAAACCCTTAAACACCCTATAAGTCCTAAAAACCATTAAAATGAATAAAAACCTTAAAAACATAGAAAATCCATAAAAACATAAAAACCAACTAAAAACTATAAAAACCCTTTAAACCCATAAAAATGTTAAAAAACTCTAAAATTTTTAAAAACCATAAATAAATTAAACCCCTAAAAACCCTAAAATCCCGAAAAACCCAAAAAACTTAGACAACCCTCTAAATCTAAGAATCCTTTAAAAACCATAAAAAACACAAAACAAAATATCTTAAAATCCCAAAAAAAATAAAAAAACAATAAAAACATGAAAACCCCTAAGAGAGTACTACACTACCTTCCTAAAACAATATGAATCATCTGAATGGGAGTCGGTGGAGTCGGATGGTTCCTTTAGTTCTGGTACTAATGGGGACACATATGGGTATGGAGATATTGATTTGTAGTTCTTGCTTTTTTCTTTTCTACTATTCATGTATTTTGTGATTTTGGTGTCTTGGAAGGTCTAAGGTTTTTTGTGTGGGCTGTTTGGCCCCACCTCGCCCTTGTCTGATTTGCTTTTATTATAATTAATTTTTGGGGGCAAATAATAGCCTAACCTTTCACCTTCCATTCCCTAAGAAAAATTTTAAAAACTAAAATCAATTAAACCCCATAAAGAACATAAAAACACTAAAACCCAAAAAACACATAAAGAACCTAAAATCCTAAAGGCCACAAAGAGAAAAAGGAAAGATGACAGTGCACTCCCCTGGATCTCTCTCTCACTCTATGATTCTTCTAGGGTTTTCCCTGGATTATTCTTGGATCTTTGGTTATGGATCCTCCCTTCTTGTGATATCTCATTGAAGGTGTGCTCTGGAGGCGCTTTTCTGTATTCAGGCAATGGTGGTGTGCTGTCTTTGGAATATTTTACTTCCTCATGTGGTGTCTTTGCTCAAGATTTTGGTCTCTGATATATAAGGGGATTGGATTTTTTGTGGTCGGGCTTCAATAGCACTGGTGGCTGTGCATTATTCTGAGATCTCAGTTATGTTTTTGATAAGCGGTGTCACAGGCAGATCATTGGATGCTTGGAACCCTTCTGGACATCAGCCGTAAATCAGGGTTGATCTTGTAGTTCTGGTGTTTCCACGGATGGTTCATCACCATCGAGGGATTCCTTAGCGGAGAGTATTATAGTGACAAACTAGGATCTAGCCTCTTTGATGGTTTGTCTCCTCTTCCAGATTTCTACCTTAGGTTTTAGTTTCTTCTCTAATGACGATCAACTATGTTGTCTGTTCTGAGGTGTTGATCCTGCAATTTTTCTTTTTTTTTCTAGTGCACTGGTGGCTCGTGGATTCTACTTTATTCTACTTAGTGGGTGCATGATTCTGAAATTATGGATTCGTTTTTTTGTGGTTTGGTCTATTGGTTGGGCTGTACTTTTGGTTAGAAGTTAGTGGTTTGACTTTCTGGATGAGAAGGCTATGGTTTTTTCGAATTTCTTATTTCTCATGCGGCATTTGGCATGTGTTGATGTGAGAGATTGGTTGTGTGATGCTGCTTATTTTCAAGGTGTGAAATAAATTGTTGGTTTTCGGGAACTATGGTGCCAGATTTTGTTAGATGCTGGGCTGGGATGTGATGAAGTTGTTGGTTCTGGGCATGGGCGCTGGTGGTCCTATGTTGTTGGTTATACTGCTATGTGTGGTATGTTGGAAGCTGTCAGGATAAGATGTTTTGAATGCAGGAAACTCTGATGCTGGTTGATGGATGCAGCTTGGCTGGGTATGGATGAAGATGGTGCTGGATGTTGGAAACTAAGGTGATGAAGTTTGGATGATGCTTGGATGCAAAAGAGTGATGCTCATGCCTATGATTTTGGTGCTGGCGGTTCTCTGTTGCTGGTAGTTTTTTTGACCGGTGAAGAGGTGATGGAGGTTGGGGGTAGTGAAGTTGGATGATGGTTTCTACTTGTATGGGAGGTGCTGAAGGTGTTGAACTTGCATTACCGCTGGTTACTATTTGGCTGGGAGATGTTGTTGCAGATGCATCTGATTTTATGCTTTTTTGGGTTTTGTGAGTCTTTTGGGTTTTTTGGGACTTTTGGGTTTTGTGGGGCTATCTAGGGTTTTTGGGTGTGGGTTGATTGGCCTCTCCCCTCCCTTGTCTGCTGTTTCTTTTTTCTAATAAATTTTGGGGGGTCAGTAAAAGTCTGGCCTCACATTTTCCTTGCCTAGAAGGCACAAATCCCAAAAAACACAAAAATCCATAAAATTCATAAATAATCCCTAAAATACCTAAAAAGTAAAAAACCCTCAAATCCATGAAAACCCCTAATAAAACCATAAACACATAAAACATATTAAACCTTTTAAAACATAAAAAAAACCACTAAAAGACCCTAAAATCCCTAAAAACCCTAAAAATACTAAAAATCATAAAAACCCAAAAAAACACTAATAACAAGTAAAAACATTAAAAAACCTCAAAAACCCCTATAAACTTTAAAAAAATTAAAAACCTAAAGAACCCAATGAAATCCTTAAATACCCAGAAAAAAACACGTAAAACCCCTAAAAATCTTATCTTGTCGATGACAGTGTCCATGAGAGCCTCTTGGAAAGCTAAGGCAGTTTCCTCTGGCAGGGTAGGTCGTCCTGTCAAGGCACAGCTGAATTCGGAGCAGCAATGGCTCAGAGAGTATTACACTGCCTTCCTAAAGCAATATTATTCATCTGAATGGGAGTCATTGGAGTCGGATTCTTCTTATAGTTATAGTGATGATGGGGACCCTTATGGGGATGGAGAAGTTGACTTGTTGGATGAGATGTGCTGAATCTGCTGTGGTGTGTTTTATTTTTTATTTTTTATTTTTTTGGGGACATTTGTGTCTTGGGGTGTAAATGGATTTTGGGTGTGGGTTGATTGACCCCTCCCCTCCCTTGTTTGCTATTTCCATTTTAATAATAAATTCTGAGGGGTTCGGGAATAGTCTGTCCTCACAACTCTTCTGCCCTAAAAATCCAAAAAATTCTCTAAAAACCATAAAACACTAAAACAAATAAAAAACCCAAAAACCCAAAAAAGAACTAAATTTCTAAAAACAATTTAAACCCTAAAAAATATTAAATAAAATATAAAAACTATTTAAAAAATGAAAAAACACCAAAGAAACCCTAAACCCTAAAAACCCTCAATTTCCCTAAGAATATTAAAAAAATCATAAAGAAGACCTAAAATCCCTAAAAACCTAAAAAACCCAAAAGACACTAGAAATCTATAAGAAAACCTTTAAATCCAAAAAAAACATCAAACCCCTAAAAAATGCTAAAGACCCTAAAAACCGTAAAAACATCCTCAAACCCTAAAAATCCTAAAACCATGAAAACCCTATAAAACCTATTAAATCCAAAAAATCCCAAAAAAGAAAAAACTCTAAAAACCCTAATAAACCATAAAAGCTATAAAACACTTAAGAACCATAAAAAATTCTATAACATTTAAAACCCCTAAAAACCTTAAAGCACTAAAAATTCTTAAAATCTATTAAACCACCAAAAATATTAAAAACCTCTAAAAACCATAAACCCATAAAAAATACCCTAAAAACCAAATACCCATAAAGACCCTAAAATCTGAATGAAAAAAACAAAAAACCGTAAAAATTCCATAAAACCCCTCTAAATGGAAAAAATCATAAAAATACATAAAAATACTGGAAACATAAAAACCCCTAAAACCCTGATGAACCATAAGAAAATTTTAAAAATCAAGAATCACATAAAACCACTAAAAACCTAAAAAATTATAAATATCCCTGAAACCCGTTAAAAGACATGGAAACCCCTAAAGACCATAAAACCTCTAAAAACCTTAATTCCCCAAGAAAACAAAAAACCCACTAAAAAATTCTGAAAACCCATTAAACCCCTAAAAATGCAAACAAATTAAAAATACCTTAAAAATCCTAAAAACGCAAAAATAAAACTGAACCCCCCAAAAGACCATAAACCCTTAAAAACCCTAAAACAAGTAAAAGCCTAAAACCCCTAAACAATATAAAAATCCTTAAAAATCTAAAAAACATAAAAATATTTAAAATCCCTAAAAGTTCTTAAAGATGTAAATAACTCTAAAACTGCTAAAAATCCCTAAGAAAACCTTAAAAAACTAAAAAACATAACTCCCCTAAAAACCTAAAAGTAATAAAAAAATATTAAAACCCTAAAAAACCTAACCACCCAAAAAACATAAAAGGACCCTAAAAACACTAAAAACCTCAAAAAACCAAAAAAATCATAAAAACCACTAAACATATTAAAAAACATTATAACCCAAAAAATCCCTAATACCCTAAAAAGCTATAAAACCCTTAAAAACAATAAACACCTAAAAAGTCCCTAAAATTACTGAAAATGTAAAAAAACTAAACTACGGAAAACCCCTCAGAAGACCATCATAAAATAAAAAACATAGAAACCCTAAAACACCCCATAATCCATAAAAACCCTAAAAACCATAAAATTTTAAAAAATCCCCAAAAATACCAGAAAACATAAAAAACCCTAAATCCCTTAAATATAATAAAAATTATTAGAAAACTAAATATACCTATACCCCCTAGAAACCAAAAAATGCTAAAAACCCTAAAAGGCTCAGAAATCCCTAAAACCCCTAAAACCCAGAAATCCCCTAAGAACCATATAAACCCAAAAAAACTACATAAAAAGCATTAAAAATCCGTAAACACTCTCAAACCCTTTAAAATATTAAAAATAATAAAAAACATTAAAAAAATATAAAACCCCAAAAATTCAAAAATTCCTAAAAATTCCAAAAAATCATGAAAACCATAAAACCCCTATGAAATCCTAAAACTCCCAAAATCCCTAAAATTATTAAATAATAAATATCCTAAAAAATATATAAAAATCCCAAAAAACATAAAAACCCTAAAATCCTAAAAATACACTAAGAAAACCTTAAAACCCTAAAATCACATAAATACACTAAAAATATAAAAAATGATAAAATACCTGTAAATCCTAAATATATGTTAAATACCCTAAAACCCTATAAATCCTCAATAACCCTAAAAAATAATAAAATTCCTAACATATCATTAAAAATCTCTGAAAACATAAAAATACAAAAAAACTTGAATAAGCATATGAAAAAAATAAAAACATAAAAACAATTAAAAGTCCTAAAAGTCCTTAAAACTCTAAAACCCCTAAAATATGCTAAAACCCCTAAAACCTCTAAAAATTTTAAAAACCCATTAAATCCTTAAAAAACCATAAAAATTGATAAAAACCCTAAAACCCCACTAAAAAATCCAAAACCCATGATAACCCTTAATGAACTAAAAAACTCTAAAAACCTTAAAATAATAAAAACTCAATAAATTACCAAAAAACCCAATAAACCATAGAAAATTAAAAATTATTAGAACACTGAAAATCCATAAAACCCTTAAAAACACAAAAAGATACAAAAAAACAATAAAAATCTCCAAAAACATAAAAAACCCTGAAAAACCCTAAGCATACCTAAAAAACCAAAAAGCAATTAAACCCCTAAAAAACCTAAAAAACTCTAAAATCTCTAAAAAAACCCAAAAAAATAGATACACTAGAAGAATATAAAAACTAAAAAACACATATAAATCTTATAAACTCTATAAAATCATAAAAAACCTAATACCGAAAAAAATAAAAAAACCAATAAACTCATAAAACATTGAAAATATCTAAAAAACACTAAACACTCTTAAAAACCCTAAAAATATAGATAATCATAAAAACCTTAAAACCCGTAAAAACACACAACATCCCTAAAATCATAAAAATCATAAAAATCATTAAAATATACATAAAAATCCCTAAAAATGTAAAAAAAATTAAAACCCCCAAAAATACATTGGAAAACCTTTAAACCAAAAAACAATTTAAACCCATAAAAACCAGAAAATGCTAAAAACCCTAAAAACCCAAATAACCCAAGAACCCTAAAATCATAAAAATACCTAAACACCTAAATAAACATAAAGTCCTAAAAATCCCTAAAATCCATTAATAATGCATAAATCCCTTAATAAATCCTATAAAATCTAAAATAATTTAATACCCTAAAAACCCAAAAAAGGCTAAAAACCATAAAGTCCCTAAAACCCTAAAAACCTCTAACCACCGTAAAACCCATAAAAAAACCCAAAACCCCTAAAAACCAAACTAAAAAACAAAAAACACTTTAACCACCTAAAAACATTTAAAACTCTAAAAAACATTTAAACCATGACAAACTGAAAAAACAAAAAAAACAAAAAAAAACCACTAAAATTCTAAAATACCCTAAAACCTAAAATAAAACCTAAAAACAATTAAAGGACTAAAAAAACCCTAAAAATATCTGAAAATATAGAAAACCCTAAAACCATAATAAAACATTAAAAACCTAAAAACATTCAAAACCCATAAAGAACCTAAAAATGCCAGAAACTCTAAAGGACCCAGAAGACCTTAAAAACCCTAAACCCTGAAAAACCTTAAAAACCCTATTAAACCATTACAAACATAAAAACCCCAAAAAATATCTAAAAAAGGAAAACACTATAAACCTTGAAACACCCTAAGAAAACCACAATACACTAAAAAAATTGAAACCCCGAAAAACATAAAAAAACATTAACCACTATAAAAGACCCTAAAAACCCAAAAATCCATAAAAACCATTAAAACCAATAAAAACATTGAAATGCATTAGAATCCCATAAAACCCTAAAAAACTAAGAAATCTAAAAACATTTTAAAATTGATATATATTAAAAAAATATAATAAACCAATAATTTCTAAAAGGATCAAAAAATCAAAAACCCCAAAAACAATAATACCCTAAACAAAGAAACCTAAAAATCATAATAACAATAAAAACCATAAAAATATGAAATCCCTAAAAATCTATAAAAATGAAAAAACGCCTAAAAAGGATGAAAACCCTATAAAACCCTAACAAAACATCAGAAAAAACACAACTTAAACCCCAAAAATCCTATAAAATGCTAAAAACCCTAAAAACCCTAAAAACCACTAAAAACCTTAAAATCCCCTAAAAATTCATAAAAACCCAAAAAACCACAAAAAAACACTAAAACCCCTTTAAAACCTTAAAATGTAGAATTCTCTAAAAACCATAAAACACCTAAATACTCAAAAAAAACAAGAAAACTCTAAAAAAATACTAAAAATTCCCTAAAAACCAACAAAAATGTTAAAAAAACTAAAAAACCTGAAAAACCCTAAAAAACATTAAAAACATAAAAACAATTAAAACCTATAGAAACCCCCAAAATTATAAAAAGACCCTATAAACCCTAAAAACCCTAAAACTATTAAAAACAATAAAACCCTATAAAACCCCTAAAACCCACAAAAAAACCCTAAAATTCATTTAAACCCAAAAAAAACGTTTAAAAACTATTTTAGAAAATAAATTCACTAAAAAAATAAAAAAATATATATAAAAACCCAAAAAACCATAAAACCCATAGAAATTCTAACAACCCTAAAAGCTCTCGGGGCTTTGTCAAAGGATGCCTTTAACACTTCCTTAGGAGTGGTACTGCGTATGAGGCAGAACATTGGGCCATCATAAAGGCGATTAATTATGAAACCCATTTCAGATGGAATAAGCTCTGGATTGAATCTGATTCATCATTGGCAGTAGAGGCCTTCAAGAAGCAGTTACGACTTGTACCATGGAGACTTCTCCAACACTGGATTGAGTGCCTCGATGCTGCCAAGACTCTAACCTTGGGCATCTCACATGCATATAGGGAGGCAAACTAGGTTACGGATGCTCTTTCCAAGAGATCGATGGACGAAGGGACTTCAGTATGTCCTTTTAGGACTCCAGACTTCTGTTTGTCTTCAGTTGACTCAGACATTAAGGGGACGACCCACACTAGGATATGCAAGCCTCCTTTTTAATGCTTTGCACTTTAATTTTATGTTCTTTAATAAATCATGGGATCATCATTGTTTGATCCCACACCTTTTCTGCCCTGAAAATATTAAAAACTCTAAAAGACCTAAAAAACCCTAGAACCCTCCAAATCACCCAATACCAAAGAAAATTATAAAAATATTTAAATAGCCATAAAAATCCCAAAAAATGTAAAAAAAACCTAAAAAACCTAAAACCCCCAAAGAAATCCATAAAAAACAAAAAAAATACATAAATCCCCCAAAAACCTAAAAATTTATAAAAACACTAGAAACCAATAAAAGACCCTAAAAACCATACATACCCCTAAAAACCGTAAACACCTAAAAATCATAAAAACCCTAAAAACCCATATAAACTCGAAAAAATAGAACTCTAAAACCCCTTTATAAATCTAATAAAATTAAAAAACACTAAAAACATTAAAAACTCTAAAACCCAAAAAAACACTAAAACCCCTCAAAATACCTAAAAACCATAAAAACCCATAAAAATATTTAAAAACCGTAAATAACCTAACAACATAAAAAACCCTAAAAACCCTAAAAAAAGAAGAAAAACTCACAAATATGAAAATACATTAAACCTAGGAAAACCTAAAAAACGTTAAAAACCAAAAAAAATACCTAAAAAAACCAAAAAAACCAAAAAACAATATGAAAACCCCTAAAAACCATAAAACCCATGAAAATTTTAAAAACCCATTGAAACTCTAAAACAAATTAATCCTCCAATAAAATTTAAAACTCTAAAAACCATTAAAACCCTAAAAAACATTAAAAAACACGGAAACCCAAAAAAAACCATAAAACCCTAAAAACCCTTAAAATCCCTAAAAACATTAAAAAACCATTAAAAAATGTAAAAAATCCCAATAAATTTTTAAAAACATAAAAAACCCTCAAAATGATAAAAAAAACCTAAGAAAACCATACCAATCTAAATGAACATAAAACCCTTAATAACCAAAAAAACACTAAAAAACTAAAAAAATAAAAACCCTATACAAACCTTAGATTCCATAAAACCCCTAAAAAATCATAAAAATAATAAACAGACCTTAAAATTCCAAAAAAACCCCTTGAAAAATAAAAAAAATCAAAATCCATAATAAAACATTAAAAAAATAAAACACATAAAACCTCTCAAAAACCTAAGGAACAATAAAAACCATAAAGTCCCTAAAACCCATTAAAAATAATAAAAACCCATAAAAAACCTTAAAAAATCAGAAATCTATAAAAACCCTAAAACCCACTAAAAACTGTGAAAACCCTTTAAGCCCCTAATAGTGTTAAAAAATCTAAATACCATAAGACACTAAAAACTCAAAAAACCAAAACACCCCCAAAAAACTAAAAATACCAAAAACCTAAAAACCCTGAAATCCCTCAAAATCCTATAAAAACTAAAAAACACAAAAAAATTCATAAAAAAATACAAACCCTAAAATACCCTATGAAAATCTTAAAAACCATAAAACTGATAAAACCCCTAAAAACCTAAATTCTCTAAAAAAATTAAAAAAGAACCTAAAAAGGACCCAAACCCCAAAAAAACTACAAAAAACCTTAAAAATATAAAACCCATAATAATCCTAAAAACCCAATAAAACCCCTATAACCCTTTAAACCCCTAAAAATGTATAAAAAAACTCTAAAAATCATAAAAACCCTAATAAATAGAAAAACTGTAAAAACTAAAAAAGCTTTAAAAACTAAAAAAATCATTAAATCCATTAATCACCTAAAACACTAAAAAACCTCAAAATCTCTAAAAACCCTAAAAACTATAAAATCATAAAAAACACAAAAAATATAAAAAACCCTAAAAAACATGAAAAACCTTAAAAACCATAAAAACCTAAAAATCACTTGAGACACCTTAAAAGACTAAAAAATCTAAAAAACTTGAAAAACCCAACCCTAAACACCCTCAAAATACCCGAAACACTAAAAAAATAATAAAATACTAAAAAATCCCTAAAAATGTATAGAAACATAAAAAATCCTAAAAATCTTGAAAACCTCAAAGAAAATCATAAATACCTAAAATATATAAACCCCTTAAAATATTAAAAACATTAAAAACCCAAAAAAACCCTTCAAACCCCTAAAAATCCTAAACCCCATAAAACCACAAAGTCCCCAAAAAAATAGTAAAATACCCTAAACCCTTTAAAAATCATATGAAATCACTAAATATTCTAAAAACTCTTTAAACCCTTAAAAAGATTAAAAACTATAGAAAACCTTAATACCCACTAAAAACACAAAAAACCCCAAAACCCCTAAAAAACATAAAAACACTAATACCCTAAAAACTCAAGAAACCCTCAAAATCCATAAAAAACCTAAAAACCATAAAAATCCTAAAAAACTGTTATACCCAAAAAAAATATAAAAAACCAAAAAAAACCTAGAAACTCCATAATAAAACATTAAAAACCTAGAAACACTTCAAATCCCCAAACACCTAACAAATTCTAAAAACATTAGAAACCCCTAAAAAGATTCGAGAGCCCCAAAAAAACCCTAAAACCCCTAAAACCCCTAAAACCCCCTTAAAACATTAAAACCCTCTAAAACATAGAAAAACCCTAAAATCCCCCTAAAAATAAAAATATCCATTACTCCCATTAAAATTTCAATAATCATTAAATAACCATAAAAAACTGAAAAACTAACAAAACCCTAAAAACAATAAAACCCCTAAACACCATAAAGAAAAAAGGATATAGGATAAGTCTTCCGCTTCCTCTTGTGCTAGGGTTTCCCAACGCTGCCACTCCCTCCTATCGCAGTGTGTCTCCTCCGACTCGGTAGTGCGTCTCCTCCTCTCACATTGCGTGTCTTCCAACTCGGCGGTGCCATCATGGCTAGGGATTCTTGAGCGTCAACTTTGGATAGAGGATATTTATATGGAGTAGTGGTTCAGGTAAATATATTCCTTTATGTGGTGTTGTAGATCCATCATCGGCTTCGGCTATGACTCATTGGCTTCGGGTGGCATGACTTCTTTTGCAATAGTGTGGAGCTATTTTCAACGACATGTAGCTTTTCATTGGAAAGGGGTCAGATCTGTTCGTGGTGCTTCTTGGAGGCCTCATCTTTAGCTTCTATCTCTAGGGAGGTGTTAGATCAGGTCAAAGTGTTGTAGGATGTGAACTCTTCAGTGATCACAGATGGTTGATTAGTTTTGTCTTGGGATTCACTCCTATTGGCTTGAAGTGGATGGATTTGTAATTGGCACTAGTTTTTGGAGTGGAACTGGATACTTCTGGTCAAGATGCTAGAATTGGTTGTTGTATGCCGGAATCTGTTGCGGCATGGTGTGCATGGGTTTTTTGTGGAACAGTACTGCTGGATGTGAAATGGAAATAGGAGCCGGTTCTTGTAGTTTTGTGTTGATTGCTATCTTTTTCATCATTGCCTTCTACAACATATTAGCTGTGATTTGTTAGATGCTGGGTTTAGATTTTCTAGGAGGTACTAGATTCTTGAAGCTGAGCTACTATTTTCTTGTTTCTTCTTGCATAGGAGGTGCTGGAGGTGTCATTATTTTACTGTTCAATCACTAGTTGGGGGTGTGGTTAGAATGTTTTTGAGTTACTGATAGCATTGATTGTTGGAATGATGCGAGGTGATGGGCAATTTTTGATGATGATGTGTGAATACTTGGTTGATGGAGGGGATATTTGGAGTTGGGTTCTAACCAAGGGGTGCTGGGTTCTGCGGAATGTTGATGGGAGTGGGTGTTGGTGGTCCTATGTTGTTGGATGTACTACTATGTTTGAAATTTTGGGAGCTGATTTATTAGGAGGTGTTGGATGCTGGAAATTGAGCTGCTGAATGTTGGTTGCTGCTTGGAGGGGATGTGATAATGGTTTTGTTTATGGTTTTGGTTCTTCTAGTGACCCCATGATGTAACTCTTTTTGGGCATGGGTTGTTTGACTCTACCACACTATTTTTTGCATTCCTTTTTTCTAGTAAATTTTGGGCAGCCAGGAATAGCCTGGTCCTACGCCTTCTTTGCCCTAAACAACTTAAAAACTCTAACAACCCATAAAACCTTAAAAATCCACATAAAACACTAAAACCCCTTTAAATACTTAAAAACCATAAAAAACACTAAAAAATGTAAAAAAATTAAAAACAAATAAACCCTAAGAACTGAAAAAAACTATAAAAAACATGAAACCCCAAAAATCCTAAAAATCCCTTAAACCACTAAAAACCATAAAAATCATAAAAATCCTTAAAATTATCCAAAACATTGAATACCCTAAAATTTGTGAGAGATCGAGGTTCTTGGGAGTAGAACACCCCCAGCTCATTGTGGATTCACCAGAGCAAGTGCTGACTGATGTTGTTGTGCCTGAAGTTAGTCTGAGTGATGACCCTCAGCCCGAGCAGTAGTTTGATAGCCTTTATGCTGATAGGAGGAGTGTTGAGCTACCTGATCCAAGCTACCCCTTTGTTCTATTCAAGAATTTACCCCCTATGTTGAGCTATCTGAATAGATTATGCTGGACTGTTCGAAAATCCCTCCTAAGCCACATCTAAAAGAGATCTTCCAAATGACAGGCCTGCAACCAGTGGTCTTTCTTGGGGATGAGAATGATGAACACATAAGGTTAGGAGAAATTTTTGGGGATTGAGACGATCTTATATACGCTAGCTTGGATATGATCAGGAGGGAGCATGTGGTGATGGGTCTTCCTGGTTCCTCTTGCAGCAACTATAATAGAAAGTTGCGGTCTGTCCCTAGACATGGTAGGCATGAAGACATGGTTGTGTCTGCTGCTACAGCTCACAGAAAGGCCAAGGTGTTGAGTGCTGATGATGTGGTTCAAACAAAGTGGGTGGAGAAGAATATACCACTAGTGAAATAGAGGGCAAGGAGGGATTACTCCTTCCATCCAAGGCAAATGGCTACTAGAGCCTCCTCCAAGGCTAGTAAAGGTGAAGGAAATTCCTAGGGTAGGGAAAATTGGGCTGGCAAAGCAAAGCCGGATGTGGAACTCAGGAAGCATTATGCAGCCTTCTTCAAGAAATATGAATCTTATGAATGGGAGACGGTGGATTTGGATTCTTTCTCTGTCTACGGTACTGGTGGAGATCCTCATAGGGATGGTGAATTTGGTTTGTAGCTATCTTTTCTTTTGCCTTTTGGGTATTTTGAACTTTGGTGTGGGTCACTTGACCCCACCATCCCTTGATTTCTTTCTTTTTTTCTATATATTTTGGTGGGGGGGGGGGTCAGGACTAGTCTGGCCTCACACCTTCCTTGCCTAAAACACTAAAAAGCCCCTAAGAAAACCATAAAAATCTAAAAAAAATTAAAACCTCTAAAAAATATAAAAAAAGCTTAAAACATTAAAACCCCTAAAACCCCATAAAAACCCAAAAACACACAAATAAATAAAAAAACTTTAAACACCTATTTTTTTTATTAAAACACTAAAAACTTTAAAAACCCCAAATAACTCAAAAAACCCTAAAATCTCAAAAATTCCTAAAAGATCCCTAAAACCATTAAAACCCTATAAACCTTCAAAATCCATAATATGCAAAAAAATCCTAAAAATCAACAAAAATACCTATAAATATAATAAAACCCTAAAAATATCTAATAAAACATTAAAAAACATAAAAAACAAAAACAAAAAAAATATTTAAAATGATAAAAACCCAAGAAACCCAAAAAACCATAAAAACCCCCAAAGTATAAAAGACACTAAAAACCCAAAAAAACCATAAAAATCTCTAAAAACATTGATAACCATTCAAACACCAAAATTTATAAAAAAACTACAACAAAAACCTATAATACCCCTAAAAATACAAATAACTATAATAACCCAAAAATCCAAAGAAACCGTGAAAACCCCAAATAATCAAAAAAAATCCTAAAAACCCTAAAAACCATTACAATCTTAAAAAATCCATAAAAATCACTAAAATTTTTTAATACCCTAAAAATTCTGAAAACACTTAGAAATCCATAAAAATCTAAAATCATTTAAAACCCCTAAAAACATAAAAACGAAAAGACCCTAAAACCTTAAAAATCCTAAAACCCCTCTAAATCCATAAAATAAAAAAACCATTATAATCATAAAAAAGATCCAAAATCCTCAAAAACATAAAAACCCTAAAAATCCAAATAAAAGAAATGAAAACCTTAAAAACCTCAATATAAATGAAATCTATAAAAACCTAAAAGATGCTAAAAACACTAAAAGTCCCAAAAAACCTCAAAAAAATATAAAATATACCTAAAAACCAAAAAAATCCCTAAAATCCAATAAAAAATATAAAACCCCACTAAAAACATCAAAAATCCTTTAAACACCAAAAATTATTAAAAAACACTAAAACCCTTAAAACCCCTAAAAAACTCAAAAACCCTAAAAACCCTAAAAACCCCCAAAACCATAAAATCCCTAAAATACTAAAAAACATAAAACCCTCTAAATTCCTAAAAAATCAAAAAACCATAAAAATACCGAAACATTCTAAAAAATCCATAAAAACATAAATACCTATAAAAACTATTGAAAACATTAATAAAGCCTTAAAAACCTAAAATCACATTAAACCCCCCAAAAACCTGAAAACACTAAAAAACCAAAAAAAACCCTAAAAATAATAAAAACACTAAAGACCCCTTAAATCCATAAACACCCTAAAAACCACTAATAACTATAAAACCATTTTTAAACCCATAAGGTTTTTGAAACTATAAGAAACATAAAATCCCTAAAAAGCATAAAAACCCTTAAAACCCACAAAAAAACAAAAAAACCTAAAAACACATAAAACCTCTTAAACTCCCTAAAACCTGTAAAAATACAAAAAACCATAAAAAATCAAAAAAAATGTAAAAACCCTAAAATCCCATAAAACCCTTAAAGAAGACATTAAAAACTACAAACACATAAAATCCCTAAAAACCTAATATGTCTAAAAACCCTAAAAACTATAAAAGAACATAAAACCCCTCAAAATTCATAAAAATCGTAGAAACCTATAAAAATCCAAAAAACACCTAAACATCCAAAAAATTATAAAAAACTCAAAAAACCTGAAAAAAAATTAAGAAAAAAATTCAAACCAAAAAATATTTAAAACCCATAAAAACATAAAAAATGCTAAAAACCCTAGAAGACCAATAAAGCCCTAAAAAATAATAAAAACCCTAAAACCACTGAAAACATTAAAACCCCAAAAAAATTATAAAACCCACTAAAAAATTGAAAAATCATTAAGCACTTAAGACATTCAAAAACATAAAAAACTTAAAAATCCTCGCAAACTAAAAAAACATAAAATCAAAAAATAATAATAAAAATCCCAAAAAAATCAAAATCCCTAAACACCATAATATGAAAAACCTTAATAAGAACATTAAGAAAAGTGGTTGGTGGTGCACTCCCCCGGGTCTCTCTCTCTCTTGGAGCCTCTTCCAGGATTTCCCCTGGATCTAGTTCAGAGCTTTGGCATTGGATCCTTGCTTCTTCCCAGTTCTCGGCGATGGTGTGTCCTGGATTCGCTCTTTGGCCCCAAGGCGGTGGTGGATATCAGTCTTTGATGACTTCGTCTTCCATGGTATTATTTTCTCTGGCTTTCGTACTTTGATATGGCTTTACTTTTTTGCTGGCGCGTCCAAGCTCTGACGGCTATGTTGGTTGCGAGGTCTTCAGTTCGGTCAGATCTGGAATGTGTTTATGTCGATATCTTCCTGCAGCTGAGATTCGAGGTCGCTTTTTCAGATCTAGGGTTTCTGCAGGTGGGTCAACGCGGTCAAGGTAATCAATAATAGAGATGGTTGTTTCAGTGATACAGGTTCTATAATCCTAGATGGATGGTTGTCTACCCTGATTTGCTGCTTTGGTGTCCAGTTTCTCCTCGGAAGGCGCTTCATTTATGTGGGTACATGCTTTCTCTGCAATTATAGACTATTATGATTATGGTTTGGTTTGCTGGATGGGATTGTTGTATGGTTAGGACTGAGTTTCTGGAAAAGTTGGTTTTTGCATTTTTGATTTATTTGATGTTTTTGTGGAAATAGGTGTGTTCCAATTGTTCATGTGCTGATGTCTACGAGTTTGGTGTTGGTGGCTCTGTCTTGATTAGGGTGGATCTCCCTGGTGAGGAAGTGCTGTTTGCTAATGTTTATGGTGTTTTTGTGCTGATTATGGTTGAGTTTCTTGGAAATATGAAAATATGGACTTTAGTGTTATTGGTCTTATGCTGTTGTTGGTGGATCTCTTTGGTAAGGAGGTCTTGGCTGCTGGATGTTGTGAGGTTAGATGATGGTTTCGGACTGGATGAGAAACACATCTAGCACTGGTTCATGAATTTGGTGTGCTGGATGCTGTGGTTTGGTTTGGGAACTGACCGGTTTGTTGTACGAATTTTGGAGTGGGATGAGATGTTGGGTTGATGTTTTTGCTGAAGATGGATTTGGTGTTGCTAGTTGTGAGCTAGTGGTTGGTGGATTTGGTGATGAAGAATGGTGATGCAGAGGAATGGTGTTGATGAACGTTGCTTGGTCCTCGTGTTTCTTTTACTTGTTTTTTGTTTTGTTTTATTTTTTCATTTGTGTTTCCTTTTCATTTTGGGGTTTCTGGGTGTGATTTTGTAAAGGGATTTTGGGTGTGGATCATTTGACCCCCCCTCCCTTGTCTACTATGCCTTTTTTCTCTAATAAATTTTGAGGGGGTCAAAAATAGCCTGACCCTCTCATCATCCTTTCCCTAAAAACCATAATACCCATAAAATCCTAAAAAGCCCCAAAAATCCATAAAAATATAAAAACCCGAATAACACTGAAAAAATAATAAATCATTCAAAACAAAAAAAAAACAGTTAAAAACTCAAAAACCTAAAAATGTTATAAATCATAAAAAATACCCTAAAAATCATAAAAACCATAAAAGCACTAAAAACATATAAAAACCCAAAATACCTACAAAAATCATAAAAAGATAATAAAAAATATAAAAACCCCTTTAACCTATTAAAATGTTAGAAACTCAAAATTCCATATAAACCCTAAATAGCTCAAAAAAATCCTAAAAACAAAAAAAAACCATAAAAACACAAAAAAACATAAAAACACAAATAACCCAAACCCCCATAAAATCCCAAAAATTCATAAATACCCATAAAATTTTTGTAAATCCCAATTAATCCTCAAAAACATAAAATATAATAAAACTATGAAAACCCATAAGAAAACCCTAAAATCCTAAAAAACATAAAACCCAAAAAAAACCTAAAAATGGTTAAAGCCCTAAAAAACCCACAAGAAACCATAAAACCCCAAAAACCCATAAAATACCCAAAAATCCCAAAAAAACTCTAAATCCCTTTATACAACTAAAACATTTAAAAAATATTAAAATAATAAAACCCTTAAAAATACTAGAAAACACTAAAATCCTAAAACCATAAAAAAACCTTAAAACCCCTAAAAACCCTAATATCCCTCAGTATACCTAAAACCTTAAAAAACATAAAAATACAAAAATAACCCTCAAAATACAAAAATAACCCTAAAAATCCAAAAATAACATATAAAACCCAAAACCCATAAAACCAATAAGAAAATCATAACGACCCAAAACTTCTTAAAACCCCTATATAACCTAAAAATGCTAAAAACACAAAAAAAAATCCAAAAAACCCCAAAAACCATAACACAACCTAAAACATTAAAAACAATAGAAAAAAAAATAAAAAACCCAAAACACCACTAGAAAATCTAAAAACTCTTTAATCCACTAAAAACTTTAAGAACTAAAAAATACCCTTAAAACCCTAAAAATACATAAAAAACACGAATAACCCAAAAAAACCACAAAAAATCAAAAAACCTGAAACCACCTAAAAACCTCAAAAATAAAAAAAACCCCTAAAAAACATAAAAATTCTAAAAAATACCTAAAAACGTAAAAACCATTGAAAACCCTAAAAACCCCTATGAAAACAAAAAAAAACAAAAAAAAACACTTAAAACACCTGAAAACCCTAATAATGCTAAAGTCAATAAAAAACCATAAAACCATAAATACCCATAAAACCCTACAAAATCCATAAAAACCTAAAACCCTTAAATCCTATAAAATTTCAAAAAACCCCTATAAATCCCCCAAAAATGTAAACCCCCTAAAACACTGAAAATTCCTAATACAACCATAAAAACCTATTGAAAATAAAACCCCTAACAGTCCGTAAGAACCCCTAAAACTCATAATACACCAAAAAAACCTTAAAAACCATGAAACCCTAAGAAAACATAAAAAACCACTAAAAACTCTAAAAAAACATGAAACACTAAAGACCCCCAACCTACAAAAACAACAAAAACCTTAAAACCCCAAAAAACACAAAAAATATCCCAAAAACCCCTAGAAATATATAAAAATATTAAATATCCATATAAATCTAAAAAAACACTGAAAAATCCTAGAAAATCCATAAAAACAAAAACAAATTAGTTAAAACCCCTAAAACAGAAAAAACACTAAAAACCCTAAAATCCAAAATAGGTAATAAATCACCTAAAAAAATAAAAACACTTAAATTCCTTTAAAACCCATTTAAATCAATAAATAATTTAAAAAACTTTAGAAAAATAAAAAACACTAAAAACTCAAAAAAATCCTAAAAACACAAAAAACAATAAAAACCCTAAAACCCATAAAACACCCAAAAACACTAAAAATCAATAAAATACCTAAACCCATAAAAATAACTTAACTCTAAAGATACATAAAAATTTAAAACCCCATAAAAACCCTAAAAACCCAAAAAAATAACTTAAAATCCTAAAAATAATTAAATCCACAAAATAACTGATGAAAACTAAAACACTAAAAACCCTAAACATTTTAAATCCCTAAAAACCATAAACCATAAAAAACCACTAAAAACCTAAAAAATAATTTAAAATTCACTAAAAACCATAAAAAAACATTAATCACCTAAAAAAATTAAGAAACTCTAAAAACTATAAAACCCTAAGGTAAATTTAAAACCCTTGAAAACCAAAAATTCCATAAAAATCCTAAACCCATAAAACCATAAAACCCCTTAAACGCCTAAAAATCCCTGATAATGAAAACTTGATAGGAGATGGATGCGCAAGTGGGGGGCTCGGGCATTTCTGTGGAACCTGCAAGCACAGTGACTCCCTTGAATCGAGAAGTGGTAGATCCCGTGCAAAAACCTGATTTTGAACCTGTTGGGCATAATGTTCTTTTCCAATTTTGCAATACTCGTGTTGTTAAACCTGATCAACCAGCGGACTCTTCCTTGGATGTGTCGAAAAAGAACTTTTCAGAGGTTGTCAAATATGCGGCATCATCTTCCTTCTCTAATTTCGGCATTCCCTCAAATGGTTGTGTTATTAAGAAAGGAAAACGATCTCATGTGTCTGCCAATCAGGAGGCTATTGAGGAGAGAAATAAGCTCTGTAAATTATCGATCATTGCTCGGTTAGTCATACCCAAGGGAGAGAGACTATGGAGATTCGCAGAGATTGTTAAGTGAGTTGCTGAGATCTGGGGTTTCTCAGACTGGAAAATGATAGCCATGGGACGAGGCTTCTATCACATTGTTTTTCCATCTGATGAACACAAACGATGTGCCTGGAGTTTCGGATCACTTTCCCTCAAGCTTGGTCTTCTACGAATTCAAGACTGGGATCACAATTTTGATCCAAAAAGTGTAAAGAATACCTTCACTCAAGTTTGGATCTGCATCCGAAAATTTTATTGGTTTTATTGGCATCCCCAGATTCTATGGGACATTGCTTCTTCTGTAGGTTTTCCTATCTGTATTGACAGATAAATAGAAAACCCAAGATTTGGGCATTATGTTCAAGTCCTTTTTGAAGTTTACATGGACAATACTTTGGTTGAAGAAGTGGTGCTTAACACATTGGATGACAACATCATGCTGGAAATTCAATATTAAAGAAGACCCATGTTCTGTAGTAATTGCTTATTTCTTGGAAACTCCATCAATGAATGCAGGAGGTTGAAGACCTGTTTCATTTTCAAGGCAAAAGGCCATGAAGACAGTTCGTGTCCAGTTTCAGAAAAGAAAGAAATGACCCATAAAGATACATCTCTCCCATTGCAAGGCAATGAAAACATCCAAACTGGTGCTCTAGTTATGTTAGAACTGGTTAATGAGCCCAGTGGCTTAGCTCCTGATAATGCTGAACAAGTTGTCTTTGTTGAATAACTCAAGGCCACTGCAAGTGCTTTAGCTCTTCTTGAGAAGAATGGCCCAGCTTCTGTTCATGCCGATCAAGTTGCTCCTGTTAAACAACTTAAGGATGCTGTTAGTGCTTCGGTTCCCCTTGATCCTAGTGGCTCAGCTCCTGATAATGCAAGGAAAACAGTCCCTCTTGAGCAGCCCAAGGACACTGCATGTGTTCTGGTTCCCCTAGGAGACTCTGAACCTGGCTTTCCCCCCTTTCAGCATCTTCGCACGCCTCTCTGGCTTCTGAGATACCCTCTCCTTCTCTTGATGAAACTAGTATTACAATTGCTGGAAATATGCATGATACACCTGCACCTGATTTTTCATATACCATTGACGTGAAGGCTACAGATACACATGCACCTATTTTTGCAGATACCATTGAAGTGCAGGATACAAAAACGAACATCCCTAATTCTGAAGTTTTCATACATGTTCTTGCAAGAAATGTCACTAAGGCTAAATCGATCGCAATTCCTCACAACGAGGGGATTTTTGTTACTAATGCATTCTCTTCTATATCTGGAAAATTCTCGGCTGACCAGGCAGCCGACAATCAAGAGATTGATATCTGCTCAAATGTGATTTCTTTGGCCTCTACCCATGAGGCCCCAAAAAACTGAGCAAATCATCATGAAACCTCCTGGAAGCCCCCCCCCCCCAATTAGGGTGGAATGTCCAAAGGATCTCCCAAAGATATGCAAGCTCTACCTCACCTGAGAGGCAATGGTAATCAATGAAGATATTATTATTGAACTTCTAGGGGATTGGGAATTCTCCCACTGCAGCAGCCCTTCGGAACATTCTCATTACTAACAAACCTTCACTCATGGTCGTTGCTGAGCCATTAATCTGTTTTGAAAATTGGAAGAGTTTCAACTGGGACGCTCTAGGTTATATGTTTATTGCACACAACAGAGGTTCTACCAATCTTGAAAACTTATGGGTTTTGCGACAGAATGACTTGCAACTTGATAATCTTGATATTAGTCAACAACTAATCACAGTCCAAACTCATTTGCAAGATATCTCCTTCTCTTTCTCTTTTGTCTATGCTTCTTGCTCTTACATCATAAGAAGAGATCTTTGGAGTGATCTATATGCTCTCAGTGAGAATATGGCTCATAATTAGGTCATCATTGGTGATTTCAATGTTATTCTCTGCCCAGACGAAAAAATTGTCCCTCACTTATCCTGAACTGCTGCAAAAGAATTTCATTGTAGTGTGGATCAATTCAATCTCACTGAAGTTCCTATTTCAGGTGCTAAATTCACTTGGGGAAGATTCACTGTCAATGGGAGGCAAGCCGGCAAAATCGATAGGTGCTTTATGCAAGTTAATGATGTTGGTGCTCCATCTGACATTTAAGGATTTACTATTCCCAAATTTAATTATGATCATAACCCCATTGTTGTCGACATTCGTGAGGGTAGCAAGAGAATCATCCCCTTACCTTTCAAGTTCAACAATGACTCCCAGTTGCAGGGAAGTTGTCCTGGATGGTTGGAACTCCATTTTTTATGGTATTCCTCATTTTGTAGTTTCTTCAAAGCTTACGGAAATTAAAAGTCCGCTAAAAGTTTGGAGTAAACTCTCTTTCTCAAAAATTGATGATGAGATCAAGGATGCAGAATATCAGCTGGCATCTTTTCAGGAAAATAATCAACAAGGGGATGTTCCTACTCATGAGGAACTTGAGCTTCAAAAAAAGCTGGATGATCTTCTTGCTCTTAAAGAAAATCTGGAAAAAAATCATTTCAATGTTCGATGGATCAAAGATTCTGACAGAATCTCAAAGTTCATCCATCATTTGCAATGGGAGAAAAGGGTTCATAAAGGACCCAATCGTATCCAAATCAATGGTACAACCTTGGTTGAGGATAAAGAGATCACTGAAGCGGTTTTTGATCACTTCAAAGCTCTTTATGATGATGATAACATGCTTCCTTCTCCATCAATTGCTGAATGTGTTGAGAAATGTGTGGATGACTCATAGAATAGTGATATGATCTCTCCGCCTCTTGAGGATGAAGTCAAATCTGGTCTTTTTTCTCTCAATTCTAATAGTTCCCCCGGGCCTGATGGATTTACCAACAAGTTCATCATTTTCTATTGGGATATCTTTCATACAGAAATTACCAATGCTGTCAGGGGTTTCTTTGTCTCAGGATCAATTCCTTTTGGAGCCAACTCCAATTTTATTGCCATGCATCCTAAAAAGTAAGCTGCAATTGATATTGGGTATTTTAGACCAATTGCCATTGGAAACACCATCCCAAAGATTATTAGCAAAATTATTGTTCTGAGGTTGGGGAAGATTATTGGCAACATGATCACACCCAATCAATTTGGCTTTGTTCCTGGGCGAAGCATCCAAAACTGCCTATATATGGCCTCTGAAGGAGTGAACATCATGTGGAAGAAATCCAAGCATGGGACTTTTGCACTAAAATTGGATATATCCAAGGCCTTTGATACCATCTAATGGAACTTTCTCTTCAAGGTTTTGAGCATATATGGGTTTTCATCCAAATTTATCACTCTGATCTCTACCATCTTGGAGAGTGCCAGAATATCTGTTCTGGTTAATGGGGCACCAAAAGTATTCTTTCAATGTACACGAGGGGTCAGAGAGGGGGATCCTCTATCTGGAACCCTATTTTCACTTGCAGAAGATTATCTGAGTCACTTTGTTAGGAATGCAATGATGGCTGGATTCTATTGTCTCATTAAAGCTGGGAAGGACTCTTTTGTACCCTCACACCTTTTTTATGCTGATGATATTATTCTCTTTAGGCAGTCTAATATGTGAACTATATCATCTATCTGGAAAATCTTTACTCACTAGGAAGATGTTGTCGGACAGGCCATCAGCTAGAGCAAATCATCTATTGTCTTTGAAAAGGGAACTTCCTCTGTGAGGAAAATTAGAATTGTCAGACACCTTGGTGTCAAAAAATGATCCTTGCCATTCAATTATCTTGGGGTTCCCATTTTTTGGGGGAAGGAAAAGCGTTGCCACTTAGAAAGAATCTCCGTCAACATCACAAAACAACAGGCTAAATGGAAGGGAAAGTCCCTGTCTCAAGAAGGCAGAGTATGTCTTATCAACTCTCTCATCACCTTGATTTTTCCTCATGTCTTTTCCATATATAAATGTCCGAAAAGCCTGATTAAATCTCTTCAAGCCAAGATTTGGAATTTTTCATGGACAGGATGTATTAATGAAAATAAATTGGTTATTGTAGCCAGGAAGGACTGCATCAAACCCACTGAAATGGGTGGTCTTGGAATTAAGGATATCAGGGTTTTTAATGAGGCTTTTCTTGCCAAATTCACCTGGAATCTCTTCACACACAAAGAAGGGGAACTGGATTTTCTTAAAGACAGGTTTACTAACCACTTGTGAAATGGCTATACTGGATACATACTCTCCTCTGTTTGGTCCACAATTAAATCATCATATAATGACATTATCTCTCAGTCGATTCGGGCTCTTCCAAAGCATTCCAATTTGTACTATTGGATAACTCTGTGGATCGACTTTCCTCTTGATGAAGTCATGCAGGTACCTCAACGCCTCCAGCACATGTCCATCAATGATCTTAACGCAAGGCTGATGGAGCTGGATGGAATTTTACCAGTGCACATCACTTCCCAGATTCAGCGCTACGACTTCATTGATTATGATACAATCACCTGGAAGCCGAACCTTATTGGTCAAATCACTACAAGGGAGTTCTATAATCACAAATTGCGGAAAGGTCTGGACTCCCCTTCATGGATTCTGAAATTTAAGTACAATTTCATTCCCCCTCTACACTTCCTTCTCCTATGGAATATCTGGAGAAATCGGCTGCCTATGCATAGGCAGTTGCAAAGAGCTGGATGGAATCTTGTTTCGGTCTGCAGCCTCTATTTACGGGATGCTAAAAGTGTACAAAACCTCTTTGTTGAATGCATCCTTGCGCACAAATTATGGAACCACATTCAAGATGTATTTGGTCTCTACCTTCCCTCTGGAACCTTTTCTCAATGGATGATTTTTATTACAGAATTCAATTGCAGTGAGCAAATTCATAACCTTCTTCTTGCTGCTTCAGCAGCAATTGTTGCCTTCTTATGGGCTGTGAGAAATTCTACTATGTTCTGCAATAAATCATGTTCCATACATGAGGGTATTATTTCCATGCACAGTGTTGTTCGGATGGCTTGGTGTATCCAAACATGTACTATGAACAACTGTTTTAATGACCTTGTCACCCCCCGCACTCTTGATTTTCTGGCAGGGTCAAAAAACCAATGTTGATGAAGTTCATCTGATGGATCCCACCAATCCCGTCATGGATCAAAGTTAATGTTGATGGCGCGGTAGCAGGTTCACCAAGTCCTTCAGGTTGTGGTGGTGTTTTCCGCACCTGTCGAGGCTTTGTCAAGGGAATTTTTTATCATTTTATTGGGAATGGTTGCACCTATGAGGCAGATATTTGGGCTATCATCAAAGCTATACATTTTGCAAACCAATTTGGGTGGTTGCATCTCTGGATCGAATCTGACTCGATGTTTGTGGTGGAGGCTCTTCGTCAAAATTCTAGGAAGGTTCCAAGGCGGCTTCTACCTCAATGGGTTGACTGTCTTAGCTTATCCAAGAATCTGAATCTCCAGATCACTCACGCATATAGGGAAGTCAATATGGTTGCTGATGTCCTCTCAAAAATGGCTGTTGAAGAATGTTGTTCGTGATGGTCCTTTATTGCTCTTTCTTTTTGTGCGTCCCATGTTGACTCTGACATAAAGGGTACTACACGTACCCGAGTGCATAAGTCCCCCCTGTAATTCCTTGTACTTTCCTTTTAGTTTTATTTTAAGTTATCGAGCTCCCATCTTGGTCCGCGCCTTCTTTTCCCTAAAAATCCCTAAAAACCCTAAAAACAGGAAAAAATATCCGAAAAACCCCTCAAAATCAATAAAAACCTAAAACCCATAAACCAAAAAAAGAGTAAAAAAATATTAAAAAACATAAATACGCTTAAACCACCTGAAAACCTAAAAACTCTAAAAACACTAACAAAAACTAAAACGAAAAAACCATAAAAACCCCGAAAAATATTAAAACTCTAAAAACCCATAAAACATAAGGGTCATGCATTGTGGGGTTCTTGTGGGCTTTTCACTAAACCAGGAAGCCTCCTACATTACTGACCATGTTCAGGAAGATATAATAAAGATGAATCACAACATGGATCTGATCCCTAAAGAGAGGGTCATGATTGAGGAGGCCATTGCGAAGTAAAACAAGCCTGTCGGGGTCCATGTTGACTCACGAAGAAGGAAGTCGAGGATAGACTACTCTTATTTTCGAAAGACTGTGTCTACAAGAGCCTCCTGGAAGGCTATGGAAAATGCCTCTGGAAGGGGCGGAAGGGCTATCAAGGTGCATCGTAATGTGGATCAACAACAGCTTAAGGAGTATTACTCTAACTTTCTCAAGCAATATGAATCATCTGATTAGGAGTCTATGGATTCAGATGCTTCCTATGGGTATGGTGCTGATGGGGATCCATATGGAGATGATGCGGCCTATGGATATAATGCAGAGGGTGTCACCCATGGCACTACTATTTATGACTTCGATGGCGATGTTTACTGACTTGTTTTTCTCTTGGGTATTTGCTTTTTCCTTCTTTTTTTGATTTGGGGTCGTTAAGGGTTTTTGTGTGTGGGTTGATTGACCCCTCCCCATGCTTGTCTGTAGTGTCTCTTTTTTCAAATAAATTTTTGAGGGAATAATATTAGCCTGGCCTCGCACCTTTCTTTCCCAAAAAAACCAAAAAACCAAAAAAACCCTAAAAACCCTAAAAAACCCTAAAAACCCTAAAAACCCTAAAAATGGATAAAGCCCTAAAAAACCATAAAAATCGTAAAAACCCTAAAATTCCTTAAAAAAAACCGTAAAACCTTAAAAAATCAAATAAAACCTTGAAAACCAAAAAAAATTAAAATGACATGAAAACATTAAAAAATTGATAAATCCCTTAATACCCTAAAAACCCTATAACCCTAAAAACCATGAAACGCATGAAAACAAAAAAAATGAAAAAACTCATAATCCCCCTAAAAACACTAAAAATAACTCTAAATAATGATAAAAACACCAAAAACCTTAAAAACCACATAATCTAAAAACACCATAAAAACCCAAATAACTAAAACACTGAAATAACCCAAACCCCCCCTAAACCCCCTAAAATCCCTTAATATACCTTAAAACTCTAAAAAATGTAAAAATCCTTCAAAAGACCGTACAATCCATAGATACATAAAAAGACCCCCAAAAACCCCAAAGAAAATATTAAAGACCAAAAAATACTTGAAACCCATTAAAAACATAAAAAATGGAAAAATTATTAAAAAACCCTTAAAACACTAGAAACTATAAAAACCCTTTAAAACATAAAAAAATAAAAAAAATAAAAAACATAGATGAACAATAAAACTCTAAAAACCCTTTAATCCCCTAAAAACATCACAAACTTAAAAAAATCCTTGAAAATATGAAAAAAAAAGAAAAACCAAAAAACCCAAAAAAATCATAAAACCTTTAAAAACCATGGAAAACCCAAAACACCATAAAATTCCATAAAAACCCTAAAACTCAAAAAAATTCTAAAAATACCAACAAATTTGAAAAATTAAAAAACTCTAAAAATAATGAAGAAAACATTAAAAACCTAAAGCCCCTAAAAACCTAAAAACACAAAAAACACTAAAAACCCCTAAATCCACTCAAAATCTCTAAACCCCCTAAAAATCATAAGAATTCTAAAAAATCCCTAAAAAGGTAAAAAACCCTAAAAACCAGAAAATACCGTAAAAAACCTCAAAAACCTAAAACAACATTAAACCCCAAAAACTCTAAAAGAACAGAAAAAATCTAAGAACCCATAAAATCATAAACCCTAAAAACCAATAAAAACCCATAAAAACCTAAAAACCAAAAAAATATAAAAACCATTTAAACCCCTAAAAATTATAAAAAACTCTTAATAACCATAAAACCGTTAAAAATTCAAAAAACCCTTAAAACCCAATAAAACCATAAAAACCATAAAATCACTAAAAACCCTAAATCCTTAAAAATCATTAAAAACCATAAAAAATAATAAATATCCTAAAATTTCCTTAAAAATACGTAAAAATGTAAAAAACCATAAAAACCTTGAAACCCCTAAAAGAAAAATAAATAGAGAAAAATAAAACCCCTAAATTCAAAAAAAAAACTCTAAAACCCTAAAAACAATAAGAACCATAAAAAACCCTAAAACCACTAAAAAATTAAAAACACTAAAACCCATAAAAATCCAAATATCCCCCTAAAACTATAAAAACCCATAAAATCCTAAAAACTCAAAAAATACCTTAAAAACTAAAAAATATTAAAAGCCTTAAAGATAACTTAAAAACTGAAAAATAATAAAAATACTAAAAAATCCCCAAAAATTCTTAAGAACATAAAAAAATATAAATCCCTTAAAAATATGATGTAGAGGTTGGAAGCCTTTACAACCTTCAATCACTTTCAAGGGTTGGATACTGAGTAAGAGGTGAAAGGGTCTCTGCTTGCTAACTCTTAGAGTACGAGGTATGCTATATAGGGGAGTGAGGTGAAGGCCATTGATGCTAGGCATGATGGAGGGAGTGCGGTCCAGAATGCTAATGAAGCTAAGATATTGTTGGACACTACTAGGAACTTGGATGGTGCCATTGAGAAAGAGAAAAGGGACGTGAAAATTCTTGGCCATAACTGTGATGATATTGTTGTGGATGAGGATAAAGTAAGCAAGATTCCTAGGGGGAGGGGATCGGGTCTCCGGTTTCTTATGCTAGGAACATGTGGTTGGATATACAGATGATGAGTGAGGAGCAGGTAGTTGTTGTTAGGTCTGGTGGAGGGAGTGTGACCCAGAATGATAGTGAGATCGAGCCGATATTGGACACCATTGGGCATTCGGTCGGTCCTAGTGAGTAGTGACAAAGGGTGATGTCGGGGCTTGTGTAGATTATACCCTCCTGCCGAGGGGAAGTCATCAAGCAGCCTAGGGAGTAGGGGGAACTGTAGTAGGCCCTCGCTTGTGTGCCGTAGTGTGGGGTTCTTGCTGACTGCTCCCTCAATCTGGAAGCTTCCTTCATCCCTAAGAAAAAAAATTTCTAGGGGGATGATGGAAGGATGTATCAAAATATGGCTATGATCATTAAGGATAGGGCTTTTCTAGAGGTAGCTACTTCTGATGGGAAGGAAAATAATCCTGCAACACTCTCTCCAGACCCTCGAAAGCAGAAGATGAGGAAGGACTATTCGACTTTTCCAAATATAGTGTCCACGAGATCCTCTTGCAAAGATAAGGAAGTTTCCTCTGGCAGGGGCCAGACTATCAAGGTGCAGCTGAATGTGGAGAAGAAACACCTAAGAGAGTATTAAACTTCCTTCCTAAAGAAATATGAATCATCTGAATGAGATTTGGTGGATTCAGATGCTTCCTCTGGTTATGGTACTATAGGGGACCCATATGGGGATGGAGATGTTGATTTGCAGCTCCTTCTTTTTTTCTCTCTTGATTTGGGGTCTTTTGGGTTTTTGGTGTCTTGGGGGGTCTAGGGTTTTTTCGTGTGGGTTGTTTGGACTCACCCTTCCCTTGTCTGATTTCTTTTCTTTTAATAAAATTTGGGGGGTAGGAATAGCCTTGTCTCTCACTTTCCGTGCCCTGAAACAATAAAAATCATAAAAAACTAAAAAATATTTAAAAAACACAAAACCCTAAAAAATATATAAAAACCTGAAAAATCCCTAAAAAAACCTTTAAACCCAAAAACCACTTAAATCCATAAAAAACCAAAAAATGATAAACCCTAAAAAACTAAAATCCGAAAAAACCTATAAAACCCATAATACCCTTTAAAACAAATAAAAACACAAAACACATTAGAATCTATAAAACCCCTTTATACCTGTTACAAAATTTTAAAAACATTAAAAAACCTTAATACCCTAAAATCTCAAAAAACCATACAACCCCAAAAAAGGCAATAAAACACCAAAAACCTTGAAAAACCCCAAACTAGTCAAAATCCCTATAAACCATAAAAACTATAAAAACTATAAAAAATACCTAAAACTCCCTAACAACATAAAAAACCCTAACAACATGGAAATATGCTAAGAAAAACAGAAAACCTAAAAACATTTAAATCCCCAAAAAAACTAAAAACTATTGAAACCCTAAAACCCATAAAAACCCATAAACCCCTAAAAACCTAACAAATCCTAAAAAATCCAAAAAACCCTAAAACCCACTAAAAACCCTTTAAACCCCTAAAACATTAGAAACTCTAAAAAACATTAAAAACCCTAATTAAACTCAAAACACCCATAATCCCCAAAAACCCATAAAAACTCTAAAAACCATATAAACCCCTAAAACTCCTCAAAATTCAAAAATACCATAAACCACTTAAAAATTATTTAAAAGCACAAAAATTCCATAAAAATTTAAAAAAACCCAGAAAAACACTATGAAAACATTAAAAACCTAAAAACACTAAAAACCCCTAAAAACTTAAAAAACACTAAAAAATCAACCCCCCCCCCCCAAAATCCCTAGAACTCACAAATACCACCAAATACATTAAAACCCTAAAAAACATATAAAAACAAAAAAACCCCTAAAAATCTAAAAACTCTTTAAACCTTGAAAAATGTTAAAAAACTCTAAAAACATTAAGACCTGTGAAAACTCAAAAATCACATAAAATCCCCAAAAAACCATAAAACTCCTAAAAAATAAAAAAAACCTAGAAACACTAAAAATACTTATAAAACCTAAAAACCATAAAAATACAAAAGAACCATAAAAATCCCTAAAAAGTTATAAAACCAGAAAACCTTAACCCCCACCCCCCAATCCTGACAAAACTAAAGAAATATAAAACCTCAAAAAACATAAAAACCCCTAAAACACCTAAAACCCTAAACTTTAGACAACTAAAAACTCCCTAAAAGCATTAAAACCCCCTAGAACACAAAATAAACTCTAAAACGGCCAAAAAACTGAAGGTCCCTAATTTATACGAGCACTACCCACAAATGTCGATTTATGATTCAGAGTTCCAAACTGCTTCTTCTCTGCATAGCCTGACCTTGGTTGCTCAGTTTGTGAATCATCGGCCCTCAGTTGCCTCCTTTGACAGATTTATTTTTGATTTGTGGAATCTTTAATATCGAGTGACTGTCAGCTTGATGGATAGCCATCATCTCATGATTCTCTTCTCATTGGGGGAGTACTTGATTTTCACATGTTCCTCAGCCCCTCAAACCTTCAATGGGATTAGATTCTTCCTCTTCAGATGGATATTTGATCTTCACATGAATTGTGACTCGCTGATGTTTGCCACTTGGGGTAGGTTTCCGAAAATGCCCCTCACTTTCCAAAATACGGAAATCATCTGTATGCTTGGAAACCTCGTGGGTCGCTTCCTATGCCCTGATAGCAGAACTCAGGTCGTTTAACATCTAGTTGCTCTATGGGCTTGCATAGAGGTGGATGCTTCCAAAGCACTTGTCGACAGGGTTTGGATTGTTGTTGGTAAGGAATATCGGTACAAGCAACTTGTTATCTTCAAATCACTAGTGGAATTTTTCTCTTCTTTCAAGAAGATGGGCCATTTTAGGGTTGACTGTAGGAGTGGTAGAAGAAGTAGAGATGTTGTGGCGCTGAATCATGGGGTTCCAGATTTGGGTTTGCCAGTGCGGTTTTACGTGCTTTTTGGGGATCATGTGGTTGTTCCTTTTTAAGAGGTCCCCATGAAGTTGGCTCTCAAGCCAGCACTGAGGGACTCATATGTCTTTGAATGGCTGAATAGGGACCTTGGTTTCATGGGTGACATGGTGGTGATGAACTCTTTGGAAAAGGGTTGTGATCTTATTGTGCAGGGATGCTTGCATCAGGCTTTGGTTGAGAATGGGATGGTGGTGGATGGTGATTGGAGAGCTTTTTTGTGCAATGTTATTGATGGAAAATATTGGATCCATGATCCCTCTAGTGTTGCTTTTGATGGGGAAGCAAAGGTACTACTAGACACTTCAACCGCGGTGTAGGTTGGGGCAGTGGATTCAGATGCCTCGGTGTCTGTTAGACTTCTAGGAGTGCCTCTTGCTAGGATGTGGGAGAGATGGAAGAGATGCAAGACAAGAGTCCTGTCAATGGGAAGGATGGAAGATGGGTGGTGAAAGCTTTGGCTTGAGCCCCCTTGTGTAATAGGTTTTCAAGTCTCGAGGACTTATCTAAGGGTGTGGCTGCGGAAATGGAGGTTGTGGGTGAGAAGGGGATGGTGGAGGATCAATGGGACGCGACCAATCTAGAGGGAGGGACATGGAATGAACCCTTTCATGATTTGAGCTACTCCAGTTCTGGGACGCGGCTGCAGGCTTTTGATGAAGGGGATGATACGGTAGCATCTGGTAGCAATGGGTAGGTTGACGCAGATGGAAGTATGGCGGACCAGGGTCCTGTGGCTGGGCAGGCTGGCACTGCTGGGGGTGTGCTTGTAGAAGGGAAGGTGTATAAGAAGGGGGAGGGAGCTGATTAGAGAGATGTGGCCCACTTCAGTCAGGTGCTGGGGGAGGAGGATAAGCAGGGGAGGTACATGGGAAATGGGAGTTGACGAAGCAGTGTTCTGTGATAATGGAGGGCTCCCTGTAGCATAGGCTGGGGCCCTTGGATTTGGTGGTGCATAAAGGGGTTTCTGCTGGTGAATCATTGCAGGGGGATCTGGATTATTTTTCTCGTGAACAGGGGGAGGATGCTGATCTTAGGGAGGTGATGGAACTGGTTATGGAGGTCTGCAAGTTGCTAGGGAGGAGGGGCGATTGCACCTGGCCCTGGATAGTGTGGTGTCCCCCAGCCGCGGGGATCTTACGGACTGCTCCCTGAATAGGGAAGTATAGTTCATCCCTGATCAGGATGTTTTCCCGGAGGATGCTCGACGGATGAATTATAATATGGATATGATTAGTAAGAAGAGGGCCCTATTAGAGGTGGCCATTCCATTTGGGAAGGAAAACTAAACTGTAGAGATCTCTCTAGAACCCCAAAAGTGAAAGCCAAGGAAGGACTACTCCACTTTTCCAAAGACTGCATCCACGAGAGCCTCTTGCAAAGCTAAGGAAGTTTCCTATGGCTGGGGAGGTTGGTCTGTCAAGGAAAAGCTTAATGTGGAGCATAAATGTCTTAGATATCACTACACTTCCTTATAAAATCAATACGAATCATCTGAATGGGAGTCGGTGGAGTCGGATGCCTCCACTGGTTATGGTGCTGATGGGGACCCTTATGGGGATGGAGAAGTTGATTTTTATTTCCTTCTTCTTTCCCTTCTTCTGATGGTTTTGAGGCTACTGGATGCTAGTTGCTGATTGGCAAGGAGGTGATATTGGGGAAAATTCAGTTTTTCTGCTTTGTTTGGTTTTGTGTCCTTTCTTTGGGTTTTCTTTCTTGGGTATTTTGGTTTTGGGGTTGTAAAGGGTTTTGGGTGTGCATCTTTTGAACCATCCCCTCCCTTGTCTTCTGTGACTTTTTTTCTAATAATTTCTTTTTGTGGGGGGGGGGGTTGGGAATAGCCTGAACCTCACATCTTCATTGCCATAAAAATCACTAAAATTATAGAAAACCCTAATACCGTAAAAAATGTAAGAAAAAAATAAACACATTAAAACACTTAAGACCCCTGAAAACCTAAAAATTCTAAAAACCCTAAAAACCCTAAACAGACCTAAAAACATGATAAACCATAAATCCATAAAAACCTTAAAAATCATAAAAACCATAAGAACCATAGAAACAAATAAAAACTCTAAAAACATTCAAAACCCAAAAATGTTAAAAACTATAAAAACCATAAAACACTAAAAACTGAAAAAACCAACACAAATACCAAAAAAACCCAAAAAACCATAAATTACCTTAAAAATCACAAAATCCTGAAAAAACCCAAAAAACCTATAAAGACGTATAAAGGACTCAAAATCGCTAAATATCTAAAAAAACCCTATAACCATGAAAACCCTAATAAAACCATAAAATCCAAAAAAATTTACGAAAACCATTAAAATTAAAAAAACACCAAAAACCCTAAAAACCCCTATAAATTATATTAACCCCTTAAAATCTTGAAGAACCTATTAAAACCCTAAAAACACTAGAATATTCAAAACAACTTTAAACCCCTAAAAGGGTTACAAACTCTAAAAAAACCTTGAAACACATAAAAACACAAAAAACCCAATAAAACTGGCAAAATTATGAAACCCCTAAAACCAAAAAAACTATCAAAATGACTAAAACCATAAAACAAATAAAAATCATTAAGAATCCTTAAAAATTCATAAAAAATATAAAATCATAAAAACCCTATAAAAACCTTGAAAACCTAAAAACACATAAACACCCAAAAGACATAAAATATGCTAAAAGCTTAAAAACTCTGTAAAATCCAAAAACCGTAAAAAACCATAAAAACCCATAAAAAATTAAAAAACCGTAAAAACCCATAAATAACCTAAGATTATAGTGAAAACTCTAAAAACGCATAAACTATTAAAGATGATAAAAATTATAAAATACATTAAAAACCCAAAAAACTCAAAAAAAATCCATCAAAACCAAAAGAAAAATCAGAAAAACCCAAAAAACCCTTGAAAATGTAAAAATCCCTAAGAACAAAAAAACCATAAAAATCCTAAGATGTCCAAAAACATAAGAAACCTAAAAAATGAAAATTCCGAAGAAAACTTAAAAAAACTAAAAACAATTAAAACCCTGAAGAAACATAAAAAATTCCAAAAACCCTAAAGTACACTAAAACCCAAAAAAACAGTAAAAACCATAAAACCCCTAAAACCCTTAAAAACCCATAAAACCCACAAAGACTTCTAAAAACTCAAAAAATCTTTTAAACCCCTAAATACATTAGAAACACTAAAAATCCTTTAAACCCTAAAAATTATAAACCATTAAAGACTAATAAACCAATAAAACCCCAAAAATCCTAAGAAACCCCTAAAATACCTCAAAACCCTAAAAATGATAAAAATCCTTGAAAATCCTTAAAATATTAAGAAACGTTAAAACCTCTAAAACCCCTACAGACCATAAAACCCGAAAAACACATAAAACCCAAAACATTAAAAAAATTCAAAAAACCAGAAATGCCTTAAAAAACCTTAAAACCAAAAATCCCCAGAAAACATTAAAAACCCTAAAAACCCATAGAAACGTTGAAAACCAATAAAATATCTAAAACCTTTAAAACTCTAAAAACATTAAAAAAACTATAAAAACCATAGTCCCCTAAAACCCAAAAAAAGATAAAAACCCAAAAAACCAAAAAACCATAAGGACCATAAAAATCCTAAAACCCCTAAAACCCTTAAAATACCAAAAACCATAAAAAAATAAAAAATATTTAGAAAAATGTAAAAAACCCTAAAAATATAAAAACCCATAAAACCCATAAAAAAACCTAAGAAAACCTAAAAACATTTAAAACCACTAAAATCTAAAAAGCCTAAAAAATAAAACCCCCTAAAACCCCTAAAACCCTAAAAACCATAAAACCCACTAAAAACCTTCCTAAACCATAAAAACACTAAAAAAAATAAATAAACACTTTCAACCACCAAAAATGTTAAGAAAATCTGAACAATTTTAAAAACAAAAAAAAACTCAAAAAACCCCTAAAACACAACAAAATACCATAAACACTCTAAAAACTCTAAAAAACCCTAAAACTACAAAAATCTCAAAAATCTTATAAAACTATACAAATCATAAAAGATCCATAGGAATCCGTAAAACATAAAGAAAATATAAAAACCATGAAAACGCCAAAGAAAACCTTAAAAAGAAAATTACACATAAAACCCCAAATAATGCTAAAAATTCTAAAGACCCTAAAAATCATAAACCCCCAGAAACATTAAAAAAACCTAAAACCCATAAAACACCAAAAACAACTAAAAAATATAATAAAACATTAAATCCCTAAAATGCCTAAAAACATAGAAAATTATAAAAAACCCTAAAAACCCAAAAAACCATAAAACCCCCCCAAAACACTCAAAATACCAAAAAAAACCATAAAAATCCGAAAGAATCCATAAAAATACATAAAAATGTAAAAAACCCTAAAAACCAAAAAAATCCTAAGAAAACCCTAAAAAATAAAAAACACTTAAATCCCATAAAAACCTAAAAAACACTAAAAACCATAAAACACGTAAAAAATAAGAACCCTAACAACCGTAAAACACCTAAAAATTTAAAAAACATAAAAACATTGAACAACCCACTAAAAACTCTAAAAACCATTAAAACAATTAAAATGATACAAACTTTAAAAACCCATAAAAAATAAAAGAAAATCATAAAACCCCTAAAAACACAAAAACCATAATAACCCTAAAAACTCTAAAAACCCTAAAATTCCCTAAAGACCCTAAAAATGATGAAAATAATAAAAAAATACCTAAAAATACCTAAATAAATAAAAATATTAAAAACCCAGAAATCCACCAAGAAAACTTTAAAAACCTAAAAATACATAAAACCCCTAAGAAAAAACAAAAAACTCTAAAACCCATAAAACCCATAAAAATTATAAAACCCCAAAATACACAAAAAAATCCCAAAAACCCTAAACAACCATAAATATAATAATAACCCTAAAAATCCCTAAACCTAAAAAAACCTAAAATACCTGAAAATGCTGAAGAAAAAAATAATAAAACATAAATCACTTAAAACCATTAAAAATCCTAAAAAAACTAAAAACCTTAAAAATACCCTAAAACCCTAAAACCCCTAAAACCATAAACCCCCTAAAAATCCTAAAAAAACTCTAAAAATCCCTAAAAAAGTAAAAAATCTAAATACCCTAAAAAGCCAAAGAAAATAATAAAAACCTAAAAACACTTAAACCCCAAAAAATAGTGAAAACTCTAAAAATCATTAAAAAAATCCAAAAAACCATTGGAATCCATCAAAATCCCTAAAACCCCCAAAAAAATAGATAAAGATACGTGAAAATACCTAAAATAAATAAATACATAAAAAACCTAAAAACCCTAAAACCCTAAAAACACTTAAAACCCCTAAACCCTAAAACCACAAAACCCGAAAAACACTAAAAACCATAGAACCCCTAAAACCCCTACAAACAAAAAAATCCCGAAAAAACTAGAAAATAAAATAAAATCTCACTAAAGACTGTACAAACCCTTTCTTCTGGTTTGCTCTCTCCCCACGCTCGGGCTCTATGGCGACGTCGTCCCCTTCATCTTGCTCGCTCTCCTTGGTCTCCTTCAACGACGCTTTGGCGAGGTCAGCCTACCATTGGTGGTGAAGGTCCTAGGCAGCTGATGATGGGAATTTGGTGTCTGGTAGGTTACGACCTCGATTTTTCGAAGAGGAAGGGGTTGCATGCTTCAGCGATCCTGTTCATTGACCTCGGACCTGGGTCTCTTATTAGGCGGCTGGCGACTTCACGTGATGCCCTTCGTTGTTCATGGAAAATGATGGATTAGATTGAGTTTTCTAGGTGGTGGCTTTGGTCTGGCTCAGTTGAGGTGCTCTAACTCAGATCTGTTTTCTCGGGTGGCGCTTCTTGGTTTCCTGGATCTGCGGAGGAGACTTGGTGTGGATGGGTCGAGTTGGTGTCTGCGATTCAGGCCACTTCTGCAACTGTTGTCTTTTAAAAGCTGTTGAGGATCATATCTTGGAGGTTCTGGTACGTTGCCTCTCCTGCGTTGCAGATCCCACATTTTTTTAGGTGCGCCGGTGGTTTCTTCTGTCCAGTTGCTACGACTTTGAGGGTGTTTGTTTGTGCTGCTGCTATGGTTTGTTATTCTTATGAAGTGGCTTGATGGCTGGGTATGCCTTTCGGTTAGAGGGTTGTCTGAGTCTCTGATTAAGATGGATCTGTATTTTTTGTTGTTTCTAATACTGCTGGGGGAATCAATGTGCACTATTGAGCATGATTGGTAGTTTGTCCTTACTGGCTCGAGTAGTGTAGAAGGAGATTGCCAGAATTGGCATCCCAGGTTACTTCTTACTGCAGAGATGAGACATGATGAAGCTGTTGGTTATGAGTTTGGTGTTAGTGGTTCTAAGTTGCGGGTGGTGACTCTCCTTGGTGAGGAGCTTCTTGAGGCTGCAGATGTTCTGGGTTCGCATTGTTGCTGGTTTGACCCTCCTGGCAAGGAGGCGATTAATGATGGAAATGCTGCTATGGGATGGTTGTTGTTTGGCTGGAATGAGATGAAGCTTGTGGGTTGGAATTTTGCGTTGTTGGTTTTCTGGTGCTTGCAGTGGACCTTCTTGTTTGGAGGTGTTGGTGCTAGATCTTGTCAGAATGGATGATGGTTGCTGAATGGATGTGTTGGTTGCTGGTTTTTGTGTGATTGGATGGTGGTCATTGCTTGGTTGTGAGCTTCTGGTTGCTGGTTGATGCTGGATGATGGTGTTGATTCTAGGTTGTTGAATTTACTGTTGATGGTTTTGTTGCTGAAGGAAGCTGGTTGCTGATTGGCTTGGTGATGATCTTGGGAACTTTTTAGTTTTTCTTTTTTACTTGGTTTTGTGTGTTTTTTGTTTTTCTTTTTTCACGGTCCTTGGGTGTGTGTTTTTAAAGGGTTTTTGGGTGCGGTTCGTTCGACCCCTCCCCTTCCTTGTCTGATGTGTCTTTTTTTCTCCAATAAATTTTGAGGGGGTCGGGAATAACCTGATCCTCGCATATTCCTTGCCCTAAAACCACTAAAACCGAAAAAAATCCTAAAAAACCATCAAAATCAATAAAAATTTAAAAAACTATATAAGCCAATAAAATCCCTAAGAAAACCTTAAAACCCAAAAAAAATTAAAAAAATACAAAAAAACATAAAAATGCTGAAAACCCAAAAATCCCTAAAAACCATAAAATTCTTCAAATCCGTGAAGAAACTAAGAACCATAAAAATCCAGAAAAAATCCATAAAAATACTAATAAAAACATAAAAAACATAAAAACCCTATAACCCATAAAAATATAAAAATACATAAAAACCTTAAAACATAAAATATGTTAAAACCTTAAGAGACCCTAAAACTCCCTAAAAACCATAAAATCCCTAAAGGCATTAAAAACCCTAAAAACCAATAAAATCCCAAAAAAACCAACTAGAACACTAAAAACTCTTCAAACCCCTAAAAATGTAAACTATCCATTGAGAAAACTAAAAACTGTAAAAAAATAAAAAAAACCCTGAGAACTAAAAAACTATAAAAACCTAAAACCCATAAAAAAACCGACTAAAATCATTTGAAAGCATAAAAAATCATAAAAATAAAAAAAAGACATCAAATCCTAAAAAAACATCAAAAACACTAGTAACATTAATAAATACAATCAAATCCTTAAAATCCTAAAACCCCTAAAACCCTTAAAAAACATAAAAACCCTAATAACCCTAAAAACCATAAACCTCCCTAAAAACCTTCAAAACCCTAAAACACCTAAAAACCCTAAAAATCACAAAAATCAAATAAAAACATTTAAACCCATAAAAATGTTGAGAAAAAATAAAAACCATTAAAAACCATAAAATACTCAAAAAAATCCTAAAACAAAAAAAACCATACAAAACCTAAAAACCTTTAAACCTCCAAAAATCCCTAAAAAGAATCAAAACCCATAAAAAATTCGAAAAGTGCTACAAAATCCAAAAAAACAAAGAAAACACTAAAAACCTAGAAAACCCCTAATATAACCATAAAAATGTAAAAACACTAAAAATAAATAAAATTCTAAAAATTCTAAATACCTTAAAAATCCTAAAAAACATTAAAAATCATAAAAACACATAAACCGCTAAATAATCTCAAAAGCATTTATAACCCTATATAATTTTAAATACTATAAAGAACCTAAAACCCCTAAAAACTAAAAAAACTCCCCTAATACCCCCAAAAAAACCCAAAAAACCACTAAAAACCAGAATACCTTCAAAATCACTAAAATCCTAAAAATCCATAAAAAAACCTAAAAATACAAAAAAACCCATAAATCCCCTGAAGAACCATAATAATGCCTAAAAAACCAAAAAACATTTAAAACCACTAAAAATTCAAAGAATTATAAGAACCCTATAAAACCCTAAAAAACATTAAAATCCCTCAAAATTACTAAAACTCTTTAAAAATCATAAAAAAAACATAGAAATCCCTAAAAACATAAAAACTCCTAAAAAGCCGAAAAACCCTAAGAAAACTTTAAAAACCTAAAAACACTTAAAACCCATTAAAAGTTAAAAAATTCTAAAAAACCTTAAAATACCAAAAAAAGCCCTTAAAAACATAAAAACTTTAAATTATGTAAAACACATGTAAACCTCTAAAAATGTTAAAAACTAAAAAACCCCATAAAGTCCTTAAAAACTGAAAGAACCATAAAATACATAAAAAACCATAAACCCCAAAACCCCTAAAAACACATAAAATCCCCAAAAACCCTAAAAAACCTAAAAAGTCCTAAAATCTCTAAAAAAATTAAAAAACATTAAAACCCCTAAAAAACCCTAAGAAAACCATAAAACTTGAAAAATACACAAAATCCCTAAAAAAATAAAACCCAAAGAAACTAAAAAAACCCATTAAACAAAAAAACATAAAAACCATAAAAACCTGAAAACCCAAAGAAACTCAAAAAACCCGTAAAACAAAAAAACATAAAAACCATAAAAACTTGAAAACCCCTAAAACCCTTAATATCCATAAAAACTCTAAAAACAATAAAAATCATAAAACAATCCATAAAAATACACAAAAACTCGAAATCATAAAAAACCTAAAAACCACTAAGAAAACCATAAAAATTTGAAAAATAGTTAAAATGTTAAAAAACCCAAAAAAAACTAAAAACCCTAAAATCTCAAAAAGTCCAAAAAACCCCAATAAATTAAAAAAAAAACCAAAAACCCATACTAACTCTAAAAACCACTAAAAACATTAATAACCATTTAAACCCCTAAAATCTTAAAAAATCTAAAAACCTCAAAACCCTAAAAAATCCAAAAAAATAAGCTAAACAACCCTAAAATCCTTGAAAACCCTAAGTCTCTAAATACCCCTTAAAACCATAAAATACCAAAAATCCTTAAAAACCAAAAAATCCTTAAAAATTCTCTATAAATTCCTAAAAACATAAGCCCCATATAAATCCAGAAAACCCTAAGAAAACCTAAAAAACATAAAATCACCTAAAACCCATAAAAACATAAAATACACAAAAAACCCTATAGAACCCTAAAAAATCTAAAGCCCACTAAAACTCTAAAAACCCTTTAAACCCCTAAAAACTCTAAAAATATCTAAAAACTAAAAAAACCATGAAAACCATAAAAAACCCTAAAAACCCTCAAAATCTCTAAAACCCCTAAATAATAAAAAAAATCCAATTATTCCCTAAATATCCCTAAAAATGTAAGAAACCCTAAAAACCTAAAAAACCCTAAGAAACCCTTAAAAAACTAAAAATAAATAAAACCCAAAAAACATAAAAATGCTAAAAACCCTGAAACCTCTCAAAACCACAAAACCTCTAAAAATATTAAAAACACTAAAAACCCATAAAACCCCTAAAACCATAAGCTCTCTGGGGGTACCTGTAGGGGAAGTTCAGATTTCCCCTCTGCCTTGATGGGCCATTCCTTGAGCTGATGGATAGACTAGTCAACCGGCCATGTAGCATGTGGGTTTCCAATTTTATGATTGTGGCCATTACCACCACCATCTCCTACATATGGGCTGCCCGGAATGCGATCGCTTTCAACAAAAGGCGGCTCTCTCTTCATGGTGGTGTCTTTAGCATCCACATGGAGATCCATGCGGCATCTCATATCCATTCCAACCCGATGGAAAATGATGGGAATGATCTTATTCTCTTGTGGTTACTTGGTGTTGATGATAGACCAAGGAAACTAAAGATTCTCAAATACATCTGTTGGATCCCCCTGTTCTCTTCCTGGATCAAGGTCAACATGGATGGTGCGGCGCTGGGCGCACCGGGGCCCTCGGGGTGTGGATGGGTCTTCCGTACACACCGAGTCTTCATCAAAGGCTGCTTTCATCACTTCATCGGGAATGAGTGTTCCCTTGAATCTAAACATTGGGCCATGATTAAGGAGATTGAGATTGTTGGATAGTTTGGATGGAATCCCCTTTGGCTTGAATCATAATCCATGCTTGCAGTTGAATTTCTCAAAGCTAAACCAGAGCGCATCCCTTGGAGGATCCTTCCGCAATGGTTGGAAAGCCTTTCTTCATGCCAAAGGCTCAGCCTTCATGTCACACACGCCTACCGGGAGGCAAAATCATCTATATATGCCCTATCCAAATAGGAGATTGTGGAGAGGAGCTCGATATGGTCTCATATGGCCACACCATGCTGCCTTCGATTTGTGGAGTCTAATATGAAGGGTGAGATGCACACCCGGGTTTGTAATCCCCCATGTAACACTTTCTTGGCGCTCTTCATTATTATATATATTGGGGGGCCAGGTTTACCAGGTCTCAATCCTTCTTTTCCCCTAAAACAATAAAATGATAAAACCATTAAAACCCCATAAAAAACCTGAAAACCCAGTAAAAACTCTAAAAACATTTCAAAATCGAAAAATGTAAAAAAATCTAAAAAAAATAAAAAACACCCTAATAACTCAAAAAAACCCAAAAAACCCAAAAAACCAAAAAACACTAAAAACCCTAAAACCACCACAAACCTCTAAAACCCCTAAAAACCTAAAAATCCTAAAAAATTCATAAAAATCTCTAAAAATGTAAAAAGAAACCTAAAAACCCTGAAGAATATGGTAAAAACCTAAAAACACATAAAACCCTAAAAAGCCAAAAAAACCACTAAAACCCCTAAATTCTCTAAAAACCTATAAAAAAATCCCTAAAAAATAAAAACCTTAAAAACCCAAATAATAACTAAAATGATAAAAACCCTTTAAACCCCTAAAAATATAAAATACATTAAAACCCTAATAAATTCAAAAAAATTGAGAAAACCCCTAAAAACACAAAATAACTAAAACCCCTACAAACCATTACACACGTTAAAAAGCATTACAAATCCCTAAAAATGTTAAAAATACCAAAAAATCTGAGAAAATCTATGAAAACATTAAAAATGGAAAAACCCTTAAACCCAAAAAAACAAAAAAAAACTGATAAAAAATCTATAAAAACCTAAAAACCCTAAAATCAAAAAAAAACTAAATTTTTTAAAAAAACATTAAAAACCCATAAAACCCAAACATCCTAAATCCCAATAATAATATTAAACACTTTAAAACGCAAAAAAAACATTAAAAACTCAAAAAAAACATTAAATACCTAAAAAATCAAAATTCTCTAAAACCCAAAAAACCCAAAAAACCTATAAAACCATAAACCCTCCCCCCCTCAAAAAACCCTAAAACTCCTAAAAAATCATAAAAATCATAAAATCACTAAAAAACCTTAATAATTTAAAACCCAATAAAATCATTGAAAACCACTAAAAATCCATACGAAAACCTGAGAACACTAATAACAATTAAAAACAAAAAAAAAACATAAAAACCCAAAAAAACAACTTAATATTCATAAAAACCCTAAATCCAAAAAACCAAAAAAACCATAAAAGAATAAAAAATTCCTATAAACCCATGAGTACCCAAAAAACAACTAGAAACTCTATAAACCCTTCAAACTCGAAAAAAACATTAAAACCCATTAAAAAAATATTTAATCCTATAAATAATTTTTAAAAAATTCACAATCCCAAAATGCCCTGAACCCCCATAAAAATTCTAAAAAATCAAAAAAAACCTAAAAAACATAAAAAACACCTAAAACCCCTAAGAACCCTAAAATCTTAAAACACTTAACGCCCTAAAAACCAAAAAATGTTAAAAACACAAGAAAACCCTAAAACCCCTTAAAACCATAAAAACACCAAGAAAACATTAAAACCCTAAAAGCTCATAATTCCTTAAAAATAATAAAACTCTAAAAATCATTTAAAACCCCAAAAGATAAAAATATATAAACTACCCTAAAACCCATAAATACTAAAAAACCCAAAAAATTATAAAAACTATAAAAACCATTAAACCCCACAAAATCCTTAAAAACCTTAAAAACCCATAAAAATTCCTAAAAATTCCTTAAAAGTTAAAAAAACCAAAAAAGCCCGAAAAGCATAAAAAGACCTTAAAAACCTTAAAACACATAAAACCCCTAAAAATATAAAAAACTCAAAAAACTACAAACACTATAAAATCCATAAAAAAATAAAAAACTAAAAAAACCTTTAAAACCCTAAAAATCCTTAAAAAGTTAAAAACCACAAAAAAACACTAAAATCCCTTTAAACCCCTAAAATGTTAAAAATACATGGAAACCTTAAAACCCCTAAAAATTCAAAAAACCCAAAAAACCATTAAAATTCTAAGAACCATAAAAAACTAAAAAAACTATAAAAACGCTAAAAACTAAAAATCACATAAAACCCATAAAAATCCTTAAAAATTCAAAAATCCCTAAAAACCATAAAAACATAAAAAACCCTAGAACTTTCAAAAATTTAATAAACCCTGAAAAACCCCAAGAAAACCTTAAAAAACGACAAAAACATAACACCCCTAAAAATTAAAAAAAGTAAAAAAACCTAAAACCCATCAAACCCTTAAAAACCATAAAAATCCATATAAACCATAAAACACTAAAATCCATATAAACACTAAAACTAAAAAAAACTATAGAACCCCTTTAAAGACATAAAAATGTTAAAAAATCTTAAAATCCATAAAACACTAAAAAATGAAAACATACTAAAACCCCAATAAAACCATAAAAACCATAAAAACCATAAAAACCATAAAAACCCTGAAAACCCTGAAAACCCCTAAAAACTGTAAAAAACTAGAAAAAACTAAAAAATCCCTAAAACCCCTAATCACGTAAAAACCCTTAAGGACCCTTAAAAACCATAAGATATCATTGAATACCTAAAAACGCTTAAGACTCCGAAACCACTAAAAACCTTAAGATCCCTAGAAAGCATAAAAACTATATAATCCCCTTAAAAAATTTTAATCCTAAAAAACTATCCAAAACAAAAAAACCTTTTGAACCCCAAAAAGTGTTAAAAAACATTAAAAATTTTTTAAACACAAAAAAAATCTAAAAACCCCAATAAACCCATAAAAACTCCGAAGACCCTAGAAACATCTAAAATCCCTAAAACCCTAAAAAATATCATAACTAATCCATAAAAATCCCTAAAACTAGAAAAATCCTAAAAACCCTAAGAAAACATTAAAAAACTAAAAACACTTAAAAACTCTAAAAATGATAAAAACCCATAAGAAAACCTAAAATCAAAAAAACCATGAAAACCCTAAAACACCACTGGATACTATTAAAACCCTTTAAACCCATAAAAATGTAAAAAATTCTAAAAGGCCATAGAACCCTAAAAGAAAAAAACAAAAAAACAAAAAAACCCTAAAAACATCCAAATCCATAAAAAGAAAAAAAACTATAAAACTCCAGAAGGTATGATGATGACATTTCAAGTCTATAATAATTCTCAAATTGATGTTTCTGGGCATGTACATCTGGAAAATCTCTTTATTCTCACTACAGATGAACATTATGTTGTCTTAGACATGGATTGGATTTCTTTTCTTAAATCAGAAATATTCCATAAAAGTGAAAAAAAGCCCTAAAACCCCTAATAAAACATTAAAAAAATAGAAAATTTGAAAACCCGTAAAAATATAAAAATTCTAAAACCCATAAAACACTAAAATGATAAAACCCATAAAAATCCCTAAAACCCTTAAAATGCCATAAAAACGCTGAAAAAACTAAAAACACCTTTAAACCCCTAAATATGTCAAAAAACTCTAAAAACCATTAAAACCAAAACAATTTAAAAAGAAACCCCTAAAAACTCTAAAAACAATTAAAATCCTAAATCCCTAAAAAAACACAAAAATCCCCTATGAATCTCTGAAAACCATAAAATCAAATAAAATTCAAAAAATCCCTAAAAATCCCTAAAAAAACCATAAAACCTAAGAAAACCATAAAAATATAAAAACACCTAAAACCCCTAAAAAACTCAAAAAAAATTGAAAACCATAAAAACCATAAGACCACTAAAAACCCTAAAAATTCTAAAACACGAAAACACCCTAAAAACTACTTAAACGCGTTTAAACTCTTAAACACATTAAAAATAACTTAAAAACCCTTATTACCAAAAAAATTCATCAAAATACTAAAAACATTAAAGAACTTAAAAATATTAAAAGATAAAAAAAAATACATTAAAATGTAAAAACCCCTAAAGACACTAAAAAAGACAAAGAAATCCCTAAAAACCTAAAGAACACTTAAAACCATTAAAAACATAAAGGTCACTAAAAACCCTAAAATCCCTAAAAAAAATAAATACCATAAACCCACTAAAAACCATAAATCCTCTAATACCCCTAAAACCCCTAAAAACCAAATAAAACTCTAAAACCCTTTAAACCCCTAAAAATTTAAATACACTAAAAAACCATAAAAAACCAGAAACCCATAAAACCCCTAAAAACAACGTAAAACTCTAAAACCCTTCAAACCCCTAAAAATTTAAAAACTATAAAAAACCATAAAAAACCAAAAAACTAAAAAATTCTAAAACCCAAAAAAACAAGTAAAAACCTTAAACCCCTAAAAACCCTCAAAATCTATACAAACCTTAAAAATCCATAAAAATATGAAAAGATCCATAAAAATCCAAAAAACATAAAAAATCCTAAAACCCCTATGAAAACTTTAAAACCTAAAAACATGTAAACCCCCTAAAACATTAAATATCATAAAACCCCTAATGAAATGAAAAACCATTAAACCCCTAAAAACCAAAAAAATATAAAAACCCTAAAAACCCATAAAACACCCATAAAACATAAAAAATCACTTAAACCACTAAAAAATATAAAACCTATAAAAATCCATAAAACGTAAGAAATAGAAAAAACCCTAAGACCCCAAAAAACCATAAAACCCCAAAAACCCTACGAAACCCTAAAACTCAAAAAATCCCTAAAAACCCTAAAAACCATAAAAATTATAAAAATATCTCTAAAAATCTATAAAAACATAAAAAATCATAAAAACCATGAAAAAACTATAAGAAAAATGGGAAAAACCTAAATACACTTAAAACCCCTAAAAACCTAAAAACTCTACAACCCCTAAATACATTAAAAAAATATTAAAAACCATAAATCCTAAAAACCATATACCCCATAAAACATTAAAAATCATTATAAAACCATAAAACCCCTAAAACCTGCTCAAAACTCTAAAAACACTTTAATCCCCTAAAAATGTCAAAAAACATTAAAAAATATTTAAAACTGTAAAAAACTAAAAAAAACATCAAAATGACCTAAAACCCAAAAAAATCTTAAAATCTCTGAAAATCTATAAAACTATAATAATCCTAAATATTCCCTAAAAATCCTTAAAAATGTAAAAAACCTTTAAAACCTTGAAAACGCCTAAGAAAAACTTTAAATCCTAAAAACCCTTAAATACCCTAAAAACCTAAAATGATAAAACCCCCAAAACCCCAAAACCCCAAAACCCCTAAAACCCTAATAACCCTAAAAGTCTATCAAAATCCTAAAAAATCATAAAATTCCTAAAATTCCCAAAAAAACATAAAAATTTAAAAACTCTAAAACCCATGAAACCCCTAAAAAATTAATAACATAAAACTCTTAAAACCCTTAGAAAACCTAAAAACCGCTAAAAACTCTACAAACTCTATAACCCCTAAAACCCATAAAAACTATATAACCCCCTAAAACCATAAAAAAACTCTAAAATCCCATAAATACATGAAAAAGCTGACTAAAAACCTTTCAAACCTCTAAAAATGTTAAAAAATCAAAAAAACCATAACTAACCTAAAAAATTAAATAAAACCATAAACCCCCCAAAACCATAAAACCCTAAAAACCAAAAAACACAAAAATCACAAAAACCCAAAAAAACACCTAAAATTCTAAAAAACCCTAAAAAATATTATAAAAAAAATCCAAAAACCATTTAAAACACTATGAAAATTATAGAAACCTAAAAAAATTAAAACACCTAATAATAGGTAAAAAACTAAAACCCTGGTAAATCCTAAATACCATAAAACCCTTAAAATCCAGAAAAATTATAAAACAAATAAAATAATTAAAAAACTCCTCAAATCCACAGAATCATAAAAACCCTAAAAACCCAAAATATCACTAAGAAAATCAAAAAATCTTAAAAACATATGAAACCCCTAACAACTCTAAAAATTATAAAAAGCCTAAAAAATACTAAAAACATTAAAAACCCCCAAAAACCCCCAAAAACATTTAAAAACAATAAAACCATAAAATCCTTAAGAGGCCACTAAATATATGAAAAACCCTTTAAATCCATAAAACATTTAAAAACTCCAAAACTCATAAAAACCCTAAAAAATAAAAAAAACTGACCCCACCCCCCAAAAAACCCTAAAATCCAAAAAAAACCGCTTATATATGAAATTATTATGGTACCAAAACTTGTTGGGTCCATAAATGTTAGTGCTAAGAGCTTTGGGATCTCACATTTTCCTTATTTGTTTCCTATAAATAGATTGCAGACTATTATAAATAAAAAAAATTTGGGTCCTTTTAAAAAATGTTTCATAGTAGTGGTTTCAAATCTGGATTTAGGAATAAAATTATTCTTAATTATTCTTATATGTCTAGAGTTATATCCTATCTGAGTAACATATTTTCAATCAATATGCATTCCCAATATTTGTGTGAGTGTATCTCAACCAATGATAATTTCTTCATGGCATTTCTTCAATTTCTCAGTAGACATTTTTTGTTTATTATTCTCTTTGAGTAGTTGAACATTTTTATCCTTTTCTATAGAAATTTTAGACTTTGTATTTATAATTGAAGATTGTTATCTTTTTAGACTTATAATTATCCTTTAATTAATTAATTGTATCCTCTAGCATATTTCAATATTCAAATAATTCATCATTTGAAATATTATCATCATGTAATTCACTATCAGAATTATAAAACATATATACAAGAAAAATATCAGAAATAGTGGGTAAATAAGATACCTCACAGAATTTAGTCATAAAGCACATATTTGTTCAGATTTTCTCCAGGTGAAGAATCCGAGTCACATTAACTATCTCCAGATGCACTCTAGGTGGATTTTGTAGTCTTCTTGTATCTTTTTTATTAGTCTTCATATCTATTTTCTTCATCTTAGGACAGTCAAACATTATGTCTCCTTTTAGTTTTCATTCATAATAGAAAAGATACATTGTATCATCATCCTTTTTCTTCAAATCTTTCTTCAAGCTTCCTCTACTTTCATGCATTCCTTTATAGTTTTATAATCTTAAAAAAATATTTGTAAAACTTATTAATCCTTTTTTTAAGATGATCCATTTCCTCACCACTATCAAAAGAAGATTCACTATCACTTGAATATATATATTTTACCTTCTCTTTTTCTTTTTTCCTTATATATTCTAAATATAGTTGTCTTGAAAGCTACTGAATTTCACTTAGGCTATTCATCTTCCTCACAGTTTACCTTTAAATCTTATTCATTTATCATAATCATATCTATCAATTCATTGACCAGAAATTTACTAATGTCTCATGATTCTGGGATTGACACTGAAGTGCCCCTCCATGATTCAGGTACACATCTTAGTAATCTCATTATCTATTCCTTTTCAGATACAATCTTTCCCATTGAGTTCATGATATTGAAAATATCAATAAACCTGAGGTACATATCATAAATAGGTTCATCATGCTTCCTATCACTAATTGAAAAATTACCTATACCAGTGGTTTGGAACCATTGGTATAGGTCCACAAACCGTTGGTATAACATATACCATCGGTTTGGGGAGCCGTTGGGTTATTTGGCATGGGGAAAGACTTATCCCAACGGTAACCATTGGGAAAGCCATACCCATTCCAAACCATTGGGAAAAGTACCCTCAAAGTGGACATTTCCCAACATTTTGGCCAAACCCTTGGGAAAGCCATACCCTTTCCCAACGGTTTGGCCAAACCGTTGGGAAAAGTGGGCTCAAAGTGGAATTCTCCCAACAGTTTGACCAAACCGTTGGGAAAGGGGGCCTATACCAACGGTTTTTACAAAATTGTTGGTATAGATGCGTTGGTATAGGTCAGATTTCTAGTAGTGTCTGAAAATTATGATATTTAATAGTATAGGTATTAAGACCCATATCTTTAACATTTTATGTTCAGTCAAGAGAAACATGTGAAGTATTCCAAATTTTAATAGCATTTTTAGAAATAGAAATCCTATTAAATTCATCATCACCAAGAGAAAAATTCAAGGAATTCATTCCATTAAAATTATTATAATAAGAAGATTTTGTATCATCATACCAAGTGATTATAGAAATATGAGGCACTGCATATTTATCTTCTATAGAAGACCAAATATAAAAACCCATTCTATCTATATTCATTTTTATATTAATTTTTGATTGGGCATAATTTATTACATTGAATAAATAAGGTCTGTTGGTAGTAGAACCTTCTTGAAGATTATCCATTTCAAACAGCTAATTTTAGAACTAAAAGAAATTTATTATCTTTAAAGTATAACTAAAATCATAGTAAAAATAACTTTAAAAACATGAATAAAAAATAATTAAAACTCCTCTAATACCAATTGTTGGTCGGAGTGAGTATCTCAAGAGGGGGGTGAATCAAGTACCCAATAAAAATTTCAATTAAAAATCGATTATTTTGAAATACACAAAATGATTTAATATGGGAATGTTTACCAAAATAAGTAGTATGATATAGATCTTTATCTTTTTACAAATTTATATAAAGATTTATTACTTATTGGATAAATAATATATAATATTATTAAATCTTTTGAAATCAATTTACTTGATAAAAATGCTAGTTGAACCGGAACAAATATAAACTATCAAAGTATAAATTTTTTTGTATATAAAAAAGTTTTTAGTTTGAAAGTGGAAATAAAATAAAAAAAATTAAAATACACAGTAGAAATATTGAATATAAGTGTATTAGTCTAAAGTCGAGAGTTAGTCCTCTCTACTTGGTGATCACCTACCACCAAGAAGTTTATATAATATTAACTCAATGATCCAAAACCTACATTGGGTTTTATAATAGTTAACACTATCCATGTCACTGATGACCTCTTACATAATTATTCATGGGAGTAAAAAAACAAGCCACAGAAGGACCTCTACCACACTTATTCTTGGGAGAAACAAATAAGAAAAGTGTTTGAGAAGATATCAAGTATCATTCATATTAGCCCTGGACATAATGTGCATATATATAATAGATTATAGCATATACTGTTCAAAAAGTAATAAATATTAGCATAATATTATAATATAGAAGTGTAGAGTTTAAAAATACTTGGTCTATTGAAATGAATCTTGTAACTCTTGATTTGAATTAGCAATGATTCTTGAGTTGGGTTCTTTTGAAATTTTCTAGAGAACATAGTGTCACTACTCTTATTTTCTGATTAGAGAAAAGCATTATATGAGATGAACTTTTTCTTCCTCTGTCAGATGAACATATTAGGTGATCTTTTTATGATTTTAATTAGGTTCAGATCTTTAGCTCATTGATATTCAATGAATCAAATTCTCTTTATATCCACATGTTTCTTCTATTTATTTAATTTTTCTCCATATGACTATTTGTGTCTCTTTATAAATTAAATAAGGCAGTGTTTTCCACTTTTATTAGTATAAGGAACATCCAAAACAACTCCTTTTTACTGCATGTTCTGACATTCATTCTTTCAAACACTTAAGAAAGAATCATTAAAATAGTAAATTGAATTAAATTAGATAAATATATCTATTAGAGTAATATAATTTAAAATAAGTAAATTAAGAAAAATAGTGACGGTGTATTAGGATCTGGAAATGTGAAGCTTGTGCTGGTATATTACTCTGACAGTGTGACATTGGCGGTGTGAATCTCTAGTGGTTCCAAGATCTAGAGATACGCTGTAAGAGTTACATTTCTATTGGTGTTTTAGGATTAGACAAATTTTATATATTTTTCTGGTGACTTAGATAATAGTTTATGGTCCAACCGTGTATGCTCTAAAGGTGGATTAGACATCAAAATCTTTTCAGTATTAGTGGAATGTGTCTGACTTTGTGATATAGATTGTGCCTCTTTTGGTGGCATCTCTTACTATTCCACACATTCATTCTTGTGTCATGGAATCCCAGTGGTCTGTCGATCAACGGTGTCTCATACTTCATCAAATATTCAGTCCTGTTGTATGATAGTCTTAAAGTGTGATGACCTGATGGTTTCTCAAACTTAGATGCTTTTATGCTAACAGTGTGTCATGGACAACAGTGACTCTCTCAACGGTGTCATGTACTTAGACAAATTTATCACAAGTTCTCAGAAAATGGATTTCTTACATAAATACATGAAATTCAACTGTATTATTTGAATCACGATTTTGTGAACATTAAGTCCAGGATCTCAATAGTGAAAAGCCATAAAAATCTTTAAAACCCCTAGGAAAACTTTAAAAACCTTGAAACACATAATACCCCTAAAAACCTAAAAATAATAGAAACCATAAAAAAATCCTAAATATCTTCAAACCATAAACACCTAAAAACTATAAAAAGCCATTGAACCCCATAAAATCCAATAAAATACTAAATGCACTAAAATTACATTAGATTTTTGGGAGAGAAAAAGAAGATGGTTGCTCGGGCGCTCCTGGCGATTCTGCTCCCCTGCGATGGCAATTTCCCCTCGGGTTGAAGGCGATGGCAATCGAAGCTCCTCCCACTATCTCTACGGGGGAGGATCCTCTCCCTGATGATTTCTCGTCGCTCTATTCTGCTGATCTGTTACCCGCCTTCCCGCAAACGGTGCATGGCCTGAAGGTTCCGGAGTTCTTCGATGGCTGCCCTTAGCTTCCTCTCTCATTTCGGGAGTTCACTAAGGTCGCGGATCTCCACCGATTAACTTTGGTTGCAAGCTTTCCGAGACGGCGACCCCCGGTGGCCACCTTCGACAGGTTCGTTGGGGCTTCCTAGAATCTTAGGGCTCGCGCGACTGTCATCCTGCTCGACAGCTCTCATATCATGGTTCGGTTTGCAACGGAGGATGATCTCATCCTTGCCTGGTTAGCGGCTCCTCGGTCATGCAATGGCGCTCGATTCTCCCTCTTTTTATGGAGCTTTGATTTTCATATGAAGAGAAGCTCCCCGATTGCTGCTACCTGGGTGCATTTTCCTGAACTGCCACTCCCCTTTCAAAATTTCTCAATTATTTCGATGCTTGGAAACCTGGTGGGGCGATTCCTCTGTGTGGATAGTAGGACGAGGGCCCTCTGTCATCCGGTTGCTCCAAGGGCTTTTGTCGAAATTGATGCGTCGAAACCCCCTGTGGACTCTATCTGGATTGCTGTGGGAGAGGAGCTCAGATGGAGACAATCTGTTGTCTTCGAGAAATGGCCAGTCTTCTGCTCTTTGTGCTGGAGTTCGGGCACAGTGACTGTTCTGGAATTTGTTCTGGCGCTTCTAGGGGTGGTGAATCTCTGTCTTCTGGTGGGAGTGGCCTCCCTCGGGTGGAGGTGAAGGGGACGATTGGGGAGGTTTTCCACTCTATGGCTACCGATGTGCCCTGCTCATCTTCTATGTTGGCTGGTAATGGGTTAGAAATCTCTCTGATGGATTCGGGTGGCTTCTTGGTGAGTCTGGAATCAAGCGTCGGTGTCTCAGGGAACGCTGTTGAGGATGAAGTCATGCTCGCTGAGGGAGGAATTCATGGCTCTGCTGAATGTGTTCACGGGTCTGGTGAAGATATTAGGAAACAAACTGAGATAGATAGGACAATTGCGATGGATGTCTGGCCAGGAAATGTGAAAAATTCCAGCAAGGATCTGGGATGAGATGACACAACTGGCTTAAAGGTTGATGAGAATGCTGGTGGATCTGCTCTAACGGATGAGGCTCCTGTGAATGTTTCTCAGGCTGCAGGTTCGGCTGAGCCTGCCATGGTTGGGGTGAGGGTGGAGGATGATGCAAAGGAGGATGCTGTTTCTCAGAAAACCAGGTCTGGAGATGACTGGAGTTCATGCCCAGCTGAGGAAAAGCCCATACTAGATGGGGATATAGACTGGTGTGATGCCCCGCTGGTCCTACATGGGTATCCTGGTGTGGGGGGACCTGGCAGTGCTAAGGACCTGCCTAGTGATCAGCTCCGTTATGCTGGTGATGCTGGTGGTCCTTCCATGGACCTGCAGAGGGAGATGATCCTTCATGGTGTTCCACCTGCTGAAGAATTTTGTGTACAGCTCCATGAGATGGTATGGGTTGAAAGGGAAAGGTTCCCTCTTTAAGATGAGGCAAAGAGGCTTGGGGAGAGGTTTGTTGCGGCTGATCAACAGATAAATGCTGCTATGGTCACATCAAGGGAGAAAAAAATCAGCGGAGGTGCTGAAACTCTTGAGGCAGAAAGCAAGAAAGGCAAGGCACCATTAGCCGCTAGTGATGGTGGCAATGGAACAAAGATGTCTGCTGCGGGAACCTCCTCTGCCCCACCAAGACGAAGAAGGAGGAGGGATTACTCTGCCCTCCCACGCCCAATGGCAAATAGGGCCTCCTCACGAGCTGTCAAACTGAATCTAAAGGTGAATAAGCGAGAAAAGCCTTATTTTTCTGCTGAGCAGGTAAAAGCTATGGAGAAGATGAGGTCCATACTTGGCATGAAAGAAGATTTTGACCCTGGATGGGACTCAATGGACCAGGGTGATGAATCAGATTTTAGCTTTGCTGACGATGGCGGCAGCTTTGGTGTTGGCATGGGGTTTCGTGATGCGGAGCTGGAGGATTTTGGCGGCGATGTTGACTGACCTACTCTGTGTGTGATTTTCTTTTGGACACTGTGTCTTTTTTGGTCTTGCGCTTTGTTTCTTTTTTTCTTTCCTTTTGTGGCCCTCGGGCTAAGGTCGTAAGGGGTTTTGGGTGTGGGTCATTCGACCCCCCCTCCCTTGTCTGCAGTGTTTGTGTCTTTTTGTTTAATAAATTTTGGAAGGTTCCAGGAATAGCCTGGACCCGAGCCTTTTTTGCCTAAAATTACATTACCATTATAAAAATGTTTAAAACTCTAAGAAAACTTAAAAACCATAAAAATTTAAAAAAACCATAAAAATATCAAAATATAAAAAAACCCTCACAATCCCTAAAATCCCTACAAACCATAAAAATCCCTAAAATCCATAAAAATGTAAAAAAACCTAAAATCCCTATGAAAACATTAAAAACCTAAAAACACATAGAACCTCAAAAGACGAAAAAATTCTAAAAACCCAAAGAAACAATAAAACCCCTAAAAATCATAAAAATCCACCAAGACCATAAAAACAATTAGAGATCATAAAAATCCTGAAATATTTATAAAAATCTCTTAAAACACAGAAGTCCGTAAAAACCATGAAAACCTTAAAGAAAAACCTAAAACTAAAAAACACTTGAAACCAATAAAAAACCTATTAAACATAAAAAATTCTAAAAAACCATAAAACCCTAAAAACCATATAACCGAAAAAATTCTTGAAAATCATAAATAACATAAAAAATCGTTAAAAATCCCTAAAACCTATAAAACATAAAAAAACCTAAAAAACGTGAATTGCCCCAAAAGAAACATAAAAATCTAACAACACTTAAAACTCATAAAAATCAAAAAAAAAATAGATAAACGCAAAACCCATTAAAAACACGAAATATAATAAAACCCACAAAATCCTAAAAACCCACTAGAACTATAAAAACCATTAAATCCCTAAAAACTCTAAAAAAACTCAAAACCCTAAAAAAATAAAATACCCCTAAAAACAAAAAAAACATAAAAATCCTAAAAACCAAAAAAATCATAAGACACAAAAAATATCTAAAAACCCCAAAACCATAAAAATCCATAAAAATAACTAATAACATAACAAACACTAAAAAACATGGAAACCCAAAAATAATACCACAAAACCCTAAAAACACATAAAGCCCCTAAATACCTAAAAATTTCTTAAAATGAAAAACTTTCTGAAAACCATAATGACTATAAAACCCCTAAATACCTTAAAAACCCTAAAACCCCATAAAAACTATAAAACCCATTAAAAACTCTTAAAACCCAATAAAACACTAAAAAATTAAGAAATCTAAAAAAACTTCAAAATAGTGAAAACACAAAAAAAAACTAAAAACCTAAAAATGCAATAAAACTCTAAAAACCCTAAAGATCCTAAAGATATTCAAAATACATAAAAATTATAAAAACCTATAAAATCTTAAAAATACCTAAAAATACCCAAAAATATAAAAAACCCTAAAAACCCCTAAGAAAACCTTAAAAAACTAAAAACAAGAAAATCCCATAAACCACTAAAAACGGTAAAAACCATAAAAACCCAAAAAAATCGAATACCATCTATATGGATAAAAACCCTAAAAACCATAAAAATTCTAAAACCCCACTAAAAACCATAAAAACATAAAAAACCCCAAGACACTAAAAACTATAATAAAAAAATAGACACCTAAAAACACTTAAAATCCATAAAAAACAAAAAATTCTAAAAACCTTAAAAGACCATAAAACCTATAAAAATCCCCAAAACGCATAAAAACCCAAAAAATTTTAAAACCCTATAACCCATGAAAGCACTAAAAAAACACAACAAACAAAAAAACCCTTTAAACCCATAAAAACATTAAATAACTCTGAAAACCATTAAAACCAAAAAAAATCAAAATACCCTAAAAACCCAATAAACCAAAAATCAATAAAAAACCAACCAAATCCCCAAAACCCTAAAAACTCTAAAAAACCTAAAAATTTCCTAAAATTATATAAAACCCAAATAAACCAAACAAAAACATAAGAAAACCTTAATTACATAAAAACACTTAAAAACCTTAAAAAACAAAAATGGTAAAAGACCTAAAAATTGAAAAAATCCTAAAACCCCTATGAACCATAAAAATCCATAAAATCCTAAAAATATAAAACACATAAACCCTAGAAAATCACTAAAAAATTTAAAAACCCTTAAAACCCCAAATAATGAAAACAACTCTAAAGAAACCACAAAAACCAAAAAATGAAAGAAAACCCAAAAACCAGAAGAAACGAGAAAACCCCCCAAAACCCCCAAAATATCTAAGAACCATAAAAATTGAAAAAAATCAGTAAAAATCCATAAAAATCTAAAATACCTTAAAACCCCTAACAAAACCTAAGATTTCCTTAAATAAATAAAAATACATAAAACCTCTAAAAACCAAAAAACCAATAAAACCCCACAAAATCCTTAAAAATTTATTAAAAGCTTTAATATCCTTAAAATATCTAAAAATTCAAAAAAACATAAAAACATAAAAAACCTAAAATACCTAAGAAAAAAATTAAAAACCTAAAAAAAATTAAACCCCTAAAACACATAAAAACACGAAAAAAAATAAAAACACTAAAAACCCATAAAACCCCTAAAATACTTAAAAACCCTAAACCCCATTTAATACATAAAAACACTAAAAAATCTGAAAACACTTTAAGCCCCTAAAATGTTATAAAACACTAAAAATTATTAAAATCCCTAAAAAAATAAAATACCCTAAAAAATTAAATATAAATAAAAAATTCTAAAAACCCTAAATCCCTAGACACCTTAAAAATCCATAAAAACCGATAAAAATCCTTATAATTATAAAAAATCCTAAAACACAAAAACCCCCTAAGAAAACTTTAAAATATTAAAAACTCTTTAAACCACTAAAAAATAAAAAATTCAAGAAAAAATAAATACATTAAAACCCTAAATAACATAATAACCATTAAAACCCATAAAACCTAAAAACCATACAAAAATCCCCAAAAATAACTAAAAACTCTAAGAACAATTTTAAACCTTAAAAAACTCTAAAAACCTTAAAACCCCTATAAAATGAAAAAATACATAAAAATCACAGGAAAACCATAAAAAAACTAATAACCATAGAAACCCCTAAAAATCATCAAAACCCCTAAAAACTAAAGAAATCCTAAAAATCCATAAAAATCCCTAAAAACATTAAAAACCCTAAAACCCATAAAAAAATATTGTGATAAAAAATACAATCACATATAACCCATAAAAATCTTTAAAACAGTATTATATTAAAAAACTAAAAAACCATAAAAATCTTTAAAAACCTCAAAATCCCTAAAAACATAAAAAAATCCTAAAACCCCTAAAAACCCTAAAAACCATAAGAAAACCTTAAAATCCTTAAAACACTTAAAAAATAAAAATAAAAACTAAAAATTCTAAAAGCAATGAAAAAATCATAAAACCAACAAAACCAATAAAATCCCTAAACACTATGAAAAACTTAAAAACACATAAAAACCTGATAAACTACTAAAAAAATCCAAAATAACCCTAAAAAATAAAAATATTAAAAAATACTAAAAAATATCTAAAAATATAAAGAACCCTAATACCTGAAAGAACCCTAAGAAAACCATAAAATACTAAAAACATTTAAAACCCATTAATACCTAAAAATTCTAAAATCCAAAAAAACCATGAAAACCTTAAAAACAATAAAAACTCTACAAACTAATAAAAACAATAAAAACAAACAAAAAAATTTAAAACCCTTTAAACCCCTAAAAATGTTAAAAAAATATAAAAAACCTTAAAACCCTTATAAAACTAAAAAGACCATAAAACCCCAATGAAAATAGGAAAACATTAAACCACCCTAAAACAATCAAAATACCAAAAAAATCCCTAAAAACCATAAAAATCATAAGAAATCCCTAAAAATTCCTAAAAACATAAAAAACCCTAAAAACATGAAAACATTAAAAACCCAAAATAAAACCTGCAAATCCTAAAAACACTCAATACCCTAAAAAACCTAAATACGTTTAAAACTCTGAAACCCTAAAAACAGTACAATCCCAAAAAAATTAAAAACCCTGAAACCCCAAAAACCATAAAACCTAACACATACTCTAAAAATTATCTAAACTCATAAAAATTTTAAAAACAATAAAAAAACCTAAACCCTTGAAATCCCTAAAAACCCTCTGAAACCCTAAAATTCCAAAAAAAAAACCGAAAAATTATAAAATCCCTAAAAATATCAAAAAATATAAAAACCCTAAAAACCTTAAAAATTATTATGAATACCATAAAAACTGTAAAAAAATAAAAAAACTATAACCAAAAAATTTCAAAAAATGTTAAAAACGCTAAAAATCCCTAAATCCCCACAAAACCATAAAAACCCATAAGAACCATAAAAATCCTAAAACCACATAAAACCCCTAAAAACCACTAAAAATTTTAAACACCAATTAAACCCCAAAAAATGTTAAAAAACTCTAAAAACATTTAGACCAAAAAAAACCTAAAACCCAATTAAACCATAAAAATCATAAAACCCCTCAAAATCCCTAAAAACAAAAAAAAACTATAAAAACTTAAAAAATACCAAAAAAATCCACAAAAAATAAAAACCCATAAAAAACATGACAACCCCTAAAAAAGATAAATACCTAAAAGCATGAAACCCCCTATAAACCAAAAAAAAGCTCAAAACCCTAAAAACCCTAAAAACCCTTAAAACCCAAAAAACCCTAAAATCCCTCAAAATCTATAAAACCATAGAAAACCATAGAAATAATAAAAAATCCTTTAAAATCACAAAACAATTTGTAAAAAACAATAAAAACAAAGAAAAAAACTTAAGAAAACCTCAAAAACCTAAAAACACTTGAAACCCTTAAAAACCTAAAAACACCAATACCATAAAAAACCCTAAAAGACACCAATAACCCTAAAACCAATAAAAATCATAAAAAAAATACACCTAAAAACCCTAAATATGAATCAAAATCACTAAAACCCCCTTAAAATCCCAAAATCACTTAAAAATCTAAAAAATCAAAAAATACTAAACACCTAAAAAACCCCAAGAACCACTAAAAACCCTAAAAAACCTAAAACCCCTAAAAATACCTAAAAACATAAAAATTCATAATAATCTAAAAAATCTCTGAAAATACCAAAAAAATGTAAATAACCCTAAAAACCACTAATAAAAGCTTTAAAACTAAAAAAACTTAATGTTGGATCGTTAGAGTTTATGATGGCTACAATATGGGGTGTATAATAGTTTAAAAATTAAAATAAAACAAAAAACAAAACCTCTTATGTAAACATAACCAGACTCGGACTTTTTACGATGATCAGTGTATAAAAATTGAAACCAGATATTATTTTATTATATCTTAGTTTATTGGTATGATAGACACATTGATAAAATAATTTTTATAGGAAGATAACTATAAAAAATAATTTTCAAATACACATGCACATAATAAAATAAATCTTGAATAAATAAGAAATTAAAAATAGTATATCTATAATAATGACTTCTAATCTTATAAAATAATTCAATCTTTCATCTAAATAGTTAAGGTAGTAAGAAATCAAAACTAAAGATATCCACAGTTTTAAGTAACTATTGTAGGGTCCATCTTTCCTTACCAAGAAAGACCCCAATCTTTTGGATCATAAAAAAATTAGTCTTCCAATCCCCCGGAAGACCACAATATGATGAATTATGTTAGCTCTATCATTCTAGACCAAGAAATCCCCAGATATGATGATCGGTATCTGTCTCCCATTCTCTAAAAACCCTTAATCCAATGGATCATATCCACCATCTTCATATACCTAGAATCCCTTAACCTAAACCACGATTAGGAACTTTATTATAATATAAAATATTTCATAAGGAATATTTTATCCTTACAATGATTCATTTGAAATCAAACTCTATAAAAAATTATGAACGCTAGGAATGAGGTGTTCATAAATATAATTCTTTAGACAATTTGAGTTATGAATCCATATGTTCCCATATATTTAAATGACATCCTATTTATAGTAAAATATCCAATGATAAAATTTTTGAGTTATTTGCAATGGACTTATAAATTTTCACTTTGAAAACTCATAATTATATGTTTATTAAACTTCATAGATATGAATGGGTTATACTTGAGTTGTTTCATGTGGTTTAGTTTAGCACCATTACAATTATATTTTGTATTTTTTCTGATAGAAACAAATATATATAACCTGATTATAAGCTATGGTTTGTTTGACAAAATTCCTCGTGGTTTATTAATATGATAAACTGAATAATGACCAGTCTAATGTATCTGTACCAATGTCTTTGCAATGATCATAACTTTTTGAAATCTGATACACAAGACATAACATTAACCACTAGTTAGGAAAAAATTTAGTTTTATGGATCATTCGCTCCTTCAATATGATTTTTTGTATTGAATAATAATATTTTATATTATTTATAAATATGAACTATTTATATGTCTGGTATAAAATGTTTTTTTCTACAAAAACATACTAAAAAGATAGGAAATTTAAATTTAGAAAACATAGTTTAAAGAAGGTGGGTTTCATTTCCAAAACTTTGGAAAGGAAATGAATAATGTAAAACTTTCAATACAATAATCACAACCATTTTGGAAATCACAAAAAAAACATAAAATGAGAAAATAATAACTTTAAAAAACTTACAACCCTTTCAGATTTTTCTAAAAAAATGATATAATTTATTTTTTAAATACCCATGAGTTTAATGATTCATTATAATTTAATAAAAGGTATTAATAATTTGGATTAGTCACTATGATATAATAACACCCCCTTAAAGAAACACTTTTAAATTTTTTTCCAAAAAAATTATTAATGATTTATTTCCTTCTATATATCTCTCCTTAAACATATATTCTTAAAAATATTCTCCCCCAAATATTCTCCCAAAAACATAATACTTATAACCATAAACATATCGTCCTAATATTTCTCCCACTTTTTGATTTTCAAAAAAGAATAGGAAAATTATATAATATCATTAAATTTTATAAAATTAATAACATATGAAACAATTGTATGTGAACTAAATAGTCATCTACGAGATAAAATAAAGAACATACATCCAACCAATATTTGATGACATTCAGATATAATGAATTTAGATAAATATTTATTCACATTAAAAATTATCTAAAATAGATTTAAAATATTACATGAAGAGTTTAAAAAGAAAATTTTCATTCATTATTCATTAACCTTTTCATATTCATCTTCATTTTCATTAATTAATCATGCTTCTTTTGAGATTCTATTACCGATGATTCAGTATTCATTATCATGTTTTACATAACCACATACTTTCAAAATTATAACTTTTAAATTTCAACCTCATCATGGATATTTTTATTCTCATCCTTCACAAGGAACAAATCATATTCACATGTTCAAAGTATGTTATTATTTACTTCTAAGTTGTGAACCTTTTCTTTCAATACATTAACATACTTATTCTGATCATCTATCATTTATCTCAATACATACATATATATGAATCTATCCAAGACATATATTGATATATTTTAAAAGTATTCAACCATTTCTAGAGAATTTTTCTTTAAATCTATGAATTTAATATCATGATCCTTGATATCATTGTAAAATTAGGTTTTCCATTTAACCATATTATAATAAGATCACTTTTATTCCTTGGTCTTTTCTTATAAATATTTCAAGGCTACCTAATTGGTAAAAACGGATTCTGTAAATACTTTCAGTGATTCTGTTATTTTATTAAGTTTGTTCTAAATTAGTTTAAATCTTTCGTCTATGTTTGGAAGATATGGTATCGAATCACTTAACCTTTTCAAGGTTTAGAAAATGTAATAAAATCCTTTTGGGGTAATTTTTCCTTTTGAATTTGTTGATATTAATAAAACATTAATAGAATTTAGATGACTTAAACCAATGTCTATTTTTATTTATTATGAACATTATCTTTACCTTTCTATGAAACATTTCCGCTTTTGAAACATTTATGATATTCACTACCTTTTAATATTCAACCTTATTTGATATTTTTGTGTAATACTATTTCTATTGTTCCTTTAATTTTGAAGTAAACATGTCTTCCTATTTTAATGAAGACTTTTCTACCTCTGAATCTTTTATTTTTGGATTCTTATATGTCTGTGAAGGTATAGGTATTGAATATGATTATGGAACTGATGTTTTATTTTTGTTTTGTCTCTTGATCTATTTATGTTTCTTTTTCATCAACATCTTTCTCTTATTTATCCTTTTATTCTATTTTTCTTCTTATTATTCCACTCCATTCTCTTATTCTTGTTCCTCATCCCATTCTTCCAATTCCTTCTCTAAATTTCATGCATTTTCATGTATCCAATTTTCAAAATTTTGAATAGTTTTTTATTTTTCCCTATGAATATTTCTTGAACTGCTACTAGGACTGATTATGATGCAACATATTTCTCTTCACACATGTCTCCATCTAATAGAACAATTGGTAGAATAACTTGGGTTTCTTCAAAGTGTAGTCCGAAATGAGGATGTGAGTAATTAGAATAAGATGGTTGTGCTTATAAAAATAGAGATACTGATAGGATTGGATTCTATGAATATCATTATAAATTCTTTATTAAACATTAAGAAATTATTTCTTCTGCTAACCTATTATTTTTTCCTTCTCTTTTATACTTATTTCATTTCATCATCTATCTGTATTTTCAAAAGATAAGGCATCAGCCTTATCAAGCACAAACATAGGGTCTCTGGGTTTCTTTTTATCCTTATGATCCCTCCATATTTCATTGACTTTAATTTATTTTTATTTTTCATATGGCATGATACGGCCTTTCTCTTATCCTTAACAACTTCTTTCTCTTCCACTAGTCATGTATTAGACGATGCTCTTTCAACTCTATGAAAAAACTTCTTCATATTTGAATCCAAATCATGTTTCATCCTTATCATGGTTCCCTTATTGGTAAAGGAAATATTTTCCCTCATGGGATAAGTCTGATTCTTGACACAAAAAACTTCAATCTAATTTACTAATAGATTATTAATAAAGCATGGAAACCATGAGATCTTTGACTTCATCAAGGAATTCTTAACTGATTCCATCGTAATAAAAAAAACTTCATAATGTTAATTTTCTCATATTCACTGGGAAATCTAAAAAAATACACCTAACACATTTAGGGTATCCCTATCAACCTTTCTCAGAATAAGATATCTTTGTTTCCACAACTTAACACCCCATGCATCTAGAGTTAGGTGTGAAACTTTCCTGGATTTCTCATAAGAAATAGATAAGGATGCGTTAAAATTTGACTTAAAAATACTTCAAAGTTTATCAGGTAATTTATGAGATAGAATATATGCTTCACCCTAAAAAGTTACTTACACCAATTCCATAATTTATTCAAAATAAATTTTATGATTTTTACTTAATAAATTAATATAAACTTATTCTATACCTTCCTCAAAAATAAATTTAGCTATATTATAATGTTTATTAAGTATCTCATGTTTATAGAAGTCAAAATCTGTAACCAAATTTTCAATGAAAATATTTTCCCAGCCTGAGAAAATAAAAATCTACTTAAGAATATAGTCATATTTTTAATTTATGTTGTTTATATCAATCTTTCCCTGATGAATCATCTTTGTGAAAAATCTTTAGTAGTTTCCATCGTATAGAGACAGGTTCCTATAAGCAGAATAATTCAAAATAATAAAATTAATCACTTAAAGAAGTGGTGATCATTGGAATAAAAATAACTAAGAACCGATCTAGGACACGAGTTGTCTAGCCCTTATATAGGCATGAGATGTGATGGTTGGAATTATAGGAATTTTAAAGTCTGATATTAAAAATAATTTTCTAATCCAATGATCAATATTTAATCAATGAAATAATTTCAATTTCAATTTGAATTCATGATGGATTTTTAAGAAAAAAATTATCCAATTTAGGATCATTCTGATTAGATAAAATATTATGTTTATAACTAACATGAAAAATAAAAGAATAAGTACAAAATATTTTTTAATCTAAAGTAATGAATAAGTAAAAAAATAAAATAATATTATCTTTCAGAGTAGAATAGTTTCATCGAAATATATAACATGTTATTCTTTGTTTTTTTATGGGAAAATGATTACGATAAATTTTATAATATAATTATTCTTCGAATGTTTTGTAACAATTAGTTAGTTCAAAAAAAATTTACAAATTTTGATTAAAATTTTATTATAAAATTTTTAGGTTATAGAAATTTTTTCAATCTAAATAATATTTAAAATAAATAAATATAGAAAGTTTGATAAGAAAAACTAAATGTGAAATTCTTATAAAAAATTTGACTATAAAAAATGATATATGAAAACTGAAACATTTTATAAAACTTCAAATTTTAGGAAAGAAAAGTTGTTATAAAACAAAATTTTTTTGGGAAAACAATATATTTTATAAAATCATAACATATGTACCCCCTATGAAAACAAATTTGTTAATTTAAATAGACTAGTAACAATAAATATAAATGAATAATAATATTAAATTTATCATTGTTAGTTTTTTTAATATATTCAAATCTTTCAAAATGAAGGGGTTTTGTAAAATTATCAATAAGTTGATATTGAGATATAATGAATTATAAAATCATATATCATTTTTGTGTAATATCTCGAATGAAATTGAGTCTTATATATATATTCATAGGATTTGAGTGATGTCATAGGTTCTTACATAAAGAAATTGAACTTGTGTTATCTCAAAATATTTGAGTTTCTGTTAAACTAATGCCATAGTTAGTAAGTGTGTGTTGCATCCACAATATTTGAGCACAACTTATGACTAACAAATATTCGTCTTTAGTAGTGGAAATTGATACTGAGTTTTTTTTCTACATGACCAAAAACTAAATCTTCTCCTAACAAATGACAAGTTCTGGATGTAATTTTTCTATCAATTCTACAACCACCAAAGTCAGCAACCAAAAAAAATTAATTGAAAATTATTTCCAGAAGAGTAATACAAACCTAGATACATAAATATATTAAGGTAAATATGTTTTACATATTTAATAAGGGAATCTTATGTATTGTATTGATTTATAGAATATAAACACACAAACAATATTAAATTTGGATGAATAACTATTAAGTAATGTAAACATCCAATCATACCTCTAAAATTATTTTGATCAACTGGTTTCCCAAATTCATTAAGATCTAATGTATTTGAGGTATCGATAGGAGTAGTAATAATTTTAGTGTTGTCATACCCTATTTTTGTACGAATATATTTTATATAATAATGTTGATATATAAATGTTACTTCTGGGTTTTTGGAAATTTTAAAACCTAAAAGTTATGTTAACTCACCCATCATATTCATTTCCAAATCTGATTTTACAAGATCCACAAAGGATTCTGTTAAATTATTTTGTCTTTCCAAATATAATGTAATCAATGTAGATTTATAAAATCATAATATTTTTTTAAACTTCTTTAATAAAATTATTGGGATCCACTACACTCTTAACAAAACTTGTTTTTAATAAAAATAATGTTAACCTTTCATACCAAGTTCTAGGGGCTTGTTTGAGTCTGTAAAGTTCCTTGTTAAGTTTAAAAATATATTAAGGATGTTTTTTTCAAAACCATGGGTTTTTTGTACATAAAAATCATCATGAAAATATTCATTAAGGAGATTACACTCCATATACATTTTAAATAATTTAAAAGTTAAGAATGCTAAATTAGCTAGAAGTATATAGATAGCTTCATGTATTAAAACCAGAGAATAGTTTTATTTAATGTCCATTACATCTTATTGATTAAAACTATTAGCAACAATTATAGATTAATTTTTAACTATTATTATATTTTCATAAAAAAATTTATGAAAAAAACCATTTTAATGCAATTGTAGAAGTATCTTTAGTTAATCAAACCAAAATCCAAAATTTCTTCTTCTCAAACTCTTTGAGTTCATCTTGAATAGATTTAACCCCATCCACTTCATAATTTTTATTTTTTAATTGTAATAAAAATTATAGATGTTCAATATCATTTATCAAAGAAATTATAGTTAAAACAGGTTGATATAAATCACCAATGATATTATCACTATAATGATTATTCAGATATAACTAACATCATGGGTTTTAAAAAGTATTTTATTCAATAATATGTTAAAATTATTCTTGAGGAAAAATATCACAAATAGATTCTTCAATTTTTCGTCTTGTTATGATATTTTTAATATGGTTTGAAAATATGTTTTGGAAGTAACATCTGAAGATATAGGTTTGGGTAGTTTAAAAACTAAAGGACAATTTTCATCAAACATACCATATATTGTTGCCTCAACAATAAATGTATTTTCCTAAAAAACGCTATAATATTTACTTTCAGTCAAATTACCTAAAGACTTTACATCATCCGATTTTAGAGAAAATTTATGTAAATTATTTTTAGTATTAAAAATTAATACTTTACATCCAAATACTTTAAAGTATTAAAGTTTTTGGTTTCTTCCTATCCAAAACTCATAAATAGTTTTTTTATTAAAACATGATTTATAGTATAATAAGATGTACTAACAGAATCCCCCAAAAAATAGTTAGAAACTCAGTATTCAATAATCATGGCCTAATTATTCTCTTGAATAAATCTATTTATTATTTCAACCACGCCATTTTTATGTGGATTTCTAAGGAACTAAAATGTTTTGTATAATTCCTTTGTTACTATAAAATGTTTCAAAATAAGAATTCATAAATTATCCACCATGATCACTATGATGAGTTATCAAGGAGAATTTTTTATCATTTTTAAATATTGATACAAAAGTTTTGAAAAAACTAAAGACTTTAGATTTCCTTTCTAGAAAGTATACCCATATATATCTAGTGTAACCCTCATCTGAAACATTTGAAAAGTATTTTCCACTAATAATTCAAGTTTGTGCGGGACCAAATAAGTCCATGTGAACTGACTATAAAGAATAAAAAATCCATACTTCACTAGTAGATTTTAAACTTGAATTATGTTTCTTACAATATTGAAAAGGATCAAAAATTTTAGAAGTGTGAAACCTTTGTTTTGGTAGATCCTTAACAAGACATTTCTTAGACAACTTAGCTAAAGTTATAAGGTTACAATGTCCAAACATTATATTCCATAACCAAGAGTGATAAACTATTTCATTAAGACTAGGTATGGCTTGGCTCCTAAGGTATTATAAGTTTAAGGTGTTAACATTATTATGCCTATAGAAAGAAATAATAATGTTATATTTTTTAAATATGTAAAGTAAATTTATCATTCTCAAAGCTCACAATATAAAAATTTTCACATAATTGGATTATGTTTATAAGGTTATGCTTAAGTCCTACAATAAATAAAACATTTGGAATTTCCAATTTTTCAAGAATAACAATGTTACATGTTCTAATGATTAATCCTTGAGCATTATCTCTGAAAGTAACTTTTCCACCTTTCAACTTGATAATATACATAAAGAAATGTTTCTTTCTAGTCATTTTTATAGAGAAAACACTATCAATATACCGAAATATATTTTGTTGGTATTATAATTATTTTCCCAAAAACAAAAATATTATTGTTTTGGAACCCAAAACATCATGGGTTTGATATTATTTGAAAACAAAATTTTAGGTATCCAAATTTTTCCAACATTTTTATTTTCAAAAAATGTCATTTATTTTGAAAATTAAGCTTTATTAAAAATTAATGACTGAAATTTATTATGTGTACACCTTTTATTCCTCTATCCACCACATTGAAATTTGGTGCAAAATAGAACACTCTTTAGAACAAAGTAATTATTATTAAAAATGGGATTTTGGTTAGTAGATGCCCTTAGTAAAATATTAGTTTTAGGGTAACATTATTTTACATTTTATTGATGTTTTCCAACCTAGAAGTAATCATAGATAAAATTTTATTCAAACTAGATATTTCTAATTTTATTCTGAAAACTATTATTTTATCCCCAATGATACAATATTAGAAATGAGTTTTACAAAATCATGTTGTAAACTATTTTTCCCAAGAATATATTTTAGATCTTTTAAAAGTTCTTCATTATCATAATTAGTTTTATAGTGATATTTAGAAGGATTTGATAATTTTTTAAATAGTAACTCTTGAATATTCTTTTTCAAATTTTTCATTGGAATTATCATGTCTTTTAGGTATTTTTTAAAACAAAATCTAGGATTTCTTCAATTATAGACACGTCTAAAAAATAACGTATGTTATTATACTTTTCAGCTATGGAGGACTCTTCATCTAAATATATAGATTTTTTCACATTACTATTATGATAATTTTCATTTAAATAAATATTGGTAAGAGATTTAGTAGTTTTTACCTTTACCATGAAAAATTAATTCATGTTTAGTATTATTTAAAATAAACCATTCTTCATTTTTCCCTAGCATTCTTTCTCAAAGAATTCTCTAAAGAACTTTCTCCTATACTTTAACTCCAAGTGTGAGAAGCTTTTAGACTCTTATTTCCTTCTTACTTAGAATAATTTTTATCGTTACTATCTAAATTTATTTCATTATTAACCTTTATTATTAATATAGGATAATCTTGTTTGATGTATCCTATCCTTTTACATTCATGAAAAATAACTTTTGTATAGTCTTTTTTTCCACTCTTATCCTTGTGAATTTTCTTATATCTATATTGAATGTCATTATTTCCTAAAATTATTTTCATTCTCTCTGAAATATTTTATAATTAAATATTTTTCTATTCTGAAGAACTAAAATATGATTCAATAAATATTTTTTTTATTTTATGAAGTCTACACAGCTTTTTTAGGTGATTGTGCTTCGGTAGGAACAATAGATGTAGTTTCAAAATCAACTCCTCCATTTTTCTTTTTCTTTTTATCAGTATATCTTTTCAAAATTAATTTTTATTACTTGGGAGTATGAATAATGTCATATAAATTCATATTTGTGATCTTCCTTGTATCATCTAAGGCTATCCTCTTTGATTCAAACTAATTAATCACGATTTCTATAATATTTTTAACCATTATTCAATTTGTCAAACCAGTATTTCCAAGATAATGTAAACTATTGAAAAGAATCATAACTATTTTTGAATTTTTTCAATTGATTCTCCAGGTAAGAAATAAAATTCTTGATAAAATTATATCATCATTGGTCTTCTAGTTCCAACAACATTAAAATTTCCAAAGTGAGTAACTTCAAAAAATTTCCATATGCTATTAGCAACTACACATGAAGAAATATGACTATATATATTCCTTGTCATAGATCATAAAATTGTACAACTTAATCTATAATTTAGTTGATATTATTTATTTTCTTGATTTATAATGGTTTTAACTTCCCTCTTAGGTATTTTTTATCCTCCAGTATGCATTACAAATTTAGAAACCCCAGTGTTGATAATGAATGTTTTCATTCTATCTCTCCTGTACTCATTATCATTTTGATCAAACATTGGTGGTCAACTGATATTCATATTTTATAAGGTTTCAACATTAAGACCTTCCATCATAAAAACAATATAAATTATTTTCTATAAATACAAGTTAATGTATCTCAATATTTATAAACAATACATAATAAACATGAAATTAATATTGAAAGTAAAAACTATGAACATTAAAGCTATAGAACCACCTCTAATACCAATTGTTGGATTATAAGAGTTTATGATGGATATAAGAGGGGTTGGGGTGAATTTTAGTTAAAAAACTAAACTGAAATAAAAATCTAATGTAAAAATAATTTTACACTGACTTTTTCTATTGATTAGAGTATTGAAATCAGAACCAAATATTGTCTGATTAAATCAGAGATTATCGATATCATAGGAAAACAGATGAAATAGTTTGTATAGAAAAATAAGTATAAAATCTAAAATTATAATAAAAAACCATTGTGGAAAATAAATCTTGTGTAAAAAAGAAATATAAAATATTATAATAGTAAGAATGAATTATAAACATATAAAAGAATTAACTATTTAACCTTAAGAGTTAAGTGAGTTAGAAATCATGACGAAAAACATCCACAATTTTAAGTGCCTAATGTCAGGTATTACTTTCCTTAACAAGAAATCCAATGATCTTATGGATCAGAATTGCTTTGTCTTCTAATCCCATTAAGGCCCTTGATATAGCTATCAATGTCATCGATGTCTTTCTTGACCAAGAAAAACCACAATATAGTGATTAGTCTATGCCTTCCTAGCCCAGAAAGCCCTTAATCTGATGGTTTAGACTCACCATATTCCTATCCCCAGAATCCATCAATTTGATCCATTATCAGACCCTCGGTTACAAAAGAAAATATCTCGTAAGTAATATATAATCCTAATAATCAATACGTACATATTTAACTCTCTAAAGAATTAAAAATAATAAGAATGTGGTGTTCATATAGAAAAATATTTAGACGGTTTGAGCCATGAATGTGTTAGCTCCCTACTCTTCAAAACACCTCTTATTTATAAGAAAATCTATAACATCTTTATTTATGAGTTATCTTCCATGTTCTTAGATAGATTTCACTTTTATTGGTCATAATTATATGGATCTTGAACTTGGAAACTAAAAATGAGTTGTACTTCGTTTGTCAAACCACATTTAGTTCAGCACCATAGAAATGTTATTTTGAATTTTGTATGATAAAAAAATATATATATTCTAATTATAAACATAGGATAGTTCTATGGACTTTCTTATTGTTTTTCAATCTAATGAAGTGAATAATTTTCAGTCGGATGTATCAGAATCAATTTCATTCCAATGATCAAGAATTTTTTCAGTTTGATAGAGAAGATAAAATTCTTACCATTGCTCATAAGGAAATTCAGTCTCATGGATTAGACACACTTTCAGTCTATTGTATTAGATTGAATAATTATATTTTATATTCATTATACATTTCAATTATTTCTATGTTTGGCATGAAAAAATATTTTATATAAAAACATTATAAAAAACCATGGGAAATATAAGTTAGTAAACATAGTTTTGTGTTGGTGTTTTTTATTTCTAAGACTATGAATAGGAAAAGTATAAATTAAAACACTCAACTAAACTCGAAAAAACCCTAAAAACCAAAAAATTCCAAAAAAATCAATAAAACCCTAACACTTTAAAAACTATAAAACCCCTTAAGACCATAAAAACTGTAAAAACCCATAAAAACCCAAAAACCCATTGAAAACTCTAGAAACCCATTAAACCCCTAAAAACATTAAAAAAAATCTAAAAACCACTAAAAAGATTACAAAAATAAAAAAAACCATTAAAACCCCAAAAAACCTATAATTTTTTTTAAAACGCTAAAAATCCCTAAAGATAGAATAACCCATAAAAATCAAAAATAGCCCTAAAAATACCTAAAAGGTAAGAAATCTTAAAATCCTGGAAAACCCATAATGAATCCTGAAAAACCTAGAAAAACTTAAAACCCCTGAAAATCTGAAAACTCTAAAAACCCAAAAAACCCAAAAAACCCTAAAACCCCCTTAAAATCCTCAAAATCCAAAAAACCCAAAAAACCCCTAAAAATACAAAAAATATGAAAAAAAAATCTAAAATTTTTGAAAAACCCAAAGAAAAACATAAAAACTGGAAAAAAAACTAAAAATCCCTAAAAACAAAAAAAAATCTCTAAAATTCTTAAAAACCTTAAAAGACCAAAAAAAACCCCAAAACCACTAAAACCCATAAAATAACCTAAAAACCTAAAAACCCCATAAAACCCCTCAAAATCACCTAAAATCCTAAAGTCCCATTAAACCCCTAAAAACATTAAAAACTCTAAAAGTATATTAAAATACAAAAAAAAACAAAAAAACCCAAAAAACCCCCAAACCCTGTAAATCACTAAAAACACTAAAAACCCATAAAAATTATTAAAAGATCTAAAATCATTAAAATCATTAAAACCATAAAAGTACTAAACACCCTAATAAAAACATAAAAAATAAAAAATATTAAAACCCCTAAAAACATAAAAAATACTAAAAAACCAAAAAATTCAAAAAACAAAAAAAAATCCATAAGCACTTAAGAATCTCTAAAACCCATAAAAACTCTAAAACAACAAAAAAACTAAAAACCCTTTAAATACAAGAAAACATTAAAAACAGTAAAAACATTAAAAAACTAAAAAACTAAAAAAAACTAAAAAATCCCAAAAAAACCCCACAAAAACATTAAAAACCCTAAAAAACATTAAAACCCCTAAACACTAAAAACCATAAAAATCCAAAAAATCCATATAAATCCCAAAAAATCCATAAACACATAAAAACCCCTAAAAACCCTGAAACCCATAAGAAAGACTAAAAAACCTAAAAACACATAATGCCCCTAAAAACCATATAAAAACATAAAAACCCAAAAAACCCTAAAAAACTATGAAAACCATAAACCCTAAAAACCATTAACCCCCCCTGAAAACCCATAAAAACTCTAAAAACAATAAAAAACTATAAAAACACTTTAAACCCATAAAAAAATTTAAATAAATCTAAAAAACATAAAACCCTTATAAAACACAAAAAAGACTTAAAATCAAAAAAAAAAACCATTAAAACCCTTAAAAACTTAAAAACCCCTCAAAATCCTTAAAACCCTACAACCATAAAAATCTTAATAAAATTACAAAAAACCCAAAAAACATACCAAAACCTAAAAACTAGGAAAATCCTGAAGAAAACCATAAAAACCTAAAAACACTTAAAATACCTAAAAAGCCTAAAACTACTAAAACCTGAAAAAATGCTAAAAACCCATAAAACCACTAAAAACTCTAAAACCCCTTTAAAACCCAAAAAAATGTTCAAAAATTCAATGGAACCATTAAAATCATAAAAAACTCAAAAAAATAAAATCCAAAAAACCATAAAAACCCTAAAAGCCTAAAAACCCTAAAACCCCTTAAAATCAATAATAGAAAAAAATACTAAAAAAGACCTTAAAATCACTAAACAATAAAAAAACCTTAAAACCATATAAATCCCACTGAAAACCTTAAAAACCTAAAAAAAATTAAAACCCTTAAAAACCCAAAAATACTAAAAACCCTAAAAAGACCATAAAATACCTTAAACCAAATAAAACCCATAAAACCATAAAAAATACTTAAAAACATAAAAAATATAAAATCCCATTAAAATTATAAAAACAAATACTAACTCTAAAAACCGTTTAATCCCATAAAAATAGTAAAAACACTAAAAAAAACTTTAAACCCTAAAAAACCCAAAAAACCCCTAAATACCCAAAGAACGATAAATACCCTAAAAACCAAAACCATTAAAAATCCTAAAAGATCCCTAAAATATCTAATAAATTAAAAAAACAATAAAACCCCAGAAACCATAAGAAAACCACAAAAACCTAAAAATTCTTAAAACCCCAAAAAACCTAAAAAATTTAAAATAGTAAAAACCCCTAAAAACCATTAAAAACCATAAAAATAATAAAACCCAAAAAAACAATAAGCACCCCAAAAAACACATAAAAATCATAGAACCACTAAAAATATTCAAACTTATCAAACCACTAAAAACATGAAAAACCCTAAAACTCAAAAAAATCCCTAAAAACCTAAAAACCATAAAACCCTTGAAAATATAAAAAACTTTAAAAACCCTTAAAATTCATTGAAACGTTATTACCATAAAAATTATAGAAAATCCCTAAAAATGCATAAAAACATAAAGAACCACAAAACACTGATAGGCCATATGAAAAACTTAAAAACCTTAAAACACTTAAAACCCCTAAAAAACCTAAAAAAATTATAAAATCACTATAAATACCTAAAAAAACAATAAATCCCTTAAATCCTGAAAATCCCTAAAAACCCTCAAAATACCTAAAAACCCTAAAAACCAAAAAAATACTAAAAACACCCCAAAAAACATAAAATATTAAACCTGAAACCATAGAAAACCTCAAAAAAGTAAGAAGAAAAAAATGTAATACCCCTAAAAACATAAAAAATGCTAAAAACCCTAAGAAACTCTAAAAAAACCCTAAAACCCCTAAAAACCACTAAAACCCCTTAAAAACTATAGAATCACTAAAAAACAACTACAAATTTTAAAATCCCTTTAATCCTGAAAAATGTCAAAAAAAACTCTAAAAAACCATTAAACCCCTAAAAACTCAAAAAACCATAAAACCCCTAAATACGTAAAAACAGATGAAACTCTAAAACCATTAAAAATAAAAAAAATAAAAAATTCTTAAAAGCAGAAAAACCTCAAAAAACCTAAATACCACTAATAAAGCATAAAAAAAAATACAAAAAAGCCCTAAAAATCTAAAAAACGCTAAAACCCCTAAAAACCAAAAACCAATAAAAATCACTAAGAACATTAAAAACACTAAAACCCCATGAAAATTGAAACACCACTAAAATCTCTAAAAACTTACTAAACCCCCCAAAAATATAAAAATCATTAAAAACCTTAAAGACACTAAAGAACTAAAAAAAATATAAAAACCATAACCCCCCCCCCCAAACCCTAAAAACCCTCAAAATCCCTAAAACCCTAAAAACTATAAAAATCATAATAAATTACCTAAAAATACCTAAAATTGTAAAAATTATTAAAAACCTATAAAAAACCACTAGAAAACCTTAAAATAACTAAAAAAATTAAAACACCTAAAATATAAAATATGTTAAAAACCTTAAAAATCTAAAAACCCTAAAACAATAAAAACCCTAGAAACCCTAAAAACCCCTAGAAACCATAAAGAATAATAAAAACACCTAAAAACCCAAAAAACCTACAAAAATTCTAAAAACTATTCAATACCCTAAAAAAATTAATTTTTTTAAAAAGAAGTAAACTTCTAAAAAACATAAAAAAACCTTAAAACCCCAAAAACCCATAATCCATAAAAACCTTAAATATAAAAAATACCTAAAAACACAAAAAAAACTTTAAAAATCCCAATAATCGCTAAAAATCACTTAAAACATAATAATCCTTAAAAACATGAAAATCCCAAATAAAACCATAAAAATAAAAAAAATGCTTAAAACCCCTAAAATCCTAAAATCATTAAAAACCCTACTAACCATAAAGACCCTTAAAAACCATAAAAATCCTGCAAACATTAAAAAAGATTAAAAAACCATTAAACAAAAAAACTAAAAAACCCTAAAAGCCTCAAAAAACCAAATAACCCAGAATACATAAAAACCATAAAACCCTCAATATATCTACAACCCCCAAAATCTATAAAAATCCTAAAAACCCCAAAAATCACAATTTTTTTTAAAAAACATAAAAACATGAAAAACCCCTAAGAAATATCAAATACCTAAATACACTTAAACAACTATAAACCTAAAAAATATAAAACCATAAAAATATTTTAAAACTACTTAAAACCTTAAAACCCATTAAAGCCCCTAAAAATAAAAAAACCCTAAAAACCCCCTAAAATAGTAAAAACTATAAAAACCATTAAATAAATAAAAAATTTAAAAACTATAAATATACCATTAAAACACTTAAAAACTCCAAACAACATAAAAACCAAAAAAAACCTTAAAAATATGAAAATTCCTTATAACCCCTAAAGACCATAAAAATTCAAAAAACCCAAAAAAATACCTAAAACATAAGAAACCCTTATAATTCAAAAGAAAATCATAAAAGCCACTAAAAATATAAAACACCTAAAAACCTAAAAAGGTTCAAATCCCTAAAAACTATTAAAACACATAAAAACCTTGAAAATCCCAAAAACCCCTAAAAAAACTAAAAACTCTAAAAAAACATTTAAAGCCCCAAAAATTAAAAAAACACTAAAAAATAATAAAAACACTAAATAACTCAAAAACAAACCTTATAATCCAAAAAACAATAAAAATAATATAAACACACAAAATTTATAAAAAACCAACAAGACAATAAAATTATAAAAAATATGAATAACATAAAAAACCCTAAATACCATAAAACCCCCCATGAAAACCTAAAAAACCATAAAATCCTTAAAAACCTAAAACACTTAAAATCCTTAAAAACATAAAAAATTCTAAAAATACTAGAAAACACTAAAAAACCGTAAAACCATTAAAACCCAAAAAAACACCATAAAATCCATAGACATTCTATAAACTCTAAAAACCCTATGAACCCTAATTTTTTTTAAAAAACTATAAAATACCTTTAAAACCCAAAAAATATCAAAAAATACCCAAAACCCCCAAAAGAACAACAAAAAAACCCAAAAACCCTAAACACACTAAAAACCCCCAACACCATTAAAATACAAAAAAAACCCATAAACCCATAAAAATCCCAAATAAACCTAAAAATCCCTAAAAATTTAAAAACATTAAAACCCTTAATAAAATATTAAGATCATAAAAAACATAAAACCAATAGAAACACTAAAAACCATAAAAACCTAAAAACTCCTAAAAACTGTAAAAATCACTAAAACCTTAAAAGCCATAAAAAATTGAAAAAGGCCCTAAAATACCTAAATTTTAAAAAAAACCTAAAAACCATAAGAAAAACGTAAAAAACAATAAAAACATAAAACATCTTAGAAATTAAAAAATATAAAAACAATAAAAGGACCTAAAAACCCAAAAACCCCCTATAAACTATAAAACCCCCCAAAACCTTAAAAGAGAGATGGCTACAGAAGTGGGGGGATCAGGCGATTTTGTGGAACCTGCACGCGCGTTGACTCCTTGGAATCAATAAGTGGTAGATCCCATGAAAAAACCTGATTTTTAACCTGTTAGGCATAATGTTCTTTTCCAATTTTGTAATCCCCGTGTTGTTAAACATGATCAACCAGCGGGCTCTTCCTTGGATGTGTCGAAAAAGAATTTTGCAGAGGTTGTCAAATCTGTGGATTCACCCTCTTTATCTGATTTTGGAATTCCCTCACCAGGTTGTGTTATTAAGAAAGGTTAAAAGAGCTCATGTGTCTGCCAATCAGGAGGCTATTGAGGAGAGAACTAAGCTCTGTAAATTCCCGATCATTTCTTGGTTGGTCATACCCAAGGGAGAGAGACTATGGAGATTCGCAGAGCTTGTTAATCGAGTTGATGAGATCTGGGGTTTCTCATACTGGAAAATTATATCCATGGGACGAGGCTTCTATCACATTGTTTATCCATCGGATGAACACAAACGACGTGCCTGGAGTTTCAGATCACTTTCCCTCAAGCCTGGTCTGCTACGGATTCAAGACTGAGATCACAATTTTGATCCAACAAGTGTAAAGAACACCTTCACTCGAGTTTGGATATGCATATGCAAATTGAATTGGTTTTATTGGTATCCCCGGATTCTATGGGACATTTCTTCTTATGTTGGTTTTCCTATCCGTATTGACAGGGAAACAGACAGCCCAAGATTTGGGCATTATGCTCGAGTCCTTGTTGAAGTTGACATAGCCAATACTGTGGTTGAAGAAGTGGTGATAAACAAATTGGATGACATTATCATGCTGGAAATTCAATATGAAAGGGGACACAAGTTCTGTAGTAATTGCTTATTTCTTGGACACTCCATCAATGAATTCAGGAGGTTGAAGACCTGTAGCATTTGCAAGGCAAAAGGCCATGAAGACAGTTAATGTCAAGTTCCCAAAAAGAAAGAAATGACCCATAAAGATACATATCACCCATTTCAAGGCAATGTAAACATCCAAACTGGTGCTCCAGTTACATTGGAACTGGTTAATGAGCCCAGTGGCTTGGCTCCTAATAATGATGAACAAGTTGTCTCTGTTGAACAACTCAAGGCCACTGCAAGTGCTTCGGCCCTCCCTGAGCAGAATGGACCAACTCCTGTTCATGCCGATCAAGTTGTTAATGTTGAACAACTTAAGGATGTTGTTAGTGCTTTAGTTCCCCTCGATCCTAGTGGCTCAGCTCCAGATAATGCAAGGCAAATAGTCCCTCTAGAGCATCCCAAGGACACTGCATGTGTTCTAGTTCCCCTAGGGGACTCTGAACCTGGAAGTCCCTCCCATGCAGCATATGTGCACGCCTCCCTAGATTCTGAGATACCATATCCTCTTCCTGATGTACCTAGTCTTGCAATTGCTGGCAAGATGCATGATACACCTGCACCTGATTTTGCAGATACCATTGAAGTGCAGGCTGTAAAAACGAACATTCCCATTCTCTTGATGCACCTAGTTTTGAAATTGCTGGCAAGATGCGTGATACACCTGCACCTGGTTTTGCAGATACCATTTAAGTGCAGGCTTCAGAAACGAACATGCCCAATTATGAAGTTTTCATACCTGTTCCTACAGGACATGTCACTAAGGCTAAATCAATTTCAATTCCCCACAATGAGGGGATTTGTGTTACTAATGCGTTCTCTCCTATATCTGGAAAATTCTGGTCTGGCCATGCAGATGATAGTCAATAGATTGATATTAGATCTAATGTGATTCCTTTGGCCTCTACTCATGAGGTTCCAAAAACTGATCAAATTGTCATGAAACCTCCTGATAGGCCCCCCAAGCAGAGTGGAAAGTTCGAAGGATCTCCCAAAGATATGCAAGATATGCCTCACCTGAGAGGCAATGTTAATCAATGAAGATATTATTCTGGAACTACCAGGGGATTGGGAATTCTCCCACTACATCAGCCCTTCGACACATTCTCATTGCTAAAAAACCTTCACTCGTGGCCATTGCTGAGCCATTAATCTGTTTCAAAAATTGGAAGAGTTTCAACTGGGACCCTCTAAGTTAAACTTTTATTGCACACAACAGAGGTGCTGCCAATCTTGAAACCATATGGGTTTTGCGACACAATGACTTGAAACTTGATAATCTTGAGATTAGTCAACAACTAATCACAGTCCAAACTCGTCTGCAAGATATTACCTTCTCTTTCCCTTTTGTTTATGCTTCTTTCTCATACATCAGAAGAAGATATCTTTGGAGTGATCTATATACTCTCAGTGCGAATATGGCTCATAATTGGGTCATCATTGGTGATTTCAATGTTATTCTATACCCATACGAAAATATTGGCCCTCACTTATCCTGAACTGCTGCAAATGAGTTTCATTGCTGTGTGGATCAATGCAATCTCACTGAAGTCCCTATTTCAGGTTCTAAATTCACTTGGGAAAGATTCACTCTCAATGGGAGGCAAGCCCACAAAATCGATAAGTGCTTTATTCAAGTCAATGATGTTGGTGCTCCATATGACATCTCAGGATTTACTCTTCCCATATTCAATTCTGATCATAACCCTATTGTTGTCGACATTCATGAGGGCAGCAGGAGAATCACCCCCTTACCTTTCATGTTCAACAATGCCTGGCTTGCAATTCCCGGTTGCAGGGATGTTATTCTCGATGGTTGGAACTCCATTTTTTATGGTAGTTCTCATTTTGTGGTTTCTTCAAAGCTTAAGAAAATCAAAAGTCTGCTAAAAGTTTGGAGTAAAATCACTTTCTCAAGAATTGATGATGAGATCAAAGATGCAGAATATCAGCTGACATATTTTTAGGAAAATAATCAACAAGGGGATGTTCCCACTCGTGAGAAACTTGAGCTTCACAAAAATATGGATGATCTTCTTGCTCTTAAAGAAAATCTGGAAAAAATTCAATTCAATGTTCGATGGATAAAAGACGGTGACAGAAACTCAAAGTTCTTCCACCGTTTGCAATAGGAGAAAAGTGTTCATAAAGGACCCAATCATATCTGAATCAATGGTACAACCCTGGTTGAGGAGAAATAGCTCGTTGAAGCGGTTTTTGATCATTTCAAAGCTCTTTATAATTAAGATAACATGCTTCATTCTGCCTCAATTGGTGAATGTGTTGAGAAATGTGTGGATAACTCACAGAATAATGATCTGATCTCTCCGCTTCTTGAGGATGAAGTCAAATCTGGTCTTTTTTATCTCAATTCTGAAAGTGCCCCCGGTCCGAATGGATTTACCAACAAGTTCTTCATTTTCTATTGGGATATCTTTCATACAGAAATTACCAATGCGGTCAGGGATTTCTTTGTCTCATGATCAATTCCTTTTGGAGAAAACTCCAATTTTATTGCCATGCTTCCCAAAAAGGAATCTGTAATTGATATTAGGGATTTTAGACCAATTTCCATTGGAAACACCATCCTAAAGATTATTAGAAAAATTATTGTTCTCGGGTTGGAAAAGATTACTGGAAACATGATCATACCCAATCAATTTGGATTTGATCCTGGGAGAAGTATCCAAACTGCCTATACATGGCCTTTGAAGGAGTAAACATCATGAGGAAGGAATCCAAGCATGGGACTTTTTCTCTAAAATTGGATATATCCAAATCCTTTGATACCATCAAATGGCACTTTCTCTTCATGGTTTTGATCATGTATGGGTTTTCATCCAAATTTATCAGTCTGATCTCTACCATCATGGAGAGTGCCAGAATATCTGTTCTTGTTAATGGGGCACCAAAAGGATTCTTTCAATGTACACGATGAGTCAGATAGGGGGATCCTCTTTCTGGAATCCTATTTTCACTTGCGTAATATTATCTGATTCACTTTGTTACGAATGCAATGATGGTTGGATTCTATTGTCCCATTAAAGTTGGGAAGGACTCTTTTGTACCCTCAGACCTTTTTTATGCTGATGATATTCTTCTCTTTGGGTAGGCTAATATGAGAACTATATCATCTATCCGGAAAATCTTTACTAACTATGAAGAGGTTGCAGGACAGGCCATCACCGAAGCAAATCATCTATTGTCTTTGGGAAAGGAACTTCCTCTATGAGGCAGAATAGAATTGTCAGACGCCATGGTGTCAAAAGAGGATCATTGCCATTCAATTATCTTGGGGTTATCGTTTTTTGGGGGAAGTCAAAGAGTTTCCACATAGAAAGCATCTCCTTCAACATCACAAAACAGCTAGCTAAATGGAAGGGAAATTCCTTGTATCAAGCAGGCAGAGTATGTCTTATCAACTCTGTCATCACCTCGATGTTTTTTCATGACATTTCCATTTATAGATGGACGGTAAGCCTGATTAAATCTCTTCAAGCCAAGATTTGGAACTTTTCATGGACAGCATGTATTAATGAAAAAAAAATTGGTAACTGTTGCATGGAAGGACTACATCAAACCCACGGAAATGGGTAGTCTTGGAATTAAGGACCTCTGGGTTTTTAAGGAAGCTTTGCTAGACAAATTCACCTAGAATCTCTTCATACACAAAGAAGGGGAACTATATTTTCTTAAAGAAAGGTTTACCTCCCACTTGTGCAATGGATATACTAGATACATACTCTCCTCTATTTGTCCCACAATTAAATCATCATATAAGGACATTATCTCTCAGTCGATTTTGGTTGTTTCAAATCATTCCAATTTAAACTGTTGGATAAATCCATGGCTCGACTGCCCTCTTGATGAAATCATTCAGGTACCTCAATGCCTCCAGCACATGTACATCAATGATCTTAATGCAAGACTGATGGAGTTGGATGGAATTTTGCCGGCACACATCACTTCCCAGATTCAGCGCTACAGTTTCAATGATTATGATACAATCACCCGGAATCTGAACCTTCTTGGTCAACTCACTGCAAGGGAGTTCTATAATCACAAATGCCGGCAAGGTCTGGACTCCCCCTAATGGATTCTGAAATTTAAGTGCAAATTCATTCCCCCTATACACTTCCTTCTCCTGTGGAAGATCTGGAGAAATCAGCTGGCTATGCATAGGAAGTTGCAAAGAGCTGGATGGCATCTTGTTTCGGTCTGCAGACTCTGTTTACGAGATGCTGAAAGTGTACAACACCTCTTTGTTGAATGCAGCCTTGCACACAGATTATGGAACCACATACAAGATGTCTTTGGTCTCTACTTTCCCTCTGGAACCTTTTCTCAAAGGATGATTTTTATTACAGAATTCAATTATAGTGAGAAAATTCATAACCTTCTTCTTGCTGCTTCAGCAGCAATTGTTTCCTTCTTATGGATTGTGAGGAATTCTGCTATGTTCCAGAATAAATCATGTTCCATACATGAGGGTATTATTTCCATGCACAATGTTGTTCGAATGGCTAGGTGTTTCCAAACATGTACTATGAACAACTTTTTTAATGACCTTGTCACCATCCACACTCTTGGTGTTTCTGGCAGGGTCAAAAAACCAATGTTGATGAAGTTCATCTGATGGATCCCACCAATCCCATCATGGATCAAAGTTAATGTTGATGGTGCGGCAGCAGGTTCACCAGGTCCTTTAGGTTGTGGTGGTATTTTCCGCACATGTCGAGGCTTTGTCAAGGGAATTTTTTATCATTTCATTGGGAATGGCTGCGCCTATGAGGAAGAGCTCTGGGCTATCATCAAGGCTATACGTTTTTCAAACCAATTTGGGTGGTTGCATCTCTGGATTGAATCTGACTCGATGCTTGCGGTGGAGGCTCTTCGTCAAAATTCCAAGAAGCTTCCATGGAAGCTTCTACCTCAATGGGTTGAATGTCTTAGTTTATCCAAGAGTCTGACTCTCAGGATCACTCACGCATAGAGGGAAGTCAATATGGTTCCTGATGTCCTCTCCAAAATGGCTATTGAAGAGTGTTGCTCGCGGTGGTCCTTTATTGCTCCTTTTTTTTGTGCGTCCCATGTTGACTCTGACATGAAGGGCACTACACGTACCCGAATGCATAAGTCCCCCCTTTAATGCCTTGTACTTTTCGTTTAGTTTTATTTTAAGGTACCAAGCTCCTTGCTTGGTCCACGCCTTCTTTGCCCCAAAACCTTAAAAAACCTTAAAAACCTATCAAACCCTAAAACCACTAAAAATTAGAAAACCCTACAAACCCTTACAAAATTATTAAATTAGAAAAACATAAAAGACCCGAAAAACCTAAAAATCCCCCCAAAACCCCAAAAAACATAAAAACCCTTAAAACCCCCAAAACCCTAAAACACCTTAAAATCCCCAAAAACCATAAGAACCCATAAAAAACCCAAAAACCATAAAAATCTCAAAAAACATTAAAAACCCAAAAAACCATTAAAATAATCAGAATACCTTAAAAACCAAAAAACACTTTAAACCCAGAAAAACACTAAAAAACAAAAAACTCCTAAAAACACTAAAACCATAAACCCATAAGAACCATAAAACCCCTAAAACCCCATATAATCTCTAAAAACAAGAAAAAACACTAAACATATATTTAAACCCCTAAAATATTAAAAAAATCTTCAAAATCATAAAACCCACTAAAAATAAAAGAAACCCTTAAAACCCCAAAAAAACCATCATATCCCTAAAAATCCTAAAACCCTAAAATCCCTCCAAATCACTAAAACCCTAAAACCATAAAATTCCTAAAAAATTACTAAAAATATTTAAAAATTTTAAAAAATATAAAAACCTATAAAATCCCAAAGAAAACCATAAAAACTAAAAAGCTCTTAAACCCCCTAAGCAATAAAAAATAAGATAAAACCCATAAAAACCATGAAAAACCCTAAAAACCAATAAACTCTCAAAACACTATAAACCCAAAAAAATGATAAAAACTCTAAAAAGCCATTAAAATCTTAAAAACAAAAAAAACCAATATAAATCAATACCCCTAAAAACCCTAAAAACCATAAAACCACTCAAAATCCGTAAAACCCGTATTATCCATAAAAATACTATAAAAGACCTAAAAGTCACTAAACTGTAAAAAACCCCTAAAAACCTAGGAAACCCTAATGAAAACCTTAAAAACCTAAAAAAACTAAAAACCCCTAAAAACAAAAAATTTCTAAAACACTAAAAAGAACCTAAAATACCCTAAACCCCATAAAAATCCCTAAAACCCCTTAAAAATCATAAAAACATAAAAACAATAAAACCCCATAATAACCGTAAAAACAACTAAAAACTCTAAAAACCCTTTATAACCTTAGAAATAAAAAAACACTAAAAACACTTTAATCCCTAAAAAACTAAAAAAAACCCAAAAAAAATTAAAGAACCATAAAAACACTAAAAACCTAAAAACTATAAAAATCCTGAAAAAATACCTAAAAATATCCAAAAAACTAAAAACCCCTAAAGCACCAGAAAACCCCTAAGAAAACCATGAAAACATATAAACTATTAAAACCCCTATAAAACCTAAAAACCGCAAAAAACACTAAAACACCTAAAAAATGTTACAAATCATAAAATCTATAAAACCCCATAAAAACTATAAAAACCCCCAAACCCCATAAAAATCATAAAACCACTAAAACTCTTCAAACCCATTAAACCCCTAAAAACATTAAAATCTATAAAAACATGAAAAACCCTAAAAACTCAATCAATTTTTAAAAACCTAAAAAACCAATTAAACCCTAGAAAACATTAAAAAACCCCTCCAAACCCTCAAAATTCTATGAAACCCTATTACCATAAAAATTCTAGAAAATCCCTAAAAATACATATAAACACAAAACCCCTAAAAACCCCAAAAACTCATATGAAAACCATAAAAACCACAAAAACATAAAACCATAAAAACCTAAAAAATGATAAAATCCATATATAAACCTAAAAAACCTTGAAAACACTAATACCCTGAAAATCCCTAAAAACCCTAAAAAATTCTAAAATTTATAAAAAATCACTGAAAACCTTAAAACCCTAAAGAGAACTAAAACCCAAGAAAAAAATCTAAAAAACATAAAAACATAAAAACATAAAAACACTTAACACCCCTAAGAATCTTAAAAATACTAAAACCCTAAGAAAACCTAAACAGACCCTAAAACCCCTAAAACTACTAAAACCCCTTAAAAACTATAAGAAGGACCCAGGATGGCTTAAGGAAGGGGACCTGACGGTGATGGTGATCCCGTCCGCACCTTGAATGATCTGCCCCCTGCCGGCAAGGTGGTTCCTGCTCTGGCGTTGCTAGAGGTCTGCAGGAATAATGAGCTTTTCCAAATTTGTAACCGTAATTCCCATGGGTCTGTTGTTGCTGCATCGAAGGCCCCAAGATTAAAGGTAAACTTTGGGGAGGCGGTGAAAGCCGCGATCTAACCTTCCTTCTCTTATTTTGACCCCCCTTCCCCTGGTCGTGTCATTATGAAAGGGTGGGTGTCTCATGTCTTGGAGAATAGAGAGGTTGTGGAGGAAAGGCGAAATTTGTGTCGTTTCTCCATTATTGCTCAGGTGTTGACCCCCAAGGGTGAGAAACTCTGGAAGTTCTCTGATTTTTCCAATCAGATCAAGGAAATCTGGGGTTTTTCTGAGTGTCGTAAGACTGCCATGGGGTGCGGGTATTATCATATTGTCTTTCCCTCAGATGAGTGTAAAAGACGTGCCTGGAGCTTTGGCACTCTCAATTTGAAGCCCGGTCTCCTATGGATTCAAGAATGGGATCGGAATTTTGACCCGTTGAATGTCAAGAACACTTCTGTGCAAATATGGATCTGCATCTACAAGCTTATCTGTCTTTATTGGCATCCCCGGATCCTTTGGGACATTTCCTCCTCGATAGGCTATCCCATTCGCATTGACAAGGAGACTGAAAATCCAAAGTATGTGCATTTTGCCCGTGTCCTTGTGGAGGTGGATTTGGCCTCCACTTTGATTGAAGAAGTTATGCTCAACACTGATGAAGACAACTTCAAGCTAGAGATCCTTTATGAGCGAAAACCCCGGTTTTGTATTCACTGTCATCTCTTTGGCCACATCATCTCTGATTTCTTTCATTTGAAAATGTGCTCCAAGTGCAATCTTAAAGGAAACTCTACTGAGTCCTCTACGTGGAAGTTGGATGATGGAGCGGTGGTGAAGGCTCACACACCTGCTCCCTCCCAACATGTCTCTGAGGCAGTTTGGTGTTCTGTGGATCTTCCTTCACCAAGGAGGGTGCTGGAGGCTGACGAAACCCTCTGCCAAGAGACCCCCTCCCGCTTACAGGGGGTTGCCACAGGGTCCAAATTCCTGAATGAACGACTGGCAGTCGTGGAATCTACTGTCGCTGCTCCCAGCCTGCAGATAGTCTTGATTGAGCCTGGCCAATCCTCTGTGCCTATTGCTGGTCAAGTTATGGCTGAGCCTGGCCAGCATATCCCTGATCCTTCTCTGGTGGTGGACATTGCCTACTGTCAGAAGTTGTCCCATCCATTGTAGGTGGTGGATGATGGACTGGTCTCTGTAGGGTCCCCTGTCCCTTCTGGGCCTGAGAAGGTCTCCACACCCCTGGCTCACCCAGCGCTGTCTGGTGATTCATTCATTTCTATGTCCCCCAGCAGGGTTGCATGACGATACACAATTAAAGATGCCTCCTCGATGCCTCTCTGTCCTACTAACAGATTTACCCCTCTCAGCGGTAGTTTCTGGGCTTATCAGGTCGGGCTGAATGAGGAGGAGGCAAAAGTGTCCTCCAAGGTGGCTAACCTGGCCTCATCACATGAGGCTAGTTCTCAACCTCCTGATGATTTGGGACTCAAATACCGGGCTTCTGAGGTTGATCCTTCACCTAAGAAGAACCCTGTGGGAAGAGCCAAGAAGAAAGAGAAGAAATCCAAGGTGAAGGCTGGATCCTTAAATGTTTGCATCACCCTGGTTAACGGGGTTTCCTCAGCCTAATTTAATGCAGATACTCTTCTAGAACTACCAGGGGATTGGTAACCCTCCCACTTTCTCAGCCCTTAGGCATTTCCTCACCTCTCAGAGACCGTTGGATCTTGGTATTGTTGAACCAATGATCATGTTTGAAAACTAGGCGGGCTTCAACTGGCACAACCTTGGTTATTCCTGTGTTGGAAAGAATGCTAATGATTGTGGCCTTGACACCCTTTGGGTACTTAAGCATGATGACATTCAGTTGACATCGTTTGAGGTGCGTGATCAAGTCATCACCTTATCTGTCATGTGCAATCCCCCCCCCCCTCTCTGTATTTTGTGTATACCTCCTGCTCTTACTTGAGGAGACAGGTCCTATGGGATCATTTGACTACGCTCCATGGGCTCATTGAGAACAGTTAGATTGTAGTTGGGGATTTCAACACTGTATTGCGTCCGGATGAGAGGATTGGATCCAACTTCTCTCGCTTGACTGCCAAGGAGTTTTCCTCTTGTCTTGATGCTTGTAACTTCTTGGAGGTCCCTGTTTCCAGATCCTCCTTTACTTGGGGGCGTTCTACTGTGAATGGCAGGTAGTCCAAAAAGCTGGACATGTGTTTCTATAGAATCAATTATGTGTCCTTGCCCTTTTATGTCTCAGGCTTTACACTTCCCAAGATCCACTCGGATCACAATCCTTTGATCATTGACAGCTCCATAGGCACCTCAAGATCTTCACCTCTGCCTTTTATGTTCAATAATGCATGGATTACGATTCCTAGTTGTAGGGGAATTGTTCTCAATGGCTAAGATGAAGACTTTCCGGGAATTCATTTCCATAGTTTGGTTCTCATGCTCAAAAAAATCTAAGCTTTGCTTAAAGACTAGAGTAAGGGATGTTTTTTAGTCTTGACAATGACATCTGAGATGCTAAGCATCAACTTGCTGTCCACGAGGAAGCCAATTATCTTTTTCCCCTGCCCTCTTGTGAGGAGATGCAACTTCATTCCAAACTTGATGATCTTCTGGCTCTTAAGAAAAAGTTGGCCAAGAACCAATTCAGTGTGATATGGCTCAAGGACGGGGATCACAACTCGAAATTATTTCATTGGTTGCACAGGGAGAAAAACGCCAAAATCTATGTTAAGGCTATTCGCATTTCGGGTTCTACCTTTACTTCAGAGGATGACATCTCCTCAACTATTATTAATCATTTCAAGGGATTTATTCAGATGATGGAAGGGAATACACCCTCCCCTTGATGGAATCCATTCTTCCATGTGTTGATGAGCATCAAAACCAAGCTCTAATGACCCCGCCCCATGCGGAGGATTTTAGGGCTACTCTATTCTCTTTGAACATTGACAGCACAATGGGACCGGATGGCTACACCAACAAATTCATCATGTTCTACTAGGAAATCCTGCATGAAGGCATCGTCGGCACTGTGCGAGAATTCTTTCTCACTACCGTTTTCCCATGTGGGGTTAACTCTAACTTCATTGCTCTGATTCCTAAAAGGGATAATGCCACTGATATTGGTGATTTTTGACCACTGGCCATTGGTAACACTGTCCCAAAAATTATCAGCAAGATTCTGGTCATGCAACTTGGGGGGTTCCTGGGGGATATTCTCACCCCTTATCAGTTGGAGTTTGTCCCAGGCAGGAGCATCTGGGACTGTCTGTTCATGGCCTCGGAGAGCATCAATTTCATGAAAAATCCATCCAAGTATGGAAACTTTTCACTTAAGGTTGACATCTCAATGGATTTTGACACTATCAAGTGGAGCTTTATTTCTCAGGTCCTAACTAAGTATGGCTTCTTGAGTAATTTTATTAGGATCATCATGTCCATTCTCAGTAGTGGGTGGGCCTCTATTCTTTTAAATGGCTCCCCTAAGGGGTTTTTTCCTTGCTCCCGTGGATTCAGACAGGGTTATCCTCTTTTAGGAATCCTTTTTGCGATCGTAGATGACTATCTTAGCAGGTGCCTCATTGATCTTTGTCAGGATGACCTCTTCAGTCCTATCCGGGCAGGGAGGGACCTTCATGTGCCATCCCATTTGCTGTATTGAGATGATATTCTCCTATTTGGGCAGGCTGATAAATGTACTCTTGATTCCAACCGGATGATCTTCCAGCATTATGAACATGTTTCAGGACAATCCATCAGCTGGAGTAAGTCTTTGATTGTCTTTGGGGAGGGGATTTCACGGTCCCGGCAGATCTCCATTGCCATCTCCCTTAGTGTAAAGATTGGGTTGTTACCTTTTGACTACCTAGGTGTTCCCATCTTTTGGGTACGTGCCAAGCGGTGTTACCTTGAGAACATTGCCTCTAAAATCACTCAACAACTGGTAAAATGGAAAGGGTAGTCCCTCTCGCATGCTGGAAGGGTTTCCCTTATCAACTTAGTGATTACCTCTATGTTCACTTACACTTTCTCCATTTACAGGTGGCCGGTAAATCTCATCAAGTACCCGCAGACAAAGATCAGAAATTTTTCCTGGATGGGGTGCATAACTCAAAGGAAACTGGTCACCGTGGCCTGGAAGGAATTCACCAAGCCAATTGAGTTGGGTGGGCTTGGTATCAAAGACCTCAGATGCTACAATAATTCCCTCCTTGCTAAGTATACTTGGGGGCTGCTAAGTCCTATGGCTCCAAGTTTGGATTTCACTCGGGAAAGAGTTGTGCTCAAGCTCTATGATGGATATGAGGGGTATTCCCCCTCCTCTATTTGGACATAAATTCAGGCCTCATACAAGGCCATTCTCCCTCTTTCTAAATGGTTTTTCTCCAAGCAGTCAGCCTTGAATGCTTGGTCTATGCCCTGGCTTGACAGTCCCCTGAGAGATTTCATCAGCCCTCCTCCTAGATTGAAGCGACTGTCTATTGCAGAGTTCATCCCGAGGCTGGAATAGTTCGAGGCCCTCCCGTCTGCTGTCTTACTCCAAATTCAGTTCTATCACTTTATACATTCCGATATCCTGATTTGGAATCCCAATCTTGTTGGGCGACTAACTTCTAAGGAATACTATCGGTATAATTATGCCAGGGGATCCCCTACGCCGACCTGGCTATTAAGTTCAAGAGGAATTTCATTCCCCCAGCAAATCACCTTCATATCTGGAAAATCTGGAAAAATCGGTTGCCCATGCAGAGTCAATTGCAGAGAGCAGGTCTCAACCTTGCCTCTGTATGTTTCCTTTGCCTCGGTGCAAAAGAAAATTCCCATCACACCTTCCTGTAGTGCAGATTCAGTACTGATCTATGGGGTTATCTGTAGCGGACTTTTGGTTTCCCAGGTGGCCTTGAAATGCATTTTCTTGATCTCCTGGCAGACCTGTCTAACTGGGATTACAGTGAGTAGGTCTGCAATTGTTTGCTGGCTGCGGTTGCAGCCACCATCTCGTTTATCTAGACTGCTCGGAATGCAGTTTCCTTCAGTAAGAAATGACTCTCCTTTCATGCGGGAGTTGGTGATTCACAGGGCTGTTTGTACGACCTCCTGGATTCAGACAGGACATATGGAGAATGACGTCCGTGAACTGATCATCCTTTGATTGCTTGGTGTGTTTGGTAGGAAAAAAAACCCATGGTCCCTAGGTTTATTCGCTGGATTCCTCCTCTCCCCTCCTAGATCAAGTTCAATGTGAATGGTGCGGCCCTTGGTGCCCCAGGCCCTACTGGATGTGGTGGAGTCTTCCGCACTTATCGGGGCTTTGTCAAGGGATGTTTTCAACACTTTATCGGTGATGGGTGTGCTCTTGAAGCTGAGTTATGTGCCATTATAAAGGCGATTGAGTATGCTATCAGGTTTAGGTGTATTTTTCCGTGTCTTGAGTCTGACTCCATGCTTTCTTTGAGTGTTCTTAAAAGAAGATCTAGGTGCATCCCCAGGAGGCTCCTTATCCCATGGATCGACTGGCTTGCCATGTGCCAAAGGCTGCATCTTACTATGACACATGTCTACCGGGAGGCCAATGCGGTTGCAGATTCTCTCTCCAAGAAGGCTATTGTGGGACACTGTTCTTTGTGGTCCTTTGTTGCCACACCTCCTTGTTCCGCCTTTGTTGTGTCTGATTTGAAGGGTGAGGTTCACACCCGGTTATGTAATCCCCCATTGTAGCACTCTGTTTGTCCCTTTATTTTTGTTTAAATTTGGGGGGGCCACTTTTTCCTGGCCCCGAACCTTCATTGCCCTTAAAAACTATAAAATCACTAAAAATAACTAAAAACACTAAAATAACCTTAATCCACAAAAAAATGATAAAGAACTTTAAAAAACCATTAAAACCCTAGAAACACAAAAAATATAAAACTCCTAAAAACAAAAAAAACACATAAAACCTTAAAAACCATTAATAATAATAATAATAATAAATCCCTAAAATCCATAAAAACATTAACACCCTAAAAACTCCTAATAAAGAATAAAAACTAAAAATACATAAACCCCCTAAAAATATAAAAAACACTAAAAACCCTAAAAATCATAATACCAATAAAAATCCATAAAAACCATAAAAACACTAAAAACCTACGAAAATGGTAACACAGATAAAATATCTAAAACGCCTTTGACCCCCCTCCCCAAAAAAGGAAAAACATTAAAAACCTTAAAAACCTTAAAAAAAACTCCAAAAACTCAAAAACCCATAAAATCCCTAAAATCCCCATAAATCCCTCAAAACCTCCAAAAACCCTCAAAATCCCAAAAAACCATAAAAACAATAAAATTCCTAAAACATTACCTGAAAATACCTAAAATCGAAAAAAATGAAAAACCCTCGAAAGAACATAAGAAAACCTTAAAAAACCTAAAAACACATAAAACCTTTTAAAACATAAAATATGTTAAAAACCTTAAAAACCCTTAAAACACCAAAAAACCCTAAAACCTATAGAAACCCTAAAACCCCCTATATTCCTCTAAAACAATAAAAACCCATAAAACCCCAAATAAATTCCTCTAAAAAATATTCAAACCCATAAAAACCTTAAAAAATATACAATGCATTAAAATTCTAAAAAACATAAAAACCCCTCTAAAAACAAAAAAAACCATAAAACACAAAAAAACTATAAAACCCCTAAAATCCATAAAAACACAAAAAACCCATAAAAATCCTAAAATCACTAACACCCCCAAAAAACATAAAAACATTTATAAACCTAAAAACCCCTAATAAAACCTTAAAAACATAAAAACACATACAACTCCTAAAAACTAAAACCGTTAAAAAACCTAAAAACAAAAAAAAATATTATATTTCTCGAAACTGTAAAAAACTCTACAAACATTAAAAACATAGAAAAACCAATAAAAAAACTCAAAAAACTCTAAAAAAAATTAATAAACCAAAAAAAACCTAAAACACTTTAAAAATACAAAAACCCTCAATATCTATAAAACCCCAAAAATCCATAAAAATTCTAAAAGCCCTAAAATCAAAAATATATTTTGAAAAACCATAAAACCTTGAAAAATCCTTAAAAAATCTTAAAAACATAAAAACACTTAAACCACTAAAAAACCTAAAAATGCTAAAAACCCTAAAAAAACTCTAAACATTCCTAAAAAAAGGAAAACCTTAAAACCCCATAAAAACCTTAAAACCCCTAAAAACACATAAAATCCCTAAAACAAATAAAACACTAAAACCATTTAAATCTGTAAAAATTAAAAAACTCTAAAAAACCATTAAAACCAAAAAAATAAAAAAAATATCATGAAAAAGAAAACAAAACATAAATACTAAAAACCCAAAAATACCCAAAAACCCTTAAAGACCATAAAAATTAAATAAAACATAAAACCCTAAAACATGAAAAGTTCTAAAAATCCAGAAGAAAAATAAATACCATAAAAACACAAAACCACTAAAAACATAAAAAGGTAAAAAACCCTAAAACCCTAAAAACTATAATAACGCATAAAAACCATAAAATCCCATAAAATCACTAAAGGCCAAAAAATATAAATACCCTTTAAACCCCAAAAATGAAAAAAACAATAAAAATCCTTAAAACCACAAAAAAACTAATAAAACCTAAAAAACCAATAAAAACCCTTAAAACCAAGTAGACATAAAAATTATAGAAATCCTTAAAAACATAAAAATCCTAAAATCCCTGAAACCCCAAAAGAAAACATTAAAAACCTAAAAAAATTTAAATCCTTTAAAACATAGTAAATACTAAAAACACTAAAAAAACTTATAAACCATAAAAACTCTAATTACACGCCTTCCCACGAACGGTGCTTGGCCTGAAGGTTCCGGTGTTCTTCGATGGCTGCCCTCAGCTTCCTCTCTCAATTCGGGAGTTCACTGAGGCAGATGATCTCCACCGATTGACTCTGGTTGCAAGCTTTCCGAGGCGGCGACCCCTGGTGGTCACCTTCGACAGGTTCGTTATGGCTTCCTGGAATCTTAGGGCTCGCGCGACTATGGGCCTGCTCGACAGCTCTCATATCATGGTTCGGTTTGTAACGGAGGATGATCTCATCCTTTCCTGGTCAGAAGCTCCTTGGTCATGCAATGGCGCTCGATTCTCCCTCTTTCCATGGAGCTTTGATTTTCATATAAATCGAAGCTCCCCGATTATTGCTACCTGGGTGCGTTTTCCTGAATTGCCACTCCCCTTTCAGAATTTCTCAATTATTTCGATGCTTGGAAACCTGGTGGGGAGATTCCTCTTTGTGGATAGTAGGAAGAGGGCCCTCTGTCATCCGGTTTCTCCAAGGGATTTTGTCGAAATTGATGCGTCGAAACCCCCTGTGGACTCTGTCTGGATTGCTGTGGGAGAGGAGCTCAGATGGATACAATCTGTTGTCTTCGAGCAATGGCCAGTCTTCTGCTCTTCGTGCTAGAGCTTTGGGCACAGTGACCGTTCTGGAATTTGTTCTGGCTCTTCTAGGGGTGGTGAATCTCTGTCTTCTGGTGGGAGCGGCCTCCCTCGGGTGGAGGTGAAGGGGACGATTGGGGAGGTTTCCCACTCTGTGGCTACCGATGTGCCCTGCTCGTCTCCTCTGTTGGCTGGTAATGGGTTAGAAATCTCTCTGATGGATTCGGGTGGCTTCTTGGTGAGTCTGGAAGAAAGCGCCGGTGTCTCAGGGAATGCTGTTGAGGATGAAGTCATGCTCACTGAGGGAGGAATTCATGGCTCTGCTGAAGGTGTTCACGGGTCTGGTGAAGATATTAGGAAGAAAACTGAGATAGATAGGACAATTACGATGGATGTCTGGCCAGGAAATGTGAAAAATTCCTGCAAGGATCTGGGATGGGATGACACAACTGGATTAAAGGTTGATGAGAATGCTGGTGGATCTGCTCTAATAGATGAGGCTCTTGTGAATGTTTCTAAGGCTGCAGGTTCGGCTGAGCCTGCTATAGGTGGGGTATGGGTGGAAGATGCTGCAAAGGAGGATGTTGTTGCTCAGGAAACCAGGTCTAGAGATAACTTGATTTCATGCTCAGCTGAGGAAAATCCCATATTGGATGGGGATATAGACTGGCGTGATGCCCCGCTGGTCCTGCATGGGTATCCTAGCGTGGGGGGACCTGGCATGGGGCCTGGGTTATCATCCCCCTCTAACGGCAGTGCTGAGGACCTTCCTAGTGACTAGCTCCGATATGCTGGTGATGCTGGTCGTCCTTCCATGGACCTGCAGAGGGCGATGATCCTTCATGATGTTCCCTCTGCTGAATACTTTTGTGTGCAGCTCCATGAGATGGTATGGGTTGAAAGGGAAAGGTTCCCTCTTGAAGGTGAGGCAAGGAGGCTTGGGGAGAGGCTTTCTGAGGCTGATCGACGGATAAATGCTACTATGGTCACATCAAGGGTGAAAAAAATCAACGGAGGTGCTGAAACTCCTGAGGCAGAAAGCAAGAAGGGCAAGACACCATTAGCCACTAGTGATGGTGGCAATAGAACAAAGATGTCTGCTGCGGGAACCTCCTCTGCCCCACCAAGACGAAGAAGGAGGAGAGATTACTCTGCCCTCCCATGCCCAATGGCAACTAGGGCCTCCTCACGAGCTGTCAAACTGAATCTAAAGGTGAATAAGCGAGAGAGGACTTATTTTTCTGCTGATCAGGTAAAAGCTATGGAGAAGCTGCGGTCCAGACTTGGCATGCAAGAAGATTTTGACTCTGGATGGGACTCAATGGACCAGGGTGATGAATCAGATTTTAGCGTTGCTGATGATGGCAGCGGCTTTGGTGTTGGCATGGGGGTTTTGTGATGCAGAGCTGGAGGATTTTGGTGGTGATGTTGACTGACCCTCTATGTGTGTGATTTTCTTTTGGTCACTGTGTCCTTTTTGGTCTTGCACTTTGTTTCTTTTTTTCATTCCTTTTGTGGCCCTCGGGCTGAGGTCGTAAGGGGTTTTGGGTGTGGATTGATTGATCCCTCCCCTCCCTTGTCTGCAGTGTCTGCATCCTTTGTTTATAAATTTTGGGGGGTTCCGGGAATAGCCTGGACCCGTTCCTTCTTTGCCTAAACACCTTCGAAATCCAAAAAACCGTTAAAACCATAAAAATCCTAAAGAACACTAAAAATCCTGAAAATTTTAAAATACCCATAAGCCCCTAAGAAAATATTAGGATCCTAAAAACATAAACCACCAAAAATCCTAAAATTTCTATAAATCCAAAAAATCCTTAAAAACCTGAAAAACCATAAAAACAATTAAAATCCCAAAAAACCCTAAAGGACATAAAAATTATAAAAGGCCCTAAAATCCCTAAAAACGTAAAAAACCTAAAAACCAAAAGAAAACCTTAAAATATAGAAAAACGTAAAACACTGAAGAACCTATAAAATTATCAAAAGAATAAAAGACCCAAAAAACCCGAAAACCCCCTAAAAACCATAAAATCCTTGAAAACCTAAAACCACTAAAAATTATTAAAACTATTACAACTGTAAAAAACATTATAAAATTATATAAAATCGTAAAACCTTAAAATAATAACCCCTCCCCCAATCCAAAAAAACTAAAAAACCCCTAAAAACCAGAAACCCCTTAAAATCCCTAAAAACCAAAAAAACCCATAAAAATCCTAAAAACCTTAAAAATCATTAAAAACATAAAAACCCCTAAAACCCGTGAAAATACTAAGAAAACCTAAAAATCCTAAAAAACGTTAAACCTATGAAACAAAAAAACCTTAAACACCCTTATAACCGTAAACCCTTAAAAATAATAACCCCCCCAAACTAATATATATCCTAAAAACAAGAAAAAACTCTAAAAACTTTTTAACCCAAAAAATTATTAGAAAAATCTTAAAAACCATAAAACCCCTAGAAAACACCAAAATCCCTTCACACCCCCCAAAAACCATCAAAAAACTAAACACCTTAAAACCCCTAAAAACCCTAAAAACCCCTAAAATGCCTGAAAATCCATAAAACTCTAAAACCATAAAAATCCTAAAAAAATTAATAAAAACCCTTTAAAGGTAAAAAAAACCTAAAAACTGAGAAAAGAATAAGAAAACCATAAAAACCTAAAAAAAATTTAATACCCTCAAAACCTTAAAAATTTTAAAACACATTGATACCCAAAAAAAACTATAATACCACGTAAAACCATAAAACCAGTAAAACCTAAAAAAACGAAAAACCCATAAAACCACTAAAAACGCTAAAATTCCTTCAAACCCAAAAAAATGATTAAAAAATCTAAAAAACAAATAAAACCTTAAAAAACTCAAAATAAATCGAAAAATAAAAAAACCCAAAAAAACCCTAAGACCCCACAAAATCCATAAAAACCATAAGATTCATAAAAATACTAAAAAAGACCTAAAACACACTAAACCATAAAAAACACTAAAAACAATGGAAGCCCTTAATAATCCCTTAAAACCAAAAAACACTTAAAAAACCTAAAAACAAAAAAAAATTGAAACCCTAAAAAGACCCAAAAAGACACTAAACGCCTTAAAACCCCTTAAAACCCATAAAAACGTAAAAAATAGTTGAAAAAATAAAACCCCATAAAAACCCGAAAAACCACTAATAACTTTAAAAAATCCTATAAAACAATAAAAATTATAAAAACACTAAAAACCTTTAAACCACTAAAAAACTAAAAAAACCCTAAAAACCAAAACAACCTTAAAACACAAAAAAACTAATAAACAATAAAAAACCTAAAAAATTCCTAAAAATCTTTAAAAAATTGAAAAACACTAAAAGAAAGGAAAAACCCATAGGAAACCCTTAAAAACCAAAAAATTATTAAAACCAATACAAACCTAAAAAAATCTAAAAACCCCTAAAATCATTAAAAAGATAAAAATCAATAAGACACCATAAAACTATAAAAAATCCTAAAACCCCATAAAAATCATAAAACTACTAAAAAATATTCAAACACATTAATCCCCTAAAACGTAAAAAAACACTAAAAAACATGAAACCCCCTAAAAATTCAAGAAAATCCCAAAAAACTAAAAACCCATAAAATACCTAGAAACCATAAAAAACCCTAAAACCCTCAAAATTTCTAGAAACCCTATTACCACAAAAATTTATAAAATTCATAAAAATTAATAAAAACATAAAAAACATAAAAAAACTGAAAGACCCCTAATAAGACCTTAAAAAAATTAAAACACATAAAACCTTTAAAAAACTAAAAATGATTTAATCCATAAAAAATCCAAAAAACCTTAAAAACCATCAAAATCCCTAAAAACACTAAAAATAATAAAAATCCTAAAAAATCCATAAAAACCCTTAATACATAATGAAACCTAAAATCCTAGAAAAGCTCTAGAAAACATAAAAATATAAATAAAAACATAAAGGTGAAATCCAATGGAAATTGCAGGTCTACTTTGAATCCTGGGTCTTCTTCTGCTCAAATTGTTGCAGGTTAGGCCACGTTGAATCTATGTGCCAGTGTGGAAGCGACTCCTCCTCTTCTTTTTCTGGGCCGTCTGTTGTATCTCCTTCAACGTTTGCTGAGATTGTGGTTGGGGAATCCCCTCTACACAATACGGTAGGGTCAGTTCTAAATACTAGTGTGGCTGGATACCCCAGGAGTCATGCTACTTCTGGTGGTGATGGGAAATTGGTGGCCACTCAGGAGGTGCGATCTTCATCCATGGATCCTCTTAATGAGCAGGTTACCTCCTCGTCATCTGGTCCTAGTCAGGAAGTGGTATCTAGGATGGGGCGATGCCTATAGAGGAGGAGTTAGATTGTGCGGGGTCTGGGGACACTTCACTGAACAGTGTTCCTCATCAACCACCTGAGCCTAAGGTTAGTGAAGTGTTTTATGGGCTGAATAATGATCAAGGAACAATGTTTGGAAAAGGAGTGAATGATTCAAAAGCTGGAACTAGTAGTCTTGAAACTGTCCGGGACTCTCGAGATGACATGTACATGACTATGCAAGCGACACAGGAGAGGGATGGGGTGTTGGGAAAATGTGCAGGTGGGAAGGGCATGGATGTTCCGATGAACAATCGATTTGATATACTGGATGAGGAATTGGGCTCTGGTCAGGGGCTTACAAGGGTTATGGTGACTCGATCTGCTGAGCAGGGTCACACTGCTCGGGTGGATTGGAAGGTGGGTGATGATGCACTGGCAGTGGTGGCATGCCTTGTTTCCCATTATGATTGTTATCATGAAATGGGATCTCCGATCCCAATTGCTATAGACGTGTCAGACACATGCACTCCTGAAAGGGCACCCGATGGTAAGATAAATGAGTCTGGGCAGATGGGAGATGAAGACAAAGGGAAGTCAATATACCTGGTTCTGAAAGACAGGGTTTTGGAGGACCCCAATGTGATGTAGACACCAGTGCAGGATGCTTTTTTGCAGTAGGAATTGAATTCCCCTGATCATTTGTTATGGGAGGATGGCTCGAATGATAGTTTCAGGATGACATCAAATATGGCTAAGATTTTGAAAGAAAGGGCTCTTCTTGGGGAAACTTTTGGGAAAGAGAACTATACAGTTGGCTTTCCTTGGGAGAGGGTTTTTGCAGGACCAGACATTACTATTTGATCTCTCAATCTGGAAGACGGTGCCAATATGCCCCAGTTCAAATGTATGAGGCGTGAACTTTCTACTTGTTCCTTGAACCAAGAGGTCATGGATACTCCTGTACAAGAGAAGGTCCAGGAGGACATGGAAATATCTTCTCAGGGGACACATAGCTCGTCTGGGACTCGGAAAATAAGGGAAAAGAAGGATTATTCTACGCAGCCCAGGACTGTTCAAACCAGGGCCTCGTGCTGGGAGAAGGAGAGGAAAAGGGAGTATTATGCTACAAAACCGTATGAATCTTCTGAGTGGGACTTGGCAGATCATGATGATGCTGACGGCTACGGTGCAGATGGAGACCCCTTTGGAGTTGGGCATGATTATGATGACTTTATGGCTTGAATTTTTTGCTGTTTCTTTCTTTTGTGTCTTTTTTTCCTTGCTTTCTTCTCTTTTTGTACTCCTTTTGGAATTTCGTACTTTTATTTAATAAATTTGTGGGGGCCAGGAATAACCTGGTCCTCGCATCTGCCTTCTCCCTTAAAAACCCTAGAACAACATAAAAAATTCTAAAAAACCTAGAAACCCTAAAAATACCTAGAATCCTTAAAGAATAATGATAACCCATAAAAACCCAAACAAACCCTCTAAAACTATAAAAAATATTCTATCCCTTAAAAACATTAAAAAAATATAAAGATCATTAAAACCATTAACAACATAAAAAACCCTAAAAACTAAAAAACCTATAAATCTATAAAAACCATAAACCACCAAAATCCATAAACCCTAAAAAAACCATAAAAATCTTAAAAAAAACATAAAAATCCATAAAAACATAAAACACTTAAAAACATGATAACCCTTATAAAAACCATAAAAACATAAAAAAACATTAAAACCCTAGAAATCTAAAATCATTAAAAATATTAAAAAACCCCTGACAACCAAAACAACCCTATAAAAAAACTCTAGGAGCTCTTGAGGATGCCATGATGGTGTTGGATGTAGTGACCCTTCCCCCCCCCTGTGGGGGAGGAAGTCCGGCCAGATGTTGATCAGAACCTGGTATTCATCCCTCCCCTTGTGCCTGATCTCCTTCCCCCATTTCCTCTCACTGATATCTTCTCAATGGTACGTGATTTATATGAGGGCTACCCACAACTGTCGATTTCAGTTTTGGAGTTACAAGATGCTTCTTCTCTCCAAAGCCTGACCCTAGTTGCTCGATTTGTGAATCGTTGGCCCTCGATTGTCTCCTTTGACAGATTTATTTTTAATTTTTGGAATCTTCAAGATCAAGTGACTATCTACTTGATGGATAACCATCATCTCATGATTAATTTATCGATGGAAGAGGACTTTATCTGCGCCTTGTCCTCAGTACCTTAAAGATTCAATGGGATTAGATTCTTCCTCTTCAGATAGAGCTTTGATCTTCACAGGAATCGTGACTCGCCGATGGTTGCCACTTGGGTTAGGATTCTAGAACTCCCACTCCCTTTCCAGAATCCAGAAATCATCTGTATTCTAGGTAACCTTTTGGGTCTCTTCCTATTCTCTAAAAGTATTACTCAGGCCATTTTCCACCTAGTTTCTCCATGGGCTTTCATGGAGGTGGATGCCTCTAAAGCACTTTTTGACTTTGTTTGGATTATTGTAGGTAAGAAATTTCGGTTCAAGAAACCTGTTATCTTTGAATCACCATTTGTATTTTTCTCTTCTGGTAAGTAGATGGGCCATATTAGTGCTAACTGTAGGTGTGTAGAAGAAGCAGAGAGGCTACAGTGCAGAATCACAGGGTTCCTGATTCGGGTATTCCAGTGCGGTTTGACGTGCTTTCCGGGGATCAAGTGGTTGTGCCTTGTGAAGAGGTCCCCTTGATGTTGGATTCGAAGACTACACTGAGGGTATTATATGTCTTTGAATGGCTGAATAGGGACTTTGGCTTCATGGGTGACAAGGTGACGATGAACTATTTTGAAGGGGGAAGTGAATTTTCTGTGAAGGGCAGCTTGCATCATGCTTTGGTTGATAATGGGATGGTGGTGGATGGTGACCAGAGGGCTGTTGCGTGTGATGTTATTGATGGGAAATATGGGATCCAATCTCTCTATGGTGTTTCTTGTGAGGTGCAAGTAAAGGGACTGCTGGATATTTTAACCGCGGTGCAGGCTGGGGAAGTGGATTTGGATGCCTCAGTGTCTGATGGACTTCTTGGAGTGACTCTTGCTGGGAACGTGGGAGGGATGGTTGAGATGCAAGACAAGAGTCCTGTCAGTGGGAATGGAGGAAGATGGTTGGTGAAAGTTTTGGCTTGCGCCCCCTTGTGTAATAGGTTTTTGAGTCTTGAGGCCTTATCCGAGGGTCTGGCTATGATAATGGAGGTTTTGGGCGAGCAGTTGATGGTGGAGGATCAAGGGGACGTGGCCAATATGGAGGGAGGGACCCAGACTGACCCCTTCCATGATTTGTTCTCCTCCAGTTCTGGGATGGGGCTACGAGCATTTCATGAGGGGGATGATGGGGTAGTATCAAGTAGCAATGGGAAGGTTGATGCTAAGGGCGGTTTGGTAGACCAGGGGCCTGTGGCTGGGAAGGCTGGCGTAGCTGGGGGTGATCTTGTAGAAGGGAAGGTGTATGAGTAGGGGGAGGGACCTGATCAGAGAGATGTGGCCCACTTTAGTCAGGTGCTGGGGGAGGAGGCTAAGTAGGGGGAGGTACATGGGCAAGTGGACATGGTGGTGTAGTGTTCTATGATGATGGAGGGCTCCTCGTGGCATGGGCAGGGGCTCTTGGATTTGGTGGTGTGTGAAGGGGTTTTTACTGGTGAATCATTGGAGAGGGATCTAGCTCGGTTTTCTCATGAGCAGGGGAAGGATGCTGGCCTTAGGGAGGGGATGGAGCCAGTTATGGAGGACTACAAGTTTCCTAGGGAGCAGGTGAGATTTCAGCTGGCCCTGGTTAGTGTGGTCTCCCCCAGTCGTGGGGATCTTGTCGACTAATCCCTGAATCAGAAAGCCTCTTTCATCCCTGATCAAGAGGTTTTCGAGGAAGATGCTCGACAGATGAATTATAATATGGATATGATCAGTAAGGAGAGGTCCCTGCTCGAGGTTTCCATTCCATCTAGGAAGGAAAACAATACAATAGGGATCTCTCCAGACCCCTGAAAGTGAAAGCCTAGGATGGACTACTCCACTTTGCCAAAGACAGTGTCCACGAGACCCTATTTCAAAGATAAGGAAGTAGCCTCTGGTAGGGGAGGTCAGTCTTTCAAGGTACAACTTAATGTGGAGCATCAACGTCTCAACGATCACTACACATCCTTCTTAATGCAATACAAATCATCTGAATGGGAGTCGGTGGAGTCGGATGCCTCCCGGGTTATAGTGTTGATCGGGACCCTTATGGGGATGGAGGCATAGATCTTTAGTTCTTGATTCTTTCTCTTATGCCGATGGTTCTGATGCTGCTGGACGCTGGATGTTGATTGGCTTGGAGGTGATGTTGCGGAAAATTCAGTTTTTCTTCATTGTTGGGTTTTCTGTGCTTATTTGATTTTATTTTTTTTTGGGTCTTTTGGGTTTGGGGTTGTGAAGGGATTTTGTGTGCGCGTCATTTGACCCCTCCCCTCCCTTTTCTGCTGCGTCTATTTTTATAATAAATTTTGGCGGGTCGGGAATAGCCTGACCCTCGCTTCTTCCTTGCCTCAATATCTCTAAAGACCCCTAAATCCATAAAAATCCTAAAAATCCCTAAAAATAAATATTTTTAAAAAACTATAAACAATGAAAAAACATTAAAAAAATATTAAAAAAATAAAAACACTCAATCCACTAGAAATCCTAAAAATGATAAAACCCGAAAAAACTAAAAAATCCCTAAAAACCATAAAACCACCTAAAAACTATAAGAACCCTAAAAAAACTAAAGACCCTAAAAACTAAAAACTCTAAAAAATACTAAATTCATAAAAAATTTATAAAACTCTAAAAAACCATTAAAACTATAAAAACTCAAAAAAAAAACCTAATAACCCAAAAAACATAAAAACCCAAAAAAACCCAAAAAATCCCGAAAGCTCCTAAAGGCCATAAATTTACAAAAAACCCGCAAAATACCTAAAAGAAAGAAAACCCCCTAAAAATTCCAAAGAAAAACATAGAAACCATAAGAAAACAAAAAACCACTAAAAACATAGAATGGTTAAAAACAAGAAAACCCCTAAAATCTATATAAACACCAAAAAACCAAAAAACCCCATAATAACCCTAAAAAACTAAAATCTCTAAAAAACCACTAATCCCTTAGAAAAGTAAAACACACTAAAAAATCCTTAAAACCACTAAAAACATAAAAAACTTTAAAATAAAAAAATACAATAAAAAACCTCAAAATCCCCAAAAACCAAGTAGACATTAAAATTATAAAAATCCCAAAAAACTGAAAAAGCCCTGAAAAACATTGAAACCCCCTAAGAAAACTTTAAATAACCTAAAAACACTTAAAATACTAAAAAACATAAAAAATGATAAAAACACAAGAAAATACTAAAAATCCATAAAAACCCTAAAACCCCTTTAAACCATAAAAACCAAAAAAACCCCATAAGAACTATAAAAACACAAAAATCTCTAAAAAAAATTAAAACCACTAAAAAATCTAAAAACTACAAAAACGTTTTAAAACCTAATAAAAACACAAAAAAAACCTCAAACCCCCAAAACAACATAGAAAAACCCTAAAATCCCTAAAAATATTAAAACCCTAAACACCATTAAAATCCCAAAAAACCCTTAAACCAATAAAAACAATAAAAATCCCTAAAAATTAATAAAAATATTAAAACACCAAAGAAAATATTAATATCCTTAAAAAACATTAAACCACTAAAAACCAAAAATTGATAAAAACACTAAAAAACCATAAAAACCCGAAAACACAAAAAATCCCTAAAACCCCTAAATTTATTAAAAAATCAAAAAAGACCCTAAATTCCATAATAATGTAAAAACCCCAAAAACCATATAAAATTCTTAAAAAATAGAAAAATATAAAACACCTAAGAACCTAAAAATTATAAAAAGACTAAAAGACCCTAAAACCCCAAAACCACTAAAAATTATAAAAACCCCTCAAAACATTTAAAACATTATAAAATCATAAAAAAATCAAAAAAACATAAAAACATACCCCCCCAACCTAAATAAACATAAAACCCTAAAAACCATAAAACCCCTCAAAATCCCTAAATATCATAAGAACCCATCATAATCCTAAAAAAAATTAAAAACAATAAAAACATAAAAAACTAAAAAACCAATGAAAAATACTAATAAAAACTTAAAACCCTAAAAATAACTTAAACCCCTAAAAGACTAAAAACTAATAAAATACCTAAAACCCTAAAAAACATACACCCCTAAAAACCATAAAACCCCCCCAAAACCCATAAAAACCCTAGAATCTTGTAAAAATTCTAAAAACTATTTAAACCCGTAAAAATATTAATAACCATATAGATGAAAAAACACAAAAAGACTTTAAACCCACAAATACCCAAAAAAAACCTAAAAATCTCTAAAACCCCTCAAAATCCCTAACACCCTAAAACCCTAAAAATCCTAAACAAGTTAATAAAATTACCTAAAAACATAAAAAAACCTGAAAACTGGGAAAATCCTGAAGAAAACCATTAATACCTAAAAATAATTGAAACCCCTAACCATCCTTAAAAAGAATAAACCCCTTAAAACCCTAAAAACCCTAAAACCCCTTAAAACCATACACCACTAAAACCTAAAAAAATACTAAAAACCCATAAAACCACTATAAACTCTAAGAACCCTTTAAAACCCAATTTGATTTTAAAAAACTATAAAAAACAATTAAAACCTTAAAAAAATAAGAAAAACCCTAAAGATCAAAAAACCCATAGAAACCTTAAATGCCCTAAAACCCCACAAAATCCATAAAAACCATAAAAGCCATAAAAATACTAAAAAACATCTGAAACTCACTAAATGGTACAAATACTCTAAAAACCGTGGAATCCCCTAAGAAAAACCTAAAAACCCAACAACACTTTAAACACCTAAAAACAGAAAAATCCTAAAAACCCTAAAAAGACCCTAAAAGGCCATAAACCCCTTAAAACCCCTAAACCCCAAAAAACTCATAAATAATATAAAAAAATATAACCTCTTAAAAATGAGAAAACCCACTAATAACTCTATAAACCCTATAAATCCATAAAAATAATAAAAACCCTAAAAACACATAAACCCTAAAAAACTCAAACCCCCCTAAAAACCCAAAGAACCATAAAAGCCCTAAAAACCTAAGAAACAATAAAAATCCAAAAAATCCAAAAAAAATATCTAAAAAAGTAAAAAAACCCATGGAAATACCATATAAAACCTTAAAAACCTAAAAATTCTTAATACACCTAAAAAATATAAAAACACTGAATATACTAAAAACCCTAAAAAATTAAAAATCTTAAAAACTATTAAAAACCAAATGAATCAATAAAAATATGGAATCCAATAAAAACTCTTCAAACCTATTAAACCCATAAAAAGTTAAAAAACATAAAAAACCCTATAAAATATAAATTTTTTTTAAAAACCATAGAAACCATAGAAAACATAAAAACCCCCAAAACCCTTAAAATTTATCGAAACCCTATTAGCAATAAAATTATAGTAAATACCCAAAAATATTTAAAAACATAAAAACCATAAAAACCCATAAAAACCTTATAACAATTAAAATACTTTAAACCACTAAAGACCAAAAACTAATAAAATCCATATAAAAACTAAAAAACATTAAAACCCCTAAAATCCTCAAAATCTTGAAAAACCCCTAAAAAATATAAAGAAACTAAAACCCCAAAAATACTCTAAAATAACATAAACTCACCTAAAACCCCTAAAAACCTAAAAAATGCATAAAACCGTAAGAAACCCAAAACAGACCCTAAAAACCTTAAAAACCATAAAACCCCTTTAAAACTATAAGACCAAAAAAATCACTAAAAACTCTCAAAATACCTTTAATCCCCAGAAATGTATAAAAATTTTAAAAACCATAAAAACCCTAATAAAACTTAAAAAACACTAAAACCCCTAAAAACCCCCATAAAACCCAAAAACCCCAAAAAATGATAAAATGAAAAAAAACCATAATCCAAAAAATAAGTAAAAACCCGTAAAAATCCTAAAAACCCCTAATAATGGGTCAAAAGGCTAAAAATACATAAAACCCATAAAAATATAAAAAACACAAATAACCCTAAAAACCCTAAATCCAATAAAAACTGATAAAAATCATAAAAAACATAAAGAAAATAACACCAGTAAAATATATAAAAACACTATACACCTAGAAAAAAATGTTAAAAATAATTGAAAACCTTAAAAACCCTAATAAACAAAAAAACCCAAAACCATAAAAACCCTAAACCCCCCCCCCCCCCGAAAACCCTAAAAACTGTAAAACCCCATTAAACCCTAAAATACTATAAAAAAATACCTAAAAATACCTAAAATCGTAAAAAATCCTAAACCCCTGGATAAAACCTATGAAAACCTTTAAAACCTAAAAACATAAAATATTTTAAAAACCATAAAAACCCTAAATACCATAAAAACCTAAAAAAATTAAAAACCCCCTAAAAGCCCATGAATCCCTAAAAACCCTTAGAAACCTTAAAAAACACATAAAACCCTAAAACCATCTAAAACTCTAAAAACTATTCAAACCCCTGAAAAATTAAAAAATATAAAAGGGCTTAAATGCCTAAAAAACAAAAAAAAAACCTCTAAAATACAAAAAAAACATAAATCCATAAAAACTCCAAAATCTCTAAAAACAAAAAAAACCTATAAAAATTCTAAACACCACTAAAAATATATAAAAACATAAAAACCCTTATAAAGCTAAAAACCCCTAAAAAACCAGAAAACATTAAAACACTTAAGGTTGTACAATGTGGAATTAGAGAGCAGGGGCAGGCTGGAAGTCTGGAGCAGTCTCAGGCTTCGGGTGATGCGGTGTGGTGCAATGGGTCTGGCCCGATGGAGTTGGCGGGGGAGGTGGTTGCACATGGGTTGGTGAAAAAACCACCTTCAGGTGTCCTAGACCAGGAGGCTCATTGTGGTAGTGGGCATCATGGGTCTAGGGTGAGTCTGGTTGTGCTGGGGGGCCCCGGGGAGGCAGTAGGTGCTATCAATTTAGCGTAAGTGGCTTCTCAGTGTCAATCAGATCCCTTGGTGAGTGATATTTTCAGGCGCTTGAGGAGTGATGTGATGCTTCCAATCGATGTAGGTCTTCTTGGCATGGAGTGTGCTACTGTTGGGATGCCTTTTTCCCCTGACGATAGTATGATTCAGAGGTAGTCTTTGGTCCCAACTCTTAACCGCTTTGAAGGGCTCAAGTGTGAGGATGAGGTGCAAGAGCCCACATTTAAAAATGCAAGACGTGATATACCTTCCGAGCAGGCACAGAATAGGGCGCTGGCCGCTGCCACTGGACATAGTGTAGGGATCGCCCAGAGTGATTCTCTGGTGGTTGCTGCTACTATACTGAATTTGAGCTGTGTTGGGAATGATTGTGATGAGGTGCACGCTTTGTTGGTTGCGAGTAATGTGGAGGCTGGGGAAGTCACTGCTGAAGTTGGGCAAGGGAAGATGGATGACTAGGGGGTGCAGGATAGGAGGATGGTGGTGGTCGAGCAGGCGGGGGAGTCCGCGGAAGGGCTAATGTCTGAAAAAGAGGAGGGTGATGAATAGGTTTTTGCGTCTTCTCCCAACCAAGTGAAAATGGAGGCTGAACAGGGGAAAAGGGCTTCTCAGGGACTGGAAAACACACCCTCTTGCCAGGGGGATCCTTTTTGTCTGGGTTCTATAGAACCTATGGTGGTCCCTAGCATACTGCATTTTGGGATGGTGGAGGAGCAGGAGGCAACAAATCTTTTGGAGAAAGTTTCTGATCAAGGGATAATGCCTAAGGAAGGGAATGTGTTTAGACAAGGGGAGGGGGTTAGAACAGAGGATGATCACAAACAAGAAGAAGTTGCTGCAACAGAGGAAATGATAGGTCTGGCCATGGAGGTGCATGAAGAGTCCCTAGCTGATAGGTCTGTCTGTTTGGACTTGCATGATGTTGGGGATCGATACTGCCTGGGGAGGATGGGCAAGGACTGCTGGATTCTGTCATTGGGAGTGCAGAATTACATGCCTTAATGTCTCCGAGCTTGATGCAGCATGATGATTTTGTTGAGTTCCCTCTTAATCAGGGAGCATCCTTTATCCCGGATCAAGAACGTGATCATGGCATGGAGGTGGGGAAGCTTTTCAATGAGCTCGAGCAGGTGAAAGGTGATGGTCCCACCTATGCCTCCTCGAAGAGGAGGGTGAAGAGGGACTACTCCACCCTCCCCAGACCCATGGCTACCCGGGCATCATCAAAGGCGGTTAAGCTGAAAATCAATGTTAATCATCGGAGAAGCAGTGTTCCCCAGAACAAGAAAAACGAAGGGAGAAGTTTCGGACGCTCCTTAAACTTAATGAGGAATAAGAGTCAGGGTGGGATGACTCTGACTCCTGCTTTGATGATGCGGCCTCTGGATATGGTGTGGATGGTGACCCTTGCGATGTGGCTTTTGTTTCGGACTTTGGTGGCGATGTTGACTGATTTTCATTCTTTTTTGGTCTTTTCTTTTCTCGTTTTAGATTTCTCTTTTTTTGGGTCTTTGCATTTTGTGTTGTAAGGCTTTTTGGGTGTGGGTCATTTGACCCCTCCCCTCCCTTGTCTATTGTGTCTCTTTTTCTTTCTAATAAATTTGGGGGGGGGGAATAGCCCAACCCTCACATCTTCCTTTCCTTAATAACTATAAAACCCCCTAAAAACTATAAAAAACATTAAAACACATAAAACCCTTAAAAACATGTAATACTCTAAAAAACGGTAAAATCCAAAAAAAACTAAAACTCTAAAAACCCATTAAACACTAAAAAACTCAAAAAAACACAAAACCAAAAAACATTAAAAACCTAACAACCCAAAAATTCCCTAAACCCATAAAGTCCAGAAAAATTAATAAAACCCCTTAAAACCCCAAAAATAAGAAAAAACCGAAACATCCTAAAAAACATAAAACCATGAAAACATAAAAACCTTAAAAAACCTAAAAAGGTTTAATACCCAAAACACCCTAAAGAATATAAAAACACCTAAAAACTATAAAAACCCATAAAACCGTAAAAAGAACTAAAAACTCAAAAACCCCTTCAAACCCATAATAAAGGTAAAATAAAATAAAAAATTCCTTAAAACCTATAATAAACAGCAAAACAAACCATAAAATATAAAAAACACCCTAAACCCCCTCAAAATCACTAAAAACTTAGTAGACATTAAAATTTTAAAAATCGCTGAAAACCTAAAAAAACTCTAAAACCTCAAAAACCCCCCAAAACCCATAAAAACCTAAAAAGGATTAAAATCCTTAAAAAAATAAAAAATAAAAAACACTAGAAAACGCTAAAAAACCATAAAAACACTAAAACCCCCTCAAATCTTAAAAACCTGAACTACCCATAAATACCTTAAAAGCAATAATAGCTCTAGAAACCCTTTAAAACCCTAAAAATGTTAAAAAACTATTAAAAACCTTTCCTAAAATAATAAAAAAACCCAAAACCACTAGAATAAAATAGGAAAAAATAAAAACCCTAATAACTCAAACAGCATCAGAATCCCATAAACACATAATCCAATAAAAATCCTAAAAAATCCTAAAAATCCCTAAAAATATAAAAATTATTAAAACCCCCAAGAAAATATTAAGATCCCACAAAACATAAAACCACATAAAACCTAATAATGATAAATACCCTAAAACATTTAAAATCCTAAATAACATAGGCACATTAAAATCCCTAAAACCCTAAAAGCTAGAAAAATTAAAAAAATCCCTAAAATCACTAAAAATATAAAAAAAATATAAAAACCATAAGAAAAACATAAAAAATTAGAAAAATATAAAACACATAAGAACCTAAAAAATTCTAAAAACTATAAAAACCTACAAAAACCCGAACACCCCCTAAAAACCTTAAAAACCAAAAAACCTACAAAAACCCTAACCCCATTAAAAATTATAAAAACCATTCAAACCCCTATAATAATTATAAAATTATAAAAAACCATAAAAACTCTAAAAAAATATAACCCCCCCCCCCCAAACCAAAAAAACCCTAAAAACCCTAAACCCCCTCAAAATCCATAAAAACCATTAGAAAACATAAAAACCTATAAAAATCCTATTAAACAATAAATACCAATAAAATCATAAAAAACCCTAAAACCCATGAAAAATACTAACAAATCCTTAAAAACCTAGAAACACTTTAAAACCCTAAAAACAAAAAAATCCCTAAAAACCATAGACCCCTAAAAACCATAAAACCCCCGAAAACCCATAAAACCCGAAAACCTGTAAAAACTCTAAAACATATTTAAACCCCAAAAAACATTTCAAAAATAAAAAAAACTATAAAACCCCCAAAAAACACAAAAAAAAACTTTTAACCCCCAAAAAACTATCAAAATATTAAAAACCATAAAACCCTTAAAATCCCTAAAACCCTAAAACCATAAAAATCCTAAAAATACAAACAATCCCTAAAAATTTAAAAAAAACCAAAAAAATAGGAAAAGCCGAAATAAAACCTAAAAATACCTAAAAACACTTTAAACCCCTAAATAACATTAAAAATTCCAAAACCCCTTAAAACCCAAAAAACCCTAAAACCCCTTAAAACCAAAAAATCATTAAACATTAAAAAACACAAAAACCTATAAAACAACTAAAAAATCTAAAAACCATTTCAACCCCAAAAAATGTTAAAAAACTAAAAAACCATTAAAACCATAAAATATTAAAAAACCCAAAAAATCACAAAACCTTTAAAAACCCCAAATCACCCTAAAACTCACCAAAATCTGTAAAAACCATAAAATCCATATAAATACTAAAATTTCCTGAAAGTCACTAAACTATAAAAAATTGTGAAAACCTTGGAAACCCTAATGAAAACCTAAAAAACTTAAAAACCCTTAAAAACACTAAAAAATGATAAAACCCTAAAAACACCCAAAAAGACCTTAAACCCCTTAAAACCCCCCAAAACACCTAAAATTTATAAAACTTTTAAAAAAATAAAATCTCATAAAATTACCAAAAGCCACAAATAAATCAAAAAACCATTTAAGGCTATAAAATTAATTAAAACAATAAAAACCCTTGAAACCATAAAAACTCAAAAAACTCCCAAAACCCCAATGAACCAGAAAAACCATAAAAAACTAAAAACCCAAAAAATACCTAAAAATATCTAAAAAATTAATAAACTATAAAACTAGGGAAATTTCATAAGAAAACCTTAAAAACCAAATGATGCTTAAAACCCCTAAAAACCATAAAAACACTAAAAACCCGAAAAAAAAACTTTAAAAACCAAGAAAACTATAAAACCCGAAAAAAAAATAAGAACCCTTAAAACCCCATAAAAATCATAAAACCACTAAAATATATTCAATCCCATTAAACACATAAAAATAATAATAAACACTTAAAAACAAGAAAAACACTAAAAACTAAAAACAATTATTAAAACCTTAACACCATAAAAACCCTAAAACATAATAAACCCTAAAACCCAAAAATTCCTAGAAACCCAATTATCATAAAAATTCTAGAAATCCCTAAAAATCCTTGAAAATATCATAAGGATGGCCGCTCCACTCTTCTCTCATGATGGAGATCCTGCTGACTCGTCACCAGCTTGAAGATGACACCGATTTCTATACCCTGGCCTCCCACCTCCATGGGGGAGGGGTCATCTATGTCACCTTCTAAGGACAGATTCATCTATTTCTCGGACCCTGACTCTCTTCCCACTTTTTCATGGATTGATCTTTTCCCTAAAGTGATCAGTTTACACGAATGGCTTCCAAAGCTTCCTCTGTCGATTTCAGAGTTCACCAAGGCCTATGCTCTCCACAGCCCGACTCTGGTGGCCAAGTCCATGAAATGGAGTCATCCGGTTGATGGTTTTGATAGGTTTGTTTTTGAGAATTGGGATCTCAGGGACCACACCATTGTTGGTTTGGTCGACTCTAGTCACATTCTGATTCGGTTCTCATCGGAGGAAGATCTTATCCGGGCCAGGTAAACAGCCCCTCACAGGTGTGATACTGCTCGATTTTTCCTCTTTCGGTGGTTCTTCGACTTTCATCTAAATCGTGTCTCCCCACTGAAGGCAATCTGGGTAAGGTTCCAGGAACTCCCCCAACCCTTTCAAAAATTTTCCATTATTACTATGCTAGGAAACTTGGGAAGAAGATTTTTGTGTGTGGATATTAGAACCAGGGCCCTCTTCCATCCTATTTCCCCTAAGGGTTTGTGTTGTTGTGGATGTCTCGAAGGAACAATTTGACTTTGTATGGATTGAAATAGGAGAAGAGATTCGGTGGAAGCAGCTGGTGGTGTTTGAATCATTGGAGAACTATTGTTCCTCATGCTATTCTCTTGGAAATATGAAAAGGGAAATCATATTTAGTTAAGGTGTGGTGGTTGGGAGTGGAAATGGGGACATCTCATCTATAGTGAGCTCAATAGGGGAGCCGGCAGTGAGGAACGATGAACCTGGGATTCCCTGCTGGATGTTCGGAGGGATGACAGGGTGGAGGAAGTGGGATCTTCCACCCGGCAGGATGATGAGGAGCAATTCTTGTTCAAGGACATCTTTAAGAGGCTGAAGGGCGAATTTGGACTTGGGGTTGGTGCTCATACTATTGCGGGGGATTTCACTCCTAGTGAAGTTGGGATCGTGGACTCACTGGGTGACCCTGGTGGGGACGCAAGCATGAATTTAAGACATGCCTTCCATGGGATGGTGGTGGAGAAATTTTCAAGCCCACCACCAGGTTGACATGGAAATGGAAATGAATTGGTCTTATTCTCAAATCGGTTCAAGGCCCTAGAGCATCTAGCCCCAATGGGACTTGAGGAATGGGGGATGGTGGGAATTGAATTGTTGGAGGTGGAGACCAAAGATGAGGACTTCCAGGCTGTGAACTAGCCTTCTCCCATGATGGATCATGAGCCTGGGGTGTAGGAAATATCATACCCTTTGTGTGGTTACTGGATTAGGTGTTGATTGGTGTTGTCGTGCTAGGATTTGGTCCTTCTGACGTCCCTTAGTATGAGCAGCAGTTTGATAATCTTCATGCTGATAGGAGGGGCTTTGAGCAGCCTGATCCGAGATCATCTCTTGTCCTATTTGATATGTTTCCACCCTATGTTGAGATATCTGAACCAATCATGTTGGACTGCACAAAAATCTCACTTGAGCAGCTTGTTAAGGACATCATCCAAAACTAGGGATGTAGCCGGGGATTTTTCTTGCGGACGAGAATGATGAACACATCAGGCTAGGGGAAGTTTTTGGTGATCATGATGACCGAATGTACTCCAGACTGGACAAGATCAATAAGGAGTAGGCGGTGATGGGTCCTTATGGCTCCTCTAGCTATAACTAGAAGAGAAATTTTTGCTCTATCCCAGAATGTGGTAGGCAGGGTGGCATGGTCGTTCCTGATGATACAGTCTGCAGTAGAGCCAATGGGATTGAGTGACCCTCTTGTGAAGCATTGTGCAATGAGAGACTGTTCCTCCCTACCTAGGCCAATGTCCACTAGATCAGATTCCAAGACATGAAAAGCTGAAAGGGATAGACTTGGCAGAGACAAACAGGGTTTTAAAGCGAATCTAGATATGAATCTTAGGAAGTACTGTAAGTCCTTCCTCAAGCGGTATGAATCCTATGAATGGGAAACGACAGACTCAGATACCTCTTAGGGTTATGGGGTTGATGGATACACTTATGGGGATGAGGAATATAGTATGTAGTTGGTTTTCTTGTGGTTTTTTTTTGTCTCTTTGGGGGGGTGTCCGGGGATTTTGGGTGTGGGTTGATTGACCCCGCCCCTCCCTTGTTTGTTGTACCTTTTCTTTTCTTATACATTTGGGAGGCTAGGGATAGCCTAGTCTCACACCTTCCTTTCCCTAAAAATCCTTAAATAAAAAAAAATCCCTAAAAACCCAGAAACCCCTTAGAAAATCATAGAAACCATAGACCACTGAAGACCCCTAGAAACCTAAAAAATGATAAAATTACTATTAAAACCAAAAAAACTGTAAAACCCCTCAAAATCCCTAAAAACCCTAAAAAACAATAAAAACCCTAAAAAATCAATAAAAACCCAAAAAAGTAAAACTAACACCCTATAAAAACTCAAAAAAATATAAAAACATAAAAACACTTAAAACCCATAAAACCCTAAAAAATCTAAAAACCATAAGAAACACTAAAATGACCGTAAAACCCCTAAAAACACTAAAACCCCCTTAAAAATATAAAATCAAAAAAAAAATAAAAACCCTAAAATCAATTAAATTAACAAAAATCCTAAAAAAACTCTACAAAACAAAAAATACCCTAAAAATAAAAAAAACATAAAACCCCCAAAAAACATAAAAACCTATAAAAATCTAAAAAACCATAAAAATAATAAAAATAACATCCTAAAAATCCCTAAAATTTAAGAACCCTAAAAACCCTCAAATTCCATAATAAATCCTCAAAAAACAAAAAAATACATAAATCCCCTAAAAATCTAAAAAATGCTAAAAAACCTAAAACCAATAAAAATCCATAAAGACCATAAAAACACTAAAAACCCATGAAAACCACAACCCCACTAAAATCTATAAAAACCCTCTATATACCCAAGAAATAAAAAATCCATAAAAACATTAAAACCCTAAAAAAACCCCAAAACCCAAAAACCCCACAAAAATCCTCAAAATCCATTAAAACCCCAAAAACTATAAAAATCTGAAAAAAAGACAGAAAAATACCTAAAATAGTAAAAAATCCTAAAACCCTTGAAACAACCTAATACATCCTTAAAAATATAAAAGCACATAAAACACCTAAAAACATAAAATATGTTAAAAAACTTAAAACCCCTAAAAATCCTAAAAACCATAGAAACCTTAAAAACCACTAGAAACCGTAAAAATAATAAAAACCTATAAAACCCAACAAACCCTCTAAAAACTATAAAAAGTATTAAAACCCCTAAAAACATTAAAAATATAAAAAGGATTAAGACCCTAAAAAATATAAAAACCCCCTAAAACCCAAAAAAACAAAAAAACCATAAAAACCACAAAACCACAAAATACCCAAAAACACAAAAACCCATAAAATCCAAAAAATAATCAAAAATTAAAAGAAACAATAAACCCTTAAATACTAGAACATCCCTAAGAAAACCTTAAAAACATAAAATACATAAAAATCCTAAAAACCTAAAATCATTAAAACCCCTAAAAAACAAAAAAAAACCAAATAAACAATAAAAACCCTCCAAACATTAAAAACCAATAACCCAAAAAAATTCAATAAAACCACAAAACCATAGAAATAAAAAAACCTTAAAACCCTAAAAACCTCAGTATATATAAAACCCACAAAATTGATAAAAAATATAAAAAAACCCTAAAAATCACTAAAACATTTAATACCCATAAAACCCCTAAAAACCTATAAAAATCATAAAAACCTAAAAACACTAAAACCACTAGAGTCCCTAAAAACACTGAAAACTCTAAAAACCTTAAAACCCCTAAAAAGACCAAAAACCATAAAACCCCTTAAAAACATTAAAAACCCTAAAAAAATAAAACCCCTAAAATACTAAAAACTCTAGAAAACCTTTAAATCCATCAAAAATTTAAAAACTCTTAAAAACCATTAAAACCCTAAAAAACTAAAAAAACTAAAATCCAAAAAAGATAAAAAACCTAAAAACCCTAAATTTCATAAAACCCCAAAAGACCAAAAAAAATTAAAAAAAATCTAAAAACTCTAAAAACATGTAAACCTATAAAAATCTTTATGAAAAACATAAAAACCATAAAAAACATAAAACCCCTAAAAACCTAAAAATGTTAAAACCCCAAGAAACCCAAAAAACTATAAAAACATCTAAAAACCATAAAACCCCAAAAAATAATAAAAACAACTAAAAAAACTAAAATAACTTTAAACTCCTAAAAAGTAAAACACACTAAAAATCCTTAAAACCACTAAAAACTCAAAAAGAAACCATAAAATGCAAAAAAAAAACAATAAAAACCCTAAAACCCCTCATAATCCCTAAAAACCTAGGAGTCATTAAAATTATAAAATCCCTAAAAACCTAAAAATCATAAGAATACTAAAACCCCCCAGATAACCTTAAGAAACAAAAACCATACAATCCTTATAATTTTAAAAGACTCTAATAACACTAGAAAACATTAAAAAACCGTATAAATCCTAAAAATCCCTTTATCCCAAAAGACCCCTTTAAATTCCAAAAATGTGAAAAAACAATAAAATGCATTTAAAACCCTAAAAATTACAAAAAATACCCCCAAACCCCAAAATAAGAGAGAAAATATCGAAAAAACCCTAAACACCGTCAAAATCCCCAAAAAACCCCTAAACCCATAAAAATCCTAAAAGCCCTAAAAATCCCTAAAAATTTCAAAACACATTTAAACCCCTAAGAAATTATTAATATCCTAAAGAACATATAACCACTAAAATCCTAAAAATTATAAATACCCTAAAAACCTTAGAACCCCTAAAAACACAAGAAATACCAAAAAAACCCTAAAATCTATAAAAATTTAGAAAAGGCCCTAAATCCCTAAAAATATAAAAAAAACCTAAAAACCATAATAAAACTGTTAAAACTAAAAAACATAAAACACCTAAGAACCTAATTAATGATAAATGAGAATAAAGGATACTAAAAACCAGAAAACCATATAAAACCCATAATAACCCATAAAAACCATAATAACCCTAAAACCATGAAATTTTTAAAACCCTTCAAACCCATAAAAACCTCATAAAGAAAAACCATAAGACTGGCTTCAATTCTCCCTCCTCCCCTGATGCCTCCTTGACGGCGCCGCCGGTGATCCTCCCTCCCCCCTGTGGGGGAGGGATTTATACGTAATGGTAATATGGATCTGGTCTTCATCCCTCCCCCGAAGCCTGATCTTCTTCCCCCTTTCCCCCGAATTGAGGTTTTTCTGAAGGTTCCTGACTTATATGAAGGCTTCCCTCTTCTCTCCTTATCGTACCTGAAGTTTAATTCGGCCTCTACACTTCATAGCTTGACCCATATTGCTCGTTTTACGAGGTTCCGTCCCTCGGTGGAGGCTTTCGACAAATTTATTTTTGGATCTTGGAATCTCCAAGATCGAGCCACAGTAGGGTTGCTTGATGGCCGACACTTGATGATACGGTTGTCTTTTGAGGCTGATTTGATCCAGGCTTTATCCGCAGCCCCTCTAAGCTTCAACGAAGTTAGTTTCTATCTCTTCAGGTGGAGTTTTTACCTGTATATGAATCATGACTCGCCGCTGGTGGCTTCATGGGTTAGATTCCCGCAGCTCCCTCTTCCGTTCCAGAATCCAGCCATTTTATGTATGCTTGGGAATCTTTTTGGTCGATACATGTGTTTGGATAGCCGGACCAAAGTGATCTGTCACCCGGTTTCCCCAAGAATCTGTGTTGAAGTAGATGTTTCAAAGCCTCTAACGGAATTTGTGTGGATCACTGTTGTCAAGGAGTTTCGCTATAAACTGCCGGTGGTGTTTGAGTCGGTTGTGTTGTTCTGTTCTGGATGGAGGCATTTGGGTCATTCTATTTCTTCTTGCAGATAAGGATTTAGAAGCAACGGATCTTTGGAACGGGATATTGGGATGGCTGGGTCAGCTGATCAGGTTGTGATGGTGGAGGAGCATAGTATTGATGGGACAGGGAATCCTCTTCTGAGGATGTTGTCGCGACAATCAGATACCAGTGACCTTGCAGACGCATTGGTTGTGAGGTCTCAAGAGGTGACAGTCCAGAAGGAGGATGGTTCCAATTCCTTAAGGTTGTGCAATGAGGAATTAGAGGAGTAGGGGCAGGCTGGAAGTCTGGAGGAGTCACAGGCTTTGGGTGATGCGGTGTGGTGCAATGGGTCTGGCCCGATGGAGTTGGCGGGGGAGGGGGTTGCACAAGGGCTGGTGGAAAAACCACCTTCAGGTGTCCTAGACCAGGAGGCTCGTTGTGGTAGTGGGCATCATCAGTCTAGGGTGAGTCTAGTTGTGATGGAAGGCCCCAGGGATGCAGTAGGTGTTATCAATTTAGCGCAAGTGGCTTCTCAGTGTCAATCAGATCCCTTGGTGAGTGATATTTTTCGGGGCTTGAGGAGTGATTTGATGCTTCCAATCAATGGAGGTCTTCTTGGCATGGATTTTGATGCTACTGGGATGCTATTTCCCCTGACGATAGTATGATTCAAGGGCAGTCTTTTGTCCCAGATCTTAACTGCTTTGAAGGGCTGGAGTGTGAGGATGAGGTGCAAGATCCCACGTTCAAAAATGTAGGACGTGATATACCTGCCGAGCAGGTGCAGAATATGGTGTTGGCCACTGCCATTGGACATGGTGGAGGGATCTCCCAGAGTGATTCTCTGGTGGTTGCTACTACTGTTCTGAATTTGAGCTGTGTTGGAAATGATTGTGAAGAGGTGCACGCTTTGTCGGTTGCGAGTAATGTGGAGGTTGGGGAAGTCACTGCTGAAGTTGGGTAGGGAAAGATGGATGAGCAGGGGGTACAGGACAGGAGGAAGGTGGTGGCCGAGCAGGCGGGGGAGTCCGTGGAAGGGCTAATGTCTGAAAAAGAGGAGGGTGATGAACAGGTTTTTGCGTCTTCTCCCAGCCAGGTGAAAATGGTGGCTGAACAGGGGAAAAGGGATTTTTAGGGACTGGAAAACATTCCCTCTTTCCCGGGGGATCCTTTTTGTCTTGGTTCTCTATAACCTACGGTGGTCCCTAGCATGATGCATTGTGGGATGGTGGAGGAGCAGGAGGCAACAGATCTTTTGGAGCAAGTTGCTGATCAGGGGAGAATGCCTAAGGAAGGGAATGTGTGTCGCCAAGGGGAGGGGGATAGAACAGGGGATGATCACAAACAAGGAGAATCTTCTACAATAGATGAAATGATATGGCTGGCCATGGAGGTGCATGAAGAGTCCCTGGCTGATAGGTCGGTCTGTTTGGACTTGCATGATGTTGGGGGGACGGTACTACCTGGGGAGGATGGGAAAGGACTGATGGATTCTGTCATTGGGAGTGCAGAATTACATGCCTTAATGGCTCCGAGCTTGATGAAGCATGACGATTTTGTTGAGTTCCCTCTAAATCAGGAATCGTCCTTTATACCAGATCAAGAACGTGATCATGGCATGGAGGTGGGGAAGCATTTCAATGAGCTCGAGCAGGTGAAAGGTGATGGTCCCACCAATGCCTCCTTGAAGAGGAGGGTGAAGAGGGACTACTCCACCCTCCCCAGACCCATGGCTACCCGGGCATCATCAAAGGCGGTTAAGCTGAAAATCAAAGTTAATCATCAGGAGAAGTAGAGTTCCCCAGAACAAGAAAAAAGAAGGGAGGAGTTTCTGACGCTCCTTAAACTTAATGAGGAATACGAGTCAGGGTGGGATGACTCTGACTCCTGGTTTGATGATGCGGCCTCTGGATATGGTGCAGATAGTGACCCTTGAGATGAGGCTTTTGTTTCGGAATTTGGTGGTAATGTTGACTGATTTTCTTTCTTTTTTGGTCTTTTCTTTTCTCATTTTAGATTTCTTTTTTTTGGGTCTTTTCATTTTGGGTTGTAAGGGTTTTTGGGTGTGGGTCATTTGACCCCTCCCCTCCCTTGTATGCTGTGTCTCTTTTTATTTCTAATAAATTTGGGGGGGCCAGGAATAGCCCGACCCTCGCATCTTCCTTGCCCTAAAAAAAATCATAAAATTATAAAAAAACAATAAAAACCCTAAAAAACATAAAAACCCCCAAAACCCAAAAAACCAAAAAACCCTAAAACACTAAAAACTATAAACCCCTCAAAATCCTTAAAAAACATAAAACCCATAAAATCCTAAAAACACAAAAAATCACAAAAAAACATAAATAAACATAAAACCCATGAAAAATACAAAGAAAACCTCAAAAAATAAATACACATTGATCCCCTAAAAACACTAAAAAAAGAAGAAAACCCCTAAACCCCTAAAAACCACAAACGCCTAATAACCATAATACCCTAGAAAACTCATAAAACCCTAAAAAAGTAAAAAATATAAAAACTCTTTAAACCCCCAAAAACATTAAAATAATATTAAAAACCATAAAACCCGAAAAACAAAAAAAACACTAAACCCCAAAAACCATCAAAACCCTAAAAACCCTAAAAACCCTTTAAAATCGCTAAAACCTTAAAACCCTAAAAATACAAAAACATACTAAAAGTACATAAAAACATTAAAAAACCTAAAAATTGGGAAAGGCCCAAAGAAAACCATAAAAACCTAAAAACAAATAAAATTCCTAAACAACCTTATAAATGATAATGCCCCTTAAAAAAACCCAAAACCCCTTAAAACCATAAAAACAGTAAAACCAGAAAAAAAATCTAAAACCACTAAAAAATCTAAAACCCCTTTAAACCCCAAAAAAGTTAAAAAAATATTAAAACCCATTAAAACCTTAAATAACTCAAAAGACCCCAAAAAATGAAAAAAAACCCATAAAACCCCTAAAAACCTAAGGGTCTTTGTGGAGATAGATGCTTCTAAAGGACCGGTTGATTTTGTATGGATTGTTGTTGGTCAGGAGATCTGGTGGAAGAAGCCTGTGATCTTTGAGTCGTGGATGGATTTATACTTTTTCTAGTGGCTTATGGGTCATAATAGTTTGGCTGGAAGGTGTAGCAGAATGAATTCTTGTGCTCTGAACCGATCTCAGGAGGTGACTGGTGAGGAGAGGCTGAATCGGCGCGAGGTGTAGGAGGTTATCCACAAGGATCCTCAAGCTCAAGTTGTGTCTGTTTAAGGGGGACAGGCTTGGGTGGGGATGAATATGACAGAGGTTGCAACAACTACTTCAATCGGGCTTAGAGTAAAGGCTTTGGTGGGGGTGGTTCCTACATCTGGGCTTGGTTCAGGATCCTTGGATGCGATGATTGTGTGGGAGGACCCCCTGGTAGTGTCAAGGGGTCATGGATCTACAACTGATGGTGGGAATGTGGGTTTTAAGGGTCAACTGGTACCCAAGGTGACAGACATTTCCAAGTGATTGAGGTGTTACTTGAAGATCTTGGATGTTAGAATTTCCTTATGTAGGGAGTTTTCTGCTGATGGGAAGTCAGCCTCCTCTTATAGCAGTCTAATGTAGAGGCAGGAAGTTGTCCTAATCTCCAATCTCTTTGAGGGGCTAGAGATTGAGGGAGAGGTGAAAGGGTCTCCACTTGTTGATGATGGGAGTGAGAGGTCTGATTCACAGGAGAGCGGGGTGCAGGCCGTTGTTGCTGAGGGGGATGGAGGGAGTGTGGCCTAGAAGGCTTGTGAAGATGAGAAATTGTTAGACATCACTGGGCACTCAGGTGGGGTTGATGAGAAGGAGATTAGGGAGCTATAGGATCTTGGTCAGATTTTTGATGATTTTGATGTGAATTGGGGGAAGGTGAAAATACTTTTGGGGAGGAGGGGAAAGGGTCTCTAGTTGCTGATGCTGGGAATGTAAAGCTGGATGTGCAGATGCCAAGTGAGGACCATGTTTTTGCTGCTAGGCGTGGTGGAGGCTGTGTGGTCCTTAATTCTGGTGAAGCTGAGTCGATGATGGATGCTTTTGGGTCCTTGGATGGAGCTGGGGAGCAGGGTAAAATGGCAATGTAGGGGCTCAAAACTGCGCGCTCTGTCCAGGGGGATGAAAGCAAGCTGCCTAGGGGGAGGGGCACCTACAGCAGGCCCTGGCTGGTGGGGCGTCCCATCTTTTTCTGGCTTCTCAGGAACCTGCGGTGGCTCCTGACGTGCTGCAAGGTGGGGCTCTTGCTGTTTTTCCCCTTAATCAGGAAGACTCATTCATTTCAGATCAAGATTCTATCCAGTAGGATCGTAGAAGGATGGAGCAGATCATGAATATGGTCATCAAGGAGAGGGCCCTACTAGAGATGGCCATTCCTTATGGGAAGGAAAACAAATCGGCGAAGGTCTCTTCAGTTCCCTGTAGGAGGAAACCAAGGAAGGACTATTCGGCTTTGCTGAGGATAGTGTCCATGAGAGCCTCTTGCAAAGCTAAGGAGGTTTACTCTGGTAGGGGAAGTCAGTCTATCAAGGCATAGCTGAACATGGAACAACAACGTCTCAGGGATTATTACATGGCCTTCTTAAAGGAATATGAATCTTATGAATGAGAGTCGGTGGAGTTAGATGCTTCCTCTGGTTAGAGTGCTGATGGGGATCCCTATGGATGGGAAGACCCGTGATGCGATGCTGGGTGGTTCGGTCATTTGTGTCTTTTTCTGTTCCTTTGTTTTCTTTTTTTGTTTACCTTTTGGGGATTGTTTTTGGGTATGGTTCGATTGACCTGGCCCCACCCCTGGTCTTGTACTTTTGTTTTCCTTTGATATTTTGGGCGCTAGGCTTGCCTAGTCCTGAACCTCTTCTTCCCTAATAACCTAGAAAAACCATAAAAATCTTAAAAATCCATAAAAATATATAAAAACGTAAAAAACTATAAAAAATCAGAAAATTCATAAGAAAACAATAAAACCTAAAAACACTTAGAAGCACTAAAAAGCCTAAAAATGATAAAAACACAAAAAATGTTAAAAATAATTAAAACCCACAAAAAACTATGAAACCCCATAAAACTATAAAATCCCTAAAATCCAACCAAAATATTAAAACCACTAAAAAATCTTGAAACCCATCAAACCCCAAAAATGTTAAAAAACTCTAAAAAACATAAAAAAACCCAACGAACTCAAAAAATACCTAAAAACCTAAAAAACATAAAACCCCTCAAAATTCCTAGATACCCTATTACCATAAAAACTCTATAAAATCACTAAATTCATTAAAAACATAAAAACCCTAAAAACCCAAAAAAAACCCTAAGAAAAACTTAAAATCCTTAAAACACATGAAAACCCTAAAAAACCTAAAAAATGATAAAATACCTATAAAAACATAAAAAATATTAAAAACCCTCAAAATCCCTAAAAACCATAAAAATCCTAGAAAATCCCAAAAAACAATAAAATATAAAGAAACCTAAATCCATATAAAATCTCTAAAAACAAAAAAACAAAAAACACATAAAACGCCTAAAACCCCAAAAAAATGATAAAAACTCTAAGAAAACCTAAAATGTCCCTAAGAGAAAATCCATAGAAGGAGATGGTTGAGCAAGGAGGAGAGGGAGCCCTCATGGTCCCTAGGAAGGATCGGGATTTTGAGCCGAATTCGGGTAGGAACCTCGCTGATCTAGTTAGCCATGGCGAGCTTTTCCGTTTCTTTAATCCTTTGGTGTCGAATCTAGCTCCTCCAACATCTTCACATCCACCGGTGGTGGGGAGGAATTTTGAGGAAGTGGTGAGATCGGCTGCATCGCTATCCTTCACTGATTTTGAATCTCCTTCCCCTGGACGGATTATTCGTAAGGGGCACATCGCCCACGTTGCTGCAAATAGAGATGTTGTTGAGGAGTAGGTTAGTCTGTGTTGATTTTCTATCATTGCCAGGGTCCTCGTCCCGAAGCGGGAGAAACTATGGAAATTTTCTAATATTGCAAGTCGTATCTCTAAGGTTTGGGGGTTCAATTACTGGAAGATGACTGCAATGGGGCGTGGATTCTACCATGTGGTGTTCCCCACTGATGAACTGAAAAGGAAATCTTGGAGTTTTGGATCAATTTTCCTTAAGCCAGGGCTCCTCAGAATACAGGAATGGGACATAAACTTCCATCCATCAAATGTGCAAAATACCTTTACACAAGTGTGGATTCGCATATGCAAATTGAATTGGATTTATTAGCATCCCAGGATTTTATGGTATATTTCCTCTGTGGTTGGATTCCCCATTCACATTGACAAAGAGATTGATAATCCACGATACGGGCACTATGAAAGGGTGCTTGTTGAGATTGACTTAGTGAGTAACCTCGTTGAAGAGGTGGTCCTCACCACAATTGATTATACCTTGAATTTGGAAATACAGTGCGAGAGGAGGCCTAAGTTTTTCTCCAATTGTAGCTTCATCGGCCACTCGTTCGCTGAGTATTGAAGGTCCAAAATTTGTGGCCTTTGTAATCAGCGAGGGCATGAGGACTCTGACTGTCATAGAAAGTGGGTGAAGGGAAAAGGGATGGTCTCTGAAGCAATGAAGCAACCTCCTGGAATGACAAGTAACACAGAACCAGGGCATCTCTTAGTTGTGGGAAACAATGTGGTGGCCAAATTTCTAGTTGGGATGGCCCATGGAGGCGTGGAAAATGCAGAGGCAGTGAGGGCTGATAGGGAGTCTACCTCCAAGGATGTCACTACCCATCCTGGGCCTGAAAATATTGTCCCCCTCATAGGATTAACTCAGTCCAAGGGTTCATCAAGTCATATTATGGTTAATAAGGAGTCACACGCCTGTTCAGATCCCAGCAAGGATGTGGAGAGTGGGGTTGTTCCCGTTGGTGGTGGTGTTGTGTCACAGTCGTCCCCTGTAGGATTGGACAGCCTTGATAATCCACCAGCCTCTGCAAGGATTCCACCTAGCCCGAACTGCTTGGAAAGCATACGGGAATCCAGTGTTCCTATGGGGACTGTGGCAGTTCCACTTGTAGCTAAGGATGTGGAGGGTACAGCCAATGGGCAATAGTCTGACTCTGGGCCGGGTGATTCTACTCAGGTTCCAGGACAAGCAGAGTTGGTTGGCCACACTAGAGATACTGTCATCCCCAGTAATATTGCATCACCCTCTCCTTATCTCCCTCTAATGCTAGTGGATGGGATTCCTGTGGATGCAGTTTCACTGGATCAGGAGGGTGGAATCGTGCATGATGGTAGGCTGTGCACTGATATTGTTGGGGTGCTGGAGCATTATGGTGGTGCTCCGCAAGATATGAGTGGGGCGTTCACTCCAGTTGTCTCATATAAGGTTGCAAGAAGGATTTCTGCTGGTTTCGAGCCTCCTGAAGGGCATTGTTCCACCAATAGGTTCACCCCACTCTCTGGTAGCTTCTGGGCTGATGATGGGGGTAATGAGAAAGGTCATGAAGAGGGGGCCCATGGGTATGCTAATAGTGGCACCCCTAATGAGGAGTAGGAGGTTGGGAATGTGTCTGAAGCCACGAAGAAGCCTGTTGGTAGACCTCCTAAGAATAAGGGCAGGAAAGGAAAAGGGAAAGACATTGATCCCCCATGAAAGAAGAAGCAACCTCCTGCTGGGGGTGGGAAAACCTCTTCTTAATGAAGATCATTTTCTGGAACTATAGAGGGCTGGGTAATTTACCAACAACATGTGCTTTTAATCATTTAATTTCATCCAAGAAGACAATGCTTCTTGGGATTGCAGAACCTATGAATAACTTTGATAGTTGGAAGGGCCTTAATTGGCAGAAGTTTGGTTATTCTCTTGTTGCTCATAATAACATTGAGAGTGGCATGGAGACTCTTTGGGTTCTTAAGAATGATAGTATTCAATTTTTATCCTTTGAGAGAAGACCTCAAATCATCTCACTACGAATCTAGAATAATGACTCCATACATACAATTTCTTTTGTATATGCCTCATGTGTTTACACTATGAGAAGGCAACTATGGAGGGATATGATGAGCATCAGTGAGCACACTCATTACAACTAGGTTGTGGTTGGTGATTTGAATACTGTGCTGAGGCCAGATGAAAGGATTGGATCTTCTTTCTCATTCATCGTTGCAGAGGAATTCTCTTGTTGTATTGACCAGTTCAATCTAGTGGAACTCCGTGTTGTGGGTGATCACTTCACATGGGGAAGATACACCATCAATGGGAGGCAATCAAGCAAATTAGCTAGATTCTTTCTCTAAATAAATGATAGCAGTTCTTCAAGTGCGATATCTTCCACTACTCTCCCTAAGTTCAATTCGGATCACAACCCCTTGATGCTTGAAATCAATGATAATAACAGCAGGTCCTCTCCTTTTCCTTTTAAATTCAACAATACCTGGCTCACCATCCCTGGATGTAGGGAAGTGGTTGTTAATGTTGGAGTAGAACTTATCATGGAAGCCCACACTTTGTTGTGGTAGAAAATCTCAAACGAATAAAGAGTCTACTTAAGGAATGGAGTAAGATCTCTTTCTCCAAACTCGATGATGACATCATGGATACTGAATCTCAGCTTTCTCACTGTCAAATAAACAATCAGTAGCAACTCACCCCCTCTAGGGAGGAAATGCAGCTTCACTCGAAGCTGGATGAGCTTTTGGATCTGAAAGATAAGCTGGCTAGAAATCAATTTAGTGTGGCCAAGCTCAAGGAAGGGGATAGTAATTCCAAATTCATTCATCATCTTCACAGGGAGAAAAATCCAAGAATGTTCTGAATGTCATCTGGATTAATGGGGCCTCCTTTTCATCTGAACATGAAATCTCCAATGTTGTGTTTGATCACTTAAAAGCACTTTAAAATGATGACGGGCATGAGTAGACCCCTAGAATTCTTGGATCTATTGATCCTTGCATTAATGAGCAGCATAATAAGTGTCTTAATGATGCCCTGTTTGAGGAGGAAGTCAGGTCTGCACTTTTTTCTCTGAATATGGACAGCACTCCCGGGCCAGATGGATTCAGTAATAAGTTATTCATGTTCTATTGGGATATTCTACATGTGGAGGTCACTAATGCTGTCAGAGAATTTTTTATCTCCTACTCCATTCCTCATGCAACGAATTCCAACTTCCTTGCTCTACTGCCAAAGAAAAAGAATTCCATGGATATTGGGGATTTTCATATGGTGGTGATTGTCAATACTATTCCTAAGATAATAAGTAAAATTTTGGCGATCAGGCTGGGGAATATTGTTGGTGAGATAATCACCCCAAAATAATTTGGGTTTGTCCCGGGATGTAATATTCAGAGCTTCCTATATTCTACATTAGAGGGTATCAACATCATGAGGAAAGGATCTAAGTATGGAAGCTTTGCTATGAAGCTGGACATCTCAAAGGCATTTGATACGATCAAATGGAGCTTCATCTTTACTATTCTCAGCAAGTATGGATTATCCAACTCTTTTATAAAGATTATCCATACTATATTATCTAGTGCGAGGATCTCTGTTCTTGTTAATGGATCCCCTAAGCGGTTCTTTCATTGCTCTCCCTGCGTTAAGCAAGGTGACCCGATTTCTGGCCTCCACTTTGCTCTGGTTGATGATTACCTTAGAAGATGCATAATTTATCTCATTCAGGCTGGTTTCTATGCTCAGATAAAATCTGGGAAAGATATTTTTGTGCCAACTCATCTTCTATATGCGGATGACATTATCCTTGTTGGGAAGGATGATAGGCATACCCTATCCTCAATTAAATCACTTCTAAAACATTATGAAGAGGTTGTGGGGAAATCGATTAGTTGGAAAAAGTCCTCTCTTATTTTTGGAAATCGGATTTCAGCATCCAAGAAATGAAGGATTGTCATAAATCTTGGTTTCATGAGGGGTTCCCTCCCTTTCATGTACCTGGGTGTTCCCTTGTTCTGGGGGAAGGTGAAAAGTGGCTACCTTGAAGGAATTTCACTCAAAATCACTCAGCAACTTGCGGGCTAGAAAGGAAAATGCCTATCTCAGGCGGGAAGAATTTGCCTGATCAACTCCGTTATTACATATATGTTTGTTCATGCATTCTCCATTTATAGATGGCCGACAAGTCTCATCAAGAGCTTGCAAGAAAAAATCAAAAACTTCACATGGACAGGCTGCAGAAATGAGAATAATCTTGTATCTGTGGCATAAAAAGAATGCACAAAGCCCATAGAAATGGGTGGGCTGGGCATCAAGGACCTCAAGAAATTTAATTATTCCTTAATTGGTAAATTTACATGGAATGTTTTCAACCCGTAAGACAGGAGTCTTGACTTCTTGAGGGAAAGGTTCACTTTCAATCTATGTGAGGAATTCCTGGGCTTCATACCTTTTTTGGTCTGGTCCACAATCAGGTCCTCCTACAGAAGCATTATTTCTAACTCTAAATGGGCGGTATCAAGGCATTCGGCTTTGAATTGTTTGAATACCACCTGTATTGATCGTCCTATTCATGAATCTGTCCATCCCCATCAGAATTTTAAGCATTGGTCCATTGCTGATCTCAACAATAACATGAGTGAGATAGAAAGCATCTTGCCGTAGAATATTATCGCACAAATACAAAGTTACAACATCATAGACATGGATTGTCTTATTTGGAAGCCCAACATGGTTGGACAGTTCATTGTGAAGGAGATTTATCGGTCTGAATGTGAGCAGGGAATTCAACCCCCTGCTTGGCTCTTTAAATTTTGGAGGCCCTACATTCCCCTTCCAGCCACCTTCTGCTGTGGAAAAATTGGAGAAATGGATTTCCAGTTCAAGAGCAATTGAAAAAATTTGGGTGGTGCTGGGCCTCTTCTTGTCCGATCTGTCTTCAGGATGAGGAAAATCTACAGCTCATTTTTCTTAATTGTCGACTGGCTTCTGGTCTTTGGGAGTATTTGCAGGGCATTTTCCAGCTGAAAATCTGCAGGGACAACATGTTGTCTGCTCTTTTCAGCAGTTTTGTCAGTGTGTAATGCAGTCAACAGGTTTCCAACCTTCTTCTTGCTGCTGCTACGGCCCTTGCTGCTTTTATGTGGGCACCCTGAAATAAAGTGGTTTTTGATAATGCTCCATGTTGCCTCCGCACTAGTGTGGTGGCGATCCACAAAGTTGTCTTCATGGCGTCTCATATCCAAGATGGTACGATGGATAATGATGTTATTGATCTTATTGTGTTGAGAACTCTCGGAGTTTCTGGAAGATGCAGGAAACCAAAGGACTTTAAATTCATTCGGTGGATTCCACCAATCCCAGAATGGATAAAAGTCAATGTGGATGGTGCTACCCGGGGTGCGCCTGGTCTCTCCGGTTGTGGTTGTATCATCCGGACATACAAAGGCTTTGTTAAAGGATTTTTTATCACTTCGTTGGGAATTGGTGTGCATATGAAGCAGAGCTTTGGGCAATGATTAAGGTTGTCCAGTTTGCAGTTCACTTTAGGTGGAAGCAGCTATGGATTGAATCTGACTCGATGTTGGTGGTGGAAGCCCTCAAAAGAAAAACAAAGTTAATCCCATGGAGGCTCCTCCCACAATGGGTTGAGTGTCTGAGGATTTCTCAGGGGATGAACATTATAGTCACACATGCATAGAGGGAAGTGAACAAGTTGGCGGACATGCTATCCAAGAAAGAAATTGAGGATTTATGTTCCATGTGGTCATTTGTTGCACCAGATTTTTTTACTCACCTTGTGGACTCAGACATGAAGTGTGATTTGCACACTCGGCTGTGCAGACCCTCCCTGTAAAGCCTTGTACTTACTTTTTTTGTTAATAAATTTTTTGGGGTCGGGATACGCCTGGCCCCAAACCTGGTTTGCCTAAAAAGTCCCTAAAACCCCTAAAACCAACTAAAAACCCTTAAAACTATAAAATCACTAAAAATAAATTAAAACTATAAAATTCTATTAATCCCAAAAAATGTTTAAAAACTCTAGATAAACCTAAAAAACCTAAAATACTCAAAAAACATAAAACCCCTAAAAACAAAAAAAAGACCATAAAACCCAAAACCCCTTTAAAATAATAAAAATAAAAACATCCATAAAATTCCTAAAACATAAAACACCTAGAAACCCATAATAAACCTCAAAATACAAAAAATACATAAAACCCCAAAAAATATAAAAAACTATAAAGACCTTAAAAAACCTAAAACCAATAAAAATCCCAAAAAACCTTAAGAACACTAAAAACCCAAAAATACATTAACACCACTAAAATTTATAAACATCCTTTAGACCCCCAATAAAGTTAAAAATCCTTAAAATCCTAAAAACCCGTAAAAAATTCAAAACCAGAAAAACCAATTAAAAACCCCAAAAAACACCCCAAAACCCCCAAAACCCTCAAAATCCCTAAAAACCTGAAAAAACTATAAAAATCCTAAAAAATCCATAAAATACCAAAAATCGTAAAAAATCATAAAACCCTTGAAAAAAACCTTTCAAAACCCTAAAAACACTTAAAACCCCTAAAAATATAAAATATGTCAAAACCCATAAAAACCCAAAAACCCCTAAAAACCCTAAAAAACCATAAAACCCAATAAACCCTTAAAAACTTAAAAACAATAAAAACCTAAAAAAACCATCCCAAAACACCAAAACTATTCAAACCTCTTAAAAAATTGAAAAAAGAAAAATAAATACTTAATACCCTAAAAAAATAAAAATCCCCCAAACCCAAAAAACCCAAAAAAACCCTAAAAACCATTAAACCCCCAAAATCCCAAAAAACACAAAATAACTCATTAAAATCATTAAAATCCCTAAAAATTCCAAAAAAAAACCCCCTTAAAATACATGAAAACCCCTAAGAAAACATCAAAAACATAAAAACACTTAAAACCCCTAAAAACATAAAATTGTTAAAAATATTAAAAAAACCCAAAACCCATAAAAACCCATAGAAACCATAAAAAAAGTCTACAAACATTAAAAAAATAAAAAAAACTATAAAACAAGAAAAAACACAAAAAACCATAAAAACCCAAAAAAAACCATAAAAACCATAAAACCCAAAAAAACACTAAAAACCACAATATCTATAAAACCCACGAATTCATTAAAAATCCTAAAAAACCGTAAAAATCACTAAAATATTTAAAAACCATAAAACTATGAAAAAAAGGCACAAAAATATTTAAAACCAAAAAACACTTAAACTACAAGAAAATCTAAAATATCTAAAAACCCTAAAAAACACTAAAAATCTGTAATAAACCCTAAAAACCATAACCCCCCCCCCCCTAAATCCCTTAAAACCCAAAAAACACATAAAACCCCTAAAAACACTAAAAGAATAAGAAAACCATTAAATTTATAAAAAAAATTAAATACTCTAAAAAACCATTAAAACCCTAAAATACTCAAAAATACAATAAAATAAAATAAAAACACTAAAAAACTAAAAATTACCTAAACCCCATAAAGTACATAACAATAAAAAAACCCAAAAACATCTTTAAAAACTTTAAAAACCCTAAAAATCCCGAAAAAAAAACATAAAAACCACAAAAACAGAAGACCCCTAAAACCAAAAAAGGATAAAAACAAATAAACCCTAAAAACTATTAAATTACCTAAAAACCATAAAACCTCATAAAAACCCTAAAAAAACTAAAAACTCTAAAATCATTTAAACCCAAATAAAGTGAAAAACACTAAAAACCCTTTAAACGAGTAAAAAACTCAAAAAAACATTAAAATCCAAAAAAAAACAAAAAAAGCATAAACACTCAAAACCCCGAAAAATCCTTTTATGTTGTAAAATTATGAAAATCCATAAAAATTTAAAAAATCCTAAAAACCTTGAAACCCCCCAAAATAAACATCAAAATATTAAAATAAATAAAATCCTTAAAAACTCAAAAAATGTTAAAAATGTTAGAAAACCCTAAAAACTGATAAAAACACTAAAAACCTCGTAAACCTTAAAACCCATAAAAACCCCATAAAATTTTTAAAAAACTAAAAACTCTAAAAACCCATTAAACCCATAAAAATGTAAAGAAACAATAAGTAACCTTTAAAACCCTAAAAAACTCACAAAAACTCAAAACCCCTAGAAGAACACAAAAAATACCCAAAAATCCCTAAACATTGTAAACACAATCAAAATCCCAAAAAACCCTTAAACCCATAAAAATACTAAAAATCCCTAAAAATCCCTATAAAATTCAAAAAATATTTAAAACCCCTATGAAGATGTTAAGAAAATAAAAAATCATAAAATCACTAAAAACCCGAAAACACTAAAAACCATAAAATACTTTAAAATCCTAAAACTCCTAAAAACACTAAAAATCCCTAAAAACCCTCAAAAAGATAAATATATTAAAAAGGCCCTAAAATCCATAAAAATGTAAAGAACCCCAAAAATTCTAAAAACCTTACAAACATGTAAAACATAAAAACCTAAGAACCTAAAAATGATAAAATGAATAAAAGAACCAAAAATGTGAAAATCCACTAAAAACTATATAACCCCCTAAAAAACATAAAAAATCCTAAAACCCTAAAAAACTAACAATTATAAAAATACATATATCCCCTAAAAACATTATAAAATTATAAAAAACTATAAAAAACCTAAAAACTTTATAAACCCCCCAAAACCTAAAAACCATAAAAACCATAAAACGCCTCAAAATTCCTAGAAACCATAAAAACCCATAAAAACTAAATAAACTCTAAAATCATAAAAAACCCTAAACCCATGAAAAATACTAATAACCCCTTAAACACCTAAAAATTATTTAAACTCCTAAAAATACTAAAAACCAAAAAAGACCTAAAAACCTTAAAACCCATTAAAACCATAAATACCATAAAAATCATAAAACTCAAAAAATTATCTAAAACTATAAAGACCATTAAACCTCTAAAAACAATAAAAATATCAAAATAACCTTAAAAAGCTAAAAATCCCAAAAAGTGCACCAATTGCCAAAAAACCCCTAAATACCCTAAAATCCCCAAAAAACCCCTAAAATACTCAATATAACTAAAACCCCCTAAAATCCACATATACCATAAGAAATCCCTTAAAATACCTAAAAATTTAAAAGTCACTAAAAATCCAAAACAAACTTCCAAAATCATTAAAACCCAAAAAACACTTAAAACACACCAAAACCCTAAAAACGCTAAAAACCTTAAAATCTCTAAAAATCTAAAAGTCCATAAAAAATAATAAAACCCATAAAAAAGATAAAATACATTGAAAAATACAAATACTTTTTAAATACATGAAATCATTAAAAAACTCTAAAAACACTTAAAATCTGTAAAATCTAAAAATCCACTAAAGACCCAAAAAACTATAGAAACCCAAAAAACACTCAAAATTCCTAAAAACCAAAAAAACTAAAACAATACAAAAATACCTAAAACCCCAAAAAAACACAATAACCATAAATCCAAAAAACCATGATACATGATACAAGACCTGTTAGGAAGTTTCTAGGAAAATATTTTCAACATTTGAGTGTTGACCAGCTAGATCACCACAAGAAAACAAATGATAAGGGATATAAATTGTGGAATTATGGAGTAAATTAGAGATTTGTTAATGATAGAACATAAAGGGGAAATTTTATCTAAGTAATCTTGCCACCAAAAACAACAAATGATGAACACTCATTTGATAAGTCAATAATTAATCAAGAACACATATGTTTCAAGAAGAAAACCCCAAAATAAGTTTACCTTCACTCATGATGTTAAAATAGTAAAAGGGGTTGCTATTTATATTCAAAGCGTGATACAAATTTCTTAAACCTAGTTTACGTAATTCAAAAATCCCACGTGATTCTTTTTAACAATTGGTTACATTCATATGATTTTAAGGGACAAGTATCGCATTCTTTTGGAATATAAAGAGAATTATCACACCACTTCCTACATAAAACATTCCATGGTGGTGAGGGATTTAAATTCATAGAACACCATTGGATATATCTTTAAAACCATTTTTGGTCCTTAATTAATATAAATATATGCCTATATGCTTCCCCTAAGAAAGGGTATTGGGCCTTGCCTTATAATTACATGATTAAACCATTTAAGGCCTCCTTCATTCTATTGGTCCTCTCCCTTGCAATTGGGACACAAAATCCTTGAAATGGATCCCTTGAAATCAAATGAATTCCACCCTAAACATAAATTCCACCTCAATACCCATGTGTTTCATGATCGTCATTATCACCTCCTTCCTCAAAATGATTCATCTTCTAATCTGGAAATTCAAACTGAGAATGATCGACAACATTAAAGGTAAAAGTAACATTTTTATACCTGGTAGGTAACACAATATTGTAGAAATTACCATTGATATTATTTATGACTTAGAAATTTCAATATCCTCCTGGATGATTTTTTGATTTTCATTACTCAGGGAACCTCCCTTTTAGTAGGGTTTTTCATACTAAACCACTTAGGTCAAATTTAGCTTGTTTTTAACACTTCCTTGATCAATCACCAAATTATTGTAATAAACACAAAACACAAGAAGGAATAGACCAGATATGAGAGTTATTATTAAAAAAATTATCCCTTATAATAAATCATGAGAGTTACCATCCCCTCTAAATATCTATTTGTCTCTATTTTTCCTAACAATAAACTCACTTTTTCCTCAATGCTTTTTTTTCACTCTTTTTTTCACTGCTATTTTAAACTCTTTTCATTAAGTAATTTATTTTGATGATACTCATCAATACTTTTTTACTCTTTATTTTTACACTCTATTTTTTCTGTATTTTATTTGTATCTCTTTTTTTAGTCCCTCTCAATCCTCTCTTGGTATTGATAAACTTTCAACAACCTATTGGGTGTATGCATAACCATCATCCTATTTTATTAAAAATAATATTGGTTTGTCTAACCATCATATATGACCATCCAATCAAATTTGAATGGTTTTACCAACAAGATATGAAAATAATGCATAGGAAAAACATGACATATCTTCTTATATTCATGAATCCCAATTGAAAATGGAACTTGTGATTTCTTTGTCACTTTAAAATCCCCAATATTATATAACCATTACAATATAAAAGTACAAGGTTGATTGTTCTTAGATTAACCCAGTTTACCAACCATATAACCACATTCTACCTTTGTGAAACTACAAATATTAGTGATCATACAATACACATTATATTTGATGAGGAATATAGTATGAAAATGATCTCCCTTTTCTCTTAATAATATTCTCCATTTGGTTGATCACTCGAGGAATGAATTTCTATAATAATTTCTCCATATACAAGGCTCTTTATTTTCATATCCGAACACTCCTCAAGTAGTGGAATTTCATCATCCAAAATAATCACGGTCCTATTATTTGGGAACTGTGAGTAAAAATGTCAAAATCCTTGATATTTAAAACATATCACATTATTTGGAAGCAACCTTACCCTCCATTTTACTATGGGATTCTGGAATTAATGGTTTTGGTTTGGTCACCTCCTTTGAATTCGTTTTTTGTTCCTTTACATGTTCTTATGGTTTGTAATCCATGAACTTGAAAGAATATTTATAATCCTTACAAGAATATGTAGGGAGCATACTTATTTCCATTACTTTCCTCTCTTATTTAGTATCCATTCTAATATGATCCTCCATATACAAATAGTAGCACATGCCACTATGTATCGAATGTCATGTTTGAGGCCATTCAAAAACATTTTCATGGTTCTATCTCCTCATCAATATTGGATCGAATCATGATGATATCTATCTCATTTTGATGATACCGAAAACTACAAGATCATTGTTTCTATCCTTGAAACATGAGTAAAAAATCAGAATAATCATGTATACAAATAAAACATTCATGTATTACCACTTTAATCTCCTCCCAAGTATGGATTAATATTTATCTACTATGTCTGTTGACGCTCCTTTCGTCACAGAATCTAAAGATCGGAAAAGGGAATATCTGAGCTCAAAGTGATTTCAACCTTTGAAGAAAACATTAAAAAATCGACAAAGGCATGAACACAGGATCAAAAGCAAATCCACCGCGCAAGTGATACCACTGCCGCGCAGGTGTACTTGCGCGGCTACCTTGGTCGCGCAGGTGGCTTGCGCGACCTAATTGGTAACCACCCGGTAACCGCCCTGGGTCTTCTTTTGCCTATAAATAGACCATGTGGGCCCCCCATTCGAGAGGATCTTTTTCCAGAAACTCGGATTGAAGCTCCCGACGCCCAAGTCTCTTCTCAAAGCTTCCGGAACACTTCTAAGGTAATTTCTTACCTAGAACGGAAGATCGAAAGAGAAGAAGGAAGGCCTAAGTGTTGAAACTTATCAAACACTTGCACGCCGACTTAATTCCTTCAATATAACTTGCGCGTCCCTTTTCTGGAAGAACCTCAAGGGGATTCTAAAGGGTTTTATCAAGAGTCTCTCAAGTATTTCAATTCTGATTGAAAATCGTGCAAGTACACCATGTGTCGCGCAAGTATACTTGCGCGACCAATACTTGCGCGCCGCCGCAGGACTTGCGCGCCTTTCAAGACTTGCGCGCCCCTATCTTTTTGGGTGCTCATCTTGCCCATTTTACCCCTCTTAAGCCATTTCACCTTTCCTTTTTAAGATTCAGTCTTCAAGACACTCTTCAAAGCCATTTATGGCATGATTTCTTGATTTGACTTTCTTATCTAAAAGAAATTCTGTGGAATCTCTCTCAAAGTCTAGTGATTTAAATATCCTTATGTCACTAAAATACAGAGAGTTCATTCATTCAACCTCATCCTTTAAGATGAGAAAATCCTAACTTGGGTCTCCTTTTCAGGAATAATCCCCAGTTATAAAACCTTTAATATGGGCATCTTCCTCAGGAGTAAGCCCCAATTATGTCCTCTAATCTTGGGCATCTTTCTTAAGAATAAGCCCCAACCTCAAATATGGGCATCCTCCTCAGGAGTAATCCCCAAACCTTAATCCCTAACCTGGGTCTCCTTTTTCAGGAATAAGACTCAGTCATAACCTTGGGCTTCCTTTTCAGGAGTAAGCTCCAAGTCCCCTTAAACTTCTCTTAACCAGTCATAATTTACCTTTGATTAGGGTTTCCTTTTTAGAAGTAAAACCCAATCATAAGTCCCCTCCTAACTTGGGCATCCTCCTTAGGAGTAAGCCCCAAGATTAGAGTATTCAAATCTCCATGAAGCACATATAAACTTTATGGACCCTGTTCATGGATTTTCTCCCTAAAAGTAAATCCTAAACCTTCATCTATCTGGGCAGTCATCTATACATAAGCCCCAAACAAATTCATATGATTGCATCTTTTATGGCACAATTGTCTAAATTTTATCAATACCTCTTGTTTCTCACACCGATCATGACTCACGTGAGCTTAGAGTGTAAAAGTAATTATGACATTCATCTTTGAGCCATCAATCATAAACATCATACCCCATTCCTCGAACTACGTGGGTTCTGATTCCTTTTCCAAAAGAAAGGATACGTAGGTAGCCCATTTATGGGTTCGATCCCAACTTTGAGATAATCTATGTCCTTCTGAATGACGATAAACTTCAAGTGCCCCACTGAGTGGCTTTAAAACCAGTCTGGTCATCATAAATGACCAAGAGACTTTTATATAAATGTTTTGAAGGATACCATTGACCAAAGAATCTCTAAACAAATATAGATGATTCTCTATTGATGAAGAACCTCGAATACATATAAAAGATTCTCTAAATTTCTTTGCATATTTAATCATTGATTGTTAAAACTAAAGGAAAGCACATTTTATACTTGGTAATGTAATAAGGATTCATGAACATAACTTAAATCTATAAAGAGAGTCCCGGAGTAGACAATAATTCCCCTCAAAAAGGTGTGATGAGTCCGACCTCCCATCCTCTCGACCAATGCAAATTCCTAAACCTCATTAGCCCACAAGCTAATGAGCGCCTGCCTTTGGAAAGTAGGTCCAAACGGATGTGGAATCATTGGATGTTTCCGGTTCTGAGAACAAACCCATTAGAAACTGATCGGAATGTTTGAATCTCCCATCCAGGAGGTCATCCTCAGATTCCGTGCGAAACAAAAATGGTGAACCCGACGTGAATCCTTAACCAAGTGAAAGTGATGTTCTTCTTATTTGTTAGGCCCCTTGGGCCAACAAAGCAATCATTTACATATGATCATCCAAAAAATACAGTGGCCGGATTCATCTTGATTATGTCTGTTACATGGAACAGGCACTCTTTTTTCAAGATCTTCTGCAAAAATGGCTTTCCTTAAATTCACCCCTGTGAATACTGCTGCTGTGAACACCTCTACTGTGAGGTCTGCTGCTGTGAAAACCAATGCTGCTACTCCTGCTGGAACGTCATCCGCTCTGAGGATGACATCACCAACTCAGCGTCTTCAACGCTGTGTTTCTAATGCACTGGTTAAGGAGTACCGTCGCAACGGTACTATCCCAACTCTGGAGGCCGCTCGTCAAGCCCTCCAAGTTAACAACTCTACCTGGTCGTCCGGACAACGGCGGCCAGCAATCAAGAAGTAGGCGGTGCTGACTGCCGTCTCCAACTGTTTTGGGTCGTTATCCCCGGAATGCAATTTCCATTCACTCCCTTACTCCGAGGAAGTGAATGAGCAGGTCCCTCGGGGCCTTAATTCAAAAAGACAGGAGTCCTTCCCGAGGGCTCCCATCAACAATCGCCGCCAAACTCGTGCGGTAGTGCGCCCTCAACATGATGAGGGTACCGACTCCAGGCATTCAGCTCAGGTTCCTCGAACCCGAGCAGGCAAGATGAACCGCCAGAGACGGAATCCGGTTAACAATAGGCAGGTTGTCATCCCTGCCATCTCCGGAGAAGTCCACCAACCTAACTTGGTGGCAAACAACGAGCAGGCATACACACCTGCCCGTTTTAATTCAGCTGTCCAACAGACTCGTCTGACAACATCAAGCCGATCCCGCCAGGCAATTCCGGCGGAGTACCATAGGCAGGAACATACACCTGCTTATACATCATCAGTTAGTCAGCAGGATCGTCTGACTACATATGATGGATCTCGTCAACCACGTTTGGAAAAGTGTAATCAGCAGGCACATACACCTGCTAATACTAATCAGGTCTACCAACAGTCTCGCTTGGTAGCACCCGAAGAAGTTAGTCGGAAAGTCCCGACGACAAACAGGGGGCAGACTCAACACTCTGCCTCCACACTTGAGTACTGTCAGAATTCACTGACAGGAAAAGGAGGACAGGAGCAGGCACATACACCTACTCCAAGCCTGGAATGGACGTATATCCCTGTTCCGGCGGCTGAAGTCACCAAACATATTTTGTCAATGGTGAAAGAGCAGAAGCAAATTCCTACTCATATTCTGGATGCTTGCCAGGATATCATAACAGCTTCAGCATCATCTCAGGGACATACACATAAATCTATCCCTAGCAGTGGAGTGACACATCAACAATTCACTCCGTAACAGACACACACATATGTTCCAGTCCAAGAGGGTTATGGGGCATACTCCCCCATATCATACGGACAACCAAGTCAGGCACATACACCTGATTTGAGTGGATATCGTCAGCCTAACCTGACCATCTTTCCTGATCAGGCACATACACCTGCTCAGAGCAATCACTTTCGTCATCAAGTGGTTTCTAAAGCGAGTAAGAAGGCATCTAAGAAAAAGATCCTCCCAGCACAGTCAGGAGATCAAAGGCCAATCTGCAACAAGGCCTTGCTCGATGCTGGAGTTCTTGAAGCCCTCAGACATTTATCTGTCGGAATTCAAGATTCTACTCCCTCAGTTCCCAATAACGGGAACATTAATTTTGAAGGTATTCAACAGACACTTCCTCATGAAGACTTGCTTCATGAAAATTCGGTCAATCTTGAAGTTTGTTCTTCAGATGAGAGCCACAGGAACCCTCTGTATGGTCAGAAGACCAAGGAGCAAGAGATTTCATCTTTTGCTGTAACCCATCATGACGGTCCTCCTCATGGTGATGAACTTCGCTGCGAAAGTCCTCTCCGCAGTAGTGATTCACATTGTCTCGAAAATTCTTCAGAAGGAAATGTAGTGACGAGAAAGCCCTCCTATCTCGAGGCACTTGCAAACGTAAAACCAGTCATGTCTGATGCTTTACTATCGGCAGGTGAAACTCTTTCTCCATCAGAAGATAGCCTGGGGTTCAGGTTATTCTCCGAACCTTCCCTGGGTCATTCATCTTCCAGCATGAATAGTGATTTCTCTACCAATCTTGTTGAATCCGATGAAGCAACAAGGAAACACCAACTCTGGTCCAAACAGGTAGAAGAATCTTCATTTAATGATAAAGAAGAAATGCTGAACATGAGGAAAAAACTGGCAAAAGGTGAAGTACCAGTCATGTTTTGGCCTTTGGCTGATTCCCAGTACGACATTCCAAAGATGTTGACGGATGATGGAATCCATGATATTCGTCTCAACATATGGAAAACTCTTTGTCAATTAAAGAAGAAGGTATTATCTTACGATAAATATGAAAATCATCTTAAGATAATAGAAGGGTTACAACGCCAGATTGATTTGGCATCTCTATCAGTCTCTCGGTATCCGAAGGCTGAAAAGCAAAGAGAACCCTTCAACGTTCATGCCTTGGCTCACTAAGAAGATTGCGTCAGTTAATTTCCAATGCTCCATCTAATGTTCATATCAGAGGATGGGGTGTTCACGGAGCACTACATTTCACAGTGCTTTCCGGTCAGCAAAGCCCGCCGAAAATGGTCTCATGCAATGTTATTGCCCATGGCCGGCCACAGTCAATGGGCTTTGTTCATAATCAAAAGCTTGCTCAAGAACAAGCTTCAACTAGTTCCTCTCAAAATCAAGTATATAGAGAACACGTTGTTGAATTGCTCCTACATCAAGCAGGCGAGAATATTGCACAAGCCTCTCGTCTGGAGCAAACACGTCATCAAATGACAGAAGTTTCGGAAATCATCCAACGGTCTGTTGAACCAGGTGATAAAAGTGGATACAGGTTAATGCATCCAGCTAATTTCCGAACTAAGATTCACAAGATCAAAAGAGATTTCAAGAAGATCTCAGACATAGCATGTCAAGAGACACCCCAGCTTGCCAGACTGGGGACTTCTCTAACCCAACCCTCAGAGTCAACGAATGGGATTCGAGGAGTTGAGCGGAAGCAACAGGAACACCCCCAGTCCACCGGACTGGGGAATTTTTCAAATCTTCAATCCCTCCCTCAGAGAAAGTCAGTATTCTCTCGATTATGGAATAAGCCTCAAGAGGAACGAAGAGCCAAGCTGTCAGGAGATTCTCTCCAAGTGACGGTTCTCCAAGAAATTCCTGAGGGATCAAGTCAACAGAATGCCATGTCTCATCATGGACATAGAAGGAGACAATATCACAGAAATTCTGATAGAAAGGATTCCATGCAATATGCATCCATTAATGTCATCAATGCCGTTGCTGCTGATTCACCAGATGAGGCTCAATCAGAGGGATCAGACGAAGAGGTTCCTGCTCAAGAAGTCGCGCACACAGACCTAAATGAAGAAGGTGTGCGCACACGTAATCAAAGGCTTACCCAAAATCTGGGTATTCCTTCAAGTAACCCACTTCCCCCTCTCCGAAAAGGATCCAATAAGGGGAAAGGAAAGAATCAGGTTACTTCTCACCCTTCCTCTGAAGGAGGTCAATCACTCTCATTAGAGAAAACATTTGCACCACAGGAGGAAGAAATGAAAGAATTAAGAAGGTTGAATGCAGAACTACTTCAGAGTAGTCTTCTTCTTAAGAATGCTGAAGTCCGACAGCCGAAGGAATTTGTTGTAACTACTGAGATGGATCAAGAATATCCTCCTTTGTCAGTACACCCACAAAGGTCTAATCCTACGGGTCAAACGCAACAATGGTTGGCAGCACTACCATCAGTTGCAGCACCAACCACCACGTCTGTCCAAGCTCCATTCATTGCACCTACCCAAAACCAAGTTAGACCTAACGTTTCTCAAAAGTTAATAACTACTATTGAGTCATTAACAGCTCGGTTAGAAACTATGGAAGGGAAACGGGCGCAAGTTCAACCTGAAAAGAAAGTTTACCCTGAATGGGTAGATTCAATTTCTCCTCCATCCAGTTTTGGAAACCCTATTTTCCCTACTTTCAATGGATCAGGCGACCCTGAACAACATTTGACGCATTACGTATCTTGTTGTGATCCTATGATGGGAACTCCAGAGCAGCAAGAAGTAGTGAAACTCAGATTCTTCGTGCGAACCTTGCAAGGGCCAGCTTTTGTCTGGTATACAAGCTTGAAATCCCGGTCAGTCATCGGGTGGGAGGATCTTCGTCAAAAATTCCTTCTTCAGTTTAGCTCAACTTTGCCAAAAACGACAGTTTTCGATCTTACAAACTGCAAGAAAAGGGAGAATGAAAGAGTCTCTGATTTCATTGCTCGTTAGAAGGGATTAACTTATTCCTTGAGTTTATCACTCCCTCAGGAGGAATTGTTGCCAATCTGTGTGGAAAATTTGCGTGACGAATTACGCACGCCATTGATCCCTGTGAAATACACAGGAGGGTTTCGAGACCTTACTTCAATCGCTCAACAGATTGAAGATTCCCTTATACAAGCTAAGGTTAAATCTCGTGTAATTCCATCAGCTCCAGGAAGAAGAATGGGTAAAGCAGAAACTGCTACAGTTATGCTTAAACAGGCACCTGTACCTATTTCTACTTCAAAACCTTCATCTTCTCGAAGGGCTCCACCTCCTGAACGCCAACAACAAAGGCTGTTTCGTCCAAATGATCAAAAAGATCAACGACGAAAACAATTTGAGGAAATGAAGAGTAAAACATACTCTTTCCGAAGTGAGCAAGTTCCTGGTTACTTCATTTCAGATCTGGAAAATAATTTGGTTCAATTACCATTTCCGAAGAGGCCAAAAAAGGAAGGAGATGAAGACCGTCCCAATTATTGTCCCTTTCATCAAATGTTGGGGCATCCTATCCAGGAGTGTTTTGTCTTTAAAGACCTCCTTCAAAAGATGGTCGACTTGGGACAAGTCAAATTGAAGGGTTCTTCAGCTCATATAGCGTGTATTACCGCTACAGATCCAGAAGAAGGAGGCGAGTGGCAGGAAGTCAAAAGAAAAACTGCGAAAAAATATGATGATTGGATGGTCAGAAAGACAATCAATCGGACCCATTCCATTTTGCGAACACAATTGAAGAAGCCAATTGTGTCTCCTACAAAAGCTGCAGTATAGCCTCCATCAAAAGACAAATCCTCAAAAGGGCAGCGCAATTCAAAGAAGAAAGAGGAATCAGGAGAAGATGAGTATGCATCAAAGCCTAAATTGTCTTTGACTCTGGAAGATTTCATGCCATCTACTTCAAAGCCACGGGCACCATCCCACCAAACGGCACAGCCTAAACAGGCTAACCAGGCAGAGTCTTTATCAGACGAAGAGTTAATCTTTGGTTCTGTTAATATGATTCAATTAACAGATTCATATTCCAGTCTTGATGAGCCTGAATTCCCTGTATCAAATAAGGGAACCCGAGGAAGTTCTAGAGGTTCAGGGTATAGGGGAAGACGTGGATCTTTCCGAAGCCACTACTCTAATTCTACCCCTGCTAGCACTGTATATTCAGCAAAAACTCGTGGTAGAGCCCTTCAGCGAGCTCAAAAAGAACAAGCAAGTTCTTCTGCCAAGGGCCAAGCTCTGGCTGATTTCCTGGCTGAACATCCTTCAGTGGAAGACACGTATTCAGATATCGAACTCCCTGATGAGGAAGTTTTCTCTATTCAAGAGAGTCCTCAAACATGGGAAATGTATTATGATGGTGCTTCTAGAAGTCCAACAGGGAAGAAAATGGAAAATCCTAAATTCAACAAAGTTGGTTTAGGAATTGTGCTCATTTCTCCAGATAAGGCAGTGTTACCTTATTCCTTTTTGTTGTGGGAAGGTGGTACCAATAATGAAGCTGAATACCATGCTCTCATTGCAGGCTTGGAGTTAGCGCTTCAAGCACAAGCGAATCACTTAAAGGTGAAAGGTGATTCAGACCTAGTAATCAAACAAGTCAATGGGGATTATGCCATCAGAAAAGAAGAATTAATCCCTTTGTATGATTATGTCAGAGAGTTAATGTCAGAATTTCCTTCAGAACCGACATTTTCTTATGTCCCAAGATCACAAAATGCTCAAGATGATGCACTGGCTAATATAGCCACAGCTTTAGCAGATCCAAATCAGGACAAGACAACCATCGGTATTGCCCACCGTCGTGCAATTTCACCTTATGTTCAAGTCAGAACAGAGGAAATTAATGAAATTAGTCCCATTCCTGAACCGTATGGTCATACTACAGGATGGATGTCACCTATCAAGGAATACCTTCAAAATGGAACACTTCCACCTGATAGAGCCGAGAAAGAACAAATTCGGCTACGTGTGGTCAATTTTACTCTTTATGATGGTCCAAACCACCTCGAGAAAATTCTCTACAAACGTGGTTTTGATGGAGTTCTCTTCAGATGTATTGATGGTGAAGAGACTATGGCTGTCATAAAAGAAGTACATGCAGGAGTCTGTGGTGCCCACCAGTGTGGACATAGATTGTCTGATCAAATTCGAAGGCTTGGATACTTCTGGCCTTCAATGATACAAGATTGTGTTAATTTCACAATGAAGTGTCATTCATGCCAAGTATATGCCAACTTCATTCATCAACCTCCAGAGTTGCTTCATACAGCTAAATACTCATGGCCATTTTCCACATGGGGAATGGATGTGGTGGGACCTTACCCTTCAGCTACGGCCAAGCAGTTTAAGTACATTCTTACTGCTACTGATTTCTTTTCCAAATGGGCAGAGGCAGTACCTCTCAAAGAAGTCAGTTCTAAATGCATTGTTAGCTTCATCAAGTCTAACATCATTACTAGATTTGGTGTCCCTCATACCATATTGACGGACAACGGCACCAACTTCTGTTCTTCTGAGGTAAAGAAATTGTATCAAGAATACAACATTAAGTCCAACCATTCATCTCGATATCATGCAGCGGCTAATGGCCAGATAGAGGCCTTCAACAAGACTCTTTAAAATATACTGCAAATGATGGTGGATAAAGATAAGAGGTCATGGCCTGATAAACTCTATCATGCTTTATGGGCTTATCAGACTACCACTCGCAATGCAACGCGGTCTACTCCATATTCATTGGTATATGGAACAGAAGCAGTCTTGCCAATTGAAGTTCAATTTCCCTCACTCAGAATAGCCATTTGTGATCAGTTATCAACAGATGAGCAGTCCCAAAAGCGGTTGAATGAATTGGAACAGTTAGATGAGAAAAGATTGTGCACTTTGCACCACTTGGAAATCTATCAGAATCGGATAGCACGAGCTTTTAACAAAAAAGTTCGTCTTCGTTCATTCATTCGGGGAGAATTGGTATTGGTTCTCAGAGAACCAATGATACCAGGAAAGAAGCCTCCCAAGCTTGAACCAAAATGGGAAGGACCTTATTCAATACATAAGGTCTACTCCAATGGAGTGTATTCTCTGATCTCAATGGATGGAGAACACATCACGACTCCAACTAATGCCAGATTTCTGAAGAAGTATTTTGTATAAACACAAAATATTGTTTCCAGAACCAAGACTCTTACAATTGGTTCATACAGCGATGGTCCAGTATGACCTTAAACTGTAACTTCGTCCAACATGACGTTAAACTGTGTCACCTTCAATGTCTTACATGACATTAAAACTGTATAATGTCCTATCTACATGACATTAAACTGTACAGAAGCTCCTTATTTGACCGAGATGACATTAAACTATATGTTGTCCGAGATGACATTAAACTATATTTTGTCCGAGATGACATTAAACTGTTATTGTGTCCTAGCAACATGACATTAAAATGTGTGGCACTTCCAACGTCCAGCATGACGTTAAACAGTAAAAAGTCCCCAGAACTGATATCCTCATATTTGTTCACCTTAGTCCTAGTTACATGACTTTAAACTGTACAGTAATGGTCCAGTATGACTTTAAACTGCAACTTCGTCCCACACAACATTAAACTGTGAAAAGGTTCCCTAAACCGTCCAGCATGACCTTAAACTGCATCATCCCTGGTCCATGTATATGACCATAAACTATTTGCAAATCCCTTATGTCCAGCAAGAAGTTAAACTGTGACGTCCTAACTACATGACGCTAAACTGTATAAAAGTCCCTCACGTCCGAAAAGACGTTAAACTATATAATCATCAAAGGTCCAGCATGACATTAAACTGCACCATCCACGGTCCATGAATATGACCTTAAACTATTCGCACTTTCGTCCAATATGACGTTAAACTGTATTGTTCCCATCGTCCTAACTACATGACGCTAAACTGTACAGAAAGTCCTTGATATGTCCTACATGAAATTAAACTGTTATTTTGTCCCTGCAACATGACACTAAACTGTGCAGCACCAATAGTCCTAACTGCAAGACTTTAAACTACATAGTCCCTTTTTTATGTCCTACATGACATTAAACTGTGCATCGTTAAGGTTGTTATTACCTCTTGTTTCTCACACCGAGTATGACTCACGTGAGCTTAGAGCGAACATCAACCATAACACTCCCTTTGGGCCACTAACCATGTGTAAGTCCCAACAACATTTTTTATTAGATCATTGTCCCCAAGAACAACTTGATCATTAATTCATTCTTTAATTGAACTACACGGACTTTGATCCTCGCCCTCCAGGCTAGGTATGTAGGCAACCTCCCAAGGTTCAATCCCAAAAACAATCTCTTCACATCGGTTCACCACCATCTCATATGATATTGATTTGTGAAACCACCCCTGGAATCAATATCTTTACATTGATTCACCTTTGTCCTTATTATATGACGTTAAACTATACAACACTTTTGTCCGGTACGACAATAAACTACAATATTCTTTGATTTCCTCATTTGAGAGAGAACTATTATTGACATTGATTTTTCAATCATGGTTTTCATTTTTAAAAGACTACATGCATACATGGTAATGCCTAACCTTTTTTAGGTTAAACCATCATTGCACTAAAGTCCCCTTTTCACCCTTCACACGTACGAACCAAATTTGTACAAAGGGTAGTTCTAGAACTACGTGGACTTGATTCCCATCCTTATGGGATACGTAGGAACATTCGAGTGTCCCTCGAATCCAGTCCCAAGTCTTTTGGGCCTAACCCCAAATTTCACTTTCAGTCCCTTGGCTGAAAAGTCCTCATGAAAACACACACTGTGTATTCATTATTATGGTCCGAATTTTATGACCCTAAACTAAGATCACTCATACTTTCGTCCTGCACGACGTTAAACTGCATTTCAAGAACTACGTATGGCTTGATTCTCATTCTTATGAGATACGTAGTGAAGTCCAAAATTTCAATTCAGGACCCAGCCACAACATGATTATGGTTTTCATTGACCTATGTATCTCTATATACATTGGACAATACCCATCTTTATGTATTATAATCCTAACCTTAAATATTTTCAGATCTTCATAACCCTTTTCATGACTTCTAGTCACAAAAATGTCAAACTTCTGAGAATTCTTTTGCCTGACTATGCAACACGTGCCCATAGGTGGCCTTGCATAAACAGTCCACATAACAGACTTGTCAGCCAAAATATGCTATTTATTTGACCATGCAGCCAATGCCCATAGGTGGCCCTGCATGTTTCATCCCCCTAACGGGTTTGTTAAATAATGGTAACTTCATTCTTGGGAAGAATGCCTCTTTTGTCCTTATTTGTCTTAAAACAACAATATGTAGGGATCCGCGAAAAAAAATAGCCATCCTTAACATATTTGTCCCATATCCTTTTTCATGATCTGAAAGTATTCAAGTCTATGGTTTATTCTTCTTCCCTATGTTTGGGTCAGACCTTCGTAGGAGTAATATTCATCCAGTTCTTCGATATTCTTATTTGGAAATATCTTCTCCATATTCAAGTACCTCTTTCCATACAACAAACTCTATGCTTTAGAAAATTTGAATCTCCATAAACTTTCATTGGCTTTTAGCACTAGGAAAGTAAATTTCTGGGAGTTCTTTTGCCTGACTATGCAGCACGTGCCCATAAGTGGCCTTGCATAAACAGTCCACATAACAGACTTGTCAGCCAAAAGATGCTATTTTATTTGACTATGCAGCCAATGCCCATAGGTGGCCCTGCATATTTCAACCCCCTAACGGGTTTTGTTAATTAATAGTAACTTCATTCTTGGAAACTACTTCTTCTAATGCCTTTTAGCTCTTTTTTCATATCATTCCTCAGATTCAAATATTCTTAAGCCATAGTTTACATTTTTTCCCTCATACTTGAGTATGGTAATATGTTTTCAGATAAATTGTCAAGGAATTGAATCCATTTTAATCCATTTCGGTCAAAGCTATTTCGACCTTAAACATTAGCCCCTTTATGTCCGGCGTGCATGACTTTAAACTGCCCACACAAAAGACAAAGGAACTCTGAATAAAAGTCAAGTTCCAGCTCACTAAATAAACATTTTTGTATGATTTAGATAATATTGAGCAGTTAAAAGATTCAAAGTTTGTAGGGTTATTCGTAATAATCCTAGTAAAAATCAAACTATGATTACTAAGCCCATTGGCTTAAGTAAATTTGAAGCAGGTAATGGAAGAATGCAAGTACAAATGATTGAAGACAAAAGTGTTTTTCATTGATACACAAGAGTTAGAAGGACATCCACAGACTGGAATCTCTTCTCTTTTTCAAGAATTACAGAAGATTGTCAACATAAGTCTTCATTTGATGTATAGCATCCTGAGCCTTATCAACAATTACTTGAAGCTCGTGCACTTGACCAGCTTCACTCTTTTCAGCTTGCTGAAGTGCCTTCTTAGCATCTGCAATGGCTTTCATGCCATTCATATGAGTTTCATCCAATGATTTATTAAGCTGATCAAGTTCCCCAGTAACAGCATCTAACTGTTGCTGGAGTTGCACCTGCTGGACGACCTTTTCTTTGATTTTTTGCTTCAGATCCTTCATCTTGACAGCATAATCAGCTTCAGCCTGGGATATCGCAGCCTCAAATTCGCCTATGTTGACTGACAATTTCACTCTGGTCAAATCTTTGCGACTTGTCTGCATTTTCTCCCTCCTGAAAATGATCTGTTTCACCGCAGCATGGATCTTTTCATACCCAAAACCACCAAGTACCATTATAACAAATTGGGATGACAATCGGGAAATTTTTGATGGTAGCTCTTCTAAAGGCACCCCCGATATGATGTTCCATATGTTATTCCATGCCTTACGTCGTGAAAAGCTGAATGCTTTAAGCATATCTGGATCTGATTCAATATCATCGTCAGAATGGGGTATGTAATCTGGAATTAGCGCACTTAGGGAGGTGCCTTGTCCTGCTCTTTCCCCCCTGACTTGTGCTTCTTCACTTTCAATTCCCGTTGGGGCAGAGGCTGAGGCCTCATCTTCGGATCTAGTCATTGCAGTTGACGGTCCTGCATGATTAATTTAAAGGTTTAGTCAGCTTCAAAGGATAACAAAAGAATGGATTGTCTTGCGAATAAAGTACAATCACAAATATTGTTATCCATTACCCAATGGTGGTTCAGCAACCTGAGAAGACTTCTCCCTATCTTTCCCAGTTTCAACAGGATTTTCAAGATGGGTCTCAGGAGAGTTTATTGGATTTATCTCTACTTGAGCTAATGTTTCTGCAATGATAGGGTTGACATCAGTGTCCACACCCTCTTCAGGCATTGGCATTTCAGCGGCTTCTACGGAAGAAACTGCATATTATTTTCCATCATGGTTAGAAGTATTTTTTTTAAAGAAAAATTAGGGCGAAGGGTAACACTCACGCCCAAGGTCTTCTAAATCACATGACAACTCAGCATGATCATAAAATTCTTCAAAAGTCATTCCTTGATTCATCATTTCATCCAATGATACTTCAGAATCTTGATTAGTCTCACCAGTGGGAGCATTTGCTACGTCTTCTTGCCGACTTATGTCCTGCAACCCCTGACCCTGGACAACATCTTCAGTAGTAGGAGGGATATTTGGAATGGATGGTAGCTCTTCTCCAGGAGAAACCAAGTCAGCCTGAGTCTGTGATTGTTCTACAGCACCTTCCACGACCTTTGAAGAAGGATCAGTCCCTTCCCTCAAAGGGGAAATTGAAGAAGCCCCTGCAATCCTTAGAAATATGAGTAACCATATGATTATGGGTATAAACTCATGATTGCTCGAAGGACTTACCACTGCTAATGAAACATTTAGCTATGGATTTCCTCCTTCGTTTCCTTGGCTTCTTTTGTTTTCTCGGAGTATCAGTAGTCTCCCTTATTGGCACTTGGATTGGAGAATGAAAGGCTATGTCCAGTGCCTCATTCATGGCCTGCTGGCCTGGAGATATCTCGCCTGGTTCGCGAGGAGAATCAGCAGAAGCCCCGATAGCAGTACCACCAGGGCTATATTGTGGCGAAGGAACCCCGGTTCCTTTCTTTGCAAGCTGCAAGATGAAGAAAATAACTTCCTTACGTAAACAAAGCTTCAACTAAAATCAAGTTGCAAAGAAAATAAGGAAAGAAAACTTACATCTTCAGGAGCCACGTACTCTTTCCATTCCTCATCTCCAGAACCATCAGCCCCCTCAGTGGTGACACGATCAATCATTTCCTTCACCCACCTGGTGATAGGAACCAAATTATCAGTGGCATATATGAGCATTTACAGTTCTCTGATGTAAGCTCGCACTTCATTGGGGTTATCTTCGTATTGAAGGTCTTTAGAAGCTAGAAGATATCCTATTCCAGGAAGTTGTAGGCCCTCACACAAATCCAGCCAGGCGGTCTCAGTATCACAGTATAAGCTCTGCCATAGCTGAACAACCTCTGGTCTTAGATATAAAGGCTGTGAGGAAGGTCCTACAATTTTTGATTTTAATTTCTTCCCGACTCCTGCAACTACAGATAGAGAATAATAAAGTGAGACTTATTACTTTATAATGTAGCAGTGATTGAAGTTATTACAATCAAATAACTCACCAGGAGCTGATGGAGTGGGTCTTTTAACTCTGGCCGGAGGATTATATCGTGCATGAAACCGCTTTGCTGCCGGTTGTGCCTCATCATCCCCATCGTGATAATCCGATGAATCAGTTCTAGAAGAGGAGTCTGTTGAACCTATTTCAGGTGGAGAAGCGTCACCTTCATGAGGAAGAGTTTCTTTCTCTATAGTCCTCTTCCTCTTTCCCACTTGATATACTGGGTGATTCAATATCCCTTTAGGGTATGATGCTATCCAGTGTTCGGCATAAAATGTAGTCAGATAATGTGCCGCTTTTTCAACTGGTAGATCAAATACTGCCCCAGTCTTCTCTCTTGATGTCAGCAACCATAGTTGTTGAGCAACCATCGGATGTTGCTCTAACCTGACATGTACTGGAGGGGATACAACAATTTGTTGTAAACATTTGAATTGGCGTGCAAATCTATATGGAGCATAGGCCTCGCACATGATTTCTCCATCAATCCTGGCTACTAACACGCCATCCCTGCAAGCTAGCATGTATGCCCTCAAATCCAAATGGGCTTTCCCATCATCAACAAACCGCCCGGATGGCGGACTTCCATAAGGAAAGAAGTTGAATTCCTTATACATTCTTAGTCTTACTTTCATGTCATAACCATTAACATCTAATGGAGCAATTCCAGAGAATGCTTGCACTGACGGTCTGAAAGAGCTTCCATGAATTTGTAATCCATTCTGTACATTGTAAGTCCTGAAGTGAGTGGCGATCCATCCCCACAAAACCTGGAATGGTCCCACTATTCTTAAAAACGATTTACCATGGAAGACGTGAAGTAAACTCCTGTGAATCTTTGCTAAAATGGGGGTAGCTAACCCAACCATTTTTCCCTCAGCTAACTTGGCCGCTATGACGAAGGTCCCTGGCCTAACGCCTCCCTTCGAATCCCTGACCGGCAAGAGATAAACACTGAGCCACATTGCCAAGAAACCCGCCAGACGAGTTTTCTTTGGAATTATTTGATTCACTTCATATCCCTATTTTTCAAACTCTCCTGCTTCTAGAGTTGGCCAGAATGTGCCAGGAGCTCCTCTCTTCTCAGGTTTTGGACAAGTGGTAGGACGTCTGGGCCGGGTATCCTTGGATTTCTTTTTCTTGGATCCTTTTTTTTCGGCTCCATCCCTCTTTTCTCAGTAAGAAACACATTCATCCATTCTTCCGGATGAATATATTTTCTAAAATGAGTTAATGAGGTCTCTAAACTCTTGAGCCTGTGAAAGATTTTAAATAATTCTCGAGCCAAAGCAGGAGTCTTCTCTGGATCATTCCAAGTCACCTTGGGAGGAATGAATTCGTCATACATATCGCCCAAGATTGGAGCTCCTGAAATCTTGTGGACATCCCACAAACTGATACCTACTTCTCCATGAGTCAAATGGAAAGAATTAGTCGCTGGGCTCCAGTGGCTGAGTATCTCTGGCACGAAGTTATCATGTCTGTAAATATATGTTTGCCCAACCCAAACAGCCTCATATATTGCAGCTCTCTTCAGATCCTCAATAAACTCTGCGCAAGTCTGTCGCACCCAGTATACCCACATCCAAGTTGGCTTCACACCTCCCCCAGGATGGAAATCCCAACTTTTCTTCCAGCCTTTGGATTGATCCATCTGAGCATTTCGGAAGATTGAAGGATGAAAATGTGGTTGAAGCTCAGGTGTATGTTTTTTCAGATCTGGTGTGCAAGGGCTATGATGCATCACATAAGCCTTCTCCACTGTTCCAGCAGTTTGAAATACTCCTCCACCTGAGATATTTGCTGAAGCAAAATTGGTATAATTCTGAAACCACGAAAATGGAAGATAATTCTTTACTTCTGGAATAATGACTTCTTGCAGATGACCATGACCATACAAAGGTAAATAAGTGCAGTGAGGAAAGTCGCGATGATATTTCTTCAGATACTTAGCCAAATCTGGAAGAGTACTGTCTTTGACAGTATAGTAATCAGGGGCAATGATATTCATCATATCATCTATCCGCTTGCTAGCCAGTTCATCAATTATTCCAGGTCTAAGAGCCATTGAATCTGCACAGGAGTTGAATAAATTAAACTCTTAAGTGGGTTTATTTTTCATAAAATTTTTGAAAAAGTTTTGGAAAAAATGGCTAAGGAATTAAGGCGCGCAAGTATGGAGATGTCGCGCAAGTGATACATGTGACGCGCAAGTTTTTGTCGCGCAAGTATTACCGCGCAAGCCCTATTACCTTGAAAGTAGCGCGGCAGCGAGGAAACAGTGAAATCAAGCGACTTGCGCGGCGAGGAAGACTTGCGCGGCGAGAGCTCGAGAAATCCAGAAATCCAGATGCATGTAATGGAGGTGAGGCCATGTATTTATAGGCCAGGAAGCCTACCTGCGCGCCACACCCAGAGCGCTTAAGGCCTGCGCGACGCAGACTTGCGCGCCGCCCTCTGCGCACTGAAAGACTAGCGCGCCCTCCCTTTTCCTTTGGAGGGATTCGATTTCCTCAGAGTCAAATCCTCATTTTCTCTCCAGATCCAACTCTGAGGGGGGACTTTTGTTGACGCTCCTTTCGTCATAGAATCTAAAGATCGGAAAAGGGAATATCTGAGCTCAAAGTGATTTCAACCTTTGAAGAAAACATCAAAAAATCGACAAAGGCATGAACACAGGATAAAAAGCAAATCCACCGCGCAAGTGATACCACTGCCGCGCAAGTGTACTTGCGCGGCTACCTTGGTCGCACAGGTGACTTGCGCGACCTAATTGGTAACCGCCCGGTAACCGCCCTGGGTCTTCTTTTGCCTATAAATAGACCCTGTGGGCCCCCCATTCGAGAGGATCTTTTTCCAGAAACTCGGATTGAAGCTCCCGACGCCCAAGTCTCTTCTCAAAGCTTCCGGAACACTTCTAAGGTAATTTCTTACCTAGAACGGAAGATCTAAAGAGAAGAAGGAAGGCCTAAGTGTTGAAACTTATCAAACACTTGCGCGCCGACTTAATTCCTTCAATATAACTTGCGCGTCCCTTTTCTGGAAGAACCTCAAGGGGATTCTAAAGGGTTTTATCAAGAGTCGCTCAAGTATTTCAATTCTGATTGAAAATCGCGCAAGTACACCATGTGTCGCGCAAGTATACTTGCGCGACCAATACTTGCGCGCCGCCGCAGGACTTGCGCGCCTTTCAAGACTTGCGCGCCCCTATATTTTTGGGTGCCCATATTGCCCATTTTACCCCTCTTAAGCCATTTCACCTTTCCTTTTTAAGATTTAGTCTTCAAGACACTCTTCAAAGCCATTTATGGCATGATTTATTGATTTGACTTTCTTATCTAAAAGGAATTCTGTGGAATCTCTCTCAAAGTCTAGTGATTTAAATATCCTTATGTCACTAAAATACAGAGAGTTCATTCATTCAACCTCATCCTTTAAGATGAGAAAATCCTAACTTGGGTCTCCTTTTCAGGAATAATCCCCAGTTATAAAACCTTTAATATGGGCATCTTCCTCAGGAGTAAGCCCCAATTAAGTCCTCTAATCTTGGGCATCTTTCTTAAGAATAAGCCCCAACCTCAAATATGGGCATCCTCCTCAGGAGTAAGCCCCAAACCTTAATCCCTAACCTGGGTCTCCTTTTTCAGGAATAAGACTCAGTCATAACCTTGGGCTTCCTTTTCAGGAGTAAGCTCCAAGTCCCCTTAAACTTCTCTTAACCAGTCATAATTTACCTTTGATTTGGGTTTCCTTTTTAGGAGTAAAACCCAATCATAAGTCCCCTCCTAACTTGGGCATCCTCCTTAGGAGTAAGCCCCAAGATTAGAGTATTCAAATCTCCATGAATCACATATAAACTTTATGGACCCTGTTCATGGATTTTCTCCCTAAAAGTAAATCCTAAACCTTCATCTATCTGGGCAGTCATCTATACATAAGCCCCAAACAAATTCTTATGATTGCATCTTTTATGGCACAATTGTCTAAATTTTATCAATACCTCTTGTTTCTCACACCGAGCATGACTCACGTGAGCTTAGAGTGTAAAAGTAATTATGACATTCATCTTTGAGCCATCAATCATAAACAACATACCCCATTCCTCGAACTACGTGGGTTCTGATTCCTTTTCCAGAAGAAAGGATACGTAGGTAGCCCATTTAGGGGTTCGATCCCAACTTTGAGATAATCTATGTCCTTCTGAATGATGATAAACTTCAAGTGCCCCACTGAGTGGCTTTAAAACCAGTCTGGTCATCATAAATGACCAAGAGACTTTTATATAAATTTTTTGAAGGATACCATTGACCAAAGAATCTCTAAACAAATATAGATGATTCTTTATTGATGAAGAACCTCGAATACATATAAAAGATTCTCTAAATTTCTTTGCATATTTAATCATTGATTGTTAAAACTAAAGGAAAGCACATTTTATACTTGGTAATGTAATAAGGATTCACGAACATAACTTAAATCTATAAAGAGAGTCCCAGAGTAGACAATAATTCCCCTCAAAAAGGTGTGATGAGTCTGACCTCCCATCCTCTCGACCAATGCAAATTCCTAAACCTCATTAGCCCACAAGCTAATGAGTGCCTGCCTTTGGAAAGTAGGTCCAAACGGATGTGGAATCATTGGATGTTTCCGGTTCTACGAACAAACCCGTTAGAAACCGATCGGAACGTTTGAATCTCCCGTCCAGGAGGTCATCCTCGGATTCCGTGCGAAACAATGTCATAAACTCACTTGTAGTTGATCCCAACAAATACTAGCATTATTGGTGAATTCAATAGTATCCAAATTCAACATATTTTTCTAATAATAGTTTTAACAACCAAAAACATTCTCTACCTTTCATTCCCAATCCAATTATGTTTTGGGATCATTCTTACCTTTGAATAAAGGTATCCTAAACTTACTCCTACAAGATCATTGGTTTTCCTCTATGGTTGTTGATTTCTCTAAAATAGTGACTCATGAAAATTGGAGAAATCATCTACTTCATCAATGACATTCCTCCTTGGTGGTGAACTAAAGTTTGAAGTGGATTGAAATTCATCCATCCTCTCATTCAACCTTTGAAAATGTTATTATACATACCTCATGAACGATTTAATATCTATTTAATTGGTTATACTCACCTATTAAATTTGAAAATATTGTACAATAATTTGAAGATAAAAGAATATTCACCTCACATGGTCCCTCATAATTTTACACTTGAAAATATTATGTTCTATCATGTTTCACTCAATTTTGGATTTTCTAATAAAAGGTAAATATAATTCCTTTACCAATCAACTTTTTTCTGATATAATTCATACCCAATTACGACAAATATAAAGGATTATTGGAGTGTGGAAATCCCAAACTATAATCCAAAGATAAAATTAAAAATGCATTGAGGATGAAAATTTGGGGAGGAAAAGATAACATATAAATAAAAATGATAAATGGATGTAGGACTCAAGATTTTTATTTTTTATAGCCTTTATAGTTTTTTGATTTTTGGGAACTTTTTGTTGAATAAATATAGTAGAAAAAATATTAATTTACAATATGAAAATTGTAGGAGAAGTAATAATTTTACACATCAAATGGAATAAAATTTTGAGTTACACTATAACATCCCGCCCATTATCATTGGGTTAAGAAGTGATGGGGACTACTAGGCCTTACGTGACATCCCCAAGATACCAAAGGATATAAATAAATGGAAAGGGACTCATAAATAGTTCATGGAAAGATTTTAACATTTAAGATAAAATGAATAAACTAATGATATCCGTAACAACCAAACTTCTTAATGATGCATGAGTACCAAAATGAATGTCAATACAAGACTAAACCAAAAGAAAATATCAGAGAATATTCAGAATAAATGTGACATAACCAATGTAACCATATGATAACAAAACCAAAAGACACCAAAGAGACCAAAAATAAAACCCAATATTCTCCAAGATTCAAATCGACATGGCCAACACAAGGTGTTAAGAAGCATCATTAAATAATTAGGATACCTTGCCTTTACCTGTGTATCAATATATGATATCTTTTAGGGTAGCATAGTTCCCAAGAATTAGGGGAGTATAAAACTTATTAGGATCTCCCCAATGAATCCTAAACTTTTTCCATTGAGATGTAACCTGTTATAAAATTTATATTGAATAGTCTAAAAAATTATAGCAATCTGTATCCAACCAAAGTTGTTTTCCAATGAAAACAATTAAACAAGACATCAAACCCATTTTTTTCAAAGAATTTTGAAAAACTAAAATAATAATTTTTTTAAGGAACTTAAATAAATATTTTAACCATTTATCAATTCTTTAATTGGTATAAACATTCACATGTCCACTCAAATCCTCAACACAAATAGACACACAAGCTTTGTGTTACCATTGATAGTGGACTTCATGTCCATACTCTGTCCCTTTAATGGTGGTACTTCATGACCATCTTACATCACATTCAACTAATGAACAACCATTATTACCAAATAATATAAAACCATTTCAATAAAATTATTTCAACAAATAATTTACTTCAATTAACCAACCATAATTTTTAAATCACATTTTTAAAATTATAAACAATGATTTACTAAAGATCCATCCAATTCCAATGATTTCCAAAACCATAATTCAAATGAGAACTCCATAAAATCACACCATGATTTTAAAAATAATTTCATGAAATTAAATCAGTTTAAAATTAATCCTTTATGTTTTAAGCCATATGAGTTAAGAGAGCAGTAACTTACCTCTCAAACATAAGGAAAAATGAAGAATGCACAACAACTTTAACAAACCATCTTAAATATCCAAAATTCCAAATTAGATATCATTACCTTCAATAAAAAAATCATATCCCATAAATATTGAAATCACAAAATATGGATATATCCCCAATGAACTATATCCATGATTAAAAAATAGGTAAGGATAGTAGATCTATGGAAAAGAATGAAGAACGACCACTTACCAAAGAATTCGGGACTCTAATCCACTTATATTTTCCTAGACATTTCTCCCAGATCAAAAGGAATTGTTTCCACCACCTCAACAGGAATATTAATTCTTTTTATGGCATCTTTTGGGGGTAAATGGGTGGTTTAGGTGGTTAATTGTATTAGAGCCAAAAACTTATTATATAATTTTCCATGATGAACAGTCAGGGCACCCGGTTAGGAAAACCATGAACTAACTATGCACGAGGCACCACCTAAAAACAAACATCACATGACTAGATCACATAGTTATAAAACTAGTATTCTAAACAATTTAAACCCCACTTTATATCATTTCAGGGTTTCTACTGTTCATCCGCATAGTTTTCCCAAATTGTGCACCACCCCTTCTTCCACGGTTTCATTGGCACCATTTTCTTCATGTGTTTCATGGTTTATACTAACCGTGGTCAAACCATGCAGCTATAGAAAAGCCTAAAAATATGAAAAATATCCTCTAAACATCTCAAAACATATTCAAATAAATTTATATACTTAAAATACTTAATGGTTCGAGTACTTGTAACCGAAGATGCTACAAAACAGTCTTAAAATTAAACCATTTTATCTCACGATTTATAGATTTGATTTCAATGATTCTTGATATAGAAGAAATATGATCTTATCAACTATAATATTTATATACAATACATCAAAAATGATAAAGAAATTATATATGTAGTTGAATAAAAAAAATAGACCAGAATTATTGTTAGATCGATTCAAAGAGAAAAGAAGATGGAAGAAATGATAGAAACCGATGAACCTGATTTATTAGAATTAGGATCTAATACCAATCGATATGAGATCCAAGACCTTATAAGAAGTTTCTTAGGAACCTTTTTCAATTTTATCATGGAGAACACCTAGATATCCATAAGAAAACAAGTCAAAAGAGCTATAAATAGTGGATATAAGGATGAAAATAAAGAGTTGGTCAAGGTAGAAACCAAAGAGAACTTGTCTCTAAGAAATATCAACACAAGACAACACAATGGTTGAATAATTATTTAATAATTAAATAATTAATAAAAAATAAAATAGTTGCAAAAAAACTCACCATAATAACAGTACCTTCATTAATGATGTCCAAAGAGTATAAGGGGTGGCTATATACAGCCAAATAGTGATACAAAATTCAATCACCAAGTTTACACAATTCAAAAAACTCCTAAATTATGATTTTGAAAAACAAATCACCTACCTATGACTTTAAGGAAAAAATAGAACACCCTTTGGGAAAGAAAAGACCATTATCCCCCAACTTTTTATTTTTGAAGATTTCATGGTGGGGTGGGATTGAAATTCATTTAATGCCATGAGAAGGTTATTTAAAATCATTTTTTGTGTTAATTAATGTAAATATTGGTCTAGATGGTTGCCCTAATAATGGGTATCAACACTCCCCTTATAATTTCATGAATAACCGATTTAATTCTTCCTTCATTCTCTTGGTCCCCCCATGTCATTGGGCCACCAACTCCTTACAATAGGTCTCATGCAATCATGCAAATTCTATAATCCTCATCAAGTCATCCATAAAAACCTCAATTACTATGTGTTACATGATCCTCATAAAACACTCAGGAAACCATAAAAACATAAAAAACATAAAAAACCTAAAAACCCAAAAAAACGCTAAAACACTCAAAAACAAAAAAACACTAAAAACCATAAAAACCTAAAAAACCACTAAAAATTAAAAAATTGTAAAAAAATCTAAACAAATAAAAACCCCAAAGAAAACTTAAAGAAATAGAAAAACCAAAAGCCCCTACAAAAATGAAAAATTCTAAAAACCTTAAAAACCATAAAAACACATAAAAATCACAAAACCCCTAAAAAATTTAAAAACCATAAAACACATAAAAACCCTAAAACCACTAAAAACTCTTAAAAACATTTAAACCCATAAAAGGTTAAAAGACTAGAAAATACATTAAAAATACTAAAAAAATCAAAAAACTTATACCCCCCAAAAAAACATAAAAACCATAAAAATTCTAAAAACCATAAAAACTATAAAAATACCTAAAAGCCATAAAATTCTTAAAAATCCCCAAAAACCATAAAAAAATAAAAAAACCCTCAAATCCATGAAGAAACCTATGAAAAAACTAAAATGCCTAAAATCACATAAAACCCATAAAAAATAAAAATGCTAAAAACCCTAAAACCCAATATAACCCCAAAAACCCAAAAACCCATAAAAATCTAAAAAACCATAACCACTTTGAAATCCCATTAAAAATAATTAAAATATCTAAAAAATTTAATACCATAAAATGTAAAAAAAATAAGAAACCTTAAAAACCCTAAAAAATCAAAAAATCCCTAAAATCCAAAAAAAAACCCAAAAAATCCTCAAAATATAAATAACCCATAAAATCATAAAAAACCCTAAAATCCTTAAAAAAATAAAAAACTGTCAGAACCCAAAAAACACCTAAGAAAACATTAAAAACCAAAAAGCACACAAAACCCCTAAATACCTAAAAATTTATAAAACCCCTAAAATCCCTAAAATACCTAAAAACCCAAAAAACACTAAACCCCTCAAAACCCCTCAAAAACCCTAAAAACTGTAAAAATCCTAAAAATTCATAAAAACATAAAAACATAAATAATTCAAAATATCCTAAAACACCGTAATAATAAATAAATACCCTAAAATCAATAAAAACACATAAAAACTAAAAACCCTAAAGTACCCTAAAACCCCTAAAAACAATAAAACCCATTAAAACCATAAAAAACCAAAAAACCCATAAAAAACTAAAAACAACTAAAAAACCTAAAAACCCTTTAAACCCCAAAAAACATTAAAAATAATAAAAAACCTTAAAAACCATAAAAACCCAAAAAACGTTAAAATCCTTAAAAAACTGAAAGACCCCTAAAAGCAAACCAAAAACCTAAAAACCTTTAAAATCCAAAAAAACCAAAAATAAAAAATAAAAATCTCTAAAATCATAAAAAAATCTAAAAACCTAAAAACCCCTAAGAAAAACATAAAAACATAAAAGCACTTAAAACGCTTAAAGCCCTGAAATAATACTAGAAATTCTAAAAACCCTAAAAACCATAACCCCCCTCCCCCCAAAACCATAAAAACCCCAGAAAACCAATAAAAATATCAAAACCCAATGAAAACTCAAAATACCCTTCAAAACCTTAAAAATGATAAAAAATATATAAACCCTTACATCCCCTAATTTTTTTTAAAAAACCTAAAAATCCTATAAAACAATAAAAACCCTCAAAATGATAAAAGAAACTAAAACCCATCAAAATCACCAAAAACCATAAAAACCCATAAAAACCATAAAATATTCCTTAAATTCCTAAAAACATAACAAACCCTAAAAACCATAACAAACCTTATGAAACCCATAAAAAAGTAAAATCACTTCAAACCCTTAAAAACCTAAAAATGTTAAAACCCCTAAAAACACACAAAAAACTCAAAAAACCCTAAAAAGTATTAAAGTTAAAAAAATCCCTACAAATACAAAAATATATAAAAAACTTTAAAAACCATAAAAAAACCTAAAAAACCAAAAAAACCAAAAAATACATAAAAATTAAAAAAATCTAAAAACCAAAAAAACCAAAAAATCTCTAAAAATTCCCTAAAACTTCTAAAAACTATAAAACCACTAAAACCATAAGAAACATTAAACACCATAAACACCATAAATGCCCACTAAAAACTCAAAAACCCTTCAAAAACCTAAAAACATTAAAAAACTAAAAAAACCATAAAACCCTAAAAAAATTAAAAAAACCGAAAAACCCAATAAAACCATAAATACCATTAAAAACATAAAAACCACAAAGTACCTAAAAATAAAAAAACAAGAAACCCAATGAAAATAATTCAAAAATACATAAAAATATTTAAAAACATAAAAAACCATAAGTCCCTATAAAACCTTAAGAAAACCTTAAAACCTAAAAACAATTAAATCTACTAAAAACACTAAAAAATGAATACCATTAAAAGACTCTAAAACCCCTGAAAACTAAAAACCCATAAAACACCTAAAAATCACTAAAAACTCTAAAAGTTATTTAAACCCCTAAAAATTTTAAAAACTCTAAAAACCCTTAAAAAAACTTAAAACCCCAAATAACCATAAATACCCTAAAACCCTAAAAATCCCAAAAAAACCCTCAAAATCCCAAAAAAACACTAAAAACTATAAATAACATAAAAATTCATTAAAAATCCATAAAAAGGTAAAAATCCCTAAAAAAACTAAGAGACACTTAAAAACCTAAAAACACTTAAAACCCCTAAATACCTTAAAAACAATAAAACCCCAAAAACACTAAAATCACTAAAATGCCTAATAACCCTCAAAATCCCAAAATATACATAAAACCATAAAAATACTAAAAAAGAATTGAAAACCCCAAAATACATAAAAACCCTAAAAATCCAGAAAACCCCTAGTAAATTCATAAAATCATAAAAAAACATAAACCCCCTAAAACCTAAAAATGATAAAAAAAAACCCCGAAAACCCCTAACAATCTTCTAAAAATACTAAAAACCCCTAAAACCATAAAATCACTAAAAACCATAAAAACCTAAACCACTAAAAACTATAAAACCCCTTTAATCACCCAAAAAATTAACAAGATATAAAAAACTCTAAACCCAAAAAAAACTAAAAAACACTAAAACCCCAAAAAAACCAAAATACCAAAAAACCCCTAAACCCTCTAAAAATACCTAAAAATGGTGAAAACCCATAGAAATCCAAAAAACCATCAACAATATAAAAAATAATGAAACCCATGAAAACCCCCAATAAAACCTTAAATACCTTAAAACACTTAAAACCTAAAAAAAACCTAAAACGATAAAAACCCAAAAAAGAGAAAACCCCTAAAACCCTAAAACACATCAAAATCCATAAAAAATCATAATGCGGACAAAAATCGTAAAATGCACTATAATATATAACCCTAAGAACCGTTAAAAAACCCAGTATATCCTTAAAAACCTATAATAAACAAAAAACCTCTGAAAAACCTAAAAAACACAAAAACCCTAAAAGACCTTAAAAATCCTTAAAACCTATAAAAACTATAAAAACCCTAAAAACCATAAAGACCCTAAAAACCTATAAAACCCTTAAAAATCTACTAATAAATATAAAAATCATTTTAAACCCTTTAAAATGTTAAAAAAATAACTCTAAAAAACCATCAAAAACAAAAAAAAACTCAAAAAACCCTAAAAAAACAAAAACCAAAAAATCCCTAATACCCTAAATACCCTAAAAATAATCAAAATCCATAAAAACCATAAAAATGTTACAAATAATTAAATATCACTAAAAACATAAAATACCCTAAAACCGAGAAAACCCCCAAGAAATCCTAAAAGATATGAAAACACTTAAAACCCCCCAAAACCTAAAAATTCTAAACACCTTAAACCCCCTTAAAAAACCTCATAATCACTACAAACTATAGAAATCCATAAAAATCCTAAACAAATACCAAAAAATACAGAATAACATTAAAAACCTATAAAAACCCTGAAAACACCTAAGAAAACCTTAAAAATCTTAAACCAATTAAAACTTATAAAAACGAAAAAAACAACTAGAACCCTAAAACCCCTAAAAAACCTAAAACACATTAAAATCCATAAAACCACTAAAAACCATAAAAATTATTAAAAAACCCTAAAATTAATTAATATGTAAAAAATCTAAAGAAGCATGAAAATCTCCAAGAAAACCTTAAAAAACTCCAAACACTTAAAACCCCTAAAAACCAAAATCATGAAAAATGACATAAATGTTTCTAAAAACCATAATGTTGGACTCACTGGTTTTGATAATCTCAATTAAGATGAATTAGGTTTTGATAATCCCAAATGATGTTTATTGATTCAACTTTTCATTACTTTAGTTACTATTTAATTGCTTAATTACCAAATATAAATACTGTTGAATATGTTAAAATGATATATCTTTCATTCAAGAACATTCGGTTAATCAAATGTTCATTTAAATTATAAGTTTTATCATAACTTTATTTGTGGATAGTTTTCATAAACAAACAAACAGCTATAGATAGAGAAAGGTCCATAGTATGTAGATGAGCTACTGATACAGAAAGGTCATTGGTATATAGATGATATACCGATACAGAAAAGTCACCAGTATGCAGATGAGCTACCGATAAAGAAAGGTCACTGGTATGTAGACAGTTACCATTACACCTGAGCTACCGATAGAGTAAGTCTACCGATATGCACAAATTGACGGATAGAGAGTGACAACTACTTTTATGAAGTATACCGTTACAAGCTCACTGGTATGGGTCACTGGTACATAAGTTTACCGCTAACAAGAGCTACCGATAAAAGAATTCACCGCTACATATAGTCACTGATACAAGCTACCGATAAAATAGAGCTATTGATTGAGGAAGCTACTAATAGAGAGAGAGCTACCTCTACTGATGATAACAGTTACTGATAGTGAAGAAAATCTACCGATAGAACTTCACCGTTATGGAGAGCTACTGATACATGGAGCTACCGATATAAGGAGCTACCACCACACAAACAGCCACCAATACAAGCAAGCTATCGTTATAGAGAGTAACAGCTACCGATGCAAGATCTACCGTTATAAGTCCACCACTAAAAGTTCAATGATAAAAAGAGATACCGAAGGAAACCAGAAAATATTTCTCTAAACACTATATCTATTTTATTATTATCAATGGTCCTATTTTTTTCTTTTAATGCAACTTAAATTAATTAATGATGTTTGTTGGATTTCAGGAAACCATACCTCATATAAATCATTCCTATTGCTAGAGCTCAAGGAACATAAAAGGGAACCTCGAGCTATTGGAGAACAAGTCCATCAACGCACATACGAAACCAGTTTATAGATATACAAAGGGATATAAAGAATGAAAAAAGATAAAAATACAAGAAGAACACACAAAGAACTCAATGAACCCTCAATAACAGAAGTTAAAAAGTGGAGATTTAAGAGCTGCAAGGAATACTATCACATTTCAAACTGAACACTTGTACTGGAAATGAAGGAACAAAACCACGATACTCTTTTTCCAAACAACTTCTAGAGAAGGACTCAAGCTTCATCTACTTCAATACAAGGAGTCCATAGCTTCATTGAAAACACATAGAGCATTTTAAACTCATATCTATTTGTTTGGATCTATTATGTTTCGTTTATTTACATTTTGAGTAGTGTGTGTGCTCTATATTTTAAGGACACACTATCTGATGTGATGAACTGGAGGATTTCTAAATATTCACTCAATATTTCTGTTACACTCCTATATCCCACTGTGGATAGTGGTAGAGGTCATGTGTGACCGGGATAGCCTATGTGATGTTGTTTAGTTTTTCCACGTAGAACTGTGGTAGAGGTATGAGGATGTGGGCAATCTGTGCACTATTGTAAAACCCTGATTCAGGGTGTAGATCAAGGTTTATATAAAACTGTTTGAGAGGACTATGTCTCTGCTAGAGACAGAATGTATTGTTTAAAACTGTTGTGCATTTTTATTTTAGTTAAAAATACTTTTAATATTCTACTGCTAAGTACTTTAAGTATAAATCTATTTTAAAGTTAATCTGATTGTTAAACTAGCAAGTGTTTGTATTTATTGTAAACCAGTAGGTTAGTTTCAAAAGCTAATCTAATATTTAGATTATATTAACAGATAACTAATCAATATCTTGGGAACCTAACTGAACCTTTGCTATATTACAAATTCTATACAGTTTAGCTTGTTATTTAAATTGGGGGATTATAATAGAAATATTTTAATTCAGAAATTTATAATAGGAACTCAATTCACCCCCTCTTTAGTATTCCTCTCTGTCCAACATTCAGTATCATAGGTTGGATAAACGTTTTTCAAAACACTCTATTTTTTTAACTGTGATTCTAGTTGTATCTTAATGATCTTAAATTTCTGTTATTTCTAGATTTTTATCTCTTTAAATACATTTTCTAAAATCTAATTATGGATAATAGATTAGAAGGTGCATCTACCAATAAGCCACCTTTCTTTAATGGTGTTAATTATGCCCAATGGAAAATAAAAATGAAAATTCATTTAGAAAGTATGGGATTTGACATCTGGACTGCTATAGAGACTCTGTATAAGATTAAAGAAACTTTTAGAACTACTTGGGATGAACCTGCAAAAGCTACGTACAATAAAAATTGTAATGAAATTAATTCCTTGTATTATACTTTAGTATATGAAGAATTTAATAAAATATCTTCTTGTAAGACTGCTTATGAAATATGGGATACTCTGGCTGTTTCCCATGAGGGAACAAACAATGTTAGGGAAATGAGACTAAATACATACACTATTATGTATGATAATTTTAAACTGAAATATGATTAATCTATTTCTGATATGTATCTCAGGTTTAATGAATTAGTCAATAAAATGATCCCACTGGGAAAAGTTGTTCCAGCAAAAGAGAAAATCCTGAGAATACTCAGATGTCTTCCAGAAAGATGGAGAGGCACATTAGTTTCAATAAGGGAATCATGTGACATAAGTTCACTACCTGTTAAAGATATGATTGGTATGTTGATGATGTATTAAGAAGAGATGAAGGTAAAAAAATAAGAAGATAATGAACTAATAAAGTAATTAGTATCCTTCAAGACTTGTGCTTTAAAAACGAAGGACAAAGAGAAAATTCAAGCTGCAAGTGATAGTTCAAGTAGTGAAGAGAGTGAATCTAACAGTGATGCTGAACTAGCTCAGATAGCTAGATTATTTAAGATGTTTTATAGGAAAAAGAGGTTTTTAAGAAAGTCCAATTAAAATGAAAACTATGAAAATAAAGGTCATTTGAAGAATGATTGGAAAAGGGATAATAAAAGTGATGACATAGTTTTCTACGAATGCAAGAGGAAAGGACATGTGAAAGCTGACTGTCTGAAGTTAAAGTATAAGAAGAAATATGAGTACAAGGAAAGAAATATAAGAAAGCTATGAATGAAACCTGGAGTGCTTCAGAAGACATTTCAAGTGATTCTGATTCCACTTAGGATGAAAAATCTCAAAAATATAATATGTGTTTCTTGACAAACATATCGGAGGTAACATTGGATACTCCTATTTTAAGATCTTATTATTCTAGAGATGATTCTGATTCAGATTTTGAAAATATGACTAGTGATTAATTATTTGAATACTGTAACATGTTATAGGATACCTGCAATGAGTTGAAAGACAAGTATAAAGACTTAAAGAAATAGAATGATTTAACTAGCACTGTCAAATCTACACTAGAAGTAGAAAAGGAAAAGAATGCTCAACTACTCAAAGAGAATACTGAACTGAAATTATCTAATGAGAAACTTAGTAATGATTTAGAAAAAATTACTAATGGAAAGGAAACTCTTACACAAATTCTAGGAAAAAAATTAGCACCAAAGTATACTACTAGTTTAGGCTATTAGCCTAGACAGAGATAGATTACAAAGAATAGATTTATTCCTAAATCTGGACAGTATGTTGCTGGTTCTAGTTCTTGAAATTCTTATATATCAACTAGCTACTCACATAGTTATAAATCAATAAAATTTTATCTTTCAAAATCTTTTAAATCTATTGATTATATAAAACCCATTAGACAAATATGGGTACAAAAAGTTCTGCTTTCTAACCTATTTGGACCCAAGAAAATCTAGGTACTAAAATCATTTTCTATCTAAAATTGTGTTGTAGGAAACCTAATTAAAAAGTTCCTTTAGGAAGACATGGTACTTGGATAGTGGATGTTCAAGACATATAATAGACGACTTTTCCTATTTTAAAATCTTAGTCAATGTTGATGGAGGGTATGTCACCTTTGGGGATAACTCAAAATGAAAGATCATCGGCTTAGGCCAGATTGGTAACACTGATTCAATTTTAATTTCTAAAGTTTTATTTGTTGATGCACTAAAGTATAACCTATTAAAAATTTCTCATTTGTGGGATGATGGATTTAATGTTATGTTTGAAAATGATTCATGTAATGTTTTTAATTCTAAAAATGTTTTGGTATTTACTGCATTAAGAAATGAAAATTTTTATGTTTTAGATTTGAATTCTTTAGCTAAGAAAAATATTAACTGTTTAAATGATTTTCATAAAGAATCTTGGATTTTGAATAGAATATTAGGACACTGCAATATACACTCACTTATAAAACTGACTAGGAAAAGCTTAGTTAGAGACCTACCTAAACTTGAATTCCCAGCTGACAAAGTTTGTAATCCCTATCAAAAGGGAAAGCAACATAAATATTCTTTTAAATAAAAGAAGGAAGTTTCAACTTCTCAACCTCTTGAGTTGGTTCACATGGATTTTTTTGGACCATCCAGAGTCTCTAGATTAAATGGGAAGAACTATGTCTATGTCATTCTAGATGACTTTTCTAGATATACTTTGGTATATTTTCTAGCTCACAAATGTAAAGCTTGCTCTTACTTTACTAAATAATCCAAGTATGTAGAAAACCTTAGTGAACTTAAGATTAAAATCTTGAGAAGTGATCATGGCCGTGAGTTTGAAAATCATGAATTTGAATCATACTGCTTACATAATTTCTACAATCACAACTTCGCTTCCCCTAGGACACCTCAGCAGAATGGTGAGGTAGAAAGAAGAAATAGAACTCTTCAGGAAATTGCACGAACTATGCTAAATGAATATGATTTACCTATTTATTTTTGGGCTGAAGCTATAAATACATCTTGTTATATTATAAATAGATTTTTGATTAGACCAGTACTTAAGAATACCCCTTAAGAATTATGGAATAATATAAAACCTAAAGTTAGTTATTTTAATGTTTTTGGTTGTAAAGTTTTTATTCTGAATACTAAAGATAATATGGATAATTTTTCATCTAAAAGTGATGAAGGAATTTTTTCGTGGTTATTCTTTAATTATAAATCCCTATAGAGATTTTAATAAAATAACCAAATGTGTGGAAAAATATGTTCACATAAAATTCGATGAAATTGATCCACATGAACCTAAACCTTCTCTTGAAGATCTTGAAGATGATTTGTCTGTTTTGAACCTTAATGATGAAATCAGTGAACCTGTTGTAAAGACAACCAGTTTTAGAAATATTTCAAAATCTACTACTGGTGAACCCAAACCTAGAGAAGAACCTGAAATTTCTAGTCCTACCTTTACTAGATTAACTAGGATTCTATAGAATCATCCATTAGATGTTGTTGTAGGTAATCTTGATAGAGGGACATAGACTAGAGCTTCTCTAAGAAACAAGAATTAACATCAAGCTTTTCTTTCACAATCATTATCTAAAAATATCAATGATGCTATCAATGATGAATTTTGGGTAATGGATGTACAAGAAGAGTTAAATAAATTTGAAAGAAACAATTTATAGGAATTAGTAGAAACACTAAAGAAAACCTTGACCATAGGCACAAAATGGGTGTTTAGAAATAAGGTTGATGAATATGGAAACATCATTAGAAAAAAAGCTAGGTTAGTTTCACAAAGTTACATTCAAGAAGAAGGAATTTATTATGAAGAAACCATTACACTAGTAGCTAGATTAGAATACATTAGGGTCTTATTTGATTATGCATCTCATCTGATTTTCAAGTTATATCAAATGGATGTTAAAATTGATTTTCTAAATGGGTATATAATTGAAGATGATTTTGTTGAAAAACCACCTGGATTTACAAATCCCCATTTTAAAAATCATGTTTTTAAAATTTCAAAAGCTTTATATGGTTTAAAACATTCACCAATAGCTTGGTATGATATACTTTCAAATTTTCTTATTTCCAAAGGTTTTTCTAAATGAATTGATGACCCCACTATTTTTATCAAAAATATTTCCCAAGATGTTTTGATAGTACAAATATATATTGATGATATTATTTTTGGATCTTCTAAAAATTCTTTTTTTACTGATTTTTCAAATATTATGAAAAATGAATTTGAAATGAGCTTAATGGGAGAGTTCAAATATTTTCAAAGATTTCAGAATTTTCAAAATAGGGATGGTATTATTCTAAATCCAAGTAAATACACAAAGGATTTATTAAAAAATTTTGGGTTGGATAGTAACAAGGGAAGTGATACACCTATGAGTACTACTTGTAAGTTGGATATTGATGAATCTTGGAAACCAATAGATCAAACTAATTACAGAGGTATGATTGGATGTCTACTTTACCTTACTGCTAGTCGCCCTGATATTATGTTTAGTGTAAGTATGTGTGCACGATTTCGGGCTAATCCAATAGAATAACTTAAATGCGGTAAAATGGATTTTCAAATATCTTAAACATACTACTAATTGAGGTTTATTTTACCCAAAAGGAAAATATTTTTATTTAATAAGTTATTCAGATGCTGGATTTTCTGGTTGCAAGTTAGATAGAAAAATCACATCTGGAAGATGTCATTTATTGGGAAAATCATTAGTGTCTTCGTGTAGTTAGAAACAAAATTCAGTTGCATTGTCTACTGCTGAAGCAGAATATATAGCTACAGGTAGTTGTTGTGCACAGATTCTGTGGATCAAACACACTTTGTTGGACTATCGATATGATTTTAGACATGTTTCCATTAATTGTGATAACACTAGTGCAATCAATATCTCTAAAAACCTTGTATCTCGCTCTAGAACTAAGAACATTGATGTAAGGCACCACTTTCTAAGAGATCACTATCAAAAGGGTGCTATAACTCTTGAATTTATAAGCACAGATGTCAACTAGCTGATATATTTAAAAAGCCTTTAAATTCAGAGAGATTAAGTTACATTAGACATGAATTAGGAATGATCACCTACCCTCAAACCTCACCTTTAGACAAACCTCACCATTAGACAAACCTCGCCGTTATACAAACTTCACCATTAGAAAAACCTCTCCGTTAGACAAACCTCACTGTTAGAAAAACCTCACCATTAGACAAACCTCACCGTTAAGATACCTCACCGTTAGAGAAATCTCATCATTAGACAAATCTCACCATTAGACAAATCTCACAGTTAGAAAAATCTCACCATTAGAGAAACCTCACCATTAGATAAACCTCGCCGTTATAGAAACCTCACCATTAGGATACCTCACTGGTAGTGCTTACCGTTATAATCCTCACTGGTAGAATGGTTATCGATATATCATGTTGGTTTAAATTCTTTTGTGCTTTAAGACGAGACGCTTTATCGTTTTAATGCATATTTTTTTTATTATGTTTCGATTCCTAAATGATATAAGTAGATTCTAAGTCACATTCAACCCATTGCAAACTCCACCCTTCCAAGTCATCACCTACTCTAGCCTCTGAATCTTGTGATACCTAAGTTTATCGATTTGGAAATGGCCTGAGTTAAGTGACCGATAATTGATGAAGGTAATGTGCTGAGTGCAAAGTGAAAAAAAGTCGGTTCTGGAGCAACTAGAAGAAGTAGTGGTACAAGTAAAGAGAAGAGAAAGTTTGAGAATCCAAATTTATCAAAGAGAGAAATAGTGATTGAGAAGAAGCTTTGTTCTGAGTAGTTGATGGCAAGTAAGTCTATGATTTTGAGGATTTTAGAAGAGAAAGGATTGATAGATTGTTTTTCAAACAACAATGGGCCTTATTACCCGAAACTGGTTAAGGAATTTTATGAGTTTATTAGATTTGAAATGAATGATGATGAGAACATGATGATTTCTATGGTAAATGATAAAGAGATGTCTTTTTCATCTACTGAATGGGATGAATGTCTGAAAGTACCTCACGAAGGAGAGTATGGTTTTTCATCTAAATCAGTACCTTAAGCTAGTGACCATTTTGAGTATGAGGCTGCTTTGGTTGAATTAACTGGGAATGGATCACCTAGAAAAGTGATTGCTGCTAAAATGGAAGTAGAAAACAGATTGTTGTTTAAGTTCATTCAACATGTGATTAGTCCCAGGAGAGGAGATTTTGGAACCCTGAAGTTTTAGGATATATATTTGATGTACTTGTTTAGGAATGGAGTGAAGGTCAATATTTGTAGATTATTGATGATTCAGATAAAAGATATGACCATACCTAAATCAAAAACAAATACTTTGTTATTTTATAATATGATTTCAATTATGATAAAATAAAAAGGTATTTCTGAATATAGGGGACGAAACTGTTATTGTTAAAGACAATTTCTGCATTAATAAGTCTATCTGTAAGTATATGAAAGTAAGCTGGAACCCTTGGAAGAAAAAATGGGTGAATGATTATGGTAAATTTTATGATAAATTTAATCATGTGGACCATCCTTCTAGGCTTAAGGATGAGAGGGATCTAGGTCTAGGAACTGATGAAGATGAACCTGCTTATAGTGATTCTGAGGATGATGTTGATGATGAGGATGGAGAGACTTTAGTGGAAGAAGGAGGAGACCATGGCCTACCTCATAGCCCTATATTTTATAGTATTTCTTATGAAGAGGCTAGTCCTCCAGCTACTTTACCCTGAAGAGAATCTTATTCTGATATCTCAAATGAGAGTACTTTGAGTTTGAGTCCAGTAATTGGGATTTCTGCTATGCTTGTAGAGGGTGTTTTGGTTGAGATGACAGAACTTGAAACTATCCCTGATGAGCCTCTTGTTGTTGAAATGGAGATGGTTTTGGATTATTCTTCTGAGGAAGACCTTCCTGCTAAGGCTGCTATTGATGTACATGTACAGGAGAATGCACAAATTGAGGGGGAGTATCCCACCAGACATGGTACTATATTAGTAGCTCATGAGATTGAAGACCGGGAAGAAGACCCAAGTTTTTTAGTTTTTGGGTTGGACTATCTTGATTCTGAAGATGAGACACCCATTATAAGACCACATGTCAGTTATAATATCCTTTCTGAGACTTTACCTGAGGATTTAGTAAGAAAATCTGACCTAGACCAGTTAAAGTTTGATCTCAAGACCTATTTTGTGGAAGAAATGAGAAGAATGGAAACCTCTTTAATATCATCCATTCAATCTGTTATGACAGAATATGTATCTAGTATTTTGGATAATGTCAAGACCTGCCAGAATCAAGTTTCCAGCTTGTCATAAGATGCTGAATCTCTGAAGAAATCAATTTTCTCTATGATGTCTTATATGAGTTCTAAATCTCAAGCAGACAAGGATTTGACATTTTTGAAAAGTATAGTCAGCCAGATGGTATCAGTTTTTGAGGAATTTAAAAATTCCATAAAGCAGCATGTCAACACCCAGGACCTTGTTGTGAAAAATCTCATTAGTGGGATTACTAAATCTTTTAAGGAAACAATAGATTTTACTATTTCACCTATGAGTTCTATCAGGCCTTATTTAGATGTTGATCAGATTAGAGCTGTGATGAGAGAAGAGCTAGGATAGTCTTCCACCAGTGGATCTGTAGGCTCTGTTACCTTGACCCAAGTGGTGAATGCCACTAGGGATATATGAAAAATTGTTCAAGATTTTATGAGGGAGGCCACTGCTTCTTAGAATGAAGTAAAGGACAAGGTGGATTACTATTTCCAAATGGCCTACACTAAACATCTATTGAAAAATAACTTCAAGATTTTGTTAGAAAATTTGAAATTACCTCCTGTGACTCAAGCCTTCGGAGATCAAGTGAGTAAGATCAAGGAGCTGACTCTGGATTTGGAAAAATTCCTGGAAAACAAGGATGACTTTATTTCATCTATGGAGAGAGGAGGAGGGATTATCATGGATTTCAGAAATCTATTTCTGTCCTTTTTCATGTTAATGCTCATCCAGTGAATGTACCTCCAGATTTACCTACTTCTGGCTCTACTGCTTCTACTTTTCAGATGACCCCAGCTCAAGCTATCAAAAGCCTGACACCAATGATAACTCAGAGGAGTACCCACTACAGGCTAGGAATATTTTCTGTTGCTCAACCTCCAGTGGTTATTTCTGGAGTTCCCAAGCCTTCAACTGAAGCTACCCAGCCTGAGTCTACCACGGATCCTAAAGGAAAATCAAAATAGGACATTTAGGAAGTGGATTGAGTGGGTCTAGATGAATTTGATAGGGATCATTTGTACCTTGTATACAGTTTTTAATCCTTATGTACTTTTTACTCCTTAATATAAACCTATTTTTGAATCTCTTTGTCTTATTTTTTACCTATGATTCATACTTAATTTATTTCTCCTTCACTTTTCCTCTTTTGTTTTTACCTATGGTCCATACTTGTATTGTCTAATTTTCATTTGATAAACAACTTTATCTCTTATTTTTAACTCTGATTCCTCATCATTTCTGTTCCCTGATACATTCCTTACAACCTTATCTTATACCTCCCTTCTTTTTTCTAATCCCAAAGGGCGAGAAATATTTCCCAAGTGGGAGAAATTATAAAGGGGGAGGATTGTTTATTAAAAGAGGGACATATGCCAGATGTGGATATTAATATTTTATTTCTATTTTTCTTTTTCTTAAATCAATTTTCTCTTATACATTTGAACTTGAGAATTTCTATTTATCTCTGAAACATATTTTACCTATGTTGGAACACACTGATAAATAAGAACAATTGTGTTTTAGTCTGATACATTTGGATTACTAGCCCGAATTTGTGATTATCAAAAAAGGGGAGATTTTTGGACTCACCTATTTTGATAATCTCAGTTATGATTAATTATGTATTGATAATCCCAAATGTTGTTTATTGATTAAAATTTTCATTAAATTAGTTATTGTTTAAGTGATTAATTTTAAAATATAAATACTGTTGAATATGTTCAAATGATATATCTTTCATTCATGAAAATTCGGTTAATCAAATGTTCATTTACTTTTTAATGTTTTATCCTACCTTAATCTGATGATAGTTTGCATAAAAAGACAAATAGCTACCGATAAAGAAAGGTCACAGGTATGCAGATGAGCTACCGATACAGAAAGGTCACCGGTATGAAGATGAGCTACCGATACAGAAATTTCACCAGTATGCAGATGAGATACTGATACAGAAAGGTCACTGGTATGAATATGAGCTATTGATACAGAAAGGTCACCAGTATACAGACAGTTACTGTTACTCCTAAGCTACCGATAGAGTAAGTCTTCTGGTATGCACAAGTCGACTGATACAGAGTGACAACTAATGTTATGAAGTCCACTGTTACAAGCTCACCAGTATGGGTAACTAATACATAAGTTTACCGCTACCAAGATATACCGCTAAAGGAGGTCACTGCTACATATAGTCACTGATACAAGCTACCGATAGAATGGAGCTACCGATAGAGGAAGATACTGATAGAGAGAGAGCTACCACTACTATTGTAAATAGTTACTGATAGTGAGTAATATCTACTGACAGAACTTCACCGTTATGGAGAGCTACTGATACATGGAGCTACCAATAAAAGGAGCTACCACCACACAAATTGCTACAGATACAAGCAAGCTACCGTTATATAGAGTACCAGCTACAGATGCAAGATCTATCGTCACAATTCATCCACTATAAGTTCAATAATACAAATAGCTATCAATGGAAACCAGTCACAATTTCCCTAAACTCTATCTTTATTTTCTTATTAGCAACGGTCATATTTTGTGCTTTTAATACAGCTTAAATTAAATAATGTTGTTTGTTGGATGTCAGGAAACCATACATCGTACATATCATTCCTATTACTGGAGCTCAAGAAACATAAAAGGTAACCTCAAGCTACTGGAGAACAAGTCCTTCAACGCATATACGAAACAAGTTTATGGATATACAGAGGGACATAAAGAATGGAAAAATAGACACATACAAGAAGAACACATGAAGAACTCAAAGAACACTCAAGAACATAAGTTCAAAGAGGATATTTAAGTGGTGCAAGGAATTCTCTCACATTTCAAACTGAACACCTGTACTTGAAGTGAAGGAACTAAACCACGATACTTTGTTTTCCATTCAAATTCCAGTGAAGGACTCAAGCTTCATCTGCTTCAATCCAAGGAGTCCAGAGCTTCACTGAAAACACATAGAGAATTATAAACTCATCTCTATTTGTTTAGATCTATTGTGTTTAATTTATTTACATTTTGAGAAGTGTGTGTGCTCTGTATTTTAAGCACACACTGTCTCCTATGCTGAACTGGATGATTTCTAAATCCTCACTCAATCTTTCCCTTACACTCTTATATCCAACTGTGGGTAGTGGTAGAGGTCAAGTGTGACCTGGACAGCCTATGTGTTGTTGTTTAGTTTTCCCATGTAGAACTGTGGTAGAGGTCTGAGGACCTAGACAGTCTGTGCACTATTGTAAAACCTCAATCTAGGGTGTGGATCATAGTTTATATAGAACTGTTTGAGAGGACTAAGTCTCTGCTTGAGACTGAACCTATTTTTTAAAACTGTTGTGCATTTATATTTTAGTTAAAACTATTTTGAATATTCCACTTCTAAATACATTAAATATAAAACTATTTTAAAGTTACTCTGATAGTTAAACTAGCGAGTTTTGGTATTTATTGTAAACTAGTAGGTTAGTTTCAAAATCTTATTTAATCTTCAGATTAGATTAACTGAGAACTAATAAGTCTCTTGAGAACCTAACTAAACCTTTACTGTATTACAAATTCACTATAGTTTAGCTTGTTATGTTAATTGGGGTATTTTAATAGAAATCTTTTAAATCAAAATTTTTTAATAGGAACTCAATTCACACCCCTCTTGAGTATTCCTCTCTGACCAACACATAAAAACTTATAAAAATCATAGAACCCTAAGAAAAATTCATAAAAACCATACAAAACCACTAAAAAATATAAAAATGCTTTCAATTCCTAAAAATGATAAAAAAACTCAAAAAAACATTAAAAACCCTACAAACTAAAAAAAATCTAACAACCCCAAAAACAATAAAAACAATAAAACCCTAAAAATTCTAAAAACCCTAAAACCCTTTAAACCCCTAAAAACATAAAAATACTAAAAACCCCTAATAATAACAAAAAATATAAAAAACCCTTAAAATATAGAAAAACCTTAAGGAAACCATAAAAATATATAAAAAAATAAAACCCCTAAAAACCTAATAATTCTAAAACCCCTAAAAATAGTAAAAATACTTAAAAACCCTAAAATCTTAAAAACAATAAAAATCTTAGAAATGCCAAAAAAATTCCTAAAAACACAAATGACCTTAAAAACCATGAAATTCCCTAAGAAAAATATAAAAACCTGAAAACACTAAAAAACCCTAAAAACCAAAAAAAGTTAAAACTGTAAAAGACCCGAAATATAATATAAACCCCAAAAACCATAAAAACCCCTAAAAATTTAAAAAAACCCTTAAACCCCATAAAATCATAAAAACCCACTAAAAATATAAAAACCCTTTAAACCCCAAATTTTTTTTAACAAAAATAAAAAAAACATTTAAAACCCTAAAAACTAAAAAAATCACCCTAAAAACCAAAAAATGGAAAATCAAAAAAAAAACCAGGAAAACACTACAACCCACAAAATCTTTAAAAATCCTTAAAAGCCGTAAAAATATTTAAAGGGGGTAATGAACCCTAAAAACATAAAAACACATAAAAACCATGAAAACCCCTAATGAAAAATTAAAAACCTAAGAACTCTTAAAAACCTTAAAAAATATGCTAAAAACTCAAAAAAAAAACCTAAAAACCCTCTAAGAACCATAAAACCCCAAAAAACCATTAAAACCCCCAAAATACTAAAATCCCATAAAAATGATAAAACCACTAAAAACTCCAAAAAATATTTAATCCCCTATAAATGTTTAAAAAAACAAAAAAAAATTTAAAACCGATAAAAAATAAATAAACAAAAAAAACAAAAACCCTCAAAACCCTCAAAATCCCTAAAAAACTAAAAAACCCATAAAAATCTTAAAAAATCCCGAAAAATGTAAAAAACTTTGAAAACCCTTACAAAGCCTTATCAACATATAAATGCATGAATCTCTTAAAAAAATAAAAATGGTAAAAACAATAAAAATCATAAAAAGTTATTAAAACCTTAAATTCCTCCAAAAACCAAACAACCCTAAAAATCGATAAAAATCCATAAAAACCCACCATAAAAAATAAAAAATCTTAAAAATATAATAAAACCTTAAAAACATAAAAACACATAAAAAATCTAAAGAACAAAAAAATGCTAAAAACCCTAAAAGTCCTTAAAAATCTTAAACCCCTAAAACCCCTTGAAACCCTTAAAAACCTTAAAAAATCCTAAAAATCCTTAAAAACCAACTAAAAAAAATAAAACAATTTAAATCCCTAATTTTTTTAAAAAAACTCTAAAATTTTTTAAATACACTAAAAAACTAAAAAAATCCTTAAAATCCCAAAACCCCATTAAAACCATAAACAACACTAAATCCATCAAAATATATAAAAACCCTAAAAACCATAAAATTAATAAAAAGTTATTAAAATCCCAAAAATGATAAAGAACCTAAAACCCCTAAAATCTCTATGAAAATCATAAAAAACATTAAAACACTTAAAACCCATAAAAATATTTTAAAAGGATAATCCCCATAAAAATCATAAAACCCCCCAAAAACAATAAAAACAAAAAAAATAAATAAAACCCCTAAAAACCCACTAAAAACTATAGAAACACTTTAAACCCCCCAAAATATTAAAAACTCTAAAAACATTAAAAACGATAAAAAAAACTCTGGAAAAACCCTAAAACCTAAAACCCCATAAAAACCATAAAAACCCATAAAAACCAATAAAAACCCAAAAATTCCTCAAATACCCTAAAACCCATCAAAATCCCTAAAAACCCATAAAAATCATAAATAATCACTAAAAATACCTAATAAAATAAAAAACCCTAAAAACCTTGGAAAACCCTCAGAAAACCATGAAAATCTAAAAACACATAAACCTCTAAAAAACAAAAAAAAAATCAAAAAACCATAAAAAATTCTAAAACCCCCAAAAATCCTAAAATTAATTAAAATCCTGAAAAATATTAAAAAACTCCAAAATCCCATAAATACCCTAAAAACTCCAAAAACACAAAAAACCCAAAAAAAAAACCCTAAAAAACTAAAAACCCATTAAACCCCTCAAATCCCTATGAACTATAAAACCCCATAAGATTCCTAAAAAATCTCTAAGAATCTATAAAAATGTAATAAACATAAAAACTCAGAAAAAACCCCAAGAATGCCATAAAAACCTAGAAACACTTAAAACCGCAAAAAAAAACCCAAAAGTCGAAAAAAACCTAAAAAAATCCAAAAACCATAAAACCCCAAAAAACACATAAAACCTTAAAAATCACTAAAAACAATAAAACCCCATTAAACCCCTAAAACCTTAAATAATTAAAAAATCCTTAAACCCCTAAAAACCATAATATAACTAAGAACCATGAAAACTATAAAAATCCAAAAAAAACCCTAAAACCCCTTAATATACCTATATTCCCAAAAAACACATAAAATTTTTAAAAAATCCCCAAAAACCTTTAAAACTAAAAAAACCAAAAAATCATAGAAAACCCTAAAAAAATCATAAAACACCAAAAAACATAAAACCCCTAAAAGAACAAAAATTTTAAAAACCCTACAACCCTGAAAATCCCTAAAAACTCTAAAAAACTAAAAAAACCCTAAACCACCCTAAAAATCCATAAAAATGTTTAAAATCGTACCCCCACCCAAAAAAAACTGAGGAAAACCTTAAATAACTAAGAACACTTAAAACCCATTGTTTCACACGGAATCCGGGGATGACCTCCTCGACGGGTGATTCAAACGTTCCGATCGGTTTCTAACGGGTTTGTTCATAGAACTGGAAACATCCAATGATTCCACATCCGTTTGGACCTACTTTCCAAAGGCAGGCGCTCATTAGCTTGTGGACTAATGAGGCTTAGGAATTTTCATTGGTCGAGAGGATGGGAGGTCGGACTCATCACACCTTTTTGAGGGGAATTATTGTCTACTCCGGGACTCTCTTTATAGATTTAAGTTATGTTCGTGAATCCTTATTACATTACCAAGTATAAAATGTGCTTTCCTTTAGTTTTAACAATCAATGATTAAATATGCAAGAAATTTAGAGAATCTTTTATATGTATTCGAGGTTCTTCATCAATAGAGAATCATCTATATCTGTTTAGAGATTCTTGGTCAATGGTATCCTTCAAAACATTTATATAAAAGTCTCTTGGTCATTATGATGACCAGGCTGGTTTTAAAGCCACTCAGTGGGGCACTTGAAGTTTATCATCATTCAGAAGGACAGAGATTATTTCAAAGTTGGGATCGAACCCATAAATGGGCTACCTACGTATCCTTTGTTTTGGAAAAGGAATCAGAACCCACATAGTTCGAGAAGTGGAGTATGATGTTTATGATTGATGGCTCAAAGATGAATGTCATAATTACTTTTACACTCTAAGCTCACGTGAGTCATGCTCGGTGTGAGAAACAAGAGGTATTGGTAAAATTTAGACAATTGTGCCATGAAAGATGCAATCATAAGAATTTTTTTGGGGCTTATGTATGGATGACTGCCCAGATAGATGAAGGTTTAGGATTTACTTTTAGGGAGAAAATCCATGAACAAGGTCCATAAAGTTATATGTGCTTCATGGAGATTTGAATACTCTAATCTTGGGGCTTACTCTTAAGGAGGATGCCCAAGTTAGGAGGGGATTTATGATTGGGTTTTACTCCTGAAAAGGAAACCCAAATCAAAGGTAAATTATGACTGGTTAAGTGAATTTTAAGGGGACTTGGGGCTTACTCCTGAAAAGGAGACCCAAGGTTATGACTGAGTCTTATTCCTAAAAAGGAGACCCAGGTTAGGGGACTTGGGGATTATTCTTTGAAAGGAAGCCCAAGATTATGACTGAGTCTTATTCCTGAAAAAGGAGACTCAGGTTAGGAGACTTGGGGCTTATTCTTTAAAAGGAAGCCCAAGGTTATGACTGAGTCATATTCCTGAAAAAGGAGACCCAGGTTAGGGATTAAGGTTTGGGGCTTATTCCTGAGGAGGATACCCATATTTGAGGTTGGGGCTTACTCCTAAGAAGGATTCCCAAGTTAAAGAATTATGATTGGGGCTTACTCCTGAGGATGATGCCCATATTTGAGGTTGGGGCTTACTCCTAAGAAGGATGCCCAAGTTAAAGAATTATGATTGGGGCTTACTCCTGAGGAGGATGCCCAAGTTAAAGGTTTTATCACTGGGGATTATTCCTGAAAAGGAGACCCAGGTTAAGATTCTCTCATCTTAAAGGATGAGGTTGAATGAATGAACTCTCCGTATTTTAGTGACATAAGGATATTTAAATCACTAGACTTTGAGAGAGATTCCACAGAATTCCTTTCAGATAAGAAAGTCAAATCAAGAAATCATGCCATAAATGGCTTTGAAGAGTGTCTTGAAGACTGAATCTTGAAAAGGAAAGGTGAAATGGCTTAAGAGGGGTAAAAATGGGCAAGATGGGCACCCAAAAAGATATGGGCGTGCAAGTCTTGCAAGGCACACAAGTCTTCCGTGGGCGCGCAAGTATTGGTCGCGCAGGTGTACCTGCGCGACACATAGTGTACTTGCGCGATTTTCAACCAGCATTGAAATACTTGAGCGAATCTTTTTTATACCCTTTATAATTTTCTTGAGTTTCTTCCAGAAAAGGGACGCGCAAGTTATATTGAAGGAAATAAGTCGGCGCGCAAGTGTTTGATAAGTTTCAACACTTAGGCCTTCCTTCTTCTCTTTAGATCTTCCGTTCTAGGTAAGAAATTACCTTAGAAGTGTTCCGGAAGCTTTGAGAAGAGACTTGGGCGTCGGGAGCTTCAATCCGAGTTTCTGGAAAAAGATCCTTTCGAATGGGGGGCCCACAGGGTCTATTTATAGGCAAAAGAAGACCCCGGGTGGTTACCGGGCGGTTACCAATTAGGTCGCGCAAGTCACCTGCGCGACCAAGGTAGCCGCGCAAGTACACTTGCGCGCCAGTTAGATAACTTGCGCGGTGAGGTTGTTGTTGATCCTTTCTTCCTTCCTTTGTTGATTTTTGATGTTTTCTTCAAAGGCTGAATCACTTTGAGCTCAGATATTCCCTTTTCCGATCTTTAGATTCTGTGACGAAAGGAGCGTCAACAAAAGTCCCCCCTCAGAGTTGGATCCGGAGAGAAATGAGGATTTGACTCTGAGGAAATCGAATCCCTCCAAAGGAAAAGGGAGGCGCGCAAGTCTGCAGTGCACAGAGGGCGGCGCGCAAGTTTGCGTCGCGCAGGCCTTAAGCGCTCTGGGTGCGGCGCGCAGGTAGGCTTAGCCGCGCAAGTCTCTTTTCCACTGTTCCCTCGCTGTCGCGCTCCTGTAAAGGTATTTGTATTTGCGCGGTTTATACTTGAGCGTCAAAAACTAGCGCGGCATCCGAAATACTTGCGCGCCATTGTTTGGATTTGCGCGACTTAATGCCTTGGCCATTTTTTTCTGAATTCTTTCACAAATTTTAAAAAATAAACCCATTTAAGAGTTAAATTTGTTCAACTTTTGTGCAGATTCAATGGCTCCTAAGGGAATTGGAACGGCTGATGAACTGGCTAGCAAGCGGATTGATGACATGATGAACATTATTGGCCATGATTACTATGATATCTGCGACAACACTTTCCCAGATTTGGATAAGTACTTGAAGAAATATCATCTTAATTTCCCACAGAGCATCTACCTGTCTCTGTGTGTTCATGGTCATCTGCAAGGAGTCAATGTTCCAAATGCAGACAATTATACACCTGAGATGTAGCTGCACTGCTACTTCTCTATTTCGGTTATGCTTTGTATTAAGAGTAACAACAATGGTGTGAACTTTGAAATTCTTCCTCCATGTCATTCCCTTGCAGATATGAAAATGGCAAACCCATGGGCTGAAATGTTTTCTTCTAATGGTTGGTGGAGAGAAGACAAACATGATATTAGAGCAATATCTGAAAAGAATACTCTCTCCAAATGGCTCTTTACTTCCAATGCTCCATTCTCAAATCCATGTATCCATCTTCCAAGTCTCTTGGACAGAAACAGAGTCACTGTTTGATCAGCAGAAAATTTTCTCAAACCACATTCAAGAACATCCTTTTACAATTGTTCCAAGAAGAGCTGGTATCACTGCATCTCTTATTGTATCCAGTTGAATGAATGAATTCTAGGTGGTTGCTAATGAAGATCGGGATGCCGTAAATCAAATGAAGTGTTATGTTGAAAGCCTCTTGTAATTCTTGAAAGAAGAGAAGAGACTCCAGTCAGTGGATGTCCTTCTAACTATTGTGTATGAATGAAAAACACTTTTGTCTTCAATCATTTGTATCTGAATTCTTCCGTTACCTGCTTCAAATTTACTTAAGCCAATGGGCTTAGTAATCATAGTTTGATTTTTACTAGGATTATTACAAATAACCCTACAAACTTTGAATCTTTTAACTGCTCAATATTACCTAAATAATACAAAAAAATGTATATTTAGTGATCTGGAACTTGACTTTTATTCAGAGTTCCTTTGTCTTTTGTGTGGGCAGTTTAAAGTCATGCACGCCGGACATAAAGGGGCTAATGTTTAAGGTCGAAATAGCTTTGACCGAAATGGATTAAAAATGGATTCAATTCCTTGACAATTTATCTGAAAACATATTACCATACTCAAGTATGAGGGAAAAAATGTAAACTATGGCTTAAGAATATTTGAATCTGAGGAATGATATGAAAAAGAGCTAAAAGGCATTAGAAGAAGTAGTTTCCTAGAATGAAGTTACTATTATTTAACAAAACCCATTAGGGGGTTGAAATATGCAGGGCCACCTATGGGCATTGGCTGCATGGTCAAATAAATAGCATCTTTTGGCTGACAAGTCTGTTATGTGGACTGTTTATGCAAGGCCACCTATGGGAACGTGCTGTATAGTCAGGCAAAAGAACTCCCAGAAATTTACTTTCCTAGTGCTAAAAGCCAGTGAAAGTTTATGGAGATTCAAATTTTCTAAAGTATAGAGTTTGTTGTATGGAAAGAGGTACTTGAATATGGAGAAGATATTTCCGAACAAGAACATCGAAGAACTGGATGAATATCACTCCTACGAAGGTCTGACCCAAACGTAGGGAAGAAGAATAAACCATAGACTTGAATACTTTCAGATCATGAAAAAGGATATGGGAAAAATATGTTAAGGATGGATATTTTTTGCGGATCCCTACATATTGTCGTTTAAGACAAATAAGGACAAAAGAGGCATTCTTCCCAAGAATGAAGTTACTATTATTTAACAAAACCCATTAGGGGGTTGAAATATGCAGGGCCACCTATGGGCATTGGCTGCATGGTCAAATGAATAGCATCTTTTGGCTGACAAGTCTGTTATGTGGACTGTTTATGCAAGGCCACCTATGGGCACGTGCTGCATAGTCAGGCAAAAGAATTCTCAGAAGTTTGACATTTTTGTGACTAGAAGTCATGAAAAGGGTTATGAAGATCTGAAAATATTTAAGGTTAGGATTATAACACATAAATATGGGTATTGTTCAATGTATATAGAGATACATAGGTCAATGAAAACCATAATCATGTTGTGGCTGGGTCCTGAATTGAAACTTGGACTTCACTACGTATCTCATAAGAATGAGAATCAAGCCATACGTAGTTCTTGAAATGCAGTTTAACGTCGTGCAGGACGAAAGTATGAGTGATCTTAGTTTAGGGTCATAGAATTCGGACCATAATAATGAATACACAATGTGTGTTTTCATGAGGACTTTTCAGCCAAGGGAGTGAAAGTGAAATTTGGGGTTAGGCCCAAAAGACTTGGGACTGGATTCGAGGGACACTCGAATGTTCCTACGTATCCCATAAGGATGGGAATCAAGTCCACGTAGTTCTAGAACTACCCTTTGTACAAATTTGATTCGTACATGTGAAGGGTGAAAGGGGACTTTAGTGCAATGATGGTTTAACCTGAGATAAAAAGTTTAGGCATTACCATGTATGCACGTAGTCTTTTGAAAATGAAACATGATTTTAAAAAAATCAATGTCAATAATGGTTCCTTCTCAAATGAGGAAATCAAAGAATATTGTAGTTTATTGTCGTACCGGACAAAAGTGTTTTATATTTTAACGTCATATAACAAGGACGAAAGTGAATTAATGTAAAGATATTGATTCCAGGGGCGGTTTCACAAATCAACATCATATGAGGTTGTGGTGAACCGATGTAAAGAGATTGTTTTTGGGCTTGAACCCTGGGAGGTTGCCTACATACCCAGCCTGGAGGGCGAGGATCAAAGTCCGTGTAGTTCAATTAAAGAATGAATTAATGATCAAGTTGTTCTTGTGGACAATGATCTAATAAAAAAAATATTGTTGGGACTTACACATGGTTAGTGGCCCAAAGGGAATGTTATGGTTTATGTTCTCTCTAAGCTCACGTGAGTCATACTCGGTGTGAGAAACAATAGGTAATAACAATCTTAACTATGCACAGTTTAATGTCATGTAGGACATAAAAAAAAGGGACTATGCAGTTTAAAGTCTTGCAGTTAGGACTATTGGTGCTGCATAGTTTAGTGTCATGTAGCAGGGAAAAAATACAGTTTAATGTCATGTAGGACCTATCAAGGATTTTCTGTATAGTTTAGCGTCATGTAGTTAGGACGATGGGGATAAAATAGTTTAACGTTATATTGGACGAAAGGGGGACTGTGTACTTTAATGTCATGCAGTAAGGACAAAAGAGTGTACCATTTTAACGTCATGTCGGACGAAAGTGCGAATAGTTTAAGGTCATATGCATGGACCGTGGATGGTGCAGTTTAATGTCATGCTGGACCTTTGATGATTATATAATTTAACGTCTTTTCGGACGTGAGGGACTTTTATACAGTTTAGCGTCATGTAGTTTAGGACGTCACAGTTTAACATCTTACTAGACATAAGGGATTTGCAAATAGTTTATGGTCATATACATGGACCAGGGATGATGCAGTTTAAGGTCATGCTGGACGGTTTAGGGAAATTTTTCACAGTTTAATGTCGTGTGGGACGAAGTTGCAGTTTAAAGTCATACTGGACCATTGTTGTACTGTTTAAAGTCATGTAGCTAGGACTAAGGTGAACCAATATGAGGATATCAGTTATGGGGACTTTTTACAGTTTATCGTCATGTTGGACGTTGGAAGTGTCACACACAGTTTAATGTCATGTTGCTAGGACACAATATAGTTTAATGTCATCTCGGACAAAATATAGGAACTTCTGTACAGTTTAACGTCATGTAGATAGGACTTCACAGTTTAACATCTTGCTGGACATGATAACAGTTTAATGTCATGTAGGACAATGATAAGAGTTTAATTTCATGTAGGACAATGATAACAGTTTAATGTCATGTAGGACACAATATAGGATCTAATGTGATTGTTTTGGATCTGGGAACAATATTTTGTGTTTATAAAAAATAATTATTCAGAAATCTGGCATTAGTTGGAGTCGTGATGTGTTCTCCATCCATTGAGATCAGAGAATACGCTCCATTGGAGTAGAACTTATGTATTGAATAAGGTCCTTCCCATTTTGGTTCAAGCTTGGGAGGCTTCTTTCCTGGTATCATTGGTGCTCTGAGAACCAATACCAATTCTCCCTGAATGAATGAACGAAGACGAACTTTTTTGTTAAAAGCTCGTGCTATCCGATTTTGATAGATTTCCAAGTGGTGCAAAGTGCACAATCTTTTCTCATCTAACTGTTCCAATTCATTCAACCGCTTTTGGGATTGCTCATCTGTTGATAACTGATCACAAATGGCTATTCTGAGTGAGGGAAATTGAACTTCAATTGGCAAGACTGCTTCTGTTCCATATACCAATGAATATGGAGTAGACTGCGTTGCATTGCGAGTGGTAGTCTGATAAGCCCATAAAGCATGAAAGAGTTTATCAGGCCATGACCTCTTATCTTTATCCACCATCTTTTGCAGTATATTTGAAAGAGTCTTGTTGAAGGCCTCTATCTGGCCATTAGCCGCTGCATGATATCGAGATGAATGGTTGGACTTAATGTTGTATTCTTGATACAATTTCTTTACCTCAGAAGAACAGAAGTTGGTGCCGTTGTCCGTCAATATGGTATGAGGGACACCAAATCTAGTAATGATGTTAGACTTGATGAAGCTAACAATGCATTTAGAACTGACTTCTTTGAGAGGTACTGCCTCTGCCCATTTGGAAAAGAAATCATTAGCAGTAAGAATGTACTTAAACTGCTTGGCCGTAGCTGAAGGGTAAGGTCCCACCACATCCATTCCCCATGTGGAAAATGGCCATGAGTATTTAGCTGTATGAAGCAACTCTGGAGGTTGATGAATGAAGTTGGCATATACTTGGCATGAATGACACTTCTTTGTGAAATTAACACAATCTTGTATCATTGAAGGCCAGAAGTATCCAAGCCTTCGAATTTGATCAGACAATCTATGTCCAGACTGGTGGGCACCATAGACCCCTGCATGCACTTCTTTTATGACAGCCATTGTCTCTTTACCATCAATACATCTGAAGAGAACTCCATCAAAACCACGTTTGTAGAGAATTTTCTCGAGGTGGTTTGGACCATCATAAAGAGTAAAATTGACCACACGTCGCCGAATTTGTTCTTTCGCGGCTCTATCAGGTGGAAGTGTTCCATTTTGAAGGTATTCCTTGATAGGTGACATCCATCCTGTAGTATGACCATACGGTTCAGGAATGGGACTAATTTCATTAATTTCCTCTGTTCTGACTTGAACATAAGGTGAAATTGCACGACGGTGGGCAATACAGATGGTTGTCTTGTCCCGATTTGGATCTGCTAAAGCTGTGGCTATATTAGCCAGTACATCAGCTTGAGCATTTTGTGATCTTGGGACATAAGAAAATGTCGGTTCTGAAGGGAATTCCGACATTAACTCTCTGACGTAATCATACAAAGGGATTAATTCTTCTTTTCTGATGGCATAATCCCCATTGACTTGTTTGATTACCAGGTCTGAATCACCTTTCACCTTTAAGTGATTCACTTGTGCTTGAAGCGCTAACTCCAAGCCTGTAATGAGAGCTTGGTATTCAGCTTCATTATTGGTACCACCTTCCCACAACAAAAAGGAATAAGGTAACACTGCCTTATCTGGAGAAATGAACACAATCCCTAAACCAACTTTGTTGAATTTAGGATTTTCCATTTTCTTCACTGTTGGACTTCTAGAAGAACCATCAAAATACATTTCCCATGTTTGAGGACTCTCTTGAATAGAGAAAACTTCCTCATCAGGGAGTTCGATATCTGAATACGTGTCTTCCACTGAAGGATGTTCAGCCAGGAAATTAGCCAGAGCTTGGCCCTTAATTTCCTTTTGAGACACATACTGAATGTCGAACTGCTGTAGAATAACCGCCCATCTTGCCAGACGTCCTGTAAGCATTGGACGACTAAGGATGAATTTGAGCGGATTATTACGAGATACCAATTGGACCTCATGATGTTGCAGGTAGTGTCTCAGTTTCTGAACTGCAAAGATTAATGCTAGGCAGCACTTTTCAATACTTGAATACCGGGTTTCTGCTTCAAGCATAGTTCTACTGAGATAGTAGAGACTATTTTCATTCCCAGCATCATTCTTTTGAGCGAGAAAGGCACCCAATGATCGCTCTAAAGCTGTCACATAGAGGATAAGAGGCCTACCCTCAACAGGTGGCATGAGTACTGGTGGACTCAAGAGTTATTTCTTGAGAACATCAAATGCTTCTTGACATTCTTCAGTCCACTGGTAAGTGACTCCTTTCTTCAATAATTTGGTAAAGGGTAAACTTTTGCCTGCCAAATTGGCGATGAAACGCCGAATATAGGCTAAGTGTCCTTGAAGTCCTCTTAATTATTTCAAATTCTGAGGAGGTGACATACCAAGGATTGATTTGGTCTTCTCAGGATCGACTTCAATACCACGATGGTGTACAACAAAGCTGAGGAATTTTCCTGAGGTTACCCCAAAAGCACATTTTAAGGGGTTCATCTTCAAATTATGTTGTCGAAGCTTGTGGAATACGACTTCCAAATCATCCAAGTGATCAAAACGTTGTTTGAATTTAACCACCAAATCATCTACATAGCATTCAACAAATTTCCCTAGAAATGGTTTGAAGATACGATGCATGGCGCGTTGATATGTTGCACCTGCATTCTTTAATCCAAAGGGCATCACCCGGTAACAAAACACACCTTGAGGAGCTCTGAAGGCTGTATATTACTCATCTTCTGGGGCCATTCGGATCTGATTATATCCAGAATATCCATCCATGAAAGAAAGTACTTCATAGCCAGCCGTCGCATCAATTAAGAGTTCTGTAATCGGAACTGGGAAATCATCTTTAGGACAATACCGATTAAGATCTCTGAAATCGATGCAAACCCTAATTTGTCCGTTCTTATTCTTTACAGGGACAATATTAGCCAACCACTTGGGATATTGAACTTCTCTGACGAAGTTAGCTTTGATAATCTTATCCACTTCAGCCTCGATTTTGGAAGCATAGGTTGGGTGTGTTCTTCTTGCGGCTTGCTTGAATCCTCGATGTTCTTTTGGAAAACCCAAATGATGGGTGGCAACATCAGGATCAAGGCCAGGCATCTCTGTATAATTCCAAGCAAAAATATCTTTATTTTGCTTTTGAAAAGAAATATACATCTCTTGCTCTTCAAGGGTCATGGCCGCACTAATTAAAGTCGGGCGTGGATCTTTCTCTGTACCCAGATTTACTTCTCTGAGTTCATCCACAGTGGTAGAGATACCCTCTTCAAATGCTGGAGGAGCATCTCTAAGATCTTTCTATTCCTCTTCATCATGTGTTATTTCTTCCGTTTCTACTTGCAAAGTAGATGAAAAAAACGAAATTCTCATGATCATAAGAGATGTCAAAATTTTCACATTTTGAAGAAGAAGCTTCCATTTCCGACCCTATTGATGATAAAGGGTCTTCTTTAGGAAATAAAGAGGAGATGATGGATTGAGAATCGACATCAATATTCACCTCTGGTGTTGCTATAACTTCTTCTGGCCTGATTAGCGAAGTATAGACTTGTTGGATTTCAGCAGACGAAATGAAAATGTCACCACTTATGCTTTCATCACTGCTTGGTAAGTTACCAATTTCTCCCATATTGTCTGGCTCGATTGCTGTAATTGACATTATGGATATTTCCATAAGAGTATTTTGATTTGGGCCTATTTTGTCAATTTGACTGATAGGTAACACATAATCTGTACTCACATGTGAAAATGGATTTATTGGAATTTTTTCCAAACCATATGGAGCATTAACTTTGGTAATTTCCTTCATTGTAGATTTTTCTCTTCCCTTCATGTGATAAAATTCCGCCTCAATGTATTGAGACTCACATGTCTTGAACGGGGCCTTATCACCATACAATGTTCCAACTTGACCATCGAAACAGTATTTGAGACATTGATGGTATAATGACGGAATAGCTGCATGCTGATGTAGCCAGGGTCTTCCAAGCAAGATATTGAAAGCTGAGTCTTGATCAACAATCATGAAATCCGAATTGGAAACAAGATCTCCAAACTGAGTTCTGAGCGTAACTTCTCCCAGTGGTTCTTGTTCATTTTTATCATATCCTTGCAACATCATGGTAGAAGGAGATAAATCAGATTCCATGAGGCCCAATCGACGAAGTGTGTGAATGGGCATGAGGTTGACTCCTGAACCATTGTCAATGAAAGCTCTTCGAACATCTATACCATTGACTTTTCCAGATAAGTACAAAGGTTTTATGTGCCCATGCACAACATCATTTTCATCTTTATCAGTAAAAGATATCACTGCATGGCATTCCGCAGGATTATTCTCTATGTGATAGATTTCAGCTGCAGCAATTTCAGCTTCAAACTCCTGAGGACTTGACAAAGCTTCGATGAGTGCTTCCCGAAGATCTCTTGACAGATTCAAATCATCCAAAATTGATAACTTGGCTGGTACTTGGGACAAGTGTTTCAATATATCATACTTTTGATCTAGAGGTCTGCGTTTCCCAATAGGAATATGCGGTTTAGCAGGTACCTTGGAAGCAGATGCTTTGGAATCTGATGCATCTTGTATTGAAGTTGGCAACATCCTTGGTTTTGGAAAATTAGACTGATTAGATCCATTTACTTGCTGAGATAAAGAAGATGGAACTTTTAATCGGTCTTCCAAAATAACTGTGCCAAAACTGAGTTGGTCATTGGCAGAAGAACTTGCTTGTTCTTTTTGAGCTCGCTGAAGGGATCTGCATATACAATGCTAGCAGGGGTAGAATTAGAGTAGTGGCTTCGGAAAGATCCACATATTCCCCTATATCCTGAACCTCTAGAACTTCCTCGGGTTCCCTTATTTGATACAGGGAATTCAGGCTCATCAAGACTGGAATATGAATCTGTTAATTGAATCATATTAACAGAACCAAAGATTAACTCTTCGTCTGATAAAGACTCTGCCTGGTTAACCTGTTTAGGCTGTGCCGTTTGGTGGGACGGTGCCCGTGGCTTCGAAGTAGATGGCATGAAATCTACCAGAGTCAAAGACAATTTAGGCTTTTCTACATACTCATCTTCTCCTGATTCCTCTTTCTTCTTTGAATTGCGCTTCCCTTTTGAGGATTTGTCTTTTGATGGAGGCTTTACTGCAGCTTTTGTAGGAGACACAATTGGCTTCTTCAATTGTGTTCGCAAAATGGAATGGGTCCGATTGATTGTCTTTCTGACCATCCAATCATCATATTTTTTCGCAGTTTTGCTTTTGACTTCCTGCCACTCGCCTCCTTCCTCTGGATCTGTAGCGGTAATACACGCTACATGAGCTGAAGAACCCTTCAATTTGACTTGTCCCAAGTCTACCATCTTTTGCAGGAGGTCTTTAAAGACAAAACACTCCTGGATGGGATGCCTCAACATTTGATGAAAGGGACAATAATTGGGAAGGTCTTCATCTCTTTCCTTGTTTGGCCTCTTCGGCACTGGTAATTGAACCAAATTATTTTCCAGAGCTGAAATGAAGTAACCAGGAACTTGCTCACGTCGGAAAGAGTATGTTTTACTCTTAATATCCTCAAATTGTTTTCGTCGTTGATCTTTTTGATCATTTGGATGAAATAGCCTTTGTTTTTGGCGTTCAGGAGGTGGAGCCCTTCGAGAAGATGAAGGTTTTGAAGTAAAAATAGGTACAGGTGCCTGTTTAAGCATAACTGTAGCAGTTTCTGCTTTACCCATTCTTCTTCCTGGAGCTGATGGAATTACACGAGATTTAACCTTAGCCTGTATAAGAGAAACTTCAATCTGTTGAGCGATTGAAGTAAGGTCTCGAAACCCTCCTGTGTATTTCACAGGGATCAATGGTGTGCGTAATTCATCACACAAATTTGCCACACAGATTGGCAACAATTCCTCCTGAGGGAGTGCTAAACTCAAGGAATACGTTAATCCCTTCCAACGAGCAATGAAATCAGAGACTCTTTCATTCTCCCTTTGCTTGCAGTTTGTAAGATCGAAAATTGTCGTTTTTGGCAAAGTTGAGCTAAACTGAAGAAGGAATTTTTGACGAAGATCCTCCCATCTGATGACTGACCGGGATTGCAAGCTTGTATACCAGACAAAAGCTGGTCCTTGCAAGGTTCGCACGAAGCATCTGAGTTTCACTGCTTCTTGCTGCTCTGGAGTTCCCATCATAGGATCACAACAAGACACATAATGTGTCAAATGTTGTTTAGGGTCGCCTGATCCATTGAAAGTAGGGAAAATAGGGTTTCCAAAACTGGATGGAGGAGAAATTGAATCTACCCATTCAGGGTAAACTTTCTTTTCAGGTTGAACTTGCGCCTGTTTCCCTTCCATAGTTTCTAACCGAGCTGTTAATGACTAAATAGTAGTTATTAACTTTTGAGAAACGTCAGGTTGAACTTGGTTTTGGGTAGGTGCAATGAATGGAGCTTGGACAGACGTGGTGGTTGGTGCTGCAACTGATGGTAGTGCTGCCAACTGTTGTTGTGTTTGACCCGTAGGATTAGACCTCTGTGGGTGTACTGATAAAGGAGGATATTCTTGATCCATCTCAGTAGTTACAACAAATTCCTTCGGCTGTCGGACTTCAGAATTCTTAGGAAGAAGACTACTCTGAAGTAGTCCTGCATTCAACATTCTTAATTCTTTCATTTCTTCCTCCTGTTGTGCAAACCTTTGCTCTAATGAGAGCGATTGACCTCCTTCAGAGGAAGGGTGAGAAGTAACCTGATTCTTTCCTTTCCCCTTATTGGATCCTTTTCGGAGAGGGGGAAGTGGGTTAATTGAAGGAATACCCAGATTTTGGGTAAGCCTTTGATTACGTGTGCGCACACCTTCTTCATTTAGGTCTGTGTGTGCGACTTCTTGAGCAGGAACCTCTTCGTCTGATCCCTCTGATTGAGCCTCATCTGGTGAATCAGCAGCAACGGCATTGATGACATTAATGGATGCATATTGCATGGAATCCTTTCTATCAGCATTTCTGTGATATTGTCTCCTTCTATGTCCATGATGAGACATGGCATTCTGTTGACTTGATCCCTCAGGAATTTCTTGGAGAACCGTCACTTGGAGAGAATCTCCTGACATCTTGGCTCTTCGTTCCTCTTGAGGCTTATTCCCTAATCGAGAGAATACTGACTTTCTCTGAGGGAGGGATTGAGGATTTGAAAAAGTCCCCAGTCCGGTGGACTGGGGATGTTCCTGCTGCTTCCTCTCAACTCCTCGAATCCCATTCGTTGACTCTGAGGGTTGGGTTAGAGAAGTCCCCAGTCTAGCAAGCTGGGGTGTCTCTTGACATGCTATGTCTGAGATCTTCTTAAAATCTCTCTTGATCTTGCAAATCTTAGTTCGGAAATTAGCTGGATGCATTAACCTATATCCACTTTTATCACCTGGTTCAACAGACCGTTGGATGATTTCCGAAACTTCTGTCATTTGATGACGTGTTTGCTCCAGACGAGAGGCTTGTGCAATATTCTCGCCTGCTTGATGTAGGAGCAATTCAACAACTTGTTCTCTATATACTTGATTTTGAGAGGAACTAGTTGAAGCCTTTTCTTGAGCAAGCTTTTGATTATGAACAAAGCCCATTGACTGTGGCCGGCCATGGGCAATAACATTGCATGAGACCATTTTCGGCCGGCTTTGCTGACCGGAAAGCACTGTGAAATGTAGTGCTCCGTGAACACCCCATCCTCTAATATGAACATCAGATGGAGCATTGGCAATTAAATGACGCAATTTTCTTAGTGCACCAAGGCATGAACGTTGAAGGGTTCTCTGTTGCTTTTCAGCCTTCGGATACCGAGAGACTGATAGAGATGCCAAATCAATCTGGCGTTGTAACCCTTCTATTATCTTAAGATGATTTTCATATTCATCGTAAGATAATACATTCTTCTTTAATTGAAAAAGAGTTTTCCATATGTTGAGACGAATATCATGGATTCCATCATCCGTCAACATCTTTGGAATGTCGTACTGGGAGTCAGCCAAAGGCCAAAACATGACTGGTACTTCACCTTTTGCCAGTTTTTTCCTCATGTTCAGCATTTCCTCTTTATCATTAAATGAAGATTCTTCTACCTGTTTGGACCAGAGTTGGTGTTTCCTTGTTGCTTCATCGGATTCAACAAGATTGGTAGAGAAATCACTATTCATGCTGGAAGATGAATGACCCAGGGATGGTTCGGAGAATAACCTGAACCCTAGGCTATCTTCTGATGGAGAAAGAGTTTCACCTGCCGATAGTAAAGCATCAGACATGACTGGTTTTACATTTGCATGTGCCTCGAGATAGGAGGGCTTTCTCGTCACTACATTGCCTTCTGAAGAATTTTCGAGACAACGTGAATCACTACTGCGGAGAGGAATTTCACAGTGAAGTTCATCACCATGAGGAGGACCGTCATGATGGGTTACAGCAAAAGATGAAATCTCTTGCTCCTTGGTCTTCTGACCACACAGAGGGTTCCTGTGGCTCTCATCTGAAGAAGAAACTTCAAGATTGACCGAATTTTCATGAAGCAAGTCTTCATGAGGAAGTGTCTGTTGAAGACCTTCAGAATTAATGTTCCCGTTATTGGGAACTGAGGGAGTAGAGTCTTGAATTCCGATAGATAAATGTCTGAGGGCTTCAAGAACTCCAGCATCGAGCAAGGCCTTGTTGCAGATTGGCCTTTGATCTCCTGACTGTGCTGGGCGGATCTTTTTCTTAGATACCTTCTTACTCGCTTTAGAAACCACTTGATGACGAAAGTGATTGCTCTGAGCAGGTGTATGTTCCTGATCAGGAAAGATGGTCAGGTTAGTCTGACGATCTCCACTCAAATCAGGTGTATGTGCCTGACTTGGTTGTCCGTATGATATGGGGGAGTATGCCCCATAACCCTCTTGGACTGGAACAGATGTGTGTGTCTGTTCTGGAGTGAATCGTTGATGTGTCACTCCATTGCTAGGGATAGATTTATGTGTCTGTCCCTGAGATGATGCTGAAGCTGTTATGATATCCTGGAAAGCATCCAGAATATGAGCAGGAATTTGCTTCTGCTCTTTCACCATTGACAAAATATGTTTGGTGACTTCAGCTGCCGGAACGGGGATATACGTCCATTCCAGGCTTGGAGTAGGTGTATGTGCCTGCTCCTGTCCTCCTTTTCCTGTCAGTGAATCCTGACAGTACTCAAGTGTGGAGGCAGAGAGTTGAGTCTGCCTCCTGTTTGTCGTCGGGACTTTCCGACTGACTTCTCCGGGCGCTACCAAGCGAGACTGTTGGTAGGCCTGATTAGTATTAGCAGGTGTATGTGCCTGCTGATTACACTTCGCCAAACGAGGTTGAAGAGATCCATCATATGTAGTCAGACGAGCCTGCTGACTAACTGGTGATGTATAAGCAAGTGTATGTTCCTGCCTATGGTACTCTGCCAGAATTGCCTGGCGGGATAGGCTTGATGCTGCCAGATGAGTCTGCTGGACAGCGGAATTAAAACGAACAGGTGTGTATGCCTGCTCGTTGTTTGCCACCAAGTTAGGTTGGTGGACTTCTCCGGAGATGGCAGGGATGACAACCCGCCTATTGTTAACCGGATTCCGTCTCTGGCGGTTCATCTTGCGTGCTCGGGTTCGACGAACCTGAGCTGAATGCCTGGAGTCGGTACCCTCATCATGTTGAGGGCGCACTACCGCACGAGTCTGGCGGCGATTGTTGATGGGAGCCCTTGGGAAGGACTCCTGTCTTTTTGAACTAAGGCGCTGAGGGACCTGCTCATTCACTTCCTCAGAGTAAGGGAGTGAATGGAAATTGCGTTCCGGGGATAATGACCCAAAATGGTTGGAGACGGTAGTCAGCACCGCCTCCTTCTTGATTGCTGGCCGCCATTGTCCGGACAACCAGGTAGAGTTGTTAACTTGGAGGGCTTGACGAACGGCCTCCAGAGTTGGGATAGTACCGTTGCGACGGTACTCCTTAACCAGTGCATTAGAAACCCAGCGTTGAAGACGCTGAGTTGGTGATGTCATCCTTAGAGCAGATGACATTCCAGCAGGAGTAGCAGCATTGGTTTTCACAGCAGCAGACCTCACAGTAGAGGTGTTCACAGCAGCAGTATTCACAGAGGTGAATTTAAGGAAAGCCATTTTGCAGAAGATCTTGAGAAAAGAGTGTCTGTTCCATGTAACAGACATAATCAAGATGAATCCGGCCACTGCATCTTTTGGATGAGAACATGTCAATGATTGCTTTGTTGGCCCAAGGGGCCTAACAAATAAGAAGAACATCACTTTAACTTGGTTAAGGATTCACGTCGGGTTCACCATTTTTGTTTCGCACGGAATCTGGGGATGACCTCCTCGACGGGAGATTCAAACGTTCTGATCGGTTTCTAACGAGTTTGTTCGTAGAACCGGAAACATCTAATGATTCCACATCCGTTTGGACCTACTTTCCAAAGGCAGGTGCTCATTAGCTTGTGGACTAATGAGGCTTAGGAATTTGCATTGGTCGAGAGGATGGGAGGTCAGACTCATCACACCTTTTTGAGGGGAATTATTGTCTACTCCGGGACTCTCTTTATAGATTTAAGTTATGTTCGTGAATCCTTATTACATTACCAAGTATAAAATGTGCTTTCCTTTAGTTTTAACAATCAATGATTAAATATGCAAGAAATTTAGAGAATCTTTTATATGTATTCGAGGTTCTTCATCAATAGAGAATCATCTATATCTGTTTAGAGATTCTTGGTCAATGGTATCCTTCAAAACATTTATATAAAAGTCTCTTGGTCATTATGATGACCAGGATGGTTTTAAAGCCACTCAGTGGGGCACTTGAAGTTTATCGTCATTCAGAAGGACAGAGATTATTTCAAAGTTGGGATCGAACCCATAAATGGGCTACCTACGTATCCTTTTTTTGGAAAAGGAATCAGAACCCACGTAGTTTGAGAAGTGGAGTATGATGTTTATGATTGATGGCTCAAAGATGAATGTCATAATTACTTTTACACTCTAAGCTCACGTGAGTCATGCTCGGTGTGAGAAACAAGAGGTATTGGTAAAATTTAGACAGTTATGCCATGAAAGATGCAATCATAAGAATTTTTTTGGGGCTTATGTATGGATGACTGCCCAGATAGATGAAGGTTTAGGATTTACTTTTAGGGAGAAAATCCATGAACAGGGTCCATAAAGTTATATGTGCTTCATGGAGATTTGAATACTCTAATCTTGGGGCTTACTCTTAAGGAGGATGCCCAAGTTAGGAAGGGATTTATGATTGGGTTTTACTCCTGAAAAGGAAACCCAAATCAAAGGTAAATTATGACTGGTTAAGATAATTTTAAGGGGACTTGGGGCTTACTCCTGAAACGGAGACCCAAGGTTATGACTGAGTCTTATTCCTAAAAAGGAGACCTAGGTTAGGGGACTTGGGGCTTATTCTTTGAAAAGAAGCCCAAGATTATGACTGAGTCTTATTCCTGAAAAAGGAGACTCAGGTTAGGAGACTTGGGGCTTATTCTTTAAAAGGAAGCCCAAGGTTATGACTGAGTCTTATTCCTAAAAAAGGAGACCCAGGTTAGGGATTAAGGTTTGGGGATTATTCCAGAGGAGGATGCCCATATTTGAGGTTGGGGCTTACTCCTAAGAAGGATGCCCAAGTTAAATAATTATGATTGGGGCTTACTCCTGAGGAGGATTCCCATATTTGAGGTTGGGGCTTACTCCTAAGAAGGATGCCCAAGTTAAAGAATTATGATTGGGGCTTACTCCTGAGGAGGATGCCCAAGTTAAAGGTTTTATCACTGGGGATTATTCCTGAAAAGGAGACCCAGGTTAAGATTCTCTCATCTTAAAGGATGAGGTTGAATGAATGAACTCTCCGTATTTTAGTGACATAAGGATATTTAAATCACTAGACTTTGAGAGAGATTCCACAGAATTCCTTTCAGATAAGAAAGTCAAATCAAGAAATCATGCCATAAATGGCTTTGAAGAGTGTCTTGAAGACTAAATCTTGAAAAGGAAAGGTGAAATGGCTTAAGAGGGGTAAAAATGGGCAAGATGGGCACCCAAAAAGATAGGGGCGCGCAAGTCTTGCAAGGCGCGCAAGTCTTCCGTGGGCGCGCAAGTATTGGTCGCGCAGGTATACCTACGCGACACATAGTGTACTTGCGCGATTTTCAACCAGCATTGAAATACTTGAGCGACTCTTTTTTAAACCCTTTAGAATTTTCTTGAGTTTCTTCCAGAAAAGGGACGCACAAGTTATATTGAAGGAAATAAGTCGGCGCGCAAGTGTTTGATAAGTTTCAACACTTAGGCCTTCCTTCTTCTCTTTAGATCTTCTGTTCTAGGTAAGAAATTACCTTAGAAGTGTTCCGGAAGCTTTGAGAAGAGACTTGGGCGTCGGGAGCTTCAATCTGAGTTTCTGGAAAAAGATCCTTTCGAATGGGGGGCCCACAGGGTCTATTTATAGGCAAAAGAAGACCTCGGGTGGTTACCGGGCGGTTACCAATTAGGTCGCGCAAGTCACCTGCGCGACCAAGGTAGCCGCGCAAGTACACTTGCGCGCCAGTTAGATAACTTGCGCGGTGAGGTTACTGTTGATCCTTTCTTCCTTCCTTTGTTGATTTTTGATGTTTTCTTCAAAGTCTGAATCACTTTGAGCTCAGATATTCCCTTTTCCAATCTTTAGATTCTGTGACGAAAGGAGCGTCAACACCCATAAAAACTCAAAAAATTATAAAAATAATAAAAACCAAAAAAACCAAAACACCCCCAAAAAACAAAACAACATATAAAACCCCTAAAAACACACATAAAACTCTAAAAACCCTTTAAACACTTAAAAATATTCAAAAAATATAAAAAACCTTAAAACTCATAAAAACCCATAAAAACAAAAAAAATCCCTAAAAACCCTAAAAACATTCAAAATCGCTATTAATAATGAAAAACCATAAAAATCATTAAAATCCATAAAACCATAAAAACCCAAAAAACTCAGAAAACCCCTAAGAAAACATTAAAAACAAAAAAAAAACACTTAAAACCACAGAAAACCGTAAAAGATTCAAAAAACTCTACAAAACCCAAAAAACCCTTAAATCCATAATCCCCATAAAAACCATTAAAAACATTAAAAATCTATAAAAACCTTAAAAAACCACTAAGAACTCTGAAATCTCTATAATACCCTAAAAATGATAAAAAAAACTATAAAAACCATTATGACCCTAAAAAATTTAAAATACCATCAAATTTAAAAAAAATCATGAAAATAATAAAAACCCTAAAACCCATAAAATCCCTAAAATGCCAAATCACATGAAAAATTCTAAAAAATCCTTAAAATCCCAAAAGAAGCTAAAAAAACTAAAACCCCTCAATGACCCTAAGAAAACCTAAAAACCTAGAATCACGTAAAACCCATAAAAACTAAAAAATGATAAATACCATAAACCCCTAAAAACTTAAGAAAAAAAAACATAAGAAAGAGGATGTCGCCGATCTCTACAGGGTTCCCTCTCTCGATGTTACGATCTACAGCGATCCCTCATGGAGCATCCCATAGTGGCTTCGTCCTCTGGCTCGTTCATGATGAAAATCAGAAGTGTTCTCTGGTGGTACATTTGTGGGCATCGAGGCATTTGTTTGGCAGTGATGGGAAGTTATTTTTGAGAAAAGGTGTTTCTAAATTGCTTCTTTGGAAGTTCTCAATGGTGTTGATCCTTGATGGTGGAGGATTTCGTTGGTTCTATATGGTGTCGGTCTTTGGTAATGATGCGATCCATGGAGGCAGGTGTTCTGCTCCATGATTGGCAGATCTGGTTGTGTTGTTGTTGGGGATGGTCTTTATGGTCAAAGTCAAATCTGGGCTTCTCCTTCATAGATCTACATGGCCTGTGAGGGGATCTAGTGAGGCTTGGAGTTTTGGCATTTGTAAGGAGGTATGGTCCTAGAGATGCGATGGTTCTTGGTTGATTTGGAAGAAGTGGGGTCATTTTGGTGGTGTTTCGCTTGCTAGGGTTTTGTGGGTTTCTAGATCATCTTGATTTTGGTCTTTGCAGAAGTTGAAGGTTTGTTCTTTGGCCCTGCCTTTGATTCATACTGATGATTCTGGTCTTTCTATGTTTATTTGATATCTAGTTTTGGTCCACACTCTCTTGCAGTGTCATAGAGGTCTTTTTGGTCCCGTGTTTTTAGTTTAAGGGTCTGTTGCGTTCCCTTTTTCTTTATGGATTGGCTATGGTGATGGATGGTCTAGCTTTGAGCCGTTACTGGGGTGGCTTACTGGTCTTGATTTGAGGCGTTTCATGATGGCTGTGTGTTGCGGTTTCTGGGTTGCTGGAAGGGCTGCTTGGGCTACTTTTTGGCTCTTGTCTTGGATACTGGCAGTCTTTTATCCCTGGTTGTCCTGTTGGGTGAAATATGATGGGATGTTGTTTGTTAATTGCCTAAGATGTGATGAAGATGAAGCTTTTGTTTCTGGTGTTGGAGGTTTTTTTATGCTGGAGAAGGTTATGCCTGGCCCGGTGGCACTGGGTGATGCAGAGGTTGATGTTTTTGGTGCTGGTGGCTCGATGTTGCTGGTGTTGAGTCTCTTTGCTGAGAAGTCGCTGGCCACTTGAAGGTGTGTTGCGTTATGGTCTGTGGAATTTTGTGTTGTAGCTAGTCTAGTTGTTAATCGATGTGGATGCTGGATTTTGGTTCTGCTGAGTGGTGATGAAGGATGTCTTACCTTTGGTTGTTGTAGAAGTGTTCTTGGATGTGCTATAAGGTGTGAATTGCTGGAAGCTGATTGGATTGATGGTGAGTCTTATGATGTTGATGCTATTGTGATGTTGGTGGTGGAAATTCTTGTCAAGGAGGGGTTGGTTGATGAACATGGTGATCCGAGTTGTTGGGCACTGCTTCGCTGGAAGATGTTGTTGGAGATGCTTCTGGTTTTCTCTCTTTTCTGGTGTTGTGTGTCTTTTTGGTTTTTTGGGGACTATTGGGTTTTTCGGGGGTGTCTTGGGTCTTTTGGTGTGGGTTGAATAAGCCTGCCCCTCCCTTGTATGTTGTGTCTTTTTTCTAATAAATTTTTGGAGGGTCAGGAATAGCCTGGCCCCACACCGCCTCTACCCTAAAATCCCTAAAAACCCAAAAAACCCAAAAAAATCCCTAAAAACATAAAAACTAATAAAAATATTAAAAATCCCTAAAAATACATAAATATTTAATAAACCCTAAACAACCTGAAATCCTATAAGAAAACCATAAAACCTTAAAAAAATTAAAACCCCTAGAAATATAAAAAATGGAAAAAACCCTAAAAACCCATAAAAACCCCTGAAAACCAAAAAACCCCTAATAACCAATAAAATCATAAAAACCCACTAAAAACCTAAAACCCCTTTAAACCCCTAAAATTTTTGAAAATACAAAAAATTTAAAAACCCTAAAAAACTGGAAAAAAACATAAAACCCTAAAAACCTTAAAAACCATCAAAATTCATAAACCCCTAAAAACTTTAAAAATCTTAATCATGCTCTAAAAATCCCAAAAAACAATAAAAACCAAAAAAATCTAAAATCCCTTAAGAAAACATTACAAACATAAAAAAAACTAAAATCCTAAAAACATAAAAAACAAAAAAAATCACTAAGAACCCAAAAAATTATCAGAGTCCCTAAAAATCCTAAACCCATAAAAATATAAAGAAAATCCATACAAATATGAAAAAATTAATAAAACCCTAAAATCCATGAAGAACCCTAAAATCTATAAAAACCTAAAAACACATAGAACTCCTAAAAACCAAAAAAACTATAAGAACCCTAAAAGACCCTAAAACCCCTAAAAACCCCTAAAAACCACAAACCACCCAAAAACATAAAAAGCAAAAAAATAAAAACTATAAAATATAACTAAAAACTCTTAAAATTCTTTTAATCCAAAAAACACTTAAAAAATAAAAAAAATATTAAAAGCCATAAAAAACTCAAATAAGCCTTATAAACCCAAAAACCCATTAAAACCCTAAAAACCCATAAATCCCTATAAACCCATAAAAATCATAAAAAATTCCTAAAAATTCCTAAAAACATAAAAAACCATGAAAATCATTATGAAAATCATAAAAAACTAAAAAAACATAAAACCCTAAAAAACCAAAAATATCTAAAACCCCTAAAAACTTTAAGACCCCTAAAAACTTTAAGACCCCTAAAAATCCTTTAATCCATTAAACCCCTAATAAAATTAAAAACACATAAGAATCCTAAAAACCACAAAAAATCCAAAAACCCTTTAATCCCATAATGCATTAAAAAAATATATAAAACTGTAAAGACCTTAAAAACTAAAAAAACTAAAGACCCACAAAAAACATAAATTTGTAAAAACCCTCAAAATTCATAAAATTCAAAGAGTGCATAGAAATTCACAAAAATCCATAAAAATCCTTAAAAATGTAAAAAATAAAAAAAAATAGAAAACCCCTTTGAAATCCTTAAAAAAACATAAAACTTATAAAAACCCTAAATAATGATAAAACCCATGAAAAACCATAAAAACCATAAAATCCCTAAAAACCATAAAATTCACTCAAACCCTAAAAACCATAAAAATCCAGAAAAATCCAAAAAAAATCTATAGGAACATAAAAAACCCTAAAATCCCAGAAAAATCCTAAGAAAAACATAAAAATCTAAAAACATGTGAAACCCCTAAAAACTAAAAAATGAAAAAAAAACTCTAAAAATCCCTAAAAACACTAAAAACCTTGAAAACCCTCAAAATCATGGAAAAACCTGAAAAACCATAAAATTCCAATATATCCCTAAAAATCATATAAAAGATATAAAACATTAAAAACCTTGTAAATACCTTAATAAAACCTTAAAACCTTAAAACACATAAAACCCCTAAAAAACCTAATAACACTAAAAACCTTAAAACCCTAAAAGACCCAAAAAGCCCAAAAAACTCTAAAAACCATAAAACCCACAAAAAATTAAAAAACATACAACTCCATAAAAACCTTAAAAGACCAATAATAACTCTAAATCCCATTTAAACACCTAAAAACTTTAAAATGATCTAGAAAACATCAAAACCCAAAAAAATAAAAAAATCCATTAACACACAAAAAACCCTAAAATCCTAACAAGATCTAACCCTACATATCACACATGATTTCAGAGAAGCGAATGTGGTGGCAGATGCACTCTAAAAGAAATCAATTGAAGATAGGGGATCCATGTGGTCCTTCATCACCCCACCTTATTGTACGTCCCTTATGGAATCATACATGAAAGGTGATACACACACCCACTTCTGTAGGCCCTCCTTGTAAGACCTTGTACCATTCATCTCTTATTTAAATTTGGGGATCAGGATCGCCTGGACCCGCGTCTATTTTCCCCAAAAAACCTAAAAACCCAAAAAAACCTAAAAACATTGTAAATATCTAAAACCCTAAAAACCACAAAAATAGAATGAAATCCATAAAATCCATAAAATATAAAAAACCCTAAAACTATAAAAAAACCTAAGAAACCCTTAAAATCATAAAACACTTAAAACCCCTAAAAACAAAAAAAACACCATAATCCTAAAAACCCTAAAACCCCTTAAAAACCATAAAACCCTCAAAATCCCTAAAAACCATAGAAAACCATAAAAATCAAACAAAACCCATAAAATCCCAAAAAACATAAAAACCCTGAAAACCCCAAAGAAAAACATAAACATATAAAAACAATTAAAACACCTAAAAATATAAAACCAATAAAAACCAAAAAACCTTTAAATCCAAAAAAAACCATAAAAACCATAAAAACCGCAGAACACCTAAAACCATAAGAAACCCTAAAACTGAAAAAAAAACCCTTATAAACACACTAAAACTCTAAAAACCCATCAAACCCCTACAAATTTTAAAAACTCTTAAAAACATTTAAAACCATTAAAACTCAACGAAAACCACCCAAAAAAACTCAAAACCCCTCAAAATACCTAAAACACAAAATACAATAAAAAACCTAAAAACCTAAAAATGTAAAAACCCTAAAAACCCTAAAACCCCCTAAAAAGACCTTAAAACACTAAAAACACATGAAACCCCTAAAACCCTCAAAATTTAAAAAACCTAAAACCCCAAAAAACTCTAACAACACTTAAAATCTGTAAAAACTCTGAAATTCCATGAAAATACTTAAATCCACTAAAAAAATCTAAAAACCATTTAAAACCCTAAAAATGTTAAAAACACTAAAAAACATTAAAAACCAAAAAAACCAAAAAAACCAAAAAACTCATAAAAACCATAAAACCCTAAATACACTAAGAATAATCAAAATCCCTAAAAACCCTAAAAATCATCAAAATCCCTATAAACCCAAAAAAACATAAAAATCCTAAAAATCCCCAAAAATATGTAAAAACATAAAAAACCCATAAAACCCCAAAAAACCCTTATATATCCTTAAAACCCTAAAAAAAATTAAAATCCATAAAAATGATAAAACCCTTAAAAGATATTAAAAACCCTAACCCCACCCCACCCCTAAAAATCTGTAAAAATCAATAAAAACATTAAAAAACCCAAAAACCACATAAAAACCCTAAGAGACTAAAAAAAATTAAAAACCATTAAAACCATAAAAAATTAATAACTATAAAAACCATAAGTCCCTAAAATTCAAAATAAAACCTAAAAACCCTAAAGCCGCTCAAAATCCCTAAAAACTCTAAAAACAATAAAAATCTCTAAAAATGTAAAAACCCTAAAAACACTAAAAACCCTATAAAAACTGAAAAACAAAAAATAAACACTTAAAACCCCTAAAACCTAAAAGATGATAAAACCCATAAAAACCACAAAACCATAAAAACCATAAAAATCATTAAAACCCCTAGAAACATTAAAAACCCATAAAAACCCAAAACCACAAAACCTCTAAAAAACATTTATACCCCTAAAAATGTTTAGAATTATAAGAACCCTTAAAACCCTCAAAACATAAAAAATACCTAAAACCAAAACAAAACATAAAACAATAAAAACACTAAAAACCATAAAACCCCTCAAAATCAATAAAAACTATAAAAACCCTAAAAACATATAGAAATCCATAAAAACATAAAAAAACTTCAAAAACCATAAATCCCCAAATAAAAACTAAAAAACATAAAAAAATTAGACCTCTTGAAAACCCTAAAAATTCTCAAACCCCTTAAAGACCTGAAAACCCCTAAAAACCTAAAAACAATAAAATCAATTAAGATTATTAAAAAATATAAAAAACCCATAAAAACCCTAAAAACCTCTAAATACTTAAAAAAAATTCAAACCACTAAATTTGATTAAAAACTATAAAACACATAAAACAGTAAAAAATCAATAGAATCCCAAAAACACAAAATAAAAAAAAAAACCTAAAACCCTAAACCCCCTAAAAAATCCTTCAAAACCCTAAAACATATAAAATCCTAAAAATCCCTAAAAAACCTCAAAACAAAAAAAAAGTTCAAAAAGACTTGAAACCCTTGATACGTGATCTAAGACCCAATTGTAAGTTTCCAAGGACCATTGTTTAACATTTGATTATTAAGAACCTAGATCTTCATAAAAAAACAATTGAGAAAGACTATAAATGGTGGAAATAATGAAGAAAGGAGACAATAGGTCAAGGCATAACCCAAAAAGAACTTGTCTCTAATAAATCTATCCACAAGATGTATCAAAGGATGACTGATCCTTTAATAGGTCAATAATAAAGAAATAACACTGAGGATATAAGAAAAACTCATAATAATAACATTACCGTCATTCGTGGTGTTGAAAGAATACAAGGGGTGGCTATTTATAGACAAAGAGTGATAAAAAAAATACTAACACCTAGTTTTCAAAGTAAAAAAATCCTAAATGTTGCTTATGACCATTTTGGAACGTGCCAATGCCTTTAACAGACAAGTATAACACCCATTTATAATGTGAAGACTACTAGCCCACCACTATTGACAATGAAGATTCCATGTTGGGGTGGGCTTAAATTCATATTACACCATGGGATGGGTATTTAAAATCATTTTTGGACCTCAATTAATGTATATATAGTATCATATTATTCAACCAATAAATTGTATTTGGGATTCCCCTTATAATTCCATGATTAACTCATTTATTTCCTCAATCATTCTATTGGATCACTCTCTTATCAGTGGGCCACAACTCCTCACAACATGAATTTTAAATTCATGTATATTCTGACCTCCTCATCAAGTCTTCCTTTAACTCCTTGATGCCCATGTGTTTTATGATTCTCATCATCCCCTCCCTCCTAAAAATAATTCATCCTCAAATATGAAAATTCAATTAGAGAAATATTATCAAAATTAAAGCTGACATTGACATTTTCTTACTTAACAGGTAACCGAATATTATTATCATTATCATTGATCTTCTCTAAGACTAGGTATTTTTCATCTCTTAAAGGATGAAGTTTTGATTTTCATTGCTTTAAGAACCTCTCTTTTAGAAATTGTTTTCCATACAAAACCACCTAGATCAAATGTAGCTTGTATCCAACACTTCCTTGATCAATCACCATATTCTTGTAACAAAGAAACTATACAATAAGGCATTGATGGGTTAAGAGATTTAATGGTAAAACATTCTCCAGTTTGATATAATCATGAGAGTTGCCCCCAATAAAGATATGTTTGTCTCTCTTTTTCCTGGAAATAAACTCACCTTTTCCCTCAACAGTCTTATTTTTACTCTTATTTTCATTATTGTTTTCAACTATTTTCATTCCCCCATTTCTTTTGATATCACTCATAACTTGTTTTTAACAATTTATTTTTCAATTCTATTGACTTTTCACTCTTTTCTTTTTATATATTTTCATAATACCTCTATATCCTCACTTGAACTTTATAAACATGAAACGTTCTCATGAGTTTAAGTATAACCTTCATCATGTTTTTCTCGAAAGAACAACGGTTTTTGTATCCATCATGTGTGATGCACCTATAAAATTTTCAAGGCATGTCCAATAATATATTACTAGAATGCATGGGAGAAACATGAAAAATCACTTTATCTTAATACTTCCTAATAAAAAATGGATCTTGTTCTTTTTTAGTCACTTTACCATTCCAACTTTTATTTGATCATTCTAATCTATATGGCCTAGGATTCATATTCATATACAAACCCAATTTATTAACCATCAAACCACTAGATACATTTGTAAAAGTAGACCCATAATTGATCATACGACATAAATTATTATTTACGAGGTATCTAGAATGAAAAATATTCTCCCTTTGATATTGATAATGTTTTACTTTTGGTTGAGCACTTAAATCATGCGATGCCACATGCATTTCTCAATGTCTGAGGTTCTCTATTTCCACATCCAACACACCTCAAGAGGTGGAATTTAGTCTTTTCGTGAGCTAGCACTAAGAACATCTCCACCATCCCAAATAATCTCATTCCTCTTATTTTGGAATTGTGAGAAAAATGTCCAAATATTTGAAATTTAAAACACATCAGTTGATCTAGAAAGAATCATAACACCTATTTTAACATTGGATTCTAGAATGAATGGTTTTGGTTTTCTCACCTCATTTTAATCCATTTTTTATTCCCATATTTGTTCTTGTAGATTGTAATCATTGAAATTGAAATAATATTTATAATCATTCCCACAGCATGTATCATTAATAATTCTTTACTTTACTTGCCTCTTTTATTTAGTAGCAATGTGAAGAATATCCTCAACGTCCCAATAGTGGTCCATGTCCAATATATCCCGATATTGATGGTTGAGTTCATCCAAAAACCTTTTTGTGGTAGCATATTTCTCCTCATTAATAATTTTAAAATCCTGATGATATCCCTATATTTTTTATACTCATAAACACTTATAGATACTTATTTTATACCCTATAACTTGAGGAAAAAATCACTATAACAGTGGCTTGAAATAAAACTCTTACACATTACCAATTTCATCTCCTCCCAAGGGAGGATGGGTATTTCACCACTTTTTCTTAAAATAATTTATATTTGGTCCCACCAAATACTATAATAGTCAGTGAATTAGATAGTTACAAACCTCACCTTATTTTTATCTAAATAGTTTTTACACTGAAAAATATGTTCTACCTTTCATTCCCATTCTAGGAACGTTTTAGGATCATTCTTACCTTGTAATAAAGGAATCATTAAATTTACACCTCCAATATCATTGGGTTTCCTCCATGATGGTTTATTTCTCCAAATTGGTAACTCATGAAAATCAGATAACTCATCCTCTTCTTCAATTAATCTCCTCCTTGGTGGTGCTCTAGAATTGAAATGGGATTTCAATTAATCCTCTTATTCTTAAATGACCCTCTTCTATTTCATTGGATTTACTCACCCCTGGCATTTAAGAATCCATAAATAAAACACAAAGAGAAATAAATATAGACCTCACACACACCCTCTCATGTTTCCACTCAAAAATATTATGTTCATTCGTGTTTCACTCAATTTTGGGGTTTTTAACAAAATTTAACACTCTTTATTTTACCATTTTACTTGATCATTTTAGCATCATTTCCAAATTCCATTAAATATATAGTATCATTGGTGTTTTTCAATCTAGAACTATAATTAAATATAAAAATAAAAATATAACCAAGAGGAAAATTTGGGAATGGGAAGATAAAATATTAGTAAAAATAATAAATGGATGTAGTACTCAAGATGATGGAATTGTTTTCGAGAATTTATTTATTATTTAGGGATATTTTTTTAATAAATATCATAACAACAAGATGAATTTTCAATATGTAAAAGTAAGGGAACCAATAATTTGAAAGATCAAATGGAATCAAAGTTAGTGTTGTGTTTTAACATCCTACCCCCTCCAAATTGATTTGAGAAGTGATTAGAGATATACTAGTCTATAGGTGACAACCCCAAGACAACAAAGGCACAAAATAAATTCCAAGGGACTCGTAAACAGTTGGGGGAAAAATACTACAATTTAAAAAAAGACTAAACTAATGATAACCATAACTACATGACTTCTTAATGATATATGTGTAAGAAAATTAAATTCAATACAAGAATTAACCAAAATATAATATTAGAGTGAAAACAGAATCAATGTGACATAACCAATGGAACTAAATGATAATAAAACCAAAATAAACAAAATACACCCAAAACAACTCCCAATCTACTCCAAGATCCAAATCCAAATGCCCAACCCAATGTATCAAGAAGCTTCACTAAACAATTGAGATACCTTACCATTACCTGGATCTCGATATATAACATCTACAAATGAACCATAGTTCACAATCAAGGGTTGAGTATAAAAATCAGTAGGATTTACCCAATGAATTCCAACACATGACACTAGGATTTAACAAATTAAAAAATTTATATAAATAGTTTAAAAAATTTAAAGCAGTTTATATACAAACAAAATAGTTTTCCAATAAAAATAATCTAAAAACCTTAAAAATAGTTTTTCACTTAATATATAATTAACTAACACAAAAAAAATTCAATGAACATAAATAAAATATTTTGAACCACTTATCAATTTATTATTTGGAATAAACATCTCCATGTACTTAAATATCCTAACCAAAAATACACACACAACCTTGGTGTTAAATTTGATGGACTAACTTCACATCCATACTCCTTCCATTTGATGAAGATATTTCGCTATTATTATCCATCCCATTCAACTCATGCCCAATAATTATTACCAAATCACATCAAACCATTTCAATAAAATCATTTCAAAAAATAGTTTAATTACATCAAACAAATATAATTTTAAATTCATTATTTTAAAATTTTAAATGATGTATTCCAAAATCCATCCAACTCCCATGATTTCCAAAACCATAATTAAAATGAGAATTATTTCAAATCAAACCATAATTTAAAAAAACATGAAATTAAATAAATTTTAAATAAATCCTTCAAGTTATATTTAATATTAGTTGATAAAGATTCCACCTATCTATAAAGATTATATAAAAATAAATAATGGAATAATAAATATAACAAACTGGATAAAATCTTAAATATTTTAACTTAGATCTCATTCCATTCAATAAAAAAACATATCCCATAAATATGTACAAACCACAACATGTATATATACCCAATGAACTATATCTATGATTATAAAATATGATAGGAGAAGATATCTAAGTAAAATGATGAAAAATGAATACTTACCAATGAAATAGGGATTCCACACTTACATTTTCCTAGGAATCACTCCTAGATAGAAAGGAATTGTCTCCACCACATTTGGAGGAAGTGGAATTTATGTTAGATCCTATTTAGGTGGAAATGAGTGTTTTAGGGGGTAAATAGTATTAGATACACAATTTTAGGATCAAAATTTCCATGGTTCATGGTTAGGGTACACGATTAGGCAAACTGTGTACTAACCATGCATGAGAAACCACCTTCAAACACAAACCACATGATTTTGTAGCATAGTCATATAGACCATGCGCCGAATATGTTATATTGTAATATCCAACATTACATGGTTTCTATTAGGAATAATCTTGGTTTGGCCAAACTATGAACCTAACCATGTGCCTCCCTAGTGTCCACTATTTTAGTTGCACAGTTTCTTGGAGGCATTTCATAGTTTCTTCTAAATATTCTTAAACTTTTTGACTTCATAAAATCCTAAAAAACATTCCAAATATACTAAGAACCTCAAAAAACATAACCCAATAATTTTATGAACTTAAAATACCTAAATAAAGGGTTAAGTTCCTGAAACTATGGGTGATACATTCTCCCCATCATTGGTCATTCTATCCCCAAAAGGTAGAAAACTAGAGTTTTCCATGAAGTGTTTTGTCCATTAATTCATCATTTCCTTTTCAGGTACCAAATTTTCCTAAAAAATAATACCATGTTTCTATAAAATGTACACTAAACTGATAATTTTACCATGAAATAAATTCTCTTGTCTATCCATAATCTGCACTGGCATGTGAACCACAGTAGTTATTAGATCATGGTCAATGTGATCCCATCAATTTAAATTGTTAGCTTTAGGTTGATAATTCTTCAATTGAGATACATGAAAAACATTATGAACTGAAATTATCCTTCTATTCAATGAAAAATGATATTACACTTAAACCACTCATTCAAGTATCCCTAAAGAGACTATGTATAGATGATATAGCTTTCCATAATTATCAAAATGACGATACCCATGACTTGGATAGATTCTCAAGAAAACGTGATTAGATAACTCAAATTAAAACAACCATCTATGATGGTATTAAAAATAATTATGATGAATCTATTGAATATACATCTTCTTTCTAATAAACTGAATCTTCTCTATATTATATTTCATAATGCCTAGTCCCACAAGTAAATTCTTACATGTTTACACCCGATAAATTGGAAAACTATAATAAAACCCATAAAATGCTTTAAAAAGAGATATATGTATTAAGGTCTGATAATTTTTTTGTATTATAACTCCACTAATGGTATGTGATCCTCCCATGAGCCACTAAAATGTATTGAACATGCCCTAATTATGTATTAAATTGTTTAGATCATCCTTTTGAATATCCCATCAATTTGAGGATGGTATTCCGTGATCACAATCAATTGATTCCTATGGGTTTATTGAAATGATTCCCAAAAACAAAATTTAATCCTGGTGTCTCTGTCAGATACAATAAACATCGGAACACTATGACACATTAAAACTTATTGGATATAGATTTTTAAAAATTCCTCCACCATATTGGATTTATGAATATAGATGAAATGGGCCAAATTTGTTGGCTGATCCACTATCACCTATATGGAATCATGTTTATGAACCACCCTTGGTAGAAATATTTAAAAATCTATAGTTATCTACTCCCATTTCTACATGGTAATTAGTAAATACATTAGCATACCCACTTATTGTTGGTGATCTGCCTTAACCTAATGATAGACGAGGTATCTCAAAACAATCTCATCCACCTTTATTTTCATTCTGACCTACTAAAACTATTCTTTAAATTCATTATACATTTTTTGTAATCTAAGATGAACAATCCATCTCAAATGGTGATAAGAATTAAGGGGTTGTTCATGACAAGCCAATGGTATGGCCACCTTATCTTTAAACCAAAACACTAATCTTCTTTCAAGATATCATCCCTCAATGGTCTCCACACCATTTAGTTTTGACCTCATAAAAAAACATTTAGAAACAGATGTCTGTGCCTCTTTAACCTTATCTATAAAATTAAAAATAAATTAAACTAGAAATTCAATAGAAACACTACCTCAATCCTCATAATCTAAGTGAATGTTGGTAATCACTGACATTAGATGGAATTGATCTAAAAACTCCTTTACAAACTGACTGTATTAATTTCTTCTAAATGCATCCTCTATAGATTTCCCTTTACCTAGTGTATACATTAAGATAAATTCAAACATTTTAATACACCCCATTTATCTTCTTTATCTCATATTCAAATATCATTGTGATAAAATGTGTTCCAAGCTATTATGATATGTAAACACCATGAATTTTTCACTAAAAAGATAATGATTCTATGTCTTCAAAGAATGAACCGCATTAGATAATTATAAATCTTGTTATAGGTGGTATTTATCATTAAACTATAACTACATAGATCCATAAGAACCAAAATGATATATCTGAATTATAACACACCCCAACCCAAATCCCGAAGCATCAAAATACACCACATAGCCTTGTCCTAATTTTGGAAATATCAAGACTGGTGTTGTTGTATGATGAATATTAATCTCTTTAAAATAATTTTAAAAATGATAATTCTACTAGAATGGATCACTTTTCCGTGAAAAATGATTCATTTGTGAAGCTAGTCATGAAAATTTCCAAACAAAACATCGACAATAACCAGCCATGCTAAGGAAACTGTGTATCTCAAATACATTCTTCAGACATTTCGAAGAGATCACAAACTCTATATTTTTTGGATCTATAGAAACACCTTTTCTAGATATAACTTGGAAAATTAAACATACATATTATATCCAAAAATTACACATTGAATGTTTTACATACAAATGATGATCCCACATGATACCCTTCACTATCACTAATTGTTTCTCATGATCAACCTTTTTCCTAGAATAAACCAGTATGACATCCCAAAATACCATAAAAAATAATCCATATACCTTTGAAATATTAGTTTCAAAAATGAAATAATTCAATGCGTGAATTTTTAATATTTAAGGGAATAACAACATACTCAGAATTTTCATATCTACTTTTGATAGTTGTGTTTGGAATATCCACCTTTCAAACCCACAGTTGGTGATATCCCAAATGAATGTCAATTTTAGAGAACTATTCTGCTCCCTACAATTGAAAAAACATGACATCAACTCATATAAGAGGATACCAATTAATTATTATAAATTAATTAATATTATGTTAACACACACAATGTCTAAGATTTATATCCTCTTTTTTTATAAAAAAAATTAATCGGTGCTGCCCATAGAGGCGTACTTGGACAATTGAACCATTTTATTTCAGACTCTTACATATATAATTTGAATTTTATTAATTATATTGGTGACATATGATAAAATATAAGTGAGATAATAATATTAATTGGTAGGAGATTAATCAAAAAATACAATTCTCCTATTGGTGGAAACCTTGATAAATTATCAGAAAAAACATCATGAAATAGATCAAAATTTGTTGTAAAACTGTTATTCTCGATCTCATCCCCTAATAACAAGGTTAATGATACCAACTGGTATGAGATAGTTATAAATAATGGTGCCAAAAATCTTACCCCACCTTCCTTTACATTAAAATTCTCTCTAAAGAGATGTTTTACACCATCTTCGGTTGTAAAACTATCCCTCTGGGTATAATAGTTGATGTGATCATTGAAAATTTTCAACCAACACATACACATTATTAAGTCATAGAAATCCATATCAAGCACAAATAATTATGAAAGGAATTTATACCCATCAATGTTAATAAAAAATTCTTTGAACACAAAGTTTCAAGATTATTTTTTTCCAAGTGGAGTTTGAATTTTCAAAAAAAAAGAGGGCATCATCTCAACATGAAAACCCTAGAAGATAAATAGTATGAGAAGAAATAAATGATTTTTATGCACCCATATCAAATAAAATATTTCATAAGGTAAGCATTCAAAATAAGATCACCTCTCACCGTTAAAGGTCCTTATTATTCATCCCATATCACTTTCTCAAATCCTTACAATTGTTACTTGCAACACTTTTCTATTTGTTACCCTACTGATATTTCCCTGGTTGCAAAGTCAATGTATTTCTATAATCTCTATAGTTTTCTTGGATTTTCTGGTGTGATATGTTCTATTTCACTCATCTTATAAAATAATACATTGATTGAGAATCATGATACACGTCTTGATAATATGACCTCAAATCACTATGATTATAACACATTAGATGTATCATATTGTGAAAATTGTGACATTCTCTAGGTGTTACTATAAAATATCAACTTATGGTATTAAAATGACCACATTTAAAACAATTGTGTGTTACCATTGGAATAGGAGGAAGATTCACTATTCCTATCATCTTATTTTGAGTCGTACTTCCACTTTAGAAATAAGGATCCCTCTTCTTCTTATTACCAACATTAGATTTACCACTAGTTCCCATATGTATTAACAGGATTCCTCCAACTGTATTTCATGGGATATCCATTTCTTCCACTTTTTCTCTTTTTAAAATATCTGTATAATTTGATATACAAAGCACATAAATATTTTAGAGAATCTATGGCCTCTTCCCCAATTCAAAAATATATGCATTTAGGGACACCCTTGCTGTGAATTATAGTGAAAAGTGGTCTAAATTAATAAAATTATCCACTTAGTTTGTCACTATGTGGTTCTCTTACTTCCAGATGAAGAATTATACTATTATTACAATCTATAAAGTATGAAGATATAATTGTTTCTTAATAAATTCTTCAAAATTGTCCCAGGTCATTCTATGGTCCAATTTATCTAGAACTACTAAATCTCATAACTAGAATATAGGATCTTCTAGAATGTATGTTTCCATATTCACCATCAACTGACCTAGTGTTCCAAGGAAATTTCATATCTGATTCATCCTATTTTTCTACAATTCCATCTTTTCTGAATTTGAATCACCCCGCAAGATGGGTGGATTCTACATTTGGAACTAAACTGAATGATATATTTTCCATGGTTCATTATTTTAGTTTTCTTTTTCCATAGACATAAATTACTAGAAATTACTCTAAAGAAATTGTTGGTTCACCTGTGGATTAGGTGAAACCACATTCTCAGCAACCACTTCTGGTTGGTTTCTATATTTCCTACTCAGTTCTATTCATAATTACCAAAAGAAAACTTCATTTAGTATCACTTTCTATAAATTAAAGGCTTAACAATTTCAAAACATACCATATCATAGATATCACAACAAGGATTTCCAAAATTCAATAATTTCCACTTTCCATCCATTTTTGAAAATTCCACCATACTTTTGAAAATCAAACTATTTTCAAATATTTTAAAAAATAAACACTTTTCACCAAATAATATATCATTACTCAATATGAATTATGTAATTTTAATGGGAATTAAATTATATCAATGCATTTCATTCTCTTATCATTGGATAATCCCATGATGATGAGGTTAAAACTCCTAAAGTGTCTCAAAACACTCATTTACTCAACTCCCTGGTGACATTAATTTTAGAATGATGTGGTTAGTGACACATTTTTATGTTTTACATTTCTGGTTCTAACATCCCTATCTCCTTTCTACATTCCTAAGATATAGATCAACATGAATTCAAATTAGGAGATTAAGGAATTTTATTCCATCTGTAACACCTCACCCATCCTAATTGTCTTTAGATGTGATAGGGGAGATACTTGGACTTAGGTGACATCACCAAGAAACCAAAGGCATGAAATAAATTCCAAGGGCCTCATAATGAGTTGGGGGATGATTTTACATTTTAAGAAAAAATAACCATATTATCTAATGATAACAATAATAATAAAGGTTATTAAGGATGTATGAGTACCAAAATGAAATCCAATACAAGACTATCCCAAAATACAATATTAGAGTACCAGAGGAATCAATGTGACTTAACCAATAAAACCAAATGATAAAAAAAAAAATACACTGACGACACCACCAACAAATCCCATTATTCTCCAAGATCCAAATCCACATGACCAACCCAATTCCCAACCCAAGTTATCAAGAAGCATCACTAAAGAACATAGATACCTTTCTTTTACCTATGTATCGATATATAACATCTGCAAACACAAAATAGTTCCTATGTACGGGGAGAGTACAAAACTCAGTAGGATTTCCCCATTGACTTAACAGCTCACTACAATAGGATTTAACATGTTATAACATTTATATAAAACATTTTAATAACAATTTAATGTATTTTATATCCATGTAAAATAGTTTTCAAAGAAAATATATCAAAAAAGGATTAAAAACCATTTTTGTGTGGAATACATCAATAAATAATACATTAATTTTTCTAGGAACAATAAAAAATATTTTAACCATTTCTCAATTTTTTATTTAGAATAAAAATTTACATATCCACAAATATCCACAACACAAACACACACACAAGCTTGGTGTTACCATTAATGGTGGTTCTTCACATCCAAACACCATCCCTTCGATGGTGGTACTTCATGACCATTAAACATGCCATTCAACTCATGACCAACTATTATGGCCAAATCATATCAACCCATTTCAATAAAGTCATTTCAACTAATAATTTACTTTCCTTAACCACCAATAATTTTAAAATCACCACTTTAAAATTATAAACAACTGTTTTCAAAAAATCCATCCAATTCCAAGGATTTCAAAAACCATAATTCAAATAAGAATTCCATCAAATCACACCATGATTTTCCTAAAATTATTAAAAAATTAAATCAACTTGAAATAATTAATTTAATTTCTAATCAAGAGGATTTGAGTGAGAAAACACCTACCTCTCAAAATTAATCGAAAATGAATAATGACATAACAACTTTAACAAACATGCATAAATATTCAAGATTAAAACATATATCTCATTTCCTTGAATCAAAAAAATAAGATCCCATCAAGATTTACATCGCATATTATGGATCTAATCCCAATTAACTTGATCCATGATTCCAAAAGAGGTAAATAGAACTGATATATGGAAAACAATGAAGAACAAACACTTACCAATGAATCTGGGTCTCCAGCGCACTTGGATTTAACTAATAATCACTATCAGATAAATATGAGTTGTATCCAACACCTTGGGAGGAATATGAATTCCTAATATTGACTATTTAGGAAAAAAACGAGTGTTTTAGGAGGTAAATATAATTTTACCCATAATTTTAGGATCTAATTTTCAATGGTGCGTGGTTAGGTTGCACAGTTAGGAAAATTTTGTGCTAACAGTGCAGAAATCATTGCCTCCAAACAAACCCATGTGGTTGGATCACACGGTTATAAAAACCCTGTACCAACCATGTTTTACCCCACTATCTATTATTTCATGGTTTCTACTAGGCATCCATACAATTTGGACAAACTGCAAGCCTAAATGTGAACCTCCCCTGTGTCCACTATTTTAGTTTCAAGGTTTCTTATAGGTGTATCCCAATTTTTACTAATTTTTCTCAAACCATGAAGCTCCATAAAATACTCAAAAACATTCCAGATATTCTCAAAACCTCTAAAAACATAACCCAATAATTTTATATACTTGAAATACACAAAACAATCTTATCTAAATTAAACTGGTGGTGATAAATGTGTTATCTTAAAATTGTAGAATTCATCACAAAATTTCAACAAACTACATATATTGATTTATATATTTGATTTCAATGATTGCATATCAATAATAAAATTACATTATTGACTACAGGATTGATATACTGCAAGAAAAAAATGATTAAGAAATGATGTTTTTAGGTGAAGAATAAAATGGACCAGAATTGATGTCCACCCAATTTAAAAAGAAAAGAAGATGAAAGATGCGATAAAAAATGATGAACTAAATTTTATAAAAATTGGTATTTGATACCACATTATACATGATCCAAGACCCACAAGAATGTATCCATGGAGCATTTTTTAAATGTTCAAATGTTAGGTACCTGAATCTTCACTATAAAATAAGTGAGAGGGTCTATAAATGGTTGAAATAAGGTTGAAATGAGAGAGTTGGTTAAGGAATAACCCAAAGAGAACTTGTATAAAATAACTCTAACCACAAGATGACATAATTTATAATCAATACATTTATATGTAAATAATTAATCGAGAACACAAAGGTTGTAATCAAAAATCACCATAATAACATTACCTTATTTCATGATTTTTAATGAGTACAAGGTGGTGTATATTTATATCAAAAGAGTGATAAAAAATACTAACACCTAATTTTAACAGGTCAAAAGGCATAAATGATTATTTTGAGAATTTTGGAACATGCACATTAATTTAAGGGACATGTATCACACCCTTTTACAAAATAAAGACAGTTATACCCCTAATTTTTACTTTGAGGATTCCATGGTGTGGTGGACTTGAAATTCAGAGAACACTATTGGATAGGTCATTAAAAGCATGTTTGGGCATTAATTAATGTAAATATAGTCTTGGATTCTTCCCCTTAGAAAGGGTATTGCGCCACACCTTGGAATTCTATGATTAACCCATTTAAGGCCTCATTCATTATCTTTTCCTACTCCCTTATCATTGGCCCACCAACTCTAAGAATTTTTTCCTGTACAATCATGCACCTTACTATCTTCTTATCAAGGCCACCCTCAACTCCTTGATGACCATGGGTGCCGTAATCCTCCTCAAACACTAATAATTCATTAAAAACCTAAAGCCACATAGACCAATAACAAACCAAAAAACTCTAAAATACCTAGAAAACCCAAAAAAATAAAAAAAACCCTCAAAATACAAAAAAAAACTAAAACCCATAAAACCATAAAAATACCTAAAAAAGAAAAAAATACCAAAAACCCTGAAAACCCCTAAGAAAACCTAAAAAAACATAAAAACACTTAAACCCTAAAAAAACCTAAAAACACTAAAAACCCAAAAATACATAAAAATACCTAAAAACCATAAAAACCCATAAAAATGTTAAAACCCATAAAAATCATAAATACCCTAAAATAAACTAAAAACTCTAAAAACCATTTAAACCCAAAAAATAATTTAAAAAACCCTGAAACCCCAAAAAACTATAAAAAATCTAAAACCACTAAAAAACCTAAAACATCTTAAAATCCCAAAAAACCATAAATATACTAAAAATACCTAAAAACATAAAATACTTTAAAATACCTTAAAACCCATAAGAAACACAAAATACCCAAAAATATGAAAAACCCCAAGAAAACCTAAATAACAAAAAACCCTAAAACCCCTAAAACGTTATAAAACATAAAAACCAATAAAAATACTAAAACCCCATAAAACTTATTAAACCCCTAATAATGTTAAAAATAGTATGGAGATATTGGTGAGAGCTATCCCATGGAACTTTTAACTATGAAGGTCATCGTGCCTTACCCTCCCCCTTGCAGGGGAAAGATCTTTTCCATCTCTTAATGGATAATAGAATTCCTTCAATCGTTTCTCTATCTCAGATTTTCTACCCCTGTTTCCTTGTGTGGATCTTTTCCCTAAAGTACCTGACATAATTTATGGTCATCTGAAACTTCCCCTCATGATTACAATGTTCAATAAGTACTCGCCCCTCCATTGATTGATGTTGATAGCTCAATTTATTAGTTGACGACCTTCTGTGGAATCTTTTGACTGGTTCATTTTCAGATCTTGGGGTATTCAGGACCGAGCTATCATGGGGTTATTCGACGACCACCATATTATGATACACATTGTTATAGAGGAGTATTTGATCCTCGCTTGGTCTGCAAGCCCTCAATGCTTCAACAGTATCAAGTTATTCTTTCTCAAGTGGAGTTTTGATCTTCAAATGAACTGTAATCCTCTAACAACTACTACATGGGTGAGGTTTCTAGAACTTCCACTTCCAATTTCAAAATATGTCTATTATTTGTATTCTTGGGATATTTGTGGGATGAAATCTAAGTTCAAATATAAAGACGCATGCAGTTTTACATCTTGTCTCTCTAAGAGTTTTTGTTCTGGTAGATGTGTCTATAGCACATGTTGAGTTTTTGTGGATTGTTTTTGGTGAGGAGTTTCATTACAAGAAACTGATACTCTTTGAATCATGGGTGGAGTTATGTTATGTTTTCAAGAATCTGGGTCTCTCCAACATGGATTTTACATGTGATAGCAGAAGCATCAGAGGTGTGGGGATGGATTGTGGGGAGTTTGATACAGGAGGAAAGTATACTAGTGAAGAGAAGTCTATATATATGAAGGTATGTATAGGTTTTGGGAACCTAAATCATGATATGATTTCTAGGCAAGACAAGGGGGTGTTGGAATATGAATAATGAAAAATGTGAATTGATTCTATTTTGTACTATGGTGATAATGGTTTGTATATTTTAGGGGTATTGTGGGCTACTACAGGTGTCGTGGGCCTATCTATTTAGGTGGATGATGTGGAGTATGGATAGACACCGCATCCTGCTATACGGTCTCCCATCTTGGAGACTTACCTGGTATTTTTAAGAGAGGTAAGTGAGACTGCATATGGGTTGGTTGATACTATGAAAAATGGTAGTGTGATGTAGTCCCAAGTTTGCATCTCTTTGTGAAACCATTTTGCAAGTTGGAGTCTGAAGATTAGGGGTATGAGTATCATCAATAGAGGGAGTATGTAAAATAGGGGATCATTTCTACCCCTGATATAGTGCCTAAAATGGTTGCCGAAATTGGAGAGGTGATGGGGGATTCTTCCACCAAATAAACACGGAATCCATTACAGGTTACATAAATTAATCCGATGGCCTATGAATTTTTTAGTAGACTTAAATCTTACTTGAGTATTGCTACTCCATCTAAGGCTAAGATAAGGTTGAATATATCTTTCCTTTTGTGTTGTTTTGTTCCCATTCTATTGGGTGATGTTTCTCCTGGTAATGTGAGGGAAACATTCAATGATGTGAGGGATAATTTTTGGCTTGTAATGTTTAATTGTTTTGGTCAGTAGAAGAGTGAGGTGCAGGTGATTCCTCTGTATGCTTATATTGAAATTCTGCAGAATATAGTGTAGGATATAACTATTATCTAAACCTCTTATGATGAGCATGAGAGAATTAAATCACACCATGATGCTTCTGCTAGTTATTATGGAAGGCATGTGGTTCAAATGACTTCTTTTGTGGTTGATTTGAATTTATATAATTCTATGTCGTTGTTTGTCTCTGGGTCCACTTTAATGGATGTTGTTTCTCATGATTCTGTGAGGGTGGTGTCTGAGGGGTTCAATGATATTTCTCTTTTTTGATGAACTTATTTTGATAAGCATGAGCAGAGAGAGGTACAAGACTTTCTGAATGTATGTGTAGGGAATGTACAGTGTGAAGTGAAGGTTGTGCCTCTGAATAACTGTTCTAGACTGGTGCAAAGTTTTTGGGTTGAGCAGGACCAGAATGAGGTGCAGGTCATTCATCAAAATAGTGGTGGTGGGATTGATCCTAGTGCAAGGACTATGGTGAGGGAGGTGTAGGACTTTCATTTGATCCCGTGCACTGGGAAGGATGGAGAAAACTAAGTCAGCATAGCATTGATGGGCATGATGAAAGTTCTGGGTATGAGGATTGCATAAATGACTAGAGGAAACCAGACTGGTATGCATGTGATGACCTGAAATAGGCTCAGGACTTGTAGTTGGTCTCAATGGATCAGTAAGGACTTCATCTAAAAAAAACCTCAATGTCTATCTCTGAGAGATATGGCCCTGGAGGACATCAATTTGTACCCATAGTTATGGGTGGATATTTATGAGGATCACAACAAGGATGGTGGAAGAAAAAATGGGTCCTTGAGCATGACTAGTGATGGAATTTTACATAGGAAAGAGAATGTTCCAGAGTGTTTCATCTCTGGTCCCCCTAAGGGGAGGCCAAGGAAGGACTGCTTCACTTTGCTGAAGCCCATGACTACCAGGGCCTCTTCAAAGTCCCCCAAATAGAATTCTAATAATATCAAGTGAGGGAATCCTGCCAACTTTTCTTCTAGATCTCAGTGTACTTTGGAGCAACAAAGACTTAGGGATAGGTATCTAGCACTATTAAAATATCAAGAGGACTTTGAGAATGGATGAGAGATGATGGATGTTGGTGTATGATCTGATTTTGATTATGGTTGTTCTATTGATCCTATTGAAATGTATTTTCTGGCATTGGGTTGTTTTGGCCTAGACTTTTTTTTGTTATGTTCTTCCTTTACACTTTTTGTGAAATTTTGGGGGGCCAAGCATGCTTGGTCCCATGCATTCTTTTCTGTAATATTCTTAAAAAACAATAAAAAATATTAAAAATATTAAAAAATAAAAAAATCCAAAAACCATAAAAACCCTAAAAACCTTAAAATCCTAAAACCCATAAATGTCCATAAAAACATTAAAAAATCCCAAAAATTCAAAAAAAGCCCAAAAAATCCATAAAAATAGAAAAACCCCTAAAAATAATGAAAACCCATAAGAAAACCTTAAAAACATAAAAACACTTCAAACCCCTAAAAAGCTAAAATGCTAAAAGCACCAAAACCCATTAAAACCCCTAAAAACCATAATCAACCTATGAAACCTAAAAAATTATTAATATCCATAAAAACCATAATTACCCACTAAAAATATTAAGAACCCTTTAAATTCCTAAAAAAATTAAAAACACAAAATACATTAAAAACCCAAAAAAAACTCAGAAAACCCACCATAAACACCTAAAAACATAAAAACCATAAAAACCATAAAACCCCTGAAAACCCTAAAAAAACTCCTAAAAATCATAAAAATAATAATAACCCTAAAAACATAAAAATATTACATTAATACTTAACCCCCCAAAAATGTAAAAAACCATAAAACCCCTGAAAACACTGATGAAAACATTATGAAACTAAAAACACTTAAAACCCATAAACCCCCTGTAAATGATAAAACCCCTAAAACCCTAAAAACCATATAACACCTAAAAACCTTACAATCCCATCAAAATCTTAAACCCCACTAAAAACACTAAAAACCCTTTAAACCCCCAAAACATTAAAAAAACACTAAAAACATTAAAGACCCTAAAAACTCCAAAAATCACTAAAACCCCAAAAAATAATAAAACCATAAATTCCAAAAAACCACTCAAAATCCCCAAAAACCCTAAAAAACATAAAAATACAAAAAATACCCAAAATCCCTAAAAACATAAAAATCATAAAACCTTGAAAACCCCTAAGAAAATCATAAAAACCAAAAAACACTTAAAACCCTTAAAAACATTAAAGTGCTAAAAACCATAAAAAACCTCAAAACCTAAAACCCCTAAAATACCTAAAAACCCTAAAACCCATAAAAACATAGAGAATCCCTAAAAATATCTAAAAATATGAAAACCCCTAAAACCACTAAGAAACCATAATAAAACCATAAAACGTTAAAAAACATCAAAATCATAAAAAAATGATGACAACCTTAAAAGACCATAAAAATTATTAAACCACATGAAAACATTAAAAAATAGTAAAAACCAAAAAAACCAAAAAAACCCAAAAAATTCATTAAACACACTAATAACTCAAAAAACTATTTAAAATATTAAAAATATTATATAACCGTAAAACCCCTAAAAACTCACATAAAACCATAAAACCCCAAAAAAACCATAAAAATGAAAAACCCTAAAAACCCTGATAATCCGTTGAAACCCTAAAAAACCCTAAAATCCGTAAAATCCCTAAAAACCGATAATTTTGTAAGAAAATCCTAAAACCCTCAAAAAACACCCGAGTTTGTAATCCCCCCATGTGACATCTTCCTTGTCGATGCTCTTTTTTATATATTTTTTGGGGGGCCAGGTTCACCTGGTCTCGAACCTCTTTCACCCCTAAAAACTAAAAACCACTAAAAACAAAAAAAAAACCCTAAATCCAGAAAATCCCTAAAAACCATAAAAACCATAAAACCCAATAAAAACCTTAAAAACCATAAAAACACATAAAAACCAAAAAACAACTAAAATATTTTAAAACTCTTTAAACCCCTAAAAATATAAAAAACACTAAGAAACCATAAAAACCATCAAAAATTACAAAAATCCCCCTAAATAACCAAAAAAACCAAAAAACCAAAAAACCCTAAAAACACTAAAAACCATAAAAAAATAAAAATCCTAAAAAAGAAACAAAAATCCCTAAAAAAATAAAAAAACAGTAAAAACCCTTCGGAAACCATGAAAACCTGAAAATAGTTGAAACCCCTAAAAACCTAAAAAACACTAAAAGAACTAAAAAAACATAAAAGACCTAAAAAATTATAAAAACACCCAAAATCCATAAAAACCCTATAAACTATTGTAGGGTCCTGAAAATTACACAAAGGAGAATGAGAATCCCCTTTAATCCAAGGGAGATTCTACCCAATTTCCCCTCAAAGAATTGGGGAAACGTGTGGAGATTACTCAATGGATGGCACAAGATGAACCGGTCCGCAAACCGGTCCAATGATAATGGTACGCGGATGGTTCTTCAAAGCACCCCCTTCGTGGACCTCTATCGTTCATGGAACAGAGGCGGGGATCCTCTGTGGGCGCGAAGCAGGATGGGCACCATCCCGTTCCACTATCATGAACCGCCCCAGTTGTGAACCACATCAACTGGCCCGGGACGCATCCATTGTCATTCTCGGAATGGAGGCGAAACCCTGTGCGGCCGCGAAGCACTCCCCGACCTATTTTGGTTCGTGGGGGAGGTGTGTTCAATTCCCCCCGCGAGTTGCAGATTGACCAAGTCATCCGTAAACCGGGTTTCCCGTCATGGACCTCCACAAAAGGTGCCACATGACCACAGATACATCTCTTTCCCCACTCTATAAAAGGAGATGGAGGGGGAAGAGGAAGGGGAGATCGATCAGATTTGGGTGGAAGGATTTCGAAGGAAGGAACTTAGGATTTCGCAAATAGCGAAGTTCCATTTCGCGAACCAGAACAGGTATGAAGCTAGAAATGAATTAATAAGGAACTGAAAATGCATAACAACTGGGTGAACTGCAAACTTAAAATAAAAAATAAAAGAAGACCGCGAACCATGGCCCCTCTGTGGATGCACTCCCAATGGACCAGGGAGTTTATCCCCCTTTTCCAATCTGTCGCACCGCGTAGCACCCAACTACGTGGGTGAAGCCCCGACCGACAAACCTCCGACTAGCGCTGCCCTTGGCCACCGCTGCTCACGTGGACCCCTCTGAGTACCAACCTGGTACATGGTCCGTACCCAGAGCCACAAACCACCCTTGTTCATAGGATTCCCATCAGTCCGTGGACCACCCTGGTTCGTGGACGACCTCTCCAGCCGCGTAACACCTCCCTACGTGAAGGGCAACACCCCTTATAAACCCGTGTGGCCCGCCAGATCCTTTGAAGTTCCCATTCCCCGAGCCAGAAAAAATCCTTCCAATCCGGCATGATCCTTTGCAACCCCCTCATTGGCTCATTCATCAGCCCCAAGCCGAGGCCTCCACCAGAGCCACCGGACCCGTGTGATGTAACCTTCAGGTGCATCTGTGCGTCGTTTTGAGTTCACATACCCACGGTAAGAGAGGCCGAAGGGGTTGCTCCGGCCCTTGAGCAGATTCCCATAGCATTCCTGGGTTCACATTCCCATGGCAATGCAGAGTCTGAGCCCGGGATCCCCCTCTCTACCTCTCTACTCACCGGGATGGGGGATTGCACGTCCATTTCCCTTCAGCTCTGGCGGTGGGCACTTCTCCTCTATTCTGGGAGTGAAAGGGAATCCTCCTAGGTGTAAGCCCCTAACTTTTCTTGCGGGAGGTAGCACCCATGAACCTCCGTACTTCCCCGGTTCCAAGGACCGAGAGAAGATATGGACATAGGGGTTTTCGTTACCCTTTCCCTCTCCCACTGGGCTTTGTCACCTTCGGGCTACTCCATGTGTAAGCCCCACTCCACTTCCCACGGACGCACCTTTCACGACGTGATCGTCAGGTATCTACTACCTCTTCTTTCTCACACCGAGCATGACTCATGTGGGCATAGCATAAGCACCAGCACTGACAACATCCTAATCTGAACTACATGGACTTTGATCCTTGTCTCCTAGGAAGGGTACGTAGGAATCCTCCCTGAGGTTCAAGCCCAACAATCTGTCATTCCGACCCCTTTTACGTTGGTTTACCCACACCTTGGTCCACCTTAGAGTGTAAGCCCCATCCTAAACCGAACTATGTGGAATTTTATCCCTATCTCCTAGGCAGGGTACGTAGGAAGCCTCCCCAAGGATCAAGCCCAACAATCGGTCATTCGGACCCCCTTTACGTCGGTTTACCCACACATTGAGCCACCTCAGAGTGTAAGCCTTGTACTAACCCGAACTATGTGGACTTTGATCACTGTCTCCTATTCAGGGTACGTAGGAAGCTTCCATGAGGTTTAAGCCCAACAATCGGTCATTCCGACCCCCCTTTATGTCATTTTACCCACACCTTTGGCTGCCTCATAGTGTAAGCCCCATCCTAACCCGAACTACATGTACTTTGATCCCTATCTCATAGGAAGGGTACGTAGGAAGCCTCCCCGAGGTTCAAGCCCAACAATCGGTCATTCCGAACCCCTTTATGTCAGTTTACCCACACCGTGGGCCGCCTCGGAGTGTAAGCCCCATAACAAAATGAACTACGTGAATTCTAATTCCTCTCACAGGGATATGTAGGAGGCTCGTACCACAGGTTCGATCAAACGCTCAGGTCGTTATCTGTCCCCCCTAGATGAAAATAAACTCTAGAGTTCCTGGTTACAAGGATTTAAACCAGTTCCATCTCAATGATTACAGACTCCTCGAGGTCATTAATCCAACAAGGGATAGTAAACCTCGGGCATAATTGATTCTGAACCCCTGTTTCCAACTGACCATTGCCAACCAGGAGTAATCATTGGATACTATGCTTGGGTATAAACTAAAGATTCAAAAACATATGAATACGTCTTAAATCTATAAGAGAGTCTTGAAACATGCAATAATTCCCCCCAAAAGGGTGTGATGAGCCATACTTCCCATCCTCTCGACCAATGTGAGTTCTTAAACATCGTTGGTCAAACCACCCAGCGAATGCCTGCCTTTGGAAAGAAGGTCCACGTATTGCTGGATATGGAACCGTTGGTTGTTTCGAGTCGAAAACGGTGCACTCGATATGAGTGATTAAGAAGAACCTAATATTCTCTAATAAACCGTTGTGTGGTGCACGTTTTTCCCCCATGATCCCGTCGTGTGCCGCGAGACAAAAAATGGTGAACCCAACGTGAATATTTAACCAAGCATGACAGATTTAACCTAATCCCACACCGTTCCCCCTTTATACTCACAAGGAGGGCCATGAAATGTCATTAATTATGCATGGGGTCATGAGATACTTCTTTGACGGGTTTTCTGTTTGTATTTGATAAAATATTTTACAGGTACCACTCAGAACTCCCTTCGATCCAATGCCCTCGCAAAGGAACTCACATGCGCGTGCTTCCAACAATGCAGTGACCGGACTTCCTCACCAACGAAGGACCCCGTCACCTACACAGCATCTTCAATGCTGGGTCTCAGATGCGTTGATCCAAGATAACCACGTGAACAGTACTCTCCTGACGGTGGAGGTGTCCATGCACGCCCTCCAATCCTCCATGACCCGCCGGTCGCCCGCCCAGCAGCGGCCGCAAAGGCAGATTTAGAAGGCTCCTGTTGCTATCTCAAACCATTTCAGGAGTCTATCCTCGGAACGAGATGACGCGTACCTCCCTTATCTTAGGGAGGTGGATGAGGTCGACACTGAGGACTCCATCCCCGCTGAACGGGGGTTCCGCTCCAAGGCCCTCGCCGGAAGGCGTCATCATGGTCATGCCACGACTCAACATCCTCATGATAAGGAGGATGTTGCCCTGAGGATCCAGGCCCACGCTCCCCGAGCTCCGGCCCCTCGGGCCACCCGACGAGGGCGGAAAACTTACAACCAGAGACCGGCCATCACCCTTTTCCCTGAGGTGGAGCTCCACTTCCCAGTCACAGAGACGTATTGTGAGTAGGCACATACACCAGCCCGCTCCTCCAAAGGCCTCCATCTAGACATGGAGGCATCATACAAGCAGGCACACATCCCCACCAGGATCCATCAAGCCTGTCGCTCACACATGACGGTACCTACCCGGTAGGCACCACTCCCTGCCCAGGGTTGTGAAGCCCACCATCCTGACGTGGTGGAGACCCAGCGCTTATAGGACCATCCCCTAGATGATTATCTTGATGCCTACCATCCCAACATGGTGGTGATAAACAAATCCCGCCATCCATATGTGGCGGAAATTAATAGGCGGGCACATCTCCCTGCCAACAAAATCCACCGACTCGATACGGTGGGATACCAACATATGCAGGGCCAGATCCCTACGGATGCAAGTAAAGTCTGCTATCCAGATGTAGCGGCAAACAGAGAGATAAACTGGAATATTCCAGCCCAGGGGTAGATTCGTTCACCTGCCCCGACACAGGAGAATTTTCAGTACCCACTAACCATTAGAGGACCAGAGCATGATATTCCTACTCCGATACCGGAATGGGCCTTCATACCCATTCCAGAAAAATATGTCTCTCTGTATATCTTGGAAATGATAGAGGAGTAGGTATCGATCCTAGATCATATCTTACAGACTTTCCAGAATGTGATTGCATCAACGGAAACAAGGACTGGGGCCCGTGAGCCCATCTCCCCAATTGAGGCGACTCATATAAGATATGAGATAGCCGCCTCGAAGCAGATCTATATCTCTACTTCCACCCAGGAGGGTCGTCGGCTATATTCCACGATTCAAGGGCAACCGGATCGAGCAGCTTCACTCGTTCCAACTGGGGGACACCCGTCCATCACGGTGGATTCTCCAGAGCAGGCATATATTGATTCTAAAATTAAAGATGTTCTTCAGCATATCCCGACAACATCATGGGACCCAATTATATAGGGACTCAATAGTGAAGACCGTTGTCAACAGAAGATGGTCCCCGCTGCCCGCAAGAAAGTGCCCTGAACGCACCAAAGGCAGACGGAAAATAAAGAGCGGGTTCATGACTCCGCTCTGCTGGAATCTGGGGTTTCCGATGCTGCTAAGCACATATCGAAGGCTCTGAACCCTGCCTACCCATTACCATATTATGGTAGTGGCAGTAGCAGTTGCAAAGGTCCACCCTGCAATGTCTCTACCAACAGCTCTGAAGGTCCTCCCCATAGCACCTGTGGGGGCCTCCCCCACATGCATATAACGATCGATCACAAGAGATTCTCTTCTGATGCGAGTCACGGCAGCCCTCCGCGTGACTAGAAGATCGAGCAGCCAGAAGGTCCTCGACCTTCTGTGGTCGACCCTGAAGGTCCTCCCTAGGGTATACACTGCAAGCACTCTCCATGCAGTGGGACCACAGATTATGATAGTGGTCCTCGCTATCATAGTTGCAAATGTAGAGGACCTCCCCACAGTGACGTTTCATCACGACAAGAAGGCCCTCCCCTTGTCGTGGCCTGCCCTGAAGGTCCTCCCCAGGGGTTAAGTTGCAATGACACTCCGCGCATCCAGGCATTAGATCACGGTGGTAGTCCTCGCCACCATGATAACGAAGGTCCTCCCCGTGGAGACGTCAAGCAACGAGAAGACCCTCCCCTCATTACAGTACATTCTGAAGGCCCTTCCCAGGGTGTACCCCGCAGATATTCTCCCTATAGTAGTTGTAATGGTAGTCCTCTCCATTGAAGTAGCTGTGATGGTTGTCCTCTCCACCACGACTTCCATTACGAAGGTCCTCCCCATAGTGGCCCCAAGCAACAAGAAGGTTCTCCCTTGTCGTAGTGTGTCTTGAAGGTCCTCCCCAGGATGCACATCGAACGTCAAACCATAATGGTCATCCTAACCATGATGGAAGTTGTTGCAAAGGCCCTCCCCGTAATAATGCTACGTGGCCAGAAGGTCCTTCCCTTACTGAGACACACCTTGGAGGTCCTCCCTAGGGTATGCACTACAAAAGTCCACTATGCAGTGAGGCATCAAGCAGTATTGTTAGTCCTCTCCATTGCGGCCGCCATTGTGAAGGTACTCCCCGCAATGATATATCATATCGATAGGAAGGTCCTCCCCTGACAAATCAAGCACATAAAATCCCTCGTATGCTGAGGAACTCAGAAGGACAGGATCAACCATGTCAAATTACCAGCTAGTTTCCAACGACACCCTTCTTTAATCGGGAGACATTCTGGGGCCATGTTCATCTTATGATCCACCTCAGAATTGACCACATGATAATTTTATACTTACCAGTCCCACTGACTTTGACCACACTATCAGTGAGCATCTCAGTTGGGCTGAAAAGGTAGAGGAACCACTAGCGAAGGAGTATGCCGACATGTTACACCTGAGGAAACGACTGGCCAGGGATGATATACCAGTTATGTTTTGGCCCACAACCACCTCTCAATTTGACATACCCAGAAAGTTATCGGAAGAATGTGTGCACGAAATCCTCTAAAATATATGGACAACCCTCTTCTGGGTGAAATCAATCTTCCTTCCCTACGACGGGTATGTAGACCATTTCAAGACAATAGGAGACCTCCTGCGTCACATCGACCTGGAAGCTCTTCCTTTGGCGCGGCAATAGTGAACCAAGAGGCGTAATGGGAACCCTGAGATAGCCTACCTCTGTGAGCTACACCAGCTATGCCGCCTCATCGGTGACGCTCTGACGGGAGTGCATATTAGTGGATGGGGGGAACATGGTGCTCTGTATTTTACTCCGCTCCCCGCCCAGAAGAACCCGTTCAACATGGTGTCTTTCAACGTCATCACGTCAAGACAACAATTGGGTGGGCTCCCTGGTCAGGAGATACAACACACCCAATAGAGATAGGACTTGAGTAAGTCCCAGAAGAGTCAAGCCTGACAGGAACAAGCCATCCAAGAACTCCTGAATCAGGCCACCGAGAGCATACAATAGGACTCTCAACTAAGAGAGGACAATTAGTGGTCATTTCCTGCCTCCCCAGAAGGGATTGATTCACAGAATAACTCGACACGAAACCCAGTTCACCCCCGAATGGGGGCACGCAAGATCAGGTAGGTAGCGATAGCAGCAGCCACTGCTGCAATCTAGGGTCAACCCCAGCTTGCAAGACTGGGGGCATTTTTAACAACAAATGCCCCCGTAAGACCAATAAAAATGGGAAGAGACTCAATGTTCAAGGAACGGAGCCAACCCCAACCCTCTGGGCTGGGGGCATTTTTACCTCCTCAACAACAACCTCCCCCATGAGAATCAGTATTCTCTCGTATAGGGAGGACAGTCAGAAGAGGAGGTTCCTGCCCTATCCCGTTATTTTGATCATCATCCACTCCAAAAGGGAGGCGTACTGTAGGGTCGCATCAAAGAACTCTCTGCATCATCCTTCGTCAAGGAGTCCAAAAGTGATCCCGAGAAATGAAAGGGAAGACCAGTAAAAGACATGAGAGATCCTCTTCCTATTTAGAAGATGACATCTTCTCCGCCCCACAATATGAATCCATCAACATCATAGAGGTTAAACACATGGGTAACACTGATGTTGGTGCAAATCCGGATGGATCGGGAGATGATGGTTCCTGTCAGGCTGTGACTCACAACGAACCACCAGGTGTGCACACCCAGAACAAGAGGGCCGCTCTAAATATGGTCACCCCTTCACCTAACCTTCATCCGCTTACCCAGTGAGCTTCCAATAAGGATAAGAACAAAGGACCAGTTACCCTTAACCCGCCTCCCTCTCTTGATAAAAATGAGCCACTTACGCTCGAAGAGAGGTTCGCTCGATAGGAAGATGAGATGAAATAACTGAGTCGGCTTAACGCTGAGATACACCAAAGGAACCATCTTATTGAAAGTTCTTCCCAAGAAGGACTACACCTCGCACTCCTAGTATGTGCACCTCAAAGACCAAGGTTTGCCCCGGAAAACGAAGCACGGTCAGGGCTCCCGTCTAACGAGGCACCTGGCCCGTCCGACTACCTAAATGTGAATCTGTATGAATACCAAGACTTCCCTCCACTCAGGAATAAACCGGAGCGAGTATGTTTGAACCCTCCGAAGGTGTCATAAATGGAACTTGCACCCCTGGTGCCAACCTAGCTGGATCTTCAAGAAATGCCTCGGTCTACACCTCCCAGGACCGGGCCCAACAGGATGTAAACCAGGGTCTCACCAACACCATCGAGGCACTGACGACTCGATTAGAAGCGATGGAAGGTCGACGTGCTCCGATACAGCCAGAGCGAAAACCTTACCTAGATTGGGTGAGAAACACACCACCTCCACCCAATTTTGGGAGCCCTATATTCCCTATTTTCAATAGATCAGGCAATATAGAATAACATTTTATGCACTATGCATATTATTGCGACCCTATGATGGGAACTCCAGAACAAAAAGAACCAATAAAACATAGATGCTTCATATGGACCTTGAAAGGATCTGTCTTCTTCTAGTATATGAGTCTGCCATCCCAGTCAATAAAAAGCTGGGAAGATCTTCAGCAGCAGTTTCTGTTCCACTTCATCTCAATGCTGCCTAAAACAATAGTCAACAACCTCATGAACTGCAAGAAGAGGGAGAACGAGAGGGTCTCATATTTCATCACTAGATGGAAAGTTCTGGCCTACTCTCTGAATAGGACAATGCCTCAAGATGAGATGCTTTCCATATGAATCGATAATATTTGAGATGAGCTGAGAACACTAATCATACTAGTGGAGTGCACCACTGGCTTCCTCTATCTCTCGGCCATTGCCAAGAGTATTGAGGACTCCCTGCAGTGGACCAATTTGAAGTCCCGAATAGCCTCACAGGCTCCCAAAAAGAGAGCAGTTAGAGATGAAGCGTACTCTGTCACTCTCAAACCAGCCTCTACGCTTGCTCCACCGCTCAGGCCTCCACAAAATCGTCAAGGTCACCCTGTATATCAACAGCCGCCTCCGCCTAAGCGGGATGATTAGAGAGGATCGAAGAGGAACTAGTTTGAGGAACGAATACACAAAGAATACTCGTTCCGAGAGGACCAAGTCCGCGGATACTTCATCGCTGCCATGAATTGAAACTTTCTCCGCCTCCCGGAGCCAAGGAAACCTGAAGAAGTCAGCTGTGATGACAGGCCAGATTACTGTCCCTACCATCGAATGTTGGGGCACAATATTTGTGAATGATTCGTCTTCAAAGACCTTTTGCAAAGGATGGTAGACTACGGGTAGGTCGAGCTGGGACCACCCCCAGCACATGTGACATATATTTCTACCACAGACTCAGACAAGGGGGAGGGGAGGTAGGAAGTCACCAGTAAGAAGGGGAAGAAGATTGATGGCTGGATGACTCAGAAGACTGTCAACTGAGCCCAGGGCATACTCTGAGCACAACTACAGCAGCCAATGTTTCCACCAACAGACCCTAATGTCGCATAACCAAAAATATCGGCCTCACAACCCTCCATGGTCCGGTCATCCAGGTGTAATCAAAAAGGGAGGAAACAAGCGCAGGAGGAGCAGTCGGTGATGAGGCCGAAGTTAGCCCCGACACTGTCGGATTTTATGCCCCCAGACTTGGCGCCACGGGCACTGACCCTCCAAACAACACCATCAGGGACAACAGACCAGGTTGACCTGTCACATGATGAAGAGCTAATCTTTGTTTCCATCAACGTCATTCATTTAAGGGATTCATTTCCTGACGAAGGGTATGGCTACAAACCTGATTTCCCAACACAAAGGGCTGGGAGGGGGAATCGCAGAAGCAGGGGATACCAGGGGAGATGCAGTCGCGGCCAAAACCAACCCTATGGTTTTACCCCGGCCCAAACTGTTAATATCACAGAAACCCTTGGGAGATCCCTTCAACGGACTCAAAAGGAGAAATAATATCCTTCCACCTCTACAAGCGGCCACTCTTCCCCCATAATTCTACGGTACCCATCAGAGGAGGAACAAGTGTCTAGCCACCTAGTGTGCACAAACAGATCGGCCAAGCCGAGTCCCCAGAAGGTGGAGACATCATCGGCATCTGACCCCGGAGCCGGTCCCTCATCATCACGTATTCCAAATCCCAAGATACCTTCTAAGACTCCCCCACCAACGGAGAAGTTTCGGCTGCTGGATCAGAAATATGACATCTTTAAGCAGCTGGCGTCGGTACCAGCCAAACTGTCGATCCTTGATGCCTTGATTTTGTTAGAAAACCTCAGGGAGGAACTTATATAATCCTTGCTCAGCCCCCTGGAGTTTCAAGTCGAGGTATCTTCCACCGAGATTTATCGAAAGGTAACTGGCCCGGCTGAATGCAATGCGGTGATTTCCTTCACCGATCAGGATGAAGATGCCATCATCCAAGGACATGTCAAACCACTATATGTTTCCGGCACACTAAATGATGTTGAGATCCATAAAGACTTTATTGGAAATAGCTCTGGAGTTAACCTCCTTCCCCTATGAACACTCTGTAAGCTGGGCTACAATGAGAATCACCTGGTACCCTCAGCCACAACTCTGTTAAGTTACAACAAGAGTGAATAGAAGAAAATGGGAAAAATCATGCTAAAAACCCATTTTGGTGACCTTGTGGCCTACTCAGAATTCCTAGTGGTCTGACAAAACACAACATTCAATGCCCTGCTTGGAAGGTCGTGGATCCATAAGCACATGTCCATTCCTTCATCCTACCACCAGTGTATCAAGTATTGCGTCAATGGTCAGAGTGGGACATTTCACGCTGATAAGGCCCCTTTAGAGATCTTCAAGTAACACTACATTGACGCCAGGTTTTATGATCAAAAGAAGAAGAAGCCTTCACTCGATGGTATTGACTGGATGCCCACTTCAAATGGCCTGGAAATGGTTCCTGATGACCCCCTCAGGCAGCTTGTCCGAGACTACGTACTGCCCATCAACCATATTGAGAGCAGGGCTTCATGTCCGGACACGCACTCAACTATCCTCATGACTGCGACTATGACGGCCGATCGTATTAGTGTGGAAATGACCGCTAACCCTCAATTCGGGGATGACTACCTGAGTGGGGATGCCCACGATGCCTCGCCCTCAAACCCTCAAGAGCCCGGGCTGAAAACTCTCCCCCCATCGGATCAAGAAGATGAGAATGGGGAGGAGGAGGAGGAGGATCTCAGGGATGCACCTCCCACATTTGACGAGGGTATCTCCATCACTGTGGATGAGATCAGGGAAATAAACCTGGGTATCAAGGAAGACCCGAGGCCCACTCTCATTAGTACATCCATGTCTCCCGAGGAGCACGAGGTATATACCTCTTTCCTGAGGCAACACCGGGATTTCTTTTCCTAGAATTACATGGAAATGCCGGGACTCAATCCTGAAGTGGAGATGCACTGCTTAGGTCTGCCAGAAGACCACCAGGGCTATAAACAAGCTGCCATAAGAATGCACCCCTCACATGCTGCCAAAATAGAGGCTGAATTCGATAAAATTATTAAAGGGGGATTCATTCGGGAGGTCCAATACCCCATCTAGTTGGCCAACATTGTCTCCATCAAGAAAAAGAACAGAAAAATCTACATCTGCATTGATTTCAGAGATCTCAAACGGCATTTCCCAAAAGATGATTTCCCAGTCCCGTTCACCGAGTCATTAATCGACAAAATGACCGGGTATGAGGCTCTCTCCTTCATGGGCAGTTATTCTGGGTATAATCAAATTAGGATGGCCCGAGAAGACAAAGACGCCACTACCTTCATAGACCCTCAAGGAATATTCTGTTACAGGGTCATGCCATTTCATCTCATGAACGCTGGCGCCACATATCAACGCTCCATGCATCGTATCTTTAAACCATTCCTCGGGAGATTCATCAAATGTTACGTAGATGACTTGATGGTTAAATCATGACAGTGCTCAGATCACCTGTCAGACCTTGAGATCGTCTTCAAAAAACTTCGACAACATAGTCTAAATATGAACCCCTTGAAATGCGCCTTTGGGGTTACCTCAGGGAAATTTTTTGGCTTCTTCGTACGCCATCGTGACATCAAAGTCGACCCTGAAAAGACAAAGGTTATCCTTGTCTTACCACCTCCCTGCAATCTTCCTGAGTTGAGGGGATTCCAAGGACACATGGCCTATATCTGGCGGTTCATAGCTAACCTAGCAGGCAAATGTTTTCCCTTTACCCAGTTAATGAATATTGGAGTCACATACCAATGGAAAAATGACTTCCAAGAGGTGTTTGACAGCCTAAATAAGTACCTCTTAAGCCCGCCAGTGATCATTCCCCCGGTTGAAGGAAGACCTCTTATCCTATACATGACGTCCCTAGAGCGGTCACTGGGAGCCTTTATCTCACAGAAAAATGACGTCGGCCGTGAAAACAATCTATATTACCTTAGTCTAACCATGATTGATGCTAAAACTCGATACTCAAACATCGAGAAGTGTTTTTTGGCCTTGGTCTTCACAGTTCAAAAGTTGCGAAATTATATGCAGCATCATGAAGTCCATTTGGTCTCGCATAGTAACCCACTCAAGTACATCTGTATCCACCCAATGCTGACCGGGCACCTGTCCCGATGGGCAGTCATCCTGCAATAGTTCGACATCCGGTCTGTGCCTCAAAAAGCCGTCAAGGGCCAGGCATTAGCAGATTTTCTGGTTGAGCACCCTTCAATGGGGACCACCACACCAGACGCCGAGCTACCTGATGAATACATCTTCTTAGTTCAAGAGGAGTTCCCAACATGGGAAATGTACTTCGACGGTTCATCCTGAAGCCCAACCGAGAAGAGGATTTAAGATCCCAAATTTAACAAGGTGGGTTTGGGGATAATACTCATGTCCCTAGAAATGGCAGTCTTTCCATATTCCTTCCTCCTGTCATAAGGATTTATGAACATAGAAGTAGAGTATCAAGCCCTCATTACAGTCCTAGAGCTCGCACTCCAGGCACAAGTACAACACCTTAAGGTAAAAGGTGACTCGGAACTGGTCATCAAGCAAGTCAATAGTGACTATGCTATTAAAAAGGAGGAGTTGATCACCTGTTTGACCGTGTCCGAGTGTTAATGGTGGAATTATCCACAGAACCAACATTGACCTATATTCCCCAGTCTTAAAATGCTCAGGACAATGCATTAGCTAATGCGGCCACATCCATAGCTAACCCTGACTGGGATGAAACAATTATCAGTATTTCTCACCGTCGAATGGTATTGACGTTTGTTCAAACTAAGATGGAAGAAATCCACGAAGTTAGTCCTGTCCCTGAACCATATGCTCCAACCACCGACTGGATGATCCCCATTACAAACTACCTTCGATGGAGAGAAATTCCATTAGACAGAGCTGAACGAGAGCAAATACAGATAAGGGAAATCAACCTTGTCCTATAAGGCGGCGCGGGTCAGCAAGAGGTCCTCTAAAATTGAGGCCTCGACAGAATCCTCCTCAGATGAATTGATGGAGAGGAAACTACAACTTTCATGACTGAAGTACATGCCGGAGTATGTGGGGCACATCATCCGGGGTCCAAGCTTTCCCATCAGGTTCGAATACTTGGGTACTATTGGCCCACGGTGGCACGAGATTGCGAGAGCTTTACCACAAAATGCCACTCACGCCAAATTGAAGCCAATTTCATACACCAACCCCCAAACTTACTTCATCAGGACAAGTACTCCGGGCCATTTTCCATCTGGGGAATTGACGTTGTGGGTCCATATCCTCCAGCCACAGCCAAACAACTGAAGTATATCCTCACGAAAACTGACATCTTTTCCAAATGGGCAGAAGCTATACCCCTTAATGAAGTCGGCGCAAGAAACATTGTTAGCTTTATGAAAACCAATATCATCACCAGATTTGGTGTCCCTCATACCATACTTATGGATAACGACACAAACTTCTTCTCTGCTGAATTTGAGAAACTATACCAAGAATATGGTATCAAGGCTAACCACTCATCCCGCTACCACGTATAAGCCAACTGACAGATAGAGGCTTTCAACAAGACCTTGTCCAACATTATCCATAAAATGGTGGACAAAGACAAGAAATTGTGGCCAGATAAAATCCTTCATGCATTGTGGGCTTATCGAACCACAATCTTCACCGCTACTCGAGATAATCCCTACTCATTAGTATACAGAACAGAAGCGGTCCTTCCCATTGAGCTCCAATTACCCTCACTCCGTGTTTCCATTTTTGATCAGTTATCCAACGATGAGATATTAGAAAAATGGATAGGTGAATTGGAATAGCTAAAAGAGAAGTGGTTTCATACTTTTCACCGTCTGTAAGTATTTCATAACTGGATTGCACGAGCCTTCAATAAAAAGGTTCGCCTTCGGTCTTTCTTGGAAGGAGAATTGGTGTTGGTCCTTCAGACCCCAATGATACCCAGAACTAAACTTCCAAAGCTGGAGCCCAGATGGGAGGGACCATATGTTATACACAAGGTCTAATCCAACGGAGCATAGTCCCTGATCACCATGGACAGGAAATTCACCACCGCTCCTACAAACACAAGGTTTCTGAAGATGTATTTCACATGACTACAAGCAGTTGTCGTCCGAGCTGCTGGACGTTAAACTGCCAAGCACCCAATGGTACAAACTCTATGACCCTAAACTAAGAGTATTTCGTCCTCACCACATGATGTTAAACTTCACAGATTTCAGAGAACTACGTACTGCTTGATTCCTTCCCTCGCAGGATATGTAGCGACACTAGGATCCCCTATCCTGGCCTAGCCACTTCCACATGGAATAAAATTAAAAAAAAATTCCCCTTCCCCCGTGTATAGACCAGCCTGCACGGGGTGTAATTCTTTTAGAAAACTATATACGGCTTGATTACTACCTTCGTAGCATACATAGTGATGTCATGGTTCCCCATACTGGCCCTGCCACCCCTGAATAAAACTTAAAAACACCCTCTCCCCCCATGTACGGACTAGCCCTGCACGAGGTGTATTCCTCATCCTTACCACACGACGTTAAACTACACGGATAATGATAAAAGAAAAAAATACCCCTTCTCCCCCGTGTATGGACTAAACCTGCACGGGGTGTATTGTCTTTCAAAGAACTACGTGTGGCTTGATTCCTGCCCTCGCAGGATACGTAGTGATGCCTGGATTCTATATCCTGGCCCAGCCAACCCCAAATGTGGTTTAAAAGAAAAAAAAATTACCATTTTCCCCTGTGTATGGACCAGACCTACATGAGGTGTATTTTCTTTTAGAGAACTACGTGAGTCTTGGTTCCTGCCCTCGCAGGATACAAAGTGATGCCAGAATTCCACACCCTGGCCCAACCAGCTCAAATGAAGCAAAAAACACCCCCTTCCCCCGTACGGACCAGACTCGCATAGGGTGTATTCCCCAAAAGAACTACGTGAGGCTTGATTCCTACCCTTGAGGGATATTTAGTGATTCCAGGGTTCCCCATCCTGGCCCATCCATTCATTCAAAAAAAAACTTCCCTCTTCCCCCATGTATGAACTAGATCTGCATGGGGTGTATTTCTCATCCTCACCGCACGATCTTAAAACTGCACGGACTTTGTCCTCACTGCATGACGTTAAAACTGCATGGACTTTATCACGACCCACCCAAGATATATGGAAAAATGATGTGGAAATACACCTTGTGCATTTGGATTCATCCTCTCCATACATCAGACTCCATGACTCGGATAATTATGGATCTTCATAACCATTCACGAACATCGGATGTGGAAAGTCATCGACCCGAGGAAACCTTTGCATGACTATGAAAACCATGCCCTCAGCGGTTTTATATATTGATAGCCCCTGGCCTGTCTTCCAAATGCAATATTTCCTCAGGCGATACTCTTCCTAGCTCTGTACGCTTACTGGCCTCATAGCCCCCATATCATATATCCCAATCCAGAAATTTATGGCGCAGTGGTTTACAAGTTCATCCCCCTTTTCACATCCAAACGTTGCCAGGGTATCCCTACCCGGTTAGCCTATGTATCCACTCGTGGTTCACATGACGACCTGTAGCTACGAACATCAATCTAGGGCTAGGATACTTTGACTCAATGGATAATTGCAGTGAAGATGTTTCTTGTATGCTCAGACACCATTATCCCCGCATGCCAAACTCTGTACTTTGAGCAATCTCAGATTTTCATAATCATCCATGGCCATCAGAAGTGGAAAGTCATCAACCCGAGGACACATTTGCATGGATATGCATACCATGCCCTCAACGGATCTGCATATTGATATCCCCTGGCCCGTCTACCAAAGGCATGATTTCCTCAGGTGGTACTCTTCCTAGATCCATATGCTTACCGGCCTCAGAGCCCCCACACCACATCTCCTGATCCGGGAAACCTCAGAGTTATAGTTTAAAACCTCCATCCCCCACCCTATTTAGAGTATATCAGAGCATGATAACTTAGTTATCCTTCGAGTGACTGCAACAATAGTAACCCAATGGTCTGAGCTCTATGACCGCAATACTAGGAGTACTTAGTCCTTACCGCACGACGTTAAACTGCATGGAGTGAAGGTACACCCCCGCACGCAAGATAAATCAGCGCAGGGAGCTCTCTAAGCTTTAATAACAACCAGGGCCGAATATGCCCGACATGTCCAGATATTTTCTAACCAAATGACAGACTTTGTGGCCCGAACACTCGCGGATACTCATAATAATTCACGGCATCGGAAGTGGAAAGTTATCAACCCGTGGAAACCTTTTCATGACTATGCATACCATTCCCTTAGCGGCTCTACATATTGATAGCCCCTAGACCTTCTACCAAAGGAAATATTTCCTCAGGTGATACTCTTCCCATCTTCGTACGCTTACCGGCCTCAGAGCCCCCATATCATTTCTCCTAACCCAATAAGCCCCGGAACCATGATTTACACCAATCAACACCTCTCCATGTCTTGGGCATGCCGAGATGTTCAAGCCCAGTTAAATTCTGATCAAGAGCAGCCTTTTCCACTACATCCTTACCGCATGACGTTAAACTGCACAGAACATCTTGGCTGCTTGACATAAATATACAAAGACCAAGCATTAAACATCCAGGGAAATGCCTCCAACTACAAGCATTTTCACTGATTTAAAAATGCCTCATATCCTCGCTACACGATGTTAAAACTACACAGCATCAGCAAAAATGCCCCCGTCCTCACTGCATGACGTTAAATTGCACAACATTCTTTAATAATGCTCCTCATCTTTACCGCATGACGTTAAATTACACCGAAGTCATCCTTGCCGCATTTCATTCAACTGCACGGTCAAACCTTGATGTTATTAATATTTTCATGACTTATTATATACTCTATTTAATTATTTTATATGAAATGTGCATAATTTGTGTGAAATATTAATGTTTTAATACTAAGTATAATTTTTGAGCATTTTTAGAAGTAGTCCAATTGAATCAGTTTACTATTTTATTTATAACTCTCACCCTAACGATCCATATTGTTTGGTTCTTATTTTTTAGGATTCCTATTACAATATAAAACATTTCATTATTAGGTATCATGAGAAAATTCTGCCATTTGAAGGGTCATATGTACCACACAAGAAGGCCCAATGAATCTGTGAACAAACTGGACCAGCCTTGAAGATTTATTTATTGGACTCAATATAGAAGTCCAAAAACATTACTTCTCCACCATAATTTGTAGGAAACTACATGTCATTTAGGATAAAAATTTCAAGGCCCAAAACTAAGTACGAAGGTTCCAACTGTTTCATTTAAACTCAACCCACCATTCTGGCCGGGAATTGAAATCATCACACAAATGCTGACTTTTTTATGGATTTATAAATCCATGAAAGCTGAGATTTTTCAGTGTGAAATAAAAGGTATAGGAGGAAAACATTTTTGAAGAAATTATTTTTATTTGAGGGCATATTACTATTCCAAAACTCTTTCACATTTTGGACATCAAAAAGATTGGATTGAAATGGATAGATTAAATTTGTTTAATCAACCGGACATAACGTTGGCTAAATTGGTCCAAATGACTCAAAATTTTGAAATATGTCAGAAAAATTTATTATATACAACTTTGAAGAAGGATATTTCTCTAGATTCAGCTGTCTGAATATCCAACTTGGCGATGAAACTGGAGGGACAGATTGGGAATGCAAACAGTCCACTCATTGGGCTATAAATACTCTCCCCTTCTCTCCTTGAGAGAGGTTGGAATTTCAGAAGATAAGAGATCATATTGGCACGAACAAAGCCTTTAAAAAGGCTTGGGAGGACCTTCCATACTCAAGTTTTCACTTTAGAGACCTTTCCTCCTCTCTTTGTTTTCATTTACTTTTATGTTCTTCATTGTTGTAATTTTGTATGTCCTTTCTTTTGTAATTCTGTTTTAATGACTATTTATTATTTTATATCTCTTATTATCATCCATATTCTGTAGTTTAATATTAACGTTCTTAAAATATTTTAAATTCAGTTTAATCCCCTTCCCTTCTTCTGCTTCCTCGTTCAATCGAAAATCTGTTTTTAATTATCATTATCGTTTGTGTGTGTGTTCGACGCACCACTCTTATCTTGTCCCTTTCTTTTTCTTCTCTTTATAATTCATCAATATGAACATATATTACCATATTAATAACCATATTAATATCTGAGTAAATCTACCATTGGGGTGAGTTATAATTCTGGGATGTTAAGTGATTGAGAGTCTTTGCTCGATGAGTATTCTTTAAATTAATATTGTGTGTATGTTAAACTTATTATTCCATGGATTAATGATATGTTTTGTTTAACAAGTAGTTCCCATGGATTTTTGGAACCATAAATACACTACCAAAAATAAGTTTTGATTGATATTATAACCCTAAGTTAAGTTAATCCTTGGATTAAAGTCTTAACACTTATGAATTCCAATCAACGTCAACGTATGACATGGGTGTTAATTTAATGCAATACAAAGAAAGGCTCAAGGATATCACAAGCTTAACTCCCCAATAATGAACTCACCCCAATCTTCATATATTTGTTAAATCAATAATCAAACATAAATCATTTCAGTTTAGCTCTGCAAATAAACCCCACCAATCAAAATACAATATACTAAAAATAATCAATTATTTAGAAGTATCATCGAGGAGGAATCGACCCGAGTGCTGCTATACACATTAGCAGAGCATCGAAACTTTGACCGGTCGATAGGAGACAATCGGACACACATTTCAAATGGCGCTATTGCTGGGGATGGTGCATTAATTAGTCATTAGTTTCTGGTTATTTTAATAAAAAACCCAAAAAGAAACAAAATTTAAAAAAAAATTGAAAAAAAACACAAAGAAAAACCCGTCTTCTCATAAAAAATCATAAATGAAAAACAAACAAAGAAAAACCATATTCCTCTTTCTTTCAAAATCTCTCTGAATACCACATAGCCTCCCAAACAAGACCTCATATTTGTTTGACCATGAAATTGAGAGAACACTTTTCCAAATTAGGAGGAATATAAGAGATAATCAAATAATTCAAGAACTTGTCCTTGTCCAACCAATTGAATTAGATATAGCCAATCCTAGCGAACAAACACTTAAAGAAATCGTTGCCCCTGATATGAATTACCAAACTCTTGGTATTCAATATCCAAACATAGAGGCTGACTTTGAACTCAAATCGGGTTTGATTCATCTTCTCCCTCATTTCCATGGGCTAGCCGGTGAGGATCCACATCTCCACCTTTAAAGAGTTCCAAGTACTATGATCTACCATGAAGCCTCAAGGGGTTTCTAAAGAAAAAAATCAAACTTTGATCTTTACCTTTCTCCCTAGCTGACATTGCTAAGTCATGGCTTTACTACCTCTCTCTTGGCTCCATAACCACATGGAATGACATGAAGCAACTCTTCTTAGAGAAATTATTTCCTGCTTCTCGTACTGCTTCTATTCGAAAGGAAATAAGTGGTACATGTCAACTCCCAAGTGAATCACTCCATGAGTACTAGGAGAGGTTCAAAAATATTGTGGAAAACAGTCCACACCATCAAATACCTGACCAACTATTGATCTAATACTTCTATGAGGGGTTATTGGATATGGAGAGAACTCTCATAGATGCCGCAAGTGGCGATGCTCTTGTTGATAAAACTCATGCAACAGCAAGAGATATCATAAGTAACATGGCTGCAAACACACAGCAATTCCATACTCAAGTACACGTTCAAGTCAAACAAGCCCAAGATAATCAATCAATTGAGCCGAACAAGATGCCGAGTGGATGAGTGAACTTACAGGTCTTGTGCAACAATTAGTTGTGGCTACCAAATCCCCACCCTTGTCTTCTCCACAATCAATGTTTCCCAGATCTATCAAAAACTGTGGAATCTGCAACTCTCCTTCTCATCCAACTGACACATGTCCACAACTTCAAGAGGATCAATCCGATTCATCTGGACCATTGGAGGTCAATGAAGCATATGCTCAGCGGAACACCAACCCTCAACTATCAGTTTAGTTTGTTAGAAACTTCAACCAACCTCACTTTGAGCCCTTCTATTCATCCTATAACCAAGGCCTTAGGTATGGAAATCCCATATCTCATCCCCCTCAATTCCCTCCTTGAAACCCGAACCAGTTTCAATATGGTCAAGGTGTTGGTAACTTCCAACAATCTTATAATTTTCTTCCTCAACCTCAAAGTAACAATCCTCCACCTGGATTCCATTATCCTAGTGAGATTTCCCAATTCCAAAACCAATACAATCACATTCCCAGAAACCAAAATCAAGGTAATCCCTATTCGGGACAAGCCTCTTCTTCTAAGAAACCATGGGAAAGTGCAGTGGAAGATCTTGCATCTTTCAGCCGTTCTAGCCTCAAGAACATTGAAACCCAAATTTGCCAACTTGCATCCCACCTTAGTCATCAGCAACCATCCAATTCTTCCCAACTCCCAGCTCAACCATTACCCAACCCTAAGGGTAATGTAAGTGCAATTGCACTTAGATCGGGAAAGAAAATAGCTATGCCTCAAGATAAGTCCTCCAACCCTCCTTTGAATTTTTCCCTAGAAAATGAAAAGAAAAAGAAACTTGAAAAGGAACCTGAAACCATTCCCTCACCTCCTTCAATTCCACTAAAGAATCCAATTCCTTTTCCTCAATCTATTTCTAAACCAATGAAGTCCTTTGAACCTGATCCTGAAATGCTCGACATGTTTAGACGTATTGAAGTAAACATTCCCCTCTTAGATGCCATAAACAAATTCCTAAGTATGCCAAGTTTCTCAAGGAGTTGTGTACCCACAAGAGGCAACTTAGGACCTTCAAAAATGTTTCAACCCAAGAGTCCATACCCATTAAGTGCAAAGATCTAGGGACCTTTACAGTTCCATTCCAAATTGGATGTTCGAACCTTGATGATGCACTCCTAGACCTAGGAGACTCAATTAATGTCATGCCCAAATCCATATTCTTCAACCTCGGTCTAGGTCCCTTACATCCAATGAGTGTTTTCATTCAATTGGCCAATCGAATCACAGACAGTCCTGAGGGAATAACTGAGGATGTCCTTATCCGAGTGAATGATCTTATCTTCCCTGCTGATTTCTATGTCCTTGACATGGAAGGTGAGATTAACTCTTCTCGATCTTCCATAATTATAGGAAGACCATTCCTCATGATTTCGAGAACCAAGATTGATGTCCATTCAGGCATCTTATCCACGGAATTCGGTGACCAACTGGTCAAGTTAAACATTTTCCAAGCCATGGGATACCCATCTGAGGATCACTCTGCATTCTCAATCCATGATTATGAGGACACTTCTAAGAGTCAATCGAACCCCAATCCACCATGTTCTTCATGTTCTAATGACAATAGATATTGTGAAATCTACACCATGATTTACCAAGTCATAAATGGTGAAGTTGATGTGGACCTCTCATTCATAGACTCCATCAATATAGAGGAACTTGAAAGCTCTCTGGAATCCCACATCATCTCTGATCTCTACTGCTCCAACTTGGACAGTATTAAGGAAAATGAATCGGAAGCAACTAAAGTCCCTTTTTCATTACTAAGTTGTGTAACCCAAAAATGAAAGATGTGACTGATCTAAAACCTCTTCCTGAACACCTGAAATATGCATTCCTTTTCCATGATCACACATATCCTGTCATTATCTCTTCTTCACTTACTGAAACCGAGGAGTACAAACTTGTTCAACTGTTAGAGGAAAACAAAAAGGCCTCAGGGTGGAACCTAGATGACATACCAGGAATCAACCCTGCTCTTTGAATGCATCACATCCATCTTGAGGAATCATCCATACCAATTAGACAACTACAAAGAAGAGTTAATCCACTCATCCTTGAGGTAGTTAGGGACGAGATCACCGAGCCTCTTCAAGCTGGTATTATCTACCCAATTTCTGATAGTGAATGGGTTAGTGCAATTCAAGTTGTACCTAAGAAGGGAGGGATAACTATTGTCACAAATGAACATGGAGAGGTAGTTACAACTCGAGTGAAAAAAAGATGGCGTGTGTGCATCGACTATAGGAAATTGAATGTTGAAACAAGAAAATATCACTACCCTCTTCCATTCCTTGATCAAATGATGGAATGATTAGCTGGAAAGTCACACTACTTCTTTCTTGATGGATACACCGGCTACTTCCAAATCCCAATCACACCTCAGGACCAAGAAAAGACTACTTTCACATGCCCCTTTGGAACATATGCATATAGAAGAATGCTTTTTGGCCTTTACAATTATCTTACAACATTCCATAGGTGTATGATGAGTATCTTTTCTGAATTCATTGAACATTGCATGGAAGTCATCACGGATGACATCACCATTTATGGTGAGTCATTTGAATCCTGTTTGAATTCACTCTCTCTAGTCCTTAAAAAGTGTGTCAAGTGTAACCTTGTGTTAAATTTTCAAAAATGTCACTTCATGGTTGCAAATGGGATTGTTTTAGGGCACATAGTTTCAAAAGATGGTATTGAAGTTGATCCTTCCAAAATTGAAGTTATCCAATCACTTCCTCAACCCAGTTCTGTTCGAGACATCCATTCATTTCTCAGTCATGCTAGTTTCTATCAGAGATTCATCCATAACTTCAGTAAAATGCCCCTCCCACTCACTCATTTTCTCTAAAATTATGTCACTTTCCATTTTGATGAGGTTTGAAATAGAGCCTTCATTGAACTCAAAACTGATCCTACATCTGCCCCTATAATCCAACCCCCAGATTGGTCCTTAACCTTTGAATTGATGTGTGATGCTTCTGATAGAGTTGTTGGGTCTGTTCTTGGTCAAAGAAGAGAAAATATTTCTCATGTCATCTATTATGCCTCAAAAACATTGGATGAAACTCAATTTCACTACACTGTCACTGAAAAGGAACTTCTAGCAGTGGTTTTTTCCTTAGATAAATTCTGGCCCTATCTCTTAGGTGCCAAAATCATCATCTTCACAGAACATTCTGCTATAAAGTTCTTACTCAAGAAAAGCGGTTCCAAACTGAGGCTAATAAGATTGATCCTAATGCTCCAAGAGATTGACCTTGAAATAAAAGATAGACCAGGAAAATAAAAACATGTGGCTGATCACATGACTAGAATTTCTAATTTTTCTCATTCTGAAATCATTGATCCTGAATTCCCCACTGAGCACCTTTCATCTCTCACTCCAAAAATACCATGGTATTCCCCAATTGTAAATTTTTTGGTTTCTCGTGTTTTTCCGGAAATTTTTTCTAAAGAAAAAAAAATGAAGTTGAAAAGTGATTCAAAATAATATTTTTGAGAAGGAAATAAAATTTGGAAAACTAGGGCTGACATGGTAATACGGAGATGTGTCGATGAAAATGAACATTCTTCCATATTATAATTCTGTCACTCACTTCCTAGAGGTGTCCACTTTGGACCAAAAAGGACATCCCGAAAGGTCCTAGATTCTGGATTCTTCTGGCCTTTACTATTCAAGGACTAACATGAGTTATATCAATCATGTCCCACTTGCCAAAAGTTTGGCACAATTTCAAAGAGAAATGATATAATGACCCATACTTTACATACATTGTTAATACTTCAAAATTAAAGTACACTTATTACAACATATGACAAAACCACAAAGGACCATATAGGTATAGTGTCTTTAGAAACTGGGAAACATAAACAACTGGTTCATAAATCTTCTACAGTGTCTCCCATTTATTTCATCATATCTAGGGTCCCTTTTAGCATATTCTACTTAATATCCATCTTCCTGACCTGGGGAAAAGAAAACATACAAAAAAGGGTGTGCTCAAATGCTCAGCAAGGGCAATAAAGGAAATAAAAATCATATCGTATCTTTTTGAAAATCATAACCTGCAAAAGAGATCATAATATCTTAACATGGAATAAATCATAGAAGTGAAAATGAGATCCCCATAATCATAACATAAAACTTGAAACTTTTTGGCATGCACACATAATCATGGAAAATCATTTCTTGTTAGTCATGACTCATTGCCAAAACTATATTAGCGGACAAAGTCCATTTCTGAACTGAGTTCACTCCTCGTTTCAGTCCTGTATCACTGAACCGAAATAACCTTCTGTTCTATCCATGTCTATCTCATGAGATATAAATCTTTACCCAATGCATTGGAGGGAGATATAGGTCCCACCCATCTTATAATGAATCCTTTCTTATGTGTGCCACATAATCATAAATCATACATCATCGCATAACACATGTAACAAAAATGGGATTCTTGAAACATCATGACATCATAAAACAAATCATATAAGGTAAATGACTTCATAAAAATAATTTCCTCAAAACATAATCAAATCAATGTAATAATAGGGATAAAAACAGAACCCTATATTATCTTAGATGGAAAATAATTTTGATAAAACATTTGAACTCCATTCTTGAGAAAAATATCCTTTCTACTTCAAAAACACTTTTCTTTTCTTAACATGTCATACAATTATAAACTAAAAGAAGTTGATTAAAAATAAACTTGAAAACTTATAAAGGAAGATTTTTGGAAATAATTTTTTAAAAATCCATTCTTGCCGTATAAGTTAAAAAAAACATTCTTCGTACTTTTGTCGGAAAAGTCAAAAAGTACCTCGTACGAAAAACGACAAAAGATTCCTTTCATATCTTTTACTAAAAACTCACCGAAGGGTAAAATTGGATATAAACTATTGTAGAAGGATGGAAATAATATTAAATATTGAGGGAACATGGATGTGGATGATAAAATACACCCCAGTAATTACCAAAGTAAAAACAATCTCGGATAAAAGTGAGATTGTGATATTTCCCTTACCTTAGGTCCGATTTTCTTTGTACGTGTCTGAAGCTCCTGTATAATGGTTTAAATAATGTTATTGACTTATTCCAGAATCATAAATATTGATATTATGTCATATATGGTCATATTCATAGCTTCTTATTAGTAATATTTCATTGTTACTTGTCACTCGGGTCTTTATTGCATTTTGTTCTTATGCGTGTTTTGCCGAATAAATTCTTATTCTTCTTTTAAGGTTATAGATACCTTATATCCAGAATGGTATTAGTTTAACATATATCATATTTATTCATTCAATTCATTTATATAATTACTATGTAATGATGATCATGTAGAACGAGTCGCATCACATCGTGGAGATGGTATTCCGTACGTACGCACGAGCGACGATATTGTTCCCATGATTGTGGAATTGTATTTAAGTGTATTTATACTATTTTAGTATAAACATAACTTTATAATAATCATATATAGTTACTCATTACACCATTATACCCATCCTTGTAAGGTGATGGTGGAAAATAGAGTACACCACGGCGTGGAGACGGTATTCCGTACATACGCACACGCGGTGATTTCATTTTTCCGTAGGATGGATAGAAGGTGAATTAGGGTTGTTTCATATTTATAATAACATATCAGTATGTAAGTAATACTGATGTTATTACTTTATCATGAAACAACTAAAGAAGAAGAAGTTGAAGAAGAAATAAATTGAAAAGATCGGTAATGGATATTACCTCTTCTTTGAAACGCCTCTTTGAATCCTCCACTTAGGGAATTAAGATTGGTCTTTGAAGAAGACCAGGACCTCTAGGATTATTCTAGGGAAGTGGAGAAGGGATTTTGGCGGGGTCTGTCCGAGCTTGAGTGCTCAAATTGGTGTGAGGAGGAGGGGGAGGAGGTTCCCTTTTATAAGGGAGGAGAGGGGCACCTTAGGAATATCTCAAAATATTATTTTATATTAAAGTAAAAATCGGTTTATAATGGTTCCAAAGGGTCTTATTTCGAAGCTAAAGTGGGGATGGGTCGAAATCCTATCAACCAATAGGATTTAGACAAGTTTAGGTTATTATTTTAACCTTATCAATTAGATTTAACTCTAAGTTAAATAATTTAACTTTTACCGTGACTTTTTGTTTTCTTACACTATATGGTTAATACACTTACTATAACATGCCAAACGAACCCCAAGTTGTTTATTATTAATATATATATCCTTATCTAAGTCATTTGGCCGAACCTTAGATTTTTAGGAATAAAATAACAATTAATAATATAATATTTGATTTAAAAACTATTTTGTGTCAATTTTGACACTATTTGATATATGATTTTTGTGAAAGTCATAACAGAATTATATGTTCAAACCAAGTTGATTAAATCAACACTAATATATCATAGTAACCTATAAAATTAGTGGAATTCATAAAAAGTCTCAAATTACATTTATTTGAGCATTTATAACATCAATTATTTTAACATTTCCTTAAAAGGGTAATTACTGCATCATCGTTGTGTCATAAATAAATTAATTTATTTAAAGTCTAAAAATTATAAATAAAATATAATTATGTAGGAAATCTTTTTAGATTTATAATTAATATTTATAGTCGAATTTAACTTATGTATAACCCCATATTAAATATATTTTAGTTATTAAACTTTGATTTTAACTATTTTAACTATTCATTAAATAAAATAATATTAAATGTTATAATCTAATCCAAGTGGACCTAAATGGTCATATTATATTCATAAGGTTGTTTTTGGTCGAATTACACTTATCCAATAGAATTAGGACATGTGTTAGGGTAATAGTAATATCATATTTACCCTTAGTTACCCTATTTACTATTAACCGTGGTAAAAAAGTAAAAAGTTACTATTCACCAAAAAATATTTTCATCATATTGAACCACATTTTAGTCCTTGATATTAACCGTGTCTGTCGGATTTTCGAAATTCCATTCACAGAAGCGGTAAAATTAAGTTTTATGCAAAAATTCAGTTTTTAACCTACCACTTAGTGGTTTCACTATTCATCAAAAATTGAAAGTTTTCAGAAAAATACCAAAATTTCACCCTAGGATAATTTCGGTATTCCGAATCCAAAAATGAATTCCATTTTGAAAAATAAAATTCACAAAATTTCAAAAAGTGGTTATTACTATTCATAACGGCTAGTTTTAATAATATTTTAATAGCATATCGTTGTTTAGTGAAACTCGGTATTGCGTACGACGCAAGCTATCAAGGAAGGTCGGGATTGCATGTAAAACAAGCCAAGCAAGTGTTGTGTAGAAAAAGATTCCTTTGATGATAACATAAAAGTCTCGGGTGTTACATTCTACCCCCCTTAAAAAGAATTTCGCCCTCGAAATTCGTCACTTTGTAACAAACAGATGAGGGTACTTCTCCCTCATCATATCCTCAAGCTCTCATGTAGCTTCTTCAAGTTGATGGTTCCTCCATAAAACTTTCACCAATCGAGTGGTCTTGTTTTGTAGGACTTTTTCGCTACGATCCAGAATCTCTATCGGTTGTTCTTCATAAGAAAGATCTTGCTCCAGCGGTACAACTTCTGAGCTGAGTACATGTGAAGGATCAGGTATGTACTTTCTCAGGAGAGATACATGGAACACATCGTGAACTTGAGAGAGATTCGGTGGAAGCGCCAATCGGTAAGATACCTTTCCAACACGATCCAGTATTTCGAAAGGACCGATATATCTAGGGCTTAACTTCCCCTTCTTTCCAAATCTCATAACCCTCTTCCAGGGAGATATTCGTAAGAACGCTTTATCACCCACTTCAAACTCTAGGTCTTTTCTTCGGTTGTCGGCATAACTTTTCTGTCGACTCTGAGCTGCTCTTATGTGTTGTTGAATAGATCTGACCTTTTCTTCCATTTCATCAACGAGATCAGGTCCTAATATCTTTCTTTCCCCAACTTCATCCCAGCAAGTTGGAGTCCTGCATTTCTTTCCATAGAGAGCTTCATAAGGAGCCATCTGAATACTGGAGTGAAAGCTATTATTATAAGAAAATTCCATAAAAGGTAGGTGTTGATCCCAACCTCCTTTGAAATCCATAGAGCAAGATCTCAACATATCTTCTAGGGTTTGAATTGTTCTCTCAGACTGACCATCTGTCTGAGGATGATAAGCAGTGCTGAAACTCAACTCTGTATCCAGAGTATGCTGAAGACTTCGCCAGAACTTCGAGGTAAATCTCGGATCCCGATTAGATATAATAGAAAGTGGTACTCCATGCAATCTTACCACTTCCTTTACATATATCCTGGCAAGATGATCTAGAGAGAAATCCTCTCTAATAGCAATGAAGTGTGCAGACTTTGTAAGACGATCAACTATGACCCAGATAGCATTATTGCCTTTGGATGTTTTAGGAAGTCATGTGACAAAGTCCATAGTGATGTTTTCCCATTTCCATTCGGGTATGGGTAATGGTTGTAACATCCCCTTAGACTTATGTCTCTCAGCTTTAACTTGTTGACAAACCAAGCATCGAGAGACATATTCAGCAACATCTCTTTTCATGCCATCCCACCAGAAGTACTCTTTCAGGTCCCTATACATCTTCGTGCTTCCAGGATGAATAGATAATGAAGAACTATGAGCCTCACCTAGCAGCTCCTTCTTTAATTCGGGGATGGGAGGAACACAAACCTGATTCCTGAACTTTATTATCCCATCACAATCAAGGTTGAATTCAGGAACATTTCTCACCTTCTTTTGTAACTCAACATCTTCTTTCTGTGCCTCTTTAATCTTCACATGTATAGATGGTTGAACATTCATTTGAGAAAGATAAGATTTTTTCCCTTCCATTATAATTCCAAGATCCATCCTTTGTAAATCCATAAATATTGGATCTTTTGTGATCCTCATCATGGATAAACTAGCATGGTCTTGTCGACTTAATGCATCTGCCACCTTGTTTGCTTTGCCAGGGTGGTAATGGATTGAGCAGTCATAATCCTTAATCAGCTCCAACCATCTTCTTTGACGCATATTCAGCTCCTTTTGTGTGAAAATATACTTTAAACTTTTATGATCAGTATAAATATCACACCTTTCACCATAAAGGTAATGCCTCCAAATATTTAATGCAAAGATTACCGCAGCTAACTCCAAATCATGTGTTGGGTAATTTTGCTCATTGATTTTCAACTGTCGTGAGGCATAAGCTATCACCATATCATTTTGCATAAGAACACACCCCAATCCCTTCTTGGATGCATCACTGTAGATCACAAACCTTTCTCCACTACAAGGCCGTGTGAGCACAGGTGCACTGGATAACCTTCTTTTCAACTCCTTGAAATTCTCTTCACATTCCTCTGTCCAAACAAACTTAACTCCTTTCCGAGTCAACTTGGTGAGTGGGTTAGATAATCGTGAAAAATCTTTTACAAAACGTCGATAATATCCAGCCAAACCAAGAAAACTTCAGATCTCAGTTACTATTGTTGGTCTCGACCATCTTTCGATAACCTCTGTTTTTGCTGGATCCACAGATATCCCCTCTTTTGAGATTATGTGACCCAAAAATGCAACTTTTTGAAGCCAAAATTCACACTTGGTAAATTTGGCATAAAGCTTCTCCTTTCTCAGGGTCTTCAATATAATTCTCAAGTGATCTTCATGCTCTTCCTTGCTCTTTGAATAGACAAGAATATTGTCTATAAAGACTACCACAAATTGATCAAGATAGTCTCTAAAGACTCTATTCATTATATCCATGAAGATAGCAGGGGCATTAGTAAGACCAAATGGCATCACTATAAATTCATAGTGTCCATACCTTGTACGGAAAGCCGTCTTTGGTATATCCTCCCTTTTGACCCTTAATTGATGATACCCTGAACGAAGATCAATCTTGGAAAAGTATTGAGCTCCGCGTAGTTGGTCAAATAAGTCATCAATGCGTGGGAGAGCATATTTTTTCTTGATAGTGATCTTGTTAAGTTCTCGATAATCAATGCAGAGTCTCATTGATCCATCATTCTTCTTAACAAATAGAACAGGTACTCCCCAAGGTGACACACTAGGGCGTATGAATCCCTTATCAAGATTCTCTTGGAGTTGCTTCTTCAATTCATGTAACTCAATTGGGGCCATTCTATAAGGTGTCTTTGAAATAGGCAAAGCACCCGGTACGAGTTCTATTGAAAAATCAACTTCACGATTTGGTGGAAGACCCGGTAATTCCTCTGGAAAGACATCATCAAACTCCCGTACGATGGGCATATTCTTAATCACGAGTTTCTCACCAACCATTTGAGATAAATAACCTTCATTTAGTTGAATCAATACCCATAAAATAGAAGAAATTTCCACTGGAAGGTTATGTTCATCCTTGCATTGATAGAAGATCATAGATTGATCTGGAATATGAAATGTGACTTCCCTTCTTTGGCAATTGATATGAGCTCCGTATAAAGAAATCCAATCCATGCCAATAATCACATCGAATTCCACTAAAGGAAGGATCACAAGATTTGTAGGAAGCACTTTCCCACAAATGTCAATTGGAGAAGAATTATAAACTTTTGATGCGATTGATGTGCCATTAGGTGTTGTCACAGCTAACTCAACATCTAATTGTTGAGGTAATACGGTGATACCCTTAGAAAATTCTTCAGAAATAAAAGAGTGGGTGGATCCAGAATCAAATAAAACATTTGCTACTTTAGAGTGGATGGTAAGTGTACCATTCACCACTTCGTTATCGTACTCCACATCGCTGATATAAATTGCATGTGACTTTCCTTTGTCTTTAGCCTTAAGAGTTTGTTGACGTCGACCATCATCATCAAACCTTGGATTTGGGCATTGATTGGCATAATGCCCCATCTCCTTGCACTTGAAACATTGAAGTGTAGTAGGTTCATTCTGTGTATCCCTTCCTTTGTTTGCATCATTAGAAATCTTCTTCCCATCATCGCGGCATTCAAATGCCCGATTACCTTCCTTTCCACATTTGAAACATTTACTTGTCCCTTTAAGACAACTCCCTCCATTTTTCTTTCCACACTTTGAGCATAAGGGAAAGCTCATCTTCTTTTCAGTGTGCTCTTTAGATTTTCCTTTAAATTCCATTTTCCTCTTCTTATCAAACCCATATGACTGATGGGTTACTCTAATCTCCATCTCGACTTTGAGAGCACATCGAACGATTTCCTCATAGCTATTGAAGTCCCTTATGGCTAACGCCCTTCGAAGACTTGGTTTTAAGTCACTAAAGAATCGATTGATCTTACTCTCAGGTTGGATAATGATACCAGAAGCGTACCTTGCAAGTCTTGTAAATTTTTTTTCATAGGTACCAACAGATTCATCATCCCTTTGCTTTAGTTCATGAAACTCTTTCTCCATCTTTGTTCAGAGAATACGAGGGAAGTACTTATTGAAAAATAAGTTCTTGAACTCGTCCCATTCCATGGACTCAATTTTATCCCTTTGCCTCATATTCTTAATAAGATTCCACCATTGATCAGCATCTCATTCCAAACGATACACTGCTAGGATGACTTTATCATGTTCAGAACATTGAAGAACTGAAAATATCTTTTCAGTAGTACTAATCCATTGTTCAGCAACTAATGTATCAGTAGACCCGCTGAAAGAAGGTGGACGCTGCCTCATGAAGGATTCAACAGAATGTTGCTCCTTCATTTGCTCGTTTGGAAGTCCTGCATGATTCATAGCTTGAGAAAGTTATGTGATCATGGCTACAAGATTTTTCATTCTAGCTCCCATATCGTTTGGTTGCTCAGGGGGACAATCATTGCATTTTCCATCGCATTCAACATTAACACGGTTCCTTCGGGTTCCAGCCATTGACTAAAACCAAGAAGAATAGTGTGAGCAACACTAATTATAATAGGAAAACCACATATTTCAAGAATAAAATTTTCACACTTAAGGTCTTATCCTAGGTTATTCATGGCCATTTCTAAAACATTAATATTGTTTTCTATGCTTAGACTTATCCTTAGGGTTCTTACTAAGGCTTTCACATCCTAGTTTCCAAAGGTTGACTATACCTTTCCTCTGATACCAACTATAACGACCCATACTTTACATACATTGTTAATACTTCAAAATTGAAGTACACTTATTACAACATATGACAAAACCACAAAGGACCGTATAGGTATAGTGTCTTTAGAAACTGGGAAACATAAACAACTGGTTCATAAATATTCTACAGTGTATCCCATTTATTTCATCATATCTAGGGTCCCTTTTAGCATATTCTACTTAATATCCATCTTCCTGACCTGGGGAAAATAAAACATACAAAAAAGGGTGAGCTCAAATGCTCAGCAAGGGCAATAAAGGAAATAAAAATCATATCGTATCTTTTTGAAAATCATAACCTGCAAAAGAGATCATAATATCTTAACATGGAATAAATCATAGAAGTGAAAATGAGATCCCCATAATCATAACATAAAACTTGAAACTTTGTGGCATGCACACATAATCATGGAAAATCATTTCTTGTTAGTCATGACTCATTGCCAAAACTATCTTAGCGGACAAAGTCCATTTCTGAACCGAGTTCACTCCTCGTTTCAGTCCTGTATCACTGAACCGAAATAACCTTCCGTTCCAGCCATGTTTATCTCATGAGATATAAATCTTTACCCAATGCATTGGAGGGAGATATAGGTCCCACCCATCTTATAATGAATCCTTTCTTATGTGTTCCACATAATCATAAATCATACATCATCGCATAACACATGTAACAAAAATGGGATTCTTGAAACATCATGACATCATAAAACAAATCATATAAGGTAAATGACTTCATAAAAATAATTTCATCAAAACATAATCAAATCAATGTAATAATAGGGATAAAAACAGAACCCTATATTATCTTAGATGGAAAATAATTTTGATAAAATATTTGAACTCCATTCTTGAGGAAAATATCCTTTCTACTTCAAAAATACTTTTCTTTTCTTAACATGTCATACAATTATAAACTAAAAGAAGTTGATTAAAAATAAACTTTAAAACTTATAAAGAAAGATTTTTGGAAATAATGTTTTAAAAATCCATTCTTGCCGTATAAGTTAAAAAAAACATTCTTCGTACTTTTGTCGGAAAAGTCAAAAAGTACCTCGTACGAAAAATGAAAAAAGATTCCTTTCATATCTTTTACTAAAAACTCACCGAAGGGTAAAATTGGATATAAACTATTGTAGAAGGATGGAAATAATATTACATATTGAGGGAATATGGATGTGGATGACAAAATACACCCCAGTAATTACCAAAGTAAAAACAATCTCGGATAAAAGTGAGATTGTGATATTTCCCTTACCTTAGGTCCGATTTGCTTTGTACGTGTCTGAATATCCTGTATAATGGTTTAAATAATGTTATTTACTTATTCCAGAATCATACATATTGATATGATGTCATATATGGTCATATTCTTAGCCTCTTATTAGTAATATTTCATTTTTACTTATTACTCGGGTCTTTATTGCCTTTTGTTCTTATGCGTGTTTTGTCGAATAAATTCTTATTCTTCTTTTAAGGTTATAGATACCTTATATCCAGAATGGTATTAGTGTAACATATATCATATTTATTCATTCAATTCATTTATATAATTACTATGTAATGATGATCATGTAGAACGAGTCGCATCACATCGTGGAGACGATATTCCGTACGTACGCACGAGCGACGATATTGTTCCCATGATTGTGGAATTGTATTTAAGTGTATTTATACTATTTTAGTATCAATATCACTTTATAATAATCATATATAGTTACTCATTACACCATTATACCCATCCTTGTAAGGTGATGGTGGAAAATAGAGTACACCACGGCGTGGAGACGGTATTCCGTACGTACGCACGCGCGGTGATTTCATTTTTCCGTAGGATGGATAGAAGGTGAATTAGGGTTGTTTCATATTTATAATAACATATCAGTATGTAAGTAATACTGATGTTATTACTTTATCATGAAACAACTAAATAAGAAGAAGTTGAAGAATAAAGAAATTGAAAAGATCGGTAATGGATATTACCTCTTCTTTGAAACGCCTCTTTGAATCCTCCACTTAGGGAATTAAGATTGGTCATTGAAGAAGACCAGGACCTCTAGGATTATTCTAGGGAAGTGGAGAAGGAATTTTATCAGGGTATGGCCGAGCTTGAGTGCTCAAATTGGTGTGAGGAGGAGGGGGAGGAGGTGCCCTTTTATAAGGGAGGAGAGGGGCACCTTAGGAATATCTCAAAATATTATTTTATATTAAAGTAAAAATCGGTTTATAATGGTTCCAAAGGGTCTTATTTCGAAGCTAAAGTGGGGATGGGTCGAAATCCTATCAACCAATAGGATTTAGACAAGTTTAGGTTATTATTTTAACCTTATCAATTAGATTTAACTCTTAGTTAAATAAGTTAACTTTTACCTTGACTTTTTGTTTTCTTACACTATATGGTTAATACACTTACTATAACATGCCAAACGAACCCCAAGTTGTTTATTATTAATATATATATCCTTATCTAAGTCATTTGGCCGAACCTTAGATTTTTAGAAATAAAATAACAATTAATAATATAATATTTGATTTAAAAACTATTTTGTGTCAATTTTGACACTATTTGATATATGATTTTTGTGATAGTCATAACAGAATTATATGTTCGACAACAGTTGATTAAATCAACACTAATATATCATAGTAACCTAGAAAATTAGTGGAATTCATAAAAAGTCTAAAAATTACATTTATTTGAGCATTTATAACATCAATTATGTTAACATTTCCTTAAAAGGGTAATTACTGCATCATCGTTGTGTCATAAATAAATTAATTTATTTAAAGTCTAAAAATTATAAATAAAATATCATTATGTAGGAAATCATTTTAGCTTTCTAATTAATATTTATAGTCTAATTTATATTATGTATAACCCCATATTAAAAATGTTTTAGTTATTAAACTTTGATTTTAACTATTTTAACTATTCATTAAATAAAATAATATTAAATGTCATAATCTAATCCAAGTGGACCTAAATGGTCATATTATATTCATAAGGTTGTTTTTGGTTGAATTACACTTATCCAATAGAATTAGGACATGTGTTAGGGTAATAGTAATATCATATTTACCCTTAGTTACCCTATTTACTATTAACCGTGGTAAAAAAGTAAAAAGTTACTATTCACCAAAAATTATTTTCATCTCATTGAACCACATTTTAGTCCTTGATATTAACCGTGTCTGTCGGATTTTCGAAATTCCATTCACAGAAGTGGTAAAATTAAGTTTTATGCAAAAATTCAGTTTTTAACCAACCACTTAGTGGTTTCACTATTCATCAAAAATTGAAAGTTTTCAGAAAAATACCAAAATTTCACCCTAGGCTAATTTCAGTATTCCGAATCCAAAAATTAATTCCATTTTGAAAAATAAAATTCACAAAATTTCAAAAAGTGGTTATTACTATTCATAATGGCTAGTTTTAATAATATTTTAATAGCATATCGTTGTTTAGTGAAACTCAGTATTGCGTACGACGCAAGCTATCGAGGAAGGTCACGATTGCGTGTAAAACAAGCCAAGAAAGTGTTGTGTAGAAAAAATATTCCTTTGATGATAACATAAAAGTCTCGGGTGTTACAAATGAAATGCCCCAAAAGCCTTTAATTTTCTGTGAGATCTTCGATGTTTGGGGCATCGATTTAATGGGACAATTTCCCTCTTCCAATGGATTCTCATACATCCTTCTTGCAGTTGATTGTGTTTCTAGGTGGGTCGAGGCCAAACTCACAAGAAAGGATGATTCACATACTGTTATTGAGTTCCTGAAGACACATATCTTCCTCAGATTTGGCACGCCTCATGCCTTGATCATTGACTTAGGAACCCATTTCTGTAATAGAACCATGGAATCTTTTTTGAAAAATAATGGGTTTGTATATAAAACTTCAACTTCATATCACCCCCAAACAAATGGAATGGCTGAACTTTCTAATAGATAAGTGAAAAGAGTTATTGAGAGAACTGTAAAACCCACCAGAAAAGACTGGCCTAAAAGACTTGGTAAAGCACTTTGGGCCTATCGAACTGCCTATAAAACACCCATTGGGTTGTCTCCTTTTAGGCTAGTTTTTGGTAAAGCATCTCATCTACCAGTTTAAATCCAACATAATTCTTTTTGGGAAGTGAAAACTTGTAATTTTGATCTTGAAAATTCGGAGAAGAAAGATTTTCCCAATTGGATGAACTGGAGGAGCTTCGACATGATTCTTATGAGAATTCTATTCTCTACAAACTAAAGTCCAAGGCACTCCATGAAAAAGACATCCTGAGAAAGGTATTTCATGAAGGTGAAAATGTAATGCTCTTCAATTCTCGATTTCGGCTTCACCCATGTACACTTAATTCTCGTTGGTAAGGTCATTTTGTTATTACTAATGTTTGCCCATTTGGTGTGAAGTGCTAGTCCAAGACACCTCTTCCAAAAGGACATTCACGGTTAATGTACATCGGTTAAAGAATCACCATGAGAGGATTCACAATCCTGGATCAACATCGACTTCCGCTAGATCACCAACTTCTCTAGCCGACCTACCACTAGATGGAGATGGTTACCCGCCAAATCTAAACCAGGGGCACCTCTTTCCCTTTAAATCTCTCTCTATCTCTTCCTCTCTCTACCTCTTTCTTCTTCTTCATATCTCTTTCATTTTTTAACCACTTTCTTTATCAAAACCTTTCTTTTTCACTTTCTCTTTTGTGTGGGTTTTTATTTTAAAGAACACTAAAAACTAAAAAAAAAAAGTAAAAAAAACTAAAAGAGTCATACTTACTCACTTTCAATTTTCAAATTTTGTCCAACCATTTTGGCGAGTCAAAAGACATGGTTTCATCTCAATTTTTTTATTTTCATCATGAATTTGGATAAAGAATTTTGTTTCAAAATTAAAAAATTTTGAATGCTCAATTTTTTATTTGGAAAATGCTTTTCACAAACCATGAGGAACAACATTTGCTTTCATGCCAAGGCCACCTATGGCCATCTTTTCAAAATGTGTGTCTTCACCCCCATTTGTGAGTCTTGATTTTGTGGACCTTCGAGCTGAATTTCCTACTTTATTGTGAATTAATATGATAGAGGCATTTTCTAAACCACATGAGAATCAGAATAGCCAAATATCCTCTCATTTCCCTTACATTAATCCTCCTTTTGAAATCCCCTTCGAGCCTATGAAAACCTTTTCTTTGATAGCCACATTACAATCCCAAAACATTTTCCCACCCAATATCAACATGGATTTTCATTGCATAATTTTTTTTGAAATTTAAGTTTGGGGGTAATGGAATTCATTGTTTGGGCCCCTATTATTGATTTTTAACGAGTTATCATCTGCTTGAGGGCAAGAATTCATTTCAGTGTGGGGGAGAGGTTGTCATTTAGTGTGTTTTGGGGAATGTAATGTACTTTAATTTGTGTAATTGTGTAAATGTTATTGACAAGTGTTCAAAAAAAATAAAAAATGATCAAAAAAAATTGAAAAAATGGGTTGTGTCTTGGGTAGGTCAAAAATCACTCTTACTCAACCTTTGATCTTGTTATAAATATTAAAATTAGTGTCGTGAGGAAATCAATCATGGGTTGGGATATGAGTGTGAGATTTGTTTCAAGGTCAACTTTTGAAAAAGCAATGAAAAAAAGGAAAAGAAAAAAAGAACACTTGCATTATATTCTTATTGGGAGAAGTTTTGTGGTTTGTAAATATTTCATCTTTTCATCCCCTTAAAATTTTCTTCCTCTATTGTTTCTTTCTTCACACAATCATTCCCTTGTAATTATGTGTTTTCATTTCCTTCCATATTTTATTTCAAAAAAAATGTGTATTTCTTTTTATATGTTGGTGTTTTAACCCTCTTCTTCTCTCTCCTGGACATTATATTCCTACCATCCCATAGCCATAGAAAAAAACCCCTTAAAAATACCTCTTGATTCTTTTTCACTTTGGATAGGTATTGGAAGCTGAGAGATCTTTCAAACTCTAAGATTTTCACTTTTGGTAGGTGAAGGAGTGAACCTCCACAAATGAATTTTATCATCTTGAGAGGTGTGAGTTTTGAGTGTCCACATTTTCCATTTCTAAATTTGAGCATGAAAAAATGAAAATGTTTTAGAACATTGTTTATCTAAAAACTTGTTGTTGATTTCAAAATGGATGAGTGAAAAATTCTAAACCTCCCCTGATTGAAGAAAACAAAATTTTAATATTTGTTGGTGAGTGAAAATGATTTTGTTGTGTTTTTATATTTGTTGCACATGAGGACATGCACAAAACTAAGTGTGGGGGAGTTTATGTTATTAATATTTTCATGAATTATTATATACTCTCTTTACTTAATTTATATGAAATTTTCATAATTTGTGTGAAATATTAATGTTTTAATATTAAGTATATTTTTTGAGCATTTTTAGAAGTAGTCGAATTGATTCAGTTTACTATTTTATTTATAACTCTCACTCTGATGACACGAATTGTTTGGTTCTTGTTTTTTAGGATTACTAGTAAAATATAAAACATTTCATTATAAGGGATCATGAGAAAATTAAGCCATTTTAAGGGTCAGATGTACCACACAAGAAGGCCCAATGAATCTGTGAACAAACTGGACTAGCCTTGAAGATTGATTTACTGGGCTCAATCCAGAAGTCCAAAAACATTAATTCTCCACCATAATTCTGGGTACACTATATGTCATCTTTGATAAAACTTTAAAGGCATAAATCTAAGTACAAAGGGTCCAACTGATTCATTTAAACTCAGCCAACCATTCTGGACAGGAATTGAAATCAGCCAACAAATGGTGACTTTTCTCCTGATTTAGAAATCCATGAAAGATGAGATTTTTCAGTGTGAAATAAAAGATATAGGAGGCCAAAATTTTCGAAGAAATTATTTTTATTTGAGGTCATCTTCCTATTCCAAATCCCTTTCACATTTTGGATATCAAAAAGATTGGATTGAAATGGACAGATTAAATTTGTTTAATCAACAGACCATAACTTTGGATAAATTGGTCCAAATGACTCCAAATATTGAGAGAGGTCGTCCAAATTTATTATATACAACATTGAATAAGGATATTTCTCGAGATTCGGCTCTCCGAATAGACAACTTGGCAATTCAAGTGGAGGGATAGATTGGGAATGCAAACAGTCGACTCCTTGGGCTATAAATACTCTCCCCTTCTCTCCTTGAGAGGGGTTGGAATTTCAGAAGAGAGGAGATCATATTGGCACGACCAAATCCTTTCCAAATGCTTGTGAGGGCCTGTCATACTCATGTTTTCACTTGAGATACCTTTCCTCCTCTCTTTGTTTTCATTTACTTTTATGTTCTTCATTGTTGTAATTTTGTATGTCCTTTATTTTGTAATTCTATTTTAATGAATGTTTATTCTTCAATATCTCTTATTCTCATCCACTTTATGTAGTTTAATATTAATGTTCTTAAAATAGTTTAAATTCTGTTGAATCCCCTTCCCTTCTTCTGTTTCCTCATTCAATCGAAAACCTGTATTTAATTATCATTATCGTTTGTGTGTGTGTTCGACGCACCACTCTTATCTTGTCCCTTTCTTTTTCTTCTCTTTATAATTCATCACCATAAAAATATATTACTAGATTAATAACCATCTTAATGTCTGAGTAAATATACCATTGTGTTGAGTTATAATTCGGGGATGTTAAGTGATTGAGAGTCTTTTCTCGATGAGTATTCTTTAAATTAATATTGTGTATGTTAAACTTAATATGTCATGGATTAATGATATGTTTTGTTTAACAAGTGGTTTACATGGATTATGAGAACCATAAATACACTACCATAAATACGTTTTGGATGAGATTAGAACCCTAAGTTAAGTTAATCCATAGATTAAAGTCTTAACACTGAGGAATTCCAAACAACATCAACTTATGACATGAGTGTTAATTTAATGCAATACAAAGCAAGGCTCAAGGATATCACAATATTAACTCCCTAATAATGAACTCACCCAAATCTTCATATATTTGTTAAATCAAGAATCAACCATAAATCATTTCAATTTATCTCTACAAAAAAAAGATGGTTTCTCCGCAAAACAACGCGCCTCACGCGCCGCCCGGTTTTCAAATTTTCCCGACCGTTAGACCCCCTGCGTGATTCCCGCCGGTCCCTCAGGCGACGCTGGTCTCCGTCCCCGGACCTGGTTTGGAACCTGGGGGTCCTCCTCGCCCTCTGGAGGTTGGCGTCCCCTCCCCCTCCAGTCCCTGTAGGCAAGTGCTCTCCTTCAAAGAGGCGCTCTGCGGCCCCTCTTGTTCCTTCCAGCCTCCTTGCTTCCCTGAGGTTCCCCCGGCGGCTCCGGCGGTCTCGAGGGATGGTCCGGGTCTGTCTCTGGATTTTCCGGTCACGAAGTTTGAGGGGGCAGTGGCTGGTCTGCGCTGGACGCTAGTGGCTAGGTTTGGTGCCGCCAAACCTTCTCTTCAGGTTTTCAAGTAGTGGGTGGACTTCTGGGGGTTGAAGTCTCTGGTTCGGGTCTCTGCCTTCCATCGTCTCTCCTTTTGCCTGGTTTTCTCTTCGGAGGAGGATTTTGTCCATGCGTGGTGTTGTGCCCCCCGGAGAGTGGGTCGGTGGCAGTTTAGCCTGGCGCGGTGGTCGTTGGAGGCCCACGAAGGCAAGGAAAGCCCGAAGGCGGCGGTCTGGATCAGCCTCCCTGGGCTCCCTCTTCCCTTTCAGAACGGCGCTTTCCTACAAGCCATTGGTGACTCCCTTGGTGGTTTCCTGTGCTTGGACGAGAGAACTCGGTGTGGGGTTGATCTTTCGGTCGCCCGTTTGTGCATCGAGCTTGATCTGTCCGTGCCCATCCCGGAGAAACTTTCCCTTAAAGTTCAGGGGTCGGTGGTGTGGTCCCAAGATGTGGTTTTCCCGGTGTACCCTAGGTTCTGCTCTTCCTACCTAATCCAAGGGCACTCCCTGACTTCGTGCAAGCGTCGGCGCCGAACGTTCCCCAGTGATGATTTCAGGCCCTTCCAGCGGCCCGGTGCTCCTGATCTTAGGATGGCTGGCCCTCTTCCCGGCTCCCAGTCGCTTGCTATGGCTGTGGATCTTCCCTTGGCCCCGGCTCAGTCGCAGCGCTCCCCTCTTCCCCTCCCTTCGGAGGATGATGGCCTTTCGGGCATGGTCATCGGGGGCCGCTCTCGTAGGGCCCTGCCAGCTTGGTTGGTGGGAGTGGCTGGGAGGTTTTTAGGACCTTGCCAGATGCTCTTGTCGGGTGGGCTTTTGGAGTTCGCCGTTCGGGGTTCGGCAGGAAGGTTGGCCCCTTCGGCTTCGATCCCCTCCTCCCCAGGGTCGGTTGCTGATGCTGCAGGTGTGCGGGCTGTTGGGGTCGATCCGGCGGTCTCGCGCCCGGTGTTGGAAGGGGTTTGCAAGTATGGAGCGGTTTTTGACGTCAGGCCTGCATCTCTTTCCAGCCAGCCTTCGTCGGTGGTTGGTCTCTGTCCCTTGCCGTTCTCCTCCCCTGGTGCGGAAAGGAAGAAGCTCTCGGGTCCTCCTGATCCAAAGCGAGTATCCTCCCCAGGCCTTGAGTATTCTGGTCAGCGGGGTTGTGCTTGGCCTAAGCCAAACCTTACTAGGACAACAGAGCCGTCCAGTCAGACACTGCGGGCGTCAGGGAAACGTCCTATGATGTCGCCGCCCCCTAGTGCAACCAGGGGGAGGACCTTGAAGATCATCTCTCCCATGAAGGCCCCCTACCCAAGCCCTGAGGGTCCAAGCTCGGGGGTGTGTACCAGATCCAAAGCTTCTCTACAAAGGGTTCAACCGCGGGAATGCCGCTCCTTCACTCTGGAGACCAAGTCGCCTGGGGCCAAAGCCGGGCGGGAGGGGAACTAATGTTACCCATTATTATTTGGAATGCTCGGGGGCTCGGGGCAAGAGTTAAAAAAGATTTGTTATCTTCGGAAATCAAAAAGCACAAAGCACTGGTTGCAGTGGTCCTGGAACACAAACAAAACTCGAACAAAATCCAGCAGTGTGCCAATCTGATCAGAATGCAGGGGTTCATGCAAGCTTTCCCAAATAACCAGCACATTTGGTTATTCTGGAAAAGAGAGGTAGTGGTGGATCTAATACAGGAAGGGGATCAATTTATCACGGCGAGGGTGAAGACAGGCATGTTTTCTATCCTATTTTCCTTTGTTTACGGGAGTTGTGACCCTTCGGAAAGGGGATCCCTGTGGCAAGAGTTGAGCAGCTTTGATCCAGGAGCGGACCCCTGGATAGTTGGGGGGGATTTCAATACCATCACCGAACCAGCTGAGAAAAAGGGGCGCGGGGTGTTTCCTCGTCGTGCTAGTACAGACTTTGTCCAGTTTATGGCAAGTAAGGGTCTTATGGACATGGGGTACTCCGGGGATCCGTTCACGTGGTGAAACAACCAAAAAGGCAATAGAAGGTGCTGGAGCCGGCTGGATAGATGCCTAGCGAACCTGCATGCCATTGATGCGTACCCGAACGCCAAGGTGACCCACCTGGTACGTGGTATTTCTGATCACTCCCCTTTGCTCCTATCTCTGAACCCCAAGCAGGCCCCTCCGGATAGATTCAGATTTTATGGAAACTGGTCGAAACACCCCGAGTTCCTCAACCTAGTGAGGAACTCCTGGGGGGAACCAGTGAAAGGGATCCACTGGGTAGGCATTCACAGCAAACTCAGACGCCTAAAACAGGACCTCAAAGCATGGGCAGGAGCCCTACCCCATATTGACCAAGAGATGGATGATCTTAAGGGCGCGATCGAGCGCATGGAAGGCGAGCTGGAGGAGGTTTGGAGTGACCGGGTCTTTGATGACCTTGCAGCCAAGAAGGAAAGCATGGCAGAGCTAATGCTTATGTAGGAACGAATGGCTCGTGAAAGATCGAGGGTAAAGTGGTTAAACGAGGGAGACAAGAACACGGCATACTTCCATGCATGCATCAGGGAGAAAAGAAGGCCGATCATTCCAAACATAAAGATGGAAGATGGTACGCACACAGATGACAATGACATAGTGGGAGACATGGCATCCTCCTTCTTTGAAGAACTTCTCGCCGGCCGGAACCCGAGGATGGATGGCGGGTATCCGAGTGGGGAAGCTGATCTGTGGGACTCAATTCCCAACCGTGTCTCCAGCGAGGAGAATGCCTGTTTGGAAAAGCTTCCAGAGGAGCCATAGGTCCATGCGGCAATGCTGAGTCTTGACCCGGGTAGTGCTCCAGGGCCAGATAGCTTCCCGGGATCGTTCTTCAGAGCTTCGTGGGATGTTGTCAAGGATGATATTGTTTCCGCTGTCCAGGATTTCTTTAGAGGAGGAGCTCTACCACGGGTGGCTAGCGCTACGACCCTGGTTCTCATCCCGAAGGTGAAGGACCCTACCTCCCTACTCCAGTACCGCCCAGTGAGCATGTGTAACTTCACCTATAAGATCCTGGCGAGCGTCATCAACAGGAGACTGGCCATGTGTTTGACCCGGTGGGTATCCATTGAACAACATGGATTTGTCAGGGGGAGGTCAATCCAGGGAGCGATCGCCCTGGCACAGGAGATGTTTAAGGACCTGAACAACAAGACCTATGGATCCAATATGGTCATGAAGCTGGACATGAGCAAGGAGTACGACAGAGTAGAGTGGGGTTTTATCAACAGGGTCTTCACATGCATGGGTATATCTCCCAAGGCCTCGGATATCCTTTTCAGATGCTTCAGCTCACCTTGGATGTCCGTGTCCTTTATGGGGAAAACTCGAGGGTTTTTCAAGGCCACCCGAGGTTTACGTCAAGGTGATCCGATTTCACCGAGTATTTTCATTCTTGTGCAGGATACACTTAGTAGGCTTCTCAACAAAGGAATTTCCAACGGAAGTATCACTCCTTTTCGGAGGAAGGGGACACAGTTTCACACTTCTCACCTGATGTTCGCGGATGACACGATTATCTTCTCAAATGCGGGGAGGAGATCTGTGAAGGCCATTGGGGGAATCTTGAAAGAGTATTGCCATTGGAGTGGGCAACTGATTAACCATGACAAAAGCAAACTGTATCTTTCCCGGAATTGCCCGGCAAGGAGGGTTGAGGAACTGTGCAGGAGGATGGACATGCATGTGGGAGCCCTCCCTATGGAGTATCTAGGATCACCAATTTCTTCAGGACGATTGAGAGTCCGGGACTATGATGAGCTGGTGAGCAGGATCACCGGTCGGGTTCTTAATTGGAAAAGTCACTTCCTCTCTTTTGGGGGACGGATCGCCCTTATCAACAACGTTCTGTCATCCATTCCAGTGCATGCTTTGGCTTCCTCGTCAGTGCCTAGAGGGGTTCTAAGAGCCATCGACAGGGTTCTGGCAGGTTTTCTTTGGGATGCAGCTGGGGAAGGGAAGAGGCACTGGGTCTCGTGGGGGAGAATGGCTCGCCCGGTTCAGGAGGGGGGTATTAATGTCAGGAGTGTTGAGGGAACGGTGCATGGCATGCATGGGAAGCTGGCCTGGGAGATCGTGGAAAATTAGACCCTCTGGGGGAGGACCATGCGGCACAACTTCATCAAATGTACAGCAAGTGGAAGCATCCAGGGTTCACCCTTCTGGAGAATGATTTTCCCCCTGGTTTTGAACCTACAGGCCCATTCTCGGTGGATTGTGGGGAACGGAAGCATTCCTTTCTGGAGCAGCAACTGGGCAGGGTCTGAACTCGGCTTCCCGGGATGTCCTACGCCTTCGATCACATTCAAGGAGGCGTGCTCTTATCCGAGTTTTGTGAACGCAGTCCTGGATATTGAACAGAAAGGCATTTTTGATTCTATCCTCATAAATTCTGAGCCAGACAAATGTGTGTTTACTCCTTCCTTTACGGGGATATTCAACGCAAGGGACTTCCGAAGGATGTCGACTCCCCAGGACCAGCGTGATAGCTGGAATGAGCAAATGTGGTTCAAGGGCATTCCTTCCAAATATAACTTCCTTGTTTGGCGAGTGAGGAACCGGGCGATTCCTTCGGATGAGAGAATCCGGAAAATGGGAATCAGCCTCGCCTCTTGGTGCCAATGCTGTAGGAACAAAAGTGAGGAAACCACCAGCCATATATTTTTCGAAGGCGGATGGGCTAAGGCAGTATGGCAGTCTTTCGGGGTGTATACAGCAGATCTTCCCTTGGAGAACCAAGGGTTTGCGACACTTGAGAGTTGGTTCCAGGGGTCCTCGGACAGAGGACCAGAACGGAAGGCGCGTTCGGCGGTTTTCAGTGCAGGCTGCTGGTGTCTTTGGCAGGCGAGGAACAAAGAAAGATTCGAGGGGCAGGGATCCTCAGGGAGGTCGATCATTGTGCGATCTAAATGCCTCCTCTCGGAATGGGTTCACCTTATCAAGGGATGGAGGGAAGTCCCTTGCCTAAGTATTCTGCAGGCTGGTAGGGGTCAGGCTACCCCCAGGGTGGGGCTGCAAGGACAGTGGGTGAAATGGAATCCCCCAGCAGACGGCCTAAAACTCAACACTGATGGATCCTACAACCTAGGAATTATGCGAGGAGGAGGAGTGGTCCGCAACACGGATGGAGGCGTTCACCTTGCATTCACGACACACTTTGGTAAGGGTTGTGCCCTTCAAGCAGAGGCCCAGGCTCTCCTTACGGGGCTCACCCTGTGCGTTCAGAAGGATATGGACATCTCCCACGTGGAAACGGACTCGATGATCATTCATGACTCTCTGCTGGACAAAGGATCCACTCCATGGTCAGTAATCTATACCATTAGGCGATGCAAGGAACTGCTCAAGAGTAACATGAAGGTTACGCACACAAGGAGAGAGGGGAACAAAGTTGCAGATTATTTGGCCTCCCTTGACATCCAAAGCCCCGATGTCACATGTCTACACAACGCTAACTCTTTGAAGCCGGAGGGGGCGAACTTAATTCGAAGCGATGCCCTAGGTCTACATTATTTTAGGCCCCCTAGGCTGATGAGGCTAGGCTGGAATTTCTGATGTTTGTATTTCTGCTTGAATAATTTTATAACAATGATGATGATGATGATGATGATGATTTATCTCTACAAACAAACCCCACCTATCAAAATACAATCTACTAAAAACAATCAACTATTTATAAGTATCATCACTGAGGATTCAACCCGAGTGCTTCTATACACATTTGAAGAGCATCAGAAATTTGACCGGTCGATAGGTGAAAATCGTCCACGCATTTCAAACCTATCATAGGTTCAGTAAGGAATGAAGGATTTTCTCTGTCCCTCAGTGCACTGGTCAGACCTTCACAAACCACCGTCTCACTCCAGTGTGAGAAGGAATGACTTCACCCATTATCGGGAAATTTAGCCAAGATGTTTCTACCGTGTCCAGGAACCCTCTCCTCATAAACCATACTCTGTACTCACAAAAAGTCGAACCCTTTTAAACCACTCCCGGTGGTCCCAAATCTCAGACTTTCATGATGTTTCTCGGCTATCGGGAGAATGAAATCATTGACCTAAGGACACCTTTGCATGACTATACATTCCATGCCCTCAACAACTCTTCATATTCATCACCCCTGGCTCATATTCCAAAGACAATTATTCCTTAGGCAATGATTCTCTCTATACGCCTCTTGTCCCCTGAGCCCCCATGTCCATCCCAGGATTCAGAAACCCTCTGAGATACATCTTACCATCCTCTTTCATGACCATGCCTGAGTATGGTGAAACATCTCTGAAGAGATTACCAAGAACCAGGAGAAGCCATTTTATTTTAAATGATGTCCCAAATTCATGACTTTAAATTGTGCCAAGCTCCTACCATCCTTTACGCAAGATAAATGCATAGGATAGGGACCCTAAGTCCACACTCCTGATTAATACAGATGTTCTCAAACCCTTTCATACATCACACACCCTTTCCGAGCCACCCCTGGTGATTTTCATAATTCTCTAAGCCACCCATGGTGGTGTCCATAAGCCTGACTTCCATGAAGTCCTCAAGAAATCAGAAATGGAGAGTCATTGACTTAAAGACACCTTTGTGCAACCATGCATACCATGCCCTCAGCGGCTCTGCATATTGATCATCGCTGGCCAATCTACCAAAGGCAAGATTTACTTAGGTGATGCTCTTCCTACCTATGCACGCTGATATGGCTCCCATGCCTTGATACATGCCCTGCATGTCACTCGAATCTAAACATGTTCCCCCACATACGTCTAAAGGATATCGAGACATCTTTTAATCAACCAAACCTCATTGGGGCCCTCACCCCACCATATCTGGTCAAAGCTGTTCGACCTAAATCATTAGTAATTATAGTCATGTCGGCTAGAGTTTAAACCGCTCACAAAAAGAGGCACAAATCCTATTAGGCCGAAACCCGAAAAGGGAGACCTAAGAAAAAGTTGGGTCATACCCGCTAGGTCCACACCAAATGGGCCTAGGAAAAATTAGGGTATTAATAGAAAAGACAAAAAAAAGTTTGTGGGGTTTTTCTACAAAACCCTAGAAATTGTCAAACTATGCTCACTAGATCCCATGATACATGAAAAAGTTAGAGCTCATTTTTATTTTTATCAATTGTCCTGAACAATGATTATTCTAAGTTCGGTGAATTAATATATACAACAATCATGAAAAATAATTTATGTCATAGGAGAATACAAAAAGGGCACTACGGAAAAACATTTCTCTATTCCATAACAAAGTTAGTGAGAAGGGCATCCACAATCCGGAGCCTCCTCTGGCATGAAAGGTTATTACAGGTGGTTTTGAACGGATTCACAAAGTTGTATCAGGTGCTGATGAGAATCCTCGATTTCTTGATAGAGATTCTGCAGTAAGGCTATCTCGGCTTCTACACCATCCCACAATGCTTCTGCCTCCTGGGCTTCCTTTGAGCTCGCCCTCATCTCCTCCTCCATCTGCCACTCCCCTCCTTCAATTATGGTGGTGACATTAGTCTCTTCCTACTATAGCTGCTGTATTTCATTCCTCAGCACCTCCATCATGGAAAGGTTGGCTTCAGATTGAGAAGCAGAAAGGCGAGATTCGAAACCACCCAGTATCTCCCGGTCAGCGACCACCTGCTTGACTATATCATAAATACCATGGTATTCAATGTCGTCAAATCACAGCAGCATAAACAGATTGCGCAGCTTTGGTAATTTAGTCGGCATCTCGGCCAACGGTGTTTGAGAAATCATCTTCCAAATTTTATCCCAAGCCCTTGGGCGAGTAGGTCGAAGATTGTAAAGGACTTGTTGATTCGGATCAGAGTCACTCCCGAATGAAGATACGTACTCAAGGATGAATGTCACCAAGGAGGGACCCGATGCGGCTTCACCCGCAAACTCTGGCATCGCGACAACTTCACCCCTGGTGGTTGTGGTCATAGTCACGATCGGATCTGACAACACAATCACCAATTCCAAAGGTCGTGGTCCTAAAGCCCGAAAGTTGATAAGATAGATAAGTATTCCTAATCAGAAAAGGGAAGAGAAATGAGTCAGTGGAAAGAGATTGAGGAACTTACCCCTGGTCATCAAGGTGTCGGTATCTTCAAGATCTGCACCGCCGCGATCACTCGAGGAAGATGCTACATCTTCGAGAGGAAAGGGAGTCCTGGGAACCCCCAGAGGAGTCCAGGAGCTAAGGCCATACCCAAGGCCCGCAACTCCCAAATTTTTCCCTAACTGGTTGGCTATGGAGATCAAGCCCGGGGAAATCACTCCCCTGGTAAACAAAATAATGGCCCACTCTGGGTTTCTGACAACTGGCCTGATGGCAGGATCTTCCTCCATCGCCACGGGATCCATTGGGCCTGAGGCAGCTGACCCCGTCGGGTCTAGGTCCTCTTCGGTAATCACGGGCGCCCCGTTCTCCCCCGCAATTATTAAGGCCATATGATCAGCGGGAGTCTCGACTTCCAGCTGTTCCTCCTCTGACATATCTATAATTGATGAAGGCAGAAGTAAATCATCTATATCACTAGCCCCTTCAGTAGGGCCTGCCATCTCGTCATGCTCAGGTGTGGATACAGGTGATCCCTTAGATGATAAGGGGGCAGAAGGCATGACCGCTGGGGTAGCCACGGCCAGGTCTCCGAGTGGTCCTACACCATGCGCTAAAATAGTTAATAACTAATAGAATCAGAATATATGAGTTGGAAATCGAGGAAATGGGAAGTCATGATTACCCAACATCCCCTGTCGAAGTCATTCCGATAAATGGGACGCCTGCTGACGTCTCTGGATCTACCCAGGGGACAGTTCTTTGCTCAAGATGCTGAGAGGAGCTGGAGGAGGGAAGACCCTATCTGGGTCCGCAATGGTCACTTCCATGAGCTCATCTGCGCTAGGAGACCCCTCCTCGATGATCCCCATAGCCTAAAGCGTGTGTTTGCCTTCTGCGGTACCACGGGGAGTATACTCCAGGGAATGACTTTCCCCTGGGATTCCTCGGCACCTTGTGTAAAGGGAAGAAACTTTAGAACCTTCACAGTAAAGGAGAAGGAAATCCAGAATGGACGAACAGAGCAACCTATTATTCGGGATCGGATGATTTGGGACGTCTTATCAGCATGGACACCTGATTGGACCCTTAAATCTAGTTTCAGAGTGAATGCACGTATGTGCCAATCTCCTTCAATGAGGTGACTATTTCATCCAGATCCTCTTCCAATAGCAAGTGAGGCGGAGTGAAGATAGTCCCAATACGTGGAAGCTCGAGAGAGCTCGTTTGGAGCAACTCCCAAACCTCTTCATCTGAGCCACTGGCCCTCAGGCCATCCCAAATACTCCATGCATCCGGAAATCTGGCCCTAATAGGAACAAATAGCCGCGGGGGATCAACCTGAGAGGGTTGGGCAGTGGCCGGGGCTAGTGGGGGTGCCAATGGCCATTTTTGTTTTCCGTATCTGGTAGCCGCCCTAGAAATATCTTGAGCTACCTGTGGGCGATACCTCATGGGTAGGTGGGAAATTCCCTTGCTTCAGCCATGGCAGGGGGACCACCAAAATCATCTCCCCCTGAAGAGTGATCACTCCCTTCCCCCTCCTCATAAGTCACCAATCGTAGCATGCCCTGGACTTGGTGGGTTAATACTGCATAACCATGGTGTGCATAAATGTTGGCCATGAGGTCCTAGAGATACCGATTGGACCTCTCTGGGTCCACATCATAGAGAATGTCAACAGGGGCAGATATGTAGCCCAGCCTGTCAAATGCCACTTCTGATTCCTAGAGATACTGCTATAGAAAACATGGGTACTGACTACGAAAGGATGGACCGGCCTTTGAATTCATCCCATTGACCCCAGGCCGTCGAGAAGGCAGCATCTGGGAGAATAACCAACTCTCTCCGGGAAGCTTCGAGGGCATGAGAGGATACACCTATGTCCGTTAAAATCTTCCCCGGAAGCACGGGACCGGCAGGGTTGTGAAGAACCTTGCCTGGCCTGGTTGAAGCACTATCCCCTTTTCGCTTCCTCTTGCCCTTCGATGGCTTAGGACTTGAGATAGTGGGCACCCAAAACCCTAGCTGGCCATTCGGGTACAATTGCACCTAGGATTCGGTATAGCTCTTGGACAAGAAAGGCATGGAGTTTGCAAGCGCACGAGTCATAACCTTGCAGCCAGTATCTTCCTGGGTAAACATTAACCACAGTTTCCTGACCACCATTAAATGGCAGTTCTCACAGGCACCATTGAGTGCGGGAGGACATAGTGTCTGGATGCAGCCAAATTGACATACAAATGGGAAAGGTGTGTACTAATCACAGATCAGTTCCCCACCGATACGAGCCACCAGAATGCCCTCTCGGAGGGAAAAGAGGTAGCACCACTTGCTAAACTCCTCTGATATGGTATTCGTAATTGCACCAGTTGGGGAGGGATATGGTCAGAAATTGGAATGATCATAACTCGAGATTCGACTCGATAGTATATACATATTCTGAACCGTCTATTGTCCATCCTTCCCTTGGGTCACCCACTCTTTGGGCATAACCCCACTGGTCATTTGAAAATATGGCAAGAATGCGGTGCCCGGAATCTAAAGAGGGTTGATGAAAGTTTATAATTTCTTGATATGTGCTCCCAACCATCCCCATAGAATTTGAAAAGGGTCGGCTACCCAGTTTGGCTGACTCCCATTGGTAATATTGCTAAGAAACCGATAAATCATGGACAATACTGGGACAACCAAGTTGATGACGTTGTCGATAGCCCGATGTGCTTCCATGAAAAAAGTAGAGACTTTCACGCCACCAGTCTCGCATACGGGAAATAACCAGCCACCCAAGAACATGGCTAGAAACGCCGACATATGGATCAGCCGATCAACGTCTGGAACAAGTTCCCAACCCCAATCATTGAACTTACCTTCATCTAGGGTCAGCCAATAGTTTCCCCTCTGCCTTCGTGACTCCATTGTAGGGAAGGTCATGGGCCTGGATGGAAGAGCCATAGATTTTCTCTCGCTGGAAAAAGCCTTAACCCATTCATGATATGGGACAAGCTATTTTGAAGCTGTATCTTTCAAATGCTCCCGGTCCTGGTCAATAAGCTGCTTCACCAAGGGAGGAGTCCTCTCTTCATTGTCCCACACAGAAGAGGGAGGCAGGAATTTGTCATACATACCCCCAACGATGGGGACCCCTGAAATCCGGAAGACGTCCAAAAGACTAATACCCACCTCCCCATGGACCAGATGGAATGTTTTGGTGTCCAGACTCCAACGGCTCATAAGTTTCCTGGAATGGTCTTGAGGCCGATGGGTATAGGTTTCGGACACCCAAGCATCTTCATATAAGTCTACGGATCGCAATTCTGCTTCAAACTCTGCACAGCTCTGGAGAACCCAGAAGGGCCACCCCCAATCCAATGAATTAAATGCCCCTCTGGGCCGAAGGTCCTGGTCCACTGGCCTGCCATGCTAGTCTTTTACCATAGCATTACGGGAAATTCTCTGATAATAATGAATTTCTCTATCCTACTGACGTTGTTCTCGAGTCGGGGACTCAAGAAGGTGATTCAACAGAGATCCGGTAGCTATATCCCATAGGGTAGGCCACCCTATGGTGGATATCACAGATCGAGGGATAGTTCTATTAAATATCCATCCTACAAGATTGTTGCCCCAAGATGGTATTGGAATCGACTTATCGCATAGTAAACTAAACCCGTAGGCAGGAAGGATATTGGAAAAGGGGTACTCCCACTGTGACTTAGAGAGCAAGTCGGCAAAGAAGGGGTATAGTGGGGAGTGGCAGATTCCATCCTTAAAAGAGCTAGCCACATCTTTTAGGCATTGATCGCCAATTGGAATAGGCTCGGCAGTAGGCCTGGGTGCAGGGCGAGGGGGAACCGTGTTTTCTCCCTGCATTATAAAAACCAGGCAAATGGTTAGTCCGAAATAATACAATATGGAAAAAATACCAATCAGATGGAAAAGGAGTCAAGAATCCTTCATGAAGAGGTCCACGAGAAGGCCTAAAAATGTGGTTCATGATGACTGCATCCCGCGAACCAACCCTATGCGGAAGAGGTCCACGGTACTCTGGCCTACAGAGTGTTGGCCAGAAAACCGCAAACCAGTTTGCTCCCCGGAATCTCAATCCCGGATTTAAATAGTTAGGTTCGGAAGACTTAAGAAATTTTCAAAGTCTATAAGATTTAAGGCTGCATACCATCAAAACCACGGAGCGAGCTCCTACGCGGCCCGCCATGACTTACTTTTTAATTAATTAAAAGTGTTAGTTTGCGGCTAGGTGATTGGTCTGCGGGTGAAGGTGGGTGCGAACGAGGAATGGTTCACGGAAGTGGCAGCTGGTTCTCAGACAAGGCGTTTCGCGAATGATCGAGCATGTGGAGACAAAAATAAAGAGAGCTCTGGTTTCGCGAAGAATCCGGTAAAAGACAAAGGAAAGTCCCCTGTATTTATAGGTGTGGTCCCCTACCGAGTCCACTCCCCCACCGCAAACCATCCAAGTTTTAGGACCACTCTACATCAGAATGGCCTCCTCTTCATTCCGATCGGACCCCATTCCGATGGGGGGCATTTGTAGGGTCCTGAAAACTCCGCAAAGGAGAATGAGAATACCCTTTATTCCAAGGGAGATTTTACCCAATTTCCCCCCATAGAATTGGGGAAAAGTGTGGAGAATACTCAAAGGAAGGCACAAGAGGAATCGTTCTGTAGATTGGTCCAATGATAATGGTACGTGGCCGGTTCCACAAAGCGCCTCCTCCGCGGACCGCTATCGTTCGCAGAATAGAGGCCAGGATCCTCCGTGGGCGTGTAGCAGGACGGGCGCCAACCCAGTCCACTATCAAGAACCGCCCCTGCTGTGAACCGCGTCAACTGGCCCGGGGCACATCCACTGTCATTTGCGGAATGGAGGCGGAACCCGGCACGGCCGCGAAGCACTCCCCGAGCTTGTTTGGTTTGTGGGGGAGGTGCGTTCAATGCCCCTAGCGAGTTGCGGATTGACCAAGTCATCCATAAACCGGGTTTCTGATCATGGGCCACTACAAAAGGTTCCACATGACCATAGATACATCTATTTCCCACTCTATAAAAGGAGATGGAGGGGGAAGAGGAAGTGGGAGATCGATCAGATTCGGGTGTAAGGATTTCGAAGGAAGGTGCTTTGGATTTTGCAAACAGCAAAGTTCCAGTTAGCGAACTAGAACTGGTATGAAGCTGGAAACGAATTAATAAGGAACCGAAAATTCATAACAACTTGGTGAACCGTGAACATAAAATAATAAATAAAAGAAGACCGTGAACCATGGCCCCTCCACGGATGCACTCCCCACGGACCAGGGAGTTTATGCCCCTTTTCCGATATGTCGCACCACGTAGCACCCTCCTACGTGGGTGGAGCCCCGACCGATGAGCCTCCGACCAGCATCACCCTTGGTCGCCGCTGCTCGCATGGACCCCTCCGCGTACCAACATGGTATGCAGGCCGAACCCAAATTCGTGAACCACCCTGGTTCGCGGGATGCCCATCAGTCCATGGACCACCCCGGTTCGCGGATGGCCTCTCCAGCCGCGTAGCACCTCTCTACGCGAAGGGCGCCACACCTCATACACCAGAGTGACCCTCTAGATCCTTCGGAGTTCCCATTCCCCAATCCAGATAAAATCCTTCCAATTCGTCCTGATCCTTCGCAACCCCCTCATTGGCCCATTCATCGGCCCCAAGCTGAGGCCTCCACTATAGCCACCGGACCCGTGTGATGTAGCCTTCAGGTGCATCAGCACGCTGTTTTGATTTCACATACCCACAGTAAGCAAGGGAAAAGGGGTTTCTCCTGCCCTTGAGCATATTTCCATAGCATTCATGGGTTCACATTCCCACGGTAATGTGGAGTCCGAGCCCGGGATCCCCCACCTTACCTCTCTACTCACAGGGAGGTGGGACCGCACATCTATTTCCCTTCAACTCTGGTGGTGGGCACTTCTCCTCTCTTCTACGAGTGAAAGGGCAGCCTACCAGGTGTAAGCCCCTAACCTTTCTTGCGGGAGATAGCACCCATGCACCTACGTACTTCCCCAGTGCCATGGACCGAGAGGAGAGATGGACGTTGGGGTTTTCGTTACCCTTTACCTCTCCCGCTAGGCTTTGTCACCTTCGGGCTGCTCCATGCGTAAGCCCCACTCCGCTTCCCACAGATGCACCTTTCGCGACATAATCGTTAGGTCTCTGTTGCCTCTTGTTTCTCACACCGAGCATGACTCACGTGTGCTTAGAGTAAGCACCGGCCCTGACACCATCCTAATCTGAACTACGTGGACTTGGATCCTTGTCACCTTTTGCGACGTGATCATAAAAACCCTATGACTCTTAAGAACCCTATAAAAACCATAAAAACATTAAAATTTTGAAAACCCCTAAAAACTAAAACCATAAAATACCTTAAGAATGCTAAAACCCCTAAAAACACTAAAACCCCATAAAACAAAAAAAACCTGAACCCCCAAAAAAACCTAAATCCAAAAAAGAATATAAAAAACCTTTAAACCCTTAAACTATTAAAAAATTTAAAAAACCTAAAAACACATTAAAACCCCAAAAAACCAAAAAAAAATTAAAAACCAAAATAACCCTAAAAACAAAAAAAACTACTAAAAAAACCCTAAACCCCATAAAATCTGAAAAATATAAAAAAAAACTAAATAACCTTTAAACCCCCCCCCCCCCAAATGTTAGAAAACTCTAAATACCCTAAAAACCTCTAAGATACTCAATCTCTGTAAAAATCCTAAAAACCATTAAAATCCTAAAAAAATCCCTAAATTCACCTAAAAACATAAAAAAAATAAGAAACATGAAAACCCTAAGAAAAACATAAACAACATAAAAACACTTAAAATGACTAAAAAAATGATAAAACCCCTAAAAACATAAAAATACCTAAAAATCATAAAAATCCTCAAAAACCGTAAAAAACCAAAAAACTTAACAAACCCTAGGGACCCTAAAAAACTTTATAAAAATAAAAACAATTAAAACCCTAAAAACCTAAAAGATCCTAAAAATCCTTAAATCCTTAAAAACAATAAACATCACTATAACCCTTTAAAACCCCTAAAAATCAAAAAAAATCCTAAAAACACTAAAATCCCCTAAAAACTCTAAAAAATAATTAAATCCCCAAAAAATTAATAAATTCTTAAAAACCTAAAAACCCTAAAAAATTAAAAAACCCCATTGAAAACCCTAAAAATATTAAATCCTCCAAAACACCTCAAAATCCCTATAAGCATGATCAGATTCAACTTGCTGGATGACAACTTGCTTCTGCGTGTTTCTTGTGCAGGAGAGATGGAGAAAGCTGAAACCATATTTTCTTTCACTGCACCTTTTCTGCGGAGCTTTGGCACTACCATTCATAGAGATTTGGGCTGGACTGCCATCTGCAAGGGCCGATATGTGACTTTCTGCATGGGCTGGTTGATCTGAACTGGAGCGACCAGGTGCGGAACCTGCTGTTGGCCAGGGTGGCTTCTATCATTCATTAAATTTGGGCTGCCTGGAATGCAGCTGCTTTTATTTGGCAGCCTCTCACACTACAGGGGGGAGTGGTGTCGATACACAAGGCCATTCACAGTACCTCACAGATACAAACAGGTTCGATGTTTAATAACGTTGAGGATCTGACTATTCTGCGTGCTCTTGGTGTGGTTGAAAGGAGATGAAAACCTCTAGTCTTGAAGTATATTAGATGGATTCTTCCACTCCCATCATGGATAAAGGTTAACGTTGATGGCATGACACTTGGAGCTCCTAGGCCATCGGGGTGTGGGGGTGTATTTCACACCCCGCGGGGCTTCTTGAAGGGCTGCTTCTTTTAGTTCCTTGGCTATGGATGCGCCTATGAAGCGGAATTGTGGGCGATCATAAAGGCCATGAAGTTTTCATGCCAGTTCACCTGGTCATAGCTTTGGATTGAGTCAGACTCGATTCTTGCAGTTGCTGCATTAAAGGGACGCTCCAGAGATGTTCCTTGGAGACTCTTTCCACATTGGATCGAGTGTCTTGACCTATCTCAGAACATGAATCTCTATGTATCACACATCTACAGGGAACCAAACTCGGTTGTTAACGCCCTCTCCAAACAGGCGATCGTGGAGAGGGCCTCAATGTGGTCCTTTATCGCCCCACCTTATTGTATTTCATTATTGGACTCGGATCGGAAGGGCGAAATTCATACTCACCCTTTTAGGCCCATCTAGTAGTTGCATTTTCCTTTTGAATTAAGTTTGGGGGGCTAGGCTCGCCTAGCCCCGAACCTCTTCTGCCCTAAGAAACCCTAAAAGCCTTAAAACCCCTAAAAATCCTAAAATATCAAAAAACCTTAAATACCCCTAAAAACCAACAAAATTGATTAAGAACCACTGAAAACTATAAAAAAATTTAATTCCTGAAAAACTTAAAAAACAATAAAAACATTAAAAACCCTAAAAAACTCAAAAAAACTCTAAAAACCCATAAAAACAAAAAAACCCCTAAAACTCATAAAACCCTGACAACACTTAAAACCCTTAAAGCCCTAAGAAAATCATAAAAGTATTAAAAATCCCTAAAACATTACAAAAAATGAAAACAATCCCCCAGACCCCTAAAAAACTAGATTACAACCATAAAAACATAAAACACTTAAATCCCCAAAATCAATAAAAGTGATCAAACCCTAAAACACCTAAAACCACTTAAAAACCACAAAATCCATGAAAACCCAAAAAATAAAAAAAATATTTAAAGACTCTAAAAATTAAAAAAATCATATAAACCATAAAACCCACAAAAAATATAATAAAATATTAAAAACGTAAAAACACTTAAAACCCCTAAAATTTACAAAATTATAAAATTCCTAAACATACCATAAACCCCCTAAATACCTTTAAAACCATAAAACCCCTAAAACTCATAAAACCCCTACAAACCCAAAAAAACCATAAAACCACCAAAAACATTAAATATAATTTAAACCCATAAAAACATAAAAAATCTGAAAACCATAAAACCCCAAAAAACTCCGTCAAACATAAAAACAAAAAAACCATTAAAACCCCAAAAATCCATAGAAATCCTTAAAATTCCTATAAACCATAAAACCCATAAAAAATACCTAAATATCCCTAATAGAATTAAAACCATGAAACCTACAAAAACCCAATGAAAACCATAAAAACTCAAAAACACTAAAAACTAAAAATATGATAAAACCCCTAAAAACCTTAAAAAACCATAAAAACCCATAAAAATTTTAAAAAACAATAATACCCCCAAAACATCCCCACAATCCCACTTAAAAATATAAAAATCCGTTAAATCACTAAAAATGTTAAAATATCTAAAAAACCATAAAATCATGAATAGAAATCACAATCCCAAAAAACCCTAAAAACATAAAATCTTGAAGAATCCATAAGAAACCATAAAAATGTAAAAAAACCTAAAAACTATGAAAAAAACCTAAGAAAACGTTGAAAAACTAAAAACACTTAAAACCCCTAAAACCCTAAAAAATACTAAAAATCCTTGAAACCCCTAAAACCCCTCAAAAAACCTAAAAACCCTAAAAACCATAAAAACATTAAAATTACATAAAACCCCAAAATATTTAAAAACCCCTAAAATCTATAAACACCCCAAAGAAATCCTTAGAAACCAGAAACCAAATTATACCCTTAAATGCCTAAAAATAAAAAAACCCTAAAAACCCATAAGGATATTAAAAATACTAAAAACCCATAAACCCTTCAAACCCTATAAAACTATATAAAAACTTTTGAACCCCTAAAAATGAAAAAAACTATAAAAACACTAAACACTAAAAACTTTAAAATCCCTAAACACTAAAAAATTATAAAACCCCAAAAAATCCATACAAATACTTAAAAAATCCAAAAAACCCAAAAAACCTCAACGAAAACATAAAACCATAAAAACACATAAAACTAATAAAAACATAACTATCACTAAAATCCCTAAAAACCATATACCTCTAAAAACCACAAACCCCTAAAATCCATAAAAACCCATATATCGCATACAAACAATAAAAAACCAATAAAAATTAAATAAAACCCAATTAAAATCCTTAAAACAATAATAAAATCTAAAAAATATTTAAATCCTTAAAAAACTCCAATAAACAAATAAAAATGAAAAAACCATGAAAACCAATGAAACCCAAAAACACTAAAAACACTCAAAAATCCTTAAAAACACTAAAACCAATAAAAATCCTATAAAACAATAAAAATATGTAAAAAAATATAAACCATAAAAACCCTAAAAACCCTAAATAAAGCCATAAAAACCTATAAATACATGAAAACAATAATAACCTAAATAAGTCAAAAAATCAGAAAAAACCCCAAAAATCATAAAAAACCCAAAAAATACTCAAAATCCCAAAGCCCTATCAATAAGAATCCATAAAATCCCTAAAATATAAAAAAACATAAAACCCTAAAAAACCTGAAACACCCTATGAAAACCTTAAAAATATGAAAACATTACAATCCACTAAAAAGTAAATAACACCAAAAGATCATAAAAAACCAAAAAACCCCTAAAAACCCCAATCCCCTAAAATACTTAAAAAACACTAAAAACCATATAAACTATGAAAACCCCATTAAAAAAATCTATGAACCCTATAAACCCCAAAAAAGGTTAAAAAATCTAAAAATCCTTGAAAACCTAAAAAAACTAGAAAACCCTTAAAACCCATAAAATCCATAAAACACATATAATACTAAAAACCCCAAATCCCTCAAAATCCATAAAAACCATAAATAACCAAAACAATCCTAAAAAAAGCATAAAATCCATAAAAAAATAAAAATTCCTAAAAACCTTGAAAAGTCCTTAGAAAACCTTGAAAACCTAAAAATAGTTAAAACCCTAAAAATGATAAAAACCATAAAAACCTAAAAACACTAAAAACCCCCCAAAACCCAAAAAACCCTAAAAACTAATAAAAATATAAAAACCCTTTAATCCCATAAAATATTAAAAACTCTAAAAACTCTAAACACCCCTTAAACCGTGAAAATTCCTAAAACCCCTAAAAAGCCATTAAAATCCAAAAAAAAATTACTAAAAATCCCTAAAAACATAAAAGCCATAAAAAAATGAAAACCCTAAGAAGAACATAAAAAACTAAAAATACATAAACTGATGAAAAATCCTAAAATTGGTAAAAACCCTAAAAATCATAAAAACCCTACAACCCCTCAAAATCCTAAAAATCGCTAAAAACCATAAAAACCCTAAAAAATCCCTAAAACCCCTAAAAACATAAAAACCCCTAAAAACATAAAAACCCCTAAGAACCCTAAAAAGCCATAAAAATGATAAAAATATAAAAATACTTAAAAACCCCTAAAAAACAAAAAAAATGAAAAATCCCTAAAACACCTTAAAAACCGAAAAAAATGCGAAATCCATAAAAGACCGTAAAACTGTATAAATCATCTAAAAACAATAAACACCCCTAAAAACCTTAAAAACAATAAAAAAAATGAAAAACTTAAAAACTACTAAAAAACAAAAAATACTTTAACCCCCCCCCCACACACACACAAATTAAAAAAATCTAAAAAATCATAAAACTCCTAAAAACTCAAAAAACCCCTAAAACTCAATAAATAATAAAATTCCTAACAACTGTAAAACAATCCACTAAAACTCATCAAAATACATAAAACCCATAAAAATAAAAAATAATCCTACAAATTCCCTAAAAACATAAATAACCTAAAACGCCTACAAACCCTTAAAAACCCTAAATACCCTAAATCCTCTAAAACCACAAAACACCAAAAATCCTTAAAAACCCCTAAAACCTAATAAAAATCCAAAATTACCACAACATACTCTAAAAATATTTTAAATCCCTAAAAAATTAAAAAAATTATAGAAACATTTAAAACCCTAAAAAACACCGAAAAATCTAAAAACCCCAAAAAACCCAAAAACCCAAAAAACACTAAAAAACCCTAAAACCCCAAAGAAAACCCTAAAATCCTAAAAATACCCCCAAATCATCAAAAATGTAAAAAAAATGAAATACATTAAAAACTAGTTAATCATCGTAAAAACCTCAAAATACATAAAACCCCTTAAAACACTAAAAATAATAAAAACCCTAAAATCACTAAACAAATAATAAAACGATATAATATATAAAAAAATCTGAAAACCATAAAATAAAAGAAATCCCTAAAAATTAATTAAAACCCTAAAACCCACCAAAACTCTAAAAACCACATAAACCCCTAAAAACAATAAAAAAACTGTAAAAAAAGAAAACCCTAAAAATGTCAAAAAACCATAAATACCAGAAAAACCAAAAAACTGAAAAAAAAAAGAAGAAAAAACCAAACAACTAAAAACCCATTAAACCCCTAGTAACCATAAAAACCATAAAAATCCCAAAAAAATCCAAAAAATGTAAAAATACTAAAAACCCCAAAACCCAAAAAACATTAAAACTCATAAACACTTAATACCATTAAAAAGAAAAAAAAATCTAAAAATCCCTAAAAATCCACAAACCAGCTAAAAATCCTGAAAAGCATAAAAATGCTTAAAACCTTTAAAAAACCCTAAAACCCACTTAGAAATATAAAACCTTTTAAACCCATAAAATGTTAAAATATATTAGAAACATTAAAATCTGGAAAAAAACACCCAAAATCCCTAAAACCCCTAGAAACATAAAAACACAATGAATCCCTAAAGATCTATAAAAATATAAAAAACCACAATAACTTGGAAAAAATCTACAAAAATTTTAAATACATAAAAACACCTAAGACCCCTTAAAACCAAAAAAATTATAAAAAACCTAAAAACTCTCAAATTCCCGTCAAACCCTAAAAACAATAAAAATCATAAAACATACTAAAAATTCCTTAAAACCTAAAAAACCTAAAATTTCTGAAAACCCCAAAGAAAACCTAAAAAACCTAAAAACACATTAAAACCCTAACAAATCTAAAAAATTAAAAACCCTAAAAACCCATAAATTAATAAAACATCTAAAAACATTAAAAAACCAAAATACCCATAAACCCCTTAAATCCCACTAAAAACTTTAAAAAAACTTAAAACGCTAAAAACCCTAAAAACCTAAACACCCTAAAAACAAAAAAAACAAAAAAACCCATAAAAACCCTACAAACCCTAAAAACCTTAAACCCCTAAAACATCAAAATCCCTAAAAAAACCTGAAGAACCATAAAAAACTAAAAAAACCTGGAAATACATTAAAATAAAACAAAATCACTAAAAACCTTGAAATTTTTTAAGAAACCATTAAAAACCAAAAAACACATAAACCACCAAGAAACCCCAAAAAATTCAAAAAACCGTAAAAACCCTAAAATCCAAAAAATATCTGAAAACCCCTAAGAAATCAAAAAACCATAAAACCCCCAATGACCTGAAAAACCCAAAAACCAACAAAAACACTAAAAACACAACAAAAAAACATATTTAAAACCCTAAATATATTAATAAACTTAAAAATCATAAAAACATTATAAATCTGAAAAAACTCTATAAACATAAAAAATAAAAAATTCCCAAAACCCTAAAAACACTAAAAATCCTTAAAAATTCATAAAAGAACTAAAAACTAATAAAATCCCTAAAAATCCCTAAAAATCCCTGAAAACATATAAACCCTAAAAATAAAAAAAAACCATAAGAATTAACAATAACAAAAAAATTTAAAATCCATAAAAACCCCAAAAATGATAAAAAACCAAAAAACCAAATTTTTTTGAAAAACAAAAAAAACCATCAGAATCCCGAAAAAAAACCCTTAAGAATCTTAAAAATATCTAAAAATACAGAAAAACATAAGAAACCCTAAAAGCCAAAAAAACTAAGAAAATATTAAAAAACAATGAAAACCCCTATTAAACTAAATCCCTAAAAGACCATAAAACCCTTAAACCCCTAAAAACATTAAAAACCATAAAACCCATAAAAACTCCAAAACAAATTAAAAAAATCTAAAAACCCTTTAGACCAATATAAAATTTTAAAAACTCTAAAAAATCATTAAAACCACAATAAAATAAAAAACTCTATAAAACACCATAAAAATTTTAAAAAACTAAAAACCCAAAGGTCCTAAAAATCAATAAAGACCCTAAAAATCATAATAATCCAAAAAAATCCAAAAAATCCATAAAAATATTAAAAAAACTCTTTTAACCTAGAAAACACCTTATGAAAAATTTAAAAAACTAAAAACACTTAAAACTCATAGTAACCCTAAAAATTCTAAAAACCCAAAAAAAAACTATAATCACCATAAAAACATAAAAATCCCTAAAAACCTTTCGAACAATAAAAATAAAAAAAAACATAAAACTCCATTGAAACATGAATACCCTATAACCCTTGAAAACACTAATAAAACCCTAAAAACATAAATACACTTAAACCCCCTAAAAACTTAAAAATGTTAAAGGTCCTAAAAACCCCGAGGACCCTAAAAACCCATAAAAACATAAAAATCCATAAAACCCTTAAAAAACATAAAAATCATAAAAATACCTCAAAAAAAAAAAGAACCCTAAAAACAATGAAATGCCATTAGAAAACCATAAAAACCTAAAAATAAATAAAACCACAAAAAACCTAATAAATGGTAAAACCCCAAAAAGACCCTAATAACCCCTAACAGCCATAAAAATCACTAAAATCATCAAATATCCAGAAAACCCATAACACCCTAAAAACCACAAAAATATAAAAAAACTCTAACACTTAGGTATTTTTAAAAACTCTAAAAAACCACAAAAACCCTAAAACATAAAGAAACCTCTAAAAACCAAAAAAAAACAAAAATACCATAAAACCACTAAAAACCCTAAAACCATAAAAACCATAAAACCCCATAAAACCCCATAAAACCCCATAAAAATCTCAAAAAACACTCAAAATCCTGAAAAACTTAAAAACCCATGAAAACATCTTAGAATACATTAAACACCTAAAAACACATAGAACCCCAAAAAACATAAAAAAAATAAAAACCCAAAGCATCATAAAAACCCCTAAATGTCCCTAAAATCGCAAAACCCTAAAAAAACCCCACTAAAACCATAAAAAAGGTCTAAAACACCAAAAACCACAAAAAATATAAAATTTCATTAAAACCCTAAAAACCTTAGCCCGCGGGGCATGGGTGAGTTGGTGAAAGTTGGTGGAATCCTGACCCCGAGGTTCCAAGTTCGATTCCTCGCAAGGCAACATGCACTATATGCTAGAAAACCCCTCATGGGCCCCTCTAACCTGTTGGGAAGTAGCCTAAGCCCAAGGGTTGGCCACCTTGGGCCTCACTGGGGACGTGTGGAGTGCAGGTGGGAAGGCCATCCCAATACCTCATTACCCAACAACACGTTTTCCCATGGGGCACGAGTGAGTTGGTTAAAGGTGGTGGGGTACTGACCCCGAGGTTTCGGGTTCGAGTCCTCGCAAGGCAACACACACTATATTCTAGAAAACCACTCGTGGGCCCATCTACCCTATTGGGAACTAGCCTAAGCCCAAGGGTTGGCAACCTTAGGCCTCGCTGAAGACATGCAGCATGCAGGTGGGTAGGCCATCCCAATACCTCATTACCCAACAACACATTTGAGGATGGAGGCTCGGCTCTCTCGCGATGGAGATTCTCTCCTCCCACGGAAATCATGAAGATGATGACTACTCTTACACCTCGCCCTCCCCCCTCCACGGGGGAGGGGCCTCCGCGGATTCTTGATGATGGGATTCCTTTTGTCCCATTCTCGATTCCTGATTTTTTTCATCCTTTTCCACGGATTGAGATATTCGCTAAGGTTCCTAACATAATGAAGTATTTCCATAGCTTCGGTTATCGATTGCGGAGTTCAATGAGGCCCCCTCCCTACATAGGCTATCCTTGGTTTCTCATTTCTTGAACTGGAGACCCCTGGTGGATGTTTTCAATAGATTTTTGTTTGAATAATGGGACCTTCAAGACCGTGATACAATAGGTCTTCTTGATAGCAGTCACATTTTTATTTACTTTGTTTCGGAAGAGGATTTGGTTCATTCCTGGTCGTTGGCTCAAAGAAGATGCAACAGTGCTCGTTTCACCATTTCTAGGTAGATATTTGATATGCACTTGAACCATGATTCATCAATGGTGGCAACGTGGGTTAGATTTCCAAAACTGCCCCTCCCTTTTCAAAATTTCTCCATTATTTCAATGTTGGAGAATTTGGTGGGAAGGTTCTTATGCATCGGTAGTAGAACAAGTGAACTTTTCCACACGGTCTCCCCAAGGGTCTTTGTGGAGATTGATGGTTCTAAAAGACCGGTTGATTTTTTTTTGGATTGTTGTTGGTGAGGAGATCCGGTGGAATCAGCCAGTGATCATTGAGTCGTGGATGGATTTTTTCTCCTCCTTCTGGCTTCTGGGTCATAATGTTCAAGATTCCAGGAGTAGCGGAAGGAATTTTTGTGCTCTAAACCGATCTCAGGAGGTGACTGGTGAGGAGAAGTAGATTTAGGGCGAGGTGTTGGAGGTTTTCCACAAGGATCCTCAAGCTCACGTTGTGTTTGGTGAAGGGGGGGTAGGCTCAGGAGGGGAAGAATATGGTAGAGGTTGCAGCGACTGCTTCAATCGGGCTTGGAGGAAATGCTTTGGTGTGGGTGGGTCCTACATCTAGGCTTGTTTCAGGATCCCTGGATGCGATGATTGTGCGAGAGGACCCCCCCTGTAGTGTCAAGGGGTCATGGATCTGCAGTTGATGGAGGGAAAGTGGGTTTTCAGTGTCAACCGGAACCCAAGGTGACTGAAATTTTCAAGCGATTGAGGAGCGACTTGAAGCTCATGGATGCTGGAAGTTCCTTATGTAGGGAGGTTGCTGCTGATGGGAAGTCAACATCCTCTGACAGTAGTTTTAAGTAGAGGCAAAAAGTCATCCAAATCTTAAATTGCTTTGAGGGGCTAAAGCTTGACGGAGAGGTGCAAGGGTCTCCACATGCTGATGATTGGAGTGAGAGGTCTGATGCAGAGGAGTGCAGGGTGAAGGTCATTGTGGCTGAGGGGTATAGAGAGAGTGTGGCCCAAAAGGCTTGTGAAGATGAGACATTGGTAGACATCACTGGGAACTTGGGTGGTGTTGATGAGCAGGAGAATAGGGAGATACAGGTTCTTGGTCACATTTGTGATGATTTTGATGTGAATGGGGGGATGGTGAACAATACTCTTGGGGAGGAGGGGAAATGATCTCTTTTTTCTGATGCTGGGAATGTAATGTTGGCTGTGCAGATGCCAAGTGACGAGGAAGTTGTTGCTGATAGGCACGGTGGAGGCTATGTGGTCCTTAATGCTGGTCAAGATGAGTCGATTCTGGATGCTTTTGGGTCCTTGGATGGAGCTAGGGGTAAAGGAAAATGGTAATTCAGGTGATAGAAATCGCGCTCTCTGTCCATGGGGATGAAAGTGAGCTACCTAGGGGGGAGGAGCACCTGCAGCAGGCCCGGGCTTGTGGGGCACCCCATCTTTGTCTGGCTTCTCAGGAACCTGTGGTGGCTCCAAACGTGATGTAAGGTGGGGATCTTGTTGTTTGTTCCCTTAATCAAGAAGCCTCCTTTATTTCGGATCAAGATTCTATCCAGGAGGATCGTAGAAGGATGGAGCAGTACATGAATATGGCCATCAAGGAGAGGGCCCTACTGGAGATGGCCATTCCTTATGGGATGGAAAACAAATCTGCGAAGGTCTCTTTAGTTCCCTATAGGAGGAAACCAATGAAGGACTATTTTCTTTTCCAAGGATAGTGTCCACGAGAGCCTCTTGTAAAGCTAAGGAGGTTGACTCTGGCGGGGGAATTCGGTCTAGCAAGGCACAACTGAACGTAGAACAACAACGTCTCAGGGAGTATTACACAAACTTTTTAAAGGAATATGAATCTTCTGAATGGGAGTTAGTGGATTCATATGCTTCCCATAGTTATGGTGCTGATGGGGATCCCTATGGATGGGAAAACGTGTGATGCGGTGCTGGGTGGTTCGGTCTGCAATGTCTTTTTCTGTTCCTTTGTTTTCTTTTTTTGTTTTCCTTTTGGGGATTCTTTTTGGGTATGGGTCGATTGACCTATCCCCTCCCTTGGTTATGTACTTTTGTTTTACTTTGATATTTTGGGGCTAGGAATGCCTAGTCCTAAACCTCTTCTGCCCTAAAAACCTTAAAACTATAGAAACCCTAAAAAATGAAAACCCCCCAAAAATCAACAAAAACCCCATAAAAACCATCAAAATCTATGAATACTTAAAATTCCTGGAAACACCAAAATATCCATAAAAGTATTTAAAAACCCTAAAAATACATAAGAATAAACCCCCCCTAAACCCCTAAAAACACTATGAAAAACATTTAAACATAAAAACACTTAAACCCCTAAGAAATATAAAAAATTATAAAAACACCTCAATACCCTAAAACCCATAAAACCAATAAAAATCCTAAAAAGACATAAATATCTCTAGAAACCATAAAAATATTGAAAAATCAAAAGAAAATCATAATTAAGTATAAGCAATTAAAACCTCTAAAAAACTAAAAAATGATAAAAATAATGAAAAACCCTAAAAAGCCCATGAAACCGTAAAAACCCTTAAAATCCTTAAAAACACAAAAAAATGCATAAAAACCACTAAAATTTCTAAAAAATCATTAAAACCATAAAAATGTTAATTTTTTTTAAAAAATATTAAAACACCAAAAAAATAAAAAGAAACCCCCTAAAACCCCAAAAAAGCATAAAAACTATAAAAACCCTATAAACCCTTAAAATCCCTTAAAATACATTAAAATAATAAAAAATTATAAAAATCCAAAAAAATCCAGAAAATCTCTAAAAACCTAAAAACGCCAAAAAACATGAAAAAGTTATGGAAATATTAAAAACCTAAAAAAAATAAAAACCATCAAAATAACTTAAATCCGAAAAACCATAGAAAATATAAAAAATCACTATAAATCTGGAAAAACATAAAAAAAAATTTAAAACCCTGAAAAACAGTGAGAAAACCATAAAAACTCTTTAAACCCCTTAAAACGCTAAAAACCTCAAAAGGCCCAAAAAACCATAAATACCACTAAAACCATAAAATCCCATAAACCCTAAAATAACCATAAAATTCCATTAAAACCCTAAAACCCATTAATTTTTTTTAAAACAAATTATAACCCTAAAAAATTAAAAAAAACTCTATTAAAATAAAACTCTAAAAAAACTCTAAATACCTAAAAACAATCATAAAATACCTAAAAACCCTTAAAATCCATAAAAATCCAAAAACCATAACAATCTTAAAAAAATAACTAAAAACCTAAAATTGTAAAAAACCCAAAAAAACTAGAAAAGACCCACTCAAAACTCTAAAAACCCATTAAACCCTTAAAGATGTTAAAAACTCTAAAAACCCATAAAAACCTAAAAAAATTAAAAACCCTAAATGTCAAAAAAACGATAAAAACCCTAAAGCCCCTAAAAACAAAGAAAACCCAAAAAAACCCTAAAAATTTAAAAACCCCTAAACATCCTTGACTTTACTAAGAAAACCTTAAAAACCAAAAGGAACATAAAACCACTAAAAACATAAAAAAATGATAAAAACTCTTAAAACTCCTAAATCCCTCAAAATCACAAAAAAAGCCAAAAAACATTAAGAATACTAAAACATCCAAAAAACACTAAAAATAAAAGAACACTAAAAATCCTAAAAACCCATTAGAAAACCTTAAAACCCACAAAACACTTAAAACCCCTAAAACCTAAAAAACACTGAAAACACTAAATGACCTTAAAACCCCAAAATCCTGTAAAAACTAAAAAATCACATAAAAACATGAAAAACATAAAACCCATAAAACCCTAAAACTAATAAAAACTCTAAAACCCTTTAAGCCACTAAATTTTTTGAAAATATATAAAATCCTAAAAAAGATTAAAAAACTCAAAAAACCCCTTGAAACCCACAAAAATCACTTAAAACCATAAAAATCATAAAAATACACTAAATCCCTAAAAACCATAAAAACTATAAAAACCTAAAAAATCCCTTAAAATACCTGAAAACATAAAAAACCCTAAAAACCTTGAAAACCCCTAAGAAAACATAAGTGCGTGGGGGATGTGTGAGTTAGTTCAAGGTGGTGGCGTCCCGTCGTCGAGGTTCCGGGTTCGAGTCCTCGCAAAGGAAACATGCACCATACGCCAGCGATCCTCTCATCCCCTCGACTCTGCAGGAACTCGACCAAGCCCAAGGGTTGTCCACCTTGGGCCTAGCTGGGGGTGTGCGGCGTGCAGGTGGGCAGGCCAGCCCTATACCTCGTTAGCCATACAACACATTTTGAAAGAGGAAAGTCTATCAAACCCATAACCCCAGATTTGAAGACGACGGCTGCTCTTGCACCTCGCCCTCCCCCCTTCGAGGGGGAGGGGCCTCCGCTGGTTCTTGATGATGAGCGTACTTTTGTCCCTTTCTCAATCCATGACCTTATTCCTCCTTTTCCACAGACTGAGATATGCCCTAAGGTGCCTGACTTACATGAAGGATTTCTACAGCTCTGGTTATCGATTGCGGAATTCAACGAGGCCTCTGCCCTGCATAGGCTGACCTTGGATGCTAATTTCTTAAACTGGCGACCTCCGGTTGATGTTTTCGATAGATTTTTGTTTGAACAATGGGACCTCCAGGATCGCGCTATAGTAGGTCTTCTTGATAGTAGTTTCATTTTGATTCGCTTTGTTTCAGAGGAGGATCTGGTTCATGCCTGGTCATTGGCCCCAAGAAGATGCAACGGTGCTCGATTTTACCTCTCCCGGTGGAGCTTCGATTGGCACTTAAAATGTGATTCACCACTCGTGGAAACATGGGTTAGATTTCTGGAGCTTCCCCTTCCTTTTCAAAATTTCTCCATTATTTCTATGTTGGGGAATCTTGTAAGAAGGTTCTTATGCATTGACAGCCGAACAAGGGCTATTTGTCACCCGATTTCCCCAAGGGAATTTGTGGAGATTGATGCCTCTAAAGGACCGATTGACTTTGTTTGGATTACTGTTGGTGAGGAGCTTCGGTGGAAACAACCTATGATATTTGAGTCTTGGAATGATTTCAACTCATCTTTCTGGCTTCTGGGTCATAATGCTCGGGAATGTAGGTACAGCGGAGGTATTTGTTGTGTTTTGGATCGATCTCAGGAGGTGTCCGGTAAAGAGACGCAGCTTCAGGGTGAGGTACGGGAGGTTGTTCACAAGGATCCTGAAGTTCAGAATGAGCCTGGTGAAGAAGGTCAGGCTCGGGTGGAGATGAATTTGGCAGAGGTTGCAGCGGATGTTTCAATCAAGCTTAAAAGGAATGCTGCTGAGGGGGTGGCGCCTGCTCTTGGGAGTGGTTCTGAATCTTTGGGTCAGATGCTTGTGCATGAGGGACCTCCAGTTGTGCGGGGGGGGGGGAATAGATCTGTAGTTGATGGAGGTAAAGTGGTTATTGAGTGCCAACCCAAGGTGGCCAACATCTTCAAGCATTTGAGGAGTGACCTGAAGCTCTCGGATGCTGGGAATTCCTTATGCAGGGAGGTTGCTAATGGTGGGAAGTCAAACTCATCTGATAGCAGGGAGGCCATACCAACCTTCAATCAATTTGAGGGGCTGGAGCATGAGGAGGAGGTGAAAGGGTATCCACTTGTTGATGCTGGGAGTGAGAAGTCTGAGGTTCAGGAGAGAGGGGTGCAGGCTGTTATTGCTGAGAGGGGTGGAGGGGGGGTGGCCCAGCAGGCTAGTGAAGTTGAGCCAATGGTGGATAGCACTAGGCACTCGGGTGGTGTTGATGAGCAGGAGATAGGGGAGTTAAAGGCTCTTGGACACAACTGTGATGTTTTTGATATGGATAAGGGAACGGTAAGAAATATTAATGGAGAGGAGGGGAAAGGGGTTCCGGTTGCTGATGATGGGAGTGTAAGGCCTGCTGTACAGATGCTAAGTGAGAAGCATGATGTTGTTCTAAATGCTGAGTCATTTCTAGACATTATTGGCCCCTTAAATGATGCTGGCGAGCAGGGGAAAAAGGAAAAGCATGGGTTGGAGCCTCCATTGGATGAGGGGCATTTGCAGCTGGCCTTGGCCGGTGTGGTGTCCCCTATTTGTATAGCTTTTGATGAACCTGTTCTTACTGACTATTCCCTGAATCAGGAGGCCCCCTTCATCCCGGATCACCCAGGTCTTTGGAAGGGCAACCCTGCACATGCTCATGAGATGACTTTGACAATGGTGGACTGCCTAGGTCCTTGTGGGGTTCTTTCAGGCTATCCACTTAACGAATAATCCTCCTTCATTCTTGACCAACTTCAGGAGGATAATAGTAGGATGGATCACAACATGGATATGGTCTTTAAGGATAGGTCCATGCTTGATGAGGCCACGGGGAAGGAAAACAAGCATGTTGGGATCCATGTTGATCCAAAAAGGAGGAAGCCGGGGAAGGATTACTCTTCCTTGATAAAGACTGTGTCCACAAGAGAATCCTGCAAGGCTAAGGAAAATGCCTCTAGAAGAGGTGAAAGGGCTGCCAAGAAACAGCTGAATGTGGAGCAGGTGAGGTTAAGGGAGCATTATGGCAAATTCATGAAGCAATATTACTCTTCTGAAAGGGAATCAGTAGTCTCTGATGTGGACTACAGTTATGGTGCTGAGGGAGACCCCACTAGTGCGGACTATGAGAATGATGAAGGCTGGTAGATCCTATGAAGGGATGGGTTGCTGATGGAAGCTTGGTGTTTCTTTTGGGTTTTATTTTCCTTTTGTGGTCTTTGGGTGTGTGTTTGTTAAGGGCTTTTGGGTGTGGGTTGATTGACCTCGCCCCTCCCTTGTCTGTAGTGTCTTCATGTTTTTTTTTCTAATTAATTTCTGGGGGAGTCAGGAATAGCCTGACTCTAAGCCTTCCTCACCCTAAGAAAACATCCATAACGTAAAACACATAAAAAACCTAAACATTTTTGAAAAAAATCTGAAAATGCTAAGAAGCACTAAAAAACCTAAAAAACTAAAAAACCCCTCAAAATATCTAAATCCCATAAATACCATAAAAATCCTAAAAAATCCCAAAAAATAAAAAAACAAAAAAAACCTTAAAACCCTAATAAACCCTTAAAACCTAAAAACACATAAAACCACTAAAACACCAAAAACAAACAAAATAATAAAATCTCTAAAAAACCCAAAATTCTAAAAAAACACACAAAAATCGTAAAAACCCCACAAAATCATAAAAACCTAAAACCCCACTAAATACTCTAAATCCCTTTAAAAACCCAAAAAATCAAACCCCCCCCAAAAAAAATTCCTAAAAATCCCTATAAACTAATAAAAATCCTAAAATTTCAATAAAAATTACAAAAAAAGTAAAAAAAACCTAAAAATAATGAAAACCCCTATGAAAAAATTAATAACGTAAAAACACTTGAAATCTATAAAAAAACAGATTCCCAGAAAACCTAAAAGAGCATTAGAACCATAAAACATCTAAAAACTATAAACCCCATAAAAACCTAAGAAAACGCAAAAATACTAAAAAAACTAAAACCAAAAAAACAGCAAAAAACTTTAAGCCCCTAAACCATTAAAAAGCTCTAAAAAGTATTAACACCCCTAAAAATCTCAAAAAATCTTAAAAATAAAAAAAAAACCATATAAACCCCAAAACACCGAAACCCCCTAAAAATCCAAAAAACACAAGAAAACCATACAAATCCTAAAACCCTAAAATCAATAAAAATACTCGTAATCTAGAAAAAACTAATACCCATGAAAAACCACATCAAAAAAATAAAATAAAAAAATACATAAAACACATAAAAACATAAAAATGCTAAAAACCAAAAACACCAAAACAATCCCTAAAAACCCTAAAACCCCTAAAAATATTAAAAACCTTAAAACCCTAAAAAAACTGAAAACTATAAAACAATTTAAACCCAATAATATGTTAAAAAAATAAAAAATATTATAACTCCTAAAAAACTCAAAAAACAAAAAATAAAAAAACCCTAAAAATCATAAAAACTAAAAAAAACACTAAAAACTCTAAAACCCCTAAATCTATAAAAAATAATAAAAATATTAAAAAATCTGAAAAAATGCATAAAGACACAAAAACCCTAAAACCATGAAAACCCCTAAGAAAACCATGAAAAACATAAAACACATAAAACACAAAAAACCTATAAATTCAAAAATTCCCAAACAAATATAAAAACAATAAAAAATCCTCAAAAGCCCAAAAATCACTAAAAACCCATAAAAATCCTCAAAAATTATAAAATCCCTAAAATTTAAAAAATCCAAAAAACATTGAAAAACCCTAAGAAATCCTTAAATCCTAAAAATACATAAAAAACCTAGAAAACCTAAAAATCACCAAACACCCTTAAAATCCAAAAAACTCTAAACATCTCTAAAAACATCGAAAACCCTAAAAACCCCTAAAAACCCTAAAAATAACTAGAAACTCTAAAAACACTTTGAATCCATAAAAATGATAAAATAAAAAAACCATAAAACCCTAAAAAACACAAAAAAAACCTAAAAACCCCAATATATCCACACACACAAAAACTTAATACCCTCATAATCTCCAAAAAAACAAAGACAACCATAAAAATCATAAAAAAATCACTAGAAATGAAATACACCTTAAAATCCCTAAAAATCCTAAGAAAACCATAAAACCCTAAAAACACTTAAAATGACTAAAAAACATAAAAACAAAAAAAACTTAGAAAACCATAAAAACCCTAAAACGCCCAAAAAACCTTCAAAGTCCCTAAAAGAACTAAAATTCCATAAAAATCATAAAATATCCATGAAATCTTTAAAAACATAAAAAATCCCTAAAAATCCATAAGAAACCCTTAAAAACATAAACACACAAAAAACCCTAAAACCCTAAAAGCACTAAAACCCCTAAAATCACTAAGAATACACTAAAGACCCTTAAAACTTATAAAACCAATGAAAACATTTAAAAATTATAAAACCCATAAAAACCACTAAAACTGCATAAAATGCAAAAAACCCATAAAACCTTAGAAACCAACTAAAAACTAAAAAAAACCCTTTAAACCCCTAAAAATGTTAAAAATATAAAAAACATAAATAACCTAAAAAATTCAAAAACCCTAAAACCCCCCCAAAACCATAAAACCCCTAAAACCCCTCCAAATCCATAAAAACCATAAAAAATCATAAAACCCCAAAAAAATCCAGAAAACCCCCTAAAACATAAAAAACCTAAAAAACATAAAAACCCCTAAGAAAACCTAAAATAACATAAAACTCATAAATATATAAAAATTCTAAAAATCATAATAACCTTAAAACCCCTAAAAACAATCAAAATCATAAAAACTCCTAAAAGAACCAAAAAATGCTAAAGAATCCCAAAAAGTACCTAAAATGAAAAAAAACCCCTAAAAACCCCAAAACTACCTAAATAAAACATTAAAAACCTAAAGATATGAATCATCCCTACCCTTCTCTCTTGATGGATCCTTGACAGCACTGACTGTGATACTCCCCCCCTGCGGGGGAGGGTTCATCGCTTGATCGGGATCAGGATCTTGCCTTCATTTCTCCCCCTATGCTTCTTTCTCTCCCTCCCTTCCCTCGAATTGATCTTTCCCCAAAGGTACCTTACTTATATTAAGGCTACCCTAACTTACCATTATCTAACTCGGAGTTCAATTCGGCCTTCATGCTTCATTTGTGGACCTTATTTACTCTGTTTGTGAAGCATCGACCCTTGGTGGAGTCCTTTGACATATTCATTTTTGGATGTTGGAACCTTCACGATTGGATGATGGTAGGGTTATTGGATGGATGATATTTTATGATCCAGTTCTCAATGGAGGAAGATCTATTCCATTCTTGGTCTATGGCCCCTTGAAGCCTTAACGGCATCAGATTCTTCTTCTTCTGGTGGATCTTTGACCTGGACATGAACAGGGAATCGCCGCTGATTTCTTCATGGGTAATGTTCTAGGAACTTCCTATTCCCTTTTAGAATCCATCCATTATTTTTATGCCCAGGAATCTTGTGGGCTAGTATTTCTATTCAGACAGCCGGACTCAAGCGATTTTCCACCCAGTGGCTCCAAGGGTTTGCGTTGAATTGGACATCTCAAAACCACTGATCGACTTTGTGTGGATCACTGTTGGATGGGAGTTTCATTTCCAACAGCCTGTTTTTGTGGAGTCCTCTGTTGTGTTCTTCTCTATATGCAATAATTTAGGTCATTCTAGCATTTCTTGTAGATTAAGGGGTCCCAATGCAAGAGTTATGGAGGGAGAACGTCCAGTGAGGGCGGTGTCTCAAAGAAATGTGACAGGGTCTCCTCTGTTAAAGGAATCACCATGGCCATCCACTGGGATGAAGGTGTCTCTTGTGTTTGAGAGACTAAAGCGGGGTCCTATGATTGAGTGTGAGAAGGGAGGAATGGAGAGGGAGGAAGGTGTGAAGTCCCCTATGTTGTGCTCGGAAGTTTTGAAAGTGAAAGAGTAGGGGAAAGATGGAAGAATGAAGGAACAAGCTTCAGGTTGGTAGGAAATGAAGGTGGAGGCCTTGGTGGGGGAGGCTGCTGCCTAGGGGCTGGTGACATTGACACCTTTCACAGGTCCAGAGGTGGCACATATTCTGGGGAATGAGGGTGACACTTCTGGTTTGGGAGGAGTGGATGAGAGACAAGAGGGCAGGTTTTTGTATTGTGAGAAATCTAGACATAGGGAGGCGCTGGACTTGGATGGTGCCCCCCTGAGTACGAGATTTGATTGTCTTAATTCTGGGGAGTCGAAGGGTATGGATGTTGTAGAAGGGGATGTGGAGGAGCAGGGGGTGATAGAGGAAATGAGGGAGGTTTCTGATACTAGGGTCACACCTACTGTTAGGCTTCGTTCCTTTGTTGATGAAAATGGGCCCTAAGGGGTTCTTCTTCTTGGTGATGTTTGTAATAAACAAGATGCACTAGAGTTTCCCCTGCTTATGGCTTATGATGATGGTATGGGGATGAGGAAGGACAAGGTGAGGTTTCAATAGTCCCTATAGGTGTTTTGCAGGATGAGGATTTGGCTTTGTGCTGTGGAGAAAGGGTAGACCAGATGGGGGGAGAGGCTAAGCTGGGGGGAAGTACCTGGGGAAGGGGCATTGGTGGAGCATGGTTCTATGGTGATGGAGGCATCCCTGAGGCATGGGCTGGGACCTTTGGATTTGGTGGTGCATGAGGGGGGCTATATTGGCGAGTCTTCTTTGCTGGGGGCTCTATCTCATTTTGCTCAAAAGCAGAGGGAGGCTACTGAACCTAGGGAGGAGATAGAGTAGGTTGTGGAGGGTTGCAAGGTGACTAGAGAGTAGGGGAAATTGTAATTATCCCTCACTAGTGTGGCACCTATTGTGTTGTAGTGTGAGGTCCCTGCTACCTGCTCCCTAAATCAGGAATCCTCCTTTATCCCAGAGAAGGTTTTTTTTCAGGAGGATGCTCGTCGAATGAATTATAATATGGCCATGATCAACAATGAGTGCGGATTGCTTTAGGTATCCATTCTATATGGGAAGAAAAACAAATCGGAAGGGGTCTCCTTAGACCCTCCAAAGAGAAAACTGAGGAAGGACTATTCCACTTTACCAAAGACAGTGTCCATGAGAGCATCTTGCAAAGCTAAAGAAGTTGCCTCTGGCAGGGGAAGTCAGCCTGCCAAGGCACAGCTTAATGTGGAACAGCAACACCTTAGAGAGTACTACACTACCTTCCTAAAGCTATATGAATCTTCCGAATGAGAGTCGATGGAGTCGGATGCTTCCTCTGGTTATGGTGCTGATGGGGATCCACTCGGGGATAGAGACTTTGATCTATAGTTTCTGCTTTTTTCTCTTGTTTTGTTTTGTCTTTTGGGTCCTTTTATTTCTTTGTTTTTTCTTTTGGGGATTGTTTTTTGGGTATGGGTCGATTGACCCTACCCCTCCCTGGTCTGCAGTGTCCTCTATTTCTTAATAAATTTTGGGGGGTCCCAGAATATCCTGGCTCCCGCATCTACCTTTCCATAAAAACCTAAAAAATTATAAAAACTCTAAAAGGCCATAAAAACACATAAAACCATTAAAACCCTTAAAAAGTTAAAGTCCCATAAAAACCCTAAAAACCATAAAAAAACTCTAAAAACCATTCAAAACTCTAACACTATTAAAATCCATTAAGATCCATAAAACCATAAAAATTTGAGAAACCCATAAAACCCATAAATACCCTAAAACACTAAAATGTCCCAAAAAACCCTTCAAAATACCTAGGACCCTCAAAACCACAAAATTTTAAAAAATATTTACAAATCCCGCAAACATTACAAACAGTATAAACCCTAAAAATCCTAAGATAACGTAAAATACATAAAAACACTTAAAACTCATAAAAACCTAATAATGATAAAACCCATAAAAACATTATTAAACCCAATTTTTTTGAAAACCATAAACCCCCCAAATACATAAAAACCCCTTAAAAACCTAAAACTCCCTTATAAATAAAAAATATATCTAAAACCCCTTTAACCCCTTAAAAATGTTACAAAATTATAAAAAACCTAAAATCTCAAAAAAAACCCTAAAACCTCAAAAAACATAAAACCCTGAAAACCCAAAATCCCCAAAATCCCTAAAAATCCATAAAAACCATAAAACCCCTAAAAATCATTAAACTCCTAAAAACACTAAAAATTTAAAAACCATTAAAACCTTGAAAACCCCTAAGAAAACATTAAAAAACTAAAAACACTTAACATCCCTAAAATCCAAAATTACAATAAAAATAAAAAAATCACTAAAACATAAAAACCTAAAAATCCATAAAATCCATAAAAACTCAAAAAATCCCTAAAAATTGAAAAAAAAATATATCTAAAATCTCCTAAAAACATAAAAAATCCCAATCCCCTGAAAAACTCTAAGAAAAACATAATAAATTAAAAGCTATAAAACCTCATAAAAATATAAAAAATGAAAAAAAACCATAAAAACCCTAAAAATAGTCTAATAAACCTAAATATATTAAAAAACCAGAAAACCCAAAAAACCATTAAAAACACTAAAAACCAATTAAACCCCTAAAGACATAAAAAACTCTAAAACCCATAAAAACCTTTAAAATTCCAAAAAAACACAAAAAACCCATAAAACACTAAAACCATAGAAAAAAATAAAATCCTGAAATACATAAAAAACTATAAAAATTTTATAAAATAAATAAAAATCCCTAAAAATTTGAAAACCATAAAACCCATAAAACCTTTAAAACTAAAAAAAACATAAAAATCCACCCTCTGGAGATGACTAATCTCCTCTACCACGACATGTTTGAAGACAATGACCATTCCTGATCCTATCCCTCCTCTCTCCATGGGGGAGGGGCCCCCACTGGTTCTTGATGATGAGCATCCATTTTTCCTATTCTCAGTTCCTGATATGCTCCACCCTTTCCCTTGGGTTGAGATATTCCCTAAGGTTCCTGGTCTACATGAAGGATGTCTGCAGCTCCAGTTATCGATAGAAGAGTTAAATGAGGCCTCTACCCTTCATATGTTGACCATGGTTTCCTATTTCTTGAATTGGAGACCTCCTGTGGATGTTTTTGATAGATTTGTGTTGGAACATAAGGACCTCCAAGACTACTCCATAGTATGTCTTGTTGATAGCAGACACATCTTGATTCGCTTTGGTTCAGAGGAGGACTTGATCCTTGCCTGGTCTGGTGCTCCAAGAAGAAGCAACAATGCCTGTTTTTCCCTTTCTTAGTGGATATTTGATCTATATTTGAACTATGAATCACCGATGGTGGAATCATGGGTTAGATTTCTGGAAATTCCACTTCCCTTTCAAAATTTCTCCATTATGTCCATGTTGGGGAATCTGGGGGGAAGGTTCTTTTGTGTCGATAGAAGAATGAGGGCCATTTGTCACCCTTTATCCCTAAGGGCCTTTATTGAGACTGATGAATCGAAAGAACCAGTTGAATTTGTTTGGATTTCTATTGGTGAGGAACTTCAGTGGAAGTAACCTGTGATTTTTGAGTCGTGGATTGATTTTTTCTCCTCCTGTTGGAAACTGGGACAAAGTGATCAGGCATGCAGGTATGTCAGCAGGATTTTTGGTTCTTTGAATCGAGCTCAAGAGGTGGCTGGTGAAGGGAGAAAGAATCTGGATGAGGTGCAGGGGGAGAACATGGATCCTCATCTCTGGAGTGTGGTCCAGGTTGATTCTATTAAAGAGGGTATGGCTCGTGTGGCGGTGCATGTCAAGGAGGTTGCAGTGGCTATTCAAAGAGGGCATGAAAGGACTGGCGCTGAAGGGGTGGCATCTGTATTTGGTCCTAGTTCTAGATCACTGAGCCCGAGTGTGCAGGCTGATCTTTCGGTTGCGCTGGGGGGCCATGGGTCTAAAATAGGTGATCAAGGTTTAGGGAAAATTGTTATCCAGTGCCAACCGGAGCCCATGGTGAGTGACATATTCAAGAGACTGAGGAGGGACTTGCAAATTTCAGATGCAGACAGTCCTTTATTCAAGGAGGTTTCTACTGGTGGGATGCCGATTTCCTCTGATAACAGTATGATGAGGAGTTTTTAAGACTTTACAACTTTCAATCAATTTCAAGGGATGGATACTAAGGAGGAGTTACAAGGGTCTCTACTTGAAGACTCTGGGAGTGTGAGGTAGGCTGTACAGGGGAGTGAGTTGAAGGCCGTTTATGTTGGGCGTGATGGAGGTAGTGTGGGACAGAATTCTAATGAAGCTATGCTTTTGTTGGACACTACTAAGAACATGGATAGTGCAGTTGAGAAAGAGAAAAGGGACGTGCAGTTTCTTGGCCATTACTGTGATGAGATTTTTGTGTATGAGGAGAAAGTAAGAAGGATTCCTGTGGAGGAGGGGATATGTTCTTTGGTTGCTGATGTTGGGAATGTGAGGTTGGATATACAAGTGATGAGTGAGGTGTAGGTAGTTGCTGCTAGGTGTGGTGGGGGGAGTGTGTCCCAGAATGATAGTGAGATCAAGCTGATGTTGGACACCATTGGGCAATCGACTGGTCCTGGTAAACAGGGGAAAAGGGTGATGCAGGGGCTTGTGCAAATTATACCCTTCCGTTGGGGGGAAGTCAGCAAGCAGCCTAGGGAGCAGGGGAAGGTGGAGGAGCAGGGGCAGTGAATAAATTGGAGGAGGTGGCTGATCACGGGGGATCGTTTGAGTAAGGGAAGGTGTGCGGGCAGGGGGAGGGTTCAGGGATGGGGGATGATGCTGCATAGGAGGATGTGATAGGGATGGTCATAGAGGTGCCTGAGGATGCCCTGGATGATTGGACTAGCTGTATGGGCATTCATGACTTGGGGCTGGTGGACTGCCTTGGTGACCCAGACCTGACCAGGCAGATGGAGGTGTTGGATAGTCTAGCTCCCGAGGGTTCCTAAGATGGTCCCTGGCAATCTGCATTGTGGGGTTCTTGCGGGCTTCCCACTAAACCAAGAATCCTCTTTCATTCCTAACCAAGTCGAGGAGGATGGAAGAAAAGAGAGGTTTGTGCTTGAGGTGGCCTTTGGTAAGGAAAACAAGCCTATAAAGGTCCATGTTGACTCACGAAGAAGGAAGCCAAGGAAGGACTACTCTTCTTTTCCAAAAAAATGTGTCTACAAGAGCCTCCTACAAGGTTATGGAAAATGCCTCTGGAAGGGGCGGAAGGGCTGTCAAGGTGTAGCATAATGTGAATCAACAACAGCATAAAGAGTATTAATCTAACATTCTCAAGAAATATGAATCATCTAAATGGGAGATGATGGATTCTGATGCTTCCTCTAGGTATGGTGCTGATGGGGATGCATATGGAGATGATGGGGCTTATGGATATAATGCATAGAGTGTCCCCTATGGAAATACTATTTACGAATTAGGTGGAGATGTTGACTTACTTGTTTTTCTCTTGGGTATTTTATTTTCCTTCTTTTTTGGTTTTGGGGTTGTTAAGGGTTTTTGGGTGTGGGTTGATTGACCCCACCCCTCCCTTGTCTGTTGTGTCTCTTTTTTAAAATAAATTTTGGGGGGTTCCGGATTAGTCTGGCCCTGCACCTTCCTTGCCCTAAAAACCCTAAAAACCCAAAAAATCCCAAAAAATCCACAAAAACATAAAAAACAATAAAAAATCTGAAAATCCATAAAAGTCCCAGAAAATGTAAAAACCCTGAAAACTTTGAAAAGCCGTAATTAAATCATAGAAACCTAAAAGCACATAAAACCCATAAAAGACCTAAATCACTAAAAACACTAAAAAACTCTTGAAATATGCTAAAACCAATAAAAACTAAAAAACCACTAATAAATTTACATCCCATTAAACCCTTTAATTTTTTTTAAAAGTCATAATTATTTTAAAACCCAAAAATCTCAAAAAAAACCCTAAAAACCCTCAAAACACTCAAAAACCCCAAAAACCATTGAAATCATAAAAAAAACCCTAAAATAAAGAAAATTAAAATACCCTAAAAATCTTGAAAACCCATAAGAAATACATAAAAACCTATAAACACTTAAAGCACCTAAAAAACTAAGAAATTATAAAAACCCAAAAAACCCCCAAAAAACCTTAAAATCCCCAAGAAACAACTAAAAACACAATAACCCCTTTAAACACCAAAAATGTATAAAAAGTGTCTAAAAACCATAGAAAACCTAAAAAACTCAAAAAACCCATAAAAACCCATAAAAACCCAAAACCTGATAAAAAATTCTAAAGACCCTAAAAACCATCTAACTCCCTAAAAACATTAAAACTTACTAAAATCATTAAAAATCCTTAATAATAACTAAAAATATAAAAACCCATAAAATAATGAAAAACCCTATGAAGACCATAAAAACATAAAAGCATTATAAATCCCTAGGAACCTAAAAAAGATAAAACCTTAAAACCCCATAAAAATCACAAAATACCTAAAATCACTAAAAAAAATCTTTAAAAATCATTAAAACACTAAGAATTACTAAAGACATAAAAAAAATCAAAACCCTGAAAACCCTTATGAGAAACATCAAAAACTAAAAACACTTAAAATCATTAAAAAACATAAATAATGCTAAAACCCCTAAAAAGCCTAAATACGATAAAACACTAAAAACGTTAAAAACCCTAAAACCAATAAAAATCAGGAAAAATAATAACATAAAAACACATCAAACAACTAAAAAGGATAAAAAAACTACAAAAAACAAAAAAACTCTAGAAATCCTAGAAACAATAACAATACATAAAATCCATAAAAACCCTAAAAACTATAAAAATCAAAAAAATAAGTAAAAAACTCTGAAAATTTTAAAAACCCTAAAACCCCCTAAAAGGGACTTAAAACCACTAACCCCTCCAAACCCTATAGTCCTTAAAAACCCAAAAACCCCAAAAAACCCCAAAAAACCACTAAAGACTCTAAAAACCCTTTAATCCCCTAAAAAATTTAAAAAATATAAAAATCATTAAAAACTCTACAAAATTAAAAAAAATTATAAAACCCAAAAAAACCATAAAAAATCTAAACACCCTAAAAATCCCTAAAATCCTTAAAAACCATAAAAATCATAAAAAATCCCTTAAAATCCAAAGAAATATAAAACACTAAAAACCCTAAAAACCATTTAAAACATTAAAACCCTAAATAATGAAAAAACATTTAAAACACAAAAAACCTTAAAAAATGCAAAAAACCATAGAAACCAGTAAAAACATAAAGAACTTAGAAACTCAAAAAATACCTAAAACTCCTAAAAACCATAAAAACCGTTAAAATTCCCAAAAGATGCCTCACATTTAAGAAACTCTTTGAACCCTAAACAACCCAAAAAATTATTAAAACCAGAAGACACTTAAAACCCCTAAAAACCTAAGAAAAACTAAACCCTTAAAGGTCCCTAAAAAACAAAAAATTCGTAAAACCAATAAACCCCAAAAAACATTAAAAAACCTAAAAACCTATAAAAACCCCCAAAACCAACTATAAACTCTAAAAACCATATAAGACCCTAAAAATGTTAAAAACTCTAAAAATCCATTAAAACACAAAAAAACTAAATAACCCCTAAAGAACAAAAAACTATAAAAATACTAAGAAACTCAAAATCCTTAAAGACCAAAACAAATCCCTAAAACACAAAAAAAACCATAAAAATCCAATAATTCACTAAAAAACCTAGAAAATGTAAAAAACCTAAAAAACTTGAATATACCAAGAAAACCGTAGAAACCTAAAAAAATTTAAACCCAAAAATCCTAAAAAGGGATAAAACCTTTATAACCCGAGAAAACAAAAAAAACAAAAAAACACCTAAAACCCTTTTAAATCGTTATAACCCATAAAAACCATAAAAAGAACTAAAAAATCTTAATACCCTTTAATAAAAGTAAATGTATAAAACTATAAAAAACATTAAAAACTCAAAAAAAGTCAAAAAACCCTAAATACTTAAAAAATCATAAAATTTATAAAACACAAAAATAAAACTCTAAAACCCCTAAAAATCCATAAAAACCATAAAAACCATATAAATTTTAAAAAATCCTTAAAAATAACTAATACAAAAAAACTCTATAATCCATAAAAAAACTTATAAAAACTTTGAAACCAAAAAATTATTTAAACAGCTAAAAAAAGCACTAAAATCCTAAAAACCCTAAAACCCCACAAAATCACTAAAATCCTAAAAACCATAAAAAGTCTAAAAAATCTCTTGAAATCACTAAAAATATAAAAACATTAAATCCTTGAAAAACACTATGAAAACCTTAAAAAACAAAAACAATCTTATAACAACTAAAAACCCTAAAAAATTCATAAAACTATAAATCCTAAAAACCATACAACCCCGCAAAATCCCAAAAATCCATAAAAATCCATTAAAATCCAAAAAACCCATAAAATCATAAAAACCCTTAAAATTTCCAATAAACATTAAAAACCCTAAAACCCCTAAGAAAAAATTAAAAACCAAAAAACATTTACAATACAAAAATCTTTAAAAAACACTAAAGCCCCTAAAAACCCTTTGGACACATAAAACACTAAAAACCCCAAGAAAAACCTAAAACAAATAATAAAACTGAAAAAAAATCCATTAATATCCCCAAAAATGTAAACAATCATATAACCCTGTAAAACCTAAAGAAAATCTTAAAAACCTAAAAACACTTAAAATCCTTAAAAAACCTAAAAATTATAAAAACCATAAAAACCATAAAAACCCCAAGAAAACCCTAACACTCCTAAAAACCTTGAAATTATAAATCCCCAAAAACAAAAAAAACCCAAAAAAACCACCAAAATCCAATACAAACTCTAAAAACACATCAAATCCCTTAAAATATAAAAAAACTCTAAAAACATGAAAACTCTAAAAGAAAAAAACCCTAAAACTATAAAAACCCATATAGACCCTAAAACCCATAAAAACACTAAAACTATAAAAATCCCAAAAAACCCTAAAACCCCCTGAAAAACTAAAAAAATACCAAAAAATAACTAAAAAACCTAAAAACCAGAAAACCCCTAAGAAAACCCCTAAGAAAACCTTAAATACCTAAAACCCCTAAAAACCTAAAAATGAAAAAAAATCCTTAAAACAAGTTAACGCCTAAAACCCTAAAAAAATAAAATAAAAACCTTAAAACCTAAAATCCATAAAACCCAACAAACCCCTACAAAACACTACAACTAAAAACCCTTTAACCCCTAAAAATGTTAAACAACTCTAAAAACCCTAAAATAAAAAAACCCTAAACAATATGAAATCCATAAAACCCTAGAACCCCAAAAAACACTAAAAATCCCATAAAACCCCAAAGAACAAATAATAGAGTCCTTAAAAGGCCCTAAAAATTACAAAAAAAGAATAATACACCTAACAAACCGAACAAACCCTAAGAAAGCCTTAAAAACCTAAAAACTTGTAACACATCTAAAAAATTGCTAAAACACATAAAACCCATAAAAAACCAAATAACCCTAAAAATTTATCAAAATCCTTAAAACCCTAAAAACCATAAAAATATTGCAAAATACATAAAAATATAAAGGCCTCTAAAACCCTAAAACCCCTAATGAGATCCTAAAAACCTAAAAACACTTATAACCCTTAGCAAAAACCTAAAAAACATATAAAACCAAAAAATACCCAAAAAAGATGCTCAAATCCTAAAAATAATAAAACCCCCTAAAACCATAAAAACCCACAAAAACCCATAAAACCACTAATACTATTGACACCCTTTAAAACCCTAAAAAGTTAAAAAAAATATAAAAAACATAAATACCTAGAAAATCTAAAAAACCCTAAAAACCCCAAAAAACCCAAAACCCTATAAACGTAAAAAAAACCCATAAAGCCCCCAAAATCCCTAAAAACCATAAAAACCATAAAATACATAAAAATCCTTAAAAAATTTAAAAAAAATCCCAGAAATATGAAAAGAAAAAATTTAAAATGTAAAAAAACATAAAAACTACTAAAAACCTTTCAAAATGTTAACAACCCTAAAACCCCTAAACCCTAAAAACTATTAAAACCATAAAAACCCATAAAATACTAAAAAAACCCTAAAAACTCTATAAAACCATAAAAAACAATAAAAACTATAAAAACCCTTTAAACTCCTAAAAAAAATTATATAATTATAAGAGCCTTAATACCCATAAAAACTCTAGAAAGCCAAAACCCTGAAAAACCCATCAAAACCCTAAAACCCTTAACAATCCTTAAAAATCATAAAAATCCATAAAAACAATAAAAACCATTAATATTATAAAAAATTCCTAAAAATTGAAAAAAATGTAAAAAACACTAAAACCATGAAAAACCAAAAGAAACCCTAATAAACCAATAAAAACATAAAACCAATAAAAAACTAAAAATGAAAAAAAAACCTAAAATCCTAAAAACCGTAAAACCCCTCAGAATAACTAAAACCCCAAAAAACACCAAAAATCGTAGAAAAACCCAAATGATTAAAAAAATATAAACCCCCTAAAACACCTAAGAAATACATAAAAACCTAAAACCACTTAAAAATCATAAAAAACCTAACAAAGTTAACACCCTAAAAACCCAAAAATCACTCTTGAAACAAAAATATAACCCATAAAACCTCTAAAATTATTAAATCCCAAAAAACTCCTTAAAATCCCAAAAAACCATAAAAACCCAAAACCCCTTTTAAATACTAAAAATGGTAAAAACTATAAAAACCCATAGAACCATGAGAACTAAAAAACCAATTAAAAACATAAAAATCATAAAACCCCTAAACCCATAAAAACCCACAAACACCCTATAAACCCTTAAAAACCATAAATACCCATACAAATACTAAAAAATCCCTAAAATCCATATAAACATAAAAAATTCTAAAAACACTGAAAAAATAGAAAGCCTCAAAAAATTAAAAACACTTAACACCCCAAAAAACATAAAAAACCCTAAAACCCTAAAACCCACCAAAGCCCTAAAATCCCAGAAATCCATCAAAATCATTAAAAACCATAAAATCCTAAAAAATCCTAAAAAATCCTTAAAAATACCTAAAAACATAAAATACCCCGGACCCTTTGAAAATCCATAAGAAATCCATAAAAACCCAAAAAAACACTTTAAACACCTAAAAAACCAAAAATAACTCTAAAACCCCTAAAAACCATAAAAAGTCCCTTAAATCCCTAAAAACCCCAGAAAACCATAAAACCCCCAAAAATATAGAAAAGCTAACACCCCTAAAAACCCTAAAAATAACTAAAAACTCTAAACAAATTTGACCCCCCAAAATGTTAAAAAAACACTAAGACCCCTTAAAACCATAAAAACTAAAAAAGCACTAAAACACAAAAAACTAATAAAAACACTAAAATTACTATAAAACCCTAAAAAAACATAAAATATCTACCAACCCTAGAAACCCATAATAATCCAAAAAATAGCAAAAATCACTAATAACAAAAAACACCCTAAATCCCTAAAAACTATAAGAAAACTTTAAATGCATAAAAACACTTAAAACCCCCAAAACCAAAAAAACTCTAAATCTCTAAAAAATCATAGAAACCATAAAACCCCTAAAACACCTATAAACCGCAAAATCACTATAACCCCTAAAAATAAAATAAAATGATAAAAAAACTAAAAAACACAGAAAACATAAAAAAACCTAAGAACCCTGAATATAGATAAAAAATTTAAAACCTTAAAAAACATAAAACTCAAAAAAAATTAAAAAACAATAAAAACACTAAAAACATTGAAACACTTAAAACCCATAAATCCCATAAAACCCCAATAAAACATTAAAAAACCCTAAAATCCATAAAACCTCTAAAACCAACTAAAAAAATCTAAAAACTCTTTAAAACCATAAAAACGTTGAAATCTCTAAAAACCATTAAATACTAAAAACTCTAAAAAACTCAGAAAACCACATTAAAACACCCCTAAAAACCATCGAACTCTCTAGAAACTATAAAAATCCTAAAAACCATAAAAATACCTAAAAACCTAAAAGCCCCTGAAAACCCAAATAAAACCTTAAAAATTTAAAAACAAATAAAACCCAAAAAATGCCAAAAAAATTTAAAAACCCTTAAAATGCTAAAAAGACACTAAAAACCACAAAACACCTAATCACCATAAAAATTCTTAAAACCCTAAAATACTGCTACAATGTCTAAAACCCATTTAAACCACTAAACATTAACAACCTCTAAAAATACATTAACCTCTAAAAAACAAAAAAGAACCTAAAATTAAACAAACCTATAAACCCATAAAACAACTAAAAACACTCAAAATCCATAAAATCCCTAAAACCCATAAAAATTCTAAAAAATATTAAAAAATACCCAAATATTTAAATAACCCTAAAAACCCTGAAAGTCCCTAACAAAACCTTAAAAACCTAAAAACACATAAAACCCCTAAAAACCCAAAAAACGATAAAAATCCTAAAATTCCCTAGAATCCCAAACAACCGTATAACCCCTCAAAATCACCAAAAACTCTAAAAAACCCAAAAAAAATCCTAAAAACTCAAAAATTGTCCCTAGAAACGTAAAAACCCAGAAAACATTTTAAAAACACTATGAAAACCGTAAAAACATAAAGGAACTAAAAACCATTAAAAATATATATTTCTGAAAGAAATAAAAACACTTAAAGACATTAAAACACTCATTCACTGAGTGTCGAAGGTCCGGAATCTATGGATTTTGTAATCAACGAGGGCATGAGGACTCTGAATGTCAGAGGAAGCGGGTGAAGGTCAAAGGGATGGTCTCTAAATCAATGAAGAAACCTCCTGGAATGCCAAGTAACACGGAACCAGGGCATTTCTTAGCTGTGGGAAACAATGTGGTGGCCAAATTTCCAGTTGGGGTGGCCCATAGAGGCGTGGCAGATGCAGAGGTAGTGGGGGCTGATAGGGCATCTACCTCCAAGGATGTCACTGCCCATCTAGGGACTGAACCTACTGTACCCCCCATAGGATCAAATCAGGCCCAGGGCACATAAAATAAGCTTATGTTTGATAAGGAGTAACACATCTGTTCGGATCCCATCAAGGATTTGGAGAGTGGGGGTGTTCCCGCTGGTGGTGGTTCTGTTCATTCACAGCCGTCCCCTACATGGATGGGATTAGAAATCCTTGATAATCCACCAGCCTCTTCAAGGATTCCACTTGGCATGAACTACATGGAAAGAACATGGGAATCCAGTGTTCCTATGGGGTCTGTGGCAGCGCCACATGTAGCTAAGGATGTGGAGGGTGCAACTAGTGGGCAACAGTCTGACTCTGGGCCGAGTGATAATTCTGCTCAGGTGCAGCATGTTCCAGGACAAGAAGAGTTATTAGTTGTCCATATTAGTAATACTGTCATCCCCAGTAATGTTGCATCACCCTCCCCTTCTCTCCCTCTAATGCTGGTTGATGGGAGTCCGGTGGATGCAGCTGCATTGGTTCAGGAGGATGGAATCGTGTAGGATGGTAGGGTGTGCACTGATATTTTTGGGGTGCTGGAGCATTCTGATGGTGCTCTGCAGGATATGAGTGGGGTGTTCACTCTGGTCGTCTCATGTAAGGTTGCAAGAAGGATTTCCATGGGTGTCAAGATTTTTTAAGGGCTTTGTGCCACCAACAGGTTCACCCCACTCTCTGGTAGCTTCTGGGATCATGATGGGGATAATGAGCAAGGTCGTGAAGAGGGGGACCATGGGTCTTCTAATAGTGGAACTCCTAATGAGGAGCAGGTGGTTGGGAATGTGTTTGAATCCATGAAGAATCATGTTGGTAGTCCTCCTAATAATAAGGGCAGTAAAGGCAAAGGCAAAGACATCGATCTCCCGTCCAAGAAGAAGCAACCTCCTGCTGGGGTGGGAAAACCTCTTCTTAATGAAGATCATTTTCTGGAACTGTAGAGGGCTGCGAAATTTACCAATGACCTGTTCCCTTAAGCATTTAATTTTAGCTAACAAACCAATGCTTCATGGAATTGTAGAACCTATGAATAGCTATGATAGCTAGAAGGGACTTAATTGGCAGGAGTTTGGATATTCTCTTGTTTCTCATAATAACATTGACAGTGGTATGGAGACTCTTTGGGTTATCAAGCATGATAATATTCAATTGTTATCCTTTGAGAGAAGACATCAATTCATTTCATTATGGATCTAGAATTATGGCTCCATACATACAATTTCTTTGGTATATGCCTCATGTGTTTACACTAGGAGAAGGCAACTATGGAGTGATATGATGAGCATCAGTGAGCACACACATTACAACTGGGTTGCGGTTGGTGATTTCAATATGGTGTCGAGACCAGATGAAAGGATTGGATCATCTTTCTCACGCATCTCTGTAGATGAATCCTTTTATTGTTTTGACCAGTGTAATCTGGTGTAACTCCCTATTGTGGGTGATTGCTTCACATGGGGAAGGTACACCATCAATGGGAGGAAAGCAAGTAAATTAGATATATGTTTCTTACAAATCAATGATTGTAGTTCTTCAAGTGTGATATCTGCAACTACTCTCCCTAAGTTCAATTTGTATCACAACCCCTCGATGATTGAAATCAATGATAATAACCGCAGGTCCTCTCCTTTTCCTTTCAAATTCAACAATGCCTGTCTCACAATCCCTGGACGTAGGGAAGTGGTTGTTAATGGGTGGAGTAGCACTTTTTATGGCAGTCCACACTTTGTTATGGTGGCAAAGCTCAAACGAATAAAGATTCGTCTTAAGGAATGGAGTAAGATCTCTTTCTCCAAACTCGATGATGAAATCATGGATGCTGAATCCCATCTTGCTCATTGTCAAATAGACAATCATCAGCAGCTCACCCCCTCTAGGGAGGAAATGCAACTTCACTCTAAGATGGATGAGATTTTGGCTCTAAAAGAGAAGATGGATAGAAATCAATTTAGCATGGCTTGGATCAAGGAAGGGGATAGGAATTCCAAATTATTTCATCGTCTTCACATTGAGAAAAAATCCAAGAATGTTCTGAAGGTCATTCAGAATAATGGGGCCTCCTTTTCATCTGAACATGAAATCTACAATGCTGTGGTTGGTCACTTCAATTCCCTTTAAAATGATGGCGTGCATGAGAAAACCCCTATACTTTTTGGATCTATTGATCCTTGTATTAATGATCAGAAGAATAAGCATCTTACTGATGCCCTGTTTGAGGAGGAAGTCAGGTCTGCTATTTTTTCTCTAAATATGGACAGCACTCCCGGGACAGATGGATTTAGTAATATGTTCTTCATGTTCTATTGGGATATTTTACATGTGGAGGTCACTAATGCTGTCAGATAATTATTTATCTCCTACTCCATCCCTCATGGAATGAATTCCAACTTCCTTACTTTACTGACAAAGAAAGAGAATGCCATGGATATTTGGGACTTTCGTCTGGTGGTGATTGGAAACACTATTCCTAAGATAATAAGTAAAATTTTGGCAATCAGGCTGAGGAAGATTGTTGGTGGGATAATCACCCCAAACCAATTTGGGATTGTCCCAGGATGTAATATTCAGAGCTACCTATATTCTGCATCAGAGGGTATCAACATCATGAGGAAAGACTCTAAGTATGGAAGCTTTTCTATGAAGTTGGACATCTCAAAGTCATTTGATACGATCAAATGGAGCTTCATCTTTACTGTTCTCAGTAGGTATGGCTTCTCCACCTATTTTATAAAACTGATCCATACTTTCTTATCCAGTGCCAGGATCACTGTTCTTGTTAATGGATCCCCCAAGGGATTCTTTCATTGCTCTCACGGCGTCAAGCAAGGTGACCAGATTTCTAGCCTCCTCTTTGCTCTGGTTGAGGATTACCTTAATAGATGCATAATTGATCTCATTCAGGCTGGTTTTTATGCTCCGATAAAAGCTGGGAATGATCATTATGTGACAACTCATCTTCTATATGCGGATGAAATTCTCTTTTTTTGGAAGGCTGATAGACGTACCCTATCCTCAATTAAATCACTTCTACAACATTATGAAGAGGTTGAGGGGAAATCGATTAGTTGGAAAAGTCCTCTGTTATTTTTGGAAATGGGATTACACCCTCCAAGCAATGCATAATTTTCAGAAATCTTGGTGTCATGAGGGTTTCCCTCCCTTTCATGTACCTGGGGGTTCCCTTGTTCTGGGGGAAGGTGAAAAGTGGATAACTTGAGGGAATTTCACTCAAAATCACTTAGCAACTTGTGAGATGGAAAGGAAAATGCTTATCTCAGGCTGGAAGAATTTGCCTGATAAACTCTATTATTACATCCAAGTTTGTGCATTCGTTCTCCATTTATATATGGCCGACAAGTCTCATCAAGATCTTGCAAGCAAAAATCAGAAACTTTGCATGGATGGGCTGCATGAATGAGAAGAATATTGTATCTGTGGCTTGGAAAGAATGCACAAAGCCCATCAAAATGGGTGGGATGGGCATCAAGGACCTCAGGAAATTCAATGATGCCTTTATTGGTAAATTTACATGGAATCTTTTCAACCCACAAGACAAGAGTCTTGACTTCTTGAGGGAATGGTTCACTTCCAAACTATGTGAGGAATTCCCTGGCATCATTCCTTCTTTGGTCTGAACCACAATCAGGTCATCCTATCGAAGCATTATTTCTAACTCTAAATGGGAGGTATCAAGGCATTCGACTTTGAATTATTGGAAGACCACTTGGCTTTATCGGCCCATCCGTGAATCTGTCCAGCCCACTCAGAATTTTAAGCATTGGTCTATCGCCGATCTCAACAATAACATGAGCAAGATTGAAATAATCCTGCCGCAAAATATTATCGCACAAATAAAAAGTTACAGCTTCATAGATATGGACTGTCTTATTTTGAAGCACAATATGATTGGGCAATTGAGTGTAAAGGAGTTTTACCGGTTTGAATGTGAGCAGGGAATTCAACCCCCTGCTTGGCTCTCTAAACTTCGGAGGCCCTTCATTCCCCCGTCCAGCCACCTTCTTCTATGGAAAATTTGGAGAAATATATTTCTAGTTCAAGAGAAGTTGAAAAGAGTTGGGTGGTGATTTTCCTCCGCTTTCCCGATCTGTCTTCAGGATGCGGAAAATATGAAACATATTTTTATTAATTTTTGATTGGCTGCTGGTCATTTGGAGTACTTGCAGGGCATTTTCCACCTGAAAATCTGCATGGATAGTACGCTATCTTCTCTTTTTAGCAGTGTTGTCGGTGTTCAATGTAGTCAACAGGTCACCAACCTGCTTCTTGCTGCTGCTGCGGCCCTTGCCGCTTTTGTGTGGGCAGCCTGGAATAAAGTGGTTTTTGATAATTCTCCATGCTGCCTCCGCACTGGTGTGGTGGCGATCCACAAAGCCGTACGCATGGCGTCTCATATCCAAGATTGTAGGATGGCTAATGATGTTAATGATATTATTGTGTTGAGAAATCTCAGAGTTTCTGGAAGATGCAGGAAACCAAGGGACTTTAAATTCATTCGGTGGATTCCACTAATCCCAGAATGGATAAAAGTCAATGTGGATGGTGCTGCCCTGGGTGCGCCTAGTCTCTCCGATTGTGGTGGTATTTTTCGGACGTACAGAGGCTTTGTTAAAGGATGGTTTTATCACTCCATTGGGAATGGGTGTGCATATAAAGCATAGCTTTGGTCCATGATTAAGGATATCCAGTTTGCAGTTCACTTTAGGTGGAAGCAGCTATGGATTGAATATGACTCGATGTTGGCGGTGGAAGCCCTCAAAAGCAAAACAAGGAAAATACCATGGAGGCTCCTCCCACAATGGGGTGAGTGTCTGAGGACTTCTCAGGGTATGAACATTATGGTCACACATGTATACAGGGAAGCGAACAAGGTTGCGGACATGCTCTCCAAGAAAGAAATTGAGGACGGATGTTCCATGTGGTCATTTGTAGCACCATATTTTTGTACTCCCCTTGGGGACTCAGACATGAAGGGTGACTTGCAAACTCAGTTGTGCAGACCCTCCCTCTAAAGCCTTCTACACAATTTTTTTGTTAATAAATTTTGTGGGGCCGGGAAACGCCTGGCCCCGAACCTGCTTTTCCTAAAAACCATAAAAACCCATAAATGTCCTAAAAAACTCAAAAAATACCTAAAAATTTAGAAAATATAAAACTCCTAAAAACCCCTAAAACCCTAAAATCATAAAAATCCTAAAAACCATAAATACCCTAAAAACCACTAAAAATACTAAAATCCCTTTAAACCCCTAAAAATTAAAAAAACTAAAAACCCATAAAAACATAAAAACTAAAAAAATAACAAAATAACAAAATAACTATAAATACCCAAGAACCCCTAAAATGAAAAAACACCCCAAATCCCTATTAACTCTAAAAACCATAAAAATCCTCAAAATTCCCTAAAACCCCTATATATCTAAAAAACCCAAAAAACAAAAAATAAAACCTAAACAACCTAAAAAACATAAAACAAATAAAAACCCTAAAAATACAAAAAACCCTTAAAACCCAAAAGAACCCTAAAACCCCTTAAAACCAAAAAAATCCCCAAAACCATAAAAATACCTAAAACCACTAAAAACAAAAAAAATCATAAAAAGCACTAAAATTACACAAAATGTAAAAACCCATAAATCCATGAAAAAAATCAGAAAATACTTAAAAAACAAAAAGCAGTTAAAACCTCTACAATCATAAAAAACAAAATAAAACCCTCAAAAGAAACAAAAAACCCTAAAACTGCTTAAAATTCATAAAAACCAATAAAACCCTTTAAACCCCTAAAAACCAATAAAAATGCTAAAAACCTCTAAAAACTCTAAAAATCATTTAAACCCCTAAAAATGTTAAAAAATATAAAAACACATAAAGACCTCATAAACTCAATAAAAACTCCCAAATACCCAAAATACCATAAAACCCCAAAAAATCTTAAAACGCTAAACATTTCTAAAAACCCTAAAAACCATAAAAATCAAAAAAATCACTAAAAATCCATAAAATCTAAAAAATGATAAAAACACCAAAAACCCTAAGAAAAAAAATTAAAAACCTAAATAATAATTAAAACCAATAAAAATCCTAAAAAATTCTAAAAATACTAAAATATATTTTAAACCCCAAAAACCCTCAAAGCCCTCAAAATCTCTAAAAACCCTAAAAACCAAAAAAAAATTAAAACAAATACATAAAAATACCCAAAAAAATAAAAAACCCTAAAAACCTTAAAAATAGTAATAAATCCTGAAAAACCTAATTACACTTAAATCCTTTGAAATCAAAAAATGATAAAAACCCTAAAAAGAACCTAAACAATGTAAACACATAAAAACCATAAAATCCCCTAAAAACCAAAAAACCCCTAAAAACCCAAAAACTACTAAAAAATCTAAAAACCCTTTCAACCAATAAATTTTTTAAAAGCACTAAATACCCACAATACCCCTAAAGACTCAAAAATGGAAAAAACCCAAAAACCAAAAAAACAGTCAAAATAGCCTAATAACCATGAAAACCCTAAAATTCCACAAAATCCCTAAGAACCCTAAAATCCCAAAAATCCTTAACAATCCATAAAAATCCCAAAAAGGTATAAAAATAAAAAGCTAGAGAACCAATAAGAAAACCTTAATAAACTCAAAACATTTAAAACCCCTAAAAACCAAAAAAATGATAAACCAAATAACCCTAAAACCCCTAAAACCCTTAAAAAAAATAAAAATCCCTAGAAACACTAAAAACCCATAAAAATAAAATAAATCCCTAAAAATACTTAAAAATTTTAATAACCAAAAAACCTTTGAAACCCATAAAAAACCATGAAAATATAAAAACACATAAAACACCTAAAAAACCTAAAAGTGTAAAAATAACTAAAAACCTAAAAGATTATAAAACCCCTAAAAACCATAAAAACAAAATAAAACATTTTAAAAACCCTAAAATTCACATAAAACCCAAAACCATTTAAAACTCTAAAACCCATTTAAACCCCTAAAAAATTTATAACTTGAAAATTCCTTCAAAATAATAATAAATAAGAAAACCCTTTAAAGGCCAAAAAATCTCTAAAACCCTAAAATCCTCAAAATCCCTAAAAACCATAAAAATAAAAAAAATACATAAAAATATAAAAACCATAAAACCCTTATGAAAACCATGCCATTGGGGGCTGGGTGAGTTGGTTCAAGGCAGTGGCATCCCGTCATTGAGGTTCTGAGTTCGAGTCCTCGCAAAGGAAGCGTGCACCATATTCCAGTGATCCTCTCATCCCCTCGAATCCCTGGGAATTGGGCCAAGCCCAAGGGTTGGTCACCTTGAACCTAGCTAGGGAGGTGTGGAGCGCTGGTGGTGTAAGGCCGCACCTATATAGGCGTTAACCATTAGACACTTTTTTTGCTTGCGGGGGATGGGTGAGTTGGTTCAAGGCGGTGGCGTCCCATCGTCGAGGTTCCGGGTTTGAGTCCTCGCAAAGGCAATGGACACCATTTTCCAGAAATCCTCTTCTCCCCTTGACTCTACGGGAACTGGCCCAGGCCCAAGGGTTGGTCACCTTGGGCCTAGCTGGGGAGGTGTGGCGCGCTGGTGGTGTAAGGCTGCACTGATACACACGTTAACCATTAAACACTTTTAAAAAATTCCTAGAAATATGGCTCTCGCATCTCCTGGCTCCTCTCACGTTTGGGTCTTCCGTCGGCATCAATGCTTCTTCAACGTGGATGGGGATCCTCAGGCGGTGTCTTGATTTTCTATCGAGGTGAGTTTCCTCTAGATAGATGGTGCCCGCGCAGGTCTTCTCTGGAAGCAGCTTCAGATGAAGGTGTCACCCAATTTCGAGCAAGCCAATTATGGTCTTTCTGGATTTCGGCATTGTGGAGCTTTCATGGCGTGGACCGGTCTTTCCACTGGGCAATCCATGGAGGAGGTGGTTGGATTCGGTCTCCCCGGTGTGCGAATGGTCTTTTGGGGCAGCTCTGGACCCTCCGACTTGCGAAGCTGCAGTTCTTTAGAGTATATGATGGGAGTTGGTCTCCCTTTATTTTGGTGTTGCAGATCCTTGGCTGAGTGGACAAGATCTGTTCTTCGTGCTTTGCTTGGCACTAGATCTGGTCGCGGTGTTTGCAGATTTGTGGTAGAATCACTTAGATCTAGAGTCTTCGATGTGCACCACTACAGATTTAGGGATGAGTGGGTCAGATTTTGGTGTTCTGGTTCATGGCGATGGGATTCAGTGGTGCTTCTCAGACTCACGGCAGCAGGTGATCTTCGGATTCGTCAGAAAATCTGGTATGTTATATTTGGAGCTGGTTTGTTCCTGTGTTTTTTCTCTTCTCCTGGTTTTCCGGTGACTCGTGGTTTTAGTGCACTACTATTTTGTGGGGGCATGAGTGTTCTACTGTTATGGTTCGCTTGGGTGGTGGACTGGTTCTCTAGTGGGGATCTTCATCTGGTTGGATATACTCTGTTTGAATTTATGGCTGAGGTGGTTCGGGTTTTTTCATTTTTGTTTATGATTTTGTGGCTTTTGGTGTGTGCTGATGAGGTAATTAGGCGTTTTGCTGATGCTTTCTCATGAGGTGTTGAAGGAAATGTTGGATGGCTGAAACTTTGGTGCTGGATGATGTTTGTGGCTAGACTGGTGGTTGATGGATGGTGTGATTTGTTGAAGGCTAACTGGTTTGAAGATGATTGTTGCTACTGGTGCTTGGAAAGGGGTGTTACTTCACCCCTAAGTGATGATGGGAGGTGCTGGCTACTGGTTTTTGTGAATAAGGGGGATGGTTTCCGTTTGGATGCGAACTCTGGTTACTGGTGGTTGTGTGCTTTTGGTGCTGATGGTTATGTCCTGTTGGTGGAAGCTCGTTTTGGTGTGAAGGTGCTGGTTTCTGTAAGATTGGAGTCTGGTCGTTGTTTGGTGGTGAGCTGCTGAATGCTGATGAAGGTGAGTCTTGTGATTCTGATGCTAATGGTTCTGTGGTGTTGGAAGCTGGTGGTTCTGTGATGTTGGATGCTGGTGGTTCTGGATGCTGGATGATGCTGGGATGGGAGATGATGAATGTGTTGTGCTTGTGTTACTACTGGTTGTTGATTGGCTAGGAGCTGCTGTCAGAGATGTTTCGGTCTTTATTTTTCTTATGTGTTTTTGATCTTTCATTTTTTTTATGTTCTTGAGCGTGTGTCTATAAAGGGTTTTTGGGTGTGGGTCGTTTGACCCCTCCCCTCCCTTGTCTGCAATGTCTTCGTGTCTTTTTTCTAATAAACTTTGGGGGAGTCAGGAATAGCCTGGCCCCAAACCTTTCTTGCCCTTATGAAAACCATAAATACCTAAAAACACTAAAAAAGCCAAAGAACCTAAAAATTTCTAAAAACCTTAAGAAACCCAAAAAAATGTTACAAACCCTCAAAATCTCTAAAACACTAAAACCCATAATTTTTGGGAAAATCCTGAAAATCCCCTAAAATGTAAAAAACCCTAAAAAACTATAAAAATACTTAGAAAACCATAAAAACATAAAAGAATTTACAAATATATAAAATAATAAATATCCTAAAAGAACCTAAAAACCATAAAACCAATAAATACCAAAAACCCTTTAAAACCGTATAAAAAACTAAAAACCCAAAAAAGAACTAAAAATGTAAAACCACTTTAGACCCCTAAAAACAAAAAAAAAACTCTAACAAACCTTAAAAACCCAAAAAACTAAAGAAACCCCCATAAAGACCAAAAACCCCATAAATACCCTAAAGCCCTTAAAATCCCTAAAAACACTAAAAAGCAACAAAAAACCTAAAAAAACCTAAAAATAATAAACATCCGTAAAAATGCATAAAAACAAAAAAAACAACATAAAACCTTGAAATATCATAAGAAAACCATAAAAACATAAAGTCACTTGAATGAATAAAATAACCAAAGAAAAACTAAAAATATTAAAAAACCAAAAAACCTTAAAATACCCAAAAACACCTCAAAATCTCTAAAGCACTATAAACCATAAAAATAAAAAAAAATCCCCATAAATATAAAAAACCATAAGAACCATGAAAACCCCTATGAAAACCATAAAAACCTAAAAACACTTTAAACCCATATGAAACCTAGAAAAACTCTAAAAACTCGAAAACAATCCATAAAAATTACCTAAATACACTAAAAACCCTTAAAACCCACAAAAAATCTAAAAGCACCTTAAACACCTAAAAATATTAATACTCTAAAAAACATTAAAAGCCCAAAAATAATCAAAAAACCCCTAAAAACCCAAAAAACCAAAAAATACCAAAAACCCCAAAAACCATCAAATCCCCCCAAAAACTGTAAAATCCCAAAAAATGATAAAGATCCTCAAAAATCCAAAAAAATATTTCAAAAGGTAAAAATCCCTAAAAACCCCAAAGAAAACTTTAAAAGTCTAGAAAAACATAAAAACCCTAAAAACCTAAAAAATACATAGAACACTAGAAACCATAACAACCAAAACAAAAAGATAAAAATCTTCAAAATTCCTAAAAATTCTAAAAAAAAGTCACAAACAAATCCTTAAAAATACCAAAAAAATCCATGAAACCTATAAAAACTGTAAGAGATTATTGTAAACCTAAAACCAATTAAAATCCCTTAAAACCAAACAAAATGCTAAAAATGCTAAAAATTCTATAAAGAATCTAAAATCCCTAAAAACCATAAAACCCGTGAAACCACTAAAACTAGTTAAAACCCTAAAAACCACTAAAACAGTAAATACAATATAGTCTCCTAACAACATTAAAAAAACTCTCAAAAATCTTAAAACACCTAAAAAATCAAAAAAACCCCTTAAAATCTAAAAAACCTTAAAACAAAAAAAACCCTGAAAATCAATAACATCACTAAAAACCCATAAAAATCCTAAAAAATACCAAAATACATTAAAATACATGAAATTCCATAAGAAAACTGCATAAAAATAAAAGAACATAAAACCTCTAAAAACATAAAAAATACTAAAACCCCAAAACCCCCTAAAAATCCCTAAATCCCTAAAAATCACTAAAAAATACAAAAAAAACATAAAAATACAAAAAAATAGTACTTAAAAACCCTAGAAATACAAAAACCTCAAAATCCTTGAAAACCCCTACGAAACCCTTAAAAATTTAAAAACACATTAAACACCTAAAAACTTTAAAAAATCCAAAAAAACATAAAAAACCTGAAAACCCCTAAAACCATAAAAATGATTAAAACCATAAAAAATATTACAACCACAAAGAAACCTTAAAAAAACTAGAAAAATTAAAAACCATTTAAAAACCATTTAAAAACCATAAAATGTTAAAAACACTAAAAAAATTAAAACCCCTAAAATTTCAAAAAACCCTAAAAAGATAAAAAAACCATGAAAACCCTAAATATCCTTAAAACCCTTAAAAACCCACAAAATCAATAAAACCCTAAAAATCTTAAAAATTCATAAAAAACCTTAAAAAGGTAAAAAAAATCTTTTTTTTAAAATATAAAATTATACCTTTAAAAACAGAAAACACTTCAAACCGCTAAAAATATTAAAAAAAGGAAAAAAACCCTAGAAATCTTAACAACTCTCATAATCCCTAAAAACCATAACAACCCCTAAATTACAAAAAAAACAAAATAACCCTAAAAAGTAAATAAAACCCTAGAAACCCTGAAAACCCCAAATAAAACCTTAAAATCCTTAAAACACTTGAAACTACTAAAAACCTAAAAATTGCTAAAAGCCCAAAAAATAACATAATCCCATAAAAACCTCTAAAACCATAAAAAACATTAAACCCATAAAACCCTAAAAAACACATAAAAACTTTAAAAGCACTTTAAACCCATAAAAACATAAAAAACACTAAATACCATTGCAAACCCTAAAAAACCTAAAAACCCATAAAACCATGAAAATCCCAAAAAACCTCAAAAAAAAAATAAAAATCTTTAAAAATCCCTAAAAACATTGAATCCTCACAAAACCCTAAAAATACTAAAACAAACATAAAGAACTAAAAACACATGAAACCAATAAAAACATAAATATGATAAAAACTATAAAAAACCTAAAATCCCAAAATACCTTAAATCCCTCAAAATCCCTAAAAACCCGAATAACCCACCAAAATTCTAAAAAGACATAAAATCCCTAAAAATGTAAAAAACACTAAAACCGTAAAAAACAAAATATATTTAAATCCCATAAAAAATAAAAAATTCTAATTACCCTACAAAAACCCTAAAATACTGTAAAACCATTAAATCCATAAAACCATAAAAATTGTTAAAACCTTAAAAACACCTAAAACCCACTAAGAAATCTAAAAAAAATTAAACCCCTAAAAACTTTAAAAACACTAAACAACCATAAAAACCCTAAAAATTAAAAAAAATACCTAACCCCCCCCCCCCCAAACCCCAAAGAATCCCTAAAACCCTCAAAATCCCAAAAAACCACAAAATCTGAAAAAATTCATGAAAAGCCATAAAAATGTAAAAAAACCAAAAAACCCTAAACCCCTAAGAGAAGATAAAAACCTAAAAATCATTAAACCCCTAAAATAGCTAAAGAACACTGAAAACACTAAACACCAAAAAGACCTTGAAGACCAGGAATACCATAAACCCCCTCAAAACATTAAAACCCCTTAAAACCCTATAAACCCTCTAAAACCCCACTAAAACACTAAAAATACCATATTCACCTAAAATATTAAAAAACAATAAAAACCTTAAAACCCCTAAAAACCGCAAAAAAACTAAAAACCCAAAAAAATAAAAAACCCTAAATGGCCCAAAATCCCAAAAACCCTGATAAAGCCTAAAAATCATAAAGGAGTCCTAAAAGTCACTAAAAACCAAAAAAAACTCATAAAATCCTGGAATACCCTAAGAAACCCATAAAATCCTAAAAACACATAAAACCCCTAAAATACTAAAAAATTATAAAAACCATAAGAACCCATAAAAATAAAAAAAATCCAATAATTCATTAACACCCCTAAAAACCATAAAAATACCAAGAAATTCCTAAAAATCACCAAAAAACATAAAACCCCTAAAAACCCTAAAAAACCGTAAGAAATCCTTAAAAACCTAAAAACACTTAAACCCCTAAAAACATAAGAAACAAAAAAACAAAAAAAAACTCAGAAAACATTGAAAAATCATAAGAAAACCGTAGAACCAAAAAACATATCAATCCTTAAAAAAATATAAGAAACTGTAAAAATCCTAAAATCCTAAAAACCCTAAAATAGCCAAATGAACCTTGGAATCTCTAAAACACCAAAAACCATAAATATCTAGAAAATTCCATAAAAAATCATAAAAACAAAGAAAACCAAAAAAATATGCAAACCCCTAAGAAACCCTTAACACTCTAAAACACATAAATCCCATACAAAACCTAAAAACACTAGAAACTCCAAACAAATCCCTAAAAAACCATTAAAACAGTAAAACCCATTAAATCCCCACAAAAAAATCTAAGAACCCATGAAACACATACAAATGATAAAACATTAAAAAACCATAAAGGCCCCAAAAATTTGACAAATATCACCTAAACCCAAAAAACCCCTAAAACCCCAAAAAAACCCCTCAAACCCCCCAAAAATAGTAAAATCCCTAAAAAAATATAGAGACCCTAAAAATGCTTAAAAATATGTACAAACATAAAAAAAACTAAAAACCCCCAAAGCCCCCCAATAAATCATAAAAAATATAAAAACACATAAAACCCCTAAAAACCAAAAAACAAAGAAAAATATTTTAACCCTAAAAAACATAACAAAATGATAAAACCCCTCGAAATCCATAAAAAGATAAAAAACCATAAAAATCATTAAAAATTATGAAAAATCCTTAAAAAATAAAAAACCTTAAAATCGTAAAAAAGCCTAAGAAAATCCTAAAAAACATACAAACAATTAAAACCCATAAAACCCCTAAAAAATTATAAAAAGGCTATAAAAACTCTAAAAATACCCTAAAGCCCCTAAAAACATGAAAATCATTAAACCCCTAAAAATCTTTTAAACCCAAAAAACATAAAAAAAAACCAATCCAAAATCTAAATAACCTTTAGGCCCCTAAAACCTTTAAAAACTCTAAAAAACTTTAAACCCCAAAAAATTAAAGAAACCCTAAAAACAATCAAAACCCCAAAAAAACACCATAAAATCCTAAAAAATTCCTAAAAACATTAAAATCCATTAAATCCCTAAAATCCCATAATACAACCTTAAAAACTAAAATCACATAAAACCACTAAATACCTTAAAAATAAAAAAACACCAAACCCCTGTAAATCATTAAATCCACCAAAATCCATAAAAACCCGAAAACCCATAAAAATCCATAAAAAATCGTAAAAATCTATAAAAAGCTAAAAACCCATAAAAAACCCCGGAAACCCATAAGAAACCCCTAAATGCTTAAAAACACCTAAACTGTCTAAAAACCCTAAAAACCCCAAAAACCCTAAAAACCCTAAACAGAACCAGAAAACCCCTAACACCATAAAAACCTCTAAAACCATAAAAATCCAACAACCCCGTAGAAACATTGCAAACCACTCAAAAAATTAAAAACCCTTGAAACCACTTAAAATGTTAAAAACCCTAAAAAACATGAAAACCCCTAAAAATTTAAAAAAACAACCTTAAACCCCTAAAAACCATAAAACCCATAAAAATCATTGAATCCCTCAAAAAACTAAAAATATATATATAATCCATGGAACCTATTTAAATCCTAAAAGTTCCTAAAAATACCAAAAAAGATAAAAAACCGAAAATACTTGAAAACCCCAAAGAAAATATTTAAAAAATAGGTACACTTAAAACCACTAAAAAATATAAAAAGAGGGAAAAACCCCTTAAAATCCTAAAAATCCTCTTAATCCCTAAAAAACCTAACATACATAAAAATCCAAAAAAGCCCTGAATATCAATAAGAAGTTAAAAAATCTGGAAAACCTAAAAACATCCAAATAAAACCTTAAATTATTTAAAACACTTAAAACCCCTAAAAACATAAAAAAACTATAAAACATTATAAACCCTAAAAAACTGAAAAAATAGAAAACCAAAAAAACAGAACAACCTTAAAACACTAAAACCCCATAAAACCCCTGAAAATCCATAAAACCCCCCAAAAACAGAAAAATCCTAAAAAATCCCATAAAACGTAGAATTCTCTCTAACTCTAAAAACAATTGGAAACAATAAATAAATAGAGACACTTAAAACCACTAAAAACCTAAATATAATAGAAACCATAAAACCCCTAAACCCCCCCAAAACATTAAAACCCCTCAAAATCCCTTAAAACCCTAAAACCAACAAAAAATCCTAAAAAATCCATAAAATCCCTAAAAATATAAAAAAACCCTAAAAACATTAATAAAACCTTAAAAACCCAAATACCTTTTAAACCCCTAAAAACAAAAAAAATCTAATTACCCCAAGAAATACCTGAAAGACTATAAAACCCTAAAAACCCTAAAACCATAAAAACCCTTTTAAAGCCTTTAAAACCACTAAAAACCCACTATAAATTTTAAAAATATTTTTATACCCTAAAAATGTTAAAAATACTAAAAACATTTAAAAACCCTTAAAACCTAAAAAACCACTAAAACCGAAGAAAACCCGAAACCCACAAAAAATCCCTAAAACCGTTCAAGCCCAATCTTTGTGGTCGCCGAAGATTACATGATCCGATGCATTACTGACCTTGTGCAGGCTGTTCTCATTACCCCAATCAAGGAAGAAGAGAACCTTTATGTGCCCTCACATATGCTCTATGCTGATGACATCATTCTCTTCAGGCAAGCTAAAAATAAGACCTTGATACATGTCAAAAGGTTCTTTTGGCACTATGAGGATGTTGCAGGCCAAGCGATCAGCTAGAAAAAATCATCCATTTTTTTTTGCAAGAGGGTATCTACCCAATGACAACGTCACATTGTCAAATCTCTGGGCATAATGAGGGGATCCCTCACCTTTATGTATCTGGGAGTTTCTTTATTCTGGGGGAAAGTGAAAAGTTGTCACCTTGAAAGCATCTCGCTCAAAATCACTCAACAACTGGCAAGATGGAAAGCGAAAACTCTATCACAAGCAGGAAGAGTTTGCTTGATCAACTCAGTAATCACGTCCAAGTTCGTACATGCCTTTTCCATTTACAGATGGCTCACAAGACTGACTAAAAATTTGCAATGTACGATTCAAAACTTTTCTTGGACAGGATGCATTGATGAAAGAAAATTAATCTTTGTTACATGGAAGAAGTTTCCTAAACCCACTGATATGGGTGGGATTGGCATTAAAGACCTCAGGAAATTCAATGATTCCCTCATTTTGAAATTTACTTGGAATCTGTTTAATCCCCAAGCTGGGGGTTTGAACTTTTTAAGGGAAAGGTTCAACCCCAACCTCTATGACTGCTTTGCTGGTTAAATCCCTCCATAGATTTGGACTACGATCAGATCCTCATATAGAGACAACATCTCTCAATCAAAATGGATAGTCTCTAGTCACTCAAACTTGAACTTCTAGACAACTACCTGGAGTTAAAGGCCAATCAGCGACTATGTTCTGCCTCCCCCCAACCACCAACACGTCTTTATTGCAGAATTCAATAGCTGAATGGCGGAGCTCAATAGAACAATTCCTGAAAACATTATCCAGCAAATCCTGAATTATCAGTTCACTGACACTGATTTCCTCATTTTGAAACCCAACCATGTTGGACAGTTGAGTACAAGGGAGTTCTATTGGTATAAATGTGAACAGGGCAGCCAACCACTGATATAGCTCTATATATTCAAGAGAAGCTTCATTCCGACATCGAATTTTATTCTGCTGTGTAAACTGTGGATGAATAGATATCCTATGCAGAAGAAATGCAAGAAAGCCAGATGGAGATTAGCCTCGGCCTACCCAACTAATCTCCGAGCAGAGGAAAATGCGCAATACACCTTCCCTACTTGCAGGATCGCTGCCTCCTTATGGGACTATGTGCAGAACCTTTTCGGTTAAAAATTATTCACGGGAAACACTCTTGAAGATCTTTTTAACAGTATCTTCAGTGTAGATAGCAGTGAGCAGATAAAGAAACTTATGCTTGTTGTAGTCACAACCCTTTCAATCTACGTGCAGACTGCCCAAAATAAGGCCATTTTTTGAATCAAAAGCCATCTCCCTACATGGTGGAATCCTGGAGATCCATAAATCTATTCACAACATCCCACATTCAAACTAGATCAATGGATAACAGCATGAATTATTTGATCATTTTGTGAACTCTTGGTGTTCCCGGAAGGTGTAAGCAACCAAATCCAATGAAATTCATTTGGAGGATTCCCCCAATTTTAGGTTGGATCAATGTTAATGTGGATGGCACCATATCAGGAGCACCCGGTCTTGCGAGATGCGGAGGCGTATTCCATAATTACAGAGGCTTCATCAAGGGATGCTTCTTCCACTTTCTGGGGAGTTGATGCGCCTATGAGGCCGAACTCTAGGCCATCATCAAGGTAGTCCTGTTTGTGATGCAATTTTCTTGGAAGCTCCAATGGATTGAATCTGAATCAATGCTAGTGGTGGAGGCCCTTAGAAGCAGATCAAGAAGAGTACCAAGGATTATACTCCCGTAATGGATTGAATTCCTCAAATATTCACAAGATTTGACCCTACATATCACACAAGCATTCCGGGAATCCAATGTGGTGGCATTTTCACTCTCAAATAAATCAAATGAAGATAGGGGTTTCATGTGGTCCTTCATCACTTCAACTTATTGTATGTCCCTTGTGGACTCAGAAATGAAGGGTGATACACAAACCCGCTTATGTTGGCCCTCATTGTAAGACCTTGCCCCTTTCTTCTTTTAATTAAATTTGGGGACCAGGCTCACCTGGTCCCGCACCTTCTTTTCCGATAAGATGATAAAATCCATAAATAGAATAAAAATTATAAACCACCTCAAAATCATTAAAACACTTAAAAATAAAAAAAAATCATAGAAATCCCTCAAAATCCCAAAACATAAAAAAACCTAAAAAACTGAAAACCCCTAATAAGACCTTAAAAACCTAAAAACACATAAACCTTCAAAAACATAAGAAACACTAGAAACCCTAAAAACCCTAACAAACCCTACAACCCTAAAAATTCCTACAAACCACAAAAACTATTAAAAACCTTAAAAATCCCTAAAACTACATAAAAACTCTAAACCAATAAATGATATAAAAACCCTCTAAACCCCTAAAAACGTAAAAAACTAAAAACAATATAAAAACCATAAAAACCAAAAAAAATCTCGTAAAAACCCTAAAGCCATAAAAACCCTCAAAATCCCTAAAACCCCTAATAATCATAAAAAAATCCTAAAAATTCCAAAAAACATAAAAAATCTTACAACATTGATAATACTTAAGAAAACATTAAACCTCAAAACACTTACAACCCCAAAAACGTAAAAATGCTAAAACCTCTAAAAAACCCTAAAACCCTTAATATACCTATAATCCATAAAAAACCATAAAAATCATTAAAAATCCCTAAAAATCCCTATAAACATAAAAAACAATAAAGACTATGAAACACACTAAGAAAATCATTAAAACCAAAAAGTATTTGAACCCCTAAAATCCAAAAAACGTTAAAAAAATTAAAAGAACATAAAACCCTTAAAAACCCCAAAAAACCAAATACCTAAAAAACCTTTAAACCACTAAATACCATAAAACCCTAAAAACACTAAAAATCTAAAAACCCGTTAAATAAAAAATATATTAAAATACTCTAAAAACCATAAAACCCAAAAAACTCAAAAATTGCCAAAACCCCCAAAACCTCGGAAAACCATAAAAAACCTCAAAATCTCAACAAACTATAAAAACCATAAAAATAATAATAAAGCCTTAAAAATCCATGAGCACATAAAAAAATAAAAAATTAAAAAACCCTAAAAGGCCTAAAAAATATTAAAAACCAAGAAACACTTAAAACCCCTAAAGAATCTAAAAAATCAAAATTCGCTAAAAAATCCTAAATCCTCTAAAAACTCCAAAAATCCCTAAAAACCCATAAAAACACTAAAAACACTTAAACCATAAAAATTATAAAAAACACCTAAACATCAATAAAAATATAAAAATGCCAAATATCCCTGATGAACTTTATGAAAACATAAAAATCATAAAAACAATAACACCCCCTAAAAACATAAAAAAAAATAGAACCACTAAAAGTTCCTAAAACCCCAAAATAGCCATAAAACCCCTAAAAACCCTAAAAATATATAAAACCCTATTAAATCGCAAAAACCCCTAAAACGCCAAAATACCCAAAAAACCCAAAAAAATCATAATAACCCTAAAAAATTATAAAACACCTGAAATCCCTAAAAAACATAGAAAACCAAAAAAATCATTAAAAATCCCTAAAATCAAAAAAAAACCAAAAAACCATGAAAAATCATAAAAATCATAAAAACATATAAAAAACATAAACCCCCTAAAAACCATAAAAAACCCTAAAACTTCTGAAAACCCTAGAAACCATAAAAGAACCTTATAACCATAAAACCATAAAAAACCCTAAAAACTCTGAAAATAATTAATAACTATAAAAACCCTTTAAACCCATAAAATTTTTTTAAAAAAACTCTATAAATCTTTAGACCCCTAAAATCCAAATAAATCTAAAAAAACCCTACAAACCCCAAAAACCATAAGAACCCTAAAACACCTAGAATCCCTAAAACCCCTATGAATCCCTAGAAACCATAAAAATCTAAAAACACCCTAAAAACCATAAAAACTTAATAAACCACAAATCCCTAAAAAATCCTAAGAAATCCTAAAAATACTAAACACACTTAAAACCCCTAAATAACCAAAAAACGTTCAAAACCATAAAACCCCTAAAAACTCAAAAACCCAAAAAAACCCCAAAATCCCAAAAATTCTTAAAACCCATAAAAATCATAACAAGAATCCCAAAAACCCCTAAAAATGTATAAAACTCTCCAAACAAATGAAAAACCCTAAGAAAAACATAAAAACATAAAACATGAAAACCACTTCAAATCCTAATAATGATCAAAACCCTAAAAACCTCTAAAATGTCTCTAAAATATCTAAAAACCATGAAAACCTCAAAAGAATTATAAAAGAATTCCTAAAAATATAACAAAAGACTAAAACTATAAAACACATATAAACCCTTTAAAACACTAAAAAACTATAAAATCCTATAAAATCCCTAAAAATTTATAAAACCCTAAAAAACAAAAAAAAATATTTAATATTTAAATTACTAAAAACCACTAAATGCAATAAAAATCCCAAATACCCCTAAATAACCATAAAAATCATTAAAAAATCAATAAAAATCCCTAAAAACAGAAAATACAGTAAAAACCAGATAAATCCCTAATACAATCTTAGAAACCGTAAAAACATGTAAACCCCTAAAAAATATAAAATAACTAGAAACTCTAAAAAACAATAAAAATTCAAAAAAATCCTAAATATTCCAAAAAACATAAAAAAAACTAAAACTCTAAGAACCCCAAAGAAAACCTTAAAAACATAAAAGAACATAAACCCACTAACAACCTAAATAATTATAAAAATCCTAAAAAACTCTCAACATACCCTAAAAACCCTAAAACCCCAAAAACCATTAAAGTACCTAAAACCATTAAAATCCAAAAAACTCACAAAAACCTAAAAACCCCTAAAAACACTTAAAACCATTTAAAACCATTTGAAACCAAAAAAGTGTTAAAAAGGAATTCCAAAACCCATAAGACCTCTAAAACATCAAAAAACCCCAATAACCCAAAAAAACGAAGAAAACCAAAACCCCTAAAAACCTCAAAATCCATAAAAATCCTAAAATTTAGATAAAGAAAAAAAATTCTAAAATACCTAAAAAAATAAAAACACATAAAAACACAGAAAACCGCTAAGAAAACTGTAAATACCTAGAACATATAAAACCCCTAAAAAATAAAAAAAACACTAAAACCCCAAAAAATTCTTAAAACTATAAATCCCTAACATTTCTAAAAACCCTCAAAATCCCTAAAAACCATAAATTTTTTAAAAAATACAGAATTATCCCTAAAATTTTAAAAAAACTAAATCCCTCATAAGAAACTCAAAATAAAAAAACACTTTAATCCCCTAAATTCGTGAAAAATCTTAAAACACTAGAATACCCTAAAACCCAATAAACCCATGGAAACCGTAAAACACACTAAAAACCATAAAAACCCAAAAAATACCCTAAAAAACCTAAAACCCCTAAAAATAAAAATACCCTTTAGACTACTAAACATAAAAAACAATAGAAAAACCTTAAAAACAATAACCAACTAAAAAAACCCTGTATACCTAAAAAATAAAAAAATCTAAAAATCCCTAAATACCCTCAAAATCCCTAAAACCCCCCAAACCCATAAAAATCCTAAAAAAAATTAAGAATGCCTAAAACCATAAAAACAACTTAAATTCACTAATAAAACCCTTAAAACCTAAAACACTCTAAACCCCTAAAAACATAAACATTCTAAAAATGGTGAAAAACCCCCCAAATAACCTAAAAACCCTCAAAATCCATAAAACACCTAAAAACATTAAAAATCCTAAAAAGCTCCATAAATACCTGAAAACATAAAAACCCCTAAAAAACATGAAAAAAACTAAGAACACCTTAAAAACTTGAAACACATATAACACCTAAAAACCAAAAAATTCTAAAAACCATAAAAGACCCTAAAAACACTAAAACCCATAAAACCCATTGAAATCCTGAAAAAACTAAAACCCTATAAAAACAAAAAAAACCCTAAATAATCTAAAAACCCTTTAAACACCTAAAAACATAAAAAAATCTAAATAGTGTAGAATATAAAAATACTCAAAAAAACTATAAAATACTTAAAACTCTAAATACCTTCAAAAAGCCAAAAACCCTAAAAATCATAAAAATCATTAAAAATACCTAAAATTCCTTAAAAATGTAAAAAACATAAAAACATTAAGAAAAAAAATAAAAAAATTAAAATCACTTAAAACCCCTAAAAACCAAAAAAATGCAAAAAAACAAGAAGAGAAAGATGAGGTATGTTCCTGAATGTGGTAGGCAGGGTGATATGGTCATGCATGCTGATACAGCAAACAGAATGGTCCAGGTGATGAGTGAACCTCCAGTGAAATGGAGGACAAGGAGGGATTATTCCACCCTTCCTAGGCCAATTGCTACTAGAGCCTCCTCCAAGGCTAGCAAATGTGTAGGTGATGCCCCTGGTAGGGAAGCCCGGGATGGTAAAGCGAAGCCAGACATGGAATTCATGAAATATTGTCTATCATTACTCAAGCAATATAAATATTTTGAATGGGAGTTGGTGGACTTGAATGCTTTCTTGGGCTTTGGTGTTGATGGAGATCCTTATGGGGATGGTGAATTTGGTCTTTAGTTGTCTATCCTTTTGTCTTTTGGGTCTTTTGGACATTGGTGTGTGGGGTTTCAGACTTTGGTGTTGGTCACATGACCTACCCTCCCTTTCTTGCTTGTCTTTTTTTATTCTATATATTTTGGGGGGTCATGACTATTCTGGCCCCGCACCTTCCTTGCCTAAAAGTTGAAAAAACCTTAAAACCATAAAAACCCTAAGAAAAACTTAAAAAACTAAAAACACCTAAAACCCCTAAAAACTCTAAAAACCCTATAATCCTTAAAAAATCCCTAAATACTATAAAATACCTGACAAACATAAAACCCCTAAAAACCTTAAAACCCATAAAAACCTATAAAAACACTAAAATACACTAAAACACTCAAAAAAATTTAAACCCCTAAAAATGTTAAAAACTCTAAAAACCTTAAGACCGCTAAAAAACTTAGAAAACCCCCTAAAAACAATAAAACCATAAAAAACATAAAAACCCCTCAAAAACACCAAAAAAATTTAAAAATACCTAAAAATCCCTAAAAATGTAAAAACCATAAAACCCTAAAAAGCAATTAGAAAAACATAAAAACCATAAAACACATAAAACCCCTAAAAAAATAAAAAACAGAAAAACCCCTAAAACACATAAAAACCCCTCAGAATACATAAAAACATAAAAAATATAAAAAATATAAAATATTACATAAAATCCCTAATGAGAATGGTTTGTACACCATATGGGTGCTGAAGTATGATGACATCCAGTTTCTGTCTGTGGACATGAGTACACAGGTCATCACCTATTTTGCTACATGTAGTGCTACCCCTCTTTCCCTATCCTTTGTGTATACATCTATTTCATACGCAAGGAGAGAGACACTATGGAAAAAACTGATTACCCTAAATGGGCTCATTGAGAATAATTGGATTGTGATTGGGTATTTCAACACTATTTTGTGCCCAGACGAGAATAATGGCTCAAACCTCTCTCGCTCGGCTGGTGAAGACTTATCCTTCTTCTTAGATACTTTTAATATCACAAAAGTTCCCGTATCTGGAGCCTCCTTTACATGGGTACGTTTCACCATTAATGGATAGAAAGCCAGTAAGTTGGACATGTGCTTTTATAGGATCAGTGATAGGAGTACTCCTTTTGATGTATCTGGCTTTACTCTCCCCAAATTTCACTCGGATCATAAACCCTAGATTGATGAATGATCCATGGGCTCTTCAAGGTCATCACCCCTACCCTTCAGGTTCAATAACGCCTAGTCAACGGTTCTAGGATATAGGGAAATTGTCACCAATGTTTGGAATGAAGACCTCTAGGGTAGTCACTACCATATGTTTGTCTCTAAGCTTCAAAAAATCAAAGCCTCACTCAAGGAGTGGAGCCGGAACTGCCTCTCTGGGCTGGATGATGATATTTGAGATGTTGAGAAACAACTCGCCTTCCACCAGAATTCCCACCAACACTTGCCTCTACCCTCTCAAGAGGAGTTTCATCTTCATTCCAAGCTTGATGATCTTCTGGATCTTAAAGAAAACCTGGCCAAAAATTAGTTCAATGTTAGATGGCTCAAATATTGAGATCTCAACTCCAAATTTTTTCACCGGTTGCATAGGGAGAAAAAGGATAAAAAGTGTTTAGAAGCAGTTCATATCATAGGCTCTACCTTCACCTCAGAGGATGATATTTCCACTTCTATTATCAATCATTTCCAGGAGCATTACTCGGATGATGGTGGGGATTAAACCCTCCCTTTGATGGATTCTATCATTCCATGCATTGATGAGAAGTAGAATAGGGCTTTAATGATTTCCCCCTTGAGGAGGAAGTAAGGGATGCTTTGTTCTCTTTGAACATTGACAGTGCAGCGGGACAAGAAGGTTTCACAAACAAGTTCTTCATGTCTTACTAGGATATCATGCATGAGGGCATCACCAGCGTTGTTAGGGATGTTTTTCTCTATAGTGTTTTTCCACATGGAGTCAACTCTAATTTCATTTCCCTGATTCCCAAATAGGAAAATGCTATTGACATTGGTGACTTTCGGCCAGTGTCTATTGGGAATACTATTCCCAAAATCATCAGCAAGATTTTGGTCATGCGAATTGAGAAATGTTTGGGGGGAAATTCTCACTCCAAGTCAATTCGGGTTTGTATCGAGGAGGAACATCAAATAATTCCTTTTCATAGCCTTGGAGGGCATCAACTTCTTGCAGAAGTAGTCCAAGCAGGGATACATTGTGCTTAAGATTGACATATCCAAGGCTTTCGACACTATTAAGTGGAGCTTCATTTCTTAGGTTCTCTCCCAGTATGGCTTCTTGAATAGATTTATAAGGATGGTTATGTCCCTCTTAAGTAGAGCTTGGGTATCTGTCCTTATAAATGGATCTCCCAAGGGGTTTTTCCCCTACTCCCATGGGGTTTGACAAGGTGACTCACTATCAGGAATTCTCTTTGTGATTGATGAGGATTACTTAAGCAGGTGTCTTATTGACCTTGGCTAGGCTGGTCTCTTCAATTCTATTAGGGATGGGAGGGATCTTCATGTGTCGTCCCATCTGTTTTACGCTGATGATATTCTTCTATTTGGGAATGCTGAAAAACGAACCTTGGCTTCAATCTGGATGATTTTCCGACTTTATGAAAATGTGGCGGGGCAATCTATCAGTTGGAGAAAGTCTTTAATTGTCTTTGGGGAGGGGGTCTCTCTGTCCCATCAGATTTCCATTGTATGGTCCCTTGGGTTCAGGAGAGGGTCGCTTCCTTTTGATTACCTGGGTATCCCCATTTTCATGGGATGAGTCAAGCATTGTCACCTTGAGAGCATTGCCACTAGAATTACTCAACAGCTGGCGAAAAGGAAAGGGAAGTGCCTATCGCAAGATGGAATGGTCTATCTTATCAACTTGGTGATCACTTATATCTTCACATATGATTTATATATCTATATATGGATGGTTAACCTTCATAAGGACCTGAATGAAATGATCAGAAACGTTGCCCGGACGGGATGAATAAGTGAAAGGAAACAGGTTACGGTGGCCTAGAGGGATTGTACCAAACCAATTGAGCAGGAGGGCTTGGAATCAAAGACCTCAGACGATATAATGATGATCTCCTTGCTAAATTTACATGGGGCAGCTTAACCATAGGAGTGGGGGCTTGGGCTTCACTCGGGAATGGTTTGTGCTTTAACATTGTGATGAATATGCATGTTACTTCCCCTCCTCTGTTTGGCTAGCAGTTTATGATTCGTACAAGGGTATTATTTCTCACTTGAAATGGATTGTTTCAAAGCACTCAGAACTGAATGCTTGGTCCATGCCCTGGATCAATGAGACTCTTCAGAAATGCATGATTCCTCCTGCTAGCCATAGGATCTTGTCCATCACGGCATTAATTCCTCGGCTGGAAGAGTTTGAGGTGCTCCTCCCAACTGAAGCCTTTATTCAAATCCAGTGTTATGCCTTTGTTGACTCTGAAATTTTTATTTGGAAACCCACCCTCATTGGATGACTTAATGCTAAGGATTATTATCGGTACAATTGTGCTCGGGGATCCCCTACCCCAGCCTAGCTCTCCAAATTTAAGAGGAATTTTATCCCTCTAGCCAGCCATCTCCTTCTTTGGAAAATCGGGAAGAATCAGCTGCCAATGTAGAACCAGTTGCAGAAAGATGGGCACAACCTTGCCTCAGTATGTTTTCTCTTCCCATGCACTAAAGAGAATATTCATCACACCTTTATTTAGTGCAGATTTAGTGCATAACTTTAGGGTTACTTAAAGCAGATTTGTGGGCTCCCAGCTTTCCTGGACAGGCCTCTCTTCGAGCTCCTGGGTGACATCACCAGTGGGGATTACAGTGAACAGGTACGCAACCTCCTGATGGTCACCGTTTCAACCACCATCTTTTATATTTGTACCACTCGGAATGTGGTTTACTTCAACAAGAAGCGGCTCTCCATCCATGGTGGTGTGGTGATGATTCACAAGGTAGTCTATACAGCATCCTACATCCAGACCGTCTCAATGGAGAATGATGTTAGTGAAATCATTATTCTTCAGCTGCTTGGCGTCTCTGGTAGGGCCAAAAATGCAATGGTTCCCAAGTTCATCAGTTGGATCCCCCACTCCCCTCTTGGATTAAGGTTACCATGGATGGTGTGGCCCTGGGTGCGCCAGGTCATTCTGGGTGTGGTGGAGTTTTTCGCACCTGTCGGGGCTTCGTCAAAGGAGGTTTCCATCACTTCATTAGTGATGTGTTCACCCTTGAATCTGAAATGTGGGACATGATAAAGGTGATTATGTATGCTTTCATCTTTGAATGGAGATTTCTATGGCTTGAATCTGATTCCATACTTTCCATGAATACCTATAAAAACAGATCTAGGTACGTTCCCTGGAGGATCCTCCCTCAGTGGATGGAATGCCTCACCCTATGTCAAAGGCTGAATCTAACTGTGACACATGCCTATCAGGAGGCGAATGCGGTTGCAGATGCTATTTCCAAACAGTCCATTGTAAAGAAGAGTTCATTGTGGTACTTTGTTGCCACACCCTCAAGCTCTTTTCTTGTGGATTCTGACTTGAAGGGTGAGTTGCACACCTGATTTTGCAACCCCTCCTTGTAGCACTCTGTTTTCTCTCTCTTCATGTTATAAAATTTATGGGGTCAGGCTAGCCTGGTATCGAGCCTTCCTTGCCCTAAAATTTATAAAAACCTTAAAACCATAAAACCCTTAAAAATGCATAAAGACATTAAACCACTATAAACATTAAGAACATCTTAAACCCCTAAAAACGTTAAAATCTCTAAAAAACCTTAAAACCCCTAAAAATTTAAAAAATCCATAAACCCCCAAAAAACTATAAAAACCCACAAATACCTAAAATAAACTAAATACCCTAAACCCCATTAAATTCATATAAGCACTAAAAATATATAAATAGGTAAAAACTTTGAAAACCTTGAAAAAAAACAAAAAAATTGTAAAACTCTTAAAACCCTAAAAAGATAAAAACGCTAAAACCCCTAAAATCCTAACAAACATCAAAATCCATAAAAATGCTAAAAACCCAAAAAATATTCAAAAATCCCTAAAAATAACAAAAAATTTTAAAAAGACCTAAAAACCCCTATGAAACAATTAAAATCCAAAGAACACTTAAAACCCCAAAAAATATAAAAAAAAATCTAAAACCCCAAACTATCTAAATAGACCCTAAAACCCATTAAAAACCATTAAAAACCATAAATCTCATAAAAACCCTAAAACCAATAAAAAATGTAAAAATATTTAAACTCCAAAAATGTTAAAAATACATAAAGAAATTAAAACCCCAAAAACTCCAACAAAACCATAAAACCCAAAACAACAAAAAAACCTCAAAAACACTAAAAATGCTAGAAACCCTAAAAATTTTAAAAATATTAAAAAATCTCCCAAAATCACTAAACACATAAAAACCCATAAAACCATGAAAACCCCTAAGAAAATATTAAAATCCTAAGAACACTTAAGATACCTAAAAACCATACAAAATGCTAAAAACACTAAAAACCCTAAAAACCTAAATAAGCATCAAAATTCCTAAAACCCCCAAAAAATACTATTAAAATTCATAAAAAGAAAAAATATCACTTAAACCATAAAATTCTCGAAAAACCGTGAAAAATATAAGAAAAAAATAAAAACCAGAAAACACTTAAAACCCCTAAGAAAACTGAAAAATGATAAAAAAAACTTAAAAATTGTCATGACCCGTCCTCGGGGACCATGCCATGACTACCCCAAGCCCGCCTTCCATAGGCCAGGGGCTGGCGACTAGCACCAAAGGCGTAAATCCCAATAACTGGGAAGGCATCGCCTTTATAAAAGTAAACAAAACACCACAGAGTACAAGCGGAAGTAAAACACTAAGTACAAAGAGAAGTGCTGAAAGGTAAATGGGCCAGAATACAAACCCAAGTGAAAGTACAACTACAACTGAACAAAGTACAATAAAAAAAGACAACATCTGGAAGGAAGGAAGCAGCTCCTAGGTCGTCCTCCTCGGATCCTACCTGAAGGGTAGGTATAGATGGATCAGCTCCTGGATCGTCCACCACGGATCCTACCTAAAGGGTAGGTACAGATAGCCTCCACAACGCTCTCGCCCGTCAAGCTCCTCCGAGTGTCATTTTTCCGTGAAGTCCACCTCCGGATACTGACTCGTCGTGTAGTCCACCTCTGGGAACCGTCCAGTCCCCGAACACTCGGCATCTATCAGCACTGCTCGTCATCTACAACCAACACAACGAGGTGCGGGCATAGCCCGTGCAGGGGTGAGTATAACGATACTCAGTAGGGACCCTGAGACCCTCAAGGTCTCACAAAAACCAACAAGGATAACCACAAATAAGATCTCAACAGATAACCTCTACTTAGGTATATGCCCATACATATACCTAAGTTATCAAATAACCCATCTCAACCATGAGGAAACACAAGGATTAAGAAATCAACAGATAACCACCACCCAGGTATATGCCCATACATATACCTAAGTTATCAAGTAACCCATCTCAATCATGAGGAAACACAAAGGTCAAAAACTCAGCTCAAACCAGGATTTTCATTATCAAAACCGTAACTGCTAAAGAGCCCAGTCTCTAGATTGTACAATGGTCCTGTCACGACTCCGAGGTACTGCTCACTAACCTAAGACTACTGAAGTACTCCTCCTGTCGAGTACCGCGGGCCTGCCACCTCACATAGTAGTGCTTCCCGCCGGGGTCTGCCACCCAAACACAGTAGTGCTCCCCCCTCATAGCCTACAGAGGTACTCCTCCTGTCGAGTACTGCGGGTCTTCCACCCAAACACAGCAGTGCTCCCCGATGTGGGTCTGCCACCCAAACACAGAAGTGCTCCCCACTGGGCTATACAAGTCTCTCCAACTCGAATCGGACAAGCAGTCTTCAGGTCCCAGCCAGCTACACGGTCTCTGTACTCCGTACGCTCGTCTCTGGGAGGGTCCGCTCCATGAGCTATTGTTAGATACTCCAAGTATCACAAAGTCCCATGAAGAAGTGTCTCAAAGGACCGCCTTGTCATAGGGGTCTCAACGCAACAGACGGCGCGTCAATCGGACGCCTGGTCTGTGAGTTACTAGCCTTTTCGTCCCAGGGGCCCAGTTGGTTTCGTGAGCGAACCCATCCCGGCCGTAACACAACTATACCCTGAACACTCATAGGGTATACTCATAGGGACCGTTTCTCAACGTGATCACCAACGCTGCTGATGGTTTGTCAAACGGACGTCTGGTCTGAATGATATCATCTTTTCCGTTCCAGGGGCCCGGTTGGATTTCGGGTACAATCCAACCCGGACACTATCCAACAGCAACCAAAACTCGGGCGAAGTATGCCAAAAGTTCCGTCTCATCAAGAGGAATTCAATGAAACAGATGGCGCATCGATCGGACGCCCGGTCTGTGAGTTATTGGCTTTTTCGTTCCAGGGGCCCGGTTGGTTTCATGAGCGAACCAACCTAACCGCACTCCGACGGCATCCAAACCTCGAGCGGAGTAAGCCAAAAGATCCGTCTCACTAAGAGGATTCCAACAAAGTTGACGGCACATCAATCGGACGTCTGGAGCTCAAGTTACGAGCGTTTCCGCTCCGAGGGCCCGGTTGGTTTCGTATCCAAACCAACCCGGCCGAACCCAAAGTTCTCCGAAACCTTGAGTGTAATATACCTAAACGACCGTCTTGTTCCAAGGATCGCAACGCAACTGACGGTGTGTCGATCGGAGGTCTGTATCCCAAGATATGGGCATTTGACCGAAAGTTGTCCGAAAACAGGGGGTCTGGGCCCGGACCGACCCGGCCCGGCCCGGCCGGCGCGGCGCGGCCTGGCTCAGCCAGCGTGGCTGAGAGGAAGCCTCGGGCAGGGGTGTGCGCAGCCCACCCTCGCCGCTAATTGAAGCCGGCGGCGACCGCCGCCGCCGGTCTTCCGGCAGAGCGCCACCGCTGCCGGTCGCCGCCGTCGCCGCCTTCCGCGGACCACCGGACACGTTTCTGTGGTCCGTTTCTCCTGCCGTCTTTGCCTACAGTCCTCCTGGGACCCGACCTTCACTGTGAAGGGATTCAAATGCCATAGTGTCCTGCTTCGTTGTCGTCCGCCGATCTGCACATCGATAAACAAGCTATGGAGGGTTGTCGGGCCGTGTTTGTTCGGCCCGCGCCCTCCGCGTTAGGTGTTATCAATTGGCAAATAATAACACATGATTTTAATCATTGACGAGGGTATAATTTATCCAAAATAAATTATACGATCACCTTGCAATCAAATACCCACGCACGAGGGTTTAAAAAAAATTCTGAATGCGCGGTGTGACGACGTCGCGCATTCTTGCCGCTCGATCCCGCGCGGCGTGAGGATGTCACACATCCTTTCCGTTCTTTACCACGTGGTGAGACGGCACCGCGTCACTCTCTTTCGATCCGCAACGACAAGAAAGAATAAAAAGGGAGGAGGTTCGTCCGTGTTCGTGCAGTCCGGCCTCCTCCCGTTAAACGATAACAAGGGGTTCTCATTACTCGTAGAACGTCAAAGATAGAATCAAGAACAAAACGAAACAAACCCCTAATTTGATTCTTCGATCGATTTTCATCGTTCGTTGACGGTGTTGTGGAAAGAAGATGATGAAGATCGTCTTTCACCGCGTTCATCACACACTCCCAATCCCGAGCTACGTCGGCCGTGGAAGACACTACACGTCGGTAGGATCCGCGGGAGGAAGTCAAAGAAGGTTGTTGACGTTCGTCGCTTCCGTCGTTGTAGAAGTGAACCCAAAGAAGAATCGGCATCTCCTCTCTTGTCGCATGAAGAAGAGGATAATGGGTGCATCGTCGTTCTTCGTTGAAGAGGCATCGTTCTTCGTTGAATATGAAGTTCTTCAAAAGAGGGAAGAGCTCTCTTCAAAATTCTCTCACACAACCAAACTCCCAAAATAAAATAAGGCCTCTCCTTATTTTATTATTTTTCCATGCATTCAAACTTTCAAAAATTCAAAACCTAATTCACTAAATCAATTAAACAATGAGTTGTCTAATTAATTAAGTGATAGGTTGGCAAGAATTTAAGAGGGAGAGAGGGGAGAGGAAGAGTTACACAACTTAAGTGGGGGGGTTTAGAGGAGTTAGGGAGTTATGGGGAATTTGAAAAGGTGGGGGCTCGTGTGGGCCCCAGCACACATTATCCTCTCATTTATCCTCACATGGGTAGTTAGGTGCCACCCCAACTTCCCCATGTAGGATAAAACTACCTTAGACTTAAGAAATAAAATTGTCTCACAATTTTATTCATTCCTCAATTAAGACACAAATTTTAACAACTCCTCCCGTGAAAACGCAACTCCGGAATAGGCGTTCCTAAGAAAATACCGGCCATGAGGTTCCATCGGTGCCCTCGGAATTTGATTTCGAGCACCGGTTTCAAAGTTAGAAATTCCCGCTCGTTCGTTCACTGAACGTACCTGAGCTAAACTTCAGAAATTAATTCTGGGCACACCGGGCCTCAGAATCAGGCGCCGTCAGAAAATGTATTCTTGTAAAATTCCAAAGAAAATTAAGAAAAAAATTTCATTGAAATTTCAGGGTCTTTACATTACTCCCACCTCAGGGATTTACATCCCCGTAAAGCTTCAACACAAACTAGGGTCACAAAAGCGGTACAGAGCATGCATCTGAGTCTTCCGCTCCCATGTGCTTACCTGGAGGTTTCCGTGATGCCTACGAAAACGCACAAGAGGAATAGACCGTCCTCATAGAATCTTCTCATGTCGATCCTCGATCCTCACTGGAACCTCCGTGCATGACGCCCTATTATCGACGTCCAACTCCCTGAGGTCGATGATGTGTGAAGGATCAAGCACGTATCTCCTCAGTTGAGATACTTGGAAAAACGTCGTGCACCTGGTGCAACTGTGGTGGATGGGTCAAGCGGTAAACCTCCTCGCCTACCCTGCTGAGGACCTAAAAAGGTCTACTGAACCTCATAGATAACATGCCGCCTAGGCCACATCTCAGTAAACCTCATCGAGGTGAGACCCATAGGGAAACGTGGTCGCCATCCTCAAACTCCAGTGGTCTCTGCCTCCTGGATGACCTGGACCTTCTCTTTCGTGGCTTGGACCATCTCCTGTCCCATAAGAAATGCAAAGATTTATTCTTTGTCGATAAGAGAAATCTGATCTCATCCCCTGGATGAACCACTTTCTTTGCCTAATACAGTCAATCCCGACATGGATGATACTAATCCATACAAAGGATGACGTCGTAAGGCCTCGACGCTACTACCAAGAGATCCAATCGTTACTCTCGCCTCCAAGGGTTGAGTCACACTGTCGGCTTCAGTGTGTGGTAACTGGATCTCTTCCAGTAGGTATCTCACACGTGAGGGTCAAGTCAACAGTTTAATCCAGAACCTCTTAGTAACAACACAAGAGAGGACAGGATTGATAACATCACAAAGGTAAGTGTCTTTATTTTATTATAGCTCATGGTAAAAAGACACAAATATAACAACAACATCATGGAACTAGATATACACCACTAGTTCCGCTCCTGTCCACTCACTTCTGGAGCTCCGTAGTCAAAAGCTTCTGTTGCCTGAAGCTGAGCTCTCCCATGTCCTCCTGTCCCCTGCGGTCGGGGTGGACCTCCTGGTGGTGGTGGTGGCAATATCCCGAAGCGTCTTCCACCTCCAGCTGGACGTCCAGCACCTCTGCCATGGCCGCCTGCTCCTTGTGGTCTGCCCTGATCGAACCTCTGCCTCTGCCTCAGTGGTTCTTCATTTAACTTCTGGTCATCTGCATGGCGGGTCGGACAGTCACGTTCCATGTGACCAACTCCGCCGCAGGAGTAACACTGCATGGAAGGTCTGGCTCTGTCACTTCCCTTGGTTCCTCGCACTACCGACCCTAAGTCATGCAGTCGACCACCTATAGTTCTGGTCCTCTTGGACCTCTGCGTCATCTGTCTACTGCCTGCTGCAGAAGACTCTGCCGTGAGCCGGCTAGTGGTGGGTCCTGCTGCTGGAGACTGCTCAGCAAGGAAACTCTCCACTAAGAGGGCTCTCTCCAACACCCCTGTCTACATCAGAATGCTGTGAGAAACAATAGAAGCTCTAATCTCTCGCCTGAGCCCTTGCTCGAAGGTCCGGGCCCTGAAGAACGGGTCCTGTACCATATTTGTGGAGTAGCGCAAGAGGTATGTGAACCTCGCTGAATATTGTGCCACTGTCATGCTGCCCTTCCGCAGCTGAAGTAGCTCCTGTATACACACCGCTCGAAGGGTGGCTGGTACAAACTCTTCCCGGAACAGGCTCTCGAAGTCTTCCCAAAGAAGTGTCGCCTCGTCATGCATCTGGAGCATCAGGCTCCACCATCTGCCTGCTGCTGCCTGAAGAAGGATGGCAGCAAGGATCACCATGAAGTCTGTAGGCATCCCCACTAGCCTGAAAACTCTCACCACAGCCTCCAGCCAATCCTCATCCACCTGCGGGTCCGTCCCTCCCTGAAACCTAGGTGGCCTCTGGCGCTAAAACTCATGCAGTGCGCTCAAGCGACGTGCACCCTCTGCTGCTAGGGCTGGTGGCATCGGTGGACCAACTGGTAGTAGTATCGCTGGTGCCTCCACTGGTGCCTCAATTGGGATAGGGCCCTGTACTGAGGCCTCGTCGCTCCGCAGGCTGTCAGTACGTACAACTCTCGGGGCTCTAGCTGGTCGTCCGCGGGGAGGCATCCTGAAAGAAACAACGTGACATGGTCAAACGATTTACCTGGTGAGCTGACCTGGTTTGATCTGACTTTTAAAACTTATGGAAACACACACGCAAACAGTGTTTTTGTGCACAAAGTCGTAAATCAGTTGTCAGGGTCCTGGTGTATAGATACGTCGGCCGCCCGCACCAACACTGGACTCCCTGAACAGAAAACCACACTCGGTATTCTTAACACTATCGCTTCACAGAAAGAAAATCTCAGAGTTATAAGTTCTGCAATAGAACTGGTTCCTCTGATACCAATTTGTCACGACCCGTCCTCGGGGACCGTGTCGTGACTACCCCAAGCCCGCCTTCCATAGGCCACGGGCTGACAATTAGAACCAAAGGCGTAAATCCTAATAATTGGGAAGGCATTGCCTTTATAAAAGTAAACAAAACACCACAGAGTACAAGCGGAAGTAAAACACTAAGTACAAAGAGAAGTGTTGAAAGGTAAATGGGCCAGAATACAAACCCAAGTGAAAGTACAACTACAATTGAACAAAGTACAATAAAGAAAGACAACAGCTGGAAGGACTGAAGCGGCTCATGGGTCGTCCTTCTTGGATCCTACCTGAAGGGTAGGTACAGATGGCTCAGCTCCAGGATCGTCCACCACGGATCCTACCTGAAGGGTAGGTACAGATGGCCTCCACAACGATATCGCCCGTCAAGCTACTCCGAGTGTCATTTCGCCATGAATCCCACCTCCGGATACTGACTCGTCTTGTAGTCCACCTCTGGGTACCGTCCAGTCCCCGAACACTCGGCCTCTATCAGCACTGCCCGTCATCTGCAACCAACACAATGAGGTGTGGGCATAGCCCGTGAAGGGGTGAGTATAACGATACTCAGTAGGGACCCTGAGACCCTCAAGGTCTCACTAAAACCAACAAGGATAACCACAAAGAAGATCTCAACAGATAACCTATACTTAGGTATATGCCCATACCTAAGTTATCAAGTAACCCATCTCAACCATGAGGAAACACAAGGATTAAGAAATCAACGGATAACCACCACCCAGGTATATGCCCATACATATACCTAAGTTATCAAGTAACCCATCTCAATCATGAGGAAACACAAAGGTCAAAGACTCAGCTCAAACCAGGATTTTCATTATCGAAACCATGACTACTGAAGAGTCCCGTCTCTAGAGTGTACAGTGGTCCTGTCACGACTCCGAGGTACTGCTCACTAACCTAAGACTGCTGAGGTACTCCTCCTGTCGAGTACCACGGGCCTACCACCTCACATAGTAGTGCTTCCCGCCGGGGTCTGTCACCCAAACACAGTAGTGCTCCCCCCTCATAGCCTACAGAGGTACTCCTCCTGTCGAGTACCGCGGGTCTGCTACCCAAACACAGTAGTGCTCCCCGTTGTGGGTCTGCCACCCAAACACAGTAGTGCACCCCACTGGGCTATACAAGTCTCTCCGACTCAAATCGGACAAGCAGTATTTAGGTCCCAGCCAGCTACACGGTCTCCGTACTCTGTATGCTCATCTTTGGGAGGGTCCGCTCCATGAGCTACTGGTCGATACTCCAAGTATCTCAAAGTCCCAAGAAGAAGTATCTCAAAGGACCACCTCGTCATAGGGGTCTCAACGCAACAGACGGCGCGTCAATCGGACGCCCGGTCTGTGAGTTACTAGCCTTTTCGTCCCAGGGGCCCGGTTGGTTTCGTGAGCGAACCAATCCCGGCCGTAACTCAACTATACCCCGAACACTCATAGGGTATACTCATAGGGACCGTTTCTCAACGTGATCACCAACGCCGCTGATGGTTCGTCAAACGGACGTATGGTCTGAATGATATCAGCTTTTCCGTTCCAGGGGCCCGGTTGGATTTCGGGTACAATCCAACCCGGCCACTATCCAACAGCAACCAAAACTCGGGCGAAGTATACCAAAAGTTCCGTCTCATCAAGAGGAATTAAACGAAACAGATGGCGCGTCGATCGGACTCCCGGTCTGTGAGTTATTGGCTTTTTCGTTCCAGGGGCCCAGTTGGTTTCATGAGCGAACCAACCCGACCGCACTCTGACGACATCCAATCCTCGAGCGGTGTAAGCCAAAAGATCTGTCTCACTAAGAGGATTCGTACAAAGTCGACGGCACATCAATCGGACGTCCGGAGCTCAAGTTACGAGTGTTTCTGCTCCGAGGGCCCGGTTGGTTTCTTATCCGAACCAACCCGGCCGAACCCAAATTTCTCCGAAACCTTGAGTGTAATAGACCGAAACGACCGTCTCGTTCCAAGGATCGCTACGCAAATGACGGTGCGTCGATCGGAGGTCCGTATCCCAAGATATGTGCATTTGACCGAAAGTGGTCCGAAAACGGGGGGTCTGGGCCCGGACCAACCCCGCCCGACCCCCCCTGGGTCGGCCCGAACCGGGTCGACCCATCCCGGCCCGGGTCCGACCCGGCGGGGCCCGGCTCGGCCAACGCGGCCGCGCGGAAGCCATGGGCGGGGGTGTGCGCGGCCCGCCCTCACCGCTAATTGAAGTCGGCGGCGACCGCCGCTGCCGCCTTCCGCGGACCACCGGACGCGCTCCGGTGGTCCGTTTCTCCTGCCGTCTTTGCCTACGGTCCTCCTGGGACCCGACCTTCAATGTGAAGGGATTCAAATGCCATAGTGGCCTGCTTCGTCATTGTTCATCGATCCGCACATCGATAAACAAGCTGCGGAGGGTTGTCGGGCCGTGTTTGTTCGGCCCGCGCCCTCCCTGTTAGGTGTTATCAATTGGCAAATAATAACACATGATTTTAATCATTGATGAGGGTATAATTTATCCAAAATAAATTATACGATCACCTTGCAATCAAATACCCACTCACGAGGGTTTAGAAAAAATTTGAATGCGCGGTGTGACAACATCACGCATTCTTGCCGCTCGATCCCGCGCGGCGTGATGATGTCGCACATCCTTGTCGTTCTTTCCCACGTGGTGCAACGGCACTGCGTCACTCTCTTTTGATCCGCAACAACAAGAAAGAATAAAAAGGGAGGAGGTTCGGCCGTGTTCGTGCGGTCCGGGCTCCTCCCGTTAAACGATAACAAGGGGTTCTCATTACTCGTAGAACGTCAAAGATAGAATCAAGAACAAAATGAAACAAACCCATACTTTGATTCATCGATCAACGTTCATCGATCGTTGACGGTGTTGCGGAAAGAAGACGATGAAGATCGTCTTTTGCCGCGTTCGTCACACACTCCCAATCCCAAGCTACGTCGTCCGTGGAAGACACTACACGTCGGTAGGATCCGAGGGAGGAAGTCGAAGAAGGTTGTTGACGTTCGTCGCTTCCGTCGTTGTAGAATTGCACCCAAAGAAGAATCGGTGTCTCCTCTCTTGTCACATGAAGAAGAGGTTAATGGGTGTGTCGTCATTCTTTGTTGAAGAGGCGCCGTTCTTCATTGAAGATGAAGTTCTTCAAAAGAGGGAAGAGCTCTCTTCAAAATTCTCTCACACAACCAAACTCCCAAAATAAAATAAGGCCTCTCCTTATTTTATTATTTTTCCATGCATTCAGACTTACAAAAATTCAAAACCTAATTCACTAAATGAATTAAAAAATGAGTTGTCTAATTAATTAAGTGATAGGTTGGCAAGAATTTAAGAGGGAGATAGGGGAGAGGAAGAGTTACACAACTTAAGTGGGGGGTTTAGAGGAGTTAGGGAGTTACGGGGAATTTGAAAAGGTGGGGGCTCGTGTGGGCCCCAGCACACATTATCCTCTCATTTATCCTCACATGGGTAGTTAGGTGCGACCCCAACTTCCCCATGTAGGATAAAACTACCTTAGACTTAAGAAATAAAAGTGTCTCACAATTTTATTCATTCCTCAATTAAGCCACAAATTTTAACAACTCCTCCCGTGAAAACGCAACTCCGGAATAGGCGTTCCTATGAAAATATCGGCCATGCGGTTCCATTGGTGCCCTCAGAATTTGATTCCGAGCACCGGTTTCAAAGTTAGAAATTCTTGCTTGTTCGTTCACTGAACGTACCCGAGCTAAACTTTGGAAATTAATTCCGGGCACACCGGGCCTCAGAATCAGGCGCCGTCAAAAACTGCATTCTTATAAAATTCCAATGAAAATTAAGAAAAAAATTTCCTTGAAATTTTCAGGTCTTTACAAAAACCCAAAAAAGTCCCTAAAACCCCAAAAAACCATAAAAACCCCTAAAAACCCATAAAAATCATAAAACAATTAAAAACTCTAAAAAACCTTTAAACCCAAAAAAATTAAAATCTCTAAAAGTTCTTTAAAACCCTAAAATAATCGAAAACCCTAAAACATAAAAAAAACAACAAATACCCAAAAAACCTAAAAACCAATAAATAACTCAAAAACCCTAAGAACCCTAAAAAATAAAAAATCATAAACAAGACATAAAATACCTAAAATCATAAAAAACATAAATTCATAGAAAACACCTAAAAACCTTAAATACATTAAAACACTTAAAACTCCAAAAAAACCAAAACACAAAAATACTAATAACCCAAAAAACGATCGAAAACATTAAAAAAACCTCAAAGTCCCAGAAACCCTAAACACCATAAGCAACCTCAAAAATACCCAAAAATCCCTAAAAACATAAAAACTCATAAAACCACTAAAAACCATAATATAACCATAAAAAACAAAAAAATACTTAAATCCTATCAAAAAAATAGAAATGATAAAACCCCTAAAAGACACTAGAATGCCTAAAATTTGCTAAAAACACTAATACCCCTAAAAACCGTAAAAACCCTAAAACCCCTAAAAACACTAGAAATGATTTAAACACCTAAACATGTTTAAAAAATCAAAAAAATGTTTAAAACCATAAAAACTAAAAAAACCTAGAAACCCTAGAATCTATAAAAACTGTTACACCCTAAAAACCCTCAAAATTGAAAAAACCCTAAAAACTAATACAAAACCTAAAAACCGTAAATATATAAATAACCTTAAAACCCCTAAGAAAACCATAAAAGGATAAATATCCATAAAACCCATAAAAACATAAAAAACACAGAAATCCTAAAAAAATGATAAAACCCAATAATCCAAAAATCACCTAAAGACAATAAAAAATCCTAAAAACCCAGAAAAACCTTAAAGACTCACTAAAAACTCTAAAACCCATTTTTTGACTCTCCATTCCATCACAGAGACGGAATATTAAAAAATGGGAATAACTTAAGCACAAAGAGATTCGTCCTTTGAAGAAACATCAAAAATTTACAAAGGTATGAACAAGAAACTCTTTAAGCATGGGTCGCGCAAGTTTTATTATCATCACGCAAGTATACTAGCGCGCCAAATATGGGCCGTGCAGGTCACTTGCGCACCCTATTCATTTTTCACCCATGGTCCTCAATGGCCTATAAATACCCCTTGTGGGGCCCCCATTTCAAGGATGGAAAAAACCAGAAACTCAGATTCAAGATCTGGTCACCCAAGTCTCTGTCTGAAGTTTTCTGAATAATTATAAAGTAATTATTTACCTATAATGGAAGCTATAAAGAGGAAGAATAAGGCCTAAATGCTGAAACTCATCAATACTTGTGAGCCTAATTGTCTAACCCATAAGGGAAATGAAGACACTTTCACACCACCTTTCCCTCTCAAGGAAACTTGTGCACCACTTATCTGAGAGCCTCTAGGAATGATACTAAGGAATCCAATTCAAAGCCTCCCAAGTATCACTTCACAGGTTCTTCATCGCCCAAGAGAACTCATGTCGTGCAAGTATACTTGCACGATCAGGAGTTGCGCGCCAGACCAATACTTGCATGCCTCCTTCTAATTCACTTCTTTTCCTCAAATACACCATTCATCTTCAAGGACAACCTTCAAAACCTTCTTCAAAGCCATTTATGGCATGGTTCCTTTGTTGGATTATTTATCTAAAAGGAATTATGTGGAACATCTCTCAAAACATCATGATTTACATATCTTTATGTCACTAATGTTAGATATTTCATTAATTCAACCTCATCCTTTAATATTAGAAGATCCTAAATTTGGGATTCCTCCTTAAGAGTAATCCCCAAGTTCCCTATTCATGGGCATCCTCCTTTGGAGTAATCCCCAATCATAATTTTCCTTAACTTGGGCCTCCTTCTTAGGAGTATTCCCTAGTTCTCAAGTCCCCTTAACCTGGGCCTCCTTCTTAAGAGTAATCCCAAGTCTTAATTTCTTCTAATTTGGGCTTCCTTCTCAGAAATAAAACCCAATCATAAGTCCCCTCTAATTTGGGCGTCCTTCTCAGGATTAAGTCCTAAGTTAAGTATGCAAATCTCCATAAAGCACATATACCTTTATGGACCTTATTCTAGGGTTTCTTCTATGAATTAAATCCAATCCTCATCTATCTTAGAATGTCATACATACGTAAGTCCCGCATCATTTCTTATGATTGCATCTTTCATGGCACAATCATCAGGTTTTACTGATATCTCTTGTTTCTCACACCGAGCATGACTCACGTGAGCTTAGAGCATAAAATTAATTATGAAATCTTTCATTGGGCCATCAATCATGCATAAACTCCATACTTCTTCACTCGAACTATGTGGGATCTGATTCATTTTCTAAACAAGGATACGTAGTTAGCCCATCTGCAGGTACGATCCCAACTCTAAAATAATTCATGACCTTCTAAACTACAATAAACTTCAAGTTCACCACTGATTGTGTTTAAAACTAGTATGGTTATCATAATTACCAAGATATTTATATATAATGTATTGAAGGATACCATTGACTAAGAATATATAATAAATACGGATGATTCTCTATCGATGAAAAACCTAAAAATACATATAAAAGATTCTCTAAATGTCATACATATCAATCATTGATTGTTAGATCTAAAGGAAAACACATTTTTTTGGTAAATTAATAAGGATTCACGAACATACCTCAAATCTATAAGATATTCCCTTAGTAGACAATAATTCCCCCCAAAAATATGTGATGAGTCCGACCTCCCATCCTCTCGACCAATACAAACTCTTAAGCCTTATCGGTCCACAACTAATGAGCACCAACCTTTGGAAAGTAGGTCCAAATGGATATAGAATCATTGGATATTTCTGGTTCTACAAATAATCCCATTAGAAACCGATTGTAATTTTTGAACCTTAAATAAACAAGGTCACCCCATTTCCAGAAGAAACAAAAATGGTGAACCCGACGTGAATCCTTAACTAAGTTAAATGATGTTTTACTTATTTCTTAGGCCCCTATTTAACTCAATGTAAGGTCCAACAAAGAAATCAATAACATATGTGCTCATCCAAAAGATTTAGTGGCCAAACTTATCTTGATTATGTCTGTTATATCAAACAGGAACTCGTTTTCCAAGATCGATCTGCATTATAGAAATGGCTTCTCTAATGTTCACACATGTGAATACTTCTGCCGCTACTCCTACTGGATCCTTGTCCGCTTTGAGGACGAAATCACCTACTCAGCATCTTCAACACTGGGTCTCAAATTAAATGGTTAAGGAATATATTCAACACAGTACCATTCTGACTCTGGAGGCCATTCGACAAGCCCTCCAAGTCAATAATTCAACCTGGTTGTCCGGACAACAATGACCAATGATCAAGAAGCAAGTGGTGCCAACCACCATATCCAGCTGTTTCGGGTCTTGTTCCCCAGAACGCAATAACCAATCCCTCCCATATTATGGGTGGGTGAATGAGAAGGTCACTCAAGGCCTTAATTCAAGGAGACATGAGTCCTTACCGAGGGATCCAAACAACAATCGCCGCCAGACTCGTGCGGTAGTGTGCCCTCTACATGATGAGGGTACCACCTTTAGGGGTTCGGATCAGGTTCCTCATACCCAAGCATGCAAGATGAACCGCCAGAGGTTAAATATGGTCAACAGGGAGTAGGTTCTTACTTCTTCCCCCTCCATAGAAGTCCATCAAGCCAACTTGATGGAAAATAACGAGCAGGCATATACACCCGTCCGTCCTGATGTTACTGCCCAAAAGACTCATTCGGAAGTATAACGCCAATCCCTCCAGGAAATTCCAGTGGAGTATTATAGGCAGGCATATACATCTTTTTATAATTCATCAACTAGTCATCAGGCTCGTCTAACTGCACCCAAATAAGCTTGCCAATCTAATGTGGTGGAAACTGATAAGTAGGGACATACACCTGTTTACAATCAACAAATCTCTCATCAGTCTCATCTACCAGTATTGAATGAAATTAGTCAACCATATTTGACGAAGAATAAACAGCAGGCACATACACCTACCAATGTTCATCAAGCCTACCAACAGTCTCATTTGGTAGCACCCGGAGAGGTTAGTCGGAAATCTCCGACGACAAATTTGGAGTAGACTCAACTCTCTGCCCCCACACATGAGTACTGTCAGAATTCACTAATAGGAAAAGGAGAACAGGAGCAGGAATACACACCTAATCCAAACAAGTAATGGACATATATTCCCGTTTCGGCAACTGAAGTCACCAAGTACATTCTGACAATTGTGAAAGAGTGGAATCAAATCTCTGCTCATATACTGGATGCCTATCAGAATATTATAACATCTTCAACAGCATCACAGGGAAAGAAATACAAATCTGTCCCTTACAGTGGAGTGACTCGTCATCATATCACTCTGGAACAGATACAAACCTCTATCCCAGTCCTAGAGAGTTGTGGGGAATACTCCCCCATGTTATACGGACAATCAAGTCAGGCACATACACCTGATTTTAATGGAGATAATCATCCTAACCAGATCATTTCTCCTGAGCAGGCACATACACCTGCCCATAATAACCACTTTCATCAACAAGTGGTTTCAAAAGTGAGTAAGAAGGTGTCTAAGAAAAGGACTCATCTAGTACAGTCAAGAAATCAAGAGCCAATATATAATAAGGCCTTTCTCGATGCTTGAGTTCTTGAATCCCTCTGACAATTTTCTGTTGCAACTCAAGATTCTACTCTCTCATTTCCCAATAGTAGGAACAATAATTTTGAAGGTCTTCGTCAGACACTTCCTCATGAAGGCTGGCTTCATGACAGTTCGGCTGATCTCGAAGTATCATCTTCATATAAGAGCCACGATAACCCTCTACGTGGCCAGAAGATCAAGGAGGAAAAGGTTTCATATTTTTCTATAACCCACCATGGTGGTCCTCCCCATGATGATGAATTTAGCTGTGAATTTCCTCTCTACATTAGTAATTCTCATTTCCTGGAAAATTCTTAAAATTACAATGCAGCAAAGAGAGAGACATCTTATCTTAAGGAACATTCAAATGTGAATCCAGTCAAGTCTGATGCTTTACTGCTAGCAGGAGAAATACTTTATCAATCAGAAGATATCCTGGGGTGTAGGTCATTCTCTGAACCACCCCTGGGTCATTCATCTTCTAGTTTGATAAATGAATTCTCTACCAATCTTGTTGAATATGATGAAGAAACAAAGTAACACCATCTCTTGTCTAATCAGGTAGAAGAATCTTCATCAAATGATAAATAGGATGTTCTGAATATGGGAAAACAACTGGCTAAAGGTGAAGTACCAGTCATGTTTTGGCATTTGGCTGAATATCATTATGATATTCCAGAAATGTTGACAGAAGATTGTATTCACGATATTCGTCTAAACATATGGAAAACTATTTGTCACTTGAAAAATAAAATATTACCTTTTGATGAATATGAAAATCATGTCAAGATAATAGAAGGGTTACAACACCAAATTGATTTGGAATCTCTCTCAGTTTCTCGATATCCAAAATTTGAAAAGCAGCAGAGAGCCCTTCATCTTTCATGCCTTGGCGCACTAAAAATATTGCACCAGTTAATTTCCAATTCCACATCTGGTATTCATATCAGGGGATGGGGTGTTCCTGGAGCACTTCATTTCACTGTAATCTCCAGTCAACAATGCCCGCCAAAAAAGGTCTCATCCAATGATATTGCCCCTGGCCGGCCATAGCCAATTGCTTTTGTTTGTAATCAAAGGATTGCTCTGGAACAAGCCTCAACTAGTTCTTCAAAAAGTCAGGCATATAGAGAACAAGTTGTCGAATTACTCTTGAATCATGCAAGTGAGAATATCGAATAGGCTTCTCGTTTAGATCATGCACATCATCAGGTGACAGAAGTGTCAGAAATCATCCAACGGTCATTTGAACCAGGTGATTTGAGTGGATGTAGGTTAATGCATCCAACCAATTTCTGGACTAAATTCCACATGATCTGGAGAGATTTTATTAATGTTTCATAAGTACCAGCTCAAGAGCCACCTCAACTTTCCAGATTGGGGAATCTTTTAGCTCAACCCTTGGAATCAACAAATAGGATTCAAGGAGTTGATCAGGAACATCAGGAATAGCCCCAATCCACCAGACTGGGGACTTTTTCAAATCCTCAATCTCTTCCTCAGCGAAAGTCAGTCTTCTCTCAATTTGGGAAGAAGCCACAAGAGGAAAAAAGAGCCGAATTATTAGGATATTCCCTCCAAATTACGGTTCATCAAGAAGTTATTAAGGGATGAACTCAATAAAAGTCAATGCCTCATCAAGGAATTGGAAGAAAACAATATCGCAGAAATGTCGATAGAAGGGATGCAATGTGTTATGCATCAATAAATGTCATCAATGCTATTGTTACTGATCCTCCAGAACATGAGGCTCACTCAGAGGAATCAGATGAGGAAGTTCATATTCAAGAATCTGTACACACAGAGGCAAATGAAGAAGGTGTGCGTACATGAAATCAAAGGCTTACCCAGAATCTAGGTATTCTTTCAAATAACCAACTTCCCCCTCTCTGAAAGGTGTCCATCAAGGGGAAAGGAAAAAAGTCAGGTTGCGTCCCACCCTACCTCTAGAGAAGGCCAATCATTCTCACTAGAGGAAAGGTTCACACAACAAGAGGAAGAAATAAATGAGTTAATGAGGTTGAATGCAGAACTACATCAAGGTAGTCTTCCTCCTAAGCGTACTGGAGTTAGTTAGTCAAGGTAATTTATTACAGCTACTAAGATGGATCAAGAATATTCTCCTTTACTAGTACACCCTCACAGGTCTAATCCTATGGGTCATTAAGAACAACAATAACTGGTTGTGCTACCATCAGTTGTTGTACCAGTCACTACACCTATCCAAAATCTAGCTATTGCACTTACTCAGGTCCAAGCTCAACTAGATGTTTCTCAAATGTTAATAACTAACATTGAGTCATTAAAAGCTTGGTTGGAAGCTATGGAGGGAAAGCGTGTACAAATTCAACTAGAAAATAGATCTTACCCTGAATGGGTTGATGTAATTCCCCCCATCAAATTTTGAAAGTACCACATTCCCAATTTTCAATGGTTTGGGAGATCCAGACCAACACTTAACACTTTTAGTTTCGCGTTGTGATCCTATGATGGGAACTCCTCAAAAAAATTATTAGTTAAGCTTAGGTGTTTTGTACATTCATTACAAGGGCCTGCTTTTGTCTGGTATACATGCTTGCAATCCCGATCAATTACTGGGTGGGAAGATCTCTGTCAACGATTCATTCTTCAATTCAGCTCAACATTGCCAAAGACGACAATTTTTTATCATAAAAATTTTAATCAAAGGGAAAATGAAAGAGTTTTGGATTTTATTGCTCACAGGAAGGGATTAACATATTCCTTAAGCTTAGCACCCCCTCAAGAAGAATTGTTTCGAATATCTGTGGAAAATTTGTCTAATGAATTACGCACACCGTTGATCCCTGTGAAATACACAGGAGGGTTTTGAGACCTTACTTCAATCGATCAACAGATTGAAGACTCTCTTACAAATAAAAAGGATAAAACTCGTGTAATTCCATCAGTTCTAGGAAGGAGAATGGGTAGAGTAGAGACAGCTACTGTTACACTTAAACAAGCACATGTTCCTGCTTCTACTTCAAAACCTTCATCTTACCGAAGGGATCTACCTTCAGAGCATCAACAACAAAGGTTGTTTCTTCAATATGATCAAAGAGATCATATATAGAAACAATTTTTAGGAGTTGAAGAATAAAGATTATTCTTTCTAAAATAAACAATTTCCTGGTTACTTCATTTTGGCTTTGGAAAATAATTTGGTTCAGTTTCCAAGGATTAAAAGGCCGAACAAGGAAGGAGATTAAGACCTTCCAAAAAATTTTCAATTTCATAAGATGTTGGGGAATCCCATTAAGGAGTGTTTTGTCTTCAAATACCTCCTGCAAAAAATGGTGGACTCAGGACAAGTCAAACTGAAAGGTTCTTCAGCCCAGGTAGCATGTGTTACTGCTACAGATCCAGAGGAAGAAGGTGAGTGGCATAAAGTCAAAAGTAAAAATGCACATAAATATAATGATTGGATGGTCAAGAAAATGATCAACCGAACTCATGCCATTTTACAAACACAATTGAAGAAACCAATTGTGTCTTCTACTATGAATGCCACATCCAAAACCTCTTCATCAGAGGGGAAATCCTTAAAGAAGAGGCATAATTAGAAGAAAGAAGAGCAGTCAGAAGAAGATGATCTCATGTAAAAGCCCAAGTTTTATTTGACTCTGGAAGATTTTATTCCATCTACTTCAAAATCACGGGCACTGCCCCACTAAATGGAACAGCATAAACTGGCTAATCTGGCCGAATATTTATCAGATAAAGAGTTGATCTTTGGTTCTATTAACATGATTCACTTAACAGATCATTATGCCAGTCACAGTTTTGATCTTGATGAGCTTGAGTTCCCTATATAAAACAGAGGAATTAGAGGGAGTTCCCGAGGTCTAGGATATAGAGGAAGACGTTGATATTCCAGAAGCCACTATTTCAATCCTACCCCTGCTAGAACTGTCTATGCAGCAGAAACCCGTGGCAGAGCACTTCAACGGGCTCAACAAGAACAAGAAAGTTCTTCCACACATAAAAGATTCAGTCATGGCACAATTATTCTGGAGGATCGATTAGAGATTAAAACTTCTTCCTCTCAGCAAATATATAGACCTAATCGGTCTAATATACCAAAGACAAGAGTATTTCCAACTCCTACCCCGATACAAGATGCATCTACTTCCAAAGCGTCATCTTCTAAGGAACCTGTGAAAACACATGTTCCTATTGGGAAACACATACCTTTGGACCAAATGTATGATGTCTTGAAACATTTGGCCCAAGTACTGGCCAAGTTATCAATTCTGGATGCCTTGAATCTATCAAAGGATCTTCATGAGGAACTCATTGAGGCTTTGTCAAGCCCTCACGAATTCGAAACTGAAATTGTTGCGGCTGAAGTCTACCATGTAGAGAATGATCCTGGAGAATTAAATGCAGTGATATCTTTCAAAGATGAATATAAAGATGATGTTGTTCATGGACATATTAGACCTTTGTATTTATCTGGCAAGGTCAATGATATAGACATCTGACAAGCTTTCATTGATAATGGTTCAGGAGTCAACCTCATCCCTATTTGTACACTTAGTCGATTGGGCTGCACTGAATCTGATTTATCTCCTTCTAATTTGATGTTTCAAGGATACAATAAAAATTAACAAGAACCCTTGGGCAAGATTACACTCAAAACTTGGTTTTGAGACCTTGTACCCAATTCAGATTTCATGGTTGTTCATCATGACACAGCCTTCAACATTTTTCTTGGAAGACCTTGGCTACATCAACATGCAGTAATCCCTTCATCATACCATCAATGTCTCATATATTGTTTCAATGGTCAAATTGGGACATTATATGGTGATAAATACCCATTAAGAACATGTGAATCTCATTACATTGAGGCGGGATTCTATCACATGGAGGGAAAGGAGATATCCACGACGAAGGAGGTTACCAAAATTAATGCTCCATATGGTTTGGAAAGGATTCCAGTAAACCCATTCATACATGTGAGTACAGATTATGTGTTGCCTATCAGTCAAATTGACAGGATAGACCCAAATCCAAATACTCTTATGGAAACTTCCATAATGTCAATTACGGTAATCAAGCCAGACAGCATGGGAGAAATTGGTGATTCACCATACAATGATGAAAGCTCAAATGGAGATGTCTTCATTTCATCCACTGAAATGCATCAATTCTATACTTCATCAACCAGACCAGAAGAAGTTAGAGTAAGGTCAGAGATGAACGTTGATGTCGATTCTAAATCCATCATCTCATCTTTATTACCCAAGGAAGACCCTTCATAATCAATAGGGTCAGAAATGGTAGCCTCTTCTTTAATATGTTCAAATTTTAACATCTCTCTTGATCATCGAAATTCTGCTTCATCATATACTATGTAAGTAGAAACAGAAGAAATAACACGTGTTGAAGAAGAAGAGGAAGATCTCAGGGATTCTCCTCCCGCATTTGAAGAGGGTATCTCTAATATTGTGGACGAACTCAGAGAAATAAATCTGGGTACAAAAGAAGATCCACGCCCCACTTTAATTAGTGCGGCCATGACTCTTAAAGAGAAAGAAATGTATATTTCATTTTTAAAGAAAAATCGGGATATATTTGCTTGGAACTATACAAAAATTCCAGGGCTTGATCCTGATGTTTCTACTCATCGTTTGGGTTTTCCAGAAGAACATTGAGGATTTAAGCAATCTGCAAGAAGAACACACCTAACATATGCTTCCAAAATTGAAGCTGAAGTGGATAAGCTTATAAAATCTATCTTCTTCAGAGAAGTTAAATATCCCAAATGGTTGGATAATGCTTTCCCTATGAAAAAGCAGAATGTACAAATTAGAGTTTTCATTGATTTCAGAGATCTTAATCAGCATTGTCCCAAGGATGATTTTCCAGTTCCAATCATAGCACTCTTAATTAATGCAACAGCTGGCTATGAAGCTCTTTCCTTCATGGATGGATATTCTGGGTATAAAAAATTCCTAATGGCTCTAGAATATGAAGAATCTACAGCCTTTAGAGCCCCTATGGGTGTGTTTTTCTACTGGGTAACGCCCTTTGTCTTGAAAAATGCAGGTGCAACAAATCAACGTGCCATGCACCGTATCTTCAAACCCTTTTTAGGGAAGTTTGTTGAATGTTATGTGGATGATTTGGTGGTTAAATCTAGACAATATTCTAATCACTTGGCTAATTTGGAAATAATATTCCACAAACATTGACAACACAATTTGAAGATGAACCCCTTGAAATGTGATTTTGGGGTAACCTCAGGAAAATTTCTCAGCTTTGTTGTATGCCATCATGGTATCAAAGTCGATCCTGAGAAGACAAAATCGATCCATGGTATGTCACCTCCTCGAAATTTGAAAGAATTGAGTGGACTTCAAGGAAACTTGGCCTATATTCGTTGTTTCATCGCCAATCTGGCAGGCAAATGTTTACCCTTCACCAAATTGATGAAGAAGGGAGTCACTTACCAGTGTACTAATGAATTTCAAGAAGCATTCAATATTCTCAAGAAATATCTCTTGATTCCACCGGTATTAATTACACCTGTTGAAGGAAGACCACTTATTCTTTATGTCAAAGCTTTAGAGTGGTCATTGGGTGTCTTCCTTTCCCAAAAATAATGATGCTAGGAATGACAACAACCTTTACTATCTCAGTCAGACTATGCTTGAAGCAGAAACACGATATTCAAGTATTGAAAAGTGCTACCTAGCATCAATCTTTGCAGTTCAGAAATTGAGACACTACCTACAACATCATGAGGTCTAATTGGTATCTCACAATAACCCATTCAAATTCATCCTTAGTCATCCAATTCTTATAGGTCATCTGGAAAGGTGGGCAGTTATTTTTCTGCATTTTGTTTTCTAGTATGTGTCTCAAAAGGAAATAAAGGGCCAAGCTCTGGCTGATTTCCTTGCTGAACATCCTTCAAAAGAAGATACATCTTTAGATATTTAACATCTTGATGAGGAAGTCTTCTCTATTTAAGATAGTCTTCAAACATGGGAAATGCACTTTGATGGTGCTTCCAAAAGTCCAACAGGGAAGAAAATGGAAGATCCTAAATTCAACAAAGTTGGGTTGGAAATTAGGATCATTTCTCTAGAAAAGGAATTTTTACCCTATTCCTTCTTATTGTTGGAAGGTGGTACAAATAATGAAGCAGAATATCAAGCTCTCATCACAGGATTGGAGTTGGTGCTTTAATCACATGTGAATCACATAAAGGTGAAAGGTGATTCAGACCTGGTAATCAAATAAGTCAATGGGGATTATGCCATCAGAAAAGAAGAGTTAATCTCTTTTTATGATTATGTCAGAGAGTTAATGGTGGAATTTCCTTCGGAACCGACATTTTCTTATGTCCCGCGATCACAAAATGCTCAAGCTGAGGCACTGGCTAATATAGCCATAGCTCTGGCAGATCCAAATCGGGATGAAACAATCATCATTATTGCCCACCGTCATACATTTTCACCTTATGTTCAAATCAGAACAGAGGAAATCAATGTAATTAGTCCCATTTCTAAACCATAAGGTCATACTACATGATGGATGACACCAACCAGGGAATACCTTTAAAATGGAACACTCCCACCTGATAGAGCTGGGAAAGAACAAGTCTGGCGACGTGTGGTCAATTTTAATCTTTATGATAGCCCAGATCACTTAGAAAAAATTCTCTACAAGAGAGGTTTTTATGGAATTATCTTCAGATGTATTGATGGTGAAGAAACAATGGTTTTCATGAAAGAAGTTCATGCAGGATTCTATGGTGCCCACTAGTCTGGACATAGACTGTCTGATCAAATTCGAAGTCTTGGATACTTTTGGCCTTTAATGATATAATATTGTGTTGATTTCACTATGAAATGTCATTATTGCCAAGTATATTCCAACTTCATTCATCAACCCCTAGAGTTGCTTCATATAGCTAAATACTCATGGCCATTTTCTACATGGGGAATGGATGTAGTAGGACCTTACCCTTCAGCTACATCCAAGTAGTTTATGTATATTCTTACTACAACTGACTTCTTTTCCAAATGGGTAGAGGCAATACCTCTCAAAGAAGTTAGTTCTAAAATAATTGTTAACTTCATCAAGTCTAACATCATTACCATATTTGGTGTCCCTCATACCATATTGTACAAAAATGGCACCATCTTCTATTCATCCGAGGTAAGGAAGTTGTATCAAGAATACAACATCAAATCTAACCATTCAACTCGGTATCATGCAGCAGCCAATGGCCAAATAGAAGAATTCAATAAGACTCTTTCAAACATACTGAAAAAGATGGTGGATAAAGATAAGAAATCATGGCCTGATAATCTTTTTCATGATTTATGGGATTATTGGACCACCACGTGCATTGCTACATAGTCAACTCCATATTCCTTGGTATATGGAACAGAAGTAGTCTTGCACATTGAGGTTCAATTACCTTCACTCAGAGTAGCCATTTTTTATTAGTCATCTATAGATGAACAATCTCAAAAGTGATTGGATGAATTGGAATGATTAGATGAAAAATGATTGTGCACCCTGCACCACTTTGAAGTCTATCAGAATCGAATAGCATGAGATTTCAACAAAAAAGTTCGTCTTCATTAATTCATTAAAGGAGAATTGGTATTGGTTCGCAGAACTCCAATGATACCAGGAAAGAAACCTCCAAATCTTGAGCCAAAGTGGGAAGAACCTTATTCAATACATAAGGTTTACTCCAATAGAGCTTATTATTTAATCTCAATGGATGGAGAACTCATCACGACTCCAACCAATTCTAGATTTCTGAAGAAGTATTTTGTATAACACAAATACACTTTTGTCCAACATGAAGTCAAATTGTGTTTTCCTAGGTACATGACACTAAACTATGCTGAATTGGTCCATACATATGACCATAAACTATCTATAGTCCTTACTGCAAGAATTTAAACTACAAAGTCCTCTATAGACCTTACTGCAAGACTTTAAACTGCCTAGTCCCTCCATTGTCCAACATGACTTTAAACTGTGTCCAGTCCCTTATTGTCTAACATGAAATTAAATTGTGCATCGTTAGGGTTGTTGCTACCTCTTGTTTCTCACACCGAGTATGACTCACGTGATATTAGAGTAAACATCAATCATAACACCCTCTTTGGGCCGATAACCAAGTGTAAGTCCCAACACCATTTTTTAGGTCTTTGTCCTCAAATACAACATGATCACCAATTCATTATTAATCTAACTACAAGGACTTTGATCCTTGCCTTCTAGGCTGGGTACGTAGGAAACATCCTGAGGTTCAAGCCCAAAACCAATATCTTCACATCGGTTCACCTCCATCTCAGACGATGATGATTTTTGAAGCCGCCCCCAGAACTAATATTTTTTACATTGGTTCACCATCGTCCTTTCTATTTGACGTTAAACAATTCGCACTTTTTTCCTATACAAAAATAAACTACAACATTATTTGACACCCTCACCTGAGAGGGAATCATTATTTATATTTATCTCCAATAATGTTATATTCCAAAGACTATGTGCATACATGGAATTGCCTGAATCTTTAATCTTGGGTCAAACAATCATTGCACTAAAGTCACCTTTCACCCTTCAATTGTACAAACCAAATCTCTACAGAGGGTATTTCAAGAACTACATGTGGCTTGATTCCCATCCTTATGGGATACGTAGGAATGTTCGAGCATCCCTCTGATTCATCCCCATGTCTTTGGACCTAACCCCAAATTCCACTTTTATTCCCTTGGCTGAAAAGTCCTCCTGTGAAAACATGAATGTGGTATGAAAACCCTGGTCTTCATTCACATCAGGTTTATAAAACACACAATGTGTATTTGTCATTATGGTTCGGGATCTATGACCCTAAACTAAGATCTTCTACACTCTCGTCCCACATGATGTTAAACTTTATTTCGAGAACTACGTATGGCTTGATTCCCATCCTTATGGGATACATAGTGAAGTCCAGTACCTCAATTCAAGACCTAGCCACAACATGATTATGGTTAACATTGGTCTATGTATCTCCTTCATGCATTGGACAATAATCATTTTCATGTGTCATACTCCTAACCTTAAATACATCCAGATCTCCATAACCCTTTTCTTGACTTCTGGTCACAAAATGTCTGATACCCGAGAGTTATTTTGCCTGACTATGCAGCACGTGCCCTTAGGAATCCTTGTATAAGTAGTCTACATAACGGACCTTTCAGCCAAAAGATGCTATTATTTGACTATGCATCCAATGCCCTTAAGTGGCCCTGAATAATTTAACCCCCTAACGGGTTTTTCAAATAGTCGTAATTTCATTCTTGGGAGGAAAACCTCTTTTGTTCTTATTGGTCTTAACGACAATATGTAGGGATCCGAAAAAAATATCCATCCTTAACATATTTGTCCCATACACTTTTTCAGGATATGAAAGCATTTAAATCTATGGTTTATATTTTCCTTCCCTATGTTTGGGTCAGACCTTCGCAGGAGTGACATTCATCCAATTCTTTGACAATCTTGATTGTGAATATCTTCTCCATATTCAAGTACCTCTCTCCATACATCAAACTCTATTATTTGGAAACTTTTAATCTCCATAAAATTCCACTGGATTTTTAGTAGTAGAAAAGTAAAAAAATTTAGAGTTATTTTTCTTGACTATGCAGCAAGTACCCCTAGGTGGCCTTGCATAAGTAGTCTAGACAACAGACCTGTCAGCCAAAAGATGTTATTATTTGACTATGCAGCCAATTCCCTTAAGTTTCCCTGCATAATTCAGCCCCCTAACGGGTTTGTTAAATATTGGTAACTTCACTCTTAGGAAATACTTCCTCTAATGCCTTTTAGCCCTTTTTTTCATATCATTTAGTAGATTCAAAATTTCATAAGTCATAGTTTACATGTTTTCCCCCTTACATGAATATGGTAATATGTTTTTAGATAAATTATCAAGGAATTGAGTCAATTTTAATCCATTCAGTCAAAACTATTCGTCCTTAAACATTATCCTCTTTATGTCCGACGTGAATGACTTTAAACTGCCCACAAAACACAAGGGAACTCTGAACAAAAGTCAAGTCCCAACTCACTAAACATATATTTTATATGATTTAGGTAATATTGACCAATAAAAAGATTCAAAGTTTGTAGGGTTATTTTTTATAATCCTAGAAAAAAAATCAAACTAGGCTTACTAGGCCTATTGGCTTAGGTAAAAATTTAAAGCAGGTAGCAAGAGAATGCAGGCACAAATGATTGAAGATGAAATTGTTTTTCATTGATGCACAAAGAGTTAGAGGGACATCCATAGATTTTTTTCTCTTCTCTTTTACAATAATTACAAGAGGCTTTCAACATAACTTATCATTTGATTTATGGCATCCCGAGCTTCATCAGCAGCCACTTTAAGTTCATGCACTCGCCTATCTTCACCGTTTTCAGCTTGATGGAGTGATTTATTAGCATCTGCGATGGATTTCATACCATTTGTTTTAACTTCTTCCAGTGAATTGTTAAGCTGTTCAAGTTCCCCTATAATACCATCTAACTGTTACTGAAGGTGCATCTACTGGACAACTTTATCCTTGATCTTATGCTTCATATCCTTCAACTTGGCAGCATGATCATCCTCATCTCGGGACACCGAAACCTTAAATTGGATGATATTGGTCAACACCCTCACCCTGGTCAAGTCTTGTTGGTACCTTTTCTCCTGCTCCCTCTTTAAAATGACTTGCTTCACCACGGCATGGATCTATTATTATCCAAAACCGCTAAGTCCCAACATGACGAACATAGATGATAGTCATGGGATCTTTGAAGACAACTCTTCAAGGGGCACTTCAGATGTGATCTTCCATATGTTATTCCATTCCTTGCGACGTGAAAAATGGAGGGCCTTTTGTACCTACGGGTCTAATTCAGCATCACTATCACAGGGGGGAATATAGTATGGGATTAATGCACTTAGAGAAGTTCCATGTTCTGTTCCTTCCCCTATGAACCTTGTTACATCAATTTCTATTCTCGTTGGGGAAGAGGCTGAGGCTTCACCTCTAGATCTAGCCACTGAAATTGACAGCCCTACATAGTCAATTGAAAGTTTTGGTTAGTTTTGAAGGATAAAAAAACTTGATTAAGTTGTCTTTAAAATTAAGTGCATCCAAAAATATTATTATCTTTTACCCAATGGTAGATCAACAACATGAGAAGGCTCCTCCCCGTATTTCCTAGCTTCAATTGGATTTTCAGGATGGGTTTCAGGAAGCTCTATCGGGTTAAGCTCCACTTAAGCTAGTGTCTCTGCAATAGTAGTGTTGTCTATACCCCCTTCAGGAATTGGTAGTTCAGCAGCTTGCTCATATGGAACTGCACATTTCAACCAATCATGGTCAGAGATGTAATAAGAAATTTTTTAATAGGACAAAGGATAACACTCACATCCAAAATCATCTAAGTTACATGGTAATTTAACATGATCTAAAATGTCTTCAAAATATTTTCCAAGTTTCATCATTTCATCCAGTGATATCTCAGATTCCTGGTTATTCTCACCAGTGGGAGAATTTGATGTGTCTTCTTAGCGACCCTCATCCTGCGGCCTCTGACCTCAGACAGTTTCTTTAGAGAAAATTACTGCATCATTTTAGTGGCCGCCAAATGTTGTGGTGCAAGTGTTGAACCTAAAGTATCATAGAATGGAAGTTAGTTTATTTTTTTATTCAACATTTTATGAAGAATTGTTAATTTACCAGAAGTAGACTCTTCTCTCCTTGTAGTAGAAACATGAGCAGTATTGAGAATAGATGCTAGCTCTTCTTCAGGAGCAGCCAAGCCAGTATGAATTTGTGATTTTTCACCAGCACCCTCTGTCGTCCTCAGAGGAGGGTCAGTCCTCTACCTCAAAGGGGAAATTTAATAAGCTCCTTCAATCCCAAGAAGTATGAGCAATATTTTCATGAGTTAAGGTTCATCACTATATGAAGGACATACCACTACTGATAAAGTGTTTAGCTGTGGACTTCTTCCTTCGATGTATTTGCTTCTTTGTATTTTTGGGAGTGTTGAAATAATCATCTCCAAACACAGATATTGGTGAATGAAAAGCCCTATCTAACTCCTCGTCCATTGATTTCCGGCCTGGAGATACCTCACCCGGCTCACGAGGAGATTCAGTAACTCCGATAGTGGTACTGCCAAGGCTATATTGTGGTGAAGAAACCTTATCATTTCCTTTATTTATAAGATACAGGATGAAGAATGTAATTTCCTTGAGTAACAAAGCTTTAACTTAAGTCAATTTGAAAAGAAAATAAGGAAAGAAACTTACATCTTCAAGAGCCACGTAATCGTGCCACTCCGCATCTCGGGAAGCACCAGTCCCCTCAGTGGTGCAATGATCCATCATTTCCTTCACTCACTTGGTGATAAGAATGGAATCATCAATGGCATATATGAGCATATAAAACTCTCTGATGTAGGCCGTCACTTCATCAGGGTTATCATCGAAATATATATAAGTAGAAGCCTGAAGATTCCCTACTCCAAAGATGTGTATTCATTCACATAAGTCTAGCCAGGTAGTTTCAGCATCGCAATATAAACTCCGCCATATCTGGACAGCCTCTAGTCATAGATATTCAGTATGTGTACTAGAAGGCTGCAAGGAGGGTCCTACAATCTTGGACTTCAACTTTGTAACATCTCCAGCAATCATAGATAAAGGATAAGAAAATAAAATTTGTTGTTCTATAAAGTAATGGAGATTAAATTGCCTCAATGATATAACTCACCAGGAGTCGATAGAGTAGGTCTCTTAATTCTGGCAGGAGGATTATATCTAGAATGAGGCTGCTTTGACACATGTCATTCCTCATCATCCCCATCCTGAGAATCCAGTGAGTCGGCCCTAGATGAGGAACCCGGTGAATCTTCTCCAGGTGTGGAAGAGTCACCTTCCAGATGAAGGGTTTCTTTCTCAACAATTCTCTTCTTTTTCCCCACCTGAGGAATCAGATGATTCAGTACCCCTTCAGGGTATGATGCTACCCGGTTCTCGGCATACCATGTAGTTAAGTGACTCTCCGCTCCATTAACTAATAGATCAAACACTGCCCTGGTCTTGTCCATAGCTGTCAACAACCAAAGTTTTCGGGAAACCATTGGATGTTGTTCTGACCTTACATCCATAGGAGGGGATACAACAATATACTGCAGACAATTTAATTGGCGTGCAAATATATATGGAGTATAGGCCTCACATATAATCTCTCTGTCAATCCTGGTGGCCAATACACCATCTCTGTAAGCCAGCATGTATGACGTCAATTCTAGGTTAGTTGTTCCATCATCAAAAAACCACCAGGTTGGTGGGTTTCCATAAGGAAAGAAATGGAATTCTATGAACATGCTCAACCTTACCTTCATATCATAGGAGTTGAGGGATAACGGAAAAATTCAAGAAAATGCTTGCACTGATGGCCTGAATGAACTTCCAAGAAACTGTACTCCACTCTGTACAACATATGTCCTTAAATGAGGGGCGATCCATCCCCAAAAACCTTGGAATGGTCCCACTATTCTCAATGGAGACTTACCCATATAAACATGGAGTAAGCTCCTCTGAATATTTTCCAAAATGGAGGTGGCCAACCCAACCATTTTCCTCTCAGCCAATTTTTCTGCAACAACGAAGGTCCCTGGCCTGACGCCTCCCTTCGAATCCCTAACTGGCAGAAGATAAAAGGTGAGCCACAAGGCTAAGAAGCCCGCCAGACAGGTCTTTTCTGGGATTCTATGATCCACTTCGTACCCCCACTTTTCAAATTCTTCTGCTTCCAGGGTCGGACAGAATGTGCCAAGAGCACCCCTCTTCTCTATTCTGGGGAAGGTAGTAGGATGAGTACAGGTAGGCCCCTTCTCCTACTTCTTAGTAATAACCATATCCATTCACTCCTATGGATGACTATCCTTTCTAGAATGATTTTTCGAGGTCTTTGAATTCATGAACTTGTAGAAAATTTTCAATGATTCCCGAGCTAAATCCGGAGTCTTCTCCAAATCATTACAAGTCTTCTTGGGAGGGATGAATTCATTATACATATCGCCTAAAATTTGAGCCCCTGAGATCTTGTAGACATCCCACAAACTGATGCCTACTTCTCCATGAGTCAGATGGAAAGAATTGGTTTCTGGGATCCAACGGCTGATTAGCTCTGGCACAAAGTCATCATTCCTATAGATATATGTCTACCCAGCCCAGATGGCTTCATATATTGCAGATTCTTTCAGGTCCTCGACAAACTCTTCACAGGTTTTTCACACCCAATATACCCACATCCAAGTCTGCTTCACACCTCCTCCAGGACGAAAGTCCCAACACTTCTTCCAACCTTTGTATTGATCCATCTGAGAGTTTTGGAAGATTGAGGGATAATAATGTGGCTGCAACTCAGGCTTGTGAGGTTTCATATCTGGGGAACATGGGCTATGATGGATTATAAATTCCTTCTACACTGTTCCAGAATTTACGAATGATCCTCCAAATGAGACATTTGATAAATCAAAAATGGTTTTTAAGTCTAAAACCAAGAATGCGGGAGATTGTTCTTTGGCTCTGGAATGTTGACTCCTTATAGATGACCATGGCCATACAGAGTCAGGTAGATGCTCTGTGGGAAATTAAGATGATACTTCTTCAAGTACTTGGCCAAATCTGGGAGAGTACTGTTGTAGATATTATAGTAATCAAGGCCAATGACGTTCATCATGTCATTAATCCTCTTGCTGGCCAGCTCATCAGCCATTCCTATTCTTTTGGGAGCCATTTAATCTGCACAAACATCAGATAATTAACTTTACGTAAGTTTATTTTTCATAAAATTTGTGAAGAAATTCGAAAAAATGGATAAGGCATTAAGGCATGCAAGTCCCATGTTGGCGCATAAGTCTAATCCGGTCACGTAAGTATGGGTGCGCAGATGTCACCGCGCAAGTCCAAATATCTCTGTAGAAGCACGACACAATTTAGAAGAAGCAATGAACCGTAGATAACAACACCTGCGCGATGAAACCTACTTGCGCACTGAGAGATCAGGATCATTTGAAATAGAGTGCTTTATGCGAAGTGGTGCTGCAGATTTATAGGAAAGGCCGTACCCCTGCGCACTGTACCCTGCTTGGCTCACACCTGTGCGCTGCTACTTGCACACTCAAAACCTGCGTGCCCTGAATTGCTTGATTTTTTCCTTTACCTCAGAGTCAAATCCACTTTCCTTTTTTGGATCCAACTTTGAGGGGGGATTTTTTTTACGCTCCTTTCCATCACAGAGACCGAGGAATGAAAAAGGGAAATACATTAATCACAAAGAGATTCATCCTTTGAAGAAACATTAAAAATTGACAAAGGCATGAACAAGAAACTCTTTAAGTATGGGTCGCTCAAGTTTTATTATGGTCGCACAAGTATAATTTCATGGCACATATGGGTCGCGCAAGTCACTTGTGCGCCCTATTCATTTTTCACCCAGGGTCCTCAATGGCCTATAAATACCCCATATGGCCCCCCCATTTCGAGGATGAAAAAAATCAGAAACTTAGACTCAAGATCCGGTCACCCAAGTCTCCATATGATGTCTTCCGAACACTTCTAAGGTAATTATTTACCTAGAATGGAAGTTCTAAAGAAGAAGAATAAGGCCTAAGTGTTGAAACTCATCAATACTTGTGCGCCTAAGTGTATAAACCTTAAGGGAAATAAAGACACTTGTGCGCCACCTTTCTCTCTCAAGGAAACTTGTACGCCACTTATCTGAGAGCCTCTAGGAATGATACTAAGGGATACAATTCAAATTCGCCCAAGTATCACTTCACAGGTTCTTCGTTGCCCAAGTGAACTCATGTCGCGCAAGTATACTTGCGCGACCAGGAATTGCGCACCAGACCAATACTTGCACGCCTCCTTCTAATTCACTTCTTTTCTTCAAATTCACCTTTCCTCTTCAAGGACAGCCTTCAAAACCTTATTCAAAGCCATTTATGGCATGGTTTTTTTGTTGGCTTCATTATCTGGAAAAAAAATCTATGGAACATCTCTCAAAAACTCATGATTTACATATCTTTATGTCACTAAGGTTAGAGATTTCATTCATTCAACCTCATCCTTTAAGATGAGAAGATCCTTAATCTGGGAATCCTCCTTAGGAGTAATCCCCAAGTTCTCTGTTCAGGGGCATCCTCTTTTGGAGTAAGCCCCAATCATAATTTTACTTAACATGGGCCTCCTTCTTAGGAGTAAGCCCCTGTTCTCAAGTCCCCTTAACCTAGATATCCTTCTTAGGAGTAATCCCTTGTCTTAATTTCTTTTTATTTGGGATTCCTTCTTAGGAATAAAACTCAATCATAAGTCCCCTATAATTTGGGCATCGTTCTCAGGATTAAGTCCTAATTTCAGTATCCAAATCTCCATAAAGCACATATACCTTTATGGACCTTATTCCTCAGTTTATTCTCTGAAGTAAATCCCATTACTCATCTACCTTGGGCAGTCATACATATGTAAGCCTCACATCATTTCTTATGATTGCATCTTTCGTGGTACAATCGTCAGGTTTTACTGATACCTCTTGTTTCTCACACCGAGCATGACTCACGTGAGCTTAGAGCGTAAAAGTAATTATGAAATCATTCTTTGGGCCATCAATCATGCATAAACTCCATACTTCTTCACTCAAACTACGTGGGTTCTGATTCCTTTTTTAAACAAGGATAAATAGGTAGCCCATCTACGGGTACGATCCCAACTCTAAAATAGTCCATGTCCTTCTGAATGACAATAAACTTCTGGTGCCCCACTGAGTTGCTTTAAAACTAGTATTGTTATCATAATGACCAAGATATTTCTATATAATGTGTTGAAAGATACCATTGACTAAGAATCTATAATAAATACGGATGATTCTCTATCGATGAAGAACCTCAAATACATATAAAAGATTCTCTAAATCTCATAAATATAAATCATTGATTGTTAGATCTAAAGGAAAGCGCATTTTTTTGGTAAATTAATAAGGATTCACGAACATAACTCAAATCTATAAGAGAGTCCCAGAGTAGAAAATAATTCCCCCCAAAAAGGTTGGATGAGACCGACCTCCCATCCTCTCGACCAATGCAAATTCTTAAGCCTCGTCGGTCGACAATAAATGAGCACTTACCTTTCGAAAGTAGGTCCAAATGGATATAGAATCATTGGATGTTTCCGGTTCTACGAATAAACCCGTTAGAAACCAATTGGAATTTTTGAACCTTAAACAAACAAGGTCATCCCCATTTCCAGAAGAAACACTGTTTAAACTCAAAAAACAATAAGAAACTATAAAACCCCTTTAAAATCCTAAAAACTAATAAAACCACTAAAAACATGAAAACCACATAAAAAACCAAAAAACTATAAAACCCCTCAAAATCCTGAAAAACCCCAAAACCCATGAAAATCCTCAAGAGGGAACACACATCCCAAAAAATGTAAATCCCCTAAAAACCCTAAACACCTATAAAAACAATAAAACCAAAAAAAATTAAACCCTTAAAAACATTAAAATGTACAAAACCAAAAAAACCCTAGAACACTCAAAATCCCTAAAAATCCTAAAAATCATAAAAAATCATAAAAATGCTTATGAATACCTATAAATTTTATAAAAAATACTAAAACCCTAAAAAACCCTATGAAAACATTAAAAACCTCGAAACATATAAAATCTCTAAAAACATAATAAAATATAAAAACCCTTAATACATTTTAAACACTAAATACTATTGTGGGGTCCTGAAAAATCCGCAAAGGTAATTTTACCCAAATCCCCTAAATAATTGGGGTAAAATAATCAAAGAGGAGACACAAAAGGACCGGTTTGCAAACCGGTCCACAGAAGCACAACGTGGCCAGGCACCGCGAGGCACCCCCTCCGCGAACCAGTCCATGGAAGCACCGCGTAGCACCCAGGCACCACGAGGCACCCCCCTCCATGAACCATTGTCGTTCTCGAAATGGAGGTGGAGGGCCTCCACGGTCGCGAGGCAAGATGGGTGCCAGTCCGGTTCACCGTCGCGAACCGCCCCAACCGCGGACCGCGTCGACCGACTCAAGCCGCACCCACTGTCATTCGCGGAATGAAGGCGGAACCCTCCGCAGCCATGGATCACTCCCCGAGTTTGCCTCACGAAGGAGGGGAGCAATCGATACCCACCATGAATCGCGGATTGACCAAGTCAGCTGTGAATCGGGTATTTGGTAATGGGCCTCCGCAAAAGGTGCTGCATGGGAACAGATACATTCCTTTCCCTACTCTATAAAAGGAGACCAAGGGGGAAAGAAAATAAAGGATAGAGGATCAAGGATCTGATCGGATTCGAAGGAAGGAGATTGATTGGAGGAAGGCTTCGGATTTCGCAAACAGCGAAATTCCCACCCGCGAACCACAACAGGTATATGAATTAAAAAGGAATTGGAAAACGCATAATAATTTGGTGAACCGCGAACCTAAATAATAGAAAGGAGAACCACGAACCATACCCCTTCCGTGGATGACTTCTCCATGGACCAGGGAGTTTATGCCTCTTTTCCCAACCGTCGTACCGCGTAGCACCCTCCTCTGCGGATGAAGCCCCGACTGACGAGCCTCTGATCGGTGCCGCCCTTGGCCGCCGCTGCCTCCCTGGAACCCTTCGCGAACCACCCTGGTTCTCGGATTGAACCCGAAGCCCTGAACCACCCTGGTTCAAGGATTGAGCCTAAGGCCGCGAAACATCCTGGTTCCCAGATTGAACCGAAATCCGCGAACCACCTTGGTTCGCGGGATGCCCATCAGTCCGCGGACCACCCTGGTTTGCGGACAGCTTCCCCAGCCGCGTGGAACTTCCCCACACGAAGGGAACCACCACCCATATCTCTCGGTGGCTACCCAAATACACCAGTGTTCTAATTTCTAGAGCTAGGTAAAATCCTTCTGATCCATCCAGGTCCTCCTTGACTCCCTCATTTCCCTATTCATCGGCCCCGATCTAAGGCCACACCAGAGCCACTGGATCCGTGTGGTGTAACTTTCAGGCGCATCAGCGTGCCGTTTTGAGTTCACATACCCACGGTAAACAGGGGAAAAGGGGTTTCCCCGACCCTTGGGCAGATTCCCAAAGCATGCCTGGGTTTACATTCCCACAGTAATGCGGGGTCCAAGCCCGAGAGCCCCCTTCTGGCCTCTACTCGCTAGGATGGGGGACTGCACGCTTCGGCGGTCGGGCACTTCTCCCCTCTCCAGAGAGGGGGCGGCATATCCATCCGAAGGTAGTCATCCCCATGCACCTCGGTACTTCCCTGAGTATCTCCCCGGGGAATAAGAGAGGTGAAGGGGACATGAGCACCCCCCCTTTCCCTCTCCCTCTGGGCTTTATCACTGCGGGCGTCCATCTTGGAGTAAGCCCCGACCTTGTGGGCGCCCATCTTGGAGTAAGCCCCGACCTTATGGGCCTCCTTAGAGTGTAAGCCCCAATTCATCACCATGGGCCGCCTTCATGCATAAGCCCCATGCCGCTTCTCATGGACGCACCTTTCACGACGTGATCCTCTAGTCCCTACTACCTCTTATTTCTCACACCGAGCATGACTCACATGGGCTTAGAGTAAGCGTTAACCATGACATCCTCCTATGGGCCTCCTCAGAGTGTAAGCCCCAATCCATCATTCTGGGCCTCCTCAGAGTGTAAGCCTCAATCCATCATTTTGGGCTGCCCCAGAGCGTAAGCCCCAAGCCCAAGAGAACTACGTGGATTTTGATCCCTGCCTCCTAGATAGGGTACATAGGAAGCCTCCATGAGGTTCAAGCCCAACACCCATCAGACCACCTGGTCTCTCTTCACGTCAGTTCCCCGAAACCTAAGCGAACTACATGGACTTTGATCCCATCCTCCTAGACAGGGTACGTAGGAAGCCTCCATGAGGTTCAAGCCCAACAGCCAGTCAATCCGATCATCTCCACATCGGTTTTCCACGCCACTCCTTGTGCTACCTCAATCGAGTTCCAATCCTTCAGGGTCATTAATCCAACGAGGGATGGTAAACCTCGAGCATAAATGATTCTGAAACTCTGCGTCCAATTGACCGTTGCCCACCAGGGTTGAATCCGTGGATACTATGTTTGGGTATAAACAAAATATTCGTGAACAAATGAAAACGTCCTAAATCAATAAGAGAGTTCTGGAAAATGCAATAATTCCCCCCTAAAAAGGGTGATATGAGCCCGACTTCCCATCTTCTCGACCAATGTTAGTTCTTAAGATTCGCTGGTCAGACCATCCGGCGAACGCCTGCCTTTGGAAAGAAGGTCCATCAATCATTGGATGCGGAGGCGTTGGGTGTTTCGTGGCCGAAAGACCAAGAACGAGAAAAAAAATGGTGAACCCGATGTGAATCTTTAACCAAAAATGACAGATTCAACTTAATGTCACCCAGTTCCCCCTTATGCTCCAAAGGAGGTCCAAGAAAGGTCATTAACTATGCATGGGATTATGAGATACTGGTTTGACGGGTTTGCTGCTTTTATTTGCTAAAATGTTTCGTAGTCACTACTTTCAGAACTCCCTTTGATCTAATGGCATCGCAAAGGAGCTCACAAGTGTGCACTTCCAACGACACAAGGACGAGGCCTCCTCAACAACGGAGGACCCCGTCACCCACCCAGCTTCTTCAACGCTTGGTTTCGGACGCGCTGATTCGAGAGTACCACGCGAATAGTACTCTCCCAATGGTGGAGGCGGCCATGCGCACCCTCCAATCCGTCAGGGCTCGTCGGTCTCCTACCCAGCAGCGACCGCAAAGGCGGACCCAGACAGCTCCTATCGCTGTCTCCAACTGTTTCGGGAGCCTATCCCTGGAACGGAAAAATTCATACCTCCCTTATCTTAGGGAGGCGGATGAGGTCGACGTTGAGGACTTTATCCCTGTCGAACGGGGGTTCTGCCCCAAGGTCCCCACCGAAAGGCGTCATCACGGTCACGCCACGACCCAACATCCTCGCACCGAGGAAGATGTTTCCCCGAGGATTCATGCCCACGCTCCCCGAGCTCCGGCCCCTCGGACCGCCCGACGAGGGCGGCAGAATAACAATCGGGAACCGCTCATCACCCTGGTCCCTGAGGAGGAGCTCCGCTGCTCAGCCATGGAGACGTACCATGAATAGGCACCTACACCTGTTCTCTCTTCGTGAGCCCGCCATCCAGACATGGCAGCATCGCACGAGCCAGCGCGCATCCTCGCCGAGCTCCATCAATCCCGTCACTCACGCAGGATGGCACTTACCAGGCATGCACCTCTCCCTGCCCAGGGTCGCGAAGCCCACCAACTCAACATGGTGGCGACCCGGCACCTGCAGGACTAGCTCCTGGCAGTTTCTTCAGACACCCGCCATCCTGATATGGTGGCGATCAACAAAGCCTGCCACCCAGATGTGGCGGAAAATCATAGGCGGGCACGTCTCCCCACCAAAAAAGGCCACCGAATCGATACGGTGGGAAACCAATATATGCAGGGCTAGCTCCCTGCAGATGTAAGTAAAGTCTGCCACCCTGATGTGGCAGAAAATGGAGAGAGAAACCGGCATATCCCAGTATAGGGGAATATTTTTTCACCTGCCCCGACACAGAAGAATTGTCAGTACCCACTGACCACAGGAGGACCGGAGTAGGATATTCCTACTCCGATACCGGAATGGGCCTTCATACCTATTCCAGCAAAAGATGTCTCTCTACATATCTTGGAAATGATGGAGGACCAGGTATAGATCCCAGATCATATCTTGCAGAATTTCCAACATTTAATTGCATCGGCGGCAACATCAAGGACTCGGGCCCATTAGCCCATCTCCCCAATAGAGGCGACTCATCTAAGAGATGAGATAGCTGCCTTGGAGCAGATCTACATCCCTGCTTCAGCCTAGGAGGGTCGCCAGCTATATTCCGCGACGCAAGGGAAAACGGATCGAGCAGCTTTACTCGTTCCAACTGGGGGACACCCATCCATCACGGTGGATGCTCCAGAGTAGACATATATCCCTGATAAAAGTCAAGATGTTCGTCAGAGAATCCCGACAACGTCACGGGACCCAATTATTCAGGGACCCAAAGGAGGTGAAGGTCGTTGTCAATAGAAGAGGTCCCCGCTGCCCACAAAAGAGCACCCCGAACGCGTCGAAGGCAACCGGAAAATAATGAGCGGGTTCATGACTCTGATCTACTGGAATATGGGGTTTCTGAAACCACAAAGCGCACATCAAAGGCTCAAAACCCTTCCCATCCATTACCATATTATGGGAGTGGTTGTAGCAGTTGTGAAGGTCCTCCCCGCAATGTCGCTACCAGCAGCTCTGAAGGTCCTCCCTAGAGCACCTGTGGGGGCCTCCCCCACAAGCATATAATGATCGATCATGAGAGATTCTCTCCTGATGCGAGTCACGGAAACCCTCCATGTGACCAGAAGATCGGGCAACAAGAAGGTCCTCCACTTACTATGGTACACCCTGAAGGTCCTCCCCGGGGTATACACTGCAATCAATCTCCATGCAGTGGGACCATAGATTGTGATAGTAGTCCTCGCTATCATAGTCGCAACTATGGAGGTCCTCCCTATAGTGATGTCTCATCACGACAAGAAGGCCCTCCCCTTGTCGTGGCCTACCCTGAAGGTCCTCCCACAGGGGTTACGCTGCAACGGAACTCCACACAGCCAGGCATCAGGTCATGGTGGTAGTCCTTGCCACCCTGATAATGGAGGTCCTCCCCGTATAGACGTCGAGCAACGAGAAGGTCCTCCCCTCATTGCGGTACATTATGGAGGCCCTCCCCAGAATTTATCCTGCATATATTCTCCCTATGGCAGTAGTAATGGTAGTCCTCTCCATTGCTGCAGCTGTGATGGTAGTCCTCGCCACCATGGCCGCCATTGCGAAGGTCCTCCCGGAAATGGCCCCAAGCAACAAGAAGGTCCTCCCCTTGTCTCGGCGTGTCCTGAAGGTCCTCCCCTGGATGCGCATCGAGTGTCAAGCCATGATGGTCATCCTCACCATGATGGCAGTTTTTGCGAAGGTCCTCCCCGTAACAACGCCACATAGCCAGAAGGTCCTCCCCTTGCTGGAACATGCCTTGGAGGTCCTCCCCAGGGTGTGCACTGCAAAATTCCTCTATGCAGTGAGGCATCAAGCAGTAATGGTAGTCCTCACCATTACGGTTGTCATTACAGAGGTCCTCCCCGCGATGACATATTGTATCGACAGGAAGGTCCTCCTCCTGCCAAATCAAGCACCGAAAAGCCCACGTATTCCGAGGCACTTAGAAGGACGGGATCGATCATGTCAGATTCCTAGCTTGTCACTAACGACGCCCTTCTTCAATCAGGAGACGTTCCAGGGCTGTGTTCATCTTCTAAACCTCCTCGGAATCGCTTATATAGTGATTCATCACCTACCAGTCCCACTGCCTCAGATCACACTAGCAGTGAGTGCCTCAGCTGGGCTGACCAGGTGGAAGAATCACAGGTGGTGGAGTATGCTGATATGCTGCACCTGAGGAAACGACTGGCTAGGAATGATATACCAGTCATGTTTTGGCCCACGGCCACCTCTCAGTACAACATACCCAGGGAGTTGTCGGAATAATGCATGCACGGCATCCGCCATAATATATGGACGACTCTTCGCCTGCTAAAGTCAAGATTCCTGCCCTATAACGGGTATATGGACCATGTCAAGATGATAGGGGACCTCCTACGTCACATTGACCTGGAGGCCCTTTCCTCTACGTGACAACAATGCCCCAAGAGGCACAAAGGGAATATGGAGGCAGCCTGCCTCTGTGCACTACACGAACTGTGCCGCCTCATCGGTGACGCTCCGACGGGAGTCCATATTAGGGGATGGGGGGGAACACCGAGCTCTTCATTTCACTCCACTCCCTTCCCAGAAAAACCCATTCGTCATGGTATCGTGTAACGTAGTCACATCGAGATGACAATTGGGTGGACCCCCTGTTCAGGAAAGGCAACACACCCAACAGAGTTCGGTGTCGAGTAAGTCCCAAAAGCATCAAGCCTGGTGGGAACGAGCCATTACAAACTTCTGAATCAGGCCACCGAGAGCATACAGCAGGCCTCTCTCCTAAGAGAGGCCAATCAACGATCTCTGCCTACCTCCCCAGAGGGGACTAATCCACAGGTGAATTTGGCACCAGATCCGGTTCACCCCTAGATGGGGAAACATGAGATCAGGCAGGTCGCGATAGCCGCAGCTACTGCCGCAATCTAGGGTCAACCCCAGCCTGCAGGGCTGGGGTCATTTTTAACAACAAACACCCCCGTAATACCAATGAAACTGGGAAGAGACTCAACATCCAGGGAATGGAGCCAGCCCCATCCCTCAGGGATGGGGGCATTTTTACCCCCTCAACAACAACCTCCCCCACGAGAATAATTATTCTCTCGTCTAGGGAGGACAATCAGAAGAGGAGGTTCCTATCCTATCCCGTCATTCGAATCATCATCCCCTCTGAGAGTAAGTCACACCGTAAGGTCACATCAAATAACTCTCCGCGTCACCTTTCGTCATGAATTCCGAGGGAAATCCCAGGTCATGAAAGGGAAGGCCAACCGAAGACGTGGGAGATCCTCTTCCTATTTGGAAGATGACGTCCCCTCCACCATGAAATATGCATTCATCAATGCCATAGTGGATAACCGTGTGGGTGACACTGGAGAAAATGAAAATCATGAGGCATCAGGAGATGACAGTTCCGGTCAGGCTGTGACTCACCGTGAACCCCCAGGTGTGCACACCCGGAACTAGAGGGCTGCTTTAAATATGGTCACCCCTTCAGCTAACCTCCCTCCACCTACCCTGCGAGCTTCCAGCAAGGATACGAACAATGGAATGGTTACCCTTAACCCATCCCCCTCTCTCGATAAAAATGAGCCACTAACACTTGATGAGTGGTTTGCTCAACAGGAAGAAGAGATGAAAGAATTGAGGCGTCTTAACGCCGAGCTGCTCCAGAGGAACCACCTTATTGAAAGTGCATCCAAAGAAGATCCATGTCATGCACTCCTAGCGGGTGCACCTCAAAGGCTAAGGCTTTCCCCGGCAACCGAACCACGATTAGGGCTCCTGCCCAATGAGGCGCCTGGTCCGTCCAACTACCTAAACGTGGATGAAGAATACCAGGATTTCCCTCCACTTAGGAGGCAACCAGAGAAATTATGCCCAGACCCTCCGAGGGTAACCCGAACGGAATATGTACCCTTGGTGCCGGCCAATCCGGATCCCTAGGCAATGCCTCAGGCTATGCCTGCCCAGGACCGGGCCCAACAGGATGTAAACCAGGGACTCACCAATACCATTGAGGCACTAACAGCTCGATTGGAAGAGATGGAAGGTCGACGTGTTCCGATATAGTCGGAGTGGAAACCCTACCCAGATTGGGTGACATATCACACCACCTCCACCCAATTTTGGGAGCCCTGTATTCCCCATCTTCATTGGGTCAGGCGATCCGGAGCAGCATTTGATGTACTATGTGTCATATTGCGACCCTATGATGGGAAATCCGGAACAGCAAGATGCAATGAAACTCAGATGCTTCGTGCGGACCTTGCAAGGATCCACCTTCTTCTGGTATACAAGTTTGTCGGCCCAGTCGATAAAGAGTTGGGAGGACCTCCGGCAGTAGTTCCTATTCTAATTCAGTTCAACGTTGCCTAAAACAACGGTCAGCGATCTCATGAACTGCAAGAAGATGGAGAATGAGAGGGTCTCAGACTTCATCGCCAGATGGAAAGGTCTGAACTATTCTCTAAATAAGACAATGCATCAAGATGATATGATAGCCATATTCATCAATAATCTTAGAGATGAGTTGTGAACACTTCTCATACCGGTGGAGTACACCACTAGCTTCTGCCATCTCTCGGCCATTGCCTAGAGAATTGAGGACTCCCTGCAGCGGACTAATTCAAAGTCCTGAATAGCCTCACAGGATCCGGTGAAGAGAGATCCTAGAGCTAAGGCGTCCGCTGTCATACTCAAGCCGACCCCTGTGCCCGCTCCACCACTCAGGCCTCCACCAAATCATCAAGACCCCCTGACATATCAGCGGCCACCCCCGCCTAAATGGGACGATCATCGAAGACCGAAGCAGAACCAGTTTGAGGAGGGAAGACAAAAAGTATACTCATTCCGAGATGATCAAGTTCGTGGCTACTTCATTGCTGCCATGAATTGCAACTTGCTCTGCCTTCCGGAACCGAGGAGACCTGAAGAAGTCAGCCGCGATGATAGGCCAGATTATTGCCCCTAGCACCGGATGTTAGGGCACATTATCCGAGAATGCTTCATCTTCAAAGACCTTCTGCAGAGGATGGTAGATTCTGGACAAGTCGAGTTGGGACCACCCCCAGCACATGTGGCATGTATCTCTACCACCGACTCTAACAAAGAGTAGGGGTGGAAGAAATTCACCAGTAAGCAGGGGTAGAAATTTGAAAACTGGATGACTCGGAATACTATCAACTGAGCCCAGGGTATACTCCAAGCTCAACTACAGCAGCCGGTGTTGCCACCATCATCCCATGGAGCCGTAGAGCCGACCACATTGGCCTCCCAACCCTCCACAAGTTGGTCATCTGGACGGAGTCGAAGGAAGAAGCAATCACAAGAGGAGCAGTCTGTGACGTGGCCAAAGTTAGTCCCAACCCTAGAAGATTTCATGCCCTCGAATTTGGCATCACGGGCACCGACCCACCAAACGGCACCATCAGAGACAACCGACCAGGTTGACCTGTCAGAGGATGAGGAGCCAATCTTTGGTTCTATCAACGTCATCCATCTCATGGAACCATTCCCTGATGAAGGGTATGATTAAGAACCTGAGTTTCCTGCACGAGGAGCCGGGAGGAGGAATCGCAGAGGTAGGGGATACCAGGGGAGGCACAGACGCGGCTGAAACCAACCCTACAGTTGGACCCCGGCCCAGACCGTCAATATTGCGGAAACCTGTGGGAGGGCCCTTTAGATGACTCAGTAGGAGAGGGAATGCCCCTCCATCTCCACAAGCAGCCACTCTAGCCCTGTTGTTCTGTGATACCCACCAGGGGAGGAGCAAGTGTCTGCTTTCCTAGTGCATACAAACAGACCGTCCAGGCCAAGTGCTCAAAACGCAGGAACACCACCATCATCTGTCCCCGCAGCCGGTCCCTCCTCATCAAATGATCTAGCTCCCCAAGAACCCGCTAAGCCTCTCCCGCCAACGGAGAAGCATCGGCCGTTGGAGCTAAAATACGACATCCTTAAGCAGCTGGCGTCAGTACCAGCCATGTTGTCAATCCTGGATGCCCTGAGTTTGTTAGCCGATCTTAGGGAGGTGCTTATCGAAGCTTTGATCAGCCCCCAGGAATTCCAAGCCGAGGTAGTTTCCGCCAAGATTTACCGGACGGAGACTGGCTCGACTGAATGCAATGCGGTGATTTCCTTCACCAATCAGGATGAAGATGCCATCATGCAAGGACACATCAGACCACTATATGTTTCCAGCACACTGAATGGTGTAGAGATCCAAAAATTCTTTATAGACAATGGCTCTGGAGTTAACCTCCTTCCCCTATAGAAACTCCTTAAGTTGGGCTACGGTGCAGACGATCTAATTCCCTCGGCCACAACCTTGTTAGGTTACGACAAGAGTGAGCAGAATCCAATGGGACAGATTAAGCTAAAGACCCATTTTGGTGACCAGGTAGCCTACACAGAATTTCTGGTCGTCCGAAAGAGCACAACATTCAATGCCCTGCTAGGAAGGCCATGGCTCCATAAGCACATGGTCGTTCCTTCATCCTACCAACAGTGTATCAAGTACTATTTCGATGGAAAAAGTGGGATGTTGCATGCCGACAAGGCCCCTTTCGAGCTCTCCAAGTCACATTACATCGACGCTGGGTTCTATGAGAAAAATAAGAAGAAGCCTTTGATCAACGACATCGACTGGATCCCTGCTCTAAATGGCCTGGAAATGGTCCCCGATGACCCCCTCAGGCAGCTTGGCAGAGATTATGTCCTACCCATCAACCGTGTGGAGAGTAGGAGTTCATTTCTGGACACGCATTCAGATGTCCTCATGACTTCATCCATGATAGCCGAGCACAACGACGTGATAACGTCTACCAAACCTCGTTTTGGGGATGAATACTCAAGTAGGGATGCCCACGATGCCTCTCCCTCAAACCCTCGAAGGCTCAAACCGGAAACTCTCTCCTCGTCAGATCAAGAAGATGAGGACTTGGGAGAAGAAGAGGGGAAAGATCTCAGAGATGAACCTCCTGCATTTGGGGAGGGTATCTCCACCACTGTGGACGAGCTCAGGGAAATAAACCTGGGTACCGAAGAAGATCCGAGTCCCACTCTCATTAGCGCGGCCATGTCTCCCGAGGAACATGAGGTATATACCTCCTTCCTAAGGAAACATTGGTATGTATTTGCATAAAACTACACAAAAATGCCTGGACTTGATCCCTAGGTAGCGATGCATCACCTGGGTCTTTCAGAAGGCCACCGGGGCTACAAACAGGCCGCTAGAAGGACACACCCCTCACACGCTGCCAAGATAGAGGCTGAAGTTGATAAGCTCATTAAAGAAAGCTTCATCAGGGAGGTCCAATACCCCATTTGGTTGGACAACATTGTCCCTATAAATAAAAAGAACGGGAAAATCTACATCTTCATTGACTTCAGAGACCTTAATCGGCATTTTCCGAAAGATGGCTTCCCGGTTCCAATCACCGAGTTGTTAATTGATGTGATGGCCGGGTATGAGGCTCTATCCTTCATGGATGGATATTCCGGATATAATCAAATCAGAATGGCCTGAGAAGATGAAGAATCCACTACCTTCAGGGCCCCTAAAGGGGTATTCGGTTATAGGGTCATGCCCTTTGGTCTCAAGAATGTTGGCGCCACGTATCAGCATGCCATGCATCATATCTTTAATCCGTTCCTGGGGAAATTCATTGAATATTATGTGGATGGCCTAGTAGTCAAGTCCAGACAATGCTCGGATCACCTATCAGACCTTGAAATAGTCATCAACAAGCTTCAACAACATAGTTTGAAGATGAACCCCTTGAAATGCGCATTTAGGGTTACCTCAGGGAAGTTCCTTGGCTTCGTCGTACGCCATCGTGACATCGAAGTCAACCATGAGAAGACGAAGGCTATCATGAGCCTGCCACCCCTCGAAATCTCACTGAGATGAGGGGATTCCAAGGGCACCTGGCCTATATTAGGTGGTTCATAGATAACCTAGCAGGAAAATGTTTTCCCTTCACTAGGTTGATGAAAAAGGGGGTCACGTACCAATGGATGAACGACTGCCAAGAGGCGTTCGACAAAAAGAAAAAGTACCTCTTAATCCCACTGGTTCTCATGCACCCAGTCGAAGGAAGGTCTCTCATTCTATATGTGAAGTCCCTATAATGGTCATTGGGATCCTTCCTCGCACATAAGAATGACGCCGGCAGCGAAAACAGTCTCTATTACCTCAGTCGAACCATGCTTGGTGCTGAGACTCGATACTCAAATATCGAGAAGAGTTGTCTGGCCTCGGTCTTCGCAGTTCAAAAGATGCCACATTATCTGCAGCATCATGAGGTCTATTTGATCTCGTGGAGTAACCCGCTCAAGTACATCCTCAGTCGCCCGATGCTCACAGGACGCCTATCTCGATGGGTGGTCATCCTTCAGCAGTTCAACATCCGGTTCGTGCCTCAAAAAGCCATCAAGGGCCAAGCATTAGCAGACTTTCTGGAAGAACACCCTTCAACAGGGACCACTACACCAGATGTTGAACTACCTAATGAAGATATCTTCTCGGTTCAAGAGGATTTCCCAACATGGGAAATGTACTTTGACGGCGCGTCCCGAAGCCCCATCGGGAAGAGGATGGAGTATCCCAGATTCAACAAAGTGGGTCTAGGGATAATACTCATGTCCCCAAAAAAGGTGGTTTTTTCGTATTCCTTCCTCCTGTTAGAGGGATGTACGAACAATGAAGTGGAATATCAATCCCTCATTGTAGGCATGGAGCTCGCACTCCAGGCACAAGTACAACACCTTAAGGTAAAAGGTGACTCGGAGCTAGTCATCAAGCAAGTCAATGGTGACTATGCTATTAAAAAAGAGGATCGGATCCCCTTTTTTGACCATGTCCAAGAGTTAATGGCTGAGTTCTCCACAGAACCAACATAGACTTATATTCCCCAGTCCCAGAACGCTTAGGCTGATGCATTAGCCAACGCGGCCATAGCCCTAGCCAACCCAGACCGGGATGAAACGGTCATTAGTATTGCTCACCATCGAGTGGTATTGCCATTTTTTTATTCTAAGATAGAAGAGATCCATGAATTCAGTCCTCTCCCCGAGCCATATGCTCCCACTACCGACTGGATGATCCTGATCATGAACTACCTTCAACGGGGAGATCTTCCATCAGACAGGGCTGAACGAGAGCAAATACAGAGAATGGAATTTAATTTTGTCCTATATGGTGGTGTAGGTTAGCAAGAGGTTGTCTACAAATGAGGCCTCGATGGAGTGCTCCTTAGATGCATTGAAGGAGAAGAAACTGATGCCATCATGACTAAAGTACATGCAGGAGCATGCGGAGCACATCAACCAGGGACCAAGCTTTCCCATCAGGTTTGAAGGCATGGGTACTACTGGCCCACAATGGCACGAGATTGCGAGAATTTTACCGCAAAATGACACTCATGCCAGATCCATGCCAACTTCATACACCAGCCCCCGGAGTTACTTCATCAAGCTAAGTACTCCTGGCCATTTGTCGTCTGGGGGATGGATGTCGTGGGACCATACCCTCCCGCCACGTCCAAACAGTTGAAGTATATCCTCACAGTGACCGACTTCTTTTCCAAATGGGCAGAAGCCATACCCCTCAAGGAAGTCGGGGCAAGAAATATTTTCAGCTTTATGAAGACCAATATCATCACCATCTTTGGTGTCCCTCATACCATACTGACAGACAATGACACCAATTTCTGCTCTGCTGAGTTGGAAAAGCTATACAAAGAGTATGGTATCAAGGCTAACCACTCATCCCGCTACCATGCAGCAGCCAACCGACAGATAGAAGCTTTCAACAAGACCCTGTCCAACATCCTCCAGAAAATGGTGAAAAAATACAAGAAGTCGTGGCCGGATAAACTATTCCATGCATTGTGGGCTTATCAAACCACAATCCGCACCACTACTCGATCTACCCTGTACTCATTGGTGTATGGCACAGAGGCGGTCCTGCCCATTTAACTCCAACTTCCCTCACTCCGTGTTGCCATCTGTGATCGTTTATCCAATGATGAGCAGTCAGTAAAGCGGCTAGTTGAATTGCAACAACTAGATGAGAAGCGGCAGCACACTCTGCAACACCTGGAAGTGTACCAGAACTGGATCATGAAAGCCTTCAACAAGAAGGTCTGCCTCCGGTCTTTCTGGTAAGGAGAATTAGTGATGGTCCTCCGGACCCCAATGATACCCGACAAGAATCCTCCAAAGCAAGAGCCCAAGTGGGAGGGACTATATGTTGTGCACAAGGTCTACTCCAACGAAGCATACGCCCTGATCTCCATGGACGGGCAATTCACTACAGCTCCTACCAATGCGAGATTCCTGAAGAAGTATTTCACATAGAGACTGAGAAGTATTTGCGTCCTCACCGCATGACGTTAGACTGCATGGAGTACATCCTCATCGGATGATGTTAAACTGCATGGAGTACGTCCTCACCGCATGACATTAAACTGCATGGATGAAAAAAAACAATGAGATATACACATAGTTCGAGTTGTATGCCACTAATACTACCAAGCACCTCATCCTAACCACAAGACGTTAAACTGTACAGCCCCCGTCATCGCTGCATGACATTAAAATGCATAGAAACTTTCAAAAATGCCCCCGTCCTTTCCTCGTGACGTTAAACTGCACAGATTTCATCTTACCACCCTCACCGCATGATGTTAAACCGCACGGCACTCACAGAACTATGTACAGCTTGATTCCTGCCCTTTCAGGATACGTAGCAATGCTGGGATTCCATATCCTGGCCCAAGCACCTCAAAAAAAAATGCCCGACTCCCCTGTGTAGGGACCAGACCTGCACATGGTGTATTGTCTTTCACAAAACTACGTACATCTTGATTCCTGCCCTTGAAGGATACGTAGCGACGATGAGATTCCCTATCCTGTCCCAGCCACCTCAAAAAAAAAATGCCCTCCTCCCCTGTGTATGGACCATACCTGCACAGGGTGTATCGTCTTTCAGAGAACTACATAGGTCATGATTCCTGCCCTCGTGTGATACGTAGAGATGCCAGAATTCCACACCCTGGACCAAACACCTCAAAAAGAAAAACAAAAGTGCTCATTCCCCCGTGTATGGACCAGACTTGCATGGGGTATATTCACATCCTCAACACATGACGTTAAACTGCATGGAGTCCATCCTTACCGCACGGTGCTAAACTGCACAGATAACAAGAATTAAGAATGCCCCCCCTGTATATGGGCCAGACCTACGCGGGGTGTACTCATTCCAGAGAACTACGTATGGCTTGATTCCTGCCCTCACAGGATACGTAGTGACACCAGGATACCCGGTCTTGGCCCAACCCTTCAAAATTAAGAATTCCTCCTTTCCCCCATGTATGGACCAGACCTGCACAGGGTGTACTTCTCGTCCTTACCGCACGATGTTAAACTGCATGGACAATGATGTTAAAAATGCCCCTTCCCCCGTGTACGGACCAGACCTTCACGAGGTGTATATCTTCATCCTTACCGCATGACATTAAACTGCACGGAAGTTTTCCTTACTGCATGACGTTAAACTGTACGGAAGTTGTCCCCACCGCACGATGTTAAACTGCACAGACCCCTTTTTCTTTCACGTCGGGTCACTTTTGTCCTTACCGCATGACGTTAAACTGCATGGGGATTGTCCTCACCGCATAACGTTAAACTGCACGGACTACGTCGCGACCCACCCAGGACACATGGCGATAAGAGATGGAGATACTCCTTGCACATTTGGATACATCCTTTCCATACATCAGACTCCACGACTCGGATAATTATGGATCTTCATAACCACTCATGGACATCAGAGGTGGAAAGTTATCGACTCATGGACACCTTTTCATGACTATGCATACCATGCCCTCAGTGGATCTGTATATTGATATCCCCTGGCCCGTCTACCAAAGGCAATATTTCTACAGGCGACACTCTTCCTAGCTCCGTATGCTTACCGGCCTCAGAGCCCCCATACCATACCTCTTGAACCAGAAGTTTATGGCGAAGTGGTTTACAAGTTCATTCCCCTTTTCACATCCAGATGCTTCCAGGGTATCCTTATTTGGATAGCCTATGTCTTTTTTAGTGGTTCACATAGCGACCTACATCAACAAACATAAAGCCAGGACTATGCTACTTTGACTCAACCGAAAATTGTGGTGAAGATGTTTTTTGTATACCCGGACACCATTATCCCCACATACCGAACTCTGCACTGGGAGAAATCACGGATCCTCATAACCATTCATGGAGATCAGAAGTAGAAAGTTATCAACCTAGGGACACCTTTTTACGACTATGCATACCATGCCCTTAGTGGGTCTACATAATGATAGCCCCTGGCTCGTCCAACAAAGGCAATATTTCGTCGGGCGACGCTCTTCCTAGCTCTGTACGCTTACCGGCCTCAGAGCCCCCACACCATACCTCCTGATTCGGGAAAGCTCAAAGTTGCAGTTTACGACCTTCATCCCCCACCTTGTTCTAAGTATATCAGGACATCTTGACCCAATTACCCTTCAAGTGACTACAGAAATAGTCACCCAATGGTTCGAGCTCTATGATCGATAAACTAGAAGTACTTCGTCCTCCCCGAATGATGTTAAACTGCGTGAAGCGAAGGTATGCCCTCGTGATCAAGATAAATCAGCGCAGGGGGCTCTTTGAAACTCAACAAGAAACCAGGGACGGATATCCCCGACATGTCCAGGCATTCCCCTGCCAAATGACAGACTTTGTGGCCCGGATAATTGCAGATCCTCATAATCATTCATGGCCATCGGAGGAGGAAAGTCATCGACCCATGGACACCTTTGTACGACTATGAATACCATGCCCTCAGCGGCTCTTCATAATGATAGACCCTGGCTCATCCATCAAAGGCAAGATTTCCTCAGGCGACACTCTTCCTAGCTATGTATGCTTACCGGCCTCAGAGCCCCCATATCACCTTTCCTGATCCAAGAAGCCCTGGAACCATGATTTACACCGTTAACCCCCCTTCCATGTCTGGGGAATTTTGAGGTATTCAAACCCAGTTATATACTGATGAAGATCATCCTTCGCAATAATGCCCCTCGTCCTCGCCGCATGACGTTAAACTGCATGACAACCTTTAAAGGTATCCCTGTCTTTACCACATGACGTTAAACTGCACGGAATTCATCCTCACTGCATGAAGTTAAACTGCATAACAACCCTTAAAAAAATAATTCCCCTCATCCTCGCCTCATGACGTTAAACTGCACGACAACATTTAAAGGTATCCTTGTCTTTACCGCATGACGTTAAACTGCACGGAAGCCGTCCTCACTGCATGACGTTAAACTGCATAGCAACCCTTAAAAAATGCCCTAGTCCTCACTGCATGAAATTAAACTGCACGGAAATCTTTAAATAATACCCCTCATCCTTACCGCATGACGCTAAACTACTTGGAATATATCCTAACCACATGATGATAAACTTCACGGTCAAACCCATCACGGGTTCAGTAAGGAACATAGGCTTTTCCCAGTCTTCCAGTGCACGGGTCAGACCTGCATGAACCACCGCCTAACACCAGCGTGAGAAATAATTACATCAACAATTCTCAAGAAGTTTGGTCTAGATATTTCCCCCATATTCAGGCACACTCTCATCATAAACCACACTCTGTACTCAGAAAAAAAAAAGCCAAACTCTCATAAGCCACCCCTGGTTGTTCCAAATCTCAAACTTCCCTGAAGTTTCTCGGCTATCGGAAGTGGATAGTATTTGACTTAAGGACACCTTTTTATGACTATGCATACCATGCCCTCAGCGGCTCTGCATATTGATTTCCCCTGGCCCATCTACCAAAGGAAAGTTTTCCTTAGGCAATGCTTCTCTCCGTACACCTCTTGGCCTCTGAGCCTCCATTTCTATCCCAGGATTCGGAAACCCTCTGAGATACAGATTACCAACCTCTTCCACAATCCTACCAGAATGTGGCGGAGCGTCTTTGATGAGATTACCAAGAACCAGGAAAAGTCGTTCCATTTCAGATGATATCCCAGCTGCATGAATTTAAACTACATCAAGCCTCAACCATAACTTATGCTAATTAAATGCGTAGGGAGGCGGTCTCCGGACCACACTTCTGATTAGTACAGATGTTCCCAAAACCCTTTCAGATGTCACACTCCCCTTCTGATCCTCCCCTGGTGGTTTTCATTTCTTCTCATGCCACCCATCGTGGTTTCCATAAGCTGGACTTCCATGAAGTCCCATGGACATCAAAAATGGATAAGTCTTTGACTTAAGGACACCTTTGTATGACTATGAATACCATGCCCTCAGTGGCTCTGCATATTGATTTCCCCTGGCCCATCTACCGAAGGCAAGTTTTCCTTAGGAAATGCTCTTCCTGCTTCTGTATGCCGACACAGCTCCCATGCCTTGATACATGCCCTGCATGCTGCTCAAATTCAAACATGTTTCCCCCCACATGCGTCTGAAGGGTATTAAGACATCTTTTAATCAGTTGAACCCCCTTGGGGCCCTCGCCCCACCATATTTGGTCAATGTTGTTCGACCTAAAACATCAGTAATGATAGTCTTTTCGACGGTACTTTAAACCGCTCATAGAAGAAAGAGGCAAAAAGCCTGTTAGGCCGAAAACCAGAAAAGTGCGACCTAAGCAAAATCCATATTATACCCGCTGGGTCCATACCGAATGGGCCCATGCAAAATCAGGGCATTAAAAGAGGAAAAATACATAATGTTTGTAGGGTTTTCCTATAAAACCCTGGCAATAGTCAGACTACGCTCGCTGGATCCCATGGTCTAGGAAAATATTAGAGTTTTTTTTGAGTTATTATTAGTTCTGATTCAATAAATTGTTATTTTCACAACATTTGTTCTAAGTAACAATCAAATTCCACAGCAACGAGTGATTAATGGAGACTATATTTCATTCAGAGGAGAAAAAAAAGAGGACATCCACAAGGTGGGGTCTCTCCTTGATACAAAAAAAAGAAAGGGAGACATAGGGGTAGGTAAAATAGGAGATACAAAAGTAGCTCTGATAGTTATAAAGGAGATTGACATGCTCTCCCCACCAGATCAGCGACTGCACGGTGAAGGTCGTTGTAGGATTGTTCCAACACTGCCTTCTCCATGGTCTCAGCCTCAGCCACCGGACAGATACGCTCCACTGCGGTTTGGAGATCGTTGATCCCTTTTCTGGTGGCTTCAAGACGACCAGTCATAGCCGATAACTGATCCCTTAGCATCGCAGCCCATTCTTCGCATTCATGCAACTCAGAGGATAGGATGATCGCTTGATCTCGAGAGATCGCCTCCTGTGCTATCAGTTGATGGAGATTTTTTGTGGTTTCCTCCAAGTTTTGGGCCCCACAATTAGTGGTCTCGAAGTGAGCAAGCTTGCGTTCATTAGTGACAGCTCCCTCGCAGGCCATGACAACTTGGAAAGCAAGAGAATGGAACTGCCAATAGTCAAATCCACCATACCCCAAACCCAGGAAAAGTTGATGAAGAGCTTCGGTTTTCGTTTCCATTTTGGCTAAGGGGGTTTCGGTGATGATTTCACAGATTCGGAGCCAGGACCACCTGCGCACTACCATGTGGTCTTCCATGATGCGAGGATCTTTGGTATCCTTGCTGGATGACACGAGAATAAAGTCTAGCATGGCAGCCCGCGCAGATGTGTGCTCACTAGGAGATGGCTCTGAAGCTGGAATGTTTGGAGCTCTTAACCCCGGTTCAAGCTTGGGGGCCAAGTTGCTCAGCCCGATATCGACTGGCGGAACCTCCGGTATGGTCTCGCTGGGACCCAACACCACAGGTTCGTCCTCATCCATGCACGAGAAGGATGAACTTGCCTGAACTGCGGCCACCACAGGGTTGGGAGAGGAAAGTTCTCTGAATCGCTTTGATCGATGAGCCATTAGTCGGTCCTCCCTTGAAACTGATGAAGAAGGTGTAGTGGACGCAGCAGCCACCATACCTCCCGATTTGGGAGTCTACCAGACAGTCTTCTCAAGGATCCCATCCAGATAGTATTTTACCCATGACTTTGCATATTCTAAGGAAAGGCCGGTAGCCTTACCCATATCAAGCAGGGGAACACTTGCATCAGATCCCTCCCGCGTCAGCATCAACCACCACTGACAAAGTATGGATGGATACAGTCCTTGGGCCCGAGGAGGGGGAAGGGAAGCTTAGACTTGCATGCACCCGAACTGGCGAGAAAAGCGATACAGTACTTACAACTCGCACAAAGAAACGTTGTCAATCCATGCGGACAGAAACCCATCCCATAGGGAGACCATGTAAGAGTGCTCCTCCAGGCTCCCCTGGCAGTTGTCGATTAAGACGCCAGAAGGGGCGGTGTAGGGAGTGAAGATGAACTGGGAGAAGTCACTCAGGAGCTCGAGGACTTCACCAGTGTTGAGAGACTTCAAGCGAACTCCGACTATATCCAGTAGGGTAGGCCAAAAGGTAGGAATCGGGATGGCCATGTTATGAAGATATTCATAACAGCGACAGTGATCCGCCACCCAGCTGTACAAAAATTGAAATGGCCTGCTTAGACGGTAGGGTGACCCGCCCACCTGCATGTGGTTCAGTAGCTATTAGATACATGCCAAAGTGGGCATGAATAAATTCACCAAGCGGCCCTCTGCTAACTCATCCGCCATCATTAAGGTGCAGGCCCGGATACCTGGGTTAACATCCTAGGAAGGAAATAGCCATCTGCTCAAAAACATAGCAAATAGACCGGCCAACTGAAGCATAGGAGACACACCAGGGCGCGCCTCATAACCCCATGAAAGGTAGTCACCTGCTTCCAGAACTGCCCAGTAAGAACCCTGAATGGTTCGTGACTGTTGGGAGGGATGAGTCATGGGACACTTAATCTTCGGCATAGGACCGGTGGTGTTCAGAAATAACCATGTCCAAGTTCCGTAAGGAATAAGAGAGCGGGCACGCAAGGCTTGACCCAGTGACTGCTCCGCCATGTTCAGTAGCTCTTTCGCCAATAAAGGCACATGTTCAACGTCGTCCCATGGATCAGGAGTGGGCAGAAATTTTTCATACATCTCGCCAGCAATCGGCAGTCATCCTATCTGGTAGATGTCCCACAGATTTATGCCGACTTCACCATGGTCAAGGTGGAAAGTATTGGTACTTGAACACCAGCGGCTGAACAGGTCGGTCGGGATCAAAGATGGTGGGTAAACAGCAAATTGGGAAGCCCACACAACAGAGTATAGGTTGACAGCTTCCAGAGAATCGGGAGACTCCCAACAGTGGTGATGGACCGAGAAAGCCCAAGCCCAATCATTTGAGAAGAGCCCGTCGGACCGAAGATCCCACCTGGGCACCAACCCCGCATCAGGATCACTTCGAGCAAGATTAATAATGGAAGGGTAGTCCTTAAGGACAGCTTTCTAAGAAAAGTCTTGAGTGCACTGATCGCTTTGGGTCCAGACAGAGCCCCTCAGAATAGATGTTTCTTTCGGACCAAAATTAGAGACTATCTCCCCGGATTGGGTAATTTTTTCCTGAATGCATTTTTAAGGCGCTTCCAGGAAAGGAGAACGGAGACCTGCGAAAGTAGGGGGGATAGGGATGTCGTCCTGAAGACAGAATTCATAGAGCGAGAGTCGATTGGATAATGGATAACTCAGATGCTCCGGAGAGAGAAGGTTCTTCAATGCACCATCATCAGAAGTGATGGACCGACTAGGGTCCTCTTTGATGCCCTCCACTCTATAAACCATAGCTGAACGTCTCCCTGAGCTGGTTGAGAGGGGCTCTGCAGCAGGCCTCGGCACAGAACGAGGGGGAACCATTATTTTCTCCCTGCACAAATGAGAGAAATCAGTCTGGAATAAAAAATCTGGACAAGAATAACCAAGATGAATGGTCAAGGAGTCTTCGTAATCAAATCTGCAAGGAGGCCATGGAGAATGGTTCACGATGAAATTATTCCACGAACCATCCCTTCGCGAAATCAGTTCGTGAAGCCCTGTCCCCCATAGCATTGGCCAGGAAGCCGTGAAACAAGTTCCTCCATGGAAATTCAATTCCGAGTTTATTCGGAGGGCTCAAATACTTTTAAAGTTCAAGAGATATTTAGTCCGCGGAGCATCGGAACCGCGAAGCAAGTTCCTCCGCAACCCGTCATCACTTACTTTTTAATTAATTAAGAGTAATGGTTCATGGTTGGGAAGTCAGTTCGTGGGTGAAGGCGACCACGAAGAAAGAAGTGGTTTGCGGAAGTTGTAGTCGGTTTGTGGACGAGGCACTTCGGGAAGGAGAAAACACGCAGAGGCGAAGGAGCTCTGGTTTTGCGAAGAATTCAGTAAAGGACAAAGTGAGGGCTCCCCGTATTTATAGATGTGGTCCCCCATCGGGTCCACCTTTTTTCCACAAACCATCTCAGTTTTAGGACCACTTTGCATCGAAATGGCATCCTCTTCGTTCCGATCGGACCCCATTATGATGGGGGGCATTTTTGGGGTCTTGAAAAAACTACAAAGGGAATTTTACCCCAATCCCCCTAAGAATTGGGGTAAAACAATCAAAGAGGATACACAAAAGGACCGGTTCGCAAACCGGTCCATGGAAGCACAACGAGGCCAGGCACCGCGCGACATCCCCTCCGCGAATCGGTCCATGGAAGCACTGCGTAGCACCCAGGAACCGTGAGGCACCCCCTCCAAAAACCATTGTCGTTCGCGAAATGGAGGCGGAGGGACTCCGCGGTCGTGAGGCAGGATGGGCGCTAGTCTGGTTCACCGTTGCGAACCGCCCCAACCGCGGACCGCGTCGACCGGCTCAAGCCACACAGACTGTTATTCGCGGAATGGAGACGGAACCCTCCGCAGCCGCGGAGCACTCCCTGAGTTCGCCTCGTGAAGGAGGGGAGCGATCGATACCCACCGCTAATCGCGGATTGACCAAGTTAGCTATGAACCGGGTATTTGGTAATGGGCCTCCACAAAAGGTGCCACATGGCCACAGATACGTTCCTTTCCCTACTCTATAAAAGGAGACCAAGGGGGAAAGAAAATAAAGGATGGAGGATCGAAGATCGGATCGGATTCGAAGGAAGGAGATCGATTGAAGGAAGGCTTCAAATTTCGCAAACAGCGAAATTCCAACCCGCGAACCACAGCAGGTATATGAATTAAAAAGGAATTGGAAAATGCATAACAATTTGGTGAACCGCGAACCAAAACAATAAAAAGGAGAACCGCGAACCATACCCTCTCCGTGGATGACTTCCCCGTGGACCAGGGAGTTTATGCCTCTTTTCACATCCATCATACCGCGTAGCATCCTCCTCCGCGGACGAAGCCTCGACCGACGAACCTCCGATCGGCGCCGCCCTTGGCCACCGCTGCCCGCCTGGAACCCTCCGCGAACCACCCTGGTTCGCAGATTGAACCCGAAGCCACGAACCACCCTGGTTCGCAGATTGAGCCCGAAGCCGCGAACCATACTCGTTCACAGATTGAACCGGAAGCCACGAATCACCTTGGTTCGCGGGATTCCCATCAGTCTGTAGACCACCCTGGTTCACGGACAGCTTCCCCAACTGCGTGGCACTTCCCCACGCGAAGGGCACCACCACCCATATCTCTCAGTGTCTACCCAAATACTTTGGTGTTCTCATTTCCAGAGCCACGTAAAATCCTTCTGATCCATCCAGGTCCTCCGTGACTCCTTCATTGGACTATTCATCGGCCTCGAGCCAAGGCCTCCACCAGAGCCATCGGATCCGCATGGTGTAACTTTCAGGCGCATCAGCATGCCATTTTTTGTTCACATACCCATGGTAAACAGGGGAAAAGGGGTGGCCCTGACCCTTGGGCGGATTCCTGAAGCATGCCTAGGTTCACATTCCCATGGTAATGCGGGGTCCGAGCTCGAGAGCCCCCTTCCTGCCTCTACTCGCTAGGATGGGGGACTGCACGCTTCGGCGGTCGGGCACTTCGCCCCTTCCTAGAGAGGGGGCGGCATATCCGTTCGAAGGTATCTGTCCCCATGCATCTCGGTACTTCCCCGGGTATCTCCCCGAGGAATAAGAGAGGTGACGGGGATAGGAGCACCCCCTTTCCCTCTCCCTCTGGGCTTTTTCACTCCAGGCGTCCATCTTGGAGTAATCCCTGACCTTATGGGCCTACTCAGAGTGTAAGCCCCAATTTATCACCTTCTGGGCCTCCTCAGAGTGTAATCCCCAATTTATCACCATGGGCCACCTTCATGCGTATGCCCCATTCCGCTTCTCACGGATGCACCTTTCACGACGTGATTCTCTGGTCCCTACAGCCTCTTTTTTCTCACACCGAGCATGACTCACATGGGATTAGAGTAAGCATCGACCATGACATCCTCCTATGGGCCTCCTCAGAGTGTAAGCCCTAATCCATCATTCTGGGCCTCCTCAGAGTGTAAGCCCCAATCCATCATTCTTGGCTACCCCAGAGCGTAAGCCCCAAGCCCAAGCGAACTACGTGGACTTTGATCCCTGTCTCCTAGACAGGGTACGTAGGAAGCCTCCATGAGGTTCAAGCCCGACACCCATCCGACCACCTGGTCTCTCTTCACATCGGTTCCCCGACACCTAAGCGAACTATGTGGACTTTGATACCTACCTCCTAGACATGGTACGTAGGAAGCCTCCATGAGGTTCAAGCCCAACAACCAGTCGATCCGATCATCTCCACGTCAGTTCGCCACGCCACTCCAAGTGCCACCTCAATCGAGTTCCAACCCTTCGGGGTCATTAATCCAATGAGGGATGGTAAACCTCAGGCATAAATGATTCCGAACCTCTGAGGGCAGTTGACCATTTCCCACCAGGGTTGAATCCGTGGATACTATGTTTGGGTATAAACTAAAGATTCGTGAACATATGAATACGTCTTAAATCTATTAGAGAGTCCCGGAACAGGCAATAATTCCCCCCCCCCCAAAATGGGTGTGATGAGCCCGAATTCCCATCATCTTGACCAATGTGAGTTCTTAAGAGTCGCTGGTCAGACCATCCGGCAAATGCCTGGCTTTGGAAAGCAGGTCCATCAATCATTGGATACGAAGCCGTTGGGTGTTTCGTTGCCAAAAAACCAAGAACGAGACAACTATAAAAACCCCTAACAGCCTTAAAAATCCAAAAAACCCTTAAAACACAAAACCCTCTAAAATTCTTTTAAACTACTAAAAAGTTAAAAAAACTCTTAAAAACCATAAACAAAATAAAAAACCCTAAAACCCTCAAAATCCCTAAAAATCCAAAAAAACATAAAAATCCTAAAAAAATCCCTTAAAATATATTAAATTCTAAAAAACATGAATACCCCTTACAAACCAAAAAAACACTTAAAACCACTAAAAACGTATAAATTCTAAAAACATTAGAAAATCCTAAAATCTCTAAAAATACTTTAAACCCCTCAAAACCCCTAAAACCCATAAAAATCCTAAAAACCCCATAAAATCCCTAAAATGTAAAAAAACATAAAACCATAAAATACACTAAGAAATCCTTAACAACCAAATAACACATATAACCCCATAAAAACCTAAAATTTTCTAAAAACCATAAAAGACAATAAAAACCCAAAAAAATCCTAAAATCCATTAAAACCTAAAATCCCCTAAAAATTATAGAACTAATAAAAACCCTAAAAACATACTAATAATTCTAAAACCCCATTAAACAGTTAAAAATGGTAAAAAAACATGAAATAAAACTTCAAAACCCTAAAAAGTCAGAAAACCCATAAAAACCCAAAAAACCAAAATCCATAAAAATCCATAAAAACCAAAAAAACATAAAATTTATTAAAAAATACCTAAAAAAGTAAAAACTCTAAAAACCACTAATAAATCCTTTAATTCAAAAAAAACATTTAGAAAACCACAAAAATAAGAAAACACTAAAAACCCTAAAACCCTCCAAAACCTTAAAATCCCAAAAAACCATCAAAATCACTAAAAACTCAAAATAACCATAAAAAACTATAAAATACCAAAAATCCATAAAATTTAAAAAAACCATATAAAACCATAAAAAACTAAAAACACATAATCCCCTAGAAACCTAAAAAAATTTAAAAACCCTAAATGACCCAAAAAATTTTAAAAACCCCTAAAAACCTTAAGAACAACATAAAACCTTAAAACCCATAAAAACCCATGAAACACCTAAAACCCACTAAAAAATATAAATACTCTATAAAAATATAAAAACTCTAAAAACTCTAAAAACCCATAAAAGATCTAAAAACTCAAAAACAGCCAAAAAACCCAAAAAACCATGAAATGCCTAAAATCTTAAAATCCCTACACCCCAAAAAATCCCTAAAACCCATAAAAACCATAAAAATACTAAAAATCATTAAAAATATAAAAAAATGCAAAATACCCAAAAAAAGAAAAAAGTGACATGAAGACCTTAAAAACATAAAAAAAATTTAAAACCCCAAAAAAATAAACAACATTAAAAACCCTAAAGAACTCGAAAAACCTTTAAAACCATAAAAATAAAATAGAACCCATAAAATATAAAAAACTCTAAAAACCCATAAAAACCCTAAAAACCAACTTCGTACTCTAAAAACCATTCAAAACCATAACACATTAAAAACTATAAAAAACCCAAGAACTCTTAAAACTCAAGAAAAATCCCTAAAAACAAAAAAACCATAAAACCCCTAAAAACCCTAAAAAAACTCAAAATCCAAAAAAATCCCTAAAAACCATGGAAGTATTAAAAAAACTAAAATTCCTTACTAATGTAAAAAACCCTAAAACCCATTAAAACCCATACCGAAAAAATAAATACAAAAAAAATTAAACTCATAAAAAACAAAAAAAAATACCCCTGAAACCCCTAAAAATCCTAAAGAACCCTAAAATCCTTAAAACCCATAGAAATGTAACAAACCCTAAATCCCTAAAAACCCTATTAAAACCTTAAAAATGTAAGAACACATAAAACCCATAAATACCTAAAAATACTAAAAACCCTAAATCCCCGAAAAAACCTTAAAACCCCTAAAAATACCAAGAAACCATAGAAACCCATAAAAATCCTAGAAACCCCTAAAAACAATTAAAAAGTAAAAAATCTAAAATCCACTAAGAAAGCCTTAAAAACCAAAAAACACATAAAACCTCTAAAAGAAAATAAAAAAAAAGATAAAACCTAAAAACTAATTAAAAAAATAAAAACCCTAAAACCGATAAAAATACTAAAAATATATAAAAACATAAAATACCTAAAAACCATAAAACACCTAAAAATCATTAAATACCTAAAAACACTTAAAACCCCAAAATACCAAGCACCCCTACAACCATAGAATCCCCAAAACAAAAAAAACCTCAAAACATAAAAAGAACTCTAAATATATTTGTAAACCCATAAAATGCTGACAAACTCTAAAAAACATTAAAAACTCTAAAACCTCAAAACCCCATAAAAACCTAAAAACCAACTAAACCCTAAAACCCAAAATAACCTAAAACTGTAAAAATCCCTAGAAACTATAAAGACCCATAAAAATCCTAAAAAATATCAAAATAGATTAATATATAAAAAAACTGAAAAAACGTGAAAACCCCGATGAAATCCTTAAAAACCAAAAACACTAAAAACCCATAAAATTCTTAAAGATTATAAAAAAAACCTGAAAACCCTAACAAACCCTCCAAAACCCTAAAAAACCTAAATAACATAAAACCCCTAAAAACCTTAAAAACAATGAAAATCCCATAAAAATCCAAAAAAACACTAAAAAATCTAAAACCCTTCAAAATTCTAAAAATGCTGATAATATCAAAAAACTACTAAAAACCCTCAAAACCCAAAAAACCAAAAAAAACCCAAAAAACCTAAAAAACCATAAAAACCCTATAATTACTAAAAATCCCACTAAACCCTAAAAAATAAATAAATATTAAAAAAACCCCTAAAAATCATAGAAAACCTAAAAAACCTTAAAAATTTTGAAAACCCCTATAAAAACCTTAAAAACCTAAAAACACTTGATGCCCATAAATAAAAAAAAATACTTAAAACCCTAATATACTAAAAAAAACCCTAAAACCATAAAAATCATATAAACCGTAAAAACCAGGTAAATCACTAAAACCACTAAAATCATGAAAATCCTAAAAAATCGTTAAAATCCCTAAAAATGTAAAACCCCTAAAAACCTTGAAAGACCCTAATAAAACATTAACATCCTAAAAATACTTATAACTCATAAAAAATGTGAAAAATCCTAAAATACCCTAAAATGATGATAAAAACCCTAATAATCCTAAAAATTTAATTACGCCAAATGACCATAAAAACCATAAAACCAATAAAACCCCTAAAAACACAAAAACTACAAAAATCCTCTAAACCCGTAAAAAAGTTAAAAATACACTAAAAACTATTGAAACTCTAAAAAACTCAAAAACCCTAAAACCCCAAAAAACCAAAAAACCAAAAAACCCCAAATACCCCCCAAAACCCCTCAAAATACTTAAAAACCCAAAAAACAATAAAAATCCAAAAAAATCAATAAAAACCCTTAAAAAAGAAAAAACATTACCTTGAAAACCCTAATAAATCCTTAAATAATAGAAAATTTAAAACTGCAAAAAATCCTAAAAAATTCAAAAACTCCTAAAAGACTCTAAAAACCCAAAAACACCTAAAAACACATAAAATAGTAAAAACCCATGAAATCAAAAACAAATACATAAATATTCATGATAACTTATAAAACCCTAAAACCCTGAAAAAAATAAGGCAATAAAAACCTAAAAAGACTTCAAACTCCTAAAAACCTAAAAAATCTAATAGCTATAAAAAACCCAAATAACCCTAAAACATTAAAATTCCTCAAAATCTAAAAAAACCATCGAAAACAAAAAAATCCAAAAAAAACAAAAAATCAACAAAAAAAGTTAAAAAGAATAAAAAGACTAAAAACACCTAAGAAAACCATAAAAACCAAAAAAAGACATAAAACCATAAAAAAACTAAAAAATTTAAAAACCCTAAAAACCCCAAAAAACTATAAAAACCTCAAACACCCATACAAAAATTAAAAAACACTAGAATATCTAAATTTTTTTAAACCACAAAAAACCATACAAACTCTAAAAAACTTTTAAAACCCTAAAAATAAAAAAACCCTAATACCCCAAAAAACCAAAAAAATAATACTAAAAACCCTAATCCCCATCCTAAAAATCCCAGAAGACACTAAAAATAATAGAAATCCCTAAAAATCCATAAAAATGCCTAATAACATAAAAATCACTAAATCCATGAAAAAACCTTATGAAAATCTTTAAAACCCAAAACGCATGACACCCCTAAAAACATAAAAATGATAAAACCCTCCAAAACCCAAAAAATCCCTAAAACCCTTCAAATTCCATAAAAAAACCTAAAAACCCAGAAAGATATAGAAAAATCACAAAAAATCACTAAAACTTATAAGACACCAAAAACGCCAAAAAACCCCCCAAGACACCCTTAAGAACCTAAAAACATTAAAAACCCATTAAAACCTATAAAACTCTAAAAACACTAAATATCTTGAAAATGACCTAAAACCCCTAAAACAACTACAAACCATAAAACCACCTTAAAACCTAATAAAATACTAAACCCCCTAAAAACCCTAAAACCACTAAAAACTCTAAAACCCCTTTAAACCCCTAAAATGATAAAAAAAATATCAGAACACTTCAAAACCCAAAAAACCCTATAAACCCTATAAACCCAAAAAACTATAAAATCCCTAAAAAACATAAAACTCCCTCAAAACCAACAAAATCCATAAAAACAAAAAATTACTATAAAAATCCTAAAAAATCTCAAAAAATCCCTAACAATGTCAAAATCCATAAAATACCTAAAAACCCGTTTGAAAACTTTAAATACCTAAAAATACTAAAAACCCCTATAAAATATAAAATAATAAAGTCCATAAAAACCCTAAAACCCCTATAAGGCCTCAAAATCCCTAAAAACCCTAAAAAACTATAAAAACCCAAAAAAGATCAATAAAATCCTTAAATATATAAAAATCATGAAAACCCATAATAAATCCTTCAAAACAAAAAAAAAACATAAATCCCCCCCAAAACCTAAAAGATGTTAAAAACCCAAAAAACCCCAAAAAATCAATAAAAACCTTAAAACTATATACCCCCCTAAAAACCTTAAAAACCCTGAAAACACCTAAAAACCAAGAAATACTTTAAAAACCCTTTAAACACCTTTTTTTTTTTGAAATATCTAAAAAACATAAAACACTTAAAAACTCCAAAAATGATAAACCAAAAAACTGCCAAAAATCCATTAAAAACACAAAAACCCTCAAAATCCCTAAAACCTCTAAAAACATAAAAAAAAATTACCTAAAAACTACTAACAATGACAAAACCCATTAATATCCCTAAGTAAAACATAAATACCTAAAATCAAAAAAAAAACGTAAAAAAATTTAAAACCCTTTTAAAACATTAAACACCCCTAAAAACTAACACAATCCCTAAAAACCCTAAACATGATAAAATCCCAAAAAAAATTAAAAATGAAAAACCCCCTAAAACTCATGGAAAATGCATGAAATCTTAAAAACCCAAAAACATATAAATCCCCTAAAAATAAAAAAAAGTGCTAAAACACCTAAAAACCCTAAAATACAATAAAAATCATAAAAACCATATCCCCCCCCCCCCCACAAAACCATAAAGGCCCTAAACCCCTAATAACAAAGCAAACTCCCTTCAAACACCTAAAAAGTAAAAAAACTCTAAAATTTCATGAAAACCCTAAAATCTCAAAAAACACCAAGAAAACAAAAAAATGTAAAAAACGTAAAAAGTATGAAACTCATCAAAATCCCTAAAAACACTAAAAAGCTTTAAAATCTTAAAAAAATTCTAAAATCCCAAAAAAACATAAAAGGATCTAAATCATTAAAAACCTCTAAGAAATCCTTAAAAAACACTTAAAACATCTAGAAAAACTAAAAAATGCTAAAAAACCCCCCTAAAAACCATAAAACCCCTCAAAATCCATAATCACCATAAAAACCCAAAAATGCTAAAAAATCACCAAAATACCTAATAAAGAAAAAACCCAGAAAAAATCAAAGAAAAACATAAAGTGTCAAAACACTTAACTCCCCTAAAAACCTATAAAATGAAAAAAACAAACAAAAAAACCTAAAGGATATCAAAACCCTTAAACCTACTAAAAAAATAAAACCCCTTAAAACCCACATAAATAAAAAAATCACTAAAATATTTAAAAACCCTAAAAACCATAAAACCCAAAAAATCCTTAGAAACAAAAAAAAATAATGAAAAGCCCCATAAATTCCTAAAAATGTAAAAAACACTGAATATCCCTTAAACAACCATAAAAACCTAAACCATGCTAAAAATTCTAAAACCCCTAAAAACCATAAAAACCATAAAAACATTCCAAAACCTTAAAAACCCAAAAAAAAATTAAAATCCTAAAAAAGATCTAAGAATCCAAAAAATGTGAAAAAAACCCTCAGAACCATGAAAAACACTACGAGAACCTTAAAATCCTAAAATAATAAAACCCCCAAAACCTAAAAAATGCTAAAAACACTGAATGACAATATAAAGGCCTTAAAAATAATAAAACCCTAAAACCTATAGAAACCTGAAAAAACTCATTAAAACTCTAAAAACCCATGAAAAAATTAAAAATCATAAAAACCAAAAATATCATAAAATCCTAAAACCCCTCTAAATCACTAAAATCCCTAAAAAATTATAAAATCCAAAAAAATCATTAAAATCCAAAAAACGTAAAAAATCATTAAACCACCAGAAAAACCTAGGAAAACCTTATAAACCATAAATCACTTTAAACCCCTATAAACCCTAAAAACACTAACACTATGGGAATTTCAGCTATTTGTGATGGGCCAATTATTATGGGCATAAGGCTCATCGCAAATAGTCCCTCAAAAAAGACTATTTGCGATGGGAATTTTGACTTGTTGCAAATAGTCCATAACAAAGAGGTATTTGCGACGGTCAATTGAAAATACCTCTGGTGTGTCATGCGTGCCCTAGCATGGGTAGAGTATTTGTGAAGGGGGATAAACCCACTTCATAAATACTCTTCCCGAGTTTCTATTATTTGTGATCGGGGAGGATCCTCGTTGCAAATAATATGTTAGTAGGATATTATTTGCAACGGTCAGTCAAGAATAATGCATCGACATGATAGTATTTACGATGGGTCCTGTCATGAATACTAACTTTTACTATCGCCCCAATTAATATCCATCTAACTATTTTCGATGGCCCCTGGAAAATAATGTGCATGTAGGATAATATTGGTGACGGATCCCATCGCAAATACTATTTTTTTCCACTAGCTCAATTAACAACTGCCAAACTATATTCGATGGGGGGACTATCTCAAATGATCTAACCTATATATCCACCCCCATCTTTTTTTCAATTCACAACTTCTCTTATCTTCTATCACACTCTCTGTTCCGATATTAGTTAGTTGGATTTTTTTAGAGATTGAAACGTTACAAGGGATCAACTTTCATGTTTTATATCTGCCAAAAGATTCAGTTTCATGGTTTTTATTTTTTTATATAATTTATTTTAGTTAATATTATTTACAATTATTATTAATTAGCATCAATTAGATTTAAAAAAATTAATTCTATTTCTTGCATTAATTTTGTAGAACTATTTTTTTTATGATTTTCATTAATGTTTCTCATTAAAATTAAATAAATTACTTTGAAATGATTTCTTTTAATTATCTATAATTAGTAATAATTAGTAATAATTTGTTATACAATTATAAAAAATAATGTTTAATGATGATAGTTGCTGATAATTTGTAATAATTAGTATTAATTAGTAATAATTAGTAATAATAAAAAATAATTAGTGATAATTAGTAATAATTATTTTTAAAAATTTGTCATAATTAGAGGTAATTTATAAAAATTTGTGGTAATTAGTAAAAATTAGTGGAAATTAGTAATAATTAGATGAAAATATTAATAATGAGTTGAAATTAGTAATAATTAGTGGTAATTAGTAATAATAGATTGTAATAAGTAATAATTAGAAAATAATGATATAAATTAGTAATAGATTGTTAAAAACTAATAAATATTAATGTTAATTAGTAATAATTAGTAATAATTACTAATAATAAGAAAAAATTAGATAAAATCATTTATAATTTAAAAAAATTATTAATAATTACAAAAAGTGATAATTAGATACAATTAGAAACAATTAGCAGTAGTTTGCAATAATTAGCAATAATTATCCATAATTAGTAATAATTAGCAATAATTAGTGTTAATTCTCTATAATTAGGAATAACTAGTAATAATTAGTTACAAATAACAATAATTAGTGTTAAATAGTCATATTAGTGTTAATTAGTCATAATTAGAATTAAAAATTGTTAATTAGTCATAGTTAGCAATAATTAGTAATAATTAGAAATAATTAGAATAATTTGTCCTAATTTTCAATAATTAGTAATAATTAAAATAACTAGGAATAATTAGCATTAATTATCAATAATTAGAAATAATTAGCAATAATAACTAATAATTCAGAATAGTTAGAATAATTAGAATTAATTTGGAACAATTAGCAATAAGTAGCAATAATTAGGAAGAATTAAGAATATCTACTAAAAATTGGGAACAATTAGCAATAAATAGAAATAATTTGGAATAATTAGTAATAAATAGAAATAATTTGGAATAGTTAGCAATAATTACGAGTAATTAAGAATGATTAGGAATAATTAAGAATAATTAGAAATAATTAGGAATAATTAGTCATAATTAGCAATAATTAGGAATAACAATAAATAATTAGCATTAATTAAGAAGAATTAGCAATAATTTGAAATAATTATCAATAATTAGTATTAATTAGGAATAATTCAGAATAATTAGAAATAATTAGCAATAATTAGCAATAACTAGTAATAATTAGTAAAAAATAAGAATAATTAGAAATAATTTGAAATAATTATCAATAATTAGGTATAATTAGCAGTATTTAGAAATAATTATAAGTAATTGGGAATAATTAGGAATAATTAGAAATAATTGGGAATAATTAGCAATAATTAGAAATAATTAAAAATAATTAGGAATAAATTGCAAAAATTAATAATAATTAGAAATAATTTGTAATAAATAGAAATAATTAGGAATAATTAGAAATAATTAGCAATAATTTGGAATAGTTAGTGATAATTAGGAATAATTTGTAATAATTATAAATAATTAGAAATAATTAGAAATATTTGGCAGGATTTAGCAACATTTAGAAATAATTATCAATAATTAAAAATAATTCAAAATAATTAGCAATAATTAGAAATAATTTTGAATAATTATGTATAATTAGAATTTTTTTCAATAATTAGCAATAATTGGAAATAATTAGAATTAATTAAAAGCAATCAGAAATAATTAGAAATAAATAGGAATAATTAGAAAAAAATTAGGAATAATTTGGAATTATTAGAAATAATTATCAATAATTATCAATAATTAGAAATAATTAGAAATATTTAACAATAATAAAGAATAATTTGAAATAATTATCAATAATTAGGAAAAATTAAAAACAATTAGAAATAATTAGAAATAATTATTAATAATTCATAAGAATTCTGAATAATTAGGAATAGTTAGGAATAATTATCAATTGTTTTCTTTTTTGGATCATGTTTTTCTTATATTAAATTAATCATGAAAAAATAAATTATTATTTATGTTTTAGAGAAATATAGAACAAGGAAGTCGACAATATTCATTATTAGATGATCACGCTTGGATAAATCATCAATGGAATCAAAACAACTCTAGTATAAATCTGGTATATATTAATGGTATTGAAACATTTTTCTCATTTGTATCATCAAAACTAGAATTTTTTTCACAGTGGAAAATTGAGTGGCCATGTAAGAAATTTGATTTGAATAGGTTTGATGCATTTGAAAACACTGGGGGCCATCTATTGTATTTTGGTTTTGAAATAGATTATGTTTTTTTGTATCAACACGGTGAATGCAGTTCCAAAGAAGATACTAATAATTTGGATCCAAATCCAATATAGTTTCAAAATTTATTACATGATGTGGAAGGTCTTTCTATTCAAAAAACTGTAACTCATGATGATGTTGATTTTGCTTCTAAGTTGGATCCATCTAACTTTTACGAGTTATTGTGGTTTGTTAAGGATTTCTTATATCTTGGTTACAAGATAAGAAAATTTGAAGAGGATTAAAAATTCAAGGCTATTAAATCAGATAATGGAATGTCAAATAGATGTTTTGATAAGATATTCACTTTAGTTAAAACACTATTACCTGAAAGAAATATATTGCCTATAAATTTCTTTGAGAGAGAGAGACTGGTTCTTAATTTGGTTCTCATTTATCATAAGATTCATTCATGTTATACTGATTTAATATTAAATTATGATGAAAATGAGTCATTAAATAGTTTCCTACTCTAAATGTGTAACACCCCATGATTTCATAGTTTGTTATCTCATTAAATAAATTCAATAGCTTTCACTATACGCAACACCGAGTTTGAGCGGACCACAACTTACTAAACTAACCGTTCAAAAAGAAGTTATGAAATTTATTATCTTAATTTTTAATTCTATATACTCTATATAATTTTAACATCCATATAATGTGTTTCTTATATATAATATAAGAACAAATTCATTTTTTTAAGATAAAATAAGCATTTTAAAAAAAATGCAATTTTACCGCCTTTAAATAGAGAAACGTTTTTAAAACCAATATTTGACACTTTTATATTTTCAATTTAATGAAATTAAATTCTTCTTTAGAAGTTTGACATAAAAATTTAGTTTGGATAAATTTTTGGTACTTTTATGAAAACATTCATATATTGACGAATAGTGAAAAATACTATGTTTTAATTAAAAAAACATTTTTAATTGAAATAATTTATAGTGTTAAATTATGAATTTGAATGGTTTTGAAGTGTAATTAAATTATATTTTTATTATTTAATACAATTTAGGTCATTATACGTAATTTCACATTTAAATTTGACATAAACACATGTCAATCTTTTGATAGTTTTTACTTTTTAAAAACCCACTTTTGGGTTTGGACAGCGGGAATTAATTTTTAATTAATAAAAGAAACATATATGGTTTTAATTTGGTAAAATATACTTCATTTTTTGATTCATAATATCAAAATTATCTTAGGGTAAATTTTTGGTGTTTTTCTTAAAACTTTCAATATTTGATTAATAGTGAAAAAACACTACGTTATTATTTAAAACAGAAATTTTATTTAAATAATTAGTTATTTTATTTTAGTTTTTTTAAGTAAAAATAGATATATAATACCTATATAAGTTCAACGTAATTCATTGTAGTCATTTTATAAAAAATTTAGATATATAAAATTTTATCGAACTTTGTACCGTCTTTTACCCACCTCCTAGGAGCATTTGTAAATGAGCATAAAACATAATTTTACAACATCTGTGAGTTGAATTTAAAAAATCCATGAAACTTGATTAACATTAGTAAGTTAAATTTTGTTCAATAAGTTCAGAATAATTTTTGGTGAATAGTAACTTTTGACTTTTATTTACCACGGTTAAAAGTAAATAGGGTAATTAAGGGTAAAAATGATATCATAATTATCCTAGCACATGTCCTAATTCTATTTCATAATTATAGTTCGACCAAAAAAACTTTAGGAATAAAATATGACCCCCTTTGGTCTATATGGATAAAATTAGGACATTTATTATTATTTTATTTAAAGAAGAGTTAAAAGAGTTAAATTCAATGTTTAATAACTAAACCATTTTTAATATAGGGTTATACATAATATAAATTCAACTATAAATATTAATTATAAATAAAAATAAATTTCATACATAATTTTATTTTATTTATAATTTTTATACATTAAATAATTTAATTTATTTATGACATAATGGTGATACAGTAATTACCTTATTAATGAAAGATTAAAATAATTCCTATAATAACTATCCAAATAAATGTAAATTGAGACTTCTGATGAATTAAATTAATTTTATAGGTTAATATTACATATTATGGTTGGTTAAATAAATTTTATTCAATTTTATAAATTTTTTATGGCTTTCAAAAAAATAAAATACTAAATAGTGTCAAAATTGACATAATTGAGTTTTTAAAACAAATATTATATGATTAATTGATATAATATACCTAAAAATATTAGGTTCGGACAAAGGTATTATATAAGGTTATATATATTAATAATGAACCACTTAGGGATTCTCTTGGATTGTTATTGTAAGTTTATTAACTATATAATATAAAATTACAAAGAGACATGGTAAATGTCAAACTATTTAACTAAGAGTTAAATCTAAAAGACATGGTTAATATACTAACCTAAACTTGTATAAAACCTATTTGTTGACAGGTTGTAGACTCATACCCACATTATGATTTAAATAATTCATTTTGGAGACATTATAAACCGAAAATTATTTTATTATTAAATAATATTTCAAGCTTTTCCTAAAGTGACCCTCACCTCTCTTATAAAAGGTCACTTCCCCTTCTCTTAATTTGACACCTCCAAATCCTTTTTAATCCACCAAACCCTGCCCAAATATCCTTCAAAATTTCATCCCTTCATCCTAGAGGCTTTATTTTGGCTAGAAAGCCAGCCTAAGGAGCCCTTTTGATCAAATCAAAAGGAAGAACCCGAAGAAGAGGTAGATATTTCATCACCTCATTCAAGTTCTTTTCTTCTTCCACTTCCTCTTTATTTGTTGTTTTCATTATAAAATAATAAATTCATTATCTTATATATAATGTGATGTTATTATAAAAATGGTATAACCATATTCATTATTCTATCAATCCTATAAATGACAAAGTCACCATATGTGCGTACGTACGGATTACCGTCTCCATGTCGTGGTGTAGTTTGTTATTCAAACACTTAATTATTTGGATGGGTATAATAATGAGTATAATTGATGTAAATAATAAATATAACATGTTAATGATTCTTTATACATGATATAACATCCAATTACATTCTATTTTTCCATCAATATAATGATAGTATCGCTCGTGCGTGCGTACGGATTACCGTCTCCACGACGCGATGAGATTCATTTCCTCGTTCACCATTCAACAATGATTATAAAATATATATATCATTAATAAGTATGTAATATATAACATAATAATGATACTATATATATATGTATTTATTTACTTACATATATCTTATTCACTTAGTTCCGTTCAATACGATATGAAAATGGAAATAGTGTTTATGCGTACGTACGACCTACCGTCTCCAAAAATGGTGTTTTACATTTAATATATCTATCTATAATACAAATTTATATTCTGTATATATATGTTATATACATAATGTTTTATATTCTTTAAGTATTCAAATCATGATCTTGGTGATACGATCATGAATAAAAAGTTAAAACACATACGATAAAGAAAGTGATTATTACACGAAATGTTAATTTAACATGAAAATCATTATTAAATGGATAGTATAATGTCATAAATGAATCTCTTATGATATAATAAAAATTAATATGATTATTTTATAATTTAATAACATACTATGGTCATTATACAGGAGGTTAAACATACCCTCGACCAAAGGAAAGTGCAAGTTAAGGGTTAATTTCACAATCTCCTTATTATCTGAGGTTGTCTTTATGTAAGTATCTACTAGGACATATTTTTTATATTTTTCCGTGTTTCATAAACGATTTGAAAAAGGGATTCTTTTTAAGATAATTTTTTACTAAAACATCATTTTAAATATTTTAACTATTTATTCTTCTAAACCTTTCTCAATAAAGTCCATGTGTTCAAAATGGTTTTAAGGATTTATTTATATGGACATGGATGTTTTAAAATGTTAATTCATTTCAAAATATTCAAATTGGTATTGGAAACTTTGATTCCAAAATATATTTAAATTTCTTCCTTTCTAAATTGTGTAAATTTTAAATGTTTTCATGAAAAAGGGATATTTCTCTCAAAGAGTTTTACAACTCATTTTTATCTATGTCTATATCCTTTGGTGGATTTTCAACATGTTTGAAGTTAATTTATTATGATACAAATATTCCATATTGTATTGAAGGTTTTGTGATATGTTTGACTATGGATGTGTTATTTTTATACCATTCATGATTTATAGATAAAGTATTGAAATTTTATATACTAGTTTTAATACTATTGTTTATATTATGATTCGACCTTTTCATATGAAGAATGTATTGGACATAGTAAGTGAATGGTGGAACCTGCTATAGATCGTTGATGCATCAGTGGGTGTCATGATACAATTAGATGTGAAATTTGTTGAGGCCTTTCCCAATTTGATATATGGGTTTGGCCGAGGCCTTAATCATTTTTAGACATCCTGGACGAGGCCATGAAAAATTGTTTTAGAATGTATGGCATTATACATTCCCTCATTATGAAAATAATATCGATGGTTCATGTGGTTATTCAACTAGTAGAATACCCATAACTATGTTTTATTATGTCATTATTTACTCATATCATATTCCTGCCATAAAGTGTTCATGATTATTATTTGTAAATGCATGTGTTTTCAATTATTCACTATTCCTATTATTCCTGTTATCTTCTACTAAATTGTTGATCCTTACTGAGCATCTGAGCTCACCCCTTTCTTATGTTTTATTTCCCCAGGATTTCCAAGAAGTGTATTATGACTGAACTGCTGGGATAGTCTAAGCGATATGAATGTTGTCAAGGGAGACAATGTTGTTTTTGTTATTCATTTTATAATGTAATGTAACATTCATGTATGTAATCTATTTCCAAGACTTCTAAACTGATCGGTCTTTTGTGACATTATTTACTTGTGTCATGCCAATTTATTAAATTAATGCACCAACTCTGGGCTTCGGGGTTGGGGCGTTACAGTTGGTATCAGAGGAAGTTCAGTACAAACCATGGAAACTAGATTTAGAAAAACTCTAATTAGAGCAAATTACCCTAAGATAGACTTGGAGGATTATTATAGAAGAACATCATAGATTTTTTGTAATGTAGAGATTTTTTGAATTTTCCAAAAAATACATCCCTTTCTAGATATGAGTAGGTAGAGCCAGCTCTGGCACAGATTTAACTAGGAGTGAAAACTCCAACAAGGAATTTCAGGCTTGACCTGGGGTATCCTGGTCATGAAAATAGTCCTTGCTGCACTCTTGGTTATGACACTCTTGAGGGATATGCTTAGGATAATTCACATTTTCTGTACAAGCCATTATGAAAAATTTAGTAGTAAATACTTCCTCAAAGAAAACTTTTTATGATTATAGATTATATACATAATATTTTGAATTTATATTAGGTATTTTACAAATTTGGAATTATGCATTGTCTAACATAGTGTATGCCATTTTTTTAAATGGCGCCTATTAGAAGGAATGATAATTCCACTAATACACATGATCGAAAGATTAAGAAGGATCATATATTTCATGGTAATAATCCAACATTTAAAAGGGAAATAGTCTCCCACGTATTCTCATCATATGAAGAAATATTATCATGTGTTAATAAGATATATAATGAATTCTCTGATTCCTATGGCTTTGAAGGGAAGCAAGAGAAGAAAAGGATGGAAGATAGAATGATGGATAAAGGGAAGAGGGGAAAGATTGATTTTCCCATATGTGATAACTGTGGAAATAATCACCTTGGTAAATTATTGAAGGGAATGAGAGTTTGTTATAAGTGTGGAGAAAAAGGACACCAAGTACGTGATTTCAAGGGTAAGAAAAAGGTTTAAAATGTACAATGCTTCTTATGCAAGGAGTTGGGACACTACACAATGCAATGTCCAAATCATCAGAGTATACCCCAAATTCTTCTATTAGATAATAATAAAGTTATGATACTACCGAAGATGTAGAGGAATGATTAGATTTATTATTCTATTATTAAATTATTGGATCATTTGAGTATTGTATTAATGATGTACATTTTATAATAATTACAGAGTATAAAAGGATTGTACTAAAATACTATTTCATTAATGACTTGAGATTTTATGGAACCAATAAAAGTGACTCAATAGCAGGTTATTTTTTTTGGAAAATATACCATTGAGAGAAAGATAAACCATAATATGGTTCTGATACTGAGGTAGTGATTTTGGAATAATATATGATTGATTGGGATAAATTATATTGGATATTCTTGACTATCTTGAAACTGATTAATGATTTGTATATTCCATCATTGTTGGAGTTTACAACATTTTTGGATAGAAGGGGTATATCAATTATTCTATAAATAATAAGGGAGCATGAATGTAATAAATAATGTTTTATGGTAATTTAGGGTGTTATAGTGTTTTAAAATAATAAATGATGAAGGTATTCACATGTTATAAATGGAAAAAAGGATCTTCATTGTGTTTACCTTCCTAATAAATTTTGGACTGTGAGTTTGGACAGAAGTATTTTGGATAATTCTAAAGGTTGGAATCGATTAATATTGACATTGGATACTATTATTATGGTTAAATCATTTCTTGAGATTATTTTTGGATTGCAATGAAAAGGAAATCCTAGAGGTCGGGCGACAACCAGACGCGTTCGGCAAGGCGTGAGACTTGAACCCGCAACCAAAGGGATACAAGGGTGGATCTCCTACCACTGGCATACGTGATGTCATGGATTTTATAATGTTGTTTTTTTAAATATTCTGACAAATGAATTATAAATTCATTATTTTTTTAACCATATACACTATGGATAAATAGAATAGTTTTGAATTCTATTATCTTTTGGAGTGAAAGATTAGTTTGTGGTAGGAATTAGTTAAAGGATGAAACTCTACATGTTAGAATATATTTTTTCTCTTATTCTATTAATAAATTAATAATTTAACTTTATTTAAGCAATATTAAAACAAAAAATTTGTTATCCTAATACTTTACGTTCAGATAACAATATTTTAAATCATCATAGATTGATGGATTTTAGGCCCTCAATTTCACACTTGTTTGTGATTTATGACATCAATCACTCCCTATAAATATTTACGTCTTTCCTCAAATTATGTGTCTCTAATTTCCACCAATGTTCTCTTAGTTGAGATCATAATTTGGTGGTGACTTTTTCATTTCCCTTTCCCTCTTATCAAGACTAAATTTTTTTTAACCCAATTTCCGATATGGGTTTTCCACAAAAGGTATTTTTCTATTTTTAACCATTTATTTTCAAATAATAATTTCAAATTTCCAGGATGCAATTTATTGAAGTATGGTAGAATGTAACTCCCCATTATTTCATAGTAAGTTATCTCATTAAAGTAATTCAATAGTTTGCACTACACACAACACCGTGTTCGAGTGCACAAAAACTTACTAAACTAATTGTCCAAAAAGAGGTTATGAATACTATTAACTGCATTTTGAATCCTATATACTATATATATATTTAACATCTATATTATGTGTTTATTAGACATAATATAGGAACAAATTTATTTTTTTCAGATAAAAGAATTATTTTTCAAAAAATGAAATTTTACCACCTTTTAATGAAGAACCCTTTTTAAAACAAATATTTGACACTTTTATCTATTAAATTTAATGAAATTAAATTATTATTTAGAATCAGGAGATAAAAATTTAGTTTGGATACATTTTTGGTACTTTTATGATAACTTTCATATTTTGACGAATAGTGAAAAGTAATATGTTTTAATTAAAATCAACTTTTTTAATCCAAATAATTTATAGTGTTAAATAATTCATTTGAAAGGTTTTTAAGTATAATTAGAATATATTTTTATCATTTAATACAATTTAGGTCTTTATAATTAATTTCACATTTAAATTGACATAAACACATGTCAATATTTTGATATTTTTTACTTTTTAAAAACCCACTTTTTGGGTTTGACAGAGGGAACTAATTTTAAATTAATAAATGTAAATTCTATGTTTTCAATATGGTATAATAGAATTTATTTTTGAATTAAGAATATCAAAATTATCTTAGGGTAAATGTTTGGTATTTTCTGAAAACTTTCAATTTTTGATGAATAGTGAAAAACACTACATTATTATTTTAAACCGAAATTTTATTTATATAATTAGTTATTTTATTTTATTTTATTTTAAGTCAAAATAGATATATAATACCTATATAAGTTCAATATAATTCATTGGATTTATTTTATAATAAGTTTAAATATATAAAATTTTATCAAACATTTTACCGTCTTTTACGCACCTCCTAGGAGCATTTGAAAATCTACATAAAACATAACTTTACCACTTATGTGAGTTGAATTTAAAAAATCCAAGAGACATGGTTAATATTATCATGTAAAAGGTGGTTCAATAAGATAAAAATGATTTTCAGTGAATAGTAACTTTTGACTTTTATTTACCACGGTTAAAAGTAAATAGGGTAATTAAGAGTAAAAATGATATCATAATTACCATAACACGTGTCCTAATTATATTGGTTAAGTATAATTCAACCATAAACAACCTTAGGAATAAAATATTACCCTACTTGGTCCACATGGATAATATTAGGACATTAATTATTATATTATTTAAAGAAAAGTTAAAATAGTTAAATTCAATGTTTAATAACTAAACAATTTTTAATATAGGTTTATACATAAGATAAATTTACCAATAAATATTCATTAGAAATCAAAAAAAAATCCTACATAATGGTATTTTATTTATAATTTTTAGACATTAAATAATTTAATTTATTTATGACACAATGATGATACAGTAATTACATAATTAATGAGAGATTAAAATAATTGGTATTATAAATATCCAAATAAATGTAAATTGAGACTTCTTGATGAATTAGAATAATTTTATAGGTTAATATGACATTTTATTGTTGGTTAAATAATTTTTATTCAATGTGATAATGTTTTTATGGCTTTCGAAAAAATCAAATACCAAATTGGTTGAAAATTGACATAATTGAGTTTTTAAAAAAAATATTATGTTATTAATTGATATAATATACCTAAAAAATTTAATTTCGGACAAAATACATATATAAGGTTATATATATTAATAATTAACCACATGGGGTTCTCTTGGCTTGTTATAGTAAGTTTATTAACCATATAATATAAAAATACAAAGAGACATGGTAAATGTCATACTAATTAACTAAGAGTTAAATCTAAAAGATATTGTTAATATGATGAACTAAACCTGTCTAAAACCAATTTGTTGAGAGGTTTTCAACCCATCCCCACATTATCCTTTAAATAATTTATTTTTTATCCATTAGAAACTGAATATTATTTTGTTATAGAATAATATTTCAAGCTTATTGGTCGGAGTGGATACTCAAGAGGGGGGTGAATTGAGTTCCAATTAAAATTTCGGTTAAAAAATTTTAGGATTAAAATCCCCCAAATTAAAGAAGCCAAGTTAATCAAGGCAGTAGAGATATAAGTGATTTTTTATTCAACAGGTTTCTCAAAGGTTGATTAATCCTCAGTTGAATCAGTGTGAGTACTAATTCAACTTTTGAAACAAGTTTACTAAAAGAATCACATATACACACTAACAAAAACCAACTATCAGAGTGAATGTAAAACCAGATTTCTGTCTTTGAAAATATAAGCAGCGGATAAATGTAAAATAGAGTACTTGAAAGTTGAACACAACAACTTAAACAAGAGGTTCAGTCTTAATCCAAGACCTAATCCTCTCCACTTGGTGATCACCTGCCACAAAGAAGTTATATTAAAAATGATACACAGCTTGTATCAGGCATTACAACAGTTTTCACAAATTGTCCAAGTTTGGAAACCTCTACCACAGTTCTATATTGGAAAATAAACTACCAGGCCACACTAGGATTCTTCCATAGTTATTCATGGGAAACAAATGTAATGATAGTTTGCTATGGGAATTTTCAGTATCCCTCAGTTCAAGAACAAGAGTCAGTGTGTGTAAGACAGACACACTGCTCACAAATGTAAAATACTTAAACACAATAGAGCTAAAGATATTAGGTATAAGTTTAGAATGATCTATGTGTTGGTAGATCAGCTCTGGACTCCTTTTAATGAAGGAAATGAAGTTTTTGGTCCTTCTCTGCAAGTTGCCTCTAAAATTTAGTGTCGTAACTTCCAGGTTCTGACTTATAGATGTAGAGATGATCAGCTTCTTGGGTCAGATGCTCTTTATAGCACACCACCACAGATTTGAAAATGTTCTTACAATAGATATTTGTGAAGCTCTAAGATCTTCAGAATGATTGCTCGAGTTCTTTATCTTGCTTGGTATATCAGGTAATATATATGTCTCCATTGTGTGTATTTAAATATCTTGATGTCTGTCTTTTTTATCCTTATTCCATTTCACCTTTTTAATCATCTGATTCAGCAAGGGCCAACAAGAGAAATGATTCAACCACGTGTGGTCTTCCTCGTACCTAGTACTGTTTCTTAATATGCCTGCAAATATCATTAAATAATGTTAGGCGCATTAAATTTTCCAAACAAGACCTTATGATAGTATTAAGAAAATTTGTAATGTAAATAATATGTTATCATTACACTAGTAGTAGATGCATGTCACATGGTAGACTTCAATAGTAGGCTCTTCAACAGTGGACTTCATCGGTAGGCTCAATAGTATACCTTTAACAGTAGGATTCAGTCAGTAAGCTTGATCAGTGGTAGACTTCAATTAGTAAGCTTCTAACAGTAGCTTTGTAACATCAAACTACTTCAACAATGACATTTTCCATTGGTAGACTATCCCAACAGTTGACTTCATCAATGGTGGAGTTTGTATATCAGCAGACTTCCACTAACAGTAGACTTGAACAACAATGGACTACATCGATAGTAGGAGTTGTCTAGCGGTAGCCTTCTACTAACGGTAGCCATGTTCAGCGGTAGACTTGAACTGTGAAGCTCTTAACAGAAGACTTGAGAAAGAGTCTGAAAATGGACTTATAATAGAAGACTTGTCATAGAAGTGACCTATAATGGTGACTCTTTGTCTGCAAGCTTTTATAAGTAGATCAACAGTAGACTTGTGACAGTGAACTCATACCGGTAGCTTCCAACACTGACTGTAGATCTTCAACAGGGAGCTATAATGGTGAAATTGAACAGAAGGGTCTTACCAGTAGCCTTTAACAGTGAACTTATACTTAGAGAAATGTAAACTGTAACGTGATGCAACAAAGTCATGAGACTAAAAAATATAGATTGTTCAGGATAAATAATATAAATACAGTTTAAAAAGGAATATAAAATGACTTAATATATCATGATCAGTATTTAAACATGATTTGGATTATTAAAATAGGTGTGTCCAACAATATCCCCCTTTTTGATAATCACAAATTATGCCAGTGTGTATTAATTATAGGTATCACCGATAAGCATATAATACAGTTACTAAATAGAGATTAAAAGGGAACATTAGTTCAGTTGTGCTTTCTCAAGTATCAGAGATTAATAAGATTGTAAAATCAGAGGATATTGGTACATGGTATCATAGAGAAAAGCAGAAAGGCTCCATTAGAGAGTAATAAAATCACAGGATCATATTAGTATTAGCACATCATTTCTCCCCCTTTGTGATTAGCAAAAAGAAACACAAATATAGAATATAGAAAATGCTCGTATTAATGGAAGTACATTATATGAACCAAAAAGAATACACATTATCTATCAAAAGACATAAAAAAACAATCCACATCATCCTCAGGCAAGTGTTATTTCCGTTTGGAAGAAGAAGATGGGGGGTGTGCTGGTGGATAAGCAGGTTTAGGAATTGCTGCAGGAATGACTGGAGGGGCAGCAACAGAAGCTCCTGTGTGTCTGCAGTGGGTAGATATCTGAGGTACCAGTGGAGTAAGGCTTATGATGGCCTCAGCAAGAGACATCATGGAAGAAAAACTGGGTTGGGATGCAGGTAAGGTAGGAGGGATTATGACAGGGGTACATTCCACATGGATAAAGGGTAGGAGAAGGTTTCTGAATTCCATAATAATTCATCCTCCTCTTTCCATAGCCGAGATGAAATCATACCTTTTCACAATAAATTTCTCTAAGGCTGGAGTCAACTGGACCAGCTGAGTGACTTGTTCCTTGAAGGCTCTGGTGACTGGTGGAATCTTGAGGTTTTCCAACAAAAGCTTGAAATGAGCATCCATCTAGTGCTTGGAGTAAATCCTTTTATAATAGTAATTAATATGTTCCTTTATACTCTTCTGGTCCTGGGTAGCCTCTGTCATGAAGTCACTAACTAACTTATAAACATCTTTGGTAGTGGTGATAATATGAGTCATATATTGAGAGTCAGGTGCACTGACACTAGAAATATTTTCTAAATCTTCACTAACCACTGTCCTGAATGCTGACAAGTCCACAGGTGGTGCAGTGGAGGTTGAAGCAGAGGCTGAGGAAGCCAAAGGTGTTATAGTGAAAGCAATAGTTTCCTGAAAAGACTTGGTCAACCCACTGATTAGCTTCTTCACATCATCATCTTGTCCCTTCACATGAGCTTTCATGGAATCCTTAAAACTTTCAAACACTGCAACCATCTGTTTCACCACACTTTTGATATAGTGAATGTCTTTGTTTGATTGGCCCCTAGAGGCCATTAGAGAAGTCAGCCTCACCACTAACTGTCTTAGAAGTTCCACATATTAAGACACATCCTTGAGTTGATTCGGGCATCAAGATACTTCTTGGGATAAACTGGCTTGAATGGAATGTTGAACTCTATCCATCTCAGAGGCAGTCAGCTATTGAATTAAGGCCATTGCCTTTTCCATTTCATAGGCCCTGTTATCAAACATCTAGTGCAGATCTGTTTTTAGTGATTCCAGATCATCCTTAGTGACAAGGTTCTCATGAAGGACAACCATTGGAGGCACTGTAGAAGGCTCTAAAACTGCAGGTACAGGGTGTCTTTTTCTTGACATATCACAATCAGAATCATCATAATCTAGCCTGAGTACCAAGTATCCAGGGTCTTCTGACCATTATTCAATGTCATGAAGAACAGATATAGAACCAAGATTATCCCCCTCACTTGGAGCTTTCTTTTGACTATTCTTCTTTGCTGGTTCTGCTCTAGGTAATTCCACAACCTCCTTTTCAACTATAGCAGACTCAACCTCTGTCTGATCCATTGGTTCACCAGTGGGGTGAGTCACATCCTCCACTGAGTCATCAATGACCTCTATTTTAATGGCAGTAGATGCCACTTTTTCCTCTTGGTCAGACACTGTCCCATATATAATACCTATCAGAGGGCTCAAACTGAGCTCCTCTTCTTCACTTTCCTCATCACCAGCTTCAGCAACAGAAGCCTTGTTTCCTTCATCTTTATCACCAGCCTCCTTTACCTCATGATCAAAATGATCTGACTCAGTAGCCTAATCCTCTTCAGAGGTGTCTCTAATAATATTCTGAGATACTTCTTCTTCTTCACTGGTCTCAGTATCATTGTCCCTTAGAACATTCTCTCTTCTTGGCAGTTCTTTTGAAGGGCTAGGTGCTCCGAACACTACTGTCCTAACAGTATTGTCAGGTAAATCAGGATCACTCCCATAATCAATGGGAGTGTTCTCTCTTTCAGGTTCCACTGCTCCTTCAATTTACTCCTCATCATCTGAATAAGCTGGTTCTGGCTCATTAGGCTTCAGGCCTAGATCTCTCTTGTCTTTTTGCCTAGTTGGGTGAGTAGAAGGGTCAAACTTTTCATACACTTTTCATTCATCATTTACCCATTCCTTCTTCCAGGTATTCCAACCGATTTTCATGTATTTTCAAATAACCTTGGAGATACAAACATTGTTCTTAGCCACTATCATCTCTTATTTATTTCTAGCCACACCCTTTACCTTTATCATTACTGAGATTAGCTTGGCATGGAATAGGGTATTGGAATTTTAGCTTGCCTCAGTCATATCCTCCAATTGTGCCATCAGTAACTTACATAGGTTGATTTTCTCCCCATGCATTAGTAAGCACATAAGTAATATGTCCTAATACTTCAACACTGAAAAATCCCCTCTCCTAGGACTAATCACATGCTGAATGAATTTAAACAATAGCTAGTCTTCTCCATTCATCTCAACTGCAATGATCTTCCTCGATTTTCCATTCCCTTTTAGCTCTTCCAGAGCTTTTTCATACCAAAAAATCTCACTGTCTGGAGGAGCCACTCTATAATAGTATTAACAAACTCCTTCATGGGGAACTCTCAAACAAGAAACCCACTCAGCAGATGAAAAACTGACTTCATTGCCATTGACTCTTGATAACAGCCTATGCACATCATCTTCCTCTTCAAACTTCAGGTACTCATATAATTCCTTCACAAGCTTCAGGTAGTATGAAACATTGTTGTTGGAAAATCATTTGGTCCATCCTTGGGCTTCTAGTGCTTCCAGTACTAATGACTTGCTCGACAACAGTCATTCCTCACTTAGATACTTTTTATCCACGATTTCTCTCTTTTTCAGATGCGGGTTGATAGGTCCCGTTGGGGTACTACTGGTGCCACTGGAATTGGCTCGAGTCCTCTTTGGCCTTGGCGCATCCTCATTGATAGTCAGCGGTAGCTTGGTTCTAGCCATAGAGATTGAAAAGAGGTTTGATAGTTCAAATGGAGAGTTAGGGTTTAGAGATTTAGAGAGTGAGGGTTCGATATTGAGGAAGAAAGTGGATTGAAATATGTTCGTAGATTTAGTTTTATCATTTAGGGATAAATAAAATAGAAATAATGAATAGGAATAAAATGGTTTAGATTCCCACATAAAATAAATGGTAAAAATCAAACAGCGAGGTATCCAACAGTGAGGTTCCTAACAGTGAGGTTCAAACGGCGAAGTATAATAGTGTGGTCCAACGGTGAGGCGTAATAGTGAGGTCCAATGGTGAGGTGTAATAGTGAGGTCCAACAGTGAGGTGTAACATTGAGGTCTAATGGTGAGGTGTAACAGTGAGGTGCCTATAAGTGAGGTTTGACTATGAGGTTTCCTATACTAAAATTAATCATACCTAACTCCTTTTTTATGCAATTTAACCTCTCATAATTCAAAGGCTTTGTGAATATATCATCCAATTGATGTTCAGTGGAAATGAATTAAATAGTGATATCATCGTTTTGATAATGATCCCTCAAAAAGTGATGTCTCACATCAATATGCTTTGTCCTAGCATGAGATATTGGATTTTTGGAAATGTTAATAGCACTTGTATTGTCTCACTTTATAGAGACATGTTTGAATTGATATCCATATTCTAGTAAAGTGTGTTTCATCCATAGAATTTGAGCACAACAACTACCCATAGCTATGTATTCAGCTTCGGCAGTGGATAATGAAACAAAATTCAGTTTCATACTACACCATTATACAAGTGACTTGCCTAAAATGTGACATGTCACAGGGGTGCTTTTTCTATATAACTTGCAACCGGAAAAATCAGAATCAGAATAACTTAACAAATCAAATGATTGTCCTTTTGGATAAAATAGTCCTAAGTTAGGAGTATATTTAAGATATTTAAAAATTATTTTTACAGAAGTTAAATGAGAATCTTTTGAATTGGCTTGAAAGCGAGAACACATACATACACTAAACATAATATCAGGTCTGCTAGCTGTAAGATAGAGTAGACTCCCTATCATACCTCTGTAGTTGGTTTGATCCACTGGTTCTCCAGCTTCATCAGCACCCAACTTACAAGTGGTACTCATAGGTGTGTCACTACCTTTACTACCATCCAAAGTAAAACTTTTTAAAATATCCTTAATATATTTACTTTGATTCAAAACAATTCCATTTTTATTTTGAAAGATTTGAAATCCAAGGAAAAATTTGAGTTCTCCCATTAAACTCATTTTAAACTCATTATGCATCATTTTTGAAAAATCAATACATAATGAATTTTTAGAAGATCCAAAAATAATATCATCCACATAAATTTGTACTATCAAAAAATCTTTTGAAATCCTTTTAATAAAAATAGTAGGATAAGCTATCCCATTGGTAAAACCTTTTGAAATAAGAAAAGAGCTGAGCCTAGCATACCATGCTCTTGGAGCTTGTTTTAAACCATATAAGGCTTTAAAATGTTTAAAAACATGATTTGAAAAATGGGGATTTGTAAAATTAGGAGGTTGTTCAAAAAACACATCTTCAACTATATAACCATTTAGAAAAGCACTTTTAACATCTATTTGATAATGTTTAAAATTAAGATGAGTTGTATAAGCAAGTAGTATCCTAATGGCTTCTAATATAGATATAGGTGAAAATGTATCCTCATAGTCTATTCCTTCCTCTTGACTATATCCTTGTGAAACTAACTTAGCCTTATTTCTAACAATATTTCCAGACTCATCAACTTTGTTCCTAAACACCCATTTAGTTCCTATTGTCAAGGTGTCCGTAGGTCCTTCCACTAATTCCCAGACTTTGTTCCTTTCAAACTGATTAAATTCTTCTTGCATATCCATTACCCAAAATTAATCATTGATAGAATCATTAATATTTTTGGGTTCAAGTTGTGCAAGAAAAGATTGATGTTTGACCTGGTTTCTTAGAGAATCTCTTGTTTGTGTTCCTCTATTTAAATCACCTACCACAACATCTAGAAGACGATTCTTAAGAGTCATAAGGCCTCTAGGAAGGGTTGAACTAGATTCCTCATTGTTGTCTGTTGGATCAGAATCAGCAGGTGCAGATTCTAGAAAGTTCCCAGAACAGGATATTTTTACAGGGGATTCACTATCTTTATCATTAAGGTTCATAATTGACATATCTTTCTCAAGATGTTCAAGAGAGTTTTTAGGATCATGTGGATCAGTCTCATCGAATTTGACATGAACTGATTCTTCCACACATTTTGTTTTCTTCTTAAACACTATATAGGCTTTACTTGAGATAGAATAACCCAGGAAAATTTCTTCATCACTTTTGGGAGAAAATATTTCAATATTATCTTTAGTATTAAGAATAAAGACTTTGCAACCAAAAACTCTAAAGTAATTAACCTTAGGCTTCCTATTGTTCCAAATATCATAAGGGGTATTCTTTAGAATAGGTCTAATTAAAACTCCATTGATGATATAACAAGCTATATTTACAGCTTCATCCCAGAAATAAACAAGTAAATCATACTCATTAAGTATAGTTCTAGAAATTTCTTGAAGGGTCCTGTTCCTTCTCTCAACAACTCCATTTTGTTGAGGTGTCCTAGGGGAAGAAAAGTAGTAAATATTTCCATTATGTGAGAAGTAAGATTCAAACTCATGATTTTCAAACTCACGGCCATGATCAATTCTCATGTTTTTTATTCTAAGTCCACTAATATTTTCTACAGACTTGGAATATTTGATAAAATAGGAACAAGCATCACTTTTGGGAGCTAGAAAGTATACCCAAGTATACCTAGAAAACTCATCTACAAGAACATAAACATTGTGCTTCCCATTTAAACTTGAAACTCTTGATGGTCTAAACAAATCCATGCGAACCAACTCAAGTGGTTGAGAAGTTGAAACTTATTTCTTTGGTTTGAAATAAACTTTGTGTTGTTTCCCTTTTGACAAGGATTACACACTTTGTCAAGTGGTAATTCTAATTTAGGTAAGTCTCTAACTAAACTTTTCTTAGATAGCTTCCTAAGTGGGTGCACATTGTAGTGTCCTAAACTTCTGTGCCACAACCAAAATTCTTTATGAAAAGCATTTAAGCAGGAAACATTCTGTTTGGCTAAGGAGTTTAGATCACCAGCATATACATTCTCATTTCTACATGCAGTGAAAACTAAATCATTTTTTGAGTTAAAAACATTGCATCCATCATTTTCAAACTTAACATTAAATCCATCATCACATAACTGAGATATTCTAAGTAAATTGTACTTTAATCCTTCAAGAAAATGTAATTTAGAAATTAATATTGTATTAGGGTTACCAATCTGGCCTAAGACGATGATTTTTCCTTTTGCATTATCACCAAAGGTGACATGCCCACCATTAACTTTAATTAGACTCTTGAAGAAAGAATAGTATCCTGTCATATGTCTTGAACATCCACTGTCCAAGTACCATAAGTTCTTACATGAACTCTTTAAACAACTTCCCTCAGATTTCTCTGTCATAAAGCATAGATTTGAATATTTGTTCTGTTCTGAGTCTGAAGCATCAGATCCACTTGAACTGTATTTTGAAGCACTCCAAGTTTCTTTAATATCCTTTTTATAACATTTTCCCTTTTCATCATATTTTCTTTTGAATTTCAACTTGGGGATATCAGCCTTCACATGACCTTTTCGTTTACATTCATAGCATACTATTTCACTTGTGTTCTCATTCCACTTCCTATCTTTATTCCATTGTCCTTTATGATCATACTTTCCTTTGAATTTTGACTTCCTAGAGAATTTCTTCTTTCGGTAGAACCTTTTAAATCTTCTGGGAAGTTTTTCCATCTCTTCATCACTGTCTGAATTTGAATCTTCACTTGTAGAACTGTCTATAGGTACTTGAAATTTTTCTTTGTCTTTGCTTTTTGAGGCAGAATTATTGAATTCTACTAACTTCTTTCTTGGTTATTCTTCTATTTATTGATTCACCTTAAGGTCTTCTTCATACATCATTAGTTTTCCAATTATCTCTTTTATTGGTAGCTTTTTGATGTCACATGATTCTCGGATTGATACAGAAGTGACTCTCCATCTGTCAGGTAGGCATCTATGCAGCATTATGATTTGGTCTTTGTTGTCCACGGGTTTCCCAAGCAGATTCCTGGTGTTTAGTATCTCATTAAACATGAGATACATTTCAGAGATAGATTCATCAGCTTTCATCTTAAAATTATCATATTAGATAGTATAGGTATTAAATCTCATTTCTTTAACATTGGTTGTTCCCTCACGAGAAACTGCCAAAGTATCCCAAATTTCATAAGTAATATTACAGGAAGATATTCTATTGAATTCTTCATCACCCAAAGAATAGTATAAGGCATTCATTGCATTAAAATTATTATTATAAGTAGTTTTAGTTACTTGAGACCATGTATCCCTAGCAGTAGCAGGTAATGCATGTTTTTCTTCAATTGTGTCCCAGATTTCAGGTCCTAAGATTTCAAGATACATTTTCATTTTCAATTTCCACTGACCATTTTATTACCATTAAAGAAAGATGGTTTGTTATTAGCAGCACCCTCAACTCAGTTATCCATAGAAAACTAAAAGGTTAAAGAACTGAAAATTTAGATATAACAGAAATTTTTAGATCTTTAAGATACCACAAAAATCATAGTTGAAAAGAAATTAAAAAGTTTTAAAATATGGTTTGATGGTATGAATAAAGAAAACCTCTGATACCAAATGTTGGCCAGATTGGATACACAAGAGGGGTGAATTGAGTTCCAATTAAAATTTCTGTTAAAAACTTTTAGGATTAAAATCCCCCAAATTAAATCAGCATAGTTAATTAAGGCAGTAGATATATAAGTGATTTATTGTTCAACATGTTTCTCAATGGTTGATTAATCCTCAGTTTAATCAGTGTGAGTACTAATTCAACTTTTGAAACAAGTTTACTAAAAGAATCACATATACACACTAAACAAAACTAACTATCAGAGTGAATGTAAAAACATATTTCTGTCTTTGAAAATATATGCAGCAGATAAATGTAAAATAGAGTACTTGAAAGTTGAACACAAAAATTTAAACAAGAGGTTTAGTCTTAAGACATGACCTAATCCTCTCCACTTGGTGATCACCTGCCATTGACCAGTTATATTAAAAATGATACACATCCTGTATCGGTATTTACAACAGTTTTCACAAACTATCTAGGTTTGGAAACCTCCACCATAGTTCTACATGGTAAAATAAACTACCAATACACACTTGGCTTATTCCACAGTTATGTGTGGGAAAAAAATGTAAAGATATTTTGGTATGGTAATTTTTGGTATCCTTCAGTTCAAGCACAAGAGTCAGTGTGTGTAAGATAGACACACTACTCAAAAATCTAAAATATATAAACACAATAGAGATAATGATATTAGGTAGAATTTTAGAGCACTCTATGTGTTGGCAGATCAGATTTGGACTCCTTGAAATGAAGGAAATGAAGTTTTTGGTCCTTCTCTGCAATTTGCCTCTAAAACAGAGTGTCGCAAATTCTAGGTTCTGACTTCTAGATGTAGAGATGATCAGATTCTTGGGTCAGAAGCTCTTTGTAGCACGCCACCACAGCTTTGAAAATGTTCTTCCAACAGATATTTGCGACGCTCTGGGATCTTCGGAATGAGTGCTCGAGTTCTTCTTCTTACTTGGTATATCAGGTACTGTATATGTCTCCCTTGTGTGTATTTCAATATCTTGATGTCTATCTTTTGTATCCTTATTCCAGTTCACCTTTTTCTCATTTGATTCAGCAGGGGCCGACAAGAGAAATGATTCAACCACGTGTGGTCTTCCTCATACCTCGTACTATTTCCTCATATGCCTGCAAATATCATTAAATAATGTCAGGTGCATTAAATTTTCTAGACATGACCATTATAATAGTATAAAGAAAATTGTTAAAGTAAATAATAGGTTATCATTAGATTGGTAGCGGATGCATGTCACACGGTAGACTTCAACAGTAGGCTCTTAAACAGTGGACTTCATCGGTAGGCTCAACAGTATACCTTTAACAGTAGGCTTCTGTTAGTAAGCTTGATCAGCGGTAGACTCCAATCAGTATGCTTCTAAGAGTATCTCTGTAATATCAGATTACTTCAACAGTGACCTTTTCCATCAGTAGACTGTCCCAACAGTTGACTTCATCAATGGTGGAGTTTGTCTATCACCAGATTTCCACTAACGGTACACTTGAACAGCAGTGGACTACATCGACTGTAGGAGTTGTCTAGTGGTATCCTTCTACTAATGGTAGACATTTCCAGCGGTAGACTAGAACTGTGAAGCTCTTAACTGAAGACTTGAGAAAGAGTCTGACAGTGGACTTCTAACAAAATCCTTGTCACAGTAGTGACCTGTAATGGTGACTCTTTGTCTGTAAGCTTTGAAAAGTAGATCAAAAGTAGACTTGTGATAGTGACCTTGTACTGGTATCTTCCAACACTAACTGTAGATCTTCAACAGTGAGCTATAATGGTGACCTTGAATAAAAGGCTCTTACCAGTAGCCTTTAACATTGAACATATACTTAGAGAAATGTAAACTATAACGTGATGCAACAAAGTCATGAGACTAAAAAATATAGATTGTTCAGGATAAATAATATAAATACAGTTTAAAAAGGATTATCAAATGACTTAATATATCATGATCAATATTTAAACATGATTTCGGATTATCAAAACAGGTGAGTCCAACAAAGCTTTTCCTAAACTGACCCTCACCTCTTTTATAAAAGGAAACTTCCCCTTCTCTTAATTTGACACCACCAAAGCCTTTTGGATCATCCAACCGCTACCCAAATATCCTCCCAACATTCCTACCTTCATCATATAGGCCTTACATTGGTCATAAATCCAAACTAAGGATCCCTTTTGATCAAATCAAAAGGAAGAACCCAAATAAGAGGAAAATATTTCATCACCTCATTTAAGTTATTTTCTTCTTCCACTTTCTCTTTATTTGTTATTTCCATTCTAAAATAATAAATATGGTATCTTCTATATACTTTGATGTTATTATAAAAATGGTACAATTGTATTCATTATTCTATCCATCCTATAAATTACAAAGTCACCATACGTGCATATGCACGGATTACCATCTCCACGTCGTGGTGTAGTTTGTTATTCAAACACTTAATTATTTGGAAGGGTATAATAATGAGTATACATGATGTAAATAATAAAAATATCATGTTAATGATTCTGTATATTTGTTATACCATCCAATTACATATGATTTTTCCATCAATATAATGATATTGTCGCTCGTGCATGCGTACGGATTACCGTCTCCAAGACGCGATGAGATTCATTTCCACCTCCACTATTCAATGATGATTATAAAATATATATATCATTAATAAGTATGTAATATATGAAATAATAATGCTACTAAATATATATATATATATATATGTACTTACATATATCTTATTCACTTAGTTCCGTTCAATACGATATGAAAACAGAAACAGCTTTTATGCGTACGTACGACCTACCGTCTCCATAAATAGTGTTTTACTTTTCATATATCTATCTATTATAAATATTTATATTCTGTATATATATGATATATAAATAATTCTTTATATTTTGGAAGCATTTAAATCATTATATTTTGATACGATCAAGAATAACAAGCTAAAATATGTACGATAAAGAAAGTGATTATTACCCAAAATGTAAATTTAACAGAGAAATCCTTATTAAATGGCAAGTATAAAGTCATAAATCAATATTTTATGTTATAATAAATATAAATATGGTTTTTTTATAATTTAATAACATACTATGGTCATTATACAGGAGGTTAAACGTACCCTCGACCAAAGGAAAGTGCAAGGTAAGGGTTAATTTCACAATCTCCTTATTATCTGAGGTTGTTTTTACATAAGTATCTACTGGGACATATTTATTATACTTTTCCATGTTTTGTAAAATAGTTTTCAAAGGGATTATTTTTAAGGGACCTTTTTACTAAAACATAATTTTAAATGTTTTAAATATTTATTCTTCTAAACCTTTATCGTTAATGTCCATGTGTTCAAAATGGTTTTAAGGATTTATTTATATGGACATGAATGTTTTAAAATTTTAATTCCCTTCAAAAGTTTCAAAGTGTTATGGGACACTTTTATTCAAAAATTTCTTTAAATTTATTCCTTTCTAAATTGTGTGACTTTTAAATGTTTTCATGAAAAATGTATATATCTCTCAAAGAGTTTTACAAATCATTCTCAAATATTTCTACATCCTTTGATGGATTTTAAACTTATTTGAAGTTAATTTATTATTATAAAAATCTTGCATATTGTATTGAAGGTTTTGTGATATGTTTGACTATGGATGTGTTATTTTTATACCATTAATGGTTTATGGATAATTTATTGACATTTCTGTATACTAGTTTTAATATGAATGTTTATGTCATGTGTCAACCTTTTAATATGGGGAATGTATTGGACCTAGTAAGTGACGGGTGGAGCCCGCTATAGCTCCTTGATGCATCAATAGGTATCATGAGATAATTATACGTGGAATTGGATGAGGCCTTTCCAAATTTTATATATGGTTTTGGCCGGGTCCTTAATCATTTTTAGTCATCTTGGTCGAGGCTTTGAGAAAATGTTTCAGAATGATTGGCATTATACATTTCCTCATTATGATAATAATATTAAGGGTTCATGTGGTTATTGGACTTGTATAATACCCATGAATATGTTTTATTATGACATTATTTACTCAACTCGTATTTCTTTCATAAAGTGTTCATGTTTATTATTTGTAAAGTCATGTGTTTTCAATTATTCACCAGGCCTATTATTTATGATATCTTCTACTAAATTGTTTACCCTTAATGAGAATCTGAGCTCACCCCTTTATTAAATTTTACTTCACCATAATTTTCAAGAATTGTATTATGACTGGCCTACAGGGGTATTCTAAGGGATATGAATATGGTCAATGGAGACAATGTTGTTGTTGTTTTTCATTTTATAATGTAATGTAACGTTCATGTATGCAATCTAATTCCAAGACTGCTAAACTGATTGGTGTTTCGGGACATTATTTCCTTTTATCATGCAGATGAATTAAAATGATGCACCGACTCTGGGATTCTGGGTTCAGGGTGTTACAAAATGGACTAAAGGCCTTCTATTTTTATTCATTTTGATAATCCTCCTTTTAGGGGTTGAAGGGGAACCCTTCGATGGAAGATAGGCTTCATGACATTACATGAAACAAAGGTCATAAAGGAATTCATATAGACTATAACTATGTGGAACTTCCCCTCCATAACATATAAATCATGATGTTAGCTCTCCACATTCACATGGATATTCAGTAAGGTGTCCCATGCAAGCACATATTGGTCCTAATGGAAATTCTGATACCCTCTAATGGGATACACAAACATATGATCCAATCTAAGAGTTTATGGGATAAAAATACCTACATTATACAGAAAATTGGATTAGGACTACTCTCTCATTCCAACTATAGGTCTTCATTATTCCCTAGTAGCCACTCCATGGCATACACACACCCTTACTAAAATTCTAAAGACCTGTCAGAAAACTACAACAGTAATATGGGAGCTAATAAAATAATATTTCCTATGTGAAAATTCTTTCTAAATAAAGTTTATATAGTCACCCACAAGAAGGAATCCAAAAATTAACTTTTCCAAAGTTAATTTTAAAATGAAGAGTCAGACTGCAATTCTACTCTTCTTAATTCTAGGGTTCTTGAAACTATCATATGTTTATCTCTAGTGTATCAGGATCATAATTTTATATTAAAAAATTATGTAAAAGGTATAATAAGTTTCATAAGTCCTCAAAGGATGTTATAAAATGAAGGATCACTCCATGAACTGATTGATCTCAAGATCTCAACACCTAATAAGATCCACGACAGCACTCCACATGTTTAGAATATAAAATATAAAGAAATTCAACCCCTTATTTTCTTCCTCCATGAAGTTCCTCCCCATGGTATATGTTGTAGGATATATCATTGAATGCTGATGTCAATCTAAAAATTTAGTCCTCCCCATAATGTAATTCAATGTGATGGTCCTTCCATAGTAGTGTTTCACTTCAAAAAGAATGTCCTACCCTTGCTGATTTCAGGATGAGAAATCACTACTACTATGAGAAACTTGGGAAAATGAGTTTATTCATGCCTAATTAATTTTCATTTAAAATTGAAATCCTTTATCATCTAGAATAAATACCAAGTAAAACTTTATTCTCCAAACCAACCTTGGATTGCTTATCTTCTGGTGTTATAGAGGAAACAGTCCCTGCCAATCCTGTAATTTACAATAAAGCATCATGGAAACATCCAATTTGGTTGGATTGGGTTGGCGTGCTTATACAAAAATAAGAGGAATAAATGGTGAACAAGAGGATATAATTTTCCAAGGACAATATACCAGTCATGTTATGGCCATTAGACACATCCCAATATAGCATTCCATAGGTGTTTCTTGAAAATTTTGTGCATGAAATATGCATCAATATATGGAATACTCTTCATAACTTAAAATAAATTGTATTTCCTTAAGATGAGTAACATATTAACATCAAGAAAATAGAAGGGAAACATTATTCAAATCAACTAGGATTCCTTCCTTATGGCATGATACTTTCAATTGGGAAAATAGTAAGAATCCATTCAATGAAAATGTCTCAACACATTAAAAGGTTAGTTTTAGGTGGCCACAAATTACTCATATGGTGTTCACATCATATGATTGAGAAAGCATGGTTTTTTTCATTTCACTTCACTCCCCAATAATAAATTCTCACCAAATGTCACAATATGATATTTCATATCTTTAGGTCAGCTTCAACAAATGGAATCATTCCACAACCACTAGTGCGCTCAACAACAACCATCTCTTATTGACTCTTGAATACATCGATCCAGGAGTGAGAGAACCATTACAATACATTTGAATTAGGCATATTAAAATATTTATAAAGACTCCCTATTAATGGAAGTCAACTTTCAGATAGCTCAAATTCCAAAAATGTCTTTAGTGGTTGGTATCTCTAGTGATAGTCGCACCATGCATTCATCCCATGTGCAAGCACAACACGATAAAATTAAGAAATAATCTATGGTAATAACAATCATCACACTCCAAGATAAGATCTATCTCATAGGTTTGGGGTCCTTTTTACCAAAAACTTCATGGTCTCCCATATAATCTCAAAAGATTTGAAGGTGGGATATGAATTTCCCCATCTCGTAGGGATGGGGTGTTTTTTACCATAAAAACCTCCTCTTCAGCAAAATTTAGTCTGCACATGATTAAGGGGAACTCTTAAAAATAGTTATCCTTAGATCAGATTATCTTGTGACCCAATGTACTCAATAATAAATCATACAAAATAATTTATCAGTGATTCCCTTTGGATCACCTATCATCATAAAATCCCAAGAGAACCAGCAAAGGGAAGGGAGATGCATTGTGGCAGACACAAATAAAATAAATCTCTCAAAGAATATACTAAAATGTCCAAAATGTGTTATGAATATGTGAATATTGTTTACACCACCCCTGAAGAGGCTACAAAACATGATACCAATAAAGAGGATTATATGGGGATGTTTTTGTTCATAATACAATTCATACTGAAATTATTTAAGGAGTTGTGCATACCTAGAACCAAGGGCTCACTATGAATTCAATAAATCCTTTGAATATTCCAGTGCCTCCACATTGATGGAAATTTTCTAAGGACAAGGATAAAGAAAATGAAATACCTAACCCACCACCCTAATAGGTTTAACTTCTCCTAATAGAGGAAATTTTCACATGAAATGAAGAATAAATAAAGGAGTTGAAAAAACTCAATGCATAACTACTCTAAGGAAACATCCCTACCGAATATGTTCTACATACAGAACATTAGTCTACTCACCCAATGAGAGTATGTCGATAAGAAGGATTCATCCCTAAAATTGTAATGGATTCGCAACATCCACTCTATGTGGGGTTCATACAACCAATATATTTGGATCCCATGGAAGAAGATCGGGAATCCCCTCCATTGGGTTCACAACTAGAATAGGGCTAGATGCATCCTCACAGACCTACCCATATAGGTTACCCATATTAGATAAAAAATATCCCCTATAGTTGACCCTACATGTTGCTAAAACTGTTTATACTTCTTCTCAACTATACATTCCTCAAGGACACATCAATACTATTGAGTCAATAAAGGAACAATTGGAACCTATTGTGGATTGGCGTGTTCCGATACATCTGGAAAAGAAGCCTTACCAAGAATGGGTTGATCCTACCCATCACCTACAAAATTTTGGGATCCCTACATTTCTAATTTTCAATGGATCATAGCACCAAAAGGATCATTTGATGAATTTCCTTTCTCTCTATGATCCCATAATGGGGACCCCTTCATAACACGAAGTAATGAAACTTAGTTTCTTTGTGGAAACACTACTAGACTAGACTTTGTGTGGTATAAAAATTTCCCAGCTCAGTAAATTACAATATAGGAAGATATTAATAATAATTTTCTCTTACAATTCATCTCAAATATATATGAGAAAATTTTCCTTAACAAATAAAACTACAAAAATATGTATAATCATAGGTCTTAGATTTAATTTCTCTATGAAAGTGGATAACATACTCCCTAATACTATAACTTCTTCAAGAATATTTTCATTCCATCTACATAGATAATCATCATGATGAGTGGTGCACACCACTAATCCCTATTAAATATATATGATAGTTCTATCATCTTACCTAAATTGGTCAAAGATTGGAGGACTCCACCTCCCAAACCAATGCTAATTTTTGAGTAGTTACATCAACTAATGGAAAGTGAAATAGGAATTAAAAAGTTGTTGTTGTCATACCTAAGACATCCCATACACCCATTATAGCGCTAAATCCCTTACCAAATCATGTGATTCCCCCTCCTAAGCATCAATAACAATGACCTCACCATCAATATGAGTAAATGTATAAAATTTGAAAATATTTATAGAATCTAAAGTACAAACATAATTCTTTCTGAGATGACCAAGTCCTGAGCTACTTCATCTCAGCATTGGAGAAAAACATGATCATGTTTCTGAAGCCCACGAGGCCTGAAAAGGATAGCCATGATGATCCCCTCCACTATATCACATTATGTTGTACATTGGAGAAAATTATATAGTAATTCATTGTTTTAAAATAAATCCTTCATGAAATTGTGGACTCTAGGAAAGTAATGCTGATAAAACCACCCACACAAGTAGATTGTGTTTGTACTACTAATCCAAAGTGGGAGAGTGAATGGAATGAATTTAAAAACAAATGTATGAACAAGTCCAATAATTGGATTGATAGAAAGAAAATCTATCAAACTCATGATATTATCTAATCATAGTTAAGAAACTAACTATTCCCCCAGCTACTTCTACTGTGGAACAACCAACTCCGTCAACACCACATCCATCTAAAGTCTAGTCTTCTAAATATTGACATGATTAGATGGGTAAAAAACACAGGAAGATGAACCTATTCTAGGGATAAATTTATCTGTGAATCTCCAAAACATCATTCCTATAGTTCCATAAGAACGTGTGCCGCCCTTCCAAAGGGTACCCTCCAAGTAGATCATCCAGAAAAAATCCTTATCAGATGAGGAGTTAATTTATAGTTCCATTAAAATCATTCAATTAATGGATCCTTTCAATAATGTTGAATATTGAATGTACCTAAATTACCAGCATCTGATTGGGTAATTAGAGGAATAGTTTTCCAAAGATGTGGATATAAGTGAAGACGCAACCTCAATAGAAATCAACACTATGGCCTGGTCTCCACTCAGACTATCCATTCCACCAAAACACATAGGAGAACCCTCCAGTTGGTATAATAAGAGTGGGAATAATATACCACTAATTATAGGAGTCAACTTAACTAGATAATCATTGGGGATAAAATGGTGGGTATAAAGCATCCTAATAAACATTAATGAGCAGGTAAAACTACTCATCCAACCCAAAAATATATAAGAATTACTTCAAATATAGTTTTAAGGGCTGATATACCCACATAAAGTATTTTTTACTCTAATGTTACTGTAAAGGAGAATCCTCGTGACAAAAGGTGATGACCTCTAGCTCAAAAGTATGATATTCTAAATCAATTTCCCTCATTTCATCTAAGATATCGATTCTGGATATTCTCGGTTTATCAAAATAACTCCATGAGTCACTCAGAGATGCTTGATTATGACCCCAAGTGTTTAAATATGTGGTTTCCTCTGTTGAAATATATTTTAAGGAGATTGATCCTGAAATATTCTAAATGATCATCTCATTCATGAAGAATGATTGAGACACTATTATACAATGACACATCAAACACTTATATGTTTTCAGTAGGAAAAGTGATGTTGATATCTAACGATATTTCATTGAAAATGGATATGGATTCAACCTCATTCTAGGTTAAAAACTTCATTGGTTGGGATACAGTGCAGCTCACTTGTTCCCTACATATCTAAAACTATAGTTTTATGACAAGAGTGAGCAAAAGAATCTTGGAAGAATCAATATTAGGACCCAATTTGGGGACCTCAAATCTGACTCTCAATTTCTAGTTATTTAACAAGATACAAACTTTATCATTTTTGTGGGAAGGCCCTGATATCATCAGCATGAGGAAATCCCTTCATCATACTTCTAATGTCTCAAGTAAGAAATTAATTTTAAAATTTTAATGTTTCATGGTGATGAATCCCCATTAAAATCTTTTGAATCACAATACATTGATATGGGTTTCTACCATTGGAAAGGGAAATAACCCATGATTGATGAAGATCATCATATCAATACCTCCAGTGGTCTAGAAATGACCCTGATCAATCCCTTCAAGTAACTTAGTGAAGAGTATGTGTTGACCATCAATACAATTGAAGGCATGATCCCAAATTTAGAAACATATTCAAAGAATTTTATGATATCATTCTAGAACAATGATCCCAATTGTGTAGAAGAAGTCATCAACACTTCAAACAGTGGTAGTAGTTCATATGAAAATGTTGTCATTCCCTCACCTAAGCTTCAACGACTCCCTGATTCATCATGTTAATTTGATAGAACTATAATTTCACTGAGAGATAGAGATAATATACTCATTATCTACCTATCTTCTCCCCTTCAGAGCTTCAAAGAGACCCCACATCATCATTCCAGTCATAATAAACTACTTCATCTTCCTGATGTCAAAATACTCCTATTCTAGCTTTGAAAAAAATTATCACTGAATTCCCCTTTGGAAAAGGTAGTTATGGAAGAGTAATATCAATAGAAAAAATAATATGATTAATACCTTAGGCATTCCCCTTCATCATTTTTTCAAGGCATCCCTACCACCATTGAAGAGATTAGGAAAATAAATATGGGTAAAGAGGAGGAACCACAACCAACATTAATCATCATGGCCATGTATTCTGTGAAAAAAGAGGTACATACCTCTTTTTTTATGTATAATTTGGATTTTATTCCAATAATTAAAAATCAATTATAGTAATTGAGAATGAGGTGGACACTCACAACATGGGCTTACCAAAAAATATCAAGGCCACAAACATGGATCTATAAGGACACACTTTACTCACACTGCTAAAATTTTGGTTTAAGTAGAAAAGATTATCAGAGTCAATTTCATTCAAAAAGTTCAGTTTTCAAAATGACATGCCAAAATACTCCTTGCAGGGAAGAGGAATGGGTAAATCATGTTCTTCATTGATTTCAGAGATCTCAACCAACACTTTCTGAAGGAAGGATTTTCATAATCCCAATCACATAACTACTATTTGATTCAACAATTAGATAATAGACCCTTTACTTCATGGATGACTATTCAAGGTTTAACCAAATCCTAATGGCCCTAGAAGATGAATAATCCACTGACTTTCGGGCCCCTAGGGAGTGTTCAACTCTCAGGTAATGCCATCTGGCTTAATGAATATTAGATCCACATACCAACATTCAATACATAGCATCTTTAAACCCTTCCATGAAGTACTACCATAATAGGTTTATCTAGTTCTAGGGTTTTAATATAACTCTCTAAAAGAATTTTTTAAAACCCCCCTTTTCTCACTGCTACAAAATGTGATGTTAAAGGGGGCCTTTAGTAGCACTTTTTTAGTGTTGTTAAAGGGGTTCTTTAATAGAGAAAAAAAGAGCTATTTAAGGGGGACCTTTATTAGTGCTTATAAAAAATCTCTAATAAAATGGGAATTTATCAGCACTTCTAAAAAAGCTTTGATAAAGGGGGATCTTTAGCAGTGCTTTTAAAAAAACAAATAAAAGGGTGTTATATATCATCACTTTTTAGAAGCACTGATAAGGACCCCCCTTTATCAGTTCTTTTTTACAAGCACAAATAAAGGTTATATTTCAAAAAATATATATTTAATTAACAAACACTCATAGTATATGTTATGGAAATTTGGAGGCCTTTTGGGACTTTTTTTGCCTCAATAGATGTGATCAAGGGTTCTTATTGCTCCCTAAGGAGTATATATTGTCACAAGATTCGATTAGATATGTGTTAGAGAAAAAACAGACAACCATTTCAGAAGTTATGGCCATTTTAAAGGCCATCAAATGTGAAAAACCTTTAAAACCCATGAAAACTCTAAACCCCTAATAACCCTGAAAAGATCATTACTTTTTATTTAGGAGTCTATTTTATCTCCAAAACTAGTAAAATAAAATATAATGAAATGAAATAATACCAAATGATATTTAAATCATGTGATAATCTAAGGAATAATTTATAATACAATTTCAAAAAAGTTAGAAATGTAAATCGAACTTTAAACTATCATACCTTATGATCTGGGTGTTATTTTAGGCTTTAACATATATCAAATTGAAGCAGGTCACAAGAACTGTGCTAGAAATGGTATCTGACTATGGTTAATGAGATTTTTTCTATTTTTAAACTCCTAAAAGATACATAAATCCTCAAAAAATATGTTTTTGTCACCGAGCTCAGTTTCATAAAATTCAAAAAGTTATAACATCTGACATATGTGTCATTTTGGAATATACCACATATAATATTAAAGATCATTCCATGATCTTTGATTTGACATGTTGTGGATATGAAACAAACTCTTAGATAAAAAGTAATGGTCATTTCATTGTTTTTAGGGGTTTAGGGTTTTCAGAGATTCTTATCATTTTATGTGTTTTAAGGATTTTAGAGTTAATATCCATTTTAAAAAATAATAATAAATAAATATGTATTTAAAAAATATGACTATATATCGAAACATTTATATATAAATATATAGATATATTGATAGAAAAATATAATGAAACATATATATATATATATATATCATAAAATATAAAAACATAGTATAGGGGAGTGGAAAAGGTTTTGGTTTATAAGTTGGAGGTCTCAGGATCAAAACTTGGGGGATTTAAGTGTGTGCGTTGGGGGTATCTAAAGCATGGATAAATGGGTAGGGGTGCTGATAAGGGGCGGGGGGCACTTATAAGGGTGGAAGGGGTTTATACCCTTTATCAGTTGGGCCTTTATCAACACTTTTTAGCACTGTTAAAGTGGGACATTAACATCAGTAAAAAATCACATATAAAGGACCCCTTTATCATTTTTTAGTGCTATTACCAAGGGCCTTTATCAATTCTTTTTATGAGTGTAGTTAAATATAACCCTTTAACATCACTTACATTTTCATCACATCTATGACACTGATAATGGACTTTTATTAGAATTGTTAATGGCCCGATTTGTAGTAATGTGGTGAAATTCATCAAATGAGAACAATGAAAATCTTGTGGCAAATTTGTGATAATGTTCTGATCACCTAGATATTCTTGAGTCTGTCTAAAATATAGTGGTAGAATATTCTAAAGTTGAGTCCATTGAAATTTACATTCAGGGTGATTTTAGAAAATTTCCTTAACTTTTTTTTATGCCATCAAGCCATCGATGTTGGCCTTGAGAAGACTAAGTCTATAATTAATATATCACCTCCTTTAAACATTAAAGATTTAGGATAATTACAGGGACACATTTCCTATATTTGGTGATTTATATAAAACCATGCATGTAAATTTTTTCCCTCCACCAGGTTGATGAAATAAGGGGTCACATATCAATTGAACGATGAATGTTTGTAAGCATTTGACATTATCATGAAATATATCTTGAGTCCCCCAGTGTTGATGCCATATGTTGAAGGGAAACCATTTTTTATGTGTTTTTCCCAATAATGATCACTGGGTGATTTCCCCACACAAAAGAATGATTTCATGAAAGAAAAAAAATTATTATCTTAGTCAAAGTATTCTTGACAGCAAGACTCGTTATTAATATTTTGAGAAGTGATTCTTGGATTTAATATTTGTGGTTCATAAGATGATGCAATACCTACAACACGATGAGTTCTATTTGGACTCACACAAAAACCTACTCAAATACATCCTCAGTCATCCTATGTTGACCGGATATTTGGCATAGTGGGATGTGATCTTTTAGAAGCATAACATTCGGTTTGTACCAAAGAAAGTAGTGATATTCAATGATTTGGAAGAATTAATTGCATAATATACACCCTTATGAAAAAGAATCGTCAAATAATTAATTACCTGAAGAATAGGTCTTATCTATTAAAGATGACAGCGAGACATTGGAAATGTAATTTTAAAGTGCATCCAGAAGGCCAACAGGGAAGGTAATTAAAAACCTCAAAATCAAAAAAGTTAGGATCAGAGTCATTATTATCTCTCTAGAAAAGGTATTCCCACCTTAATCCTTCCTATAATTGTATGGTTATACAAAAAATGAGGTAGAGTATCAGATCCTCATCGCATGGCAAGAACTGGAACTTCAAATACCAATGGACTACTTAGATGTGAAAGGTGGTTTAAAGTTACTAGTCTAGTAAACCATTGGGGATTATTCCATTAGAAAAGATGATAAAATACCCATGATTGACTATGTATGATGTTTAATATTATAATTCCCTTGGATACAACATTGACTAACATTCTATGATTGAAAAACACCCATGAAGATACATTGGGAAATGCATCCATGACTTTGGAAGATTCATATCGGTAAAAAACAATCATTATCATCATTCACCACTGAATGGTTTCTCCTTTTTCTTGTATCGACTCGAGGGAAATCAATGATATTAACTTCTTCCCAGAACCCAAAGGTCCTATAATCAGTTGGTTAACACCCATTATGTGCTAACTTCATAATGGAGTTATCTCATTACAAAATTCCAACAAAGAGAAAATCCGATTATGATTGAACAATAATACTCTCTATGATAGCCCAAATCACAAGAAGGTCCTCTACAAAAGTGGCATGGATGGTGTCCTTATAAAATTAATTTATGGATAAGAGATTTTCACTATCATAAAAATAAGTTCCCTTGGGAGCCTCTAGTGCCCACTATTTAGGGTTCAGGCTTGACCATCAAATATGAAGGATGGTATAATTTTGGACTTTAATGACGAGAGATTTCACAAAATTCACTAAGAAATTTCATTCCTTGTAGGTTCATGGAAACTTATTCTATCAAACCCTATAGTTGATGAAAATAGATAAAAAATCATGTCCATTCATTGTATGGGGAATGGATGTCATTGGATTATATCCCCCAGCTACAACCATGAAGTTAAAGTATATCCTTATTGCTACTGACTTTTTCTCCAAGTGGGATGAGGCAATACCACATAAAGATTTCATGACCAAAATCATTATCTTATTCATGAAATCCAACATCATTATTAGATTTTGTGTCCCACATGCAATACTAACAAAAAATGGCATCAATTTCTGTTCAACTAGGTTTGAGAATCTATACCAAGATTATCATATCAAATCCAACCATTCCTCTCTCTATCATGTAGTGGATAATGGAGAGATAGATGCCTTCATCAAGACCCTATAAAACATACTCTAGAATATAGTGGATAAGGATAAAAATTATTTCCCTAAAGAACTCTTACATACCATGTGGGCTTACTAGAATAGAACTCGAACCACCACTTAAGTAATCATATATTCACTGGTATATGAGAAAGATGTAGACTTACCCCTCAAAGTATAATTTACCTCGCTCTATGTTTACATATATGATCATCTATCCACAGACGAGCATTCCAAAAAATGGAATGATGAATTAGAGTGACTCGATGAGAAAATAATACATACCTTGCATCACATGGAAGTCCATGAAATTGGATAGTATGGGCTTTTAATAAGAATATATTCATGTACTCATTCCTCTATGGAGAATTCGTACCGGTCCTTAAGACTCTAGTGATACCAAGGAATAAACCTTTACAGCTTGAGATAATGTGTGAGGGACCTTATCCCATACCCAAGGTCCACTCTAATGGATCTTATTATTTGATATTCATTGATGGATATTTTTTCATGGCCCCTACCAATGAAAGGATTCTCAATAAATACTTTTCCTAATAAATAGGCCCCATGTCTATGTTTACTTACATTAAACTACCTCGTATCTTCATCATAGTCGCATGATGAAAAAATTCCTGACATAAAAATCCAATACACATGATGTAAAACTTACATGGCCCCTTATCCCTTTTATATAATTTAAAAATACATGACACCAAATTCCTTTCCACATGACACTAAACTATATGGAATACATGTCCTCGTCACATAACGTAAAATTGCATGGTCCCTTATCCTTGTTGTATAATTTAAAACTACCTAATACCAATTTCCTTACCACATGATGCTAAAATGTATGATTCCCTTCATTTAAGATTCATTGCATAAAACTGCATAGCATCATGGTCCTAGAAAAATGACCTAAAAAGGTACACCAGTAGGTTCTAGTCATAAGAACTAAAACTAAGAGACATGAAAGTCTGAGTTTTAAGACTCTAAACTACATATCCCAACATCCAAGTCACAAGATATTAAACTTTATGAAAACATCCTTACCTCATAATGTTAAACTTCATGGTTTTCATCCTTTATTCATGATGTAAAAAACTGTATAACATTTTTATCTATGCTTAAATGGTTCAAAACTCTTGGTATTGGTCTCCTACCACACCTAAATTTAGAATAATGTGTGGCATGATTCTCATTTTGATGGGATACGTAGTGACTCACAAACCTTATGTATTGGGACCATCCATCATTCAAAAAAAGTCCCCTTTTACCCACAACCAAACCTCATTAATGTAGGGAATTAATTCAATAACTATATATTGTTGATTCTTATAGGATACATAGTGACAATCAGATCTCCAGTCATAGGTACATCCATAATATCTCTTCTTCATGTCGAATCACCAATGTCCTTACCGCATGACATTAAACTATATAGTTATTATTCCTATCATTAGATGTTAAGGATTACTTGAACACTATTTGGGTTGATTATCATGTCTATGAGATATGTAGAAATTCTCAGATCATATTTCATGGTCCACCCACCACAAGATCAAAATTCCCCTTTCCTTTTCTCTAATCTCATTTTTGTGTCAAAATAATCCATTATTTCTCATTGTTTCTCACACCAATCATTTCTCATTTGGGTTTAGGTTTTTTGGAAAAGTCTTCCCCACATGATCAAGGCATATCAGTTCATCATAGGGTTAACATGGTCTTGGTTGTGAGACCATAAAAGTAAAATGATTTTTTTACCACATCATGTGAAAATTCATGGTTTACATCCTTGTTAAATGAAATAAAAATACATAACATTTCAGTCCATACTTGAGCAGATCATGACCCTCACTGTTGGTCTCCCTCCACACATCCTTTCAAAAACTACGTGTGGTGTGATTCTCATTTCAAGGGGATGCATAGTGATTCCTAGACCTCATTTCATATTCCTAGACATATAGAAAAGAAAAATACACCCTCATTTGTATACAAAAAAGATATATATCAGCTATCTTAATTTGGGTTCCCTCATTCATAAGTCCATCATGGAAACAAAAATTCCACTCCCACAAATGACTCTGATCTGGGGACCCCACACTCTTTCTCCAATGTTGATCTAAATTCTTCCTTTATGGTCAGACATATTCTTTCCACATGTCAAACTCCTAATCCTTGGAAATTTCGTATCTTCATAAACTTCCTTTAGATATTGACAATTGAATGTCTAATACCCAAGGACTCCTTTTTCTGACTATAGTGTAATACACCCTAGTTGTCTTTGTATAAATTCACACACCAAAAAGTGTCTTCCAACCACATGATTTCATTGTTTGACTATGAAGTAATAAAACCTAGTTGGCTTTATATAAATTCTTCAACCAAAAGGGTTTTTCAACCAGCGACATGTTCATCATCAAGAGAAGCCCCTTCTATCTTCGTAAACCCCAATGACTTCATTCTAGAACCCACTATTTGAACATGGTCCATGGTCATTCCATGCATGATTACCCCTTGTAACATATCCTTATCCAAGAACCCCCAATATCTTTGTTTACAATTTAGTCCCTTACATATGAAGTATGCTCAAATACCCTTGGTCTGATAGGCCACATATTACCCATCATTTCCATAATATTTCAGTCCTAGTTATATGTCTTCAAACTGCAACACACCATATCATCCTATTCGCATTATTTTAAACTACATAATTCATTTTTACTACATGATGTTAAATTTCATGGTAAATCCGGTTATCTGGAATTTAAGCTACATGGCTTCAAAGAATTACATATGGATAGATTCTCTCATTAAAGAGACACATAGTAACACCATAGTCTTATGTATTAGGCCCAACCACAATAATGAAAAAATATCTTTCTTAAATAAATAATTCAATCAATGTTGGTAGTTTCATTATAAAACTATGTATGACCTGATTCTCACATTGACAAGATATGTAGTGATTCATGGATCCTATATCTTGTTCCCATCAATAATGAAAAAAATTCCTATTATTTTCATATTGGTCAGACCATTATAGAAAACATTTCTCTTATTTATTAACTGATTTTGACATGAAATACCCCTTCTATAACTCATGAAAATTCTTTAAATAAACCAAAAATGGTGTATGGGTAAATCTTAATCTCCATAAACATTCCGCAGCCATCAATAATAGAATTTCATATTCCTTAGGAAGCCTTTGTCTAACTATTTATTATTAATACCTAGTTATAATTACATAATGTTCCCTAGAAAAAGTTCATATCAGTCATAGGATTGCGTTATTTGACTATGTAGTAATACACCCCAATTATCTTTTCATAAATCCACCCACAAAAATGGATTGTCAACCAGTGACACATTCATCCCTAGAAGATACCTCTTATATCTTTTTAAGCATCAATGAAATTCTTTTGGAACATACTATATGAATTCTTTCCACGATGATTCCTTGTATATTTTTCCCATTTCAATATTAGGATCTAAAAACCCTATATTACAACTAACAACCTCTCCCTTCATAGCATAAGATGGTAGAATTTTCTCAGTTAGATCACTATGGAAATGTTAAGTACTAATCCTCAAGTCAAAGATAAATGAACTTATATTATAGCTATTATTGTCCTAGCTGTATGACTTTAAACTTGATGGTCCATGTAATTATTGAATGACATTAAACTACATGATGATTAAACCCTTTCAATGGAGGATCATTTCTCCAAATGTTTTTCATCTACCACATCACCCCAATAATTGCATAACTATTGATGCTCAATACATCAAGATAGGTTGTGACACATAGATCCTCTATCCTAGGCCACATTGACACAAAAAAACATGTGTGTCAAACCATTCAATGAAAAATCATTGATCTAGGTGGTAGGTTATAGACATTAGGACCCCTCCCTTCAAATATTATGATCAAAAAAGAATTTAGCATCCTCTACACACTAATTTTTTATCAGATTGACTTCCATATTCATGTACAGTGATAAAATATATTTTCTAATAATTATGAGAAAAATTCATTTTATCATTGTGAGAAATCATGTTCTCTGTAATCTCTCTTCATCCATAGATAATAGAATTTATTCATCTAGAGGAAAACTTTTTCTGAATGTATAGTAATACAATATATTTTTATTTTCACAATTCACCCCTAAAAGGGCCTTCCATTCATATGTTTTTGTTGTTTTAATATGAATTAATACACCCCAGTTGGCTTGGTATAAATTCACCCACAAAATGGTTTTTCAATCATAAGTACATTCATCCCCAAGATATACCTCATATTTTCCCATAATCCCATAAAATATCATTTTAGAAACTAATTTTCATACACGATCTGTGGCCATTACTCTCATACATTTATTATAACATGTTTGAGATCATGGAATCACAAAATAAAGGCTCAAAATCCCAATTCACATATTTGGATTCTATTAGAACTCTCTATACCCACAAGCCCTATTTGGGTCATCATAGCAATACTCATTTCCAAATATCATCTTTCTAAAACACTAGTCACATTAGACCAGATGAAAAGACTCTAAAATTCCTATAAAAATAGACACAATACTTTCCAGGTTGAAAACTTGCAAAGGTCACCCTAGATAAAAGACAAGTTTTAGTTCCCTAGAACTACACTCTAAATGGTTTAGAAAAAAATAGAGAAATGAAAAGTAAAAAACACAAAACATATTAGGTTCCAAATATACAAAGTAATTCCTAATAAAAAAACAAATTCTCACCCACTAAGTCTTCTTCCTATCAGAATTAAGAAAACTTTGGGTGATAAAAAAGAAAAACAATGTTTATAGGCTCTTCCATATAACCAAAGAAATAGTGAAACTGCAATATCATTGTCCAATGACCTACAAAAATATTAGATCAATCCCTGTCCACAATTGTTTCAATTATTATAAAATGGAATTACAAAAATGGAGTCATTTTAAATATTATATTATGATTACAATAAATATGGGAATGCATGAAAAGATGATCTGGGAAAAAATAATCTTCATTCAAGTTCAAAAAAGGGAAGAAACATCCACATACTGGAGCCTTTCTTCCAAGTTGTAAAATTGATCCTCAATATAGGATTTTGTTTATTAGAATAAAACCCATGAATTTTTGGTATTTTTTCAAAACACAACAAATTGTATTGGAAAGGAATCCTCAGAATTATAGATATTTTCTTACTCCATAACAATAGAATCTATTCCTTTTTCCAAGGCTCCCATCAAGAATCGATGGAGTTAGAATATCTATTCTATCATATAATTTTATTAATATTATAGGAGAAACATTTAGATATATTAATCAACAATGAAATATTGATAATCCTCCAACTAGTTGGAATAGATGAGCTCATCAAGGGATACATAAGCTTTGAGACCTTCCAAATTCACTTCTAGATGTACCTCAACTTGCTGTGATCTTTTCTCATCCCTATGATATCAAGTGATTTACTTAACTATATGATGGATTGTATGGTAATCAAATCTCGCATATCCCAACATGCCAAACATGAGTGGAAGTATACAATGTTACAGGGTTAGGTTTAAAGAGGCATCCTAAATACTATCTTTTAGATGTATGAATAGAAAATACGATGTGTGGTGTGAAGGGTGCCATGTGTCTCCAAGTCTTACTTGGAACTGCTTTAGGAGGGAAAAATGTGTTCTGGGATGAGTATACTTAATGAATCATCCTCTTCTTATCCCTCTAAAATTTTGTTAGATCTGCTTTCTAATGTTTTCTGAATGGGAATGGAAGAAACCCTCTCATGTTCATCTGTTGAGGTTAGTGGAACTAGAAAACATAAGAAAAATCTCAACAACATCATGGATTTAACGTTTAAAAAAGTCAGTGAAACAATTGGATCATTTATAACCACTCACATACTATTATATCTACAGTGGTAATTTATTCCTTTCTGACATGACTAGTCTCTATGTTTTGAGCGGGGGTATCCTGGAAAGAACTTCACCCAGATTTGGTTCAAAAATAAAGGTGGAGGGATCTCATTAATGTCCCACTTTGAGTCCCTCAACAATTACTCACTTAGTAATGGGAGTATGATGGACTTGGATTCCTTTGTAAAGAATTGACATAGAAATGTTTTCCATAGAAAAATCTCACAATTTAAGATCAAATGTATGGCCTCAAATTTAAGGAGGTATAATGCCTTCAAAAATGCAGGAAAAAGAAAAGTCATGTCCGTCCAATAAGCTATCAATGTATGGGAACTCCTCCAAGGAGGTAGGGATGTTAACATTTTTCAAAAATTTACTCAAGATATTTTAGTTCGATCATTAGTTAATTATATAATTCCTCACATCTCACAGTATCCTAACTATTAGGGGTATCTAAAGAGATGGGATCATGACCCAAATTTTCTCCATCATTAGGTTTTTCTATCAGTATCTCAATAGTAATAATCTTATGAACCCTAAAGAGTTGGGATCATCACCAACACATTCATCAGACCATTTGAGGCCCATGTTTTCCCATTCCTAAATGGAAACTAGGCTAGTGTTGACTATTGAAAGGTCCTCCAGTGTAGGTAAAATATTTGAAATTTCATGTGAAAATAAATTCAGTGACTGACGTATTACATTGTATGATATGCATCAAACATTATGAGGTCCATCCTCCCTCTCTATAGTAATGGGAGCATATGTGGCTTCATCTATAATCACTTCTTCTATCAAAGGGATGGATTCATCTGCATGAATCTATGTCTCATTCAGGATGTCCCCTTCATTCCTAGATAGACCAATGTTGAAACCCTAAAGGGAGTAAATTGATATAGATACTATAAAAAGAAAAAATATTCAAATGGGTATGTCAAATGATTCATGAGATTAAGTGTCTATGAAAATGTTTTTCAAAGTGTATATTCTTTACTATCTTCTTCACCATATTTATTTTCTTTTCATGATATAGAGAGTGGATCATGTTAGTCTTCTCAGTTATTCTTACTAGAAGTGGAAGTTATTATGACCCTCCCACTATTTACTTCACCATCACCCACTTACCTAAACATATTTTAGAAGAATTGGGAGACTCGACCCCACTATGATGGGCATGCCAGTGGGACCATATATTGTTGACATGAGAAATGCCTTTGGTTTTTCTTCTTCTACTCCAAAAAAATGTAAGATAAATCCCCAAAAAGATAATATTAGTGGATGGTCGAGGAATGGAAAAGGTAAATGAGATAGATACCTCACTAACATCAACATTGTCATCCCATTCCTCTTTAGATTGACTTGATATCTCCTCAATTGATGCTCATTCCAGCATATTAGAAACCCACTTAGTGTTTATGATCTGATCATAAATTGTATATATCAGCATCTCTAGATCTCGAATATGTTACCCCACCTAAAAAAATTTGATGTCAGGGTGAATATCGTAGGTCCCTCCAATATCTCCATACTCTATGATAAGCATTCTATCCTGATGAAATACCCACATGCCTTTGAGGTCATGATTTATGCCCTACTAGGCCTGAATATAAAAGGTTATACATAATCTGATGCTTATTCATCTACATATGAGGAATACCTACCATATTTTTATTTTTAACCCCATTCAGTTATTTCTGGTCGCACATGATATTAGGTTTCTAGAGCTCAAGTCACCTCTCAGTGAGGACAACTAGGCCTCCTTAGATTAGAAGATGTGGTCTCAACATTGACCTACTCCGGGTCCCTTGATTGAGATCACTTTGAAGTCTTTAAAGTCTTAGAAGCTTCAACATCATAACCATTTGGATAAACCTTGCTTATATGCATTCCAAAACCATCATTCTTCATATATTCAACTCAATGAACACTTTTAATTATCTCCCCTAGAGGGTATGAAGAAATCTAGTCAATAGAATACCCAGAATCCATCTAAATTAATGAACCCAATGAAGGTAGCTTGATTGAAATTTGAAATACCTCATAGGGAATCATGATCTGAAATTGTTGTGGCACAATCAATTGTTTCTCAATTCAAACATCCATGGGTGTATAGACACTTGGTTGTATCAAGCACTTGAAATGGTGGTAAATTGATATAGAGGATAGGCCTCACATATGATCTCTATGTCAATACAAGCCTCCAGTACACTGTCTATGAATGCAATCATAAATGACATCACATATTCACCATCTTTGCCATTATCCAAGAACATCCCAATTGGTAGATCACCATATAGGATGAATTTGAACTCTCTATATATGTTCAAAATCATCAAGGTTTCTTTATAATTCTAATATAATGAACAAATACCAGAAACATCCTAAATGAATGGATGGAATTGGCCTTTAGTAACCTGAACTCCACTCATCATAGTGTAATTATTTAAGTGTGTTGTTATCCATCCCCATTACAATTTAAATTGCCTTGAAATTTGGAATGGGTCCATCTTGGTGTGCACATGAAATAAAAAATGATAGATATTCACTAAAATAAGGGAATCCAACCCTTTGTGGATCCCTTATACTAGATCAGATGCTATAAAAAAATATCCCTAGTATCACACCTCCATTCTATTCAAGGGATGATAGTAGGTAGGATATTATCCACAATGCAAGAAAGTTGGATATGAGAGTCCTCATAGAAACCTCAGTATCCACTTTATATCCCCACCAGTGATACTAGACTTAAATAAAGGTATGAATGAATCTTTAATGAATGATTCAATTATATAATATAGGGAATCATTTTAGGCACTGTCAAGTAGTACCTTCTCCTTCAGGCTCAAGTAAGTACTTCATCTATAATTTATATTGAATATTTCCTCTTGGATGAGGGTCCACCTTCTAATTTTTTGATCCATATTCAAAATTTCATGGGATAAGGACATTGTCCTTTAGGTTTTATCCCATGTAACCTTCAATGGGATAAAATCATCATAAATTTCTCTATATATAGAGGATATGTAGATTTTTTAAGCATCCCAAAATCCAATTCCGACTTCACCATGAATCAGATAGAAAGAACTCATCTCAAGTATCTAGTGGCTTAATAATTCCGGTATGATATCCAGGTTCTTATAAAAATATGTTTGTTCCACCTAAATGGTCTCATAAATACTAAAATTTTAAAGTTCATTATTAAACTATGTAAATCATTGGTGAACCTAGTACAAACACATCAATTCATGCATGGATTCCCATTTAGAGAAGAAGTCTCAATCCTCCTACCAGTATTGTGATTGGTCTGTCTTGGAAGCATGTATTGTTGAATCATAGTAATGATCCATTGATTCTTGGGTGTGAGGCTTCAAAACTGAGGAATACTTGTTGTGGTTCATGTCACAAGTGATATAAATTGTTCCCTCCTATATGAATATTCCCTTGTAAGAGACACTGGAAATCGAAAAATTGGTATGTTCAATGATCTAGGAATTTGCAAGGAAACACTTAATCTCCAGGATGAATGAGTCTACCAGGAGCCCATGGACATTGAGTGGAAGATAATCACATCACGGGTACTTGTGTTGGTACTAATTCAGATGATTTTCTATGTTTGGGAGGTTGTAGTCACATGTATCATAATAGTTTAGCATTATGGTTTTGATCTTTTCTGAAACAGATTTATCATATTGTTCCTAGGAATCCATTGGAGCATCCATTAGAGGTCTCCAAGTATGAATTGATATTTTTAATAAAGTTAAAATATTGGGTTCATAAAATTAAAAAAAATTACAATGGGGAGGGCCTTGTGTAAGTGAATCACGGAGGTCACTCACCCAAGTGACTCGCACATGTCAATCACCCAAGTGACTCGCACATGTCACTCACCCAAGTGACTCATGAAGGTCACTCGCCCATGTTACATTTCATAGGACACTCACTCAAGGTTCTATGATGGGTTGAAAAATTCATACCAATTTCTTGCAGAAGGGTGATCCTCTGGAAGGATTGCACGAATGAAAAATGTTTCAAGACAGTGCAGAAGACCTGCATGATGAGAGTATAAGAAAGGAAAAGTGGAAGGATGAATTCACAAGGTGTTCACCTCTATTTATAGTCATGTATGACTGTCATGACATACCTTCATGGCAGAGCTCTACGGACTACTTTTCCGGAATACCTGTGCAACCCCAAGAAACTTTTTCCCACTCTACCTCAAGACTAGACTATCTTATTTTGATCGGATCTAATCATGATGGGGTGAGATTTTTTTGAAACTCCTTTTTTTATGGGGATGAAAATATTTAATGAGAAATACCTCATGAAATAAATACTTTAATAGAACCAATAAGGATCGACAAAACTCACCCAAATCAGCTTGCATGCACAAGTACTATGCACCAAGAGGCTTGTACAGGCCCTAACTAAACAAACCAAAATGACTAGCCACCCCTACATAGGGAACCTTTATGGGGTACCTGTTAGAGTAGCTTACATTACCTTGGGTCCTATGTTTTTTATAAATAGTACACTAGGGATCCTCATATAAAGAACTATAAAATTGGAAGAAACCCTAGAGCACTGATTATACAACCCCTTCACACAGGCCCTCAATACATTTAGTGTATCTCTCTAAAACCCAATAGAAGAGATAACTAATAGGGATAGTGGTATAAAAGTTCATACAAGGTTGGAAACATTATAAACCTACATGAAGACCCCCTATCCTTAGTTTACAAGCACTTGTATGATGTTCCCTTCCCAAACCTAGGACCTGTAGAAGATCATTCCAAGGAAACTTGAGGAAATCCATGGTTCCTAGAGTAAGGCCTCACTAAAATAATTATTTACCCTATTTTATATCTCCTAAGGAATTTATAGCTTGAAAAGGCATGACCAACGTTAATCACTTCTCATTCCTCCCATGTCTACCCTATGCGAATAACCATATGTTCGCCTATCCTTAACCCATGTGATCCACCTAATAAGTCTTGTTTTAAGCCACTAATGACAGGGGTCCTCTTACTCAATATTATTCACCTAAGGGGGACTAAATTGAATCCTCCACTAAATCCTCTGTACTTCCACAACCATGTATAGAGACACACCAACATGTCTCCCATTTGGTTATGCAGTCCTTTGGTCAGAGGTTTCTCATACTTGTCCCACCTGATGGGTAGGGTCCTTGAGGTGTGTGCAGTTATGAATCCATTTGGACACAATGACTCAAACCCTTGGGGTTGTTGTAGGGACATCCTAGTCTTAGATGCGAGGGTGATGAAGTTTCCCCTTCTCATATCTAAGACTAGGGACCTCCCATTTTGAATGGTGATTGGGGTGGTGTCACACATGGTTTTCCATATGATAGGGATCAGTGACTAATACTCCACTGTTACTATGAAACTAGGATTAGGGAATACCTCCTAGAGTAATCCATTGAAATTTCTTATGGGATTTATCCAGAAAAGTAGTCATATGTGACTATCTAGGATAAAAAAATAGGAAAGAAAATGGGAACATAAAATCCCATTATTCTTCTCTTATAGCCCCAACCTCTTCCACCAATAGAAGATGGACATTTTTATTTTCCAAAATCGCACTCTTCCTCTTGTTCCTCGTATCTTATAATGAATCTTGGGGGCATAGTGGTTAGTGATTATAAAGACATCCGTAAATTCAGATTCACATCTTGGTAAAGAATCTTTTTCAGGTCTTACTCTCTCCTTCCTCCAGAGGGCCACCATAGGTTTGGGCCCTCAAATGAATCTATCCATCATGTAGTCATCTTATTTGGTATAATCCATAACCATCTTCATCACAACCAAGGGAATAATTCTCTTTGTAAGCCCCCAAAAAAATCTAATTCACCATGAGTCAGAACATTTTTCATGGTTCTAGACACATGGGCCTCCTCCTAGGTGTAAGACCCAAAACCTTGTCATAACCTCTCAAATGGCCAAATTCCCATAAGATAAAAACCTTTAATGAGCCTCCATATGTATGGATCCTTGAAGAAATTGAACTAAGTGGTATTCGATTAATATAAAAGTGGGATATGTAGGAAGCCTCTCTAATTTTCAAACCCAAAACCCCAAATGCATCCTAATATTCTCCGGCCCACATTCCTAGTAAGGTCTTCACCAACCAAGGATATATCACCCGCTCTAAGTTCCTTAGGCATCTTCAACATAATTCCCACACAACAGTTTGGCTAGGAATCATTCACCTAGACATCCTTGGTATATGATGTTAATCTTGATGATGTAGTTCTCCTCACATGACCTTAAAACGTATGATGTTTCCAGTTAAGTGGAACTGAACTATATAGCTTCAAATTCATTACAAAAGGACATATAATAAGTCTATCACATGGGTCTGATCCTGATATATAGGAAACCTATCTCATGTGTCCTCCTCATGTTACCTTATGGGGTTTTACGGTTTTTAGGGGTTTTAGGGACTTATTACAGGCTTTCATGGTTTTTAGTTTTTTTTTGGATTCAAGGGGATTTAAGTATTTCAACGTTTTTAATGTTTTCTTAGGGTGTGTATATGGGTTTTTATTTTTTAATTATTTTTTTATTTTTAGAAATTTTATGGTTTTTAGGTTTTTTATAGATTTTGTGGGGTTTTAGGAGTTTTTCAGGATTGTTGGGGTTTTAAAGTTTTTTGGGATTTTTAGGGTCATTTTTAATTTTAATGGGTTTTAAGGGTTTTAAGAGTTTTTTACATTTTTATGGGTTTAAAGGGTATTTTGAGATTTTATTTTTTTTAGGGGATTTATGGTTTTATGATTTTTAGGGGTTTTATGGTTTTTAAGGTTTTTATGGGTGTTAGGATTTTTTTGTTTTTTTTTTATTTTTAGGAGTTTTATGTGTTTTTAGTTTTTATGGTTTTCTTGGACTTTTTTAGTTTTTTAGAATTTTTTTACATTTTTAGGGATTTTTGGGATATTTTTAGGATTTTTATGGTTTTTAGGGATTATTAGTGTTTTTATGGGTTTTAGGTCCTTTAGGAATTTTTAAGTTTTTAGGGGTTTCATGTTTTATTGGGATTTTAAGGTTTTTTAGAGTTTTTATCATTTTTAGTGGTTTAAAGGGGTTTTAGAGTTTTTTGTGGTTTTAGGTGTTTTATTGGGTTTTATGGTTTTTTATGGTTTTTAGTTTTTATGGGGTTTTAGGGGTTTTATAGTATTTTAAGTGTCTTTATGGTTTTTTTCATTATTACGTTTTTAGGGGATATAAGTGTATTTAGGTTTCTATGATTTTCTTTGGGTTTTTAGGGATTTTAGGGTTTTTTACATTTTTATTAAATCTAGTGGTTTAATTTTTTAGGGGTTTTATGGATTTTGATCATTTTTGGGTCTTTTAGGGTTTTCTAGTTTTTTGTATTTGTATGGTTTTTTTTAGTTTTTCAGGATTTTAAGGTTTTTTAGTGTATTAAAATATTTTTGAGGTTTAAATGGTTTTTGGAGATTTTAATGGATTTTTAAGAGTTTTTGGGTTTTTATAGTTTTTATGGTTTTTATGGGTTTTTATTTTTTTTAGAGGCTTTTAGGGGGTTTGGGGTTTTTTAGGGTTTTCGGGATGTTAGGGTTTTTAAAGTTTTTTGGGGTTTTAGGTGTTTTTATATTTTTAAAGTTTTATTAATGTTTTTGAAGTTTTGTAATGTCTTTATGGATTTTATGGGTTTTAGGGTTGTTAGGGATTTGGGATTTTTGGGGATTTATATTTTTGTAGGTTTTTAGGGTTTAAATGTTTTTTTGGTTTTTATGGTCTTCTTAGGGGTTTTCATGGATTTTAGGGTTTTTAATATGTTTTGGGGTTTTTAGATATTTTTTAATTTTCTTTAAGGTTTCTAGTAATTTTAGTAATTTTGAGAGGTTTTAAGGATTTTATGGTTTTAATGGGTGTTTTTTGCTTTTTTGGGTTTTTAGGGGTTTTAATGTTTTTATAGTTTTTAACATTTTTAGGGGTTTAATGGGTTTCTGGAGTTTTTAGTGGGTTTTTAGGGGTTTTAGGGTTTTTATGGTTTTTTATGGGTTTAGGGGTTTCTAGGATATTTTACAGTTTCGTACGGTTTTTTTCATTTTTTATATTTTTGAGGTTTTGGACACTTTTATGTTTTTAAGGTTTTCATTGGGTTTTTTGGGGATTTTTGGTTTTTATGTTTTTTGGTATTTTTAGGGATTCTTTTTAGGATTTTATGGGTTTTAATGGTTTTTAGGGATTTTGAGGGTTTCTAGGTTTTATGGAATCTAGAGTTTTTATAGTTTTTTACACTTTTATGGGTTTTAAGTGTTTTTTTTTTTTTAGTTTTTCATAGAGATATTCAAAGGTTTTAATGGTTTTTATTATTTTAGGTATTTTTAGGTCTTTTTTTGAATTTCTAGGGATTTCAAAGTTTTCATTAATTTATAGGGATTTTATGGTTTTTAGGGATTTTATCATTTTTGGGTTTTTATGGTTTTTTACTTTTTTGACATTTAATGGTTTTTTAGAGTTTTTAACATTTTTCTATGTTTAAATGGATTGTATAGTTTTAGTCAATTTTATGTTTTTATGGGTTTTTAGACTTTTTTATGTTTTTAGGAGTTTTGTGGGGTGTAGGTGGTTTTTAGGTATTTAGGGTTTTATTTGGGTTTTAGATTTTCTGTTTTTTATGGTTTTTATGTTTCTTAAGTTTAGTAAGGTTTTTTAGGGTTTTAGGTTGTTTAGGTTCTTTTATATTTTTAGGTATTTTTAGGGATTTTTAGGATTTCTGTGGTCTTTTAGGGTTTTTAGGGATTTTGAGGGGTTTTGTGTTTTTTGGGTTTTAGAAGTTTTAAGTGTTTTATATTTTTAGGGTTTTCATATGCGTTTTCATGTTTTTTTGTGTTTTTTACTTTTTAGGTATTTTTTGTCTTAATAGGATTTTTTATATTTTATGGTTTTTAGGGATTTTGATGGGTTTTTGTGTTTTTATAATGTTCAGCAGTATTTGCTGTTTTTTTGAGTTGTTTAGGCTTTTAATGATTTTTAAATATATTAAAAAAATTAGGGTTTAAAAGGTTTTAAAAAGTATAGCAGGTTTTTAGGTATTTATGCTTTTTTAAGTATTTTAATGTTCGGGGGGTCGATGGGTTTTATGGGGGGTTTTAAGGTTTTTAGAATTTTTAGTGTTTTGGGGTTTTATGTGTTTATAGGTTTTTAAGGGAAAGGAAGATGTGAGGGTCAGGCTATTCCCGACCCCTCAAAATTTATTAGAGAAAAAAAGATGCATCAGACAAGGGAGGGGAGGGATCAAACGACCCACACCCGAAAACCCTTTATAACCCCAAACCCAAAGACACAAAAAAAAGAGAGACCAAAAAAATACACACAGAACAGGTCCAAAAGGAACGGCGCACGAAAAATCACCTAAGTCAATATCACCTCCAAAGTCATCCAGCTCCACACCACGGCAAACGAAGCACGCACCAAGGCCAGCGCCCACACCAGTCAAGCAGCAGTCTGATTCAACACTTATATCCATAGAGTCCTAGCCCGATTTATAGTCCTACTGCTTTCTGAGCATCGACAAAAGCTTCTCTCTGGTCCTCTCTTGCTCAAAATTTTGTGAAGGTCGCTCCCACTTATTGACTTTGAGATTCAACCTGACCGCCCTAGAGGAGGTTTGGGTCGCCATAGGTCGTGGGAGGGCAGATTAATCTTTCCACAACCTTTGCTTTGGGGGAGCGGAGGTGGAACAATCTTTATGTACTGCATTCACACAAATGACCCCATCACTGGCCGCACTTGAAACCTTTTTGTTCCCTTTCCTGCTTCCTTACCCAGAATTTTCTGCACCCCTTTTTTGTAGCTTATTCTTCTCTCCCTTCAACCTGGCCATAGCAGCATTTATCCAACGATCATCCTTAGAAAACCTCTCTTGAGTCTCTTAGGTTCACCCTCAAGGGAAAACCTTTCCCATTCGACCATCATCATATCATGTAGCAACACACACTGATCTTCGGTAGATGGAACACTACAGACAACCATGGACCTCTGTAGGTTCGGGGCCATATCGCCTGATTCAACGGTGGGTCGCGGTAGGTGAAACCCAATCTGGTCCACTACAAGAGCACTCGGCAGGTACTCCACACCACTGGAGCCTTCCGCAATAGCAGCCGAACCAGCCTCCATGACAGGACTCCCTACATCGTCACACCCAACAAGCAATAGGGGGCATATCTCCAATCGGTGCATCGCACCCTATGACTTCAGGGTTGGTCCTCTGTTACAATCCTCTCCATTCCATCTGAGGACATCATCCAATCATCCGCAGTCCTCAAACCATGCGCATCCACATCCCACTGCATGAGCTCTTCTGCCAGCATGTCATCATCCACCTGTTTAGCCGAGACTAAGTCCTAAAACCTGTTATGAAGAGTCACATCATTCTCATCCAGTAATCTACTACGACTAGTACCCTCACTACTCTTCTTGAAAACCATAACCTCCTCTCCCAGTGTCAGTGCCAGGGGAGCCTCAAACTGGTCATTTTTGTGCCACTCTTCCATCACAGCCGCCTTCTCCTTGTTCAACTATCTCCCTGAAAGATCACCACATCTACAAACATCTTCAGCACAAGACTGATGTTCCCCTTAAGCCATTAGAATTGCCACAGCAATTGCAAATACTGAATTACAAACATCTCCATCCACACTTATGCTGAAACCACCCAATTTTATCAAAGAAACTTTCAGATCAGTCCCAGGAATCTGGTCAATCATACGGGGAACTTCAGCAACCAAAGGCTAGGAGGACAGGGGATCAGACACCCCCTTGGCCGCCTTCGCCTCCACCAGAGCGTGGATGTTCTCACCCAAACTTAACTGGACAGGATTAGAACCATTCCAACCAGAGACAACACATCCACCAAACTACACATTATTCCAAAAGCTCTAGCAGTTAGAACATAAAACCAACCATGACTCAAAGATAACTGGTTGACTCCACTGAAGTTCTTCCCCCACAACAATCTAGATATCATCAACCAAATATTTTGATGGGTTTTAGTGTATTTTAGGTTTTTAGGGGTTGTAATAGTTTTTATATTTTTATGGTTTTATTAGGGGTTTTCATGTTTTTAGGGTTTTTTTATATTTTTATGGATTTTGGGGCCTTTTACGATTTTATGGTATTTAGGGTTTTTAGTGATTTTGAGGGTTTTTAGGGGTTTTATGGTTTTTAGGGTTTTGTTGGATTTTTTGGGTTCCTTGTTTTTTATGAGTTTTTTAGAGATTTTAATGTTTTTTAGAGTTTATACATATTTGGGGTTTTAAAATTTTTAGTGTTTTTTGTGTTTTTTTTTGTTTTTTTGGTTTTTAAGTGTTCTAATTGTTTTTAGGTTATTCTGGGTTTCGTAGGAATTTTCATGATTTTTATTGGTTTTTATGTTTTTAGGGTATTTTTTTGGATTTTCAGGATTTCTATTTTTTTAGGAATTTTAGTGGTTTTAGGGGTTTTTAGGGTTCTTTAGGGGTCTTACGTTTTTAGGATTTTTAGATATTTTATGTGTTTTAAGGTTTTAATGGTATTCTTATGGGTTTTCAAGGTTTTCAATGTTTTTTTTATTATTTTTAGGATTTTGGGTCATTTTTGATATTTTTAGGATTTTTTTAGGGTTTTTGGGTTTTAAAGGTTTTTAAGGGGTTTTAGGGATTTCATGGTTTGAATTATTTTTGGTTTGTGGGGTTTTTTGGAGTTTTAAGGCTTTTTGATTTATAAAATTTTTCTATATTTCTTGGGGTTTAAAGCATTTTTAATTTTTTTTTATTTGTTAGTGGGGGGGTTTGTGGTTTTAGGGTTTTTTTATGCTCTTTAGGGGTTCTATAGATTTTTTGGAATTTTGGGTATTTGGGTATTCGTGGGTTTTAGTGATTTTAGGTTTTTAGAAATTTTATGAATTTTTAGGTTTTAAGGTTTTCAAAGGGTTTTTAGGTTTTTAGGGGTTTTTATATTTTCATGGATTTTATAGATTTTTTTAGATTTTTTATTTTCTTTTGATTTTTCCAGGTTATTGATGGGTTTTAAGGGTTTTTATGGGTTTTAGGGCCTTTTGTGTTTTAAGGTTTTTAAGGAATGAAGTGTTTTATGTTTTTTTGTCTCCTTATGGTTTTTATGGTTTTTAGGGGTTTAGGGAATTTATAGAATTTTTATGGATTTTTTGGGTTTTTAGGAATGTTGAGGGGTTTTAGGGTTTTTTTTTGTTTTTTTTCGATATTCAATGTTTTTTGGGTTTTTATGGGTTTTATAGGTTTTTAGAGTTTTTTAAATATTTATAGGTGACTAAAGGGTTTTAGAGTCTTTATTGGATTTTAAGAAATTTTGTGGGGTTTTAGGGTATTTAAGGGTTTTAAGGGTTTTATGGTTTTTAGGGGTTTAGGATTTTTACGGTTTTTAGTATTTTTTATGTTTTTAGGATTTCAATGTTTTTTGAAGTTTGAAGTGTTTATTATGGGGTTTTTTGTTTTTAGTGGTCTCTATATTTCTTAGGTATTTTTAGGACTTTTTATGATTATTTTGGTCTTTCAGGGTTTTTGGGGTTTTTATGGTTTTTAAGGGTGTAAGGGTTTTTAGTGGTTTTATATATTTTTTTTGTTTTTATGTATTTTAAGTGTTTTTAGGTTGTCAATGAATTATTATGTATTTTCATGGTTTTTAGAGTTTCTTACTTTTAGGGATTTCTTGGCCTTTTTTGGATTTTTATGAATTTTTTGGGTTTTTTGGGATTTGAGGGGTGTAAGGGTTTTTTTGGATTTTAGGGTTTTAGCATTTTTATAGTTTTTTGGGGTCTAGGGATCCTTTTAGTTTTTTTTGGGTTTTTATGGTTTTTAAGTGTTTTTAAAAAAATTAGGGTTTATAGGTTTTTCTGAGTTTTTAGCGGGTTTGTGGGGGTTTTAAAGTTTTTAAGGGTTTTAAGTGTTTTATGGTTTTCAGATTACTTAGGGTTTTTATAAATTTGTTGGTTTTTAATGGTTTTAAGTCTATTTTATATTTTCATTTTGTTTTCATGGATTTTAGGTTTTTTCATGTTTTAAGGGATTTATTGGGTTTTTTAGGATATTTATTATTTGTAGGGTTTTATGGATTTTGAGGGGTTTTAGGGTTCTTTTGGGTTTATTTGGTTTTTAGTGGTTTTTAGTTTTTTAAGTATTCTAAGTGTTTTTAGGTTTTCAAGGTGTTCTCAGGGTATTTCAGTGTTTTAATTTTTTTTTTTATTTTTTAGGATTTCAAGGTGTTTTATAGGAATTTTTTGGGATTTTAGGGATTATGATGGGTTTTAGAGGTTTTAGGTGGGTTTTAAGGTTTTAGGGATTTTATAGGTTTTTATGTTTTAGGGGTTTTAAGTGTTATGATTCTATTAATGTGTTCTTAGGGTATTTTAGGGTTTTATAGTTTAATAGTTTGGTAATTTTTAGGGATTTTTTAGGATTTTTACAGAGTTTTAAGGTTTTATGGATTTTGAGGGTTTTACATGTTTTTAAGGTTTTTAAGATTTTATGGGTTTTTGGGTTTGCGGGGGTTTTAGTTTTTTAGGGTTTTAATGTTTTTGAGTTTTTATTTTTTTTAAGAGTTTAAAGGGTTTTTATAGTTTTTCGTATATTTTAGTGGTTTTATGGGTTTTAGGGTTTTTAAAATATTTTGGGGTTTTGATGGTTTTTAGACGTCTTCATATGCCTTTTGATATTTTTGGTTATTTATAATTTTTATGTTTTCTAGAGGTTTTAATGTTCTATAGGTTTTTAAAGCTTTCATAAGGGTTTTTGGATTTTTAGGTATTTTCAGTGTTTTAAGGATTTTTATGTTTTTAGGATTTTTAGGATTTTTTTAGGATTTTATGTCATTTAGTGTTTTTATGGATGTTGGGGTCTTCTTGAAGTTTTTAGGTTTTTTAGTGATTTTAGTGTTTCTTAGGATTATTGGGATTAAAGTGTGTTTAGGTTTTTATGGTTATAATTGGGTTTTTTTGGGTTTCTGTCTTTTTTACATTCTAGGGATTTTTATGGATTTTTTTATGATTTTCATGTTTTTTAAGGATTTATGAAATTTTGAGGGTTTTTGGGTTTTTAAGGTTGTATGTTTTTCTGTGGGTTTTAGAGTTTTTTTAGTTTTTAAGGGGTTTTATGTTTTTTTTAGATTTTAATGTTTTTATGGGTTTAAAGGGTTTTTAGATTCTTTAGTTTGTTTTTATTGTTATTATTGGTTTTTAGGTTTTTTATGTATTTTGGGTTTTTAATGGTATTTTTGGTTTTTAGTGTCATTTTTTGAATTTTTGGGTTTTTTGGGTTTTTTGGGATTTAATGTGTTTTATGGATTTACTTTTTTCTTATGTTTTTAAAGTGTTTTTAATATTTTTTATGTTTTAGGGTTTTTCAGGATCTTTTAGGATTTCAATGATTTTTACATTATTTTGGATTTCGAGTGTTTTTATGGTTTTCATGGGTTCAAGGGATTTTTTCATTTTTTACCAGTTTTAGGATTATTGGGTTTTTATGAGTTTTTATACTTTTAATATTTTCTTTGTGTTTTTCTGGAATTTTATGGTCTTTAAATTTCTAGGAAATTTTATGGATTTTTAAGGATTTTTATGGTTTTTAGGGATTTTCTGGGTATTTAGGGTATTTTTTTTTTCTTAGGTTACAGGGGTTTTATTTTGTTTTTATGGGTTTCTAGAGTCTTTTTAAAAAATTTATGGGTTTAACGTTTTTTGGAGTTTTTGGGGATTTTTAAGGTTTTAGGGGTTTTAGGGTTTTCTATGGTTTTTATGGATTTTATGTTTTTAGAATTTCTCGGGTTTTTAGGTCCTTTTAGTGTATTTTTAGGGGTTTTAGAGTTTTCAGATTTTTAAGGATTTCCTTTGGTGTTTAGGATTTTTATGGGGTTTTAGTTTTATAAGTATTTTTATGATTTTTAGAGATTTTAAGTGGTTATATTGTTTTTAAGGGTTTTTTGGGATTTTTATCATTTTTAGGGTTCTCAGGTGTTTTATGTGTTTTTATGTTTTTATGATTTTCTTATGTTTTTATAGGGTTTTATAGGAATTTTACATTTTAGGGCATTATTAGGTGTTTTCAAAAAAATTTATGTGTTTTTAGGTATTTTTATGGGTTTTAGGGTTTTTTAGGTTTTTTAGGGTTTTTATGATTTTTTTGGGTTTTATGGGTTTTTGAGTTTTTTTGGATATTTGTGGGTTTTAGAGTTTTTTAATGTATTTAGGGGTTTAAAATGTGTTTTATACTTATTATTTGGTTTTATGGTTTTTATGGGTTTAAGGGTTTTTAGGGGTTTAGCATATATTAAGTTTTAGGGGTTTATTGTGTTTTTAGGATTTTAAGGTTTTCTTTTGTGTTTAAAGAAAGATGAGGTTTTTTTTCATTGAAGTATTTTTCAATCTTTTTTATTAATATTTATGGTTTTAGGTTTCTTATATATTTTTAGGGTTTTATTGTTTTTTTGTGTTTTAGGGGTTTTTTTATATTTTTTGGGTTTTATGGGTTTCTTGAGGTTTTTAACATTTTTAGTTGTTTAAAGGGGTTTTATAGAGTTTTTATTTGTTTTTTTTTTGGTTTTTTGGTTTTTAATGTTTTTCAAGGTGTTATGGTTTTTAGGGTTCTTAAGGGTTTTATCATTTTTATGTGTTTTAGGGGTTTAAAGTGATTTTCGGGATTTACGATTTGTTAGGGGTTTTCAGGACTTGTATATGTTTTTTAACATTATAGGGATTTTAGGGAATTTTTATGATTTTTATGGTTTTTAAGGGTTTTATGGATTTTGAGTAGTTTTAGGATTTTTAGGGTTTTTATCATTTTTTTGGGTTTTAGGGTTGTTTGAGTTATTTGGGGGTTTAATGGTTTTTAGTGTTTTTTTAACATTTTTAGGGGATTAAGGAATTTAAGAGTTTTGGTGATTGATAAGGATTTTTTTGGGTTTTTGGGTTTTATGTGGTATAGGGGTTTCATGTGGTTTAGTGGTTTATTAATTTTCAATTATTTTTTGTGTTTCATGGGTTTTTGGTGTTTTAATGTGTTTTTATTCTTTTAAGGTATTGTTATGGTTTTTCAAGGATTTTAAGGATTTTACCTTTTTAGGTATCTTTAAGGATGTTTTTGGATTTTTAAATAAATTTTTCAAGTCTTAATATGTTTTTAGTGTTTTTAGGTGATTTATGGTTTTTAGGGTTTTTAGTTTCTTAAATATTTAGGTTTTTAAGTACTGTTTAAGGATTTTAAATTTTTTATTAAGGGTTTTCATGGTTTTTAGTGTTTTATATTTTAGTATATTTAAAAAAAATTATAAATTTTTAGGTTTTCAGTGGATTAGGAGTTTTGAGGGGTCTTATGGTTTTTAAGAGTTTAAGGGTTTTTTGGTGTTAGGGTTTTTAAGTATTTAGTGTTTTTAATGTTTTTAGTGTTATTAATGTTTTTAGGGTTTAAAAGGTTTTTTAAAGTTTTTAGTGTTTTTTTAGGGTTTTCATGATTTTTTAGGGTTTTCCATGTTTATAGGGTTTCTATGGATTTGGTGATTTATAGGGGACTTAGGGTCCTTTTATGGGTTTTAGGGTTTTTGTCATTTTTTATTTTTAGGGTTTTTTAGGTTTTAACGTTTTCTTAGGGTTTTCAGGGTTTTTATTATTTTTTACATTTCAAGAGATTTTTTTGTTTTTTATTGTTTTTTAGGGTTTTATGGTTTTTTTGAGGTTTTAGAGGTTTTATGGGTTTTTAGGGGTTTTATCATTCTTTTGGGTTTTTAGGGGTTTGATGTTTTTATAATTTTATGGTTTTCTTAAGGTTTTTATGGTTTTATTGTTTTTTATGTTTTAGGTATCTTTTGGTCTTTTTTATAAATTATATGGGTTTTAGGGATTTTAAGGGGTTTAGGGTTTTTTAGTTTTTTATGGGTTTTATGATTTTTTTGGTTTTAGAATTTTTTGAGTTTTTTAGGGTTTTAAATGTTTTTTATAGTTTTTAAAAATTATTAGGGGTTGTAGGTGTTTTTAAAGTTTTTAGTGGTTGTTAAGGGTTTTTTGGGGGTTCTTAAATTATTTAGGGGTTTTATGGGTTTTTTGTTTTTAGGGTTTTTTAGTGTTCTTAGATTTTTTTTTTATTTCTTAAGTGGTTTTATTTGTGTTTATGTTTTTATCTTTTCTTAGAGGTTTTCATGATTTTATGGTTTTTTAATTTTTAAGGTGTTTTTAGGGTTTTTTTTGGATTTTTATGATTTTTTTTATTTTATGGATTTGTAGGGTTTTATGGTTTTTAGGGTTTAATAATTTTTATAACTTTTTGATGTATCATGGTTTTTTAGTTTGTAGGGGTTTTATGGTTTTTTAGAGTTTCTTAATCCTATTTGGGGTTTAAATTTTTTTAGAATTTTTAGTGGTTTTTTATGGGTTTTATGGGTTTTTAGGGTATTTAATGGTTTTAAGGTTTGTATGGTTTTAGTAATTTTAGATTATTTTTAGGGTTTTTATGTTTTTATAACGGTTTAGGATTCTTAAGGCTTTTAAGAATTTTAAATTTTTAAAGTTTTCATAGTGTTTTTTAGTGTTTTAGTGTTTTTTATGTTTTTAGATATTTTATGATTTTCATTAGTTTTTAGGGATTTTATGGAATTTGAGGGTTTAGGGTTATTTAGGGTTTTAGAATTTTTACCTTTTTTAGTTTTCTGATGGTTTTTAAGTATTTTTAGGTTTTTATTTTTTTCTTATTGTTTTATCGGTTTCATAGGGTTTTGTACATTTCTAGGGACATTTAGGGGGTTTTAAATATTATTATGGGTTTTTATAGATTTTAGGAATTTTGAGGTGTTTGGAGTTTTTTAGTGTTTTCATGGTCTGGTGGTTTTTTGGGTTTATTGTGTTGGTTGAGTTTTTAGGGTTTTTTTACAGTTTTTATATTTTATTAATCATATTTAGGGGTTTAAAGGTTTTTTATAGTTTTTAGTAGTTTTTTGTGGTTTTAGGTATTTTTGGTTTTTTACAGTTTTAGGGGTTTTTTGATTTTCCGGGATTTTTGGGTTTTTATGGTCTTTTGTGGTTTTTAATGTTTTAGGGTTTTTTTTTTGGGATTTTATGTGTTTTTTTGTTTTGATGATTTTCTTAGGGTTTTTCACTGTTTACTATTTTTTATGTTTTTAGGGATTTTGTGTGATTTTTTAGGATTTTTATGGTTATTATGGTTTTAGTTATTTTTTGGGGTTTTAGTGTTTTAAGGGTTTTTTATGTTTTATTCATTTTTTGGTTTTTATAGGTTTTAAGTGATTATTTTTTTAAGGTTTTCGTATGGGTATTAGGTTTTCTAGGTGTTTTTATGTTTTTAGGGTTTTTTAGGGTTTTTTACATTTTTTATTTTTTAATGGTTTTAGGAATTTTGAGGGGTTTTAGGGTTTTTAGTGTGATTATGCATTTTTTTGAGTTTTTATGGGTTTTTTTAGTTTTGTAGGGTTTTAGATTTTTTTAATGTTTTGTGGTTTTTAAGGGTTTATAGTGTTTTTTATGCGTTTGTAGGCTTTTTATGGGTTTTATGATTGTTAATCCTTTTTATGATTTTTAGAGGGTTTTATGGGTTTTAGGTGTTTCTAGGGATTTTTTGGGGTTTTGAATTTTTTTTTAAATTTTTTTTTAATTGTTTTTTGGTTTTTATGTTTTTCTTAGAGTTTTTCAGGGTTTTATGTTTTTTACATTTTTAGGGATTTTGTTGGGATTGTTTTAGGATTTTATGGGTTTTTAGGGTTTTAGGAATTTTTTTGGTTTTAGGTTCTTTAGGATTTTTCAATTTTATTATGTTTTTAGGCATTTTAAGTGTTTTTAGGTTTTGATGATTTTCTATGGATTTTGGGGTTTTTAATATTTTTAGGGATTTTTGCGTCTTTTTGGATTTTTATTGAGTTTATGGGTTTGCAGATTTTAAGGGATTTGTAGAGTTTTTTATGGATTTTGGGTTTTTTTAGTTTTTTTATTTTGTTGGTGTTTTAAGGTGTTTAGTGTTTTTTAACATTTTTAGGGGTTTAGTTGTTTTGAGGGCTTTAATGGTTTTTTTATTTTAATGGGTTTTTAGTGTTTTTAATGTTCTTATGGGTTTTTGGTTTTTAAGGGTTTTTGGATTTTTAGTGTCTATTTTGGTTTTTAGGGGCTTTAGCATTTTTAGATTATTGGGTGATTTAAGTGTTTTAGGTTGTTATGTTTTTCTTAGGGTTTTTTGGGTTTTTTTTACATTTTTAGGTATTTTTAGGAATTCTGTAGAATTTTTATAGGTTTCTTGGGATATTGATGTATTTTAATCTTTTTTTAGAGTTTTCAGGGTTATTTTTACCATTTTTAGGTTTTTAGTCCATTTATGTGTTTTTATCTTTTTTATGTTTTTAGGTTTTTCTTAGTGATTTTCAATGTTTTTAGGGTTTTTTACATTTTGACAGATTTTTTGGTCCTTTTTAGGATTTTATGGTTTTTATAGTTTTTAGGGATTTTGATGCCTTTTATGGTTATTAGGGTTTTAGGGTTTTTTGGGTTTTAGGGTTTCTTTGATTTGTTAAGGTTTTTGAGGGTTTTGAGAGTTTTTTATTTTTTAGTGGTTTAAAGGGTTTTGTTATTTTTAGTGGTTTTAAGGGTTTGTATTGGTTTTTAAGGGTTTTAAGGTTTTTAGGAGTTTAATGGATTTTGTGGTTTTGGGTTTTTTTGGGAATTTTATATTTTTATGGGTTTTAGCGTTTTTTATGTTTTTAATGGTTTTAATTATTTTTAGGTTTGTAGGGTTTGTAGGGTTATTCAAGGTTTTTATTGTTTTAGGTATTTTGTTAGTCTTTAGAGTGTATTTGTGTTTTTAGGGGGTTTTTTGTGTTCTTAGAGTTTTCAGGTTTTTTATGGGTTTTCATTATTTTTAAATTTTTAAGGTTTTCATAGAAGTTTCCAATGTTTTAATGGTTTCTTTCATTATTATGGATTTTATGAGATTTTTAGGAATTTTATGGTTTTTATTTATTTTGATGGTTTTTAGGGGTTTTTAATGTTTTAGGGTTTTTATGGTTTTTCGGGGTTTTAGGGGTTTTTGATATTTTTAAGGTTGTTATGGTTTTTATAGTTTTTTAATGTTTTTAGGGGTATAAATGGATTTTGTAATTTTTAGTGGGTTTTATTGTTTTTATGGGTTTTTAAGGTTTTTATAGGTTTTTGAGGATTTATTGGTTTTTATTGTTTTTATGGGTTTTAGGGTCTTTTTAGGGATTTTGACATTTTTTAAGATTTTAGGGGCCTTATATTTTTTCTATTCTTATTTTTTTCTTTGGTGTTTTCAGTGTATTCACCTTTTTAGGGATTTTTAGGTGTTTTTTAGGAATTTCATGGTTTTTAGGGTTTTTTGAGATTTTGAGGGGTTTTAGGGTTTTTACAGTTTTTATGGTTTTTATCGTATTATAGGTTTTCAGTGGGTGTATGTGATTTATGTTTTGAGGTTTTTCTTAGGTTTTTTCGGGTATTTTGGGTTTTTTTATATTTATAGGGATTTTTAGTGTTTTATATTATTTTTATGGGTTTTTATGGTTTTTATGGATTTTAAGGGGTGTTATGGTTTTTAAGGTTGTTTTGTTTTTTTAGGTTTTTCGGTTTTTTTATTTTTATAGTGCTTCAATGTTTTTTGTGTTTTTAACATTTTTTGTGGTTTAAAATGTTTTTAGAGTCTTTTTTGGGGTTTTTTAGATATTTATGGGTTTTTATGATTTTTTTTAATTTTGAGGGGTTTTTATGGTTTTCAGGGGTTTTAGGGTTTTTTGGAGCTTTAGTTTTTTAGGGGTTTTCAAGATATATTTGGTTTTAAGAGTATTTAGTTTTTTAAGGGGTTTCTTACAAGATTTCATGTTTTTTGGGGGGGGGGTTAGGGATTTTTAGTAATTTTTTTTATTTTTATGGGTTTTTAGTTATTAGGGATTTTGGGGGGTTTATGGGATTTTTAAGAGTTTTGGGGGGGTTTTTTGTTTTTTTTTTGGGTTTAGTGTTTTTTATTTTTTTTATTGTTTTGAGTTTTTTAGAGTTTTTTAACATTTTTATGGGTTTAAAGTATTTTTTAGGTTTTTATGGGTTTTTATGATCTTTTAAAGTTATTATAATTTTTTATGATTTTTAAGGGCTATTAAGGTTTTTATGATTTATAAGGGATTTTATCATTTTTAGTTTCGTAAGGGGGTTTATGTTTTTTTTGGGTTTTATGGTTTTCTTAGGGGGTTTTGGATTTTTATGTTTTTTTAGGTTTTTGGGGACTTTTTGGCTTTAATATTATTTTTATGGCTTTTGGGGTTTTTAGGTGCGAGGGGTTTTAGGGTTTTTAAGGATTTTTATTTTCTTTAGGGGTTCTATATATTTTTATGTTTTGAATGTTTTCTTAGGGGTTTTTAGTGTTTTTAGTGTTATATAGTTTTTTTTGGGAATTTAAGCCATTTTATGGGTTTTAGGTAATTTGGGAATTTTGAGTACCTTTAGGGTTTTATGTTGTTTTTGTTTTTTTCAATTTTTAGGGTTTCTTGAGCCTGCAATCCTTTTTTTCCATTTTCTCAAAACCGGTTTATGGGTTACTGGTAACCATACAGACACTGGTCCAACATTAAACGGCGGTCGTGGAACCCGCCAACCAGAAAGAAAATCACAACAGCATATTCAAATTTCAAAATCAAAAACCAAACCAATCATCACAGACATGATGACCGAGTCTCGATCAGTGAACCACCTCAAGCCATGCCCCCGACATCACTGGGGGTTTTAATGGTTTAGGGGTTTTATATGGTTTTAATGGGTTTTAGGGTTTTAAGGGACTTTTAGTGTTTTTTATTATTATTAGAAATTTTTAGATTTTTAGGGGTTTTTTAGAATTTGAGGTTTTATTATGGGCTTCCATAGTTTTTAGGGATTTTTGAGTTTTTAGGAATTTTTATGTTTTTTCTGAATTTTATGGGTTTTAGGGGTTTTTAGTGTTTTTTGGAGTTTTTATTGTCTTTATCAATTTTCTATTTTTAGGGGTATTAAGTGTTTTTAGGTTTTTTTGGGTTTTTCATGGGTTATAGTATATTTTACGTTTTTAGTTATTTTTAGATCCTTTAATGATTTTAATGGGTTTTAAGGGTTTAAAGGATTATGATATTTTTTCGATTTTTGGAGTTTGATGGTTTTTTGGTTTTTAGGGGTTTTTTTGAGTTTTTAGGGTTTTAAAGGGTTTTTAGAGGGCTTTAACAATTTTTTGGGTTTAAAGGATTTTACAGTTTTAGTGGATTTAGGGTTTTTATGGAGTTTTAAATTTTTATGTTTTTTTGGTGTTTTTATTGTTTTTAGTTTGTTTTTAATTTTTTTTGGTTTTCAGTGGTTTTTTGGTTTTTAGGGGATTTTACTATCTTATGGTTTTTACATTTTTATTACTTTTTTTAGGGTTTTTAGGATATTTACATTTTTATGGATTTTAGGGATATTTTTTTTGGATTTTATGGTTTTTGAGTTTTGAGCGGTTTTTGGGTTTTGATAGGTTTTTTAGTTTTTAAGGTGTTTTAAGTGTTTTTTTATTTTTAATGTTTTTAGGGGTTTTTAACATTTTGGGGGGGTTTATGATTTTAGGGATTTTTATGGTTTTTAAGTTTTTTATGGTTTTGTGGGCTTTAGGGATTTGGAGGGTTTTTAGGGCTCTATGGTTTTTTGTGCTTTTAGGTTTTTTGAATTGTTTAAGGTTCTTATGTTTTTAGAGTTTTTAATAATTTTAGGGGTTTAACAGGTTTTTAGAGTTTATATTCAGTTTTAGAGTTCATATGGGGTTTTAGTGGATTTTATGTTTTTTAGGTGTTTTTTATTGCTTTTATGGGTTTTAGGGTTTTTTAGGTTTCTAAAGATTTTTAAGATTTTTGTAGGATTTTGAGGTTTTCTTTGTGGTTTTCTTGGTTTTTAGGGTTTTTACATTTTTAGGGATTTTAGGGATTTGTTTGAATTTTTATGGTTTTTTGTGATTTTATGGATATTTAATGGTTTAGGGGAGTTTTAGGGGTTTTAGAGGTTTTATCATTTTATGGTTTTTAGGGGTTTTAAGTATTTTTAGGGTTTTATTGTTTTCATAGGTTTTTTCATGGTTTTTAGGGTTGTTAAGTATTTGTATAATATTTATTAGATTTATGATTTTATGGGATTTATGGTTTTTGTAGTTTCTTTGTATTTTTATGTTTTTTAGGGATTTAGTGTTTTTAGGTTTTTTAGGGGTTTTAAGGATTTTTAGGTTTTTAAGGTTTTTTGGGGGTTTCAGGGTGTTTTCCCATTTTATTTATATTTTTTATATTTTAATTTGTTTTTAGAGTTTTAAGAATCATGGGGTTTGGGTTTTTAGGGTTTTTATGGATTTTAATGCTTATTTTTTTATCGTTTTAAGTATCTTATGGGTTTTAAGTTTTTCTAAGTGGTTTTCAAGGTTTTTAGGGTCTTTACATATTTTGGGTTTCTTTGGGACATTTCACTATTTTTATGATATTTTTTTGGTTTATAGAGATATTGAGGTGTTTTTAGGGTTCTATAGTATTTCTAGGTTTTTAGGGTGAAAGAGGTTCGAGACCAGGTGAACCTGGCCCCCCAAAAAATATATAAAAAAGAGCATCGCCAAGGAAGATGTCACATGGGGGGATTACAAACTCGGGTGTGCATCTCACCCTTCATATCAGACTCCACAAATCAAAGGCAGCACGGTGTGGCCACGTGTGACCATATCGAGATCCTCTCCGCAATCGCCTGTTTGGAAAGCGCATCTGCAACCGAGTTAGCCTCCCGGTAGGCGTGTGTGACATGAAGGTTGAGCCGCTGGCAGGAGGCAAGGCACTCCGTCCATTGCAGGAGGATCCTCCAAGGGATGCGCTCTGATTTGGCCTTGAGAGCAGCCACTGCAAGCATGGAGTCTGATTCAAGCCAAAGGGGATTCCAGCCAAACTGTCCAGCAAACTCAATCGCCTTAATCATGGCCCAAAATTCTGCCTCAAGGGCACACCCATTTCTGATAAAGTGATGGAAGCAGCCTTTGACAAAGCCTCGGTGTGTACGGAAGACCCCTCCACACCCCAAGGGCCCCGGTGCACCCAACGCTGCACCATCCACATTGACCTTGATCCAGGAGGAGATCGGAGGGATCCATCGGATGTATTTGAGGATCTTCGGCTTCCTTGGCCTGCCATCAACGCCAAGTAACCACAGAAGGATGATATCACTCACATCATTTGCCATCGAGTCAGATTGGATATGAGACGCCGCATGGATCTCTGAGTGAATTTTAACGACACCACCATGAAGAGAGAGCCGCCCTTTGTTAAAGGCAATCGCATTCCGGGCAGCCCATGTATAGGAGACAATGGCGGCAATGGCCACATGGAGAAAGTTGGAAATTTGCTTGCTGCATGGCCAGTTGACAAGGCTGTCCAGCATATCTAAGAATGGCATGTCAAAGCAAAGGGGGAATCCGAACAGCCCCTGCAGATACCCCCAGAGAGCCGCTGGAAATCTGCACTGAAATAGGGTGTGCTGGATGGATTCTGAAGCACCGAGGCATAAAAAACAAACCGAAGCCAGGCTGTGTCCAGCCCGCTGAAGCTGCTCCTGCATCGGCAACTGGTTCCTCCAGATTTTCCAGAGCAAAAGGTGATGAGCCAGCGGTATAAAGGGCTTCCTAAAATTTGAGAGCCAGGCCGGGGGGGCAGATCCCTGCAAGCATTTTGACCAGTAGAAGTCTTTCAAATTTAATTAACCAATAAGGTTGGGCATCCAGATGAGAAGGTCTCTTTCAGCAAAGACATAATCCGTAATTTGCCTGTATGTGTCAGCAGGAATAAGGGGCTCAAGCTGGTCCACTTGCTGGACAAAACCAGCGATTGACATGTCCCGTGCATCAGCGGGGGGGATCATTGTCTCCATCAGGGGCCTATCAAGCCACATAGTAGACCAGACGTTCATATTCGACTGCTTGGAAACAATCCACTCTGAGTGTTCCATGATGTCAGTGTAGGATCTTCGTATCGCTGTCCAGACCGAGGAGGGCAGATGTCCCATAAAACCATCACAAAGTTTTTGTGTGAACCTCTCACAGCAAAATTCAATCCCATCATCCGAGTAATCAAGCAGGCTCCATGTGAATTTAGCAAGCATGGAGACATTGAATCTTCTGAGGTCTTTGATTCACAGCCCGCCTCGTTCAATTGGCTTAGTGCAGTCCCTCCAAGCCACAGTGACCAGCTTCCGTTCACTGATGAAGCCTGTCCAAACGAAGTTTCTAATTTTCGCCTGTAGGGATTTGATGAGATTAACCGGCCACCGATATAAAGAGAAGGCATAGGTGAACGTGGATGTAATAATAGAATTGATAAGACAAACTCTTCCAGCCTGCGATAAGCATTTCCCTTTCCATTTAGCAAGTTGCAGCAAAATTCTGCTCGCTGTGTTCATAAGGTAACTGCTCTTCACTCTTCCCCAAAAGATCGGGACCCCCAGATAATCAAAGGGGATTGATCCCCTCTTCACGCAAAGAGAGAGGGCGATGCGGGTTTCCCTGGAGGTGGAGACCCCATCCCCGAAGACAATGGAGGATTTACTCCAACTAATGGCCTGCCCTGCCACATATTCATAGTGCTGGAAGATCCTCCGGATTGAGGACAACGTTCTCCTATCGGCCTGCCCAAAAAGTAAGATGTCATCGGCGTAGAAAAGATGAGATGGTACCTGAAGGTTTCTTCCCGCCATGATTGGGATAAAGAGGCCAGCCTGCGTAAGGTCAATAAGGCACCTACTCAGGTAATCTTCAGCGATTGCAAAAAGAATACCAGACAACGGATCTCCCTGCCTAACCCCACGTGATCATGGGAAAAACCCCTTGTAGGAACCATTGATAAGCACCAAGGCTCGGGCACTATTCAGGATGGACGACACCAACTTTATGAAGCTGTCCGAGAAGCCATATCTTGAGAGAACTTGAAAAATAAAGCTTCATTTGATGGTGTCAAAGGCCTTGGATATGTCCAGTTTGAGAGCAAAGTTGCCATGCTTGGATCTCCGCCTCATGATGTTGATGCCCTCCGAGGCCGTAAACAAACAGCTTTGGATGTTTCTCCCGGGGATGAAGCCAAATTGATTAGGGGTGATAAGATCGCCCATCAATCGCCCCATCCTCTTAACAAGAATCTTGCTGATAATTTTGGGGACTGTATTCCCCATGGCAACCGGCATGAAATCTCCTATATCAAGAGCATTTTCGATCTTTGGGATGAGGGCAATGAAGTTGGCATTGGAGCCGTGCGGGAAGGATCTTGAGCAAAAAATCTCCCTAACAGCCCTCTTGACCTCTACATGCAGGATATCCCAATAAAACATAAAGAATTTGTTGCTGAAGCCATCCGGACCCGCTGCACTGTCCATGTTGAGGGAGAACACAGCAGATTTAATTTCCTCCTCTGAGGGGGCAGCTGTAAGGTCGCTGTTTTTCTGGTCGTTAACCCACGGTAGAATGGAGTCTGTCACTGGGAGGGAGAACTCCTCATTATCACCGGTGTACAGCTGCTGGAAGTATTCCACTACTGCATTGGAGATGTCCACCTCGGAGGTGAAGGTTCTTCCATGGATACGAATAGCGGTCACACACTTCTTGGCCTTTTTCTCCTTATGAAGCCGGTGGAAAAATTTGGAATTGCGGTCCCCATCCTTGAGCCACCGGGTGTTAAACTGGGCCTTGGCCAGCTTCCCCTTCAGGGACAGGAGGTCATCCAGCCTAGCATGAGCCTGGAGTGCCTCCCTAGAAGGCAGGGGGAGAGATTGATTGGAAAGCTGAAGGGAGGCAAGCCGGGCCTCAGCAGCCTGAATATCTTCATCCAGCTTGGAGAAAGATGACCTGCTCCATTCCTTAAGGAGGGACTTGATTCTCTTCAGCATGGAGACCAGCTTAAAATAGTGGCTGCCTTGCGGAGGATCCACCCACCCATTTGTGATGACTTCCCTGCAGCCCGTAATTGTGAGCCAACCATTGTTGAATTTGAAGGGCAGGGGGGAGGATCTTTGGCCCCCAGAGAGGTTGATGATAATAGGATTATGGTCCAAATGGAATTTTGGAAGGGTGAATCCAGAGACGTCAGAGAGCGTGCTGCTGTCACTGATCTGATAGAAGCATCTATCAAGCTTGCTGGCTTGCCGACCATTAGTAGTGAATCTGCCCCATGTGAAGGAGGCTCCAGCGACGGGCACTTCAGTAAGCTCGCAAGAGTCAAGGCAGTGGAAGAAATCCATGGCAGCCATACGGGAGAAGCTGGCGCCTATCCTCTCATCTGGTTTAAGGACCGTGTTAAAATCACCAACAATCACCCAATTGCCATTAATAGACCCACAGATTCGGCCAAGCTTCCTCCAAAGGTCCCTTCTTCTAGTGTACGAGCAGGAAGCATACACGAAGGAAAGGGAAAAAATAGAATCATTCAGAATGGTCTCCAGTGTGATGACCTGCGGATACTCATCAGCGGACAGCACCCTCACATCATCCTGCTTGAGTACCCACAATTGCTCCAAGCCGCTGTCATTGCAGATTTTAGCAGCAAGGGAGTACCCAAGGCTGCTCCATTTGAAGCCTTTCCAGCTGTTAAAGGGTATCATTGGTTCAGCAATTCCAATTAAATGCAGCCTCTGAGTCGAGATAAAGTGTCGAAGGGCTGAGGCAGTGGGAGAGTTCCCAATCCCTTGGCAATTCCAGAAAAGTAACCTCATTGAGCAATGGGGTCATCGCCCCTCGAAGGAGATAGGTTGGTGAATTCATGTGTGACCATCTTGCCTTTCTTCCCTTTCTTCTTGGGCCGACCAACCGGCTTCTTCCCTGCCGCAGGGTCCTCTGCATCCGTGCATCGGTACTTTGAAGTATCAACCACCTGGGGTTGTGAAACATTAGGCAGAGGTGAGGCCAATCTTTCCTCAGGCTGGTCCTCTGCCTCATCAGACCAGAAGCTGCCACTAAGAGGGGAGAACCTGTTCAAGGGGCATAAAGGAGCAGGGGCAGGCCCTGAAATCGGGATCCTTTTTGCTGCCTTGTCCGAGGAAACAGGTGTGAAGGAGTCATCTGCTGCAGGTACAGCTGATTCAGGTGCTTTCACCTCCAAAGGGGCCATAGCGGTCAGATCCGTATGCGGCATCTCTTGCACCGGGGAATTTTAGGGATTTTTCAGGTTTCTAAGGGGTTTTATGGTTTTGAGGGATTTTGAGGGTTTTATGGTTATTAAGGTTTTTTTAGAGGTTTAAGTGCTATTTTTTAGTTTTTACAGGTTTTTAGAAATTTTAAATGTTTTTATGGTTTTAATGAGTTTTAGAGTTTTTATTGGTTTTTTATGGTTTTTATGGGGTTTTAGCATTTTTTTACAGTTTTTTGGGTTATTATGGTTTTTAGAATTTTTAGGGATTTTAGGGTCCTTTATAATTTTTAGGGGGCTTTGCATTTTTTTATGGTTTTCAGGGGTATTAAGTGTTTTTTGGGTTTTAAGGTTTTCTTAGGGGTTTTTGAAGGCTTTTTTTGGAATTTTTACATTTTTAGGGCAAGGAATATGCAGGGGTCAGGCTATTCCCGACCCCCCAAATTTATTAGAAAAAAAAGATGCAGCAGACAAGGGAGGGGTGGGGTCAATCAACCAACACCCAAAAATCCTGGAAACCCCCATGAAACCCAAAAGTCCCAAAAAAAAGAACCAAAGGACACACAAAACCTGAAAAAGAAGAAAAACAGAAGCATCTCCACCAGCATCTCCCAGCCAAATAGCAATTAGCATCTCACAACACCATTTTCATCATCAATCGCACCCTTGCAAAATATATCCACCTCCAACATCATAGAACCACCAACATCAAAGTCATAAGTCTCACCTTCACCACCTCACAGTGAAGTAGCAAGCATCACCAAACACCAACATCATTCTTCACACTCACCTCCATGAACACATCCACCACACCCAAAATAAAGACAACATATAGCACCAATAAATAGTAACAAAATCTAGCATCCACATCAGTTCACAACCAATCCAGCTATAATGCCAAAAACACCACCTCCCACATCGGCCAGTGTCGCCCCGCCAGGCAAGTCCTTCTCCATCAATACAGAACCACTGCCAATAGAAACAAGAACAACATCTTCCTCACATCTCAACCAAGTAACAACCAACATTCTAGCATGTCGTACCCAACTGAAAAACAAAGAGAATCGAATCTCTAACATCCAAGACAAGAGCCAATCCGCAGGCCAGACATCCTTTTAGGGGTTTAAGATTTTTTTATATCTTTTTATGATTTTTATGGGTTTTATGTTTTTTGGTTTTTATGTTTTTCTAAGGTTTTCTCATGGTTTTTTAGGGTTTTTAAATTTGTTGGGGTTTTAAGGCCTTTTTATTAGTTTTATAGATTTTTAGGGGCAAGGAAGGTGCGGGGCCAGACTAATCCCTTTCCCCCCAAAATTTATTTGAAGAAAGAGACACATCGGACAAGGGAGGGGAGGGGTCAATCAAACCACACCCAAAAACCCTTAACAAACCCAAAACAAAAAAATAATGAAAAAGAAAAGACCCAATAGAAAAACCAGCCAGTCAACATCATCGCCGAAGTCATAAATAGTAGGTTCATAAGGGATTATAGGGTTTTAGGGTTTTTCATATTTTTTGGGGTCCTAGGGTTTTAGGATGTTTTATGGTTTAATATTTTTTGGGTTTTAGGGTTTTTAAGTTTTTTATATTTATAAGGTTTTCTTGGCTTTATTGATAGTTTTTATGTTTTTTAATGTTTTTTTGAATTTTTATGTATTTTTTTGTTTTTTATTTTTCAGTGTTTTTTGGGATTTTTGATAGATTTAGAGTTTTTTAGGGGTTTTAGGGTTTATGTTTTTTTTAAAAAAAATGTTTTTTGTGTTTTTTATGTATTTAATGGTATTTATAGTTTAATTTTTATTTTTTGTGGTTTAAAGGGTTTCTAGGGTTGTTAGTGATTATTTTTTATGGGATTTTAAGGTTTTTAAGGTTTTTTGGGTTTTTAGGGGTTTTGTGAATTGTTAGGCTTTTTTAGGGTTTTTAGAGTTTTTAGGGTTTTTAGTGGGTTTAAGTGCTTTAAGGTTTTTATGGTTTTTAGGGTTTGTCGAGAATTTTATGTTATTTTTATGTTACTTGGGACTTTTAGTTATTTTATATTATTTTTATGGTTTCTTATGGTTTTTTGGAAATGTTTAGGGGTTTTAGGGTTTTGTCGTATTTTTATTGTTTTTAGGGTTATTATCATTTGGAGGGTTTTTAGGGGTTTTAAGTGTTTTTATGATTTATGGTTTTTATAGAGGTTTTCATGGTTTTTATAGTTTGTTTTGTTATTTTTGGGTTATTTTGTTTTTTCTTTGTTTTTAAGGTTTTTAGGGATTTTTAGGAATTTTAGGGTTTTTTGGTTTTTTGGTTTTTGGGTTTTTGGGTTTTTTTTTGTTTTTATGCGTTTTAAGGTTTTTTAGAGTTTTTAAAAAAATTTAAGGGTTAAAATGGATTTATATTTTTAGTAGTTTTTTATTTTGGGGGTTTTAATTGTTTTTCTAGGTTTTGGTGTTTTTAGGGTCTTTTAGGGTTTATGGTTTTTTTTTATTTTTACGTTTTTTTTTTTGGGTACTAATGGGTCTTTAGAGTTTTTTAGAATTTCTAGAGGTTTAAAGGGGTCATTTTTTTTAGTGATTATATATGGTTGTATGGGATTTTAGTTTTTTTTATTATTTTTAGGGGTATTGTGAGTTTTTATGGTCTTTATGGGGTTTTTAGTGTTTTTAGGATTTTTAGCGGGTTTATGTGCTTTTAGGTTTTTATGGATTTAGGGGTTTTCAAGGTTTTTAAGTTATTTTTACATTTTAGGTATTTTTATTGATTTTTTAGGGGACTAAAGGTTTTTTAGAGTTTTTTTATCATTTTGAGGGGTTAAAATGGTTTTGGATTTCTTATTATTTTCTATATTTTTTGGGGTTTTATGGTTTTTAAATGTTTTAGGGGTTTTAGGATCTTTTATGGTTTATGGGTTTTGGGGTTAATTTTAGGTTTTAAGGGTATTGTAGCATTTTATAGATTTTTAGGGGTTTTATGTTATTTAGGTTTTTATTTTCTTATTATTGATTTTAAGGGTTTAAGGGTTTTAAAGTTTTTATGTATTTTTTTAATTTTTTAATATTTTTATGAGTTTTTATGGTTTTTTTGGATTTTTAGGGTTTTTTAAGGATTTTAGGTATTCTGGGGTTTGATTGTTTTTAGGTTTTTAAGGTTTTATTAGGGTTCCTTAGGGGGTTTATGGGTTTTAATGTTATTCATGTTTTTAGAGATTTTTATTATATTTATGGTTTATGAGGGTTTTTAAGGATTTTGTGGTGTTTTATGGGTTTTAGAGGGTTTTTTGGATTTTTTAGGTTCTAGGGATTTTTTTTTAGTTTTTTGTGGTTTTATGTGTATTTAGAGTTTTATAATGTTTTTTGGGGGTTTAAAGGTTTTTATTGTATTTAGTGGGGTTTTTTGGGGTTTTCGGGTTTTTCGGGTATTAAGGTTTTTAGGGCAAGGAAGGTGTAGGGTCAGGCTAATTCCGAACCCCCCCCAATTTATTAGAAAAAGAGACGTAGTAGACAAGGGAGGGGAGGGGTAAAACGACCTACTCCCAAAAACCCTTAACAACCACAAACCCATAAAAACCCAAAACCCAAAAAACACACAAAATCCAAACAAAGAAGACATTCACAATCATCTCCATCAGCACCTCCCAGCTAATCACCAATCAGCATATTGCATCACATATTCCATTATCCATCACATTTAGCATCAACATCTCCTTCAGAACTTTCCAGGGCCAAGGTATTCCTCCCATCCATGTAGCAACAATCATCCAACAACTCAAAATACAGCATCGAGTATAACCTAAGAAGACACCACCTAGAATATTGCATCTCATATTACAGCAATAAGAATCTCCAAACCAAAAAAACAACACCTCCCAACCAGTCATCTTCTAGAAATTGGCACCCAGAACCACCATTCCACAGCACCAGACACCCCTTAGAGAACCAAACAGACCCCTCATCAGGAAGCTCCCAGCAACTCTCATCAAACCCAAGAGACAGTACAATGTAACTCATGAGAAGACCATCCACAACCAATAAATAGCACCACCATTGATTCACAACCAATACAGCCACACCCCCTGACCATCACGGAAAACAGCAGCCCATTATCCAACATACATCACCTTCATTCTAGTCAAGACACATCATCCCGCAATTTTCATCCAACAACTCCCAACCAACAACATATAAAGAAAACAACATTTTATAGCGACTCCCCCCTTCTCATGGGTCATCTTGGGAGTAGCAACCAACTAGAGCCATCCGTCACAAGACTGGACACAAAACCCCAGAAATTTACCTGAATGGTGTCCGAATGGTGACACCCAAAGATCCCAAGCCGCAACATGAGAAGACGCAGTAGAGAGCACCCGAAAAAGGTGCCAGATCCGAAGAGGCCACAGGTTTGAAGCACCATCCAAGAAGAAAGCCTAGGTTAGGAAAACGACCATTGATCGTGCCTCCGTTGCAACCTTATTTTCCAATGAGGCCCTTGACCCCATTGAACTGACTATAGACCCTTCAGATCTACAACCTTAGCCTTGATCCTTGGCTTATTTCCAGCATCATCACATTCAAAATTAATCAGATCTGAATCCACAACATATCTCGCAACCTCTATAGCTGATAAAGTCCAATCACACCAGAAAATAAGAGAATTTCCGCAAGGATCTGCAGCAAAATCCCCGAACAAAGTCACCATTTGGGGATGTCGAGGACTCAAAAATAGGAGACCTCCACCACCTTGGGACCAAAGGGCGCATCCAGAGCTGACCTTCACTAAGAACCAACAAGAAATGATGATTTATAACCAAAGACATGAGAAGAATATAGGGGAAACCTAGAAGAGGCGTCGAAAATGGAAGAGAGCCAGGGGAGTGCGCCGACATCACCTCTTAAGGTTTTTAGGGGTTTTTATGGTTATAAGTGGCTTTTGGGTTTTTATGTTTTTTTTTTGGGTTTTTTTAGGGTTTCTACCATATTCAAAATATTAGAGTTTTTTTTGGATTTTATGGATTTATTATGGATGTCTAGGATTTCAGGTTTTTTAGGATTTTTGAGGATTTTAATCTTTTTTAGGATTTATAATTATTTTGAGGGTTTGAGGGTTTTCATGGGTTTTAATGGTTTTAGAGGTTTTAGGGTTTTAGAGTTTTTTAGGTTTTTAGTGGTTTTCTATGTTTTTATATTTATAAGGTTTTGTTAGGGGTTTTCAATGGTTTGGGGTCATTTACATTTTTAAGTAATTTTATAGACCTTTAAGGTTTTTTTATCACTTTTAGTGATTTTGAGGGTTGTTTGGGTTTTAAGGGTTTTTATGGGTTTTTTAGGTTTTTATGGTTTCTTTTGAGTTTTTTTTTATTTTTATGGTTTTTATTATTTTTAATGTTTTAGGGGTTTATAGGGTTTTTTAGAGTATTAAGTGGTCAAATGGGTTTTATCGATTTTTAGGGGTTTTATGGTTTCTAGGGGGGTTTGTAGTTTTTGGGTCATTTACGTTTTTTAGATATTTTATCATTTTTTAGATTTTAGCAGTTTTTATGGTTTTCTAAGGTGTTTTTAGGGTTTCTAGGGTTTTTAGTTTTTTGGGGATTTTTAGGAATTTTATATATTTTTTGTAGGTTTCAGGGGTTTTAGGGATTTTGAAGGGTTTTATGGGGTTTTAGGGTTTTTAGTGTTTTAGGGTTTTTAGTGTTTTTTATTTTTTATAGGTTTTAAGTTTTCATAGGTTTTTAAGGTTTTCTTAGGGTTTTTATGGGTTTTTTTGTTTTTAGTGATTCTTATGGATTTTTTAGCATTTTTTTGGGTTTTCATGATTTTTAGGTTTTTTAGGGATTTTGAGTGTTTTATGATCTTTAGGTTTTTTATGGTGTTTTTTGTTTTTAGGTTTTTTTGAGTTTTTTTTAGGTTTCTATGATTTTTATTGTTTTTAATATTTTTGTGGTTTAAAAGGATTTTCAGAGGTTTTAGTGATATTTAGGGTTTGAAATTTTTTAAATGGTTTTATGGGTTTTTTTGGTTTTTATGGTATCTTTTGGGGTATCGGGTTTTTTTAGGGGTTTTATCATTTTTAGAATTTTATGGGATTCAATTTGTTTTTAGGTTTTTATGGTTTTATTATGTTTTTTTAGGGTTTTTAGAATTTTGTAGGTTTTTTGGGATTTTTAAGATTTTTTTGTATTTTTATGGATTTTAGGGATTTTTGTGATTTGAGGGGTCTGTGGGTTTTTGGGTTTATAAGTATTTTTAGGGATTCCATAATTTTGGAATTATTATGGGGTTTATGTTTTTTAATGTTTTATGGTTTTTTGGGCGGTTTTCATAGTGATAGGGGTTTTATGTTCTAGGGATTTTTAGGAATTAATTTTCTTTTTAGGAATTTTTTGGGGGGTTTTTTATTTTTAAGGGTTTTTAGTTGGTTTTTTGTTTATTTGGTTTTAGGGGTTTTCAGATTTTTTTTAGGGTTTTATGTGTTTGTTTCGCGGTTTCGGCCTTGAAACACCCAATGGCTCCGTATCCAATGATGGATGGACCTGCATTCCAAAGGTAGGCATTCGCTGGAGGGTCTGACCAGCGACTCTTACGAACTCACATTGGTCGAGAGGATGGGAATTCGAGATCATCGCACCCTTTTTGAGGGGAATTATTGCCTGCTCCGGGACTCTCTTATAGATTTAAGAAGTATTCATATGTTCACAAATCATTAGTTTATACCCAGACATAGTATCCACAGATTGAACCTTGGTTGGAAATGGTCAATTGGATGTAGGGGTTCAGAATCATTTATGCCCGAGGTTTACCATCCATCGTGGTATTAATGACCCCGAAGAGTCAGAACCCGCTTAATGCGGCACTAGGAGTGGCGCGGTGAACCGATGCGAGGATAGTCGGATCGACTGGTTGTTGGGCTTGAACCTCTTAGAGGCTTCCTACGTACCATTCCTTGACATGGATCAAAGTCGTCGTAGTTAGCTTAAGTGTCGGGGAACCAACGTGAAGATGGACTGGATGGTCCGATGGGTGGTGGGCTTGAACCTCATGGAGGCTTCCTACGTACCCAGTCTAGGAGGCAGGGATCAAATTCCAAGTAGTTCGATTAAGTGTCGGGGAACCGACGTGAAGATGAACCAGATGGTCCGATGGGTGGTTGGCTTTAACCTCATTGAGGCTTCCTACGCACCCTGTCTAGGAGGCAGGGATCAAAGTCCACGTAGTTCAATTAGTGGGGCTTACACTCTAAGGAGGCCCAGAGTGATGGATTGGGGCTTACACTCTGAGGAGACTCTTAAGAGGATGTCATGGTCGATGCTTACTCTAAGCCCACGTGAATCATGCTCGGTGTGAGAAACAAGAGCCAGCAGGGACCAGACGATCACGTCGCGGAAGGTGCATCCGTGAGGAATGGAGTGGGGCTTATGCATGGAGCGGCCCATAAGTTCAGGGCTTACTCCGAGATGGACGCCCGGGGTGATGGATTGGGGCTTACACTCTGAGGAGGCCCATGCGACAAAGCGCAGTGGGAGAGGGAAAGGGGGTGCTCTTGTGCCCGTCTCCTCTCTTGTAGTGCATGAGGGCTTCCATCTGATGGGTATTTTACCACCCTCGAAGAGCCCTGAACAAGTGGAGGGGCAGAAAGGGGGTTCCCGAGCTCAGACTCCACATTACCGTGGGAATATGAACCCCGGAATGCTTTGGGAATCTGCTCAAGGGTCGGGGAAACCCCTTCACCTCTACTTACCGTGGGTATGTGAACTCAAAATGGCGCGCTGATACGCCTGAGGGTCACACCACACGGATCTGGTGGCTTTGGTGGAGGCCTCGGCTCGAGGCCGATGAGTAGACCCATGAGGGGGTCGTGGAGGATCGGGTCGGATTGGAAGGATTTTATCTGGCCCAAGGAATGGGAACTCCGAAGGCTCTGATGGGCCACAAGTATGAAGGGGTGGTGGCGCCCTTTTCGTAGGAGGGTGCTACGCGGCTGGAGAAGCCATCCACGAACCAGGGTGGTCCGCGTACTTAGGGGCATCCTGCGAACCAGGGCGGTTAGTGGTCTGGCGAGAATCCCGTGAACCAGGGTGGTTCACAGCTTCGGGTTCGGCCCGTGTACCAGGGGGGTATGCAGAGGGGTCCGTGCGAGCGGCGGCAGCCAAGGGCGGCGCCGATCGGGGGTTCGTTGGTCGAGGCTTCGCCTGCGTAGGAGGGTGCTACACGGTGCAGCAGATCGGAAAAGCGGCATAAACACCCTGGTCCGCGGGGAGTACATCCGCGGAGGGGGATATGGTTCGCGGTTTCCTTTTGTTTGTTATTTTTGGTTCGCGGTTCACCAAATTATTATGAGTTTTAGATTCCTTATTAGTTCACTCCCAGGTGTATACCTGCTGTGGTTTGTGAACTGGAACTTCGCTGTTTGTGAAATCCTTAGCCTTCCTTCGAAATCCTTCCTCCCAAATCTGATCGCTCTTCTCTTTCTCTGCCTTCGAATCGTCTGAATCTGAATTCGGAATCCCTTCTCCTTTCCCCCTTGGTATCCTTTTATAGAGTGGGGAAAGGGATGTATCTTCGGTCATGTGGCACCTTTTTCAGAGGCCCATAACCAAATACCTGGTTTACAGCTGACTTGGTCAATCCGTGATTCGCAGTGGTTATTGAGCGCTTCTCCTCCGCGGACCGAACTCGGAGAGTGCTTCGCGGCCACGGAGGGTTATGCCTCTATTTCGAGAACGACAGAGGCGGTTCAGATCAGCTGTTGTGGTCCGCGGCTGGGGCGGTCTGTGAATGGTGAACCAGACTGGCTCCTGCCCTGCTTCGCGCCCGCGGAGGACTTCCGTCTCCATTCTGCAAACAACGACGGTACAAACCGGATTGGTCAATGCAGTCCGTGGCTGGGGACGGTTTGAAAAAGTGGACCAGTTCAGCACCCGTCTTGCCTTGGGCCCGCAGAGGATCACCACCTCCGTTTTGCGAACGACAATGGTCCACGAAGGGAGTGCTCCTCGGAACCGGTCGCACGGCATCCTCTTCGGACCGGTCTGCAGACCGGTCCAATTCTTCCTTACCTTTGAAATCATTTCCCCAATTTATTTGGTGAGGTGGGTAGAATCTCTTTTTCGGATCTTTTAGGACCCTAAAAATTCCCCCCATCGGAATGGGGTCTGATCGGAATGAAGAAGAGGCCATTCTGTTGCAGAGTGGTCCTGAAATTTGGATGGTTTGCGGTAGAGAGGCGAACCCAGTGGGAGGACCACACCTATAAATATGGAGGGACCTTCATTTTTCCTTTACCAAATTCTTCGTGAAACCAGATCCCTCACGCTTTCCTTCCTCCGCTCACTTGTTCCTTCACGAAACACCTCGTCCGAGAATCGTCTGTGACTTTCACGAACCATTTCTTGTTCACGTTGTTTCATCCGCGGTGCGACGTCCCAGCCGTGAACTAACATTTTTGAATTAATTAAAAGGTAAGTCACGATGGGCCACGTAGGAACTCGCTTCGCGGTTTTGGTGCTCCACGGTTTCAATGCTCCGTGGACTAAAATCTTCTGAACTTAAGTCCTCCGAACTTAACTATTTAAATCCGGGTTTGAAATTCCGCGGAGCAACCTGGTTCGCGGTTTTCTGGCCAACGCTCCGCGGGCCAGGGTATCGCGAAGGCATTCTGCATTAGGCTAGTTCTCGGTATACTGTCATCGTGAACCAATCTATGAGGCCACCTTGCAGACTTTTCTATGAAGGATCCTCAACTGATTCCTAACTATCTGTTTGATTTTTGCATACAGGGAGAAGATATGGTTCCCCCCCCCGTCCTGCACCGAGGCATGCCGCAGAGCTTCTCTCAATCAGCTTAGAGAGACGTTCAGCTATGATTCGTAGAGCAGAGATCACCAAAGAGGACCCTAGTCAGTCCATTATTCCTGACGACGGTGTCTTGAAGGACCTGCTCTCTCCTGAGCTCTTGAGTTATCCACTATAAAATTGACTCCAACTCTATGGCTTCGGTCTTCAGGATGACGTTCCTATCCCCCCTACATTCTCAGTTCTTCCTTATCCTTTCCTGTAAGTGTCATCAACATGGTTTCAGGCGAACCTTACCCAATCAGGGGAGATGATCTCTAATTCTGGTCCGAAAGACACATTCATTTTGAGGGGCTCTGTCTGGACCCAAAGCGATCAGTGCACTCAAGACTTTTCTCGGAAAGCTGTCCTTAAGGACTAACCTTCCATTATCAACCTTGCTCGAAGGGATCCTGATGCAGGGTGGGTTCCTAGGTGGGATCTTCGGTCCGACAGGCTCTTCTCAAATTATTGGGCCTGGGATTTCTGGGTCCATCATCATTATCGGGAGTCTCTGGAATCACAGGAAGCAGTCAATCTATACTCTGCAGTGTGGGCTTCCCAATTTTCTGTCTACCCGCCATCTCCGATCCTGCCCGACCTGATCAGCCGCTGGTGTTCAAGTACTAATACTTTCCACCTTACCCACAGTGAAGTCGGCATTATCATGTGGGACATCTACCAGATAGGAGGACTGCCGATTACTGGCAAGATGTATTACGAATTTTTTCCCACCCCTGACGTATGGGACAACGTCGAACAGGTTCCTTTGTTAGCAAGGGATCTGCTGGTCATGGCAGAGCGGTCACTGAGTCAGGCCTTACGTGCCCGCCCTCTTATTCCCTATAGCACTTGGATAGGGTTATTTCTAGACACTACTGGTCCTGTGCTGAAGATTAAGAGTCCCAGGACTCATCCCTCCCGCCAGTCACGAACCATTCCAGGTTCTTACTGGGAGGTTCTGGAGGCAATTGATTACCTTTCATGGGGTTAAAAGGTGCTCCCTGGTGTGTCACCTATGCTCCGGTTCGCCGGTCTATTTGCTATGTTTTTGAGCGGATGGCTATTCCCTTCCCGGGATATTAACCCAGGTGTCTGGGCCTGCACTTTGATGACGGCGGCTGAGCTAGCAGAGGGCCACCTGGTGAATTTAGTCGTGCCCACTTTGGACAGTATCTATGAGTTACTGAGCCACATGCAGTAGGGTGGGCCACCCTTTCGTTTGAGTGGGCCATTTCAATTTTTGTACGGCTGGGTGGCAGATCATTGTCACTGTTATGAGTATCGTCACAACATTGCCATCCCTATTCCTACCTTTCAACCTACCCTGCTGGATATAGCTAGAGTTATCTTGATGTCACTCAACTCTGGTGAATTCCTCGAGCTTCTGAATGACTTCTCCCAGTTCATCTTCGCTCCCTACCCCACCCCTTCTGGTGTCGTAGTTGATAACCACCAGGGAAGCCTGGAGGAGCGTTCTTACATGATCTCTTTGCGGGATAAGTTTATGTCTGTGCGGATCTACGGGGTTTCCTTGTGTGATCTGTATGTCCCGTATCATTTGTCTCGTCAGTTTGGGTGCATTCAAGCCCAAGTTTCCCTTCCCCCTCCTCAGACTCGAGAACTGCACCCAGCTATACTTAGTCAATGGTGGCTAATGCTGACGCAGGAGGGATCTGACACAAGCATTCCCCTACCTAATACGGGGGCAGTTGTTGCCCTTTCTTTGGAGTATTCAAAAACATGGATAAAATACTATCCTGGTAGGATCCTAGGGGAGGCTGTTCGGCAGGTTCCCAAATAAGGAGGTATTGTGGCTGCTGCATCCACCACACCTTCCTCATCATCCTTAAGGGAGGATCGACTAATGGATCGTCGATCAAAGCGACATAGAGGACTTTCTTCTCCCATCCCTGTGGTGGCTGTAGTTCAGATAGATTCATCCTACTTGGACGTGGATGAGGACGACCCCATGGTTTCGGGTCCCAGCGAGGCCACCCTGGAAGTTCTGCCAGTCGACATCGGGCTTAGCAACTTGATCCCCAAGCCTGAACCGGGGTTGGAGGCTCCAAATTTTCCAGCTTTGGAACCAACTTCTAGTTAGCACATGCCTGCACGGGCCACCATGCCAGACGTCATTCTCATGCCATCTAGAGAGGATACCAAATATCCTCGTACCATGACGGACCATCCGTTAGTGTGCAGGTGGGACTGGCCTCGAATCTGCGAGATTATTAATGAAACCCCTCTGGCCGGAATGGCAACCAAAACCGAAGCTCTTCGTTAGCTCTTCCTAGGTTTGGGGTCAAGTGGCTTTGACTATCGGCAGTTCCGTTCTCTTGCTTTCCAAGTTTTCATGGCCCGTGAGGAAGTTGTCACTAATAAATGCAAGCTTTCTCACATCGATGCCACTCATTATGGGGCCCGAAACATGGAGGAAACCACGATAAAGCTCCATCAACTAATAGCAGAGGAGGAAATCTCTTGATATCAGGCGGCCATCCTATCCTCTGAGTTGCATGAATGTGAAGAATGGGAAACAATGTTGAGGAATCGGTTGTCAGCCATGATTGGTCGTCTTGATGCCACCAGAAAAGGGATCAACGATCTCCAAACAGCAGTGGAGCTTACTCATTAAGTGGCTGAGATTTAGTCCAGGGAGAAGGTCATGCTGGAGCAATCTTGCAACAACCTTCACCGCTCAGTTTCTGATATGGTAAAGAGAGCGAGTCAGACTCCTTTATGACTATTAGATCCATTCTTGTACCTTCTTCCCCCCCCCCCTTTCTTTTGTGAGGGAGAGACCCCAGCTTGTGGACGTCCTCCATTCTCTTTTTTTTAATGGAATGCAATCTACGTCAATTCTTTATTGCCACAAATTTCTATTGTTATGGCCTAAATGGTGACCCACTAAATCAGAATTGATCATAATTGAAGAAAGCAATAAAAGATAAAGACAGGCTTTGACTTTTTCCTGGACCATGGGATCCAGCGAGCATAGTCTGACTATTACTAGGGTTTTGTTGGAAAACCCCACAAACTTTTTGTCTTTTTCTTTTAATACCCTAATTTTGCATGGGCCCATTTGGTATGGACCCAACGGGTATAACCCAGCTTTTTCTTAGGTTACCCTTTACGGGTTTTCGGACTAACAGGCTTTGTGCATCTTTTTGTGAGCGGTTCATAGTCCCGTCGTCAAGACTATCATTACTGATATTTTAGTTCAAACAGCTTTGACCGAACATGATGGGGTGAGGGTCCCAATGGGGTTCAACTGATTAAAGGATGTCTCAATACTATTCAGATGCACATGGGGGGAACACATTTAACTTTGAATGGAATGCGGGGCATGCCTCAAGGCATGGGAGCCGCATTGGCGTACAGAGGTAGGAAGAGCATTGCTTAAGGAAAACTTGCCTTTGGTAGACAGGCCAGGGGTGATCAATATGCAGAGCCGATGAGGGAATGATATGCATAGTCGTACAAAGGTGTCCTTAAGTCAATGTCTATCCATTTTTGATAGCCAAGGGACATTATGGAAGTCCGGCTCATGGAAACCACGATGGGTGGCTTGGAAAATTATGAATACCACTAGGGGTGGCTCAGAATAGGAGTGTGACATCTGAAATGGTCTTGGGATCATCCTTACTAATCAGGAGCGTGGTTCGGAGACCACTTCCCTGCGCATTTAGTTAGCGTAAGGGATGGTTGAGGCTTGGCATTGTTTAAAGTCATGCAGCTGGGACATAATTTAAAATGGAATGACTTCTCCTGGTTCCCAGTAATCTTGTCAAAGACGTTCCACCACATTCAGGCAAGGTTGTGAAAGAGGTTGGTAAACTATAGCTCAGAGGGTTTCCGAATCCCAGGATAGATATGGGGGATCAGAGGCCAAGCGGCGTACGGAGGGAAGCATTGCCTAAGGAAAACTTGCCTTTGGTAAATGGGCCAGGTGCGATCAAGATGCAGATCCATTGAGGGTATGGTATGAATAGTCATGCAAAGGTGTCCTTAGCTCAATGATTGTATTCCCTCGATAGCCAAGCAACTTCAGGGAAGTTGAGATTTGGAACCACCAGGGGTGGCTTATGAGAGTTCGGATTTTTCTAAGTGTAGAGTATGGTTTATGATGAGAGGGTTCCTTGATACGGGGGAAACATCTAGAACAAACTTCCCAAGAATAGGTGAAGTAGTCCCTTCTCACGCGAGTGTGAGATGGTGGCTTGTGCCAGTCTGACCCGTGCACTGAAGGACATAGAAAAGCCTCTGTTCCTCACTGAACCCATGACGAGTTCAACCGTTTAGTTTATCTTCATGTGGTTAGGACATATTTCGTGCAGTTTAGCGTCATGCGGTAAGGACGAGGGGCATTATTAAAAGGATGGTGTGCATTTTAATGTCATGCAGTGAGGACGTGGGGAATTTTTAATTCCTTTGCCCATGCTGTGCAGTTTAACGTCATGCAACAAGGATGAAGTCCGTGCAGTTTAACGTCGTGTGGTAAGGACGAGGGGCATTATTGAACCAGTGGAAATGTATGTTGTTGGAGGAATTCCTCTGGATGTTTTAATGCTTGTTCTTTTCTGCCTTACGCTAGGCGGCCAAGATGTGCTCCGTGCCGTTTGACGTCTCACGGAAAGGACATAGTTAAAAAGGCTGCTCATGATTAGAATGAAACTTGGCCCGAGTATCCTGGAATGTCCAAGACGTGGAGAGGGGTTGATGCTGTAAATCATGGTTCCGGGGCTTCTTGGATCAAGAGAGATGATATGGGGGCTCTGAGGCTAGTAAGCGTACGGAGCTAAGAAAGGTGTCGCCCGAGGAGATCTTGCCTTTGGTAGATGGGCCAGGGTCTATCAATATGCAGAGTTGTTGAGGGCATGGTATGCATAGTCATGAAAATGTGTCCACGGGTCAATGACTTTCCACTTCCGATGGTCGTGAGTGGTTATGAGGATCCGCGATTGTCCAGGCCATGAAGTCTGTCATTTGATAAAGAAATGTCCAGGAGCGTCGGGGAAATTCGCCCCTGGTTGCTATTAAATCTTAGAGATCTCCCTGTGCTGATTTATCTTTCTCATAGGGGAGTGCCTTCACTCCGTGCAATTTAATTTCATGCGGGAAGGATGAAGTAATCCTAGTTTATCGGTCATAGAGCTCGAACCATTGGGTGACTATTGTTGTAGTCACTCGAAGGATAACTGAGTCAACATGTTCTGATATACTTGGAACAAGGTGGGGGATAAAGGTTGTAAACTGCAACTTTGAGTTTTCCTAGATCAGGAGGTGTGGTATGGGGGCTCTAAGGCCGGTAAGCGTACGGAGCTAGGAAGAGTACCACCTGAGAAAATCTTTCCTTTGATTGATGAGCCAGGGGCTATCATTATGCAGAGCCGCTGAGGGCATGGTATGCATAGTCGTACAAAGGTGTCCCCGGGTTGATAACTTTCCACTTATGATGGCCGTGAATGATTATGAAAATCCGAGATTTCTCACAGCGCAGAGTTTGACATATGGGGATAATGGTGTCCGAGCATACAAGAAACATCTTTACTACAATTGTATGTCGAGTCAAAGTAGCCTAGTCCTGGTTTGATGTTCATTGATGCGGGTCTCTATGTGAACCACTGGTGGACACACATGTTAGCCAGCTAGGGATACCCTGGAAGCACTTGGATGTGAAAAGGGGAATGAACTTGTAAACCACTACTCCATAAATTTTGGGTCGGGATATGTGATACGGGGGCTCAGAGGCCAGTAGGCGTACGGAGCTAGGAAGAGTGTCGCCTGAGAAAATATTTCCTTTAGTGGACAAGACATGGGATATCATTATGAAGATCCCCTGAGGGCATGGTATGCATAGTCGTACAAAAGAGTCCCCGGGTCGATGACTTTCCATTTCTGATGGCCATGAGTGGTTATGAAGATCAATAATTATTTGAGTAGTGGAGTCTGATGTATGAAGAGGATGTATCCAAATGTGCAAGAAGTGTAACGACCCAATCTTTTTGAGTAGTATATTAACTTACTCTTATTTATTTAATAAGATGTTAATGGTTAATGCAGAAAGAGGAGTCGATGGCTTCATCCAGTAGACTCAACCCTTATGAAGCCCACTTATCAGAGCTTGGGAAGGAGGTAGCATCTGTGGGCTTCGCTTTGGACCAAGCCCAATCCGAGCTCCAGCGTGTCAAGCTTGAACGAAAACGCTTGCAGGAGAAGTTCAAGTCAGTGGAGATTGCTACTAGGGCAATGTTATCTGAGACTCCCTCAGATTCTATCACCATAGCACACCTTACACTTAGGTCTTATGCCAGTGTTATAAGGGGCTATGTGATGAGACCCTAGTTTCCTTGTGTAATCCTTTCGGATGAATAAATTGAGATTTCTTCCTTTAGTGATGTTTGTGAAATTTCAAATGTCTAGATAATTTTAGAATGTATTTTATTAATGAATTTTGAAAAAGGGATATTTTGAAATATTTATGTAAACCCTAAATAACTAATGATGTGTAATGATTTTCAAAAAATGGTCTTCTACAAAAGTGTTCATTAAGGAATTTGGAGTCTAATAAGATCAACTTAATTTTTGATGAATAGTAAATTATGAATAGTGATTTTACGCTTAGGATTAGTAATGTGACCAAATGGATTAGTAATTTTCACTTAAAGAAAGTTTTAATATAATTTAGACACCTTGGTTAAGTAATGTGATTCAATAAAATGGGTAAATAACGGTTTCATAAATTATTAATCAAGTATTAGTTTTTTCGGATGAATAGTGTTTTTTAATTAAAAATTTAATTAAAAATAATTAGAAAATTATTTTTATAAAAATGTCTTTATTTTTGAACTCAGAGCATCGATATTATGTTAAGGTAATTTTTGGGGATTTTTCTGGAAAAAATGAATTTTCGATGAATAGTGTTTTTATTTAAAAATTAAATTAAAAATATTTAGAAAAATATTTTTATAAAATGGATTTCATTTTTGAAATCAGAGCATTGATATTTGGTTAAGGTGAAATTTTGGGATTATTCTGAGAAAGTTGAAATTTTCAGTGAATAGTAAAAATACCGTTTTAGGGTTTCGGTATGTTTAATGACATCATAATGATGTCATGATGATGTCATGAGATCTTTTGAGGGTTGGCCGGCCAAGGGTGATGAATTATTGTTTTGGGGGCCCCATGTGGCCTAACTCCATGATAAATGCCAAGGGAGAGCCCATGGGTTTGAGAAAAGCACATGTGAGGTGTCCTTTGGCCATTAATGCCTTGTCCCCTCACTTTCCCTATAAATACCCACCCTTTCCTCCCTTGGTTTTCACTCCCAACTCTTCCCCAACGAAGTTCTGGTCTTCTTACCTTCCAAAGAGTCCTCCCAAGGTGCCCCCAAGCCCTCAAGGTCCAATCCTTTGAGTTTCAAGAGTCACGTTTTAAGGTAAGGGATCTGACCCCTCTCTTTCTTTTCATGAAATCTCTTTTATGTCATTCCTATTATGCTCCATGTTTTTATGTGAGAGGATGTTCTTTTATCTTCCTCTTACTGCCATTTCATGTTTATATGATGAGAGATCCCCTCTTACTCTCATCATTTCGTTTTATGAAAGTTTAAGTGACGCCGTTAGGCTGCCGAATTTTTAAGGGATTCTTTCACCCTTCTCATTTTTCAAGTTCAATTTTCATGTCAAGTCTTTCAAGTTCCTTTTTATTATGTTGGGGTATGATCTCTATATCAATCATACTGATCTCTTATGATCATATGATGAGGGACCCTTTTTGATCTTGTCAAAACATTTTCTTTTGAAGTTAAGTGACGCCGTAAGGCTGCCGAATTTTCATAAGAGAAATCTAATCTTTTTTCCTTCCATGTTTTTCATTTCAAATGGTATGTCCCTAAAATTTCGTTACCATGTCCATATGTCCTTCTTATTCTTTCACCCTACTGTTTTATGGATCATTTATGAGTGGGTGACCCATGTCCCCTCTCATTTCAACGTTTTCTAAAACCCCGAAACTTAGCCGTTATGCTGCAGAATTTTCCCCTCAAAATGCCTCTCTCTCTTTTTTAAAAATTATTTTATGTTATAAAGTGAATACTCAAAGCTCTTATTTCTATAGGGGTATTCACATATATATCAAAATGTTCTATTTTAAATTCTGGGATTTACATATATGAAACCCGCTTTCCCTTTCCGTGGGTTTAAAGTGCCGTAAAGATCATGTCTTTAAAGCAGTTTTTAAAACGTTATGATTATGAAATGAAACCCATTTATTTTATGTTATGTGGGTTATTTATGAAATGTTTGATGATGATATATGTGGATCACATGATAATAAAGGAAAATTTAAGGGTGCGCCCTGATAGCGCCCCAATGCATTGGGTAATGATGTAACCACTAGAGATTACAATTTTCACGATACCTTGGTGAATAACCTTGGTAATTTTCAAATGACACCTTGGGGATGGACCTTGGTGATATGTTCATGATTGTCTATGTTAAATGATGTAGCCACATCTTCAAGTTATGAAAAATGTTATTTTTATTATGAAATGCCTCATGATTTCTTTCTTATGCCTTAATGTTCTTTTCATGTCCTTATTGAAGTATCTCAAGTTCACATGTAAAATGTTCCTCTTATTTCCCTTACTGGGCCTTCTGCTCACCCTTTCTTTTGATGTATGTCCCCAGGTTATGAGATGCATAATGAACATAGGATGAACTAAAGGAGAAGCCTTTCAAGTGTTTAAGAAGAATGTTTTTTTTTATGTTTTATGATCCTTGTTTGCAAGACACTAAACCTTAACGATCCTCAGTTTTGTGTAATGTAATGAAAGTTTATGTTAAAATGGTGGGATGCTATAGTTGGTATCAAAGGATGGTTTAGTTATTTGTGGAAATTAGGATATAAAAACTTTAGGAAGAACCCTATAGAAAAGTTTAAATATAGGAAAACTTCCTGGTATTTTGGTAAGTATTAAGTAAGTGGTCTATCAAACAAATACATCCCTGTCTGGATACGAGCAGGTAGAGGCGGCTCTGGCACAGATGTACATAGGGGTAAAACCCGAAAACACCGCTTTGAGCTAGACTCGAACGGGAACTGGTGCACGATAACGGGCCTTGCTGCACTCTTGGTTACGACACTCCCGGGGGATATGTTTGGTTAATCACATGCTTTTTATGAATCATTATGAAGGAATTATAGAGAACTATAATTGTCTAAGCACGAAGTCTTAGTTAAAAGATTCATAAATGAAATAAGTTTCTCACTAAGGTTTTATTCTTTTAGAAAATGGCGGGCAATAGGAGAAACCGTGCCGATGGTGACCGCAATGCACCATGTGATGACGGCCCTCCGATGGAAGCCGGAATGGAAACATTCATGCGGATGATGAACCAACTGACTCAAGTTATGAGTAATAACTTGAATCAAGCTGAGAGGCCGACCTCACCATGAAGGGAACAACTTTCTGTTGAGTCCTTCATGTGTCAACGACCGCCAACATTCAGTGGATCTACTGACCCATTGGTTGCGGAACAATGGATAAGCTCCATTGAAAAGATCTTTTCTGTACTTCATTGTTCGGAACAAGAAAAAGTCACCCTTGCTGTTTACCGCCTAGAGGGAGAAGCTGATCAGTGGTGGTCACTGATCAAAAACACGAAGCCACGAGGAGAGATGGAAGCTATGGAGTGGGAAGAATTTCGGGGAATTTTCTTTAACAAGTATTTCCCTCGTTCCATGAGAACGAAAATGGAGAAAGAGTTTCTCGAGCTGAAGCAGAAGGAGAACGAATCTGTCGGAAGCTATGAGATGAACTTCACAAGGCTTTCCCGTTATACCTCAAGCTTTGTCATGGACCCTAATGGGAAGGTTGATAGATTCTTTGGCGGACTACGACCACATCTGCGGAAGAATCTAGCCAACAGGGACTACGATAGCTATGAAGAAATAGTTCGAAGTGCTATGAAAGTTGAACTAGAGTTTGGAGAGACACAGTGGTCTCACAAATCTAATGAGAAGAAGAGAACTCTAGAACCAAGCCTGGGAAGAAGTTTTGATCAGGAAAGAGGTGGGAAGCATATGCAACATGCCACATGCAATAAATGTGGGAAGAAGCATCCGGGGAACTGCTTGATCGGAAGTGGCAAGTGCTATAGGTGTGGAAAAGAAGGCCATATTTCTCGGAATTGTCGTGGTGATGTGAAGCCTCAACTTCCCAACACTAACGACAGAGGAAAGATGGTTCTGGCCCTACCCGAAGTCACATGCTTCAAGTGTGGACAGCTTGGGCACTTTGCTAATCAATGTCCAAATCCGAGGGCGGTGGAGGGGAATCACCATCAACCTCAGTAGAGGCCAAGGGAGCAAGGTCGTGCTTTCGCTATCACAACAACTGAAGTTGAAGTTCCGAACGATGTGGTAGCAGGTACTCTTGTTGTCCTCTCAAAACTAGCAAGTGCTTTATTTGATTCTGGTTCTACGCATTCCTTTATTTCTTCCAAGTTTGCAAAGAATATAGAATCAATCCCCGAATTGCTTGAGGTAGAGTTGTCAGTCAAGACTCCAAGTGGGTTTATCCATGCATCAACAGTGTTTAGAGACTCTAGTGTTTACTTTGGTGAGCACAATCTTATCGCAAATCTAGTAGTCATTCCCATGATGGAATTTGACATTATACTAGGGATGGACTGGCTCTCAAAGTATAATGCTAAGATCAAATGCAGAAGTAAGGAAATCTCAGTAGTCTTGAATGAACGACCTACAGTTATCTTCCGAGGAGAGATATCCCGAACTGATCCCTATCTAGAAACACCTCCTATGGATTTCTTTATGGAGTTAATCGGTGATGAGGAAGAAGGGAAAGGGAGCATACAAATTGAAGATGTTCCGATTGTTCAAGAATACATGGATGTATTTCCTGAGGAGTTACCTGGACCTCCCCCAGAAAGAGAGGTAGAGTTCTCCATTGAACTCGTACCTGGGTCTCAACCGATATCAAAGACTCCGTATAGAATGGCAAATGTGGAGCTAGAGGAGCTAAAGAAACAACTCCAAGACTTGTTGGAGAAGGGGTTTATCCGACCGAGTGTGTCTCCTTGGGGAGCACCAGTTCTCTTTGTGAAGAAGAAGGATGGATCAATGCGGCTATGCATTGATTATAGAGAACTGAACGGGATCACAGTGAAGAACAGATACCCTCTTCCAAGAATTGATGATTTATTTGACCAACTTCGTGGGGCTCAATTCTTCTCTAAGATTGACCTTCGATCTGGTTATCATCAACTGAGGGTGAAGAAGGAAGATATTCCAAAGACTGCCTTCCGATCAAGATATGGGCATTATGAGTTTACTGTTATGCCCTTCGGCTTGACTAATGCTCCTGCTATTTTCATGGATTTGATGAATAGAGTCTTTAAGGACTACCTTGATAACTTTGTGGTAGTTTTTATTGATGATATTTTGATATATTCAAAAAGTCGGGAGGAGCATGAAGATCATCTGAGGGTTATTTTGAAAACTCTACGGAAGGAGAGGCTCTTTGGGAAGTTCAGCAAGTGTGAGTTTTGGTTACAACAAGTGGCTTTCTTGGGGCACATCGTAACCAATGAAGGAATCTCGGTTGACCCTGCAAAGACAATGGTTGTGGAGGAGTGGCCTCAACCCACAACAGTAACTGAGATTCGTAGTTTCCTTGGTTTAGCGGGATATTATAGGAGGTTTGTGAAAAACTTTTCACGGCTTTCTAATCCACTAACTAAGTTGACTCGAAAAGGGGTTAAGTTCATCTGGACAAAGGAATGCGAGGAAAGTTTCCAAGAGCTGAAGAAGAGATTGGTTACTGCACCGGTGTTAACACTACCCTCTATCGGAGAAGGATTCATTATTTTTAGCGATGCATCTCTGAAAGGGCTTGGGTGCGTCCTCATGCAAAATGACAAAGTAATTGCTTATGCATCTCGACAGTTGAAGATTCATGAGCAGAATTATCCTACGCATGATCTAGAGCTGGCGGCAGTTGTTTTTGCTCTAAAGATATGGAGGCACTATCTTTATGGGGAGAAATGTGATATATACACTGACCACCAAAGTCTAAAGTATATTTTCACTCAAAAAGAATTGAACATGAGACAAAGGAGATGGTTGGAGCTTATTAAAGACTATGATTGTTCAATTCATTATCACCCTAGAAGAGCAAACAAAGTCGCGAATGTGTTAAGCAGGAAAGATCCTGTTGTTCTGGCAACAATTAGGATCCTGGGAGATCCCTTGATTAAAGATCTAGTAAAACTAGACATGGGAATTATAAGGAAAGGGACATCATCAACCCTATCCCAAATGATTTCTCAACCTTCATTACTAGAGAAGATCAAGAAGGCTCAAAAAGAAGATCCTTTGCTGCAGGAGAAGTTCGAGGCTGTAAAGGATGGGAAGTTCCCTGATTTCAATATTGATCAAGAAGGTGTATTGAAATTTCGTACAAGACTATGTGTTCCATCTATTCCGGAGATAAAGAAAGAACTGATGGATGAAGCTCATAGCTCTACTTTCTCTATACATCCGGGAAGCACTAAGATGTATAGAGACCTTCTTGATCATTATTGGTGGGATAACATGAAGAGGGAGATTGCCGATTACACTACAAGGTGCCTGGTGTGTCAGCAAGTAAAGGCAGAAAGACAACTTCCTAAGGGGGTATTACAACCGCTACCCATACCAGTATGGAAGTGGGATAATATCACCATGGACTTTGTAACTGGTCTCCCAAAAACATCCAAAGGAAACAATGCGATATGGGTTATTGTGGACCGTCTCACCAAGACAGCCCATTTTATCTCTATTCGGGAAGATTTCTCTCTGGATAAGCTTGCCAAGATATACGTGAAGGAAGTGGTAAGGCTTCATGGGGTACCACTATCCATCGTATCTGATCGTGACCCAAGATTCACATCAAAATTCTGGAGAAGTCTTCAGCATGCTCTGAATACTGAATTGAATTTTAGTACGGCCTATCATCCTCAAACTGATGGCCAATCTGAAAGGACTATTCAGACACTCGAAGACATGTTGAGATTATGCTCAATGGAATTTAAAGGTGGATGGGATCAACACCTCACATTAGTGGAGTTCTCTTATAACAACAGCTTCCATGCGAGTATTCAGATGGCACCCTATGAAGCTCTGTATGGAAAGCGGTGTAGAACTCCTACTTGTTGGGATGAAACTGGTGAGAGGAAGCTTCTTGGGCCTGATCTCGTGCAAGAGATGACAGAACAGGTTCATGCCATCCAACAACACATAAAGGCTGCTCAGAGTCGGCAGAAGAGCTATGCTGACAATCGTCGAAGGGACTTGGAGTTTGGTGTTGGTGACAAAGTCTTCCTTCGAATTTCTCCATGGAAGAGAGTCATGCGGTTTGGGAAGAAAGGGAAGCTCAGCCCTAGGTACATTGGCCCCTATGAAATCCTTGATCGCATAGGAGCAGTGGCCTATCATCTAGCACTTCCACCGAACCTAGCTCAAGTTCATGATGTCTTCCATGTATCTCTCTTGAGGAAGTACATACCCGACCCTTCGCATGTACTGAACCCAGAGGTGGTACAACTTGAACATGACCTCTCTTATGAGGAGCAGCCAGTGGAGATCTTGGACCGTAGAGACAAGGTCCTACGAAACAAGACTACCCACCTTGTGAAAGTGTTGTGGAGGAATCATAAATATGAAGAAGCGACTTGGGAGCCTGAGGAAACGATGAAGCAAAAGTACCCTCACCTTTTCAACTAGGCCTCAAGTATAAATTTCGGGGACGAAATTTCTTAAGGGGGGAAGAATGTAACGACCCAATCTTTTTGAGTAGTATATTAACTTACTCTTATTTATTTAATAAGATGTTAATGGTTAATGCAGAAAGAGGAGTCGATGGCTTCATCCAGTAGACTCAACCCTTATGAAGCCCACTTATCAGAGCTTGGGAAGGAGGTAGCATCTGTGGGCTTCGCTTTGGACCAAGCCCAATCCGAGCTCCAGCGTGTCAAGCTTGAACGAAAACGCTTGCAGGAGAAGTTCAAGTTAGTGGAGATTGCTACTAGGGCAATGTTATCTGAGACTCCCTCAGATTCTATCACCATAGCACACCTTACACTTAGGTCTTATACCAGTGTTATAAGGGGCTATGTGATGAGACCCTAGTTTCCTTGTGTAATCCTTTCGGATGAATAAATTGAGATTTCTTCCTTTAGTGATGTTTGTGAAATTTCAAATGTCTAGATAATTTTAGAATGTATTTTATTAATGAATTTTGAAAAAGGGATATTTTGAAATATTTATGTAAACCCTAAATAACTAATGATGTGTAATGATTTTCAAAAAATGGTCTTCTACAAAAGTGTTCATTAAGGAATTTGGAGTCTAATAAGATCAACTTAATTTTTGATGAATAGTAAATTATGAATAGTGATTTTACGCTTAGGATTAGTAATGTGACCAAATGGATTAGTAATTTTCACTTAAAGAAAGTTTTAATATAATTTAGACACCTTGGTTAAGTAATGTGATTCAATAAAATGGGTAAATAACGGTTTCATAAATTATTAATCAAGTATTAGTTTTTTCGGATGAATAGTGTTTTTTAATTAAAAATTTAATTAAAAATAATTAGAAAATTATTTTTATAAAAATGACTTTATTTTTGAACTCAGAGCATCGATATTATGTTAAGGTAATTTTTGGGGATTTTTCTGGAAAAAATGAATTTTCGATGAATAGTGTTTTTATTTAAAAATTAAATTAAAAATATTTAGAAAAACATTTTTATAAAATGGATTTCATTTTTGAAATCAGAGCATTGATATTTGGTTAAGGTGAAATTTTGGGATTATTCTGAGAAAGTTGAAATTTTCAGTGAATAGTAAAAATACCGTTTTAGGGTTTCGGTATGTTTAATGACATCATAATGATGTCATGATGATGTCATGAGATCTTTTGAGGGTTGGCCGGCCAAGGGTGATGAATTATTGTTTTGGGGGCCCCATGTGGCCTAACTCCATGATAAATGCCAAGGGAGAGCCCATGGGTTTGAGAAAAGCACATGTGAGGTGTCCTTTGGCCATTAATGCCTTGTCCCCTCACTTTCCCTATAAATACCCACCCTTTCCTCCCTTGGTTTTCACTCCCAACTCTTCCCCAACGAAGTTCTGGTCTTCTTACCTTCCAAAGAGTCCTCCCAAGGTGCCCCCAAGCCCTCAAGGTCCAATCCTTTGAGTTTCAAGAGTCACGTTTTAAGGTAAGGGATCCGACCCCTCTCTTTCTTTTCATGAAATCTCTTTTATGTCATTCCTATTATGCTCCATGTTTTTATGTGAGAGGATGTTCTTTTATCTTCCTCTTACTGCCCTTTCATGTTTATATGATGAGAGATCCCCTCTTACTCTCATCATTTCGTTTTATGAAAGTTTAAGTGACGCCGTTAGGCTGCCGAATTTTTAAGGGATTCTTTCACCCTTCTCATTTTTCAAGTTCAATTTTCATGTCAAGTCTTTCAAGTTCCTTTTTATTATGTTGGGGTATGATCTCTATATCAATCATACTGATCTCTTATGATCATATGATGAGGGACCCTTTTTGATCTTGTCAAAACATTTTCTTTTGAAGTTAAGTGACGCCGTAAGGCTGCCGAATTTTCATAAGAGAAATCTAATCTTTTTTCCTTCCATGTTTTTCATTTCAAATGGTATTTCCCTAAAATTTCGTTACCATTTCCATATGTCCTTCTTATTCTTTCACCCTACTCTTTTATGGATCATTTATGAGTGGGTGACCCATGTCCCCTCTCATTTCAACGTTTTCTAAAACCCCGAAACTTAGCCGTTATGCTGCAGAATTTTCCCCTCAAAATGCCTCTCTCTCTTTTTTAAAAATTATTTTATGTTATAAAGTGAATACTCAAAGCTCTTATTTCTATAGGGGTATTCACATATATATCAAAATGTTCTATTTTAAATTCTGGGATTTACATATATGAAACCCGCTTTCCCTTTCCGTGGGTTTAAAGTGCCGTAAAGATCATGTCTTTAAAGCAGTTTTTAAAACGTTATGATTATGAAATGAAACCCATTTATTTTATGTTATGTGGGTTATTTATGAAATGTTTGATGATGATATATGTGTCTCACATGATAATAAAGGCAAATTTAAGGGTGCGCCCTGATAGCGCCCCAATGCATTGGGTAATGATGTAACCACTAGAGATTACAATTTTCACGATACCTTGGTGAATAACCTTGGTAATTTTCAAATGACACCTTGGGGATGGACCTTGGTGATATGTTCATGATTGTCTATGTTAAATGATGTAGCCACATCTTCAAGTTATGAAAAATGTTATTTTTATTATGAAATGCCTCATGATTTCTTTCTTATGCCTTAATGTTCTTTTCATGTCCTTATTGAAGTATCTCAAGTTCACATGTAAAATGTTCCTCTTATTTCCCTTACTGGGCCTTCTGCTCACCCTTTCTTTTGATGTATGTCCCCAGGTTATGAGATGCATAATGAACATAGGATGAACTAAAGGAGAAGCCTTTCAAGTGTTTAAGAAGAATGTTTTTTTTTTATGTTTTATGATCCTTGTTTCCAAGACACTAAACCTTAACGATCCTCAGTTTTGTGTAATGTAATGAAAGTTTATGTTAAAATGGTGGGATGCTATAAGAAGTATCTCCATCTTGTCTCGCCATGCGTCTCGGGAGCTTTGCGACGAAGTCCGTGCAGATTAATGTCATGCGGTGAGGATGAAGTCCATGAATTTTAACGTCATGCGGTGAGGACGAAGTCTGTGCAGTTTAACGTCATGTAGTGAGGATGAGGTTCTTGAATTTTAACTTCATGCGGTGAGGACGAGGTCCGTGCAGTTTAACGTCATGCGGTGAAGATGAGGTCCGTGCAGTTTAACGTCATGCGGTGAGAACGAAGTCCATGCAGTTTAACGTCATGCGGTGAGGACGAAGTCCATGCAGTTTAACGTCATGCGGTGAGGACGAAGTCCGTGCAGTTTAAAATCATGCGGTGAGGACGAAGTCCTTTCAGTTTAACGTCATGCAGTGAGGAAAATTTATACACCCCATGCAAATATGGTCTGTACACGGGGGAAGGGGCATTTTTAGATTCTCATCCATGCCATTTAACATCATGCGGTAAGGATGAGAAGTACACCCCGTGCAAGTATAGTCCATACACGAGGGAAAGGGGCATATTGTTTTTTGAGAAGTGTCTGGGCCAGGATAGAAGATCCTGGCATCGCTACGTATCCTGTGAGGGCGGGAATCAAGCTATATTTAGTTCTCTGAAATAAAAACACCCTGTGTCGGGCTGGTCTGTACACGGGGAAGGGGTATATTTTAATCTTTTATTTTACTCCATTTGGGAGTGGCTGGGCTAGGATGGGGAATCCTGGCATCTCTACGTATCCTGCAAAGGCAGGAATCAAGCCGTACGTAGTTCTGTGAAAGAAAAACACCCCGTGTCGGGCAGGTCCGTACACGGGGAAGGGGCTTATTGAACCTTTATTTGGGGGTGACTGGGCCAGGACAAGGAACCCTGGCGTCGCTACGTATCCTGTGAGGGCAGGAATCAAGTCATACGTAGTTCTATGAAAGAAAAACACCCCATGTAGGGCTGGTCCATACATGGGGGGGGGGGAAGGAGCACTTTTAACTTCTTAAGGGGGTGGTTGGTCTAGGATAGGGGATCCTGGCATTGCTATGTATCCTGCGAGGACCGGAATCAATCCGCACGTTGTTATCTGCAAAACTGATACACCCCATGCAGGTCTGGTCCGTACACGGGGGAAAGGGGCATTTTTATATTTTGTTCGGGAGTGGCTGGGCCAGGATAGGGAACCTCAGCATCGCTATGTATCCTGCAAGGGAAGGAATAAAGCCATACGTAGTTCTCTGAAATCCGTGCAGTTTAACGTCATGTGGTGAGGACGAAATGATCTCAGTTTAAGGTCATAGATTTTGGACCATTGGGCACTCGTCAGTTTAACACCATGCAGCTCGGATGAAGAATACACCTCGTGCAGGTCTGGTCCACACATGGGGGGGAGGAGGAATTCTTATCTCTTATTATCCGTGCAGTTTAACATCGTGCGGCAAGGACGAGGTCTATACAGTTTAACGTCATGTGGTTAGGACAAGGTCCATATATTTTAACATCATGTGGTTAGGAAAAGGTCCATACAGTTTAACGTCATGTGGTTAGGACAAGGTCTATACAGTTTAACGTCATGTGGTTAGGACAAAAGGCCCTTGGTCTCTATGCGAAATACTTCTTCAGGAATCTCACATTGGTAGGATCCATGGTGAATTGCCCATCCCTGGAGATCAGGGCATATGCTCTGTTGGAGTAGACCTTGTGTAAAACATATGGTCCCTCCCACTTGGGCTCCATATTTGGAGGTTTCTTTCTAGGAATCATTGCGGTCCGGAGGACCAACACTAATTCTCCCTCCAAGAAAGACCGAAGATGTACCTTTTTGTTGAAAGCTCATGCGATCCGGTTCTGGTATATTTTTAGATGGTGCAAAGTGTGCAACCGCTTCTCGTCTATCTGTTCCAATTCACCTAGCCACTTTTCTGATTTCTCATCGTTGGACAACTGATCACATATGGCAATGCAGAGCAAGGGTAGTTGGAGTTCAATGGGCAGGACCGCCTCTGTGCCGTACACCAACGAGTACGGGGTCGCCCGAGTAGCGGTGCAGATTGTGGTTCGATAAGACCACAACGCATGGAGGAGTTTATCTGGCCATGAGTTCTTGTCTTTTCCCACCATTTTCTGGAGAATATTGGATAGGGTCTTGTTAAAAGTCTCTATCTGTCCGTTGGCCACTGCATGGTAGCGGTATGAGTGGTTATCCTTGATACCATATTCGCGGTATAGTTTCTCCACTTCAACAGAGCAGAAGTTGGTGCCATTTTCAATTAGTGTGGTATGAGGGACACCAAATCTAGTGATGATATTGGTCTTCACAAAGCTGGAAATATTTCTAGCCCCGACTTCCTTGAGGGGCATGTCTTCTGCCCATTTGGAAAAGAAGTCGGTCACTATGAGGATATACTTTAGCTGTTTGGCCGTGGCGGGAGGATATGGTCCCACGATGTCCATACCTAAGATGAAAAATGCCCAAGAGTACTTATCTTGATAAAGTAACTCTGGGGGTTGGTGTATGAAGTTGGCATGGATTTGGAAAGAGTGTAATTTTGCGGTAAAACGCTCGCAATCTCGTGCCACTATGTGCCAGTAGTACCCAAGCCTCCGAACCTGATGAGAAAGCTTGGTCCCTGGTTGATGTTCCCCACATACTCTGGTGTGTACTTCATTCATTACGGTAGGGTTTTCTTCTCCATCAATGCATCTGAGGAGTACCTGGTCGAGGCGTCGTTTGTAGAGGACCTCTTGCTGACCCGCGTCGCCGTATAGGACAAAGTTGACTGCCCTTCTCCGAATTTTCTCTCGTTCATCCCTGTCTGATGGAAGTTCTCCCTATTGAAGATAGTTTGCAATGGGGGGTCATCCAGCTGGTGGCAGGAGCATATGGCTCGGGGATAGGACTGACTTCATAGATTTCTTCCGTCTTCGTTTGGACAAACGGCAATACCATTCGACGGTGAGCAATACTGATGACCGTTTCATCCTAGTCTGGGTCAGCTAGGGTTGTGGCTGCATTGGCTAATGCATCATCCTGAGCATTTTGAGACAGGGGAATATAGGTCAATGTTGGTTATGTGGAGAAATCAGCCATTAACCCTCGGACATGGTCAAACAGGGTGATTATCTCCTTCTTTTTAATATCATAGTCACCATTGACTTGCTTGATGACCAGCTCCGAGTCACCTTTTACCTTATGATGTTGTACTTGTGCCTAGAGTGCGAGTTCCAGGCCTGCAATGAGAGCTTGATATTCTGCTTCATTGTTCGTGCATCCCTCTGACAGGAGGAAGGAATATGGAAAGACTGCCTTTTATGGGGTCAGAAGTATTATTCCCAAACCCACCATGTTAAATTTGGGGTCTTCCATCCTCTTACCAGTTGGGTTTTGGGACGCGTTGTCGAAGTACATTTCCCATTCTGGGAACTCCTCTCAAACTGAGAAGATGTCTTCATCAGGTAGCTCAGCCTCTGGTGTAGTGATCCCTGTCGAAGGGTGCTCTTCCAGAAAGTCAGCTAATGCCTGGCCCTTGATTGCTCTCTGAGGCACAAACCGAATGTCGAACTGTTGCAGGATGGCTGCCCATCGGGATAGGGGCCCAGTCAGCATTGGGAGACTGAGGATGTACTTGATCGGGTTACTCCGCGAGATCAAATGGACTTCATGATGTTGCAGATAGTGTCGTAACTTTTGGACTGCAAAGACCAGGGCCAAACAGCTCTTCACGATATTTGAGTATCGATTCTCAGCATCAATCATGGTTAGACTGAGGTAATAAATACTGTTTTCACTGCCGGCATCATTCTTTTGTGGGAGGAAGGCTCCCAGTGACCGCTCTAAGGCTGTCACGTACAATATTAGAGGTATTCCTTCAACTGGGGGCATGAGCACTGGTGGTCTCAAGAGGTATCTCTTTAGGCTGTCAAATGCCTCTTGGAAGTCATCTGTCCATTGGTATGTGACACCCTTCTTCATTAACTTGGTGAAGGGAAAACACTTGCCTGCTAGGTTGTCTATGAACCACCTAATATAGGCTAAGTTCCCTTGGAATTCTCTAAACTTAGTGAGGTTGCGGGGAGGTGGCAGGCTCCGGATAGCCTTTGTATTTTCAGGGTCGACTTCAATGTCGCGATTTCTTACAACGAAGCCAAGGTATTTCCCTGAGGTAACCCCGAAGGTGAATTTCAACATGTTTATCTTCATGCTATGCTTTCGGAGTTTTTTGAAGGCAGTCTCATGGTCTGACAGGTGATCCAAGTGCTGTCTGGATTTGACCACCAGGTCATCCACGTACCATTCAACAAATTTCCCCAGGAACGGCTTAAAGATCCAATGCATGTCACGTTGATATGAGGAGCCAGCATTATTGAGACCAAAGGGCATGACCCTGTAGCAGAATACCCCATGAGGGGCATTGAAAGCAATGACTTCTTCATCTTCTCGGGCCATCCTAATTTGGTTATAGTCGGAATATCCGTCCATAAAGGACAAAGCCTCATACCCGGCCGTTGTATCGATTAATAACTCTGTGATTGGAATCGGGAAGTCATCTTTCGGACAATGCCGATTAAGATCTCTGAAGTCAATGTAGATGCAGATTTGCCTGTTATTTTTCTTGATAGGGAAAATTTTGTCCAACCAAATGGGGTACTGGACCTCTCGAATGGATCCTGCTTTAATGATCTTATCAACATCATCCTCTATCTTGGCATCATGTGAGGGATTCATCCTTCTGGAGGCCTTTTTATAGCCCCGGTGGTCTTCTGGAAGACCTAGGTGGTGTGTTGCCACCTCGGGATCGAGTCCCGACATTTCTGTGTAATTCCATGCAAAGAAATCACAATTGTTTCTCAAGAAGGCAGTATATACCTCGTGCTCTTCAGGGGACATGGCTTCACTAATGAGAGTGGGCCTCGGGTCTTCCTCGGTACCCAGATTTATATCCCTAAGTTCAAACATAGTGGTGGAGATGCCTTCCTCAAATGCAGGAGGTGCATCCCTGAGATCTTCCCCCTCTTCTTCTCCCAAGTCCTCTTCTTCTTGGTCTGATGAGGAGAGAGATCCTGATGCGAGCTATTGGGAGTCCAGAGGTGAGGTGTCCTGGGCTTCCTTACTCGAGTTTTCATCCCCAGGTTGAGGGTCGGTGGACATTCCCACATTGTCACACTCGGCCTTTATGGCTGAAGCCATGAGGACATTCGAGTGCGTGTCTCGGTCTGGAATCCTACCCTCCACGTGGTTGATGGTCAGGACATAATCTCTTCCAAGCTTCCTGGGGGGGTCATCAAAAACCATTTCCAGGCCATTTGGAGTGGGGATCCAATCGACACCGTCGACCAAAGGCTTCTTTGTATTTTTTTCGTAGAACCCGTCGTCAATGTAATGTGACTCAGAGAGATCAAAAGGTTCCTTGTCGACGTGCAACGTTCCGCTTTGTCCATTGACACAGTACTTGATACACTGGTGGTAGGATGAAGGGAAAACCATGTGCTTATGGAGCCATGGCCTTCCCAGTAGGTCATTGAATGCTGTGCTCTACCGGATCACCAGAAATTCTGTGTAGGCTACCAGGTCACCAAAATGGGTCCTTAGCTTAATTTGTCCCATTGAATTCTGCCCACTCTTGTTGTAACCCAACAGATTTGTGGCCCAGGTAATTAGGTCATCCTCACTGTAGCCCAACCTACGGAGTGTCCGTAGGGGAAGTAGGTTAACTCCAGAGCCATTGTCTATAAAGACTTTCTGGATCTCAATTCCATTCAGTGTGTCGGACACGTATAATGGCCTGATGTGTCCTTGCATGATGGAATCTCCGTCCTGATCGGTGAAAGAAATCACTGCATTGCATTCAGCCGGGCCAGTCTCCATCCGGTAAATCTCAGCGGCAGCTACATCAGCTTGAAACTCCTGGGGGCTGATCAAAGCTTCGATAAGCGCCTCTCTGAGGTCAGATGACAAACTCAGGGAATCTAGGATTGAAAACTTGGCTGGTACTGATGCCATCTGCTTAAGGATATCGTATTTTTGGTCCATCGGTCGACGCTTCTCTGTTTACGGGATAGTCCTAGTAGGCGGCTTGGGGGCCGGAGCATTTGACGAAGAGGGACCGGCCGCAGGGTCGGATGTCGATGGTGTTCCTGCATTCTGGGGACCTAGACCGGCTGTTCTGTTTGTGCGCACTAGGTGGCCAGACACTTGTTCCTCCTTTGGTGGGTATCATAGAATAACAGGGCCAGATTGGCTACTTGTGGAGGTGGAGGGTCATTCCTTCTCCTTCTGAGCCCATTGAAGAGCTCTCCCATGGGTTTCTACAATATTAACGGTTTGAGTTGGGGTCCAACCGTAGGGTTGGTTTCGGCCGCGACTGCATCTCCCCGGGTATCCCCTACCTCTGTGATTCCTCCTCCTGGATCCTCGTGTAGGGAACTCGGGTTCGTAACCATACCCTTCATCAGGGAATGATTCCATAATATGGATGACGTTAATAGAACCAAATATTGGTTCTTCATCCTCTGATAGGTCAACCTGGTTGGTTGTCCCTGATGGTGCCGTTTTGTGGGTCAGTGCCCGTGACTCCAAATTTGAGGGCATATAATCTGCTAGGGTTGGGACTAACTTCATCCCTATTGTAGATTGATCCTCTTGCAATTGTTTCTTCCTTATATTTCGCCTGGATGACCGGCTTGTAGAGGATTGTGAGGCCGACGCTGTTGGTTGTGCGGTGTCAGAGGCTGTTGGCGGCAACACCGGCTGCTGTAGCTGAGCTCGGAGTATGCCTTGGGCTCAGTTGATAGTCTTCCGAGTCATCCAGTCATCGAATTTATGCCCCTACTTGCTGGTGACTTTCTGACACCCCTCCTCTTTTTCGGAGTTGATGGTAGAGATACATGCCACATTCGCTGGGGGTGGTCCCAGCTCGACCTGTCCGGAGTCTACCATCCTCTACAGGAGGTCATTGGAGATGAATCATTATCTGATATTGTTCCCCAACATTCTATGGTAGGGGAAGTAAACTGGCCTGTCATCGCGGCCGACTTCTTCAGGTTTCCTCGGCTCCGGGAGGCAGAGCAAGTTGTAGTTCATGGCGGCAATGAAGTAGTTGCAGACTTTATCATCATGGAACGAGTATAATTTTTGTGTTCATTCGTAAAACTGGTTCCGCTTCGGTCCTTGTGGATCGTTCCATTTAGGTGGGGGCAGCCGCTGATATGCAGGGGGCCCTTGATGATTTGGTGGAGGCCTGAGCGGTGGAGTGGGCCCAGGGGCCGGATTGAGTGTGACAGAAGACGCTTTAGCTCTAGGGGCTCTTTTCACAGGATCTTGCGAGGCTATTCAGTACTTTGAATTAGTCCACTGTAGGGAGTCCTCAATTCTCTGGGCAATGGCCAAGATATGGCAGAAGCTAGTGGTGCACTCCACTGGTATGATCATTGTTCGCAGCTCATCTCTATGATTATCGATGCATATGGAAACATATCATCTTGACGCATTGTCCTATTCAGAGAATAGGTCAGACCTTTCCATCTGGCAATGAAATCTGAGACCCTCTCATTCTCCCTCTTCTTGCAGTTCATGAGGTCGCTGACTTTTGTTTTGGGCAACGTCGAGCTGAAATGCAACAGGAACTGCTGTCGAAGGTCCTCCCAGCTCTTTATTGACTGGGCTGGCAGACTCGTGTACCAGATGAAGGCAGATCCTTGCAAGGTCCATACGAATAATCTGAGTTTCACGACTTCTTGTTGTTCCAGAGTTCCCATCATAGGTTCACAATAGGATTCGTAGCGTATCAAATGTTGTTCTGGATCACCTGACCCGTTGAAGATAGGGAATATAGGGCTCCGAAAATTGGGTGGAGGTGGTGTGTTGGTCACCCAGTCTGTGTAGGGTTTTCGCTCTAGCTGTATCGGAGCATGTCGACCTTCCATCACTTCCAATCGAGCCATTAGCGCCTCAATGGTGTTGGTGAGACCCTGGTTTACATCCTGTTGGGCCTGGTCCTGGGCAGGCATAGCCTGAGGCATTTCTTGAGGATCCGGATTGGCCGGCACCAAGGGTGCATATTCCGTTCAGGGCACCCTCAAAGTGTTTGGGCGTACTTGCTCCGGTTTCCGCCGAAGTGGAGGGAAATATTGGTATTCATCATCCACATTTAGGTAGTTGGATGAACCAGTAACCTCATTGGGTAGGAGCCCTAACCATGCTTCATTTGTCCGGGAAAGCCTTAGCCTTTGAGGAGCACTTGCTGGGAGTGCATGATGTGGCTCCTCCTGGGATGGACTTTCAATAAGGAGTTTCCTCTGGAGTAGCTTGGCATTAAGCCGCCTCAATTATTTCATCTCCTCTTCCTGCCAAGTGAATCTCTCTTCGAGCGTGAGTGGCTTGTTTTTGTCGAGAGAAGGAGGAGGGTTAAGGGTAACCAGTCCCTTATTCTTATCCTTTTTGGAAGCTCGTTGGGTAGGAAGAGGAGGGTTGGATGGAAGGATGGCCATATTTAGGGCGGCCCTCTAGTTCTGGGTGTGAACACCTGGTGGTTCGTTGTGAGTCACAGCTTGACCGGAACTATCATCTCCTGATCCCTCCTGATTTATAGCATCTCTAGTGTCACCCGTGGGGTTAACCTCTATGACGTTGATAGATGCATATCACGGGGCGGAGAAGATGTCATATTCCAAATGGGAATAGGATCTCCCACGTCTTCTGTTGTCCTTCCCCTTCATGACCTGGGATTGCCTTCAGACTTCTTGGTGAAGGGTGACACAGAGAGTTCTTTGATTTGACCTTATGGTGCACCTTCCTCTCGGAGGGGATGATGATTCAAATGATGAGATAGGATGGGAAACTCCCCTTCTGACTATCCTCCCCAGACGAGAGAACACCGACTCTCGTGGGGGAGGTTGTTGTTGAGGGGGTAATAATTCCCCCATCCCTATGGGCTGGGGTTGGCCTCGTTCCTTGGACACTGAGTCTCTTCCTGATTTTATTGGTCTTACGGGAGCATTTTTTGTTAAAAATGCCCCCAGCTCTGTAGGCTAGGGTTGACCCTGGATTGAGACAGTGGCTGCGGCTATCGTGACCTTCCTGATCTCACGTGCCCCCATTCGGGGGTAAACTGGGTTTGATGCCGAGTCTTTCTGGGGACAAATCCCTCCTGGGGAGTCAGGAAAAGATCACTGATTGGCCCCTCTTAGGCGAGAGGCCTATTTTATGCTGTCGGTGGCCTGATTCAGGAGTTCTTGAATGGCTTGTTCCCGTCAGGCCTGACACTTCTGGGTCCTACTCAAGGCCTGACTATGTTGGGTGTGTTGCCTTTCCTAAACAGGGGGACCACTCAATTTCCATATTGATGTGATGACATTTCAGGACACCATTCTGAATGGGTTATTCTAGGAGGGGAGCGGGGTGAAATGCAGAGCTCTATGTTCCCCCCATCCCCTGATATGAACTCCCATTGGAGCGTCACCGATGAGGCGGCGTAGTTGGTGCAGCGCATAGAGGCAGGCTATCTCCATGTTTCCTTTATGCCTCTCGGGTCACTGTTGTCATGATGAAGGAAGAGATTCTAGGTCGATGTGACGCAATAGGTCTCCTATCATCTTGACGTGTTCTACATACCCATCGTTGGGAAGGAATATTGATTTTAGTGGGCGGAGGGTTGTCCATTCATTATGTCAGATACTGTGCACGCATTCTTCCGACAACTCTCTGAGTATGTAGAACTGAGAGGTGGCTGTGGGCCAAAACATAACCGGTATATCATCCCTGGCCAGTCATTTCATCAGGTGCAGCATATCGGCAAACTCCTCCTCTAGTGATTCATCTACCTGGTCAGCCCAACTTAGGTGTTTGCTGCCAATGTGGTCAGTGGCAGTGGGACTGGTAGGTGCTGAATCATTATGTCGGCGATTCCGAGGTGGTTCAGAGGATGAACGCGGCCCTGGACCGTCTCCTGATTTCATAAGGATGTCGTTAGTGACTTACTGAGAATCTGACATGCTTTATCCCATCCTTCTGAGTGCCTCGGCATACGAGGGCCTTTCGGTGCTAGATTCGGTAGGAGGAGTACCTTCTTGTCGATATGATATGTCATTGCGGGGAGGACCTCCGCAATAGTGGCTGTAATGGCGAGGACTACCATTACTGCTTGATGTGTCATTGCATAGAGGACTTTTGTAGTTCACACCCTGGGGAGGACCTCCAAGGCGTGTCGAAGCAAGGGGAGGACCTTCTGACTTTGTAGCGTCGTTACGGGGAGGACCTTCGCAACAACTGCCATCATGGTGAGGATGACCATTATGGCTTGACGTTTGATGTGAATCCTGGGGAGGACCTTCAGGACACACTGCGAAAAGGGGAGGAACTTCTTGTTTCTTGGGGACAATGTGGGGTGGACCTTCGTAATGGCGGTCGTGGTGGCGAGGACTACCATCACAGATATGGCAATGGAGAGGACTACCATTACTGCTGCCGCAGGGAGAATATCTGCAGGAAACATCCTGGGGAGGGCCTCCAGAATGTACCGCAATGAGGGGAGGTCCTTCTCGTTGCTTGACGTCTCTACGGGGAGGACCTCCGTTATCAGGGTGGCGAGGACTACCACCATGATCTGATGCTCGGCTGCGTGGAGTTCCATTGCAGGGTAACCCCTGGGGAGGACCTTCAGGGAAGTCTACGACAAGGGGAGGACCTTCTTGTCGTGATGATATGTAACTAAGGGGAGGGCCTATACAGTTACGACAATGATAGAAAGGACTACTATCATAATCTGTGGTCCCACTGCATGGAGAGTGATTGTAGTGTATACCCCGGGGAGGACCTTCAGGGTGGACCGCAGCAAGTGGAGGACCTTCTTGATACTTGATCTTCTGGTCACGTGGAGGGTTTTCATGACTCGCATCAAAAGAGGGGCTCTCGTGATCAATCATCATATGCCCGTGGGGGAGGCCCGCACGGGTGCTCTGGGGAGGAACTTCAGAGCTGCTGGTAGCGACATTGCGGGGAGGACCTTCACAACTACTAATGCCACTCCCATAATATGGTAATTGGTGGGAAAGGTTCTATACCTGTGATGTGTGTTTAGCGCCATTGGGAACCCCAGCTTCCAGTAGTGTGGAGTCATGAACTCCCCCTTTATTTTCTGACTGCCTTCGGCATGTTCGGGGCACTTTCTTGTGGGTAGTCGGGACTGTCTACTATTGATAACGGCCTTCACCTTTGGGTCCCTGTCTAATTGGGTCCCGTGATGTTGTTGGGATACGCCGAAGAACATCTTGACTTTTAGCAGGGATATATGCCTGCTCTGGAGCATCCACCATGATGGATGGGTGTCCCCCAATTGGAACAAGTGAAGTTGCTCGATCTGGTTTCCCTTGCATCACGGAATATGGAAGATGACCCTCCTGGGTAGAAGCAGGGATGCAGATCTGCTCTGAGGTGGCTATCTTGTCTCTTAGATGAGTCGCCTCAATTGGGGAGACAGGCTCATGGGCCTAAGTCCTTACTGTTGCCGCTGATGAAATTACATTCTGGAAAGTGTGTAAGATATGATATGGGATCGATACCTGCTCCTGCATCATTTCCAGGACATGTAGAGAGACATCTTTGGATGGAATGGGTATGAAGGCACATTCCGGTATCGAAGTAGGAATATCTTGATTCGGTCCTCCGGTGGTCAGTGGGTACTGACAATTATTCTGTGTCGGGGCAGGTGAACAAATATGCCCCTATATCGGGATACGCCGGTTTATCTCTCCGTTCGCCGCCACATCGGGGCGGCGGACTTTACCTGCATCCGCAGGGAGATGGACCTACATATATTTGTTTCCCACCGTATCGAGTCGGTGGCCTTTGTTGGTGGGGAGATGTGCCCGCCTATGATTTGTCGCCACATCTGGGTGGTGGGCTTTGTTGATCGCCACCATATCTGGATGGCGGGTGTCAGAAGAAACTACTAGGAGCTGGTTCTGCTGGCGTCGGGTTTCCACCACGTCAAGAAGGTGGGCTTCACGACCCTGGGCAGGGAGAGGTGCCTTTTGAGTAAGTGTCGTCCTGCGCGAGTGACGGGCTTGATGGAGCTCGGCGGGGATGCGCGCCAGCTTGTATGATGCCGCCATGTCTGGATGGTGGGCTCGGGAGGAGCGAACAGGTGTAGGTTCCTGTTCCTGGTACGTCTCTGTGGCTGGGCAGCGGAGCTCCTCCTCAGGGACCAGGGTGATGACCGGTCCCTGATTGTACGTCTGCCGCCCTCATCGGGAGGTCCGAGGGGCCGGAGCTCGGGGAGCGTGGGCCCGAATCCTCGGGGAGACATCCTCCTCGGCACGAGGATTTTGAATCGTGGTGTGACCACTATAACGTCTGCCGGAAGGGGCCTTGGAGTGGAACCCCCGTTTGGTGGGGATGAAGTCCTCAATGTCGACCTCATCTGCCTCCCTAAGATAAGGGAGGTACGCATTGTCCCGTTCTGGGGAGAGACTCCCGAAATGGTTTGAGATGGTGATAGGGGTCGTCTAACCCTACCTCTACGGCCGCTGTTGGGCAGGCGATCGGTGAGTTCTGGCGGATTGGAGGGTGTGCATGGCCGCCTCCACCATTGGGAGAGTACGGTTCATGTGGTACTCTCAGATCAGCGTGTCCGAGACCCAACATTGAAGACGCTGGGTGGGTGACGGGGTCCTCCATAGGTAAGGACGTCCGGTCATTGCGTTGTTGGAAGCACGCGCTTGTGAGTTCCTTCGGGACGCCATTAGATTGAAGGGAGCTCTGAAGGTAGTACCTGTAAAATATTTTAAAAAATTCAAGCAGCAAACCAGTCAATACAGCATCTCATGATCCCATCCATAGTTAATGACCTTTCTTGGCCCTCCTTGTGAGTAAAAAGGGGCATAGGGTGAGATTAAATTAAATTCGTCATGTTTGGTTAAAGATTCACGTCAGGTTCACCATTTTTGTTTTGCAGTTTCGGCCTCAAAACACCCAATGGCTTCGTATCCAATGATGGATGGACCTGCTTTCCAAAGGCAGGCGTTCGCCAGATGGTCTGACCAGTGACTCTTAAGAACTCACATTGGTCAAGAGGATGGGAAGTCCGGCTCATCGCACCCTTTTTGGGGGGGAATTATTGCCTGTTCTGATACTCTCTTATAGATTTAAGACGTATACATATCTTCACGAATCTTTGGTTTATACCCAAACATAGTATCCACAGATTGAACCTTGGTTGGAAATGGTCAACTGGACACAGGGGTTCAGAATCATTTATGCCCAAGGATTACCATCCCTCGTGGGATTAATGACCCCAAGAGTCAGAACTCGCTTGAGGTGGAACTAGGAGTGGCGTGGTGAACTGATGTGAGGATATTCGGATAGACCGGTTGTTGGGCTTGAACCTCTTAGAGGCTTCCTACATACCATGCCTTGACATGGATCAATGTCCCCGTAGTTCACTTAAGTGTCGGGGAACCGACGTGAAGATGGACTGGATGGTCCGATGGGTGGTGGGCTTGAACCTCATGAAGGCTTCCTACATACCCTGTCTAGGAGGCAGGGATCAAAGTCCACGTAGTTCGCTTAATTTTTGGGGAACCGACGTGAATATGGACCGGATGGTCCGATGGGTTGTGGGCTTGAACCTCATGGAGGCTTCCTACGTACCCTGTCTAAGAGGCAGGGATCAAAGTCCACATAGTTCTCTTAGTGGGGCTTACACTCTGAGGAGGTCCAGAGTGATGGATTGGGGCTTACACTCTGAGGAGGTCAATAAGAGGATGTCAGGGTCGATGCTTACTCTAAGCCCACGTGAGTCATGCTCGGTGTGAGAAACAAGAGGCAGCAGGGACCAGACGATCACATCGCGGAAGTTGCGTCCGTGAGGAATGGAGCGGGGCTTATGCGTGTAGAGGCCCATAAGGTCGGGGATTACTCTAAGATGGATGCCCGGGGTGATGGATTGGGGCTTACACTCTGACGAGGTCCATCCGAGAAAGCGCAGCAGGAGAGGGAAAGGGGGCGCTCCTGTGCCTGTCTCCTCTCTTGTAGTGCATGAGGGCTTCCTTCTGATGGGTATTTTACCACCCCCAAAGAGCCCTGAACATGTGGAGGGGCAGAAAGGGGGTTCCTAAGCTCAGACTTCACATTACCGTGGGAATGTGAACCCAGGAATTCTTTGGGAATCTGCTCAAGGGTCAAGGAAACCCCTTCGTCTCTACTTACCATGGGTATGTGAAATCAAAATGGCGCACTGATGCTCCTGAGGGTCACACCACGTGGATCTGGTGGCTCTGGTGGAGGCCTCACCTCAAGGCCGATGAGTAGACCCATGAGGGGGTCGCGGAGGATAGGGTCAGATTGGAAGGATTTTATCTGGCCCAGGGAATGGGAACTCTGAAGGCTCTGATGGGAAACAAGTATGAAGGGGTGGTGGATCCCTTTGCGTAGGAGGGTTCTACGCAGCTGGAGAATCCGTCCGCGAACCGGGGTGGTTCGCGGACTGAGGGGCATCCCGCGAACCAGGGCGGTTCGCGGTCTGGTGAGCATCCCGCGAACTAGGGTGGTTCGCGGCTTTGGGTTCGGCCCGCATACCAGGGGGGTACGCGGAGGGGTCCACGTAAGCCACGTCGGCCAAGGGCGGTGCCGATCGGGGGTTTGTCGGTCGAGGCTTCGCCTGTGTAGGACGGTGCTACGCGGTGCGGCGGATCGGAAAAGAGGCATAAACACCCTGGTCCGCGGGGAGTACATCTGCGGAGGGGGTTATGGTTCACGGTTTCATTTTTTTTGTTATTTTAGGTTCGCGGTTCACCAAATTATTATGTGTTTTCTGTTCCTTATTAGTTCACTCCCAGGTGTATACCTACTCGGGTTCATGAACTGAAACTTCGCTATTTGCGAAATCCTTAGCCTTCCTTCGAAATCCTTCCTCCCGAATATGATCGCTCTTCTCTTCCTCCGCCTTCGAATCATCCGAATCTGAAATCTGAATCCCTTCTCCTTTCTCCCTCACTCTCCTTTTATAGAGTGGGGAAAGGGATGTATCTACGGTCACGTGGCACCTTTTGTGGAGGCCCATAACCAAATACCCAGTTTATAGCTGACTTGGTCAATCCGCGATTTGCGGTGGGTATTGAGCGCTTCTCCTCCGTGAACCGAACTCGGAGAGTGCTTCGCGGCCGCAGAGGGTTCCTCCTCTATTTCGGGAATGATAGAGATGGTTCAGATCAGCTGACACAGTCCGTGGCTGGGGCGATCCATGAATGGTGAACCGAACTGGCTCATGTCCTACTTCACACCCGCAGAGGACTTCCGCCTCCATTTCGCGAAAGATGACAGTACACACTGGATTGGTCAATGCGGTCCGTGGCTGGGGACGGTTCATGAAAGTGGACTGGTTTAGCGCACGTCCTGCCTTGCGCACGCAGAGGATCACCGCCTATGTTTCGCGAACGATAATGCTTCGCGAAGGGAGTGCTCCACGGAACCGGTCACACGACATCCTCTTCGGACCGGTCTGTGGACCGGTCCATTTTGTCCTTGCCTTTGAAATCTTTTCCCCATTTTCTTTGGGGAGGTGGGTAGCATCTCCTTTGCTGATTTTTCATGAACCTACAGGGTTACTTGAGGTTTTTAACATTTTTAGGGTTTTTAGTGTATTTAGTGTGTTTTTTGATTTTTTATGGGTGTTTATGGTTTCTTAAGGTTTTTAGGTAATTTTTTTGTGTTTAGGGGTTTTGGTATTTATGGTCTCTTAGGGTTTTTATCATTTTTAAATTTTTAGGGGTTTTAATGTTTTTTGGATTTGAAGGATTTTATGGAATTTCAGAGGTTTTATTCTTTTTTTCATTTTAATGAATTTGTTTATTTTTTAGGATTTGTATGGTGTTGGGAAAAAATCTCTCAAGGTAACATTGCATTATTTTTGGGTTGATTGTGTTTGTTGACAAAGCAGGTTTCCATAGAGAATTGTCGAGTTCCTGAGAAGTTTTTGACAATCCATGTTGACAAAGAATGGTGACAAAGGAATGGATGATCTGGAGGCGGTACAAAAGTGCAGAACAAGGTGGAGCCGTTTCCCAGTGTTTTCCAAATTTTTGGGGTCCAAAAATTGGAGTTTGGTGAGCATCATGAAAATAGGATTTCCATGAAGATCATATTTTTATATGGAAAAGGCATGAGTTTCGTGAAGATGGGATGCATGGATTGGATTTCGTGAAGACCAGAAAAATGGAGGCGGTGATGCTTCACGATTACATCAAAGCTTCGCGAATGGCAGAGTTGAAGCACATCACGGCGGTGAAGGACTTTGTGAGGGATCTTCGTGGCGAAGGTGCAAAGGAATGTTGACGGTGATGCTCCACGATTACGACAAGATTCGCGATCGGAAAATTGCCGTGGTGCTTCACGATTTTGACAGAATTCCGGCGGAAACTTCGGAGCTTCACGATTTGAGAAGACTTGGCGCTGACTTCTCACGGAATGTTCGAGGGTCGATGGAATCGCCTATATATAGAAGTCGACCGCTCGAAATAAGTAGATAGATTTTTCAGAGAAAATACTTTGATCTCGGTTCGCGAAGGAAGTTCGCGAAGGCAGTGTGCTTCGCGAAAGAGGAGCTTCACGGCGGCTATTCTAGCTTCGCGAAAGTCATGAGCTCCGCTTTATCTCAGTGATCTTTGCGAGGGAAGTTGCTCTGTAACGACTTGAGCTTCGCGATAGTGCTTCTCGAGAGTGCTTCGTGAAAAGGCAGGAGCTTCGTGAAGGCTTGTTTGAGCTTCGCGAAATTGGGAGCCTCGCGAAGTAGGGTGCTTTGCGAAGGTGTTTCCAAAGTGAATTGCCCAGTGGTTTCGAGGAAAATAGGTATTAATCAGTGGATGAAGGTTGGACTTCAATAGAGAATCTATCAATAGTTGAGGATGCATTCATTAGTGATAATGAAGAGACCTACAGGTCTATAAACTGTGAGTGGATTCCCTTCCAGAGCAGTGAGCTTAGGAAGAGGAAGAAGGTGATCCTCTCTACCAGCAGTGAGCCAGAGAGAGAGAAATAGGGAGTGACCCTTGGGAAAGCAGTGAGATGACCCCAAACCTTGCAAAGGCAGTGAGCCTGGGACAGAGTGACTATACTTGAACATTGTAATCCACAGCTAGTGAAGTATAGTGGAATTTGGTACGACCGACAACTTGTCGGCGTATGATCCTTGGATGTAGCCCATAGAGGTGAACCAAGTAAAATTGTTGTGTCATGTGCTTTATTTACTTTCTGTTTATATTGTGCAACAGGAAAGAGAGAGAAGTGTTTTTCTTAACAGCGAAACAAGATCAGAACGGGCATTAATTCTAAATTAGTCACACCCTGATTCACCCCCCCCCCTCTCAGGGTATTCAGCCTTGTGGACCTAACAATTGGTATCAGAGTGAAAGGTTGAAATTTTTTCTTATCTCAATGGAGGTCACTAATCATAAAGGGATTCTGATCTTCGACGGATTTAATTTTCAGATATGGAAGAATCGGATGCAACAATATTTCCGATCTTTGGGAATGGATGTGTTTTCAGCAGCTATGCAAGGTATCACAGCTGATATTATTAGTGGTGCATTATCAGAAGCTGAGCATAAAGAGTTGGATGCTGATGGAAAATCAATCAATGCCTTAGGGGGATCCCTTTCTAATCCCATCTACACAAAGTTGATGTCATGCAAAATGTCACATGCCATTTGGTAAAAACTATTGAATATAGATGAAGGAGATAAAAAGGTAAGAGAGGCAAAGCTGCAAGTGCTTTGGATTAAGTATGAAGATCTAAAGATGAACCCGAATGAGTCTGTTGATACATTCTTTGACAGGTTAAATATTGTTGTGGAAGATATGCGAGGACTTGGTGAAGTCATTGATGACATAAAGATCATAAAGCGCATCTTGAGGAAGCATCCACCTCGGTTCAATCCGAAAGTTTCTGTACTAGAAGATAAAGATCCCAAAGAGCTGACATTGGACAATTTGCACAGTACCTTGGTTGCATATGAAATGAGGAATGATGATAACAAGGCTGTGGAAAAGGTGAAATCCAAAGAGATGGTAGTTAAGGCCACGAAAAAGCTCACCATTAAAGATTCTCAGGGAGAAGAAGAGACAGATGAGGTGATGTCATTCCTTTCTTCAAATCTGCAAAGAGGAAAAGGACAGTTTAAAAGGAAACTTCCACTAGCATGATTTTGATGTGGAAAGGTGGGTCATCTTGCGGCAAGGTGCCCCAAAAAGTTTCAAGATAACGATAATGATTATGAAGAAGTCGAAATTCCCAGGAATAAGTCTTTAGCGTTTGTGAAAGGGAAGAAACAATTCAAGAAAAAAATTTCAAGAAGAAGAATCTTCTTTCACAAGAAATAGATATTTCAGACGAGTCTGAGGATGAAGAGGTTGAGGAGTTTGAAAATTGTAAAGATCATGGACAAAATGAAATGGTGGCTATTGTCAGTAGTGCTCAAGAAAAGGAAGAAACCAACGCTGATGAAGAAGAAGAAGAAATTGAAGGTATAGTTGACATGGAATCTGAATTAGAAGCATATCTTGAAGAGATAGATATTTGGAGAGAAAAAACAAAGAAATCCAACAAGGTGGTATATAATTCCAAACTCTATATGAAACAGCAGGAAGACGAGAAGTTTGAGCTCATAAAAGAAATAGAAAACCTTAAGTCTTCAAGGCCAGAGAGAAAAGAAAAGGTTGATGAGAATAAGCTCAAGATTGAAGAACAGAAAAGGGATATCAATGGCTTGAACAGAAAATTGAAAGATCACGTCAAGCGTATCGAAGAGCTTGAAGAGGAAGTTGTAGTTCTGTGGAGAAAAGTCAAAGAACAGGAAAAACTTTTGATTACTAACACATTCTTGGGAAAGCAGGTTATATTAAATACTGAAAATACGAAAGAGGAGCCTAGTAGTTTAGCAGGGAAGAGCAACAATTGAGCTCAGACGTTAAAGCTGTTTCAGGGCTTAATCAGAAACAAAAATCTGTGACAATTGAAGTCAGACCGCAAGCACCAGTTGTAACACCCCGAGATTTTATGAAAAATATTCTTTTTAATTTCATTAATGTATTGTGTTGTACGCTACACCAAAAGGATCTTGCACAACATGCATCCTTGACTTGCCTTTCATTACACGCAATCACGACCTTCCTTGATAGCGTGTGTAGTACGCAATACTGAGTTTTACTAAACAACGATATGCTATTAAAATATTATTAAAACTAGCCGTTATGAATAGTAATAACCACTTTTTGAAATTTTGTAAATTCTATTTTTCAAAATGGACTTCATTTTTGGATTCGGAATATCGAAATTAGCTTAGGGTGAAATTTTGGTACTTTTCGGATAACTTTCATATTCTGATGAATAGTGAAAATTACTAAATTTTAATTAAAAACAACTTTTTTAATAGAAATAATTAATAGTGATAAATTATTAAGTTGAGTGGTTTTAAATTATATTTATAATATATTTTTACAATTTAATACAATGTTGGTCATTGGATGTAATTTCACATTTAAACCAGTTATAAACTAGTGTCAATCTTTTGATAGTTATTATCTCTTAAAAACACGCTATTTGTTTTGACGACGTGAATTAATTTTTAAATTAGTTAATGCAACTGATATGTTTTGAATTCGGTAAAATAGACATCATTTTTGAGTTTATAATATCAAATATAGCTTAGGCCTAATTTTTGGTATTTTTCTGAAAACTTTCAATTTTCGATGAATAGTGAAACCACTAAGTGGTAGTTAAAAAAAACTGAATTGTTCATAAAACTTAATTTTACCACTTCTGTGAGTTGAATTTCAAAAATCCGAGAGACACGGTTAATATCAAGGACTAAAATGTGGTTCAATGAGATGAAAATAATTTTTGGTGAATAGTAACTTTTTAGTTTTATTTACCACGGTTAAAAGTAAATAGGGTAATTAAGGGTAGAAATGATATTATTATTACCCTAACACATGTACTAATTCTATTGGACAAGTGTAATTCTACCTAAAACAAACTTAGGAATAAAATATGACCATTTAGGCCCACTTGGATTAGATTAGGACATTTATTATTAATTTATTTAAAGAAAGGTTAAAAGAGTTAAAATCAAAGTTTATTTACTAAAACATTTTTAATATGGGGTTATACATAAGATAAATTCGACTATAAATATTCATTAGAAAGATAAAAATCTTTCCTACATAATGGTATTTTATTTGTAATTTTTAGACATTAAATAATTTAATTTATTTATGACACAATGATGATGCAGTAATTATCTTATTAATGAAATATTGACATAATTGATGTTATAAACACCAAAATAAATGTAATTTGAGACTTTTTATGAATTCCACTAATTTTCTAGGTTACTATTATATATTAGTGTTGATTTAATCAACTTGGTTTGAACATATAATTCTGTTATGACTTTCACAAAAATCATATATCAAATAGTGTCAAAATTGACACAAAATAGTTTTTAAATCAAATATTATATTATTAATTGTTATTTTATTCCTAAAAATATAAGGTTTGGCCAAATGACTTATATAAGGATATATATATTAATAATAAATAATTTGGGGTTCGTTTGGCATGTTATAGTAAGTGTATTAACCATATAGTGTAAGAAAACTAAATGACACGGTAAAAGTTAAATTATTTAACTTAGAGTTAAATATAATTGATAAGGTTAAAATAATAACCTAAACTTGTCTAAATCCTATTGGTTGATAGGATTTCGACCTATCCCCACTTTAGCTTCGAAATAAGACCCTTTGGAACCATTATAAACCGATTTTGACTTTAATATAAAATAATATTTTGAGATATTCCTAAGGTGCCCCTCTCCTCCCTTATAAAAGGACACCTCCTCCCCCTCCTCCTCACACCAATTTGAGCACTCAAGCTCGGCCAACCCCTGACAAAATCCCTTCTCCACTTCCCTAGAATAATCCTAGAGGTCCTGGTCTTCTTCAAAGACCAATCTTAGTTCTCTAAGTGGAGGATTCAAAGAGGCGTTTCAAAGAAGAGGTAATATCCATTACCGATCTTTTCAATTTCTTTCTTCTTCAACTTCTTCTTCTTTAGTTGTTTCATGACAAAGTAATAACATAAGTATTACTTAAATACTGATATGTTATTATAAATATGAAACAACCCTAATTCACCTTCTATCCATCCTACGGAAAAATGAAATCACTGCGCGTGCGTACGTACGGAATACCGTCTCCACGCCGTGGTGTAATCTATTTTCCACCACCACCTTAATAGGATGGGTATAATGGTGTAATGAGTAACTATATATGATTATTATAAAGTTATATTGATACTGAAATAGTCTACATACACTTCAACACAATTCCACGACCATGGGAACGATATCATCGCTCGTGCGTACGTACGGACTACCGTCTCCACGACGCGATGAGATTCATTCTCAATGATTAACCATTCATGAATGATTATAAAGTATATATAATAAGTACTAATGAAATATATGACATAATAATGATACTGGATTTATGTAAATTTATATGTATGTCATCTACTTAATTCCATTCACTTCAATAAGGAAACGAAAACAGCGTTCATGCATACGTACGGACTACTGTCTCCATGAACGGTGTATTTCATTCCATTTATCGATATTATATATATATATATATATATATATATATATTCTGAATATATATTATATATAAATCATGTTTTACATTCTGGATATAAGTAATCATGATCCAAGTAATCATATTAATAATTACAAGTTAAAAACACGAACGACAAATGAGACGATTTTACCCAAAACGCTTCTTTAACATGGAATTTACAAAAGAACGGGTAATATAAAGTCATAAGTGAACCATATATGATATAATAACAATGAGTATGATTCTGTAATAAGTCAATAACATTATTTAAATCATTATACAGGAGTTTCGGACACTTACAAAGCATATCGGACCTAAGGTAAGGGAAATATCACAATCTCACTTTTATCTGAGATTGTTTTTACTTTGGTAATTACTGGGGTGTATTTTATCATCCACATCCATGTTCCCTCAATATGTAATATTATTTCCTTCCTTATACAATATTTTATATCCAATTTTACCCTTTGGTAAGTTTTTTGTAAAAGATATGAAAGGAATCTTTTGTCATTTTTCGTACGAGGTACTTTTTGACTTTTCCGACAAAAGTACGAAGAATGTTTTTTTTAACTTATACGACATGAATGGATTTTTAAAACATTATTTCCAAGAAGAATCCTTTACAAGTTTTCAAGTTTATTTTTAATCAACTTATTTTAGTTTAGAATTGTATGACATGTTATGAAAGGAAAAGTGTTTTTGAAGAAAAAAGGATATTTTCCTCAAGAATGGAGTTCAATTGTTTTATCAAAATTATTTTCCATCTAAGATAATAAAGGGTTATGTTTCTATACCTATTATTAAATTGATTTGATTATGTTGTGATGGAATTATTTTTATGAATTCATTTATCTTATATGAATTGTTTTATGATGTCACGATGTTTAAGATTCCCATTTTTATTACATGGGTTATGCAATGATGTATGATTTATGATTTTGTGGCACACATAAGAATGGTATCATTATGAGATGGGTGGGACCTATATCTTTCTCCAATTCATTGGGTAATGATTTTATATCTCATGATATAGACATGGCTGGAATGGTAGGTTATACCGGTTCAGTGAAACAGGACTGAAACGAGGGTGACTCGGTTCAGAAAGGGACTTTGTCCACTAAGATAGTCTTGGAAATGAGTCTTGACTAACAAGAAATGATTCTCTATGATTATGTGTGTATGCCACAAAGTTTCATGTTTTAAGTTATGATTATTGTGATTACATTTCACTTCCATGATTTATCCCATGTTATGAAATTATGATCTCTTTTGCAGGTTAAGATTTCCAAAAGTTATGTGCTTGTGTATACGATGAGATTTATATTTCTTTTGTTTACCCTTACTGAGCATTTGAGCTCACCCTTTTATGTTTTCTTTTCCCCAGGATATAAAGAAAGGTTTTAGGTAAAAAAAAGGAAGATCTTTATGGGAGATATTGGAGATCTTTCACCACAATTAGAAGATTATGTTCCGAGTTTCCAAAGACACTAAACTATTACGATCCTTTTGTGTGTAGTTTTTTGTTATGTACTAAGTATTCCGAAAAATTAATGTAATGTACATGTACGTCAGGATCTGGGTCTCTACAGTTGGTATCAGAGGAAAGGTTTAGTCAACCTTTGGAAACTAGGATGCGAGAACTTTAGTGAGAACCCTAGAGATATTTCTAAGGTGTGTCTAGGGATGTCTCTAAGGTTAAGTATACGTATAGGTTATAGTACTATAATTACGCTAACAATCATAGAATTAAACCTAAGATGTTAGATATTGAAGGTACTCCCCCTTTATTATGTTGTTTTCCCTAGCATTATTTTTGCCTCTCACACTATTCTTTTTGGGTTTTAGACGATGGCTGGAACCCGAAGGAACCGTGTTGATCAATGCAATGGACAATGCAATGATTTCCCTCCTGAACAAAAAAATGTTATGGGAGATGGAGTGCAAAATCTTATTGCTATACTTACACAAGCTATGAATCATTCTGGACTTCCAAATTAACAGAGAAGGGAACAATATTCTATTGAGTCCTTCATGAGGCAACGCCCACCTTCTTTCAATGGGTATTCCGATCCACTTGTTGCTGAACAATGGATCAGTACCACTGAAAAGATATTTTCAGTTCTTCAATGTTCTGAACATGATAAAGTCATCTTAGCAGTATATTGTTTGGAAGGTGAAGCTGATCAATGGTGGAATCTTATCAAGAATACTAGGCCAAGAGATGAAATTGAGTCCATGGAATGGGACGAGTTCAAGAACTTGTTTTTCAGTAAGTACTTCCCTTGTATTCTTCGAACAAAGATGGAAAAGGAGTTTCTTGAGCTGAAGCAGAAGGATGATGAATCTGTTGGTATATAAAAAGCTAATTTTACAAGACTTGCAAGGTATGCATCTGGCATTATCATCCAACCTGAAAGTAAAGTTGATCGATTTTTCAGTGGCTTAAAACCAAGTCTTCGAAGGGCATTAGCTATAAGAGACTTCAGTAGCTATGAAGAAATTGTGCGTTGTGCTATCAAGGTAGAAATGGAAGTTGGTGTTACATATCCATCTCATGGTTTTGACAAGAAACGAAAGATGGAGTTCAAGGAGAAATCTCAGAATAATGGTGAAAGGAAGATGAATGTTTCCTTATGCACAAAGTGTGGAAAGAAACATGGTGGAGATTGTCTTAAAGGGACTAGAAAATGTTTTAAGTGTGGAAAAGAAGGTCATTGAGCAGCTGAGTGTCGAAGTAATGGAAAAAGGGTTTCTAATGATGTGAATAAAGCAAACACTGCAGAGAACGCACCACCAACACTTCAATGCTTCAAGTGCAAGGAAATGGGGCATTATGCTAATAAATGCCCTAATCCAAGGGTTAGTGATGATCGACATGAGCAACCGCTTAAGGCAAAGGATAAAGGGAAGTCACATGCAATCACTATTGGCGATGTTGAATATGACAACGATGTGGTGGAATGATTAAGTGTTTATGTAATGGGATTCCAAAATAATGTTGTATCATGGAGTATTGGAATATTTATGTATTGGTCTAATGTGGTATTCAAAGTGATTGAGATATTTTTGGAAATAAGACGATATGCGCATAATGAAGGGAAAATGAGAAAATGAAATGTTTAACAGTATTCATGAGCTCATGATTGATATAAGGACTAAGTCATATCAAGGTTTGATTATAAATAATTTTGAGGATTTTGGTATGTGCAAAGTGTTAACGTTTAACTTCATTCATGTTTTCACTAAGGTTCAATGGGTATTCATTCTTCAAGAGAATAAATGATTAAGGTATTCACATGTTTGTAATTTGACCAACAAGATATATCTTATGATATATGGGAGATAAATGATGGCATTCACATGATTGTTCTGTGACATTTCAAGTAATCATTTTCTTTATACTATGAGCTTGGACCGAAGTATTTTAGATAAGCCTAAAGATTGGAATGGATTATGTTGTACATAAGTTAGGATAAAACGTTTTTCGATATTATTGATGGGATGTTATAATAATATAGCTTTAGAAAAAGGACAACCTGCAGGACGGGCGACAACCCATCGCGTCGGACAAGGCTGTGGGAATCGAACCCACAACCGAAATGCGACTGGCCTTTATCACCTACCACTGTCCTACAGGAAGTCCCTGTTTAGTAGAAACAAGTTTTATTTTATTAAGAGGTATGATATATGAAGTATAAGTTCATTTTTGGAACCATATACAATTAATCTAACCATAATATGAACTTATAACTTTTCAAACCTTTTGTTTGAGACAGATGGAATGACTCATCATTCTATTACATGATCTGCTAACACATCACGAATGACAAATTCAACTTCATTTCTTTAAGAGATGAAGTGGAAATTGTCCAAAGAACGACCAACGGTGAGACTATACCGAAATCACAAAAGTATTTCTTCTAATTCCAATTTCATCAAACTTTAGGGAAACGATCTTGAAAACCAAAAATGTCGTCCTAGTGCTCTTATATCTGATTAATCAGATGGTACCTTAGATCGTCACAAATTTATGGATTTGTGATTGTTGGATTTTCCATAGCCATGTTCTCTACCACTCTCCATCAGAACATGATGGTTAGATTTTTCTTCCATATCCATATTTTCACCTATGTGGAAACCCAGTGATTAGTTAATTTGGGTAATCGTTACATTTCATACTTTAGTTTTTAAAGCCATGTTTTGGTATTCCTTTTTACGATGTGGGTTTATCAAAGAAAAATTTCGAATAGTAAACCATTTATAACCCCGACGAATTTCGAGGGCGAAATTCATTTTAAGGGGGGTAGAATGTAACACCCCGAGATTTTATGAAAAATATTATTTTTAATTTCATTAATGTCTTGTGTTGTACGCTACACCAAAAGGAGCTTGCACAACACGCATCCTTGACTTGCCTTTCATTACACGCAATCACGACCTTCCTTGATAGCGTGTGTAGTACGCAATACCGAGTTTTACTAAACAACGATATGCTATTAAAATATTATTAAAACTAGCCGTTATGAATAGTAATAACCACTTTCTGAAATTTTGTAAATTCTATTTTTCAAAATGGACTTCATTTTTGGATTCGGAATATCGAAATTAGCTTAGGGTGAAATTTTGGTACTTTTCGGATAACTTTCATATTCTGATGAATAGTGAAAATTACTAAATTTTAATTAAAAACAACTTTTTTAATAGAAATAATTAATAGTGATAAATTATTAATTTGAGTGGTTTTAAAGTATATTTATAATATATTTTTACAATTTAATACAATGTTGGTCATTGGATGTAATTTCACATTTAAACCAGTTATAAACTAGTGTCAATCTTTTGATAGTTATTATCTCTTAAAACACGCTATTTGTTTTGACGACGCGAATTAATTTTTAAATTAGTTAATGCAACTGATATGTTTTGAATTCGGTAAAATAGACATCATTTTTGAGTTCATAATATCAAATATAGCTTAGGCCTAATTTTTGGTATTTTTTTAAAAACTTTCAATTTTCGATGAATAGTGAAACCACTAAGTGGTAGTTAAAAAAAACTGAATTGTTCATAAAACTTAATTTTACCGCTTCTGTGAGTGGAATTTTGAAAATCCGAGAGACACGGTTAATATCAAGGACTAAAATGTGGTTCAATGAGATGAAAATAATTTTTGGTGAATAGTAACTTTTTAGTTTTATTTACCACGGTTAAAAGTAAATAGGGTAATTAAGGGTAGAAATGATATTATTATTACCCTAACACATGTCCTAATTCTATTGGACAAGTTTAATTCGACCAAAAACAAACTTAGGAATAAAATATGACCATTTAGGCCCACTAGGATTAGATTAGGACATTTATTATTAATTTATTTAAAGAAGGGTTAAAAGAGTTAAAATCAAAGTTTATTTACTAAAACATTTCTAATATGGGGTTATACATAAGATACATTCGACTATAAATATTCATTATAAAGATAAAACGATTTCCTACATAATGGTATTTTATTTTTAATTTTTAGACATTAAATAATTTAATTTATTTATGACACAATGATGATGCAGTAATTATCTTATTAATGAAATATTGACATAATTGATGTTATAAACACCAAAATAAATGTAATTTGAGAATTTTTATGAATTCCACTAATTTTCTAGGTTACTATGATATATTAGTGTTGATGTAATCAACTTGGTTAGAACATATAATTCTGTTATGACTTTCACAAAAATCATATATCAAATAGTGTCAAAATTGACACAAAATAGTTTTTAAATCAAATATTATATTATTAATTGTTATTTTATTCCTAAAAATCTAAGTTTCGGCCAAATGACTTAGATAAGGATATATATATTAAAAATAAATAATTTGGGGTTCGTTTGGCATGTTATAGTAAGTGTATTAACCATATAGTGTAAGAAAACTAAAAGACACGGTAAAAGTTAAATTATTTAACTTAGAGTTAAATCTAATTGATAAGGTTAAAATAATAACATAAACTTGTCTAAATCCTATTGTTTGATAGGATTTCGACCCATCCCCACTTTAGCTTCGAAATAAGACCCTTTGGAACCATTATAAACTGATTTTGACTTTAATATAAAATAATATTTTGAGATATTCCTAAGGTGCCCCTCTCCTCCCTTATAAAAGGACACCTCCTCCCCCTCCTCCTCACACCAATTTGAGCACTAAAGCTCGTCCAACCCCTGCCAAAATCCCTTCTCCACTTCCCTAGAATAATCCTAAAGGTCCTGGTTTTCTTCAAAGACCAATCTTAGTTCCCTAAGTGGAGGATTCAAAGAGGCGTTTCAAAGAAGAGGTAATATCCATTACCGATCTTTTCAATTTCTTTCTTCTTCAAATTCTTCTTCTTTAGTTGTTTCATGAAAAAGTAATAACATAAGTATTACTTACATACTGATATGTTATTATAAATATGAAACAACCCTAATTCACCTTCTATCCATCCTACGGAAAAATGAAATCACTGCGCGTGCGTACGTACGGAATACCGTCTCCACGCCGTGGTGTAATCTATTTTCCACCACCACCTTAATAGGATGGGTATAATGGTGTAATGAGTAACTATATATGATTATTATAAAGTGATATTGATACTTAAATAGTCTACATACACTTCAACACAATTCCACGACCATGGGAATGATATCATCGCTCGTGCGTACGTACGGACTACCGTCTCCATGACGCGATGAGATTCATTCTCAATGATTAACCATTCATGAATGATTATAAAGTATATATAATAAGTACTAATGAAATATATGACATAATAATGATACTGGATTTATGTAAATTTATATGTATGTCATCTACTTAATTCCATTCACTTCAATAAGGAAATGAAAACAGCGTTCATGCGTACGTACGGACTACCGTCTCCATGAACGGTGTATTTCATTCCATTTATCGATATTATATATATATATATATATATTCTGAATATATATTATATATAAATCTTGTTTTACATTCTGGATATAAGTAATCATGATCCAAGTAATCATATTAATAATTACAAGTTAAAAACACGAACGACAAATGAGATGATTTTACCCAAAACGCTTCTTTAACATGGAATTTACAAAAGAACGGGTAATATAAAGTCATAAGTGAACCATATATGATATCATAACAATTAGTATGATTCTGGAATAAGTCAATAACATTATTTAAATCATTATACAGGAGTTTCGGTCACTTACAAAGCATATCGGACCTAAGGTAAGGGAAATATCACAATCTCACTTTTATCCGAGATTGTTTTTACTTTGGTAATTACTAGGGTGTATTTTATCATCCACGTCCATGTTACCTCAATATGTAATATTATTTCCTTCCTTCTACAATAGTTTATATCCAATTTTACCCTTTGGTAAGTTTTTTGTAAAAGATATGAAAGGAATCTTTCATCATTTTTTGTACGAGGTACTTTTTGACTTTTCCGACAAAAGTACGAAGAATGTTTTTTTTAACTTATACGGCATGAATGGATTTTTAAAACATTATTTCCAAGAAGAATCCTTTACATGTTTTCAAGTTTATTTTTAATCAACTTCTTTTAGTTTAGAATTGTATGACATGTTATGAAAGGAAAAGTGTTTTTGAAGAAGAAATGATATTTTCCTCAAGAATGGAGTTCAATTGTTTTATCAAAATTATTTTCCATCTAAGATAATAAAGGGTTATGTTTCTATCCCTATTATTAAATTGATTTTATTATGTTGTGATGGAATTATTTTTATGAATTCCTTTATCTTATATGAATTGTTTTATGATGTCACGATGTTTAATATTCCCATTTTTATTACATGGGTTATGCAATGATGTATGATTTATGATTTTGGGGCACACATAAGAATGGTATCATTATGAGATGGGTGGGACCTATATCTCCCTCCAATGCATTGGGTAATGATTTTATATCTCATGAGATAGACATGGCTGGAATGGTAGGTTATACCGGTTCAGTGAAACAGGACTGAAACGAGGGTTACTCGGTTCAGAAAGGGACTTTGTCCACTAAGATAGTCTTGGAAATGAGTCTTGACTAACAAGAAATGATTCTCTATGATTATGTGTATATGCCACAAAGTTTCATGTTTTAAGTTATGATTATTGTGATTACATTTCACTTCCATGATTTATCCCATGTTATGAAATTATGATCTCTTTTGCAGGTTAAGATTTCCAAAAGTTATGTGCTTGTGTATACGATGAGATTTATATTTCTTTTGTTTACCCTTACTGAGAATTTGAGCTCACCCTTTTATGTTTTCTTTTCCCCAGGATATAAAGAAAGGTTTTAGGTAAAAAAAAGGGAAGATCTTTATGGGATATATTGGAGATCTTTCACCACGATTAGAAGATTACGTTCCGAGTTTCCAAAGACACTAAACTATTACAATCATTGTGTGTGTATTTTTTTTTATGTACTAAGTATTCCGCAAAATTAATGTAATATACATGTACGTCAGGCTTCGGGTCTCTACACCAGTCCCAAGATTGAAGGTTGATTTGGGAACAAAGCAGAATCAGATTATTCAGAGATCCCAAGGGGAAAATCGTAGTGCTAAATTACCATGAAGAAATGCACCATATATCAGGTGTTATTGTTGCGGGAAGATGGGATATTCATAGTATGTGTGTTTCATAGCCAAGAGATATCGAAGGGAACAAGAACAGAGGTGGAATCCAAACAGAGAACGATTGTCCAGAACATATTTCGAAGGATATTCTTTTTGGTGTGGAGGATTTGGACACATGGCTAGGTACTATACATCGACCATATAGATAAATGATCCAAAGAAGAATCAAAACATTCACAAGTAGGAGATCAATAAATCCACAGGTGAGTTAAAAATGCATAATAGATTTGTGGCTTTGCAAGATGAAGTTGGTCCATCATACTCTGAGAAAGAACAGAAGTCTCAATCTATGCCGAGTGTGAAGGAAAAAGTATAAACCAAGAAGAAAGAAGAAAAGGCAGTAGTTGCGGAAATTTCCCTTAAAGCATCAGATTGATCTGGTGTGTGGATCCTTGATAGTGGTTGCACATCCCACATGATGGGTAATAAGGATCTTGTTACAGGCATAAAATATGACAAAGAAGGAGTTGTAAAATTTGGAAACGATGAATGCATGAAGATTGTTGGCTCAGGGAAATCCAAGTTTGGGGGCAAAGAAATGAGACGTGCTGATGTCTTGGTAGTAGAGGGTCTTAGTCATAACTTACTCAGTGTCAGTCAACTATGTGACTCTGGTCACTCTATCTGATTTACCAAGAAGATGTGTGTTGTGAAAGGATAAGATGGACCAGTTGTTCTGCATGGAAAAAGGATAAAGGGAAATCTCTACCTTGTAGGTGGGGAAGAAGATACATGCCTTTTATCCAGAGAGGAAGAAAACCAGTTATGACATAAGCGACTTGGTCATCTATTCCAACCATCTATGGAGGATCTGGTAAAGTGTGATGCTTCTAGAGACCTTCCCAAACTATCACGTGATCGCACTCATACGTGTGATTCTTTCCAACAAGGGAAGATCATCAGAAAGACATACAGGCCAAAGGAATAAAAATCAACTAGAGTGCTCGAATTGGTTCATGCTGATGTATATGGACCTATCTCATCACGAGATATAAATGGGAAAAGGTACTATGTTCTTTTCATTGATCATTATAGCATAATGGCTTGGGTATTTGTCATTATCCATAAGACAGAGGTGTTTAGTTGCATAAAGCAGTACATGAGAGAATCAGAAAGGATGTTTGGGAAGAAAATTTTGAAGTTTCGTACAGATAACAGTACAGAATTCAGAAACAGTCAAGTGGAATAATATCTTGAGAAACACGGGATAAGGCATCAAGTTTCATCAGTGAGAACTTCCCAACAGAATGGAGTTGTGGAAAGGAGAAATCGGATCATCAAAAAATGGATAGAACTATGCTTATTGAAAAGGACCTACCAGAGAAATTTTGGAAGGAAGCAGTTTTGACATCAGTATATATTTCAAACATGTCTCTGTTGTGTCTGAAGAAAGGGAAGACTCCGTATGAACTATGGTATGTAAAGAAGCCAATCTTGAAATAATTTTGAATATTTGGAAGTAAGTATTTCATTCTCAACAAATAAAATCTCAGGAATTTTGCGTCCCGAGGAGATGAGGGGATATTCCTTGGCTACTCCGAGAAAACCAAAGCATATAAATGTTTCAACAAAAGGCTGGAAAAAATCATTGAGAGCAATGGTTTCACTATAGTTGAAAATGAATAGAATACTCAACGACCCAGTGAACAGTTCCTAGATGAAAGTGATGATGAGGTAAGCAACCCAAGGAGAGTAGAAGTGGAAGAGGCTGACTTAGAAGAAGATACTGATGATGAACAAGAAAGTGTCAAGTCTGGGTCTACAGGGAAGCCAAAGAGTCAAGCTGAAATTGATAGGCAGAATATCATTGGTGATCAGGCAACTCCAGTTCAGACTCAAAGAATGAAATCATTACAGCAAACATTGTTTTTATCTCAGGTGGAGCCGAAATGTTTTTCCGATGCAGCTGAAGATGAAAACTAGGTTCAGGCTATGAACGAAGAGCTTGATCAGATTGAGAAGAACCATACATGGGAGATTGTTTCGAGGCGAGCAGACAAGAATGTCATCGGGACTAAATGGGTTTATCGCAACAAGATGAATGAATATGACACAGTGATTCAGAACAAAGAATGACTAGTGTGCAAGGGATACTCCCAGATAGAGGGAATAGATGTTGATAAGATATTTGCACCGGTTGCAAGGCTGGAAACGATCAGACTATTTTTGGCCATAGCAGTGCAAAGAAAGTTCAAAGTGTTTCAGATGGATGTCAAATCTGAATTCTGAAATGGAGTTTTGGAAGAGGAGGTGTATATTGAGAAGCCAGATGGTTTTCTCATTCATGAGGATGAGAAAAAATTTTGCAGGCTGAAGAAGGCGTTGTATGGGCTGAAACAAGCACCAAGGTCATGGTACTCAAGGCTTGATCAGTACTTGAAGAAGCTTGGTTTCTAGCATGGAGGAGTTGATTACAACCTCTATTTCAGCAATGATAGTAATCAAAGGATGATAGTTCTTGTGTATGTCGATGACATAATTTTTGGCGGATCAGATGAAGCTCAGTGCACACAGTTATTGTGGATAAAGTAGCAGCTTGAAGATATGGGAGTTGAAGTGAAGTCTCCGATCGGAATCTAGTGCGATAACTCAAGTGCTATAAATCTCAGAAAAAATCCCGTCCATCACTCAAGGACAAATCACATTGAGATAAAGTATCATTTTATCAAGGAGAAGGTTGAGCAGGGAATCGTGAAGTTGGAGTATTTTCCTACAGAGCTACAGGTTGCAGACATTCTAACAAAGGCTTTACCCAAGTAAGCATTTGAAAGGCATCGACTGGCTCTTGGAGTTCAATCGACTCCCCGCACTTGAAATAGTGTGGATGTGGAACTCCCCCTCTCCCTGAGGTATGGTGTATTTTTATCTACTGTGCTAATGGGTTTTCTTACCAATGTCTCAGACCGCAGAGGAGTTCCCTTTGGGTTCATTGACAAAGGGGGAGAAATAGTGACTCCTCAAGGGGGAGAAACTGTGGATTTTAAAGGGAGAAAATGCCTTTGTCAAAGACATGGGGAGAAGCTGACAGGTGGAGCATCCAGATAGGGGGAGTTGAAGGAGAAGACAAATAGCAGGAGTATTAAAATATGACGATGCTAGAAGTGATCGATCAAAGCATAGATATCACGACAGCTGAGGATCATGATAAAAGCAGAAGAGTGATGTTGGAATGGGGTGAGAAGGTGTCCAGCTATCACCAATTGGTATCAGTGTGGTTTAACAATTGGTATCAATTTAAGAATTGGTATCAGGTTAGAATTGACAATTGGTGTCTGACATTAAGTGATTCATTGATGAACTTTTCATACTACTCTTGTTTCTCACACCGAGCATTGCTCATGAGGGCTTAGAGTATGTGTTAAGTGACTCCTTGAATTCTATCAAAATCGCAAGAGGCTAATGGTGGTATCCATTGGAAGGAGACTCAGTGAGATATCAACGAGCAGAAAATCATTCTGAGAAGAGTTATGAAGAGTTGTCAACAAACCCAAAGGCGGAGATTATTGGGCAAAAATCCCTCAAGGTAACATTGCAGTATTTTTGGGTTGATTGTGTTTGTTGACAAAGCAGGTTTCCATGGATAATTTTTGAGTTCCTGAGAAGTTGTTGACAATCCATATTGACAAAGAACAATGACAAAGGAATGGATGATCTGGAGGCGGTACAAAAGAGTAGTACAAGTTGGAGTCATTTCCCAGTGTTTGAAAAAAATTTGGGGTCCGAAATTTGGAGTTTGGTGAGCATCGCGAAAATAGGATTTCCATGAAGATCATATTTTTATATGGCAAAGGCACGAGTTTCATGAAGATGGGATGCATGGATTGGATTTCGCAAAGACCAGAAAAATGGAGGCAGTGATTCTTCACGATTACATCAACGCTTCGCGAACGGAAGAGTTGAAGCGCATCGCGGCGGTGAAGGGATTTGTGAGGGAGCTTCGCGGTGAAGGCGCGAAGTAATGTTGACGGTGATGCTCCGCGATTATGACGAGCTCCGCAATCGAAAAATTTCCGTGGTGCTTCGCGATTTTGACAAAATTCCGGTGGAAACTTCGGAGCTTCGTGATTTGAGATGATGTGGCGCTGACTTCGCGCGAAATGTTTGAGGGTCGATGGAATCGCCTATATATAGAGGCCGACCCCTCAAAATAAGTAGAGAGATTTTTCAGAGAAAATAATTTTCTCTCGGTTTGCGAAGGAAGTTCACGAAGGCAGTGTGCTTCGCGAAAGAGGAGCTTCACGGCGGCTATTCTAGCTCTGCCAAAGCCGTGAGCTCCGTGTTGGCTCAGTGAGCTTCACGAGGGAAGTTTCTATGCAACGACTTGAGCTTTTTGGTAGTGCTTCATGGTAGGGCTTCGCGAGAGTGCTTCGCTAAAATGAAGGAGCTTCGTGAAGGCTTGTTTGAGCTTCGCGAAATTGGGAGCCTCACGAAGTAGGGTGATTTGCGAAGGTGTTTCCAAATTGAATTGCCTAGTGGTTAAGAGGCAAAGAGGTATTCATCAGTGGATGAAAGTTGGACTTCAACAGATCATCTATCAACAGTTGAGGATGCATTCATTAGTGATAATTAAGAGACCTACAGGTCTATAAACTGTGAGTGCATTTCCTTCTAGAGCAGTGAGCTTAGGAAGAGGAAGAAGGTGATCCTCTCCACCGACAGTGAGCCCGAGAGAGAGTAATAGGGAGTGACCCTTGGGAAAGCAGTGAGCTGACCCTAAACCTTGCAAAGGTAGTGAGCCTGGGATAGAGTGACTGTACCCGAACATTGTAATCCACAGCTAGTGAATTATAGTGGAATTTGGTATGACTAGAAACTTGTCGGCGTATGATCCTTGGACGTAGCCCTTAGCGGTGAACGAAGTAAAATTGTTGTGTCATGTGCTTGCTTTACTTTTTGTTTATATTGTGCAACAGGAAAGAGAGAGAAGATTATTTTTCTTAACAGTGAAACAAGATCAAAACGGGAATTAATTCTAAATTAGTCATACCCTGATTCACCCCCCTCTCAGGGTATTCAGCCTTGTGGACCTAACATATGCTTTTAAGTAATTTTAGGTTTTTAGGGTTATTTAGGGGTTTTGAGGGTGTTTAGGGTTTTTAGGGATTTTAGATTTTTTAGGGTTTTATTATATTTTAGTGTTTTTAAATTTTTAAGGTTTTATTAGGTGATTTTGGGATATTTTTGGTTTTTTACCTTTTTAGGAATTTTTAGGGATTTTAAGGATTTTATGTGGATTTATGTTTTTTTATTGATTTGTTGGGTTTTTAGGGGTTTTGATATTTTACTGTTTTTATGGTTTTATGGTATTTAGGGGTCTTTGGGATTTGTTTAGTGTTTTTATATGTTTCTTAAAATTTTAAAGTTTTTAAATATATTATGTTGTTTAAAGGGTTTTAGAGTTTTTAGTGGTTTTGTTTGGTTTTATGGGTTTTTTAAGGTTTTAGCAGTTTTTATGGTTTTTAGGGGGTTTGGGTATTTTTAGTGTATTTAGTGTTTTTTGGGGTTTTAGGCTTTGATGTGTTTTTTGTTTTTTGTTTTTTTATTAATTTTTTTCAAGGTATTTAATGTATTTAATGTTTTTAGGTTTTTTTGTGTCTTTTAATTTTGAGGGTTCTAAGTGTATTTAGGGTTTCTAAAGTTTTATTGGTTTTTTTAGCGTTTTTTAATATTTTAGAGTTTCTTGGATTTTTTAATGCTTTTGGGGATTTAAATGGTTTCGAGTTTTTTAGTCATTTTTTTGTTTTTATGGGTTTTTAGTTTTTTTATTCTTTTTTGGTATTTTATTGTTTTTAAGGGACTTTACGGTTTTAAGGACATTTTCGGGTTCTTAGGGTTTTTTAGGATTCTTTTGGGTTGTATGTGTTTTTAGTGTTTTAATGTTTTCTTATGGTTTTTTAGGGTTTTTGGGTTTTTATGTTTTCAATGATTTTTAGGGATTTTTTAGGATTTTTATGCGTTTTTTGGATTTTTGACGGTTTTTATGGGTTTTATGTCTTTTTTGGGTATGAGGGGGTTTTTAATATTTTTAGAAGTTTTAAGGATTTTAAATATTTTTAATGGTTATTAGTTTTATAATGGGATTTTAGATTTTTTATTTTTTTTTAGTGTTTTTATGGATTTTTATGATTTTTAATGGTTTTTGGAGTTTTTTGGTTTTAGGTTGTCATAGTGTCTTTTTAGAGGTTTTTTAGGTTTTTAATTTTTTAGGAGTTTTATGTGTTTTGGGGGTTTAAAGGTTTTCTTTAGAGTTTTCTGATTTTTTTATTTTTATTATGTTTTTAGGGATTATATAGATTTTTTAAATAATAACTTTTTTAGGTTTTTTGGGATTTTGATGGTTTTTATGTTTTTAGGGTTTAAAGGGTTTTTATATTTTTAGGGTTTTCATGGATTTAATTGTTTCATGTTTTTGGTGATTTTGTAAGGTTTTCTTAACATTTTCTATGTTTTATAGGGTTTTTTATGTTTTAGTGCCTTTTTGGTATTCTAATGGATTTTAGGGTTTTTGTGTTTTTAGGGATTTTTAGGGTTTTCAGGGATTTAATGGGTTTTAAGATTTTTACTTTTTTTAGGGGTTTTAGGGATTTTTTTACTTGTTATGGTTTTTTAGAGATTTTTAAATGCTTTTAAGGGTTTAAGGGAATTTTAGTGTTTTTAGTTATTTTAGGGTTTTTATGGGTTTTAGGTTTTTTATGGGTTTTATGGGGTTTTATGATTTTTAGCATTTTAAGGGTTTTTAGTGTTTTTTTCATTTTTTTGGTTTTTAGGGGTTTTATGTGTTTTTAGTGTGTTATAGGTTTCTTCAAGGTTTTCAGGGTTTTTAGATATCTTTACATATTTGGTGATTTTTAGGGTTTTTTATTTTAATAGGTTTTTAGTGTTTTTATTGTTTTTTGGGTTTTTAATGTTTTAGGTGTTTAAAGGGGTTTTGGAGTTTTTCAATGTTTATAACGGTTTTTATGGGTTTTTATGGTTTTAAGGGTTTTTATGGATTTAGGGTTTTAGGGTTTCTTAGGGTCTTTATAGGGTTGTAAGGGTTTTTATTGTTTTTATGTTTTAGGGTTTTTTCTAGTATTTTTAGGGTTTTAAGGCTTTATAAGAGTTTTGCAAGGTTTTTAATGTTTTTTAAGGATATAAGGATTTGTAGGAATTTTTTAGTAATTTTATGTGTATTTAGGGAATTTAGATATTTTTTTGGCTTGGGAGGTTTTTTTTGTGTATTTAGGGTTTTTGTGGTTTTCTAGTTTTTTTTTCAGATTTTATGGTATTTTTTATTTTTTATTTATTTTTTGATATTTATTGTTCTTTAATATTTTTAGGGGTTTAAAGGGTTTTTATAGTTTTTAGTGGGGTTTTAGTTTTTTTTTGGGTGAAATGGTTTTTATAGTTTTTATGGTTTTTATGGTTTTAGGATTTTTATGTATATTGGGATTTTTTGAGTTTTTAGGTTCCTTTTAGGGGTTTTAGAGGTTTTTTGGTTTGTTAGGGGTTTTAAGTGTTTTATGGTTTTTTATGGGTTAGTTAGTGGTGTTCAAGGTTTTCTATGTTTTTATGTTTTTAGGAATTTGTATGGGTTTTTTGGATTTTTATGGTATTTTTTGGGCTTAGTAGATTTTTAAGGTTTTTACAGTTTTTTAGGGTTTTAGGGTTTTTATGTCTCTTAGGATTCATATGTATTTTTAGGTTTTTAAGGTTTTACTTGGGGTTTTCAGGTTTTTTTGGAACTTTTTCTTTTTATATATTTTTTTATAGATTTTATGGTATTTATTGTTTTTAGAGTTTTTTGAATTTTGAGAGGTTTAGGGGTTTTAGATTTTTTAGGGTTTTTATGGGTTTTTATGTTTTTTAATTTAAATGGGTTTTTTTTGTTTTTAGAGTTTTTTAATGTTTTAAGTGGTTTAATGTGTTTTTAGTTGTTTTTTTGGGTTTTATTGGTATTTAGTATTTTTTTTAATATTTTAAGATCTTTTTATGGTTTTTAGGGAGTTTTAGGGTATTAATGGGGGGTTTTACATTTTTAGGGTTTTTAGGGCAAAGGCAGATGTGGGAGACAGGCTATTCCTTGCTCCCCCAAAATTAATTAAGAAAACGATGACACTACAGACTGGGGAGGGGTAGGGTCAATCGACCCAAACCCAAAAATTAATCCCCGAATGGAAAAAAAGAAAGAAAAGGACACAAAAGACCAAAACACAACAACAACAGAACCATGTCATCCAACTCCAGCATTCAGCAACTCCAATACCCCTACCAAGAAGTAACCAAAACCTACCCCACGCTTCCCAGCATTCAATTCCTTCACCTTGTAGGGGTTTTATGTGTTTTTATATTTTTAAGGTTTTCTTTGTTTTTTAGGGGTTTTAGGGGTTTTAATGTTTTTATGGATTTTTAGTGATTTCTCGTGATTTTTATGGTTTTTACGAGTTTTTGGGTTTTGGGGGTTCTATGGTAATTATCATTTTTTATTATTTTAGTTTCTTAATATATTTTTTTATGGTTTTCTTAGTGTTTTTAGTTTTGTTTGGGGGTTTGTTTTAGCTTTTATGGATTTTTAGGTCTTTATTAGAATTTTTTGGTTATTATGGTTTTTATGGATTTTGATTATTTTTATGATTTTATGGTTTTTTTATCTTTTAGGTATTCTTTTACTTTTGACGGGCTCTAAGTTTTTTAGATATTTTTAACATTTTTAGGGGTTTAAATTATTATTTTTTGTTTTTAAAGGTTCTTAGATTTTTTATGGGTTTTAGGGTTTTTATGGGTTTAGGGGTTTTATGGTTTTAGGGGATTTTATGGTTTTTAGGATTTTTAGTTTCTTTTAGGTTTTTAGGGGTTTGAGGATATTTAGATTTTTTAGTGTTCTAATTGTTTTTATGTTTTTAAAGATTTTCTTAGGGTTTTTTAACGTTTTTAGGGGTTTTTAGGTTTTTCATGGATTATTTGGAATTTTTCGAATTTTTATGGGTTTTTAGGTTTTTTTTGTTTTTGGTTTTTTCTGATTTTTATTTTTTCGTGGTTTTTAGGGGTTTTAAGTGTTTTTATGTATTAAAATTTTTCGTAGTGGTTTTCAGGGGTTTTTGACTTTCTTACATTTTTAGGTATTTTTGGAATTTTTTTAAAATTTTATAGTTTTTAGTGTATTTTATATATTTTGAACTGTTTTATGGGTTTTTATGGCATTTAAGGTTTTTTATTGTTTTTTGGGGGTTTAAGGGGGGGGGTTTTTAATATTTATTCATATTAACTTTTTAAAGTTTTTTAAACTTTTATGGGATTAAAGGGAAACTATAGATTTTAGTGGTTGTATGGGTTTATGGGTTTTTATGGGTTTTAATTTTTTTTAAGGGGTTTAGGGTTTTGGGGGGTTTTGGGGTTTTAGGGTATTTTTAGGGGTTTTAGCATTTTTACGATTTTAAGTTTTTTAAGTGTATTTAGGTTTTTAATGTTTTCTTAGAAGTTTTCAGGGTTTTTATGGTATCTTACATTTTTAGGGATTTTCATTGATTTTAGTTTAATTTTATTGGTTTTTAGTGATTTTAGGGGTTTTAGGGTTTTAGGGGTTTTTTGGTTTTAGGGTGTCTATGGTTTTTAGAATTTTTAGGATTTTAAGTGTTATTATTTTTTAAGGGATTCCCAGGGGTGTTTAGTTATTTGATGGTTGATTAGATTTTTCAGTATTTTTAGGGATTTTTTAGGATTTTTATTCGTTTGAGGAATTTCGATGGGTTTTTTTGTTTTTTAAGATTTTTATTATATTTATTGGCTTATTTTTTAGGGTATTTTTAGTTTTTAGGGGGTTTTAAAGGGGTTTTAGAGTTTATTAATTTTTAAATGGTTTAAAGGGTTTTGTGAGTTTTTACTATTTTTAGGGTTATTATTAGTTTAAGGGGTTTTAAGGTTTTTATGGGTTTTTTATGGTTTTTAGGGTTTTCAGGGTCTTTTAAGGTTTTAGGGATGTTAGCATTATTTAGGTTTTTAGGGGGTTTAAGTGCATTTAGATTTTATGGGTTTATTTGGATTTTTCAATGGTTATTGGGTATTTTACATCTTTAGGGGGTATTATAGATTTTTTGGATTTTTTGGTTTTTAGTTATTTTAGGGTATTTAGAATTTTTTGGGTTTTAAATAGTTTTCATTTTTTATGGTTTTCTTAGGGGTTTTTATGTTTTTATGGTTTTTTACCTTTTTTGGATTTTAGGGACTTTTTTTTTTATGTTGTTAAAGTTTTTTTATGATTCTGAGGGTTTTTAGTGTTTTTATGGTTATTATTCTTATTTATTTTTAAATATTCATTCATTTTTAGGGGTTTTATGGGTTTTTATAGTTCTTTAATGATTTTAGGTGTTTAATGTGTTTTTAGATTTTTTTTAGGATTTTTATGCATTTTTAATTTTTTTACAATTGTTTTGGGGTTTGTATGGTTTCAATGGATTTTAGGGTTTTTAGTGTTTCTAGTGTTTTTAGTATTTTTAGGGGTTTTGATTGTTTTTAGGTTTTTAAGGTCTTATTAAGGTTTTTTGGGTTTTAGGTATTTTTCTGTTTTAGGGAGTTTTAGGGTTTTTTTGGATTTTTTTATTTTATAGGGTTTTTATGGATTTTGATGCTTTTTAGGGTTTCATGGGTTTTATAGTTTTTTTGATTTTTTGGGGTTTTTTGAGTTTTTAAAATATTTAATGTCTTATAGAGTTTTTAAAAAAATTATTTGATTAAAGGTATTTTAGATTTATTAGTGGCGTTTTAGTATTTTCATGGTTTTAAGGGTTTTTATGGTTTTAGGCGATTTTATGAATTTTAGGGGGTGTTAGGGTTTAAATGTTATTTACGAGTTTTTAGCCTTTTGTAAGGGTTTAGGGGTTTTAAGTTATAAAGGGTTTTAGGGGTTTTTTACACTATAGGGATTTTTAGAGTTTTTAAGTATTTCTATGGGGTTTTGGGTTTTAAGGATTTGGAGTAGTTTTAGAGATTTTTAGGGTTTTTTATTTTTCTATGGGTTTTAAGTGTTTTTAGTTATTTAATGTTTTCATAGTGGTTTTCAGGGTATTTAGGGTTTTTATGTTTTTAAGGATTTTTTTTTGGTTTTTTAGATATTTTTGGATTTTTAGGGTTTTTAGTTATTTTAAGGGGTTTTTGGGTTTTTTTGGGTTTCAGGGTTTATTTTTGAGTTTTCACGATTTTTATGTTTTTATTTTTTTCACTTTTAGGGGTCGAACGGGTTTTTAGGTTTTTATTTGTTTTAGGGTTTTACGCATTTTGGGTTTTTTATCATTTTTAGGGGTTTTGGTTTTAAGGGTCTTTATCATTTTTATGGCCTTTTATAGTTCTTTGGGTTTGGAGTATTTTTTATGTTTTTAGTATTTTTAAGTTATTTTTTGATTTAAATGTTTTCTTAGTGGATTTTCAGGTTTTTAGTGTTTTTTAAGGATTCTTAGGGATTTATTAGGATTTATATTTTTAGGGTTTTTAGGGATTTTGAGGGTTTTATGTTTTTTAGATTTTTATGATTGTTTTTTAGGTTTTTGGGGGGATTTTAGGTTTTTAGGGGTTTTAAGTATTTTTAGGTTTTTAGGGGTTTTAAGTATTTTTAGGTTTTTATGGGTTTCTATTAGTTTTACAGTATTTAGATTTTTTTTTACATTTTTTGAGATATTAGCGCTTTTTAATATTTTTTAGTTTTTTTGGTTTTTAAGGATTTTTAGGGTTTTATATTTTATTAGGGTTTTTGGGTTTTCGGTTTTTTTAGGGTTTTTTAGTTTTAGGGTTTTTATGGTTTTTAGAATTTTTTAATGTTTTTATGCGTCTAAAGGTTTCTTTTAATATTTATTAGTTTTTAGGGTTCTTATGGGTTTTTAGCATTTTTCATGTTTTTAGGGGTTGTTAGTGTTTTTCAGTTTTTAAGGCTTTCTTAGGGGGTTTTAATGGTATTTAGAGGTTTTTACATTTTAGGGTTTTTTAGGTTTTTTAGTTTTTTAAGGGGTTTTTAGGATTTTTGGGGTTTTAATGATTTTTTTAGGGGTTTTTAGTGCTTTAAGTCTTTTTTGGTTTTTAGGGGTTATAGTGTATTTAGTTTTTTAATGTTTTCTTAGGAATTTTAGTGTATTAATGGTTTTATGTATTTATGGGTTTTAAGTATTTTTAAATATTTTTATGATTTTTTGGGTTTTTAGAAATTTTGAGGGTCTTCAGGTTTTTAGTATTTTTGGTGATTTTACAGTTATTTGGGGGTATAGTGGTTTTTGAGTTTTTTATGGGTTTTAAGGTTTTTTATATTTTCTAATGTTTTAGGGGTTTAAATGATTTTTAGAGTTTCAGTTGTTTTTAGGGGTTTTAATATTTTTTAGTGTTTTAAATCTATTTAAACATTTTATGGTTTTTAGGGGGGTGGTTAGGGTCTCTTAGGGTTTTAGCTTTTTTTGGTTTTTGGGGATTTATGTGTTTTTTGATTTTTTATCTTTTCTTTTGGTTTTTCACAGATTTTAATGTTATTTATTTTAGTGATTTTTAATGATATTTCTGGATTTTATGGGTTTTTTGGGTTTTTATGGAACTTGAGTAGTTTTATGATTTTTTAGTGTTTTGGGGTTTTTTAGATTTTAGATTTTTTAGGTTTTTAGGGGTTTTAAGGTTTTTTTAGGTTTTTTAAATTTTCTTGAAGATTTTCTTGGTTTTTTTGTTTGTTTATGTTTTTATATTTTTAGTGATACTTTAGGATTTAAATTGGTTTTTAGGTTTTTTAGTGATTTTTAGGGTTTTTGAGGTTTTATTGATTTGAGGTTTTTTATGTTTTTTTGGGTTTTTTGTGTTTTTTTATGTTTTCAGTGTTATTAATATTTTTATAGTTTTTTATGTTTTTAGGGGTTTAAAGGGGATTTATAATTTTAATTGTTTTTTTGGAGGGGGGTTTTGGGTTTTGAGGGTTATTTAATGAATTTGGTATTTTTATGGATTTTAGGGGGTTTAGATACTTTTTTGTGTTTTCTCCATTCTTTAGGGTTTCATGGGATTTAATTTATTTTAGGGTTTGGTGGGTTTTCCAAGGTTTTAGAGTTTTTTACTTTTTATGGATTTTTGTAATTTATAGGATTTTAATTGTTTTTTGTGTTTTTATGGAATTTTAGGGTTTTTAGGTTTTTAATCAGTTTTTAGTGTTTTTAGGGTTTTTAAGTATTTTAGTTTTTTTAGGTTTTCTTATGGGTTTAAAGGTTTTTTAATTTTTTTTATAAATTTATGAATTTTTAGGGTCCTTTTATTATTTTTATAGGTTTTTACTGTTTTTAGATATTTTTATGTGTTTTTGTGTTTTCTTAGGTGTTTTTGGGTTTTTAGATTTTAGGGTATTCTTTTTTTTGTGGAATTATGGTTTTTCAATGTTTTTAATTTTTTAGGGATTTAATTTTTTTAGAGTTTACAGTATTTTTAGGGTCTTTATGCATATTTATAGTTTCTTAAGGTTTATGGGTTTTTATGTATTTTAGGGAGCTTCATGGGTTTTAGGGTCTTTTGTTGATTTTTATGGTTTTTAGAGTTTTTAATTTTTAAGGGGTTTTATGTGATTTAGGTATTTACAGTTTTGATATTATTTTTCATAGTTTTCAACGTTTTTTTTTTCATTTTTAGGTATTTTAGGGATTTTTTATTAATTTTATTGATTTTTTGGGATTTAGTTATTTTGTGGGTTTTTTGGGTTTTTTGGGTTTTAGGGGTATTTAGTGTTTTTATTGTTTTGTGGTTCTTTAGTGTTTTTACTATTTTTAGGTTTTTAAGTTTTTCTTATGGCTTTTGATGGTTTCTAAAGGTTTTATGATTTAAGGGATTTTTATTCCGTTTTAGGATTTTTATGGTTTTTAGGATGTCTAGGGATTTTGAGCGATTTAAGGGTTTTTATGTTTCTAGCATTTTTAGAGGTTTTAAGGGTTTTTAATTATTGAGGGGTTATTTAGAGGTTCTCAAGGTTTTTAGTATTTTTTTTTATGTTTTTGGGATTTTTTAAGGGTTCTTTGTGGTTTTATCGATTTTCTGTTTTTATGGTTTTTAAGGATTTTAGGATATTTATGGTTTTTTTTGGTTTTTTAGGTTTTTCTTAGTTTATAGGGATTTTAATTTGTTTAGATATTTTTAAAGTGTTTATTGGTTTAAAGGATATTAAATATTTAGTGGTTTTTAGTGTTTTCATGGGGTTTTATGGTTTTTAGGGTTTTGAGGTATTTTATTGTTTTTTGGGTCTTGTAAGGTACATAGGGTCTTTTAGATTTTTTTAGGGTTTCTAGAATTTTTAGGTTGTTAATGGGTTTAATGTTTTTCTAGGATTTAAGGGTTTTTTGGATTTCTCTAGGGTTTAAGGTTTTAGGGTTTTTATGTCATTCGATATTTTGTGGTATTTTTTAAAAATTTATGATTTTTAGTGTTTTTAGGTTTTTTTCATTTTTTGGGGTTTTTTAAAGGATTAAATATTTTTTTAGGGTTTTTAGTGTTTCTAGGTATTTATGGGTTAAAATTGTTTTCAGGATTTTAAGGTTTTATTAGGGGTTTTTACAATTTTATGTTATTTTACATTTTAATGGTTCTTCATGATTTTAATGATGTTTTAGGGTTTTTAGGGGTTTTTAGGGGTTTTTGGGTTTTTATATTTTTTTGTGGTTTCTTGGGTGGTAGGTATTTTTTTTATTTTTTCGGGGTTCTTTAGAGTTTTTAACATTTTTAATGGTTTAAAGGTTGTTTCGAGTTTTTATTGTTTTTTTGGGATCTTTGGATTTTAGGGCGTCTATGGTTTTTAGAGTTTTTTATAAATTTTATGGGTTTTGAGAAGTTTTTAGGCAATTTATTGGTCTCTAGTGGTTTAAGGTATTTTTATTTTTATAGAATTTTAGTGTTTTTTGGTTTTTAAGGTTTTCTTATAGGGTTTTCATAGTTTTTAGGGGATTTTATGCTTTCTAAAATATTTATGCGTTTTTAGGATTTTATTGGTGTTTTGGGGTTCTTAGGGATTTTGAGGGTTTTAACATATATTAGGGTAATATGGTTTTTAGGGATTTTAGCGTTTTTTTGGTTTTTATAGGTTTTATGTGTTTTTAGGTTTTTAAGTATTTCTTTGTATTTTTTAGGGTTTTTAATAGTTTTAAGATTTTTAGGGATTTTTTTGATTTTAATGTGTTTTTAGCGGTTTTAGGGACTTTTAGAGTTATTTTGGGTTTTTGGGTTATTTAGATTTTTATTTTTATTTTGTTTTTAATGTTTATATTCCTTTTTGTTTTTTTAATGTTTTTAGGTGTTTTAAGGGTTTTTAGAGTTTCTAGTAGTTTTTTTTGAATTTTTATGGGATTTTATGGATTTTATGGATATTAGAGGGTTTTATGTTTTTTTGTGGGTTTTAGGGGTTTTAGTGTCTTTTTAGTGGTTTTAGGTTATTATCATTTTTAGTTTTTAGGGGTCTTAATAGGTTTTTAGGTTTTCTTTGGTGTTTTCAGGGGTTTATGTTTTTATGGATTTAAGGGATTTTTTAGGATTTTTTATGATTTTTTGAGGTTTTAGAGATTTTGAGGGTTTTGGGTTTTTATGGTTTTTTGAGATTGTTAGTTTTTATCATTTTTTTCAAGTTTTTAGTAGTTTTAGGTTTTTTAGGGTTTTAATATTTTTTTTCAATTTTTTGTGTTTTTTATTTTATTTTATGTTATTATGGATTTTTTTATCTTTCTCATGATTTTAATGAATTTTTAGGTGTTTGGGTATTTATTTGGAATTTAGGGTTTTAAGGTTTTTTTTGATTTTAGGGGTTTTTATATTTTGACAGTTTTATGTTTTTTAGATTTTTTAACCTTTGGGTGGGGGTTAAAGTATTTTCATAACTTTTGGTGATTTTTTAGGGTTTATATACCTTTTTAGGGTTTTAGGGGTTTTATGGGTTTTAGGGGTTTTATGTGTTTTAGGGGTTTTAGGGGTTTTTAGTGTTTTTTGCGACTTTTAGGGTTTTATCATTTTTATGGGTTTTAAGTGTCTTTAGGTATTTAAGGGTTTATAGTGTTTTTTATTGTTTTAGAGGTTTTTACTTTTTTGGGATTTTTAGGTAGTTATTTAGATCATTATAGTTTTAGGATTTTAAGGGATTTTGAGGGGTTTTAGGGATTTTACTGGTTTTTAGCATTTTTTGGTTTTTATGAGCTATGTTTTTTAGGTTTTTAAGGGTTTCTTAGGGGTTTTATGTTTTATTTGGTTTTTTTTACATTTTTAGGGAATTGTAGTGATTTTTTATGATTTTTATGGTTTTTAGGATTTTAGGAATTGTGAGGGCAAGGAAGGTGTGAGGCCAGGCAATTCTGGGCCCCCCAAAATTTATTAAAACAAAAGAAAAGAAGTCAAGGGAGGGGTGGGGCCAAACAACCCACACTGAAAGTCCTGGGCCCCCAAAGACACCAAAAACCCAAAATACCCAAACAATAGAAAATAAAGAAGCAAGAATTACAAATCACCATCTCCATCCCCATTTGGGTCCCCATCAGCACCATAACCAGAGGAAGCATTCAACTCCACCGACTCCCATTCAGATGATTCTTATTGCTTTAGGAAGGTAGTGTAGTACTCTCTGAGAAGTTGCTGCTCCACGTTTAGCTCTACATTGACAGACTGAACTCCCCTACCAATGAAAACTTCTTTAGATTTGAAAGAGGCTCTAGTGTACACTGTCTTTGGAAAAGTAGAATATTTATTCTTCAGATTTCACTTTTAGGGGTCAAAAGAGACCCCTATAGATTTGTTTTCCTTACCATATGGAATGTCCACATCTAGAAAAGACCTCTCCTTACATATAAAAGTCATATTATAATTCATCCTTTGAGCATCCTCCTATAAAGAAACAAGATCAGGGAAGAAGGAGGATTCCTGATTTAGGGAGCAGTCGGGAAGAACCCCACACAGCGGCATGCTAGGAGACACCACAATAGCCAGGGATAGCTGCAATCGTCCTTCCTCCATATGCATCTTGCAGACCTCCATATTAGGCTCCATCACCTCCCTATGTTCAGTAGTCTCCCCCTACTCATGTCGTGGGGAACCCTCCATCACCACAAAACACTGCTCCACCAACTCCCCTTGCCCAGGCAACTCCCCCAGCTTAGCCTCCCCACTAGCACCTGACAGAAGTGGGCCACATCTCTCTGTTCAGCTCCCTCCCCCTGCTCATTCACCTTCCCTCCCACTAGAGCTCTACTACACCTAGAAGCGCCTACCGGCACCTCATTAAACTCTTACATAGCACACCTCGCACTCCCAACATCAAGAACCCCCTATCCCTCCTCCCCAGGCAGCTTACTACCATTCCCCTCATCCACAAAAAACACATCACTATTGTGAACAAGCTCCTCAAATTGCCTTTTCTCTTGTGCAACAACACCATCCAAGTGCCCAGTGGTGTCCAACATAAGCTCGGCATCACTTGCATTCTGGTCCACATTCCCTTCATCACACCCAACAGTGACGGCCTGCACCTCACTATGTATTTGTACCTCAGTCCATGTACTCGCAACATTAGCAAATGGAGACCCTTTTACCTACTCCTCTAGCTCCAACCCATCAAAGCAGTTGAAACTTGAATTTAATTCCTTACACTGTTTCAGACTGATATAAGGGGGAACTGACCACCCTCTAGATGCATCCTCCCTACATAGGGAATTTCTAGCTTTTGAAAGATTCATGTCACTTCTCAATTGCTTGAAAATATCACTCACCTTGGGCTCCAGATGGCACTGAATAGCCATTTTCCCTAAAATATGATCACCAACTGCAGATTCCACCCCCTCAACACCAATCCATTCACGCCCGCTTGAATTATCCACTACAGACACCTTGATAGGCACTCCCACATGATCCTGAACCCCTTTAACAGACTCAACCTGTACCAAATTCAAAGGTTGAGGGTCCATGTGCATAGCCACTTACACCTCGGCCTGATCCAGCTTCCCTTCACTGACCACCTCCTAAGATCGATTCAAAACACCACAATTTCTGCCGCCAGACCTACAATACTAAACACTAAGTCCCAATAGAAAACAGGAGGATCTAAAATCATTCCATGACTCAAATATCATAGGTTGTTTCCACCGAATTTCCTCACAAACATCAATCCAAATAAAATCAACCGGTACTTTAGATGCATCAAGCTCAATAAAGGACCTTAGGGTAACTGGATGACAAAGGGACCTAGTTCTACTATCCACACAAAATAACCTTCCCACCATATTCCCCAACATGGAAATTGTGATGGTTTTTATAGTTTGGATGGTTTTTTGGTTTTTTGGGATTTTAGGGGGTTATTTTATTCCTTTTGGGATTTTATGGTTTTTATGTGTTTTTAACTTTTTTTCGTTTAAATGGTTTTAGATTAGTTATATTTTTTAGGGTTATAAGTATTTTTTGGGGGTTTAAGGTTTTTTGGGATTTTATGGTATTTATGGTATTGGGGGTTTTATATTTTTTAATGGTTTAAAGTGTTTTTAGGGTTTTATGGGTTTACTAGGTCTTCCTAGGGGTTTCATGGTTTTTATTTATTTTATTTTCTTACGTATTTATAATATTTTATTTTTATTTTTATAATTTATTAGTTATTTTAGAGATTTTTAGGGTTTTTAGTTTTTTGAGTTTTTATGGATTTTGAGGATTTTAAGATATTTTTTAAAAAAAATTAGGGGTTTAATAATTTTTTTAGATTTAGTGATTCTTTAGAGGTTTTATTAAATTTTAATATTATTTAAGGGATTTATATGTTTTATGTTTTTAGGGGGTTTTAGGGTTTTATTGTACCTTTAGGGTCATCTTAAGGTTTTATTTGTTTTCATCATTTTTATGGTTTTAGGGTTTTATGTGTTTTCTTTTGGTTTTTATAGTTTTCTTTGGATTTTTCTAGTTTTTTAGTTTTTTACACTTTTAGGGAATTTTAGGTATTTTTTATGATTTTTATGTTTTCTTAGGGTTTTTAGATATTTTGAGGGATTTCAGGGGGGTTTTGTGTTTTTTTGGGGGGTTTTGGGTTTTTTGGGTTTATAAGGAATTTTTATCAGTTTTTTAGGCATTAAATTTTTTTAGAGTTATTGAAATTTTATGAGTTTAAAGTATTTTTATAATTTTTAGTGGTGTATAGATTTTTTTATTGTTTTACAGGGTTTTATTGTTTTTATTAGTTTTATGGTTCTAAGAGTTTTTAGGATTTTTAGTGTTTTTTTAGGGTTTTTGGGTTTTTAACATTATTATATTTTCTAGTGGATTTAAGAGTTATCATTTTTTAATATTTTCTTCGAATTTTATTTGTTTTATACATATTTTATATATTTTTAGGGATTTATAGATATTTTTTAGGATTTTAATGGGGTTTAGGGGTTTTGGGAATTTTGAGGGTTTTTAGAGTTTTTATTTTTTTTCTGGTTTTTCATTTTTATGTTTTTAGGGTTTGACATTTTTAGTTATTTTATGTTTTCTAGGTAATTTATTTTTTTTAGTGTTTTATAAATTTTGGGGGGTTTTAAGGTTTTTTTGTTTTTTGGGTTTTCAGAATTTTTTTTATTTTATTATAGTTTTAAGATTTTTTAGATTTTTTTTAATGTTTTAGTGGTTTAAAATAATTTTAGAATTTTTAGTATTTGTAAGGGATTTTTATGGGTTTTTAGAGTTTTTTAGATTTTAGGTCTTTTATGGTTCTTAGATATTTTATGGATTTTATGGGATTTTTGGGATTTTTGGTGTTTTTAGTTTTTTAGGGGTTTTATATGTTTCTAGTTTTTGAGGTTTTCGTAAGGGTTTTTAGGGGTTTTTGGGTTTTTTACAATGCTTTGGTATTTTTAGAAAAAATTTAGGATTGTTAAGGTTTTTATAATTTTAGTTTTGTTTTGGGGGTGTTTGGGGGTGTTTGGGCAAGGAAGATGCGAGGGTCGGGCTATTCCCAGCCCCCCCAAATTTATTAGAAAGAAAAAAGAGACACAGTAGACAAGGGAGGGGAGGAGTCAAACGACCAACACCCAAAAACCCCTTACAACCCAAGATGCAAAAAAACCCAAAAAAAAGAAAATTCAAAAGCAAAAAACGTAAAAACACGCAAAGCCAAGCAACCACCACCATTATCCAGCATCAACCAGTATCCAACAGCTCACAGCTAACCAACGACCAGCACTCAAACCCAACCAACAGTCAAAATCTAGCAGCAGCACGATCATAAACCACAGCTTCAGCAACTCCTAGCTCAGCAGCAACCAACATCCAGCATCAAAATTTCCATCATCCAACGCATTCCAACATCCAGCAGCACCACATCTAGTCATCACAGCAACACAGTAGCAGCAGCACAACCAAACCAACCAGCCCCAGCATCCAACACCCAGCAAACAACGAATAGCAACTTCATTCACACCATTTCCAGCAACACGCTTGTTCTCCCCATGAGGATCCACGCCTCCATGCCAACCAGCTCCAATCGACTTGCAGCTCAAAAAGCAACAACCAGAATATCCTAACCCATCATTCAACAGGGAATCGCAGCTCAGCAACCAGCAGTCATGGTCTTTGAACCGAACAACTTTTAGCATTCCATGCCTCATAGCGTAGCAAACATCATACCACCAGCAGATGCACAAAAATCGCCAAACCCAACTCAGCAAGCCCAGAAACCAGAATCCTTTCATAACCGAAATCATAATAAAGCAGGAGGAGAACATGGAATGCCAAAAGGTCCGACCGAAGCAAGCATCAACGAACTGGAGCGAAGACGAAGCCGATAGACTAGGTTGATCACGTACCTGCAGCTACTTCGCGAACCGACAAAAGGATCGAACCAGGGGAAAGAACAAACCACCTTCTGCAAGACGAGATCGGGAAGGGCCCGACTGGTGCCACCAGACCAGATCATCACACCATCCACAGAAATGAAGCACCTTCCGAGAAGTACCTGAATGCCGAAGCAGCCATCGATGTCGTTGAGCCCCTTGACCGCGTTGACCCGCCTGCAGAAACCCAAGATCTGAAAAAACGACCCCGATCTGTGGCTGCTGGCAGATGACGACCCAAAACAGATCAAGCCGATCTGAAGGCATTGCAACCACCGTAGCCATTGGAGGCCGGATACACCAGAAACGAAGCAGAGCCGCGTCAAAGGCTGAAACCCACAACCAGGAATCTTGGGGGAGACGAATCCATCGAGGCGCAAAATCCACCATCGTCTTGAGGCCTAAGATCACATCCAGTGGATGCCATCGCCGAGATCTGGGAAAAAGCAGGGATCCAGCTCTGAAGATCCAATCTGCATCCAGGAGAAGACCACGAGGAAGTGTCGAGCGAGAGAGAATTCCAGGGCAGTGCGCCGCCATCTCCTCTTGGGGGTGTTTGGGGATTTTTAGTTGTTTAGAGCTTTGTTTGTATTTTTCAAGGTTTTTGGGTTTTTTTGATATTTTCTAGAGTTTTAAATGTTTTTTTTGACATTGTTACCATATTGTTGGTTTAAAATGATTTTATAGTTTTAATGGGTTTCTTGAGGTTTTATGGTTTTTAATGTTTTTAGGGTTTTTTATTGTTTTTAGAATATTTATGGTCTTTTAGGGTTTTAGCATCTTTTAGGGTTATAGGGTTTTAGGGTTATTTCGTGTTTTTTAGTTTTTAAGGTTTTTATAGAGTTTTAAGGGGTTTTTTGATAATTTTTATTATTTTTATGGTTATTTAGGTGTTTTATGGATTTTCAGTGTTTTTTGGGTTCTTTAGGGTTTTTAGGATTGTTTAGAGTTGTTTATGGTTTTTAAGATTTTTGGGAGTGTTAATTGTTTTAATTTTTTTAATGTTTTATTGTGGGTTTTTAGGGGTTTTAGTTTTTTTTCTATGGATTTTTTTATGGTTTTTATGGTCTTTATATATTTTTAATGTTTTTATGGTTTATTTTTGTTTTTATGTTTTTTGGATTTTTTGAGTTTTTAGGGATTTCAATTTTTAGTGTTATTTAATTTTTTTAGGTATTTAAAGGGTTTTTAGAGTTTTGTTAGCAGTTTTTTGGGTTTTTTTTCGATTTTTAGGTTTTTTAATTTTTTTAGGGGGTGTATATTTTATATGGTGTATTAGGGTTTGGGGGTTCGTTTCAGGGTTTTTTAGTATTTTTTAGGTTTAAGGGGGTTTTAGTGTTTTTTTAGTTTTAAGGTTTTCTTAGGGGTTTTCAGTGGTTTTACATTTTTATGTATTTTAGTGTTTTTTAGGATTTTTATGTGTTCTTAGAGTTTATAGGGATTACGATGTTTTATGGGGTTTTTTGTATTTATATAGTTTTATGGTTTTTCATAGTTTTTAACAATTTTTAGAGCTTAAAGGGTTTTTTTAGTTTTTAGAAGTTTGATCGGTCTAATATGTTTTTTGTGTTTTTATGGTTTTCATGTGTTTTTAAGGTTTTTAGGGTGTTTTAGGATTTTTTTTGATTTTTTTGGTTTTTAGATATTTTTTTGGGTTTTTTAGGGGTTAAAAGTATTTTTAAGTATTTGAAGGTATTCTAAGGGTTTTTTTTATGTTTTATGATTTTTTTATTATTTTAGGGATTTTATGGATTTTTTATGATTTTTATGGTTTTTAGGGATTGTGATGTATTTTTGGGTTTTTTAGGGTTTTTATAATTTTTAGGTTTTTTGGGGGTTTTAAGTGTTGTTAGGTTTTCAAAGTTTTGTTAGGATTATTGGGGGGTTTTAAGGCTTTCTTAGATTTTAGGGATTTCTAGGGATTGTTAGATTTTTATGGTTTTAAGGATTTTATAGATTTTGAGGGATTTTGGGGTTTTTATGGTTTTTGGGTATTTAGAGTTTTTTTAGTCTTTTAAGGGATTATTAGGTATTTTAGAATTTTCAAAACATTTTTAAGGTTTAAACAGGTATTTTTGAGTTTTAGTGGGTTTTTATGGGTTTTTATGGTTTTTATGGTTCTTAGGGGTTTTATGGTTTTTATGGGATTGAGGTTATTTTTAATGTTTTTTGAATTTTTTATCTTTTTAATTTATAGGTTTATAGTGTTTTCTGATGGATTTTTATTATTAATTTGGGATTTTTTACTTTTTTAGGTATTTTTATGGGTTTATTTATGTTTTTTATGTTTTTTTGGTATTTTTATGGTTTTTAGGGTTTTAGGGTTTTAATCGTTTTTTCAATTTTTAGAGTTTTTAAGTGTTTTTGGGTTTTTAATGTTTTTTTGGGTTTAAAGATTTTATGTTTTGATGTATTTTTAGTGGTTTTGAGGATTTTATTATTTTTAGGGTTTTTAGGAATTTTGAGGGGGGTATCTTCTTAGGTTTTTAGAGGTTTATTTAATTATTTGGGGGGGTAAGGTTCTTTGGTGTTTTTGTATTTTTATGGTTTTTTAGAATTTTTAATGTTGTTATCAGTTAAAATGGTGATTACAATATTAGTATTTTTTAAAAAATTTATTGGTTTTTAGTGTTTTTAAGGTTTTAGGGGTTGTAGGTTTTTTAGGGGTTTTTAATATTTTTATTGTTTATAGGTTTTTTTGGGGGTTTTATGATCTTTATTTTTTTTATTTTTTTCTTGGGTATTTTTAGCATTTTTATGGATTTTTAAATTTTTAGTGATTTTTAGTGATTTATATGGTTTCATCGTTTTTTGGGATTTCACGGGTTTCTAAAGATTTAGGGTTTTCATGGTTTTATGGGGTTTTTTGGTTTTAATGGATTTTTAGGTTTTAGGGTTTTAATGTTTTTAGAGTTTTTTAACATTTTTAGTGGTTTAAATGTTTTCAAGAGGTTTGAGTGGTTTTTGGGTTTTTATGGGTTTTTTGGGTTTTTATGTTTTTTAAGGTTTTTATGTTTTAATGGGATTTTAGGATTTTAGGGACTTTTGTAGGTTTTATAATTTTTAATGTTTCTTAGGTTTTTAGGATATTAAGATATTCTTATGGGTCAATAGGGATTTTAGGGTTTTTTAAATTTTTAAAGATTTGTAGGGACCTTTAAATATTTTTATTGTTTTTTATGGTTTTTATATATTTTTAGGCTTTTTAGTGTTTTTATGTTTTTTAGTGTTTTTAGATTTTTTTTGATAGGTTTTAATTGTTTTAGGTCTTTAAGATCATCTTTGGGGTTTTCTAGGTTTTTATTGGTTTTTATGTTGTTAGGGATTTTAGGGATTTTCTAATATATTTATGGATTTTAGAGTTATTATGTATTTTTAGGGGTTTTATGGGTTTTTATGGGTTTTTATGTTTTTATATTGTTTTTTATGTTTATTGGTTTTTTTATTTAGTGTTTTTAAGGTTTTTAGACTATTTTGATGTTTTTAGGGGTTTAAAGTGGGTTTTTAGTTTTTAATGGTGTTTTGGAAAATTATGGGTTTTTATAAGTTATACAGTTTCTTATATATTTTATGGGTTATTATGGTTTTAAGGGTTTAAGGTTTATAGGACCTTTCTTATGGTTTAAAGGAATTTTAGTGTTTTTTATTAATTTCGAAATCTTTAGGGATTTTTTAGGATTTTTATTTTTTTAGAATTTTTAGGGATTTTTTAGGGGGTTTTAGGTTTTCGGTGTTTTTAGAATTTTTAGGGTTTTTAGTGTATTTTTTTAATGTATTTATGTTTTTTCTTTGAGGTTTTGAGGGTTTTAAGGGTTTTTATGTTTTCAAGGATTTTTAGGGTTTCTTAGGATTTTTCAGGTTTTTAGGGATTTTGAGGGTTATTGGGCAAGGAAGGTGTGAGGGTTGGGCTATTCCCAGCCCCCCCCCCCCAAATTTATTAGAAAGAAAAAAATACACAGCAGACAAGGGAGGGGAAGGGTCAAATGACCCACACCCAAAAACCCTTACAACCCAAAATGCAAAGACCCAAAAAAAGAGAAATCTAAAACGAGAAAAGAAAAGACCAAAAAAGAAAGAAAATCAGTCAACATCACCACCAAAGTCCGAAACAAAAGCTGCATCGCAAGGGTCACCATCCGCACCATATCCAGAGGCCGCATCATCAAAGCAGAAGTCAGAGTCATCCCACCCTGACTCGTATTCCTCATTAAGTTTAAGGAGCGTCAGAAACTTCTCCCTTCGTTTTTCTTGTTGGGGAACGCTGCTTCTCCTGATGATTAACTTTGATTTTCAGCTTAACCGCCTTTAATGATGCCCGGGTAGCCATGGGTCTGGGGAGGGTGGAGTAGTCCCTCTTCACCCTCCTCTTCGAGGAGGCATAGGTGGGACCATCACCTTTCACCTGCTCGAGCTCATTGAAAATCTTCCCCACCTTCATGCCATGATCACATTCTTGATCCGGGATAAAGGATGCTTCCTGATTAAGAGGGCACTCAACAAAATCGTCATGCTGCATCAAGCTCGGAGACATTAAGGCATGTAATTCTGCACTCCCAACGACAGAATCCAGCAGTCCTTGCCCATCCTCCCAGGCAGTACCGTCCCCCCAACATCATGCAAGTCCAAACAGACAGACCTATCATCCAAGGACTCTTCATGCACCTCCATGGCCAGCCCTATCATTTCCTCTGTTGCAGCAGCTTCTCCTTGTTTGTGATCATCCCCTGTTCTAGCCCCCTCCCCTTGACCAAACACATTCCCTTCCTAAAAACAATATGAAAACATAAAAATCATAAAAACCCATAAGGTTTAGGGGTTTAAAGTATTTTTAGGCTTTTTATGTTTTCATAATGTTTTCCCTTGTATTTAGGGGATTTTATATTTTTTGGGGTTTTCTAAGGTTTATATTTTTAGTTTTTTTGTTGAAATTTTGGATTTTTAGGGTTTTTAGGGTTTTAAATGTTTTTATGTATTTTTTTTGGGTTTTGGAAGTTTTTTTGGTTATGGTTTTTTTTTGTTTTTATATATTTGTTAACGTTTTATGGGTTTAGAAAGGTTTTTACATTTTTAGTGGTTTTTAGGGTTTTTATAGGTTTTTACGTTTATATGATTTTAAGAGTTTTCATTTTTTTAGGTTCTTTTTAGGTTTTCAAGGTTTTTAGCATTCTTTATGTTTTGATAGATTTTAAGTGTTTTTAGGATTTTAGGGTTTTCTAGATTATTTCAGGGTATTTAGGTTTTTTTATATTTATAGGTATTTCATGGATATTTTTTTGGATTTTTACGGTTTTTAGGGATTCTTGGATTTTATTGGGTTTTAATGGTTTTATTTTTTTAGGTTTTTTAGGGTTTTTATGTTTTTTTAGATTCTTATTGCTTTCTTTGGGATTTACATCATTCTTTAAGTATATTACATTTTAAGGTCTTTTTGGGCTGTTTTCAATTATTATGGTTTTTAGGTTTATTATTGATTTTGAGGGGTTTTAGAATTTCTAAGGTTTATATGGTGTTTGGGTTTTAGGGTTTTTTATACTTTTATCGTTTTTATGATTTTTTGATTTTTTTTAAATGTTTTAAGGTTTTAAATATTTTTTAAGGGTTTTAAGGTTTTTTTGGGTTTTTATGGGTGTTAGATTTTTTAAGGTATTTAGGGGGTTTATAATTTCTTGGGGTTTAATTTTTTTTAGGATTTTTTGGAGTTTTATCATTTTTTAGTATTTTAGTGGTTTTAATTATTTTTAGGTTTTTAAGGTTTTCATTGGGGTTTTAACGTGTTATTTTGTTTTTTATTTTTACTTTTTGATTTTTAGTTATATTTTTGGTTTTCTATATTTTTTTAGGTTTTTAGGGATTTGGGAGGTTTTAAGGATTTTTTAGGATTATTAGGGTTTTTAAGGCTTATGGTATTTTTTGGTTTTTTTGGTAGTTTAGGTGATTCTATGTTTTATGGTTTTATTATAGGATTTCAAGGTTTTTAGGGGATTTAAATTTTTAGGTATTTTAAGGTATTTTTAGGAATTTTTTTATTTTTATGGTTTTTACGAATTTCGATGTTTTTATAGTCTTTATGATTTTTTTGGGGGTTTTAGAGGTTTTAATTTTTTTAGGTTTTTTTGGTATCTAGAGTTTTTTATATTTTTTGGTGTTTAAATGTTTTTAGAGTTTTTTCTGGTTTACTGTTTTTATTGATTTTAGGGGTTTTATGGTTATTAGGGGTTTTTGGGGTTTCTATATCTTTTTCGTTTTAATGATTATTAACATTTTTATATTTTAATTGGTTTTAAATGCTTTAAGGTTTTTAAGGTTTTATAAAGGTTTATTGGTTTTATAGGTTTTTACATTTTTGTTCTTATTTAATGTATTTTAAAAAATTTATGGTTTTTTAGGATTTTATTAATTTTAATGGGTTTTGGGTTTTATAACTTTTTAGGTTTTTAGGGGCTATAAGGGTTTTTAGGATTTTATGGGGTTTTGGGTTTTTTTTGGGTTTTTAGGGTTTTTTATGTTTTCAATGACTTGTTGGATTTTCTAGAATTTTTTTCAAGATTTTGTGGTTTTTATGGTTTTTTAGTGATTTAATAAATTTTTATAGTTTTTTAACTTTTTTAGGGGTTTAAATGGGTTTTAGATTTTTTAGTAATTTTTTGGTGCATTGGGGTTTTTTTATAGTTTTTAAATATCTTTAGGGGGATTTATGTTTTTAGGGGTTTTGGCATTTTAGGTCTTTTACGATTTTTTGTGGTTATATGGTTTTTACTAATTTTAATTGTTTTTATGTTTCTAAATTTTTCATAGGAGTTCTCAAGGTTTTTAGGTTTCTTTTTTCATTTTTATGGATTTATAGTGTTTTTAGGATTTTTATCGTATTTAGGGTTTTTAGTGATTTTGAGGGTTTTTAGGGATTCTTAGGGTTTTTAGGGTTTTTCATTTTTTGGGATTTAGTGTTTTTAAGTGTTTTTTGGTTTTTATGTTTTTCTTAGGGGTTTTTATCATTTTTAAGATTTTTTACATTTTTAAGGATTTTTAGGGTCATTTTATGTTTTATAGGGGTTTCTAGGGATAGAGGGATTTTTATGGTCTTTGGGTTTTCAAGGGTTTTATAGTATTTTTTGTTATTTTAGGGTTTTTTGGGTTTTTTGGGTTTTTAGTGGTTATTATTGGTTTTTAGAGTTTTTTTAAACATTTTTTGGGGTTTAGACGGTTTTTAGAGTTTTAATAGTTTTTAAGTTTTTATAGGGTTTTAGGTTTTTTATGTTTTTTTATGGGGTTTATGGTTTTTAGGGGTTTTATAGTCTTATAGGGTTTTTAGTATTTTTAGCATTTTTTAGATTTTTAAGGGTTATATGGGTTTTTATGCTTCTATTGTTTTTAAGGATTTTCAAGGTTTTTAGGGTTGTTTACGTTTTTAGGGAATTTTTTGGATGTTATAGGTTTTTAATGGGATTTTAGGGTTTTAGGTTTTTTTGAGTATTTTACGTTTCTTAAGGTTTATAAGTGTTTTTAGGTTTTTTGGGTTTTATTAGGGTTTTTTATGGTTTTTACGATTTATTAAATTTCAAGGGTTTTAGGGTGGATTTAGGATATTTATGGTTTTTTAAGGTTTTAGGGATTTTGAGTAATTTTAGGTTTGTTAGGGTCCTTGGAATTTAATATTTGTTTTTCTTGTTTTTAGGGGTTTTTCAGCTTTTTAGTGTTTTTATGGTTCTTTGAGTTTTTAAATTTTCTACGGGTCTAAAGGTTTTTAGAGTTTTTACTAGGGTTTTAGGGTTTTTATTGGTTTTTGTGATTTTTAATGGTTCTAATGGGTTTTATAGGTTATAAGGTGGTTTAGGTTTTTGGTTCTTTCTAGGGTGTTTAGTGTTTTTTATGTTTTAGGGGTTTTCAATTGTTTATGGTTTTAAGGTTATCATGGGGTTTCAGAGTTTTTATATTTTTTTACCTGTTAGGGTTTTTTTGGATTTTTTTGGAATTTTAGGAATTTTAGGGTTTTTAGTGATTTCATGGATTTCATGGGTTTAATATTTTTAAGGCTTTGGGGTTTTTAGGTTTTTAGGGGTTTATTTTTTTTAAGATTTTATGGTTTTCCTAGGGGTTTCTAGGGTTTTTAGGATTTTTACATTTTTTGGTATTTTAAGGATTTTTAGAATTTTAATGGGGTTTTAATGTTTTTATAGATTTTGAGGGTTTCTTAGATTTTAGGATTTTTTTTTAGTTTTTAAGTTTTTTTTTGGGTATTAGGTTTTTTTAGTTTCTTAGGGTTTCTAAAGTGTATAGAGTTCTTAATGTTTTTAGTGGTTTAAAGGGTTTCTATAATTTTCATGATTTTTATGGATTTATGAGTTTTGAGGGTTTTTTAATGTTTTCATGGTTTTTATGGTTCTTAGGGTTCTAAGGGTTCTTAGGGTTTTTATCATTTTTCAGGATTTCAGGGTTTTATTTTTTTTATGTTATTAATATTATCATAGCAATTTTCAGGCATTTAGGGTATTTAATGATTTAGAGATAATAGGGATTTTTTTGGTTTTTATGGGTTTTTTTGGAATTTTGAGGGTTTTAGGGTTTTTACAAGTTGGTAGGTTTTTTTTCATTTTTTAGGGTTCTAATATTTTTTTGGAGTTTTTAAATTTTTAGTGGTTTAAATGGATTTAGGAGTTCTTAGTGGGGTTTAAAAGTTTTAATATCTTTTAGGTTTTTTATCATTTTTTAGGGAATTTAAATATTTTATGTTATTGAGTTTTTCGTATGTTTTTCTGGGTTTCTTATGTTTTTTGGTATTTTTTGGACTTTTTTATGAATTTTATAGTTTTTAGAGTTTTTAAGGATTTCATAGGGGTTTTATGGTTTTTAACAGTTTTAGGATTTTTATGGGTTTTTATGGGTTTTTTATGTTTTTAAGGTTTTCTTAGGGGTTTTCAAGGTATTTTTGGGTATTTTACATAATTTTCATGGGATTTTTAGGATTTTTTAGGATTTTTTATGGATTTTTATGGTTTTTAGTGTTTTTTAGTTTTCTTAGGGTTTTTAGAAATTTTTGTCGTTATATTATTTTTTGGGGTTTTTTGGTTTTATGAGTATTTTAGGGTCTTTAAGGTTTCTATAAAATTTCAATGTATTTAGGGGTTTAAAAGGTTTTTATTTTTAGTGGATTTTATGGGTTTTGGGGTTTTAAAATATTTTAGGGGATTTATTGTTTTAGGGACTTTTGGGTTTTAAGCATTTTTTAGGTTTCTAGGGGTTTAAAGTGTCTCTAGGTTTTTAAGGTTTTCTTAGGGTTTTTCATAATTTTTAGGGACATGTTTTTTGAATGAGTGAGGATTTTTTAGTATTTCTATATTTTTTAGGGATTTTGAGGGTTTTTATCGCATTCATGATTTTTATGGGTTTTTGGTGTATTTATGGTTTTTTATTTTTAAGGGTTTTAAGTTGTTTTTTATTTTTTAATGGTTTTAGGGGTTTAATGGGTTTTTAGAGTTCTTAAGGGTTTTATGTGTATTATGGGTTTTTAACGTTATTATAGTTATTATGGTGATTTTAGGGGGTTTAGAGTTTTTGGAATTTGGTAGGTTTTTTAGGGTTTTGAAGTGTTTTTAGGTTTTTAAGGCTTCCTTAGGGGTTTTTAGGTTTTTTAGGTGTTATATATTTTAATGGATTTTTAGTTATTTTCATCATTTCTATGGTTTTTTAGGGTTTTTTGGTATTTTTAGGGGGTTTAGGGGTTGTTAGGGATTTGGGGTTTTTTAGTGTTTTTATCATTTTTAGGGTTTTAGGGGTTTTGTGACCTAAAATCTTTATTTTTTATTTTCAAAATATCACAAAAGTTCTAGAAGGATTCAAATGGTGCCAAATTCAAAACCCAGAGATACCTCAAACCTTGATTCTCACGCATCAGCTGAAGACCCCTTCAAATAAACAGCAGAATACCCATTCAAATAAATAGTTCAATACCCCTTCATCCTCGCCTTTGTCTCTTTACCATCATCATCGTCATGAGCAGACACCGTCGTCCACTTCACCATCGCCCCACAAATAATAACACCGACCGATCATGGGATGGACTGCAGCACAAATGATCACTTCACGACCATCCATTCGAACAACGAAACACCCTTCAATGATAATGCCAACAACCACCAAGTAGATCCACTCCAGTGTGAACCCAAAAGAAGGAATGAAGCTGACGAACGAAGTGTCTCATTAACCGATGACCACATCAAAAGCACTTCCCAAAACTTCTTGTAAATACACCACATCAGGACACACTTAGATAGATGTGATGTATCCTGAAGTAAGAGAAGAGTAAGAGCAACATCCTCAATAGAGAACCACAACCTTTCCAGGACCATAAATTCCTTTCATCGGGACAACCACCATACGAGAACATCAGCTTTGACCAATCAGAAGAAATTCAAAGTCACCATCAACTACAACCAATCACCTTGACACTGCTCATCATCACTCACACATGCTACCATCCCAATGCACAACCAAATATAGGACTCGCCTCGTGGATCCCCATTGAAAGCTCACATAGCACCTCCCTAAGCTTCCTTGAGAACAACCAAACCAGACCGACCAGGGGTGGAGCAATGGTAAATTAGATATGAAGCATCCTAAGGCATCTATAGATAGATATAACTTCGCTAGAATGCCAACACCATCAACCAACACCACCTCAAACAACCATAAGTTGCGCCTTTAGGGACACCGCCGACGCCTCTACTAGCACCTCCCAACCCAACCCAAAAAACCAGCACTCCAGACCAGGGATCAGAACACTGAACAGGTGGTAAGATAATAAGAAGAAACACTGACGACATCAATTGAAATGTGTTCCATAGAGGAAAAAGAGCGGGAGACGACATCATCGGAACAAGAGGACCCAAAAAAAAGGAGAGAGAGAGAGAGGAGAAATGGAAATATAAAGTGGAATCAGAGGGAAATAATTTGGAAGGGGAGGGGGAGCCAACACCGGATCAAAGAACAAGCCTCCCCTCTCTAGATCACCTCCAAGGAGACACCCTAAGTCGAGTGGGAGGTGAAGATGATGCCACTCAGAGGCTCATTAGGGGTTTTTCATGTTTTTTAGGTTTTTAAGGTTTTCATCGGTTATTTTAGGGTTTTGAGGGTTTAATGATATTTGGGATTGTTATGGATTTTTTAGGATATCTATTGGTTTTTAGGGTTTAAGGTATTTTGGGATTTTCAGGGTTTTTATGGGGGTTTGCGAATTTTGGATGTTTTAAAGTTTTTAGTGCTTTTAGGTTTTTATTAGTTTTAAGTGTTTTTAGGTTTTAAAATTTTTTATAGGGGTTTTCAGGGTTTTCAAGGTTTTTTACATTTTCAGTATTTTTATGGAATTTTAAGGATTTTAATAGTTTTTAGGTTTTTTTGGGATTTTGAGGGATTTTATGAGATTTAGGGTGTTTATGAATCTTATGGTTTTTTTATTTTTTAGTTTTTTAATGGTTTTTATGTTTTTTAAAATTTTTAGGGTATGAAAGGGATTTTAGAGTTTTTAGTGGTTTTTAGGGAATTTAGGGGGTCTTAAAAATTTTTAGGGGTTTTTCTCATTTTCATGGTTTTTAGAGTTTTTAGGGTTTTTATAATTTTTTATGTTTTTAAGTGTTTTTATGTTTCTAAGGTTTTAATATGAATTTGAAAGTATTTTTCTGTTTTTTACTTTTTTTGGGTGTTTTATTTATTTTTTAGGATTTTTTATGATATGTTTGGGTTATTGGTGTTTTTGGTTTTTTATAGTCCTTTTTGGGTTTATTGAAGCGTTTAGTTTTTTATGGTTGTATTGTTTCTTAACATTTTTAGGCGTTTAATGTGTATTAAAATTTTTTAATCGTTTCTATGGGTTTTGTAGGTTTTTAGGGTTTTATTTTTTTTTACAGGATTTTATGGTTTTTAGGGGTTATGGGGTATTTTATGATTTTTATGATTTTAGTTTTTTAGGGGTTTTATGTTTTTTATTTTTTTATGTTTTTTTTGGGTTTTTAATCTTTTATATTTTTTTAAGTTTTTTTTTGATTTTGATGGTTTTTAGGATTTTTTAGGGTTTTGGGGTTTTTTTATTATTTCCACACTTTTTTTGGGTTTTAGTGGGTTTAAGTGTTTTTTGGTTTTAATGGTTTTCTTAGGTGTTTTCCTGGTTTTTAGGGATTTTAGGGTGTTTATATTGTTATGGATTTTTAGGACATTTTAAGTATTTTTATGGTTTCTAGTGTTTTTAGGGATTTTGAGTGTTTAATGGTTTTTTATTGTTTTATAGTTTTTTTTGGGTTTTTTTAGTCTTATAGGGTTATTATGGTTTTTAGAGATTTTAATGTTTTTTTGGGGTTTATAAGGGTTTTAGAGTTCTTATTGGTTTTAATATTTTTTGGTGTTTTTTTAATGTTTTTAGGGTTTTTAGCAGTTTTTTGGGATAATTGGGATTTTAGCGTTTTTTAGGTTTATCGGGGTTTTAAGTGTTTTTTGGTTTTTATGGTTTTCTAAAAGGTTTTTTTTTGTTTTTTTATAGATTATTACATTTTTAGGAATTTTTAGGACTTTTTTATGTTTTTTATGTTTTTAAGGATTTTTTTGGGATTTTAAGGGTTTTAGCGGTTTTAGGGTTTTATCCCTTTATAGATTTTTAGGGTTTTAAATTGTTTTTTTATATAGTTTTCAAAGTGTTTTACAAGTTTTTTTTGGGTTTTTACATTTTTAGGTATTTTTATGGAATTTTTAGGATTTTTTTTGGGGTTTTAGAGTTTTTAGGGATTTGGAGGGTTTTCATGGTTTTTACGATTGTTTTTGTTTTTTAGGATTTTAGGGATTATGATAAGTTTTTAGTGGTTTTAAGGTTTTTATAGTTTTTAATTATTCTTTTTGGTTTGTTCGGTTTTTATAGTTTTAATTAGTTTTTAGAGTTTTTTTATTTTTATGGTTTTAGGGTTTTAGAGTTTTTATTGTTTTTAGAGGGTTTTGGGTTTTTAGGTTCTTTTAGGTGATTTTAGGGATTTTAGTGTTTTTATGTTTTTAGTGGTTTTAATTTTTTTTTATGATACTATGTTTTTATTAGAGTTTTCATGGTTTTATGGTTCTTTACATTTTTTCAAATTTTTAATGATTTTTTGGGATTTTTCAAGCTATTTAGGGATTTCATGATTTTAGGGAATTTAAGAGTTTTTAGGTTTGTTATAGTTTTAGGGAAATTTAATTTTACTAAAGATTTTTAGGAGTTTTTGGGTAGTTTAGTGTTTTTAGTGGTTTTTAGGTTTTTAGGGGTTTTAGGTGTTTTTAGGTTTTTAAGGCTATCTTAGTTGATTTTAGGGTTTTTAAGATTTTTAGAATTTTTATGGTCTTTAGGTATATTTTGTTAAATTTATGGACATTTATTGATTTTTAGGGTTTTATGGAATCTGATGGTTTTAGGGTTTTTAGGGTTTTAGATTTTTTAATATTTTATTGTTTTTTAGTGGTTTTTAACTTTTTGTGGTTTTTTGGGATTTTCATAGGTTTTACGATTTTATATATATTTAGGGTTTTTTGTATTTTTATTATTTTTAGGGGTTTTCGAGATTTTGAGTGTTTTTAAGGTTTTTACAATTTTATGATTTTTTATGATTTTAGAATTTTTTTTTCTTCAGTTTTTAGGGGTTTTGAGGGTTTTAAGATTGTTTTTATGTTTTTAGGGTTTTAATGGGTTTGCTAAGTTACTAGTTGTTTTAATATTTTTATGGGGTTTTAAATTTTTTTGTGGTTCTATTGTTTTTAGGGGTTTTACAATATTTTATAGATTTTTGGGATTTTATAGATTTTTAGGTTTTTAGGGGTTTTAGGTGTTTTTATGTTTTTAGTGTATTCTGATGGTTTTTATAGGGTTATAGTAACTTTTTATTTTTTTTATGGATTTTTAGGATTTTTTTTTATTTTTATGCTTCATAAGGTTTTAATGATTTTGAAGGTATTTTTGATTTTTACTCTTTTATTATTTTTTTGTTATTATGGGAGTTAACTATTTTAAGGTTTTTAAGTTTTCCATAGGTCTTTTATGAGTTATTAGAATTTTTAATATTTTTTCGGATTTTTATGGATTTTATAGTATTTTTATGGATTTTAGGGGTTTTTTGGATTTTGAAGCTTTTTAGGGTTGTTATGTTTTTTTTAGTTTTTTGGTTTTTTTTCTTTTTACGGTTTTTATGTGTTTTTATAGTTTGTTTACATTTTTAGGGGTTTAAATATTTTTTTAGAGTATTTAGTGTTTTTTTAGGGGTTTTAGTGGTTTTTATGGTTTTTAGGGGGTTTGGGTTTTTATGGGTTTTAGTGTTTTTTCATGTTTTTAGTGTTTTTAGGGTTGTATGGGTTTTTAATGTTTTTATGTTTTAAATTTTTTCTTAGGTGACTTCAAGGTTTTTATTTCTTAGTTATTTTTATGGATTATTTTTTTGATTTTTTGGGTTTTTTGGTTTTTTGGGATTTTGAGGGTGTTTATGGTCTTTAGGATTTCGTTGTATTTTTTGTTTTTTAGGGGGTTTTTGAATTATTTATGGTTGTAAATTATTTTTAGAGTTTTTTATATTTTATTGGGAGTAAAGGGTTTTTAGTGTTTTTAGTGGTTTTTAGTTGTTTATGGTTTTTTGTATTTTTTTTTGGGGTTTTTAGGGGTTTTAGAGTTTTTAGGGTTTTTAGAATTTTCGGTGTTTTAAGTGGTTTTATATATTTTTTGGGTTTCAATTTTTTCTTTAGATATTTTAAGGTTTTTATAATTTTTTATGTTTTCAGGTATTTTTAGGTGTTTTTTAGGTTTTTAGGTTTTTTATATTTTTAGGAAATTTAATGGTTTTTTGGGTTTTTTGGGGGGTCTTAAAATTTTTGGGTTATTTAGGGGTTTTAGGAATTCTTATGTTTTATGGTTTTATTTTGGGTTTCTAGGGTTTTTAGTGGTTTTAAAAATTTTATGGATTCTTAGGGATTTTATAATTTTTATATTTTTTGGGTTTTTAGAGATTTTAAAGGAGTTTTATGGTTCTTTTGGGTTTGTTGGGATTTGGGATTTTTTTGGGTTTTTATGGTTTTTTTAATTTTTTATAGTTTAGTTGGTTTTTACAGTTTTTAAAATTTTTAAGGGTTTTAAGGATTCATAGAGTTTTAGTGGTTTTTTTGTTTTTTTTTTGTTTTTATGATTTTAAGAGTTTTTTTCTGGGTTTTTATGGATTTTAGGGACTTTTTAATATTTTAGTGTTTTTTAGGTTTTTTGGGGTTTTAAGTCTTTTAGGATTTTATGGTTTTCTAAATGGTTCTAATGGTTTTTATATTTTTTTATGTTATTGGATATTTTTAGGTATTTTTACGATTTTTATGGGTTTTATGGTTTTAGTAATTTTGAGGGTTTTAGGTTTTTTATGGGTTTAATGGTGTTTAGGGTTTTTAGTATTTTTTAGGTTTTTAGGGTTTTTAAGTGTTTCTAGGATTTCATGGAATTTTGAAGGTTTTTTCAGGTTTTTAGGGGTTTTTAAATTTCTATGGATTTTTAGGCCTTCTTTAATATTTTTATTGTTTTTAAGAATTTTAGGCATTTTGGGGGGTTTTAGGGTTTTTAGGGTTTTTTAGGATTTTAGGGTTGTAGGGTCCTGAAAAAAAATCCGCAAAGGAGAATGATGATCCCCTTTAACTCAAGGGAGATTCTGCCCAATTTCCCCTCAAAAGGATTAGGCAAATGTGGACAATACTCAAGGATGGTGAAGGAGGAACCAGTCTGCAGACCGGTCTAATGTTAACGACGAACGGCCGGTTCCTTGAAGCGTCCCTCCTCCGTGGACCGTCGTTGTTCGCGAGATGGAGGCGGAGATCCTCCGCGATCGCGAGGCAGGACAAGCGCCAACCCGGTTCACCATTCCGGACTGCCCTAGACGTGAGCTGCGTCAGCCGGCCCGAACCGCCTTCGTTGTCATTCACGAAATGGGTGCGGAACCCTCCGCGGCCGCGAAGCACTCCCCGAGTTTGGTTCGCAGAGGAGTGTTTAATACCCCGCAAATTGCGGATTGACCAAGTCATCTGTGAACCGGGTTTTCGGTCATGGGCCTCCGCAAAAGGTGTCGCATGACCATAGATACATCCTTTTCCCCGCTCTATAAAAGTAGATTGAAGAAGAAAGAAAAAGGAGAATGGAGTGGAGATCGGTCAGATTCGGGTGGAAGGATTTTGAAGGAAGGCTTAGGATTTCAGAAGTTCGAGTTCGCGAACCAGAGTAGGTATGAACCTGGGAACGAACTAATAAGAAACCAAAAAAACGCATAATAACTTGGTGAACCGCGAACTTAAAATAACAAAGAAGAGAAAACCGTGAACCAGGGTCCCTCTGCGGGTGTACTCCCCAAGGACCAGGGAGCTTATGCCACTTTTCCGATCTGCCGCACCGTGTAGCACCCTCCTACGCGAACGAAGCCCCGACGGACGAGCCTCCGGCCGGCGCTACCCTTGGCCGTCGCTGCCTGCATGGAACCCTCCACGGACCACCCTGGTTTGCGGACGGCCTCTCCAGCCGCGTAGCACTTTCCTACGCGAAGGGCACCACCACCCATACCCCTATGTGGCCTGCCAAAACCTTCAGAGTTCATATTCCCCGAGCCAAATAAAATCCTTCCAATTTCAATCCATCCTAATCCTTTGCAACCTCCTCATTGGCCTACTCATTAGCCCCGAGCCGAGGCCTCCACCAGAGCCACCAGATCCGTGTGGTGTAACCCTCATGCGCATTAGCGCACCGTTTTGAGTTCACATACCCTCGGTAAACATGGGCAAAGGGGTTTCCCCGACCCTTGGGCGGATTCCCGAAGCATGCCTGGGTTCACATTCCCACGGTAATGCGGGATCTGAGCCTAAGAGCCCCATTTTTGCCTCTACTTCCAAGGATGGGGGACTGCACGCTTCGGCGATCAGGCACTTCTCCCCTCCCCAGAGAGGGAGAATCATACCCATCTGAAGGCTGCCGTCCCCATGCACCTCGGTACTTCCCCGGGTACTTTCCCAGGGAATAAGGGAGGTTACATGCACATTAGCACCCCTTTCCCTCTTCCGCTACGCTTTGTCTCCATGGGCGTCCATCCCGGAGTAAGCCTCGACTTTATGGGCCTCCCTCATGTGTAATCCCCACTCCACTTGTCATGGGTGCACCTTTCGCGACGTGATCCTCTGGTCCCTACTGCCTCTTGTTTCTCACACCGAGCATGACTCACATTGGCATAGATTAAGCATCGACCATGACATCCTCTTATGGGCCTCCTCAGAGAGTAATCCCCAATCCATCACCTTGGGCCTCCTCAAAGTGTAAGCCCCAATCCATTACTCTAGGGCTGCCTCAGATCGTAAGTCCCAAGACAATGCAAACTATGAGGACTTTGATTCTCTACAAGAGGGATACATAGGAAGCCTCCATGAGGTTCAAGCCCGATCACCAACGAACCCCCGGGTCCACCTTCACATCGGTTCTCCGATGTTCCCCTTTCAAACTACATGGACTTTGATCCCTGTCCCCTAGGCAGGGTACGTAGAAAGCCTCCATGAGGTTCAATCCCAACAACCAGTCAATCCAACTATCTTCAAAATGGTTCACCGCGCCAATCCCAGCACCTCCTCAATGAGTCCTGACTCCTCAGGGTCATTAATCCAACAAGGGATGGTAAAACTTAGGCATAAATTATTCTGAACCCCTGCGTTCAGCTGACCATTGCCAACCAAGAGAAATCTGTGGATACTATACTTGGGTATAAACCAAAGATTTGAGAACATATGAATATGTCTTAAATCTATAAGAGAGTCCGGGAACATGCAATAATTACCCCTAAAAGGGTGCGATGAGCCCGACTTCCCATCCACTCGACCAATGTGAGTTCTTAAGCGTCGCTGGTCATACCATCCAAAAAACGCCTGCCTTTGGAAAGCAGGTCCACGCATCATCAGATACGGAACCGTTGGGCATTTCGAGACCAACCCAAAAAAAAATGGTGAACCCAAAGTGAATATTTAACCAAGCATGATAGATTTAACTTAATCCCATCATGTGCCCCCTTTTACTCACAAGGAGGGCCAAGCAAGGTCATTAATTACGCATGGGATCATGAGATGCTACTTTGACGGGTTTGCTGCTTGTATTTGCTAAAATGTTCTGCAGGTAGTACCTTAAGAACTCCCTTCGATCCAATGGTGTCCCAAAGGAACTCACAAGTGTGTGCTTCCAACTGCGCAATGACAGGACTTCCTCACTTATAGAGGACCCCATCACCCAACCAGCTTCTTCCACGCTGGGTCTCGGATGCGCTGATCTGAGAGTACCACGTGAACGGTACTCTCCCAACGGTGGAGGCGGCCATGCATGCCCTCCAATCCGCCAGAACTCGTCGGTCGCTTGCCCAGTAGTGGCCGCAAAGGCAGATCCAGATAGCCCTTGTTGTTGTCTCCAACTATTTCTGGAGTCTATCCCCAGAATGGGATAATGCGTACCTCTCTTATCTTATGGAGGCGGATTAGCTCGACGTTGAGGACTTCATCCCCATCGAACGGGGGTTCCGCTCCAAGGCCCCCACCAGAAGACATCATCACATTCACGCCGTGATTCCACATCCTCGCGCCGATGAGGATGTCTCCATGAGGATTCAGGCCCACGCTCCCCGAGCTCCGGCCCCTCAGACCGCTCGACGAGGGCGGAAGACGTACAATCAGGGACCGGTCATCACCTTGGTCCCTGAGGAGGAGCTCCACTGCCCAGCCACAGAGATGTACCACGAACAGGCACCTACACCTGTTCGCTCCTCCCGAGCCCGCCATCCAGACATGGCGGAATCATACAAGCCAGCGTGCATCCCCACCGAGATCCATCAAGCCCGTCTCTCACACAGGACGACACTTACCAGTCAGGTACCTCTCCCTGCCTAGGGTCGTGAAGCCCACAACCCTGACGTGGTGGCGACCCGGCGCCTGTAGGACTATCTTCAAGTAGTTGCTTCTGACACCCGCCATCCTGATATGGTGGCGATCAACAAATCCCACCACCCAGATGTGGCGGAAAATCATAGGCGGGCGCATCTCCCCGCCCACAAAGGCCACCGACTCGATATGGTGGGAAACCAATATATGTAGGGGCATCTCCCTACAGATGCAAGTAAAGTCTGCCATCCCGATGTGGTGGCCAAAAGAGAGATAAACCGATGTGTACCAGTACAGGGGCATATTCTTTCACCTGCCCCGACATAGGAGAATTGACAGTACCCACTGACCACCGGAGGACTGGAGCAGGATATTCCTACTCCGATACTGGAATGGTCCTTCATACCCATTCTATCCAAATATGTCTCTCTTCATATGATGTCAATGATGGAGGATCAGGTATCGATCCCAGATCATCTCTTGCAGACTTTCCAGAATGTAATGGCATCAGCAGCAATAGTAAGGACTCGGGCCCGTGAGCCCATCTCCTTAATTGAGATGACTCATATGAGAGATGAGATAGCGGCCTCAGAGTAGATCTTCAACCCTTCTTCTGCCCAGGAGGGTCACCGGCCATATTTCGCGACGCAAGGGCAACCGGATCGAGCAGCTTCACTCGTTCCAACTGGGGGACACCCATCCATCACGATGGATGCTCAAAAGAAGGCATATATCCCTGCTAAAATTCAATATGTTCGTCGGCGTATCTTGGAAGCATCATGGGACCCAATTATACAAGGACCCAAAGGTGAAGGTCGTTGTCAACAGTAGACGGGCCCCGCTGCCCGCAAAAGAGCGCCCCAAACGCACCAAAGGTAGCCAGAAAATAAAGAGGGCGTTCATGACTCCAGTCTTCTAGAAGCTGGGGTTACCAACGCCTCTAAGCATACATCAAAGGCTCAGAACCCTTCCCATCCATTACCATATTATGGGAGTGGCAGTATGAGTTGCGAAGGTCCTACCCAAAATGTTGCTTCCAGCAGCTCTGAAGGTCCTCCCCAGAGCACCCATGGGGGGCTCCCCCACATGCATATAATGATCGATCACGAGAGATCCTCTTTTGATGCGAGTCACTGAAACCCTCTACGTGGCCAGAAGATTGAGCAGCAAGAAGGTTCTCCACTTGCTGCGGTCCACCCTGAAGGTCCACCCTGGGGTATACGCTGCAAACACTCTCCATGCAGTGGGACCACAGATTATGATAGTAGTCCTCGCTATCATAGTTTCAACTGCGGAGGCCCTCCCTGCAATGACGCCTCATCACAAAAAGAAGGTACTCCCCTTGTCGTAGCCTACACTGAAGGTCCTCCCCAGGGGTTATGCTGCAACAAAACTCCACGCAGCCAGGCATAAGATCACGGTGGTAGTCTTCTCCACCCTGATAACGAAGGTCGTCCCCGTAGAGACGTCAAGCAATGAGAAGTCCCTCCCCTAGTTTTGGTACATTTTGGAGGCCCTCCCCAGGATGTATCCCATAGATATTCTCCCTACGGCAGCAGTAATGGTAGTCCTCGCCATTGCCGCAGCTGTGATGGTTGTTGTCGCTACCACATCCGCCATTGTGAAGGTCCTCCTCGCATTGGCCCCAAGAAACAAGAAGGTCCTCCCCTTGTCGCAGTGTGTCCTAAAGGTCCTCCCCAGGATGCACATCAAACGTTAAGCCATGGTGGCCATCCTCACCATGATGGCAGTTGTTGAGAAGGTCCTCCCTGTAACGACGCTACGCAGCCAGAAGGTCCTCCCCTTGCTGCGACATGCCTTGGAGGTCCTCCCCAGGGTGTGCACTGCAAAAGTCCTCTATGCAGTGAAGCATCAAGCAGTAATGGTAGTCCTCTCCATTGCAGAGGTTCTCCCCATGATGACATATCATATTGACAGGAAGGTCCTCCTCTTACCGAATCAAGACAAGAAAAGCCCTCGTATGTTGAGGCACTCAGAAGGATGGTATAAAGCATGTCAGATTCCCAGTTATTCGCTGACAACATCCTTCTGCAATCAGGAGATGGTCCAGGGTCACATTCATCCTTTGAACCACCCCGGAATCACCCACATAATGATTCCACACCTACCGGTCCCACTGCCTCCGACCACATTGGCAGCGAGCATCTCTGTTGGGCCGACCAGGTAGAGGAGTCACTAGTGGAGGAGTATGTCGATATGTTGCACCTGAGGAAATGACTGGCCAGGGATGATATACCAGTTATGTTTTGGCCTACGGGCACCCCTCAGTTCGACATACCTAGAGAGTTGTCGGAATAATGAGTGCACAACATCTGCCATAATATATGGACAACCCTCCACTGACTAAAATCAAGATTACTACCCTACGATGGGTATGTAGACCATGTCAAGACAATAGGGGACCTCTTGTGTCACATCGACCCAAAAGATCTTCCTTCAGCACGAAAACAGCGACCCGAGAGGCGTAAAGGAAACATGGATATAGCCTGCCTCCGTGCGCTGCACCAACTGCGCCGCCTGATCGGTGATGCTCTGATGGGAGTCCATATCAGGGGACGGGGAGAACATGGAGCTCTGCATTTCACTTCGCCCCCCGCCCAGAAGTACCAGTTCGGCGTGGTATCTTGCAACATCATCACGTCAAGACGGAAATCGAGTGGTCTGTCTATTCAGGAAAGGCAACACACCCAGCATAGTCAGGCCTTGAGTAAGTCCCAGAAGCGTTAGGCCCGACAGGAACAAGCCATTCAAGAACTCTTGAATCAGGCCATTGAGATCATACAACAGGCCTCTCTCCTAAAAGAGGCCAATCGGCTATCTTTTCCTGCCTCTCCAGAAGGGATTGATTCACAGAAGAACTCAGCACCAAACCCAGTTCACCCCCGAATTGGGGCACACAAGATCAGGCAGGTAGCGATAGCCGCAACCACTGCTGTAATCTAGGGTCAACCCCATCCTATAGGGCTGGGGGAATTTTTAACAACAAATTCCCCTGTAAGACCAATAAAACCGGGAAGAGACTTGATGTCCAAGGAACAGAGCCAACCCCAGCCCTCAGGGATGGGGGAATTATTACCCCCTCAACAACAACATCGCCCACGAGAGTTAGTATTCTCTCATCTAGGGAGGACAATCAGAAGAGGAGGTTACCATCCTATCCTGTCATTTAAATCATCATCCCCTCCGAGAGGAAGGTGCACCATAAGGTCAAACCAAATAACCCTCTGCATCACCCTTTGTCAAGAAGTCTGAAGGCAATACCAGGTCATGAAAGGGAAGGCCAACAGAAGACACGGGAAATCCTCTTCCCATTTGGAAGATGACATCTTCTCCGCCCCACGATATGAATCTATCAATGTGATAGAGGTTAACCCCATGGGTGACACCAGAGATACTAAAAATCATGAGGGATCATAAGATGATAGTTTCGGTCAGGCTGTGACTCACAATGAACCACCAGGTGTGCACACCTGAAACCAGAGGGCCGCCCTAAATATGGTCATCCTTCCAGTCAACCCTCCTCCTCCAACCCTGCGAGCTTCCAATAAGGATAATAACAAAGGATGGTTACCCTTAACTAGCCTCCTTCTCTCGACAAAGATGATCCACTCACGCTCGAAGAGAGATTCGCTCGACAAGAAAAGGAGATGAAAGAATTTAGGTGGCTTAAAACCGAGATACTCTAGAGGAATCGCCTTATTGAAAGTGAGTCCCAGGAGGAGCCACATCATGCACTCCCAACAAGTGCACCTCAAAGACTAAGGTTTTGCCCGGCAAAAGAAACATGGTTCGGGCTCCCGTCCAATGAGGTGCCCGGCCCGTCCAACTACCTAAACGTAGATTCTGATGAATACCAAGACTTCTTTCTACTCAGGAAGCAACCGGAGCGAGTACGCCTGAAGCCTCCGAAGGTGCCACAAACGGCACACGCACCCCAGGTGTCAGCCAATCCAGATCCTCAGGCAATGCCTCGGGCTATGCCTGCCCAGGACCGGGCCCAACAAGATGTAAACTAGGGTCTCACCAACACCATCGAGGCACTAATAGCTCGATTGGAATTGATGGAAGGTCAACATGCTCTGATACAGCCAGAGCGGAAACCCTACCTGAATTGGGTGAGCAACACACCGCCTCCACCCAATTTTGGGAGCCCTGTATTCCCTATCTTCAATGGATCGGGTGATCTGGAATAGCATCTGATGCACTACGAATCCTATTGTGACCCTATGATGGGAACTCTGGAGCAACAAGAAGCAGTAAAAGTCAGATGCTTCATATGGACCTTTCAAGGATCTGCCTTCGTCTGGTATATGAGTCTACCAGCCTAGTCAATAAAAGCTGGGAAGACCTTCGGCAGTAGTTCCTATTCCACTTCAGCTAAACGTTGCCTAAAACAATGGTCAGTGATCTCATGAACTGCAAGAAGAGGGAGAACAAGAGGGCCTCAGATTTCATCACCAGATGGAAAGGTCTGACCTATTCCCTGAACAGGCCGATGCTTCAAGATGAGATGCTATCCATATGCATCGATAATCTTTGAGATGAGCTGCGAACACCGTTCATACCAGTGGAGTGCACCACTGGATTATGCCATCTCTCGGCCATTGCCCAGATAATTGAGGACTCCATGTAGTGGACTAATTCGAAGTCCTAAATAGCCTTACATGCTCCTACTAAAAGAGCCCCTAGAGCTGAAGCATCCGCTGTCACACTCAAGCCGGCCCCTGTGCCCGCTCCACCACTCAGGCCTCCACCAAATCATCAAGGGCCTCCTGCATATCAGCGGCCGCCTCTGCCTAAATGGGACGATCAGCGAGGACCGAAGCGGAACCAGTTTTAGGAACGAAGACAAAAAGTATAATCGTTCCGAGACGATCAAGTCTGCGGCTACTTCATTGCCACAATGAACTACAACTTGCTCCGCCTTCCGGAGATGAGGAAACCTGAAGAGGTCAGCCGTGATGACAGGCCAGATTAATGCCCCTACCATCGAATGATGGCGCACAGTATCTGAGAATGCTTCGTCTTCAAAGACCTCCTGCAGAGGATGGTAGACTCTGGATAGGTCGAGCTGGGACCACCCCCAGCACATGTGGCATGTATCTCTACCACTGACTCCAACAAAGAGGAGGGGTGGCAGAAAGTCACCAGCAAAAAGGGGCCAAAATTTGACAACTGGATGACTCAGAAGACTATCAACCGAGCCTAGGGCATACTCTGAGATCAACTACAGCAGCCGGTGTTGCCACCAATAGCCCCTAAAGCCACAGAACTGACAGTATCGACCTCACAACCCTACACGAGCTGGTCATCCATGCATAATCGAAGGAGGAAAGAATAACAAGAGGAGCAGTCTGCGACGGGGCCAAAGTTAGTCCTGACCCTAGCAGATTATATGCCCTCGAATTTGGCGCCACGGGCACCGACCCACCAAACGACACCATTAGGGACAACCGGCCAGGTTGACCTGTCAGAGGATGAAGATTCAATATTTGGTTCTATTAATTTCATCCATCTTATGGAATCATTCCCTGATGAAGGGTATGGTTACAAACCTAAGTTCCCTACACGAGGAGCCGGGAGGAGGAATCATAGAGGTAGGGGATACCAGGGGAGGTGGAGCTACGGCCAAAACCAACCCTATAGTTGGACCCTGACCCAAAACGTTAGTATTGCGGAAACCCATGGGAGAGTCCTTCAACGGACTCAGCAGGAGAAAGAATACCCCTCCACCTCCCCAAGCAGCCGCTCTGGCCCTGTTGTTCTACAATACCCACAAGAGGAGGAACAAGTGTATCACCGCCTAGTGTGCACAAACAGACCGGCCAGGCCAAGTCCTCAAAATGAGGGAATGCCATCGATATCCGACCCTACGGCCGGTCCCTCCTCCTCAAATGCTCCTTCCCCTAAATCACCCGCTAAGACTCTCCCGCCAAGGGAGAAGTGTCGGCCGCTGGAGAAGAAATACAATATCCTTAAGCAGATGATATTGGTACCAGCCAAGCTGTCAATCCTCAATTCCCTAAGTCTTCCAGTAGACCTTAGGGAGGCGCTTATAGATGCTTTGATCAACCCCCAGGAGTTTCAAGCTGAGGTAGCTACCACCGAAATTTACCGGACAGAGACTGACCCGGATAAATGCAATGCGGTGATTTCCTTCACCGATCAGGATGAAGATGCCATCATGCAAGGACACATCAAACCACTATATGTGTCTGAAACACTAAATTGTATTGATATCTGAAAAGTATTTATAGACAATGGCTCTGGAGTTAACATCATTCCCCTACAGACACTCTGTAAGTTGGGATATAGTGAGGACGACCTAATTCCCTTGGTTACAACTTTGTTGGGTTACGACAAGAGTGAGAAGAAACCAATGGGAAAAATTATGATAAAGACCCATTTTGGTGACCTGGTAGCCTACACAGAATTCCTGGTTGTCCGGAATAGCACATCATTCAATGCACTGATGGGAAGGTCGTGGCTCCATAAGCACATGGTCGTTCATTCATCCTACCCCCAGTATATCAAGTATTGCGTCAATGGACAAAGTGGAACATTGCACGCCGACAAGGCCCCTTTCGAGCTCTCCAAGTCACATTACATTGACGTCGGGTTCTATGAGCAAAAGAAAAATAAGCCTTTGGTCGATGGTGTCGACTGGATCCCCGCTCCAAATGGCCTGGAAATGGTTCCTGATGACCCCCTCAGGAAGCTTGGAAGAGATTATGTCCTGCCCATCAACCATGTTGAGAGTAGGAGTTCAAGTACGGACACACACTCGGATGTCCTCATGACTTCAGTCACAATGGCCGAGCACGAAAATGCGGGAACGTCCGCCAACCCTCGATCTGGGGATGAATACTCAAGTAAGGACGCCCACGACACCTCGCCTCCGGACTCCCAAGAGCCCATGTCAGGAGCTCTCTCCTCGTCGAATCAAGAAGATGAGGACTTGGGAGAAGAAGAGGGGGAAGATCTCAGGGATGCACCTCCTACATTTGAGGAGGGTTTCTCCTCCACGGTGGACGAGCTCAGGGAAATAAACCTGGGTACCAAGGAAGATCCGAGGCCTAGTCTCATTAGTGAATCCATGTCCCCAGAGGAGCACGATTTATATACCTCTTTCTTGAGGCAACATTGGGATATTTTTTCATGGAATTACTCAGAAATTCTGGGACTCGATCCCGAAGTGGTGACGCATCACCTGGGTCTTACAGAAGACCACCGGGGCTATAAACAGGCCGCCAGAAGGATGCACCCCTCACATGCTGCCAAAATAGAGGCTGAAGTCGATAAGCTCATTAAAGCAGGCTTCATTCATGAGGTCCAGTCCCCCATTTAGTTGGCCAACATTGTCCCTATCAAGAAAAAGAACGGACAAATCTGCAACTACATTTACATCAGAGATCTCAATCGACATTGTTCGAAAGATGATTTCCCGGTCTCGATCACCGAATTATTAATCGATGCGACGACTGGGTACGAGGTTCTATCCTTCATGTACGGCTATTCTGGATATAATAAAATCAGGATGGCCTGAGAAGAAGAAGAATCCACTGCCTTCAGGACCCCTCAAGGGGTATTCTATTACAGGGTCATTCCCTTTGGTCTCAAGAACGCTGGCGCCACATATCAGTGTGCCATGCATCGGATCTTTAAACTATTCCTAGGGAAATTCATTGAATGTTACATAGATGACCTGGTGGTCAAGTCCAGATAGAACTCGGATCACCAATCAGACCTTGAGACCGTCTACAACAAACTCTAACAGCATAGCTTGAAGATGAACCCCTTTAAATGCGCCTTTGGGGTTACCTCAAGGAAATTCCTTGGCTTCATCGTACGCCATCGTGGTATCAAAGTCGACTCTGAGAAGGAAAAGGGTATCCTTGGATTAACACCTCCCCAAAATCTCACCGAGTTGAGGGGATTCCAAGGACACCTAGCTTATATTAGGCAGTTCATAGCTAACCTGGCAGGCAAATGTTTTCCCTTCACCAGGTTAATGAAGAAGGGGGTCACATACCAATGGACGGATGACTGCCAAGAGGTGTTTGACAACTTGAAGAAGTACCTATTAAGCCCACTGGTGCTCATACCCACGGTTTAAATCAGACCTCTCATCTTGTATGTGACAGCCTTAGAGTGATTACTGGGATCCTTCCTCGCACAAAAGAATGACACGGGCAGTTAAAACAGTCTCTATTACCTCAGCCGAACAATGATTGATGTTGAGAATCGATTCTCAAACCTTGAGAAGAGCTGTTTAGACTCGGTCTTCGTGGTTAAAAGGTTGCAACATTATATGCAGCATCATGAAGTCCATTTGATCTCGTGAAGTAACCCACTCAAGTACATCCTCAGCCGCCCGATGCTACCCGGACGCCTATCCTGATGGACGGTCATCCTGCAACAGTTTTACATTCAGTTTGTGCCTCAGAAAGTCATCAAGGGTTAGGCTACATTCTGGCAGAGCACCCTTTGACAGGGACCAATGCATCGGACACCGAGCTACCTGATGAAGACATCTTCTCGGTTTGAGAGGAGTTCCTAGAATTGGAAATGTACTTCGACGGCACATCCCAAAGCCCAACTGGGAAGAGGATGGAGGATCCTAGATTCAAAAAAGTGGGTTTGGGAATAATACTCGTGTCCCCAGAAAAGGCAGTCTTTCCATATTCCTTCCTCCTATCATAAGGATGTACGAACAATGAAGTAGAATATCAAGCTCTCATTGCAGGCCTGGAACTCACACTCTAGGCACAAGTACAGCACCTTAAGGTAAAATGTGACTCGGAACTGGTCATCAAACAATTCAATGGTGACTATGCTATTAAAAAGGAGGAGTCGATCCCCTGTTTGACCATGTCTGAGGGTTAATGGTGTAATTATCCACATAACCAACGTTGACCTATATTCCCCGGTCTCAGAACGCTCAGGCTGATGCATTAGCCAATGCGGCCACAGCCCTAGCTGACCCAGGCAGGGATGAAACGGTTATTAGTATTGATCACCGTCGAATGGTATTACCATTTGTTCAGACCAAGATAGAATAAATCCACAAAGTCAGTCATGTCCCCGAGCCATATGCTCCTTCCACCGGCTGAATGACCCCCATTGCAAACTACCTTCAATGGGGAGAACTTCCATCAGACAGGGCTGAATGAGAGAAAATATGGAGAAGGGAAATCAACTTTGACCTATATGGCGGCGCGGTTCAGCAAGAGGTCCTCTACAAATGAGGCCTCGATGGAGTGATCCTCAGATGCATTGATGGAAAAGAAACCGCTGCCGTAATGAATGAATTACATGTCGGAGCGTGTGGAGCACATCAACCGGGGACCAAGCTTTCCCATCAGGTTCGAAGGCTTGGGTACTACTTGCCCACAGTGGCACGAGACTACGAGCGTTTTACTGCAAAATTCCACTCATGACAGATTCATACCAACTTCATACACAAACCCCCGGAGTTACTTCATCAATACAAGTACTCCTGGCCATTTTCTGTCTGGGGGATGGACGTAATGGGACCATATCCTCCCGCCACATCCAAACAGCTGAAGTATATCCTCACAGAAACTGACTTCTTTTCCAAATGGGCAGAATCCATACCCCTCAAGGAAGTCGGGTCAAGAAATATTGTCAGCTTTGTGAAGACCAATATCTTCACCAGATTTAGTGTCCCTCATACCATACTGACGGACAACGCCACTAACTTCTGCTCTGCTGAATTGGAGAAACTATACGACGAGTATGGTATCAAGGCTAACCACTCATCCCGCTACCATGAAGTGGCCAATGGAAAGATAGAGGCTTTCAACAAGACCATGTCCAACATTCTCTAGAAAATGGTGGACAAAGACAAGAATTCAGGGTCGGATAAACTCCTCCATGCATTGTGGGATTATCGAACCACAATCTGCACCGCTACTCGGGATACCCCGTACTCATTGGTGTATGACACAGAGGCGGTCCTACCTATTGAACTCTAACTTCCCTCGCTTTGTGTTTCCATCTGTGATCAATTATCTGATGATGAGCAGTCAGAAAATAGGCTAGGTGAATTGGAACAACTAGATGAGAAGTGGTTTCACACTTTGAACCATCTAGAGGTATACCAGAACCGGATCGCACGAGCCTTCAACAAGAAGGTTCGTCTTCGGTCCTTCTTGGAAGGAGAATTTGTGTTGGTCCTCCGGACCCCAATGATACCTGGTAAGAAGCCTCCAAAGATAGAGCCCAAATGGGAGGGACCATACGTTGTACACAAGGTCTACTCTAATGGAGCATATACCCTGATCTGCATGAACGGGAAAGTCACCATGGCTCCTACCAATGCGATATTCCTAAAGAATTATTTCGCATAGAAACCGAAAGTGGAGAACATCCTCACCGCATGACGTTAAACTGCATGGAGTACGTACTCACTGCATGACGTTAAACTGTATGGAGTTCGTCCTTACCGCATGACGTTAAACTACACGGAATCTAATATTGCCCCTCTTCCTAACCACATGACGTTAAACTGTATGGCTTATGTCCTCACCATATGATGTTAAACTGCATGGATTACGTCCTCACCGCATAACGTTAAACTGTATGGCTTACATCCTCACCGCATGATGCTAAACTACATGGATTATGTCCTCACCACATGACATTAAACTTCATGGAGTTCGTCCTTACCGCACGACATTAAACTGCACAGAATCTAATAATACCCCTCGTCCTAACCACATGATGTTAAACTGTATAGATTTCATCCTTACCCCATGACGTTAAGCTGCACGGATCATAAAAGTTAAAAATTCTTTATGCCCCTGTGTATAGACCAGACCTGCATAGGGTGCATTCCTCGTCCTCACAGCATAATGTTAAACTGCACGGATTTCAGAGAACTACGTACGACTTGATTCCTGCCCTTGCAGGATACGTAGTGACATCGGGATCCCCTATCCTGGCCCAGCCACTCCCAAATAAAAGTTAAGAATGCTCCCTCCCCCCTTGTATGGACCAGACCTACACGAGGTGTATTCCTCATCCTCACCGCATGACGTTAAACTGCACGGATTTCAGAGAACTACGTACGACTTGATTCCTGCCCTCGCAGGATACGTAGTGACGCTAGGATCCCCTATCCTGGCCCAACCACTCCCAAATAAAAGTTAAAAATGCCTTGTTCCCCTCGTGTACGGACCAGACCTGCACGAGGTGTATCCCTCATCCTCACCGCACGACGTTAAACTGCACAGACAAGAAGTTTTAACAATTCCCCTCTCCCCCTGTGTATGAACCAGACCTGCACGGGGTGTACTGCTTTCAGAGAACTACGTATGGCTTGATTCCTGACCTTGCAGGATACGTAGTGATGCCAAGGTTCCCCCTCCTGGCCCAGCCACCTCCAAATGAAATAAAATAAAAGTTAGAAAATGTCCTCTTCCCCCGTGTATGGACCAGCCCTGCACAGGGTGTACTTATTCTAGAGAACTACGTGCGGATTGATTCTTGCCCTCACAGGATACGTAGTGATGCCAGGGTTCCCCGTCCGAGCCCATCCCCTGAATAAAAGATAAAAATTCCCTTTCCCCCCGTGTACGGACCAGACCGGCACGGGGTGTACTCTTCATCCTTACCGCACGACGTAAAACTGCATGGATAGTAAGATTAAAAAATGCTCCCTTTTCCCCGTGTATGGGCTAGACCTGCACGAGGTGTATTTTTTTATCCTTGCCACATGACGTTAAACTGCATAGACAATAATGTTAAAAATGCCCCCTTCCCCTATGTATGGACCAGACCTGCATGGGGTGTATACCTCGTCCTTACCGCATGATGTTAAACTGCATGGACTTTGTCCTTACTGCATGATGTCAAACTACACAGACTTCATCCTCACCGCATGACATTAAACTACACAGATTTCGTCGCGACCCACCCAAGACACATGACAATATGAGATAAAGATACTCCTTGCACATTTGGATGCATACTCTCCATACATCAGACTCCATGACCCGGATAATTATGGATCATCATAACCACTCATGGCCAACGGAAGTGGAAAGTCATCGACCCGTGGACACCTTTTCATTACTATGCATACCATGCCCTCAGCGGCTCTGCAAATTGATAGCCCCTGGCCCATCTACCAAACGCAAGATTTCCTTGGGCAACACTCTTCCTAGCTCCGTACGCCTACTGGCCTTAGAGCCCCCGTATCACATCTCCCGATCCAAAAATATATGGAGCAGTGGTTTACAAGTTCATTCCCCTTTTCACATCCAAATGTTGCCAGGGTACCCCTACCCGGTTAGCCTATGTGTCCGTCGGTGGTTCACATAGCGACCTATGTCAATGAACATCAAGCCGGGACTAGGCTACTTTGACTCAATGGACAATTGTAGTGAATATATTTCTTTTATACTCGGAAACCATTATACCCACATGTCGAACTCTGCACTGTGAGCAATCGCGGATTCTCGTAATCATTCATGGCCATCAGAAGTGGAATGTTATCGACCCGGGGACACCATTGTACGACTATGCATACCATGACCTCAGCGGCTCTGCATATGATAGCCCCTAGATCATCCATCAAAGGCAAGATTTCCTTGGGAGATACTCTTCCTAGCTCCGTACGCTTACCAGCCTCAGAGCCCCCACACCACACCTCCTGATCCGGGAAAACTCAAAGTTGCAGTTTACAACCTTCATCCCCCACCTTGTTCCAAGTATATCAGAACATGTTGACCCAGTTATCCTTCGAGTAACTGCAGTAATAGTCACCCAATAGTCCGAACTCTATGACCGCTAAACTAGGATTACCTCTTCCTTACTGCACGACGTTAAATTGCATGGAGTAAAGGTACACCCCTGCGCGCAAAATAAATCAGCACAGGGAGCTCTCTAAGCTTTAACAACAACCATGGATGAGTATGCCCAACATGTTTAGACATTTCCTTCCCCGATGATGGACTTCATAGCCCAGATAATTGTGGATCTTCATAACCATTCATGGACATTGGAAGTGGAAATCCATCGACCCGGAGACACCTTTGCATGACTATGCATACCATGCCCTTAGCGGCTCCGCATATTGATAGCCCCTGGCTCGTCTACCAAAGGCAAGATTTCCTTGGGCGATACTCTTCCTAGCTCCGTATGCTTACCGGCCCCAGAGCCTCCATGTCATATCTCCTGATCCAGGAAGCCCCAGAACCATGATTTACACCATCAACCCCCCTCCATGTCTTGGACATGCCAGGATACTTGGCCCCAGTTACATTCTAATCAAGAGAGGTATTTTTAACTACGTCCTTGCCGCATGACGTCAAATGGAATGGAGCACATCTTGGCCACTTGGCGTAAGGCTGCAAAGACCAAGAATCAAACATCCAGGGGAATGCCTCCAACAAAAATAATTTTCACTGGTTTAATAATGCTCCTTGTCCTTACCACATGACGTTAAACTTCATGGTCAACCATCCTTGCTGAACGACATTAAACTGCACAGCATTGGAAAAGGAAAGAAAAATGCCCCCATCCTCACTGCATGGCGTTAAACTAAACAACATCCCTTAATAACGCTCTTCGTCTTTACCGCATGACGCTAAACTACACGGTCCAACCCGTCACGAGTTCAGTAAGGAACAGAGGCTTTTCTCTGTCCTTCAGTGCACAGTTCAGACCGACACAAGCCACCGTCTCACACCCACGTGAGAAGGGATTACTTCACCCATTCTCTGGAAGTTCAGTCTAGATTTTTCCCCCATATCTAGGCACCCTATCATCATAAACCATACTCTGTATTCAGAAAAAAATGGACTCTCATAAGCCACCCCTGGTGGTCCCAAATCTCAACTTCCCTGAAGTTTCTTGGCTATCGGGGGAATACAATCATTGACCTAAGGACAGCTTTGCATAACTATGCATACCATTCTCTCAGAAGCTCTGCATATTGATCGCCCCTGTCCCGTCTACCAAAGGCAATATTTCCTTAGGCAATGCTTCTCTCTGTACACCTCTTGGCCTCCGAGCCCCCATGTCTATCCCAGGATTCGGAAACCCTCTGAGTTATAGTTTACCAACCTATTTCACAACCCTTCCTGAATATGGTGGAACGTCTCTAACAATATTACCGAGGACCAGAAGAAGTCGTTCCATTCCAGATGATGTTCCAAATGCATGACTTTAAACTGCGCCAAGCCCCAATAGTCCTTTATGCTAGGTAAATGCGTAGGACAGGAACCTTGCTTCCACACTTTTGAATGATACATATGTTCTAAAAACCTTTCAAACTTCGCATACCCTTTCTGAGCCACCCCCGGTGGTTTTCATAATTCTCCAAGCCACCCATGGTGGTTTCCATAAGCCAAACTTTCATGAAGTCCTATGGCCATCAGAAATGGAAATTCATTGACTTAAGGACACCTTTGCATGACTATGCATACCATGCCCTCGGCGGCTCTACATATTGATCACCCATGGCCTGTCTACCAAAGGTAATATTTCCTTTGGCAATGGTCCTCCCACCTCTGTATGCCGGCGCGACTCCCATGCCTTGAAACTTGCCCTGTATGTCGTTCAAATTTAAACACACTCCCTCCAAATGGGTTTGAAGGGCACTGAGACATCTTTTGATCAACCAAACCACATTGGGGCCCTTTCCCCACCATATTTGGTGAAATATATTTGACCTAAAACATCAGTAATGATAGTCTTGACGGCGAGACTTTAAACCGCCCAAGAAATGAGGCACAAAGCCTGTTAGGCCGAAAACCCGAAAAGGGTGACCGAAGAAAAAGTCAGGCCATACCTGCTGGGTTCACACAAAATGAGCCCAGGAAAAATTAGGGAATTAAAAGAAAAGACAAAAAGTTTGTAGGGTTTTTATACAAAACCCTAGAAATAGTCAAACTATGCTCATTGGACCCCATGGTCTAGGAAAAAGTTAGAGTTTGTTTTCCTGAGTTATGATTAATTCTGATTCAGTGAGTTGTTATTTACACAACAATTGTTCTAGTAACAATCAAATTTTATAGCGACAAGTGATTGAAAGAGACTGTATTTCGTTCGAACAAAAAGGGAGGACGTCCACAAGCTGGGGTCTCTCCCTCACAAAAAAGGGAGAGGGGTAAGTAAAACAGAGAGTATAAGAGTGGCTCTGATAGTCGTAAAGGATCCTGACTCGCTCTCTCCACCAGATCAACGACCATGCGGCAGAGGTCATTGCAAGACTGTTCCAACACGACCTTCTCCCTGGATTCAACCTCAGCCACTAGACGAGTACGCTCCACTATTGTTTGGAGATCGTTGATCCATTTTCTGGTGGCTTCAACACGACCAGTCATAGCTAACAACTGATTCCTCAGCTTCGATGCTCGTTCTTCTCATTCAAGCAACTAGGAGGATAGGACGACCGCCTGATCTCGAGAGATTGTCTCCTATGCTATCGGCTGATGGAGCTGTATCGTGGCTTCCTCCAGGGCTTGGGTCCCGCAATGAGTGACAACAAAGTGAGCAAGTTTGCATTCACTAGTGGCAGATTCCTCAGGGGCCATGACAACTTGGCAATCAAGAGAATGGAACTTCTGATATTCAAAGCCACCCGACCCCAAACCCAGGAAGAGATGTTGAAGAGATTCGGTCTTAGTTGCCATATCAGCTAGAGGAGTTTCGGCAATGACCTCGCAAATCCGAGGCCAGGCCCACCTGCACACTGCCCGGGGGTCCTCCATGACACGAGGATCTTTGGTATCCTCACCGGATAGCACGGGAACGAAATCTGGCATTGCAACCAGTGCAGGCATGTGCTCGCTAGAAGTTGGTTCCGAAGCTAGAAGGTATGGAGCCTCTAACCCTGGTTCAGGCTTGGGGATCAAGTTGCTAAGCCCGGTATCAACTAGAAAAACATCCGGGATTGTCTCACTGGGACCTGGAACCAAAGGGTCGTCCTCATCCGCGTCCAAGAAGGATGAAACCGTCTGAACTTCGGCCACCGTAGGGCTGGGAGAGGAAAATCCCCTAAGTCGCTTGGATCGATGAGCCATCAGTCGATCCTCCCTTAGAGCTGATGAGGAAGGTGCGGTGGATGAAACAGACGCAGTACCTCCTGATTTGGGAACCTGCCAGACGACCTTCCCTAGGATCCCATCGGGATAGTGTTTTGCCCACGATTTTGCATACTCCATGGAAAGGTCGGCGGCCACCCCCACGACAGGCAGGGGAATGCTCGTGTCAGATCCCTCCCGTATTGGCATCATCCACCATTGATGAAGTATGGCCGGGTGCAGTCCTCGATCCTGAGGAGGGGGAAGAGAAACTTGGACTTTCATGCACCCAAACTAGTGAGAAAAACGATACGGGACATACAACTCGCATAGAGAAACACCGTCGATACGCGCAGACAGAAATCCATCCCGCAGAGAGATCATGTATGAACGCTTCTCTAGGCTCCCCCGATGGTTGTCAAATAAGACGCCAGAAGGGGTGGGGTAGGGAGTGAAATCAAACTGGGAGAAGTCACTCAGAAGCTCGAGGACTTCACCAGAGCTGAGGTATTTGAAGCGAACTCCAACTATATCAAGCAGGGTAGGCCGAAAAGTAGGAAGCGGTATGATCGTGTTGTGACGATACTCATAACAGAGACAATGATCCGCTACCCAGCCATACAAAAATTGAAATGTCCCACTCATATGGGAGGGTGACCCGCCCTTCTTCATGTGACCCAGCAGTTCATAAATACGATCCAATGTGGGCACGGAAAAATTCAACAGGCGGCCCTATGCCAGCTCAACTTCCATAATCAGGGTACAAGCCCTGACGCCATGATTAATATCCTGAGAAGGGAATAGCCACCCTCTCAGGAACATGGCAAACAAACCTGCCAACCGGAGCATAGGCGGCACACCAAGGTGCACCTCGTAACCCCATGAAAGGTAGTTGCCCGCCTCCAGAACCGCCCAGTAGGAACCTGGGGAAGTTCGTGACTGTTGAGAAGGATGAGTCCTGGGGCGCTTGATCTTCGGAATAGGACCAGTGGTGTTCAGAAATAACCCTACCCAGGTACTATAGGGAATAAGAGAGCGGGCACGCAAGGCCTGACCCAGTGATTGCTCCTCCATAACCATCAGATCCCTCTCCAATAAAGGCACTTGTTCAACGTCGTCCCATGTGTTAGGGGCATGCAGAAATTCGTCATACATTTCACCAATAACCAGGATCCCTCCCAATTGATGGATATCCCACAGACTAATGCCAACTTCACCATGGGAAAGGTGTAAAGTATTATTTCTTGAACACCAGCGACTGAGTAGGTCTGGAAGGACCAAGGATGGTGGGTAAATAGCAAATTGGGTATCCCACACTACGGAGTATAAATTGACTGCTTCCAAAGATTTAGGAGACTCTCGGAAGTGATGATGGGCCCAGAAAGGCAAGGCCCAGTCATTTGAGAAGAGCCCACCAGACCGAATATCCCACCTAAGAATCCACCCTGCATCGGGATCTACTCGAGCAAGGTTGATAATAGAAGGGTAACTCTTGAAGACAGCTTCTTGAGAAAAGTTTCGGGCGTGCTGATCACTTTGGGTCCAAATAGAGCCTCTCAAAATGATGGTGTACTTCTGGTCAGAGTTGGAAACCATCTCCCCCGATTGGGTAAGGTTCGCCTGAATACACTTGGACAACGCTTCCAATAAAGGAGAAGGAAGACTTGAGAAAGTGGGGGGAATAGGGACATCGTCTTGAATTCCAAATCCATGAAGTGAAATCCGATTTTATAGTGGATAATCCAGGTGCTCGGGAGGGATCAAGTCTTTCAAGACACCATCATCAGGAATTATGGACCGACTAGGGTCCTCTTGGATGTTCTCCACTCTGTGAATCATAGCTAAACGTCTCCCTGAACCAATTTGGAGAGGCTATGCAGTAGGACTCAGTGCAAAACGAGGGGGAACCATATTTTCTCCCAGCACGACAAGAGACAACAAGCAGTTAGTCCAGAATAAAAAAATTCGGACAAAAATACCAAATATATGGTTGCGGATCAGTTGAGGAGCCTTCGTAGAAAAGTCTGTGGGGAGGCCTCGAAGGATGGTTCGTCATGACAGCATCCTGCGTACCATCCCTTCACGAATGTAGTCTGCTAAACCCTAGCCTGAGGAGCGTTGTCCAAGAAACCGCAGACCAGGTTGCTCCACGGAATTTCAATCCTGAATTTAAGTGGTTAAGTTCAGAAGACTTAGAAACTTTTAAAGTTCATAAGATTTTAGTCTGCGGAACATCGAAACCACGAAGCATCGAAACTACGGAGCACCAAAACCACGAAGCGAGTTCCTACACGGCTCGTCGTGACTTACTTTTTAATTAGTTAAAAGTGTTAGTTCACAGCTAGGACGTTCATCTGCAGATGAAGAATGGCGCAAACGAGAAATGGTTCACGGAAGTAGTAGCTGGTTCGCGGATGAAACGTTTCGTGAAGGAACAAGCATGCACTTGCAAAAAAGCTCTGGTTTTTCGAAGAATCCGGGAAAGGACAAATGAAGGGCCCCCGTATTTATAAGTGTGGCCCCCTACCGGGTCCACCTCTCTTCTGCTAACTACATGAGTTTCAGGACCACTCTGCATCGGAATAGCTTCCTCTTCATTCTGATCGGACCCCATTCTGATGGGGGGCATTTTGTAGGGTCCTGAAAAAAAATCCGCAAAGGAGAATAATGATCCCCTTTTACTCAAGGTAGATTCTGCCCAATTTCCCCTCAAAAGTATTAGGAAAATGTGGAAAATACTCAAGGATGGCGAAGGAGGAAACGGTCCGTGGAACGGTCTAATGTTAACGACGCATGGCTGGTTCCGCGAAGCGTCCCTCCTCCGTGGACCAGCGTCATTCGTGAGATGGAGGCGGAGATCCTATGCGGTCACGAGGTAGTATAGGATCCAACCCGGTTCACCATTCTGGACTGCCCCAGCCACGAGCTGCGTCAGCCGGTCCGAACCGCCTTCGCTGTCGTTCGCGAAATGGAGGCGGAACCCTCCGCGGCCGCGAAGCACTCCCCGAGTTTGGTTCATAGAGGAGTGTTTAATACCTCACGAATTACGGATTGACCAAGTCATCCGTGAACCAGGTTTTTGTTCATGGGCCTCCAAAAAAGGTGCCGCATGACCATAGATACATCCTTTTCCCCACTCTATAAAAGGATATTGAAGAATAGAGAAAAAGGAGAATGGAGAGAAGATTGGTCAGATTCGGGTGGAAGGATTTCGAAGGAAGGCTTAGGATTTTGGAAGTTCCAGTTCGCAAACCAGAGCAGGTATGAACCTGAGAACAAACTAATAAGGAACTAAAAAACGCATAATAACTTAGTGAACCACAAACCAGGGTCCCTCCACAGATGTACTCCCCATGGACCAGGGAGTTTATGCCTCTTTTCCGATCCGCCGCACCATGTAGCACCCTCCTACGCGGGCGAATCCCCGACCGAAGAGCCTCCGTCCGGTGCTTCCCTTGTCCACCGCTGCCTGGATGAAACCCTCCACGGACCACACTGGTTCGTGTATCGAACCCGGAGCAGCGAACCACCTTGGTTCGTGGGATTCCCATCAGTCCGTGGACCACCCTGGTTCACGGACGGCCTCTCCAGCCGCGTAGCACTTCCCTACGTGAAGGGTGCGACCACCCATACCCCTGTGTGGCCTGCCAAAACCTTCAGAGTTCCCATTCCCCGATCCAGATAAAATCCTTCCAATTTCAATATGGCCTGATCCTTCGCAACCTCCTCATTGGCCTACTTATCGGCCCCAAGACGAGGCCTCCACTAGAGCCACCGGATCCGTGTGTTCTAACCCTCAGGCGCATCAACGTGCCATTTTGAGTTCACATACCCATGGTAAACAGGGGTAAAGGGGTTGCCCCAACCCTTAGGCTGATTCCCAAAGCATGACTAGGTTAACATTCCCACGGTAATGCGGGGTCTGAGCTCGAGAGCCCCCTTTCTGCCTCTACTCACCAGGAAGGGGGACTGCACACTTCGGCGGTCGGGCACTTCTCCCCTCCCCAGAGTGGGGGCAGCATACCCATCTAAAGGCAGATGTCCCCATGCACCTCGGTACTTCCCCGGGTACTTCCCCGGGGAACAAGAGAGGTGACGGGCACAGGAGAACCCCTTTACCTCTCCCGCTATGCTTTGTCACCATGGGCATCCATCCTGGAGTAAGCCTCGACTTTATGGGCCGCCCTCATGCGTAAGCCCCACTCCACTTCTCACAGACTCACCTTTCGCGACGCGATCCTCTGGTCCCTGCTGCCTCTTGTTTCTCACACCATGCATGACTCACGTGGGCTTAGAGTAAGCATAGACCATGACATCCTCTTATGGGCCTTCTTAGAGTGAAAGCCCCAATCCATCACCCTGGGCCTCCTCAGAGTGTAAGCCACAATCCATTACTCTAGGGCTGCCTCAGAGTGTAAGTCCCAAGCCAATGCGAACTACGAGGACTTTGATTCCCTACCATAGGGATAAGTAGGAAGCCTCCATGAGGTTCAAGCCTGATCACCAATGGACCCCCGGGTCCACCTTCACGTCAGTTCTCCGACGCTCCCCTTTCGAACTACATAGACTTTGATCCCTTTCCCCTAGGAAGGGTACGTAGGAGGCCTCCATGAGGTTCAAGCCCAACAACCAGTCAATCCGACTATCTTCACATTGGTTCACCGCGCTGATCCCAACACCGACTCAATGAGTCCCGACTCCTCGGGGTCATTAATCCAACGATGGATGGTAAACCTCGGGCATCAATGATTCTGAACCCCTACGTTCAGCTGACCATTGCCAACCAAGAGAAATCTGTGGATACTATGATTGGGTATAAACAAAAGATTTGAGAACATATGAATACGTCTTAAATCTATAAGAGAGTCCTAGAGCAGGCAATAATTCCCCCCAAAAGGGTGCAATGAGCCCGAATTCCCATCCTCTCGACTAATGTGAGTTCTTAAGCATCGCTGGTCAGACCATCCGGTGAACGCCTGCCTTTGGAAGGCAGGTCCATGCGTCATCAGATACGGAACCATTGGGCGTTTTGAGACTGACTCGAAACAAGGGTTTTTATGTTTTTGTGTGTTTTTTATGAGTTTTTTAGGGTTTTAAATTTTTTTGTGATTCTTAACATTTTTGGTTTTTAAAGGGTTTTTATATATTTTAGTGGGGTATTAGTTTTTTTAGTTTTTTATATGGTTTTTATGGACTTTTAGGTTTCAGGTTCTTTTTTGGATGTTATTCATTTTTTTGGTTTCTTAAATGTTTTAAGTGTTTTTAGGATGTTATGGCTTTATAAGGGGGTTTTAGGGGTTTTATTGATTTTTTACATTTTTAGGGATTTTCCATATTTTTTTGGTTTTTAGGGATTTGACGGATTTTAAGGGGTTTTTAGTGTTTTAGTGTTTTTAGGGTTTTTAGAATTTTCTAGGTTTTTAGGGGTTTTTGGTTTTTTTAGGTTTTTAATGTTTTGGGTTTTTAGTTATTTTTACATTATTATGTTTTTATAGGGATTTTTAGTATTTTTATAAGTTTTTAGGGGATTTAATTATTTTGAAGGTTTTGTGGGTTTTGAGAATTTTAAGGGATTTTATGGTTTCTTTGGCTATTTAGGGATTTTTTTAATTTTTCATGGGTTTTAAGGTATTTTAGAGTTTTTTATGTTTTTAAGGGTTTAAAGGGGTTCTATATTATTTAGTGGTTTTTATGATTTTTATTGATTTTTACGGGTTTTTTTTGTTTGTAGGAGTTTTTATGGTTTTTATGGTTTTTATGTTATTTTGGATCATTATGTTTTATAGTATTTTTATCATTTTTTAGGTTTTTAGGGGTTTAAGTGTTTTTATGTTTCTATGGTTTTATTATGGGTTTTTAGGGTTTTTATGGATTTTTATGTCTTTTATGGTTCTTTAGGGTTTTTATATATTTTGATGTCTTTTAGGGATTTTATGGATTTTAATGGGGGTTTTAGTGTCTTTAGTTCTTTTTATTTTTTTTGAATTTTGCGTATTTGTATGGTTTAAGGTTTTCTTAGCGTTTTTTCCAGGTTTTTAGGGTTTTTACATTTAAAGGGATTTTAGGGATTTTTTAGGATTTTTAAGGTCTTATAGGGGTTTTATGGATTTTAAGGGGAGGGGGTTGTGGTTTTTATGGATTTTATGGTGTTTTGGGGTTTTATGGGGTTTTTTATAGTTTTTTGAGTTTTAATGGTTTTTATAGATTTTTACATTTTAGGGGTTAAAAGGGTTTTTGGATTTTTACACGCTTTTTTAGTTTTGTTAGATTTTATTGGCTTTTAGTGGTTTTTATGATTTTTAGGGGTTTTGGGTTTTTAGGGTCTTTTAGGGGTTTTGGGTTTTGGTGTTTTCAGGTTTTTAGGGGTGTTAAGTGTTTTATATTTTTAAGGTTTTCTTAGTGTTATTCAGGGTTTTTAGGGTTTTTTATTTTTAGGTATTTTAGGGATACTTTAGAAATTTTATATTTTTTATGGTTTTTAGAGATTTTGATGGTTTTTAATGTTTTTTGGGATTGAAAGGTTTTTTAAGGTTTCACGCATTTTTAGGGGTTTTCAGGGTTTTAAGTATTTTGGGAGTTTTAAGGTTTTATTAGGGTTTTTAGGGTTTCATGGGATTTTTATGTTTTTTGTTATTTTTAAAGACTTTTTTTTTTTGGATTTTTGGGGTTTTATAGAGATTTTAAGAATTTTGTTTTTTCAGGGATTTTTAGTGATTTTTATGATTTTTTTGTGGGCTTGGGGTTTTTTAGTTTTTAGGGATTTTAAGGTATTGTAGATTTCTTTTACATTTTTTAGACTTTTTAGTGGTTTTTAGTGTTTTGGGGGTTTTTTGTTTTTAGGTTTGTGTATGGTTTTGAGGGGGTTTTAGTTTTTTTATATTTTTAGGGGATTAGGGTTTTTAGGTTCATAGGGTTTTCTTATGTATTTTCATGGTTTTTTACATTTTAATGAATCTTTAGTGATTTTATGATTTTATTTGTTTTCAGTTTTTTGGTATTTTTAGTGTTTTAGGGTTTTTTATAATTTTTAGGATTTTTTAAGGTTTTGTGCATTTTTATATTTTTATGTTTTTGAGTGTTTTTAGTTTCTTATAGTTTTTTGAGGGATTTTCTAGGTTTTTAGTAGTTTTTATGTATTTAAGTATGTTTATGGATTTTTAGGATTTTTATATTTTTTATGGTTTTTTGGGATTTTGAGGGATTTAGGGTTTTTTGAGTTCTTTAGGGATTTTAAGGTTTTAGAGTTTTTTAATGTTTTCAGGGGTTTAAATGGGTTTTAGTGTGTTTAGTGGGTTTTTAGGGGGTCTTATGGGTTTTTAGGGCAGAAAAGGTGTGGGATCGGACAAAGATGACCCCATGATTTATTAAAGAACATGGAAAGTAAAGTACAATGCATTACAAAGGAGGCTTGCATATCCTAGTGTGGGTCTTCCCCTTCATGTCTGAGTCAACTGAAGACAAACAGAAGTCTGGAGTCCTGAAAGACCATACCAAAGTCCCTTCGTCAATCGATCTCTTGGAAAGAGCATCTGCAACCCAGTTTGCCTCCCTAAAGGCATGTGAGATGCCTAGGGTTAGAGCCTTGGCAGCATCGAGGCACTAGATCCAGTGTTGGAGAAGTCGCCATGGTACATGTCGTGACGGCTTCCAGAAGGCCTCCACCGCCAATGTTGAATCAGATTCAATCCAGAGCTTATTCCATCTAAAATGGGTTGCATATTGAATCGGCTTTATGATGGCCCAAAGTTCTGCCTCATACGCGGTACTGCTCCCCAAGAAGTGGTAAAATCATCCTTTGGAAAATCCCCAAGAGGTACGAAAAACCCCGCCACATCCTGAGGGACCTGGCGCACCCATGGCAGTGCCATCAAAATTGACCTTGATAAAGCCCGCTAACGGAGGGATCCACCTAATAAATTTCAGCATCCTTAGATTTATGCATCTTCCCGGAATTCCAATTCTGTGCAGGACCAGGAAGTCATTCATATCATTATTCATCTCCCCATTCTGAATACCTGTGGCTGCATGGATAGCCCGGTGAATTCTCACCACTCCTTCATGGAAAGAACCTGTTTTATTTCGATGTTCCACCGCATTTATGGCAAACCAAACATAGGAGAGCTTATGGGTTTTTAGGGGTTTGAAGGTTTTTATGGGTTTTATGGTTTTGGGGGTTTTAGGGTTTTTATGGTCTTTAGGGTCTCTATCATTTTTAGGTTTTAAAGGGTTTTATGTGTTCTTAGGTTTTTTAGGTTTTCTTTTGGTTTTTTAGGAATTTTATGTTTTTTACATTTTTAGGAATATTTAGTGGGTTTTAGAATTTTTATATTTTTTAGGGTTTTAGGAAATTTTAGTGTTTTTAGGGGTTTTTGGGTTTTTGGGTTTTTGGGTTTTTACAGGTTTTAGTTTTTTTAGGTTTTCTAGGAGTTTTATGTGTTTCTATGTTTTTCTGGTTTTTTAGGGATTCCATGGTTTTTAGGGTCAATAAATATTTAGGTTTTTTAGGGATTTTGTTGGATTTTTATGGGTTCTATGTGTTTTTATTGGTTTTATGTATTTTAGGGGTTTATCTATTTTAGGGTTTTATTTTGGGTTTTAGTATTTTTTTGTATCTTAAGGTTTTAATTTCTTTTAGTATTTTTTTAATAATTTTAGGGGTTTGATGGGTTTTTAGAGTTTATAGTGTATTTTTAGATTTTTTATAGGTTGTTATGGGTTTTTAAAGTTTTTGGGGTTTTATGAGTTTTGAGGTTTTAGATTTTTTATGGAATTTTTATGGTATAAAGGATTTTTAGCAATTTTTATGTTTTTAGGTTTTTAAGTGTTTTTAGATTTTTTAGGTTTTCTTAGGGTTTTCATAGTTTTAGGATTTTTTATGTTTCTTGGGATTTTTGGTATTTTTTAGTATTTTTATGGTTTTTACGGTTTCAGATATTTTTATGGTTTTTATGTTTTTAATGGAATTTCGCATTTTTTAGGTTTTTAGGGGTTTATGTGATTTTATATTTTTTAGGATTTCTTGAGGGTTTTCAGGGTTTTTAGTTTTTTTACATTCGTTTGGATTTTTTGGTATTTTTAGGATATTTACGATTTTTGGGGTTTTTAGTGATTTTGAATGTTTTTTGGGGGTTTTTATATTATTTAGCTATTTTATGTTTTTTCGTAGTTTTTGCATATTTTTTATTTTGTTTGGGGTTTTACGGGTTTTTATAGTTTTTAACATAATTGGGGATTAAATAGTTTTTATAGTTTTCATTTGTTTTTAGGTTTTTATGGGTGTTTAGTGTTTTTTCTATTTTTAGGGTTTTGTGGTTTTTAGGTGTTTTTGGGGTTTTTAGGTCCTTTTTAGGGTTTTCGGGTTTTAGGGTTTTTATCATTTTCTAGGTTTTTTAGTGGTTTTATTTGTTTTTTGGTTTTAAGGTTTCCTTTGTTTTTTTTTCAAGTATTTTTGGGTTTTTACGTTTTTAGGGATTTTTAGTTATTTTTTACGATTTTTAGGGATTTTTAGGGTTTTTGAGATTTTGAGGTGTTTTAGGGTATTTTATGTATTTTAGTGTTTTTAAGGGTTTTAAGTGTTTTTTTATTTCTAAGGTTTTCTTAGGATTTTCATGTTTTTTATGTTTTTTATATTTTTAGATATTTTTGGGAATTTTTCGGTTTTTATGGTTTTTAGGGGTTTTGAGGATTTTGGGTTTTATAGGGTGTTTATGTTTTTTATGTTTCTTTGGGGTTTTAAGGTTCTTTTTGAGTATCTTAGTGGGTTTAAGGGTTTTTAACTTTTTTTAAACTTTTATAGGTGTTTAAATTTTTTTCATAGTTTTTAGTGCTTTTAGGGTTTTTGGTGGTTTAAAGATTGTTTTTGGGTTTTATGGGATTTTAGGTTTTTTTAATGGTTTTAGGGGTTTTTGTGTTTTTTATGGTTTTTAGTGTTTTTAGGATTTCTAGGAATTATAATCGATTTTTTGTTTTTATTAAAATTTAATTTGGTTTTTAGTGTTTTTTACATATTTAGGTATTTTTAATCATTTTTATTATTTTTATGGATCTTTTGGATTTTATGGATATTGAGGGTTTTAAGATTATTAAGGGTTTAATGGTTTTTAGGGAGTTTTGTTTTTTTATATTTTTATGGGTTTATGTGTTTTAATATTTGTAATTTTTTCATAGGGTATTTAACAATTTTTTAGTTTTTAGGTTTTTAGGGATTTTTAGGAACTTGTTATGATTTTATTGGTATTGAGGGTTTTAGTGATTTTTTGTTTTTATGGTTTTTGGGGCGTTTTAGGGGGTTTTGAGTTTTTTTAGGGTTTTATGGTTTTTAATTTTTTTTATTATTATAGGGGATTGAAGGTTTTTTAGAGATTTCATTAGGTTTCAATGGTTCCATGAATTTTTATTGGTTTTGTAGAGTTTTTAAGGGTTTTTATGATTTTTAGGTGTTTTATGGTATTAGGAACTTTTTTGGGCTTTTATGGTATTTTATTGTTTTTTATGTTTTTAAGGATTCTTATGGGTTATAAATGTTTTTTTCGTTTCTAAAATTTTATTAGGGTTTTTAGGGCTTTAGGGTTTTTTACGTTTTTCGAGATTTTTTGGGTCTTTTTATCATTTTTAGGATTTTTAGAACTTTAGGGGATTTTGAGGGTTTTTAGGTGTTTTTAGGGGTTTTATGTGGTTTTAGGGTTTTTAATGTTTTTTAGGTTCGTAGGGAAAAGAAGACTCGAGACCAGGTGAACTTGGTCCCCCAAAATTTATAAAGAAAAGAAAGCTTCCAAGAGAGCGTTACAATGGGGATTGAAAACCCGGGTGTAGACCTCACCCTTCGTATCATACTCCACAAACCATAAGCAGCACGACGTAGCAATAGACGACTATATCGAACCCCTCTCCACAATCGCCTGCTTGGAAAGTGCATTGGCAACCGAGTTCACCTCCCGGTTGGCATGTGTGACTTGAAGGTTCTACCCTTGACAAGAAGCGAGGCATTCCATCCATTGGGGAAGGATCCTCCAGGGGACTCGCCCAGATTTGGTTTTAAGGACCTCCACCGCAAGCAAAGAGTATGATTAAAGCCAGAGAGGGCTCCAACTAAACTGCACAGCAATGTTGAATGCATTTATCATGGCCCAAAAATCATCTTCAAAGGAACACCCATTCCCAATGAAGTGGTGAAAGAATCATTTGACGAAACCACGATGGGTATGGAAAACCCCACCACACCCTGAGGGTCACAGTGCTCCCATTGCCACACCATCCATGTTGACCTTGATCAAAGAAGAAATCAGGGGGACCCAGCGGATGGAATTTAGAATCTGCGGCTTCTTTGACCTGCCAGCAACACCAAGAAACCGTAAAAGGATAAGATCATTCACATCGTTTTTAATCAAATCAGGTTGGATATGAGACACTGAATGAATCACCATGTGGAGAATAATGACACCACCATGGATGGAGAGCCACTTTTGGTTGAAAGCAATTGAATTCTGAGGAGCCCAAGTGTAGGAGATGATGACAACAATGGAAACATTCAGAAAATTGGACACCAGCATGTTGCAGGGCCAATTCACCAAGCTGCCCAACAGCTCAAAAAGCAGCATGTCCAAGCAGAGGGGAAACCCAAACTACATCTACAGGTACTCCCAAAGCGCCGCTATATACCTCCATTGAAAGAAAGTGTGATAAATGGATTCCTCATCTCCTAGGTAGAGGAATCAAACTGAAGCCAAGCTGTGGCCGGCCCTCTGTAGATTTCCTTGAAGTGGCAGCCGATTCTTCCAGAGCTTCCAGAGCAGCAGGTGATTAGCTGGAGGGATAAATGGTATTCTAAATATGGAGAGCCAGGTTGGAGGAGAAGGACCTTTTGGACACTTAAACCGGTATAGATCTTTCAACGTAAACTGCCCATCAAGATTAGGCTTCCAGATTAACAGGTCTCTTTCAACAAAAGAATAATCTTGGATCTTCCAATAAGTTTCTGCTGGAAGAAGAACCTCAAACTGCCCCAGTCGACGAGTGAAGCAAGAAATCGACATGTACCTTGAGTCAACGGGAGGGACAACATTGTCCAACAGGGGCTTATCAAGCCACGTGGTAGACCAAACATTCAGATCTGACTGCTTTGAAACAATCCATTTTGATTGCTCCATGATGCACATGTAAGAGCCTTGGACAGATGGCCAAACCGAGGATGGAAAATATCTAGAGAACCCATTATAAAGTTTCAGTGTAAACATTTCCCAACAAAATCCCATTCCATCATCATTGTAATCAAGCAGGACCCAGGTGAATTTGGCAAGAAGAGCATCATTGAATCTTATAAGATCTTTGATTCCAAGCCCACCCAACTTAGTTGGCTTAGTAAAATCCCTCCACGCCACAGAGACTAACTTTCATTCATTGGTACAGCCTATCTATGACAAATTTCTAATCTTCGCTTGCAGGGATTTAATGAGGTTAACTATCCATCTTTATATGAAGAAGGCATATGTGAACATAGAGGTTATAAATGAGTTGATTAGATAAATTCTCCTGGTTGGCGACAGACACTTTCCTTTCCTTTTAGCAAGTTGAAGTAAGATTCTGCTCACCGTGTTCTCAAGATAGCTTCTCTTGAGCCATCCCCAAAAAATTGGAACACCCCGAAAATCAACGGGGAGTGATCCCCTATTAACTCCAAGGGATATAGGAATGGATAAATATCTAGACGGGGAAATCCCCTCCCCAAAGATGATAAAATATTATCTCCAAGTGATGGATTTCCCCGCCACACATTGTAATGAAGAAATATCATTCGAATCAAGGACAACGTCTTCTTGTCAACCTGCCTAAAGAGGAGGATGTCATTGTCATAAAGAAGATGAGACAGAACCTGATGGTATCTCCCTGCCTTAATTGGATTGAAAAGACCAGCTTGTGTAAGATAAATGAGTCACCTGCTCAAATAATATTCATCAACCGCAAAGATAATACCCAACAAAGGGTCGCCCTGCCTTACTCCATGTGAGCACGAGAAGATCCCCATCAAGGAACCATTAATAAGCACTGACACTCTAGAACTGTTAAGGATGTAATCCACCAACTTAATGAAATTGACCTAGAAACCATATTTAGATAGTACTTGGTAGATAAAGCTCCACATGATGGTGTCAAAAACCTTCCATATATCTAGTTTTAAGACAAAGTTTCCATTTTGGAGCATTTCCTCATGATGTTAACACCCTCTGAGACTGTGAATAAATAGTTCTGAATGTTCCTCCTTGGAATAAAACCAAATTGGTTGGGGGTAATAAGCTTCCCATAAGTCGCCCCTTCCTTTTTACAAGAATCTTTCTAATAATTTTGGGGACGATGCTTCCAATGGCGACTGGTTGGAAATCTCCAATATGAATAGCATTCTCATTTTTTGGAATCAGAGCAATGAAATTATCATTAGTACCGTGTGGAAAATATCCGAAATGGAAAACATTCCTAACAGCATTCATTATTTCCTTGTTCATAATATCCCAATAGAACATGATTAATTTATTACTGAAACCATCCGAGCCCACTAAACTCTCAATATTAAGGGAGAATAAGGAGTATCTTACTTCATGTTCTAAGGGAGCACACAATTAGTCTCCATTTTGTTGTTCATTAAGGCATGGAAGAATGGAATACATCAAAGTGAGGGAGTACTCTTTATCATTATCAATGTACAGCTCCTGGAAATATTCCACCACTGCATTAGAGATGTCTACCTCTAAGGTCAAAGAGGACCCATGAATGTGAACAGTGGTAAGGCATTTATTTGGGTTTCTAGTGTTTTTAGTGTTTTTTTAGGTTTTTAGGGCTATAATGATATTTAGGTTTTTAAGGTGTTATTAAGGGTTTTCTGATTTTTTACGTTTTAGGGAGTTTTTGAGTTTTTGGATTTTTATAGTTTCTTAATGATTTTAAGGACTATTTGGTTTTTATTGTTTTTAGGAGATTTATTATTTTTTGGGGGTTTTAGGTGTCTTTAGGTTTTTATGTTTTTCTTAGTGTTTTTATGGTTTTTATTTTCTTTTACATTTTAGGTAATTTTAGTTTTCTAGAGTTTTTATGGATTTTAAGATTTTTAAGGATTTTTATGTTTTTACAATATTGTTAGGTTTTTAGGGTTTTTATGATTTTTCAATTTTTTTGGGTTTTTAATTTTTTTGGGGTTTTAAGGGCATGTAGAGTTTTTTTTTAGTTTTTTAGGGGTTTAAATATTTATTATATTTTAGAGTTTCATTTTTGTTTTTATGGGATTTTCGGTGTTTTTAGTGGGATTTATGTTTTTTTTTGGGGGGTTCTAGGATTTTTGGAATTTTATGGATTTTTAGGGTTTTTAGCATTTTTAGGATTTTAGGGGGTTTATGTGTTTTTAGAGTTATATGTTTTTCTTTTGGGGATTTCATGGGTTTTATCATTTTTATATTTTTAGTGACTTTTAATGGGATTTTAAGATTTTAAGTGTTTTTAGGTTTTTTATCGATTCTGGGGGGTTTGGGTTTTTTGGGTGGTTTTAGGGCTTTTAGTGTTTTTTGGTATTTTAGGGGTTTAAATTATTTTAGGTTTTAAGGTTTTCTTTGGGGTTTTTAGATGTTTTAGTCCATTTTATGTTTCAGTATTTTTATGGATTTTTAGGGTCTTTAGGGTTTTAGTGTTTTGGGGTCTTTATGGGTTTTTTGGGTTTTAAGGGTTTTTTTTATTTTTTAAGGGTTTTAACGTTTTTAGGGGTGTAAATATTATTTATAGTATTTACTTGTTTTTAAGGGTTTTATAAGTTTTTAAGGGTTTTTATTTTTTTATGTTATTTATGGTTTTTAGGGGTTTTGAAGGTTTTTAAGATCTTTTTATGGTTTTGGTGTTCATTTGGTTTTTAGAGATTTTAAGTGTTTTTAGGTTTTTAGATAGTGTTAGGGTTTTTAGGGTTTTATCATGTTACTAGATATTGTTTGTAATTTTTTATGATTTTTAGGTGTTTTTAGGGTTTTAGGGATCTTGAGGGTTTCTTAGGGTTTTAATGTTCTTAATTATTTTTAGGTTTTTGGGGGTTCTTTGTGTTTTTGGGTTTTTAAGGTTTTCTCTAAGATATTCATGGTTTTTTATGGTTTTTTATGTTCTTATTTGTTTTTAGTATTTTATAGTCTTTTAGGGTTTTTTGGAATTTTGAGGTTTTTGGTGTTTTTTACTGCTCCTAATGTTTTATGGTATTTTTGTTTTTTAGGGTTTTTTTTTATTTTTTTAGGGTTTCATGGATTTTTAGATCTTTTTAATAGTTTGGGGGGTTTAAATTTATTTTAGTGGGTTTTTAGGGGATTTATGGGGATTTATGGGGTTTTAATGTTTTTTGAGGTTTTTATTGTTTTTAGGGGGTTTTTTAGAGTTTCTAGGGTTTTTATGTTTTTTAGGAGTCTTATGTTTTTTTAGTTTTTATCGTTTTCTCACGGTTTTTTTCAGTGTTTTTATGTTTTAGGGTTTTTTAGTTTTTTTAAGTATTTTTTTGTTTATAGGGTTTCAGGGATTTTGATAGTTTATAGGGCTTCTAGCTTTTTTAAGGGGTTTAAAGGTTTAATGTTTTTTTAAGAATTTAATATTTTCTTAGGGATTTTCAAGGGTTTTAGGGGATTTTATGTTTTCAGTTATTTATAGGTATTTTTTTAAATTTTTATGGGTTTTAGGGTTTTTAGGGATTTGGGTGAGGAAGGGGGTTACAGTTCTCTTAGATTTTGTATTGTTTTATGGGTTTTTTGTTTTTGGGGTTTTTTATTCTTTAGGGTTTTATGTTTTTTAGTGTATTTTAACTTTATTGGGGTTTAAAGGTTTTTGTAAAGTTTTTAGTGGTTTTAGGGGTCTTATTGATTTTTGGATTTTTTATGGTTTGTAGGGGTTTTATGTTTTTAGGGGTTTTTAGGGTTTTAGGGTCTTTTAAGCTTTTCAGTATTCTTAGTCTATTTAGTAGTTTTAAGTGTTTATGGTTTTCTTATGGTTTTTCATGATTTTTTTAGTTTTTGTAGATTTTTAGGGCCTTTTTATGATTTTTATGGTTTTAGGGTTCTTGGGGATTTTTGGGGAATTGTCATTTTTTAGGTTTTTAGGGGTTATATGTTTTTTAGGTTTTTAATGTTTTCTTAGGGTTCTCAGGGTTCTTAGGGATTTTTATAGTTTTTGTAATATTTTTGGATTTTTTTTTGTTTTTAGGGATTTTGGGATTTTTTTGGGATTCAGAGGTTTTAATGTTTTTAGTGGATTTTTATAATTTTTTGGGGTTTTAGTTATCTTTGTTGAGTTTTTTTAGAGTTTTGTTTGTTATTTTAATGTTTTTAGGGGTTTAAATATTTTTTATAGTTTTTAGTTGGGGTTTTTTTATGGTTTTTATAGGTATTAGATTTTTTTGCATTTTAGGGTTTTTAGTGCCTTTTTAGGGGTTTTTGAGTATTTGTGGTTATTATGATTTTTTGGATTTTAGGGGTTTTAGATTTTTATTTCCTTTTTAGGAGTTTAGGGTTTTAATCATCTTTTAGGTTTTTAGGTGTTTAAAGTGGGGTTCCTAATTTTTGCTTAGGGTTTTATGTATTTTTAGTGTTTTTTACATTCTTAATATTTTCTAAGTATTTTTAGTATTTTTATGATTTTTAGGGTATATTTGGGTTTTTTTGTGAATTTTTAGGGTTTTAAGGAGATTTGGTGTTATTTTTTAGGGGTTTACAAATTTTTTAGGTTTTTATGGTTTTATTAGGGGGTTTTTAGGGGTTTTAGGATTTTTAATGTAATTAATGATTTTTGGGATTTTTGGGATTCTATTGGTTTTTAGGAATTTTGTAGGTTTTAGGGGTTTTTTGCGTTTTTATGATTTATTTTGGGGTTTCCGAGGTCTTTTGTGTTATTTTTTGTTTTAAAGGCATTTTTGTGTTTTTTATTGTTTTAGGGGTTTAAAGTGTTTTTAAGGTTTTAGTGGTTTTTTATTATTTTTATTAGTTTAGGGTTTTTTATGGATTTTAGAGGTTTTATGATTTATAGGGGATTTAGGGTCTTTATTGGGGTTTTAGGGTTCCCTCCCCTCATTTTTTAGGGTTTTAGGGTTTTTTTGTTTTTAATTTATTAAGGATTTCTTAGGGATATTTTGGTTTTTTGGATTTTTTACATTATCAGTAATTTTTAGGGATTTTTTGAGATATTTTTGTTTTTATGGTTTTAAGGTGTTTTGAGGGTTTTCGGGGTTTTTGGGGTTTTTAGAGGTTTTTGGAGGGTTTCGAAATTTTTTAGATTTTTACAGGTTTAATTTGTTTTTAGGTTTTTAAGGTTTTTATAGGGGGTTTAAAGGGTTTTTAAGGTGTTTATGATTTTTGGTATTTTTTGGGATTTTTAATTTTTTTTATGTTTTTAGGGTTTTATTGATTTTAAGGGGTTTTTGAGGGTTTAGAGTATTCTTTATGTTTTTTAGAGTTTTAATGTTTTCTAGAGTTTTAACATTGTTAGGGAAAGGAAGGCGCGGGGCCAGGATAATCTTGTACCCTGAAAATATTGTTTGAAAAAAAGAGACAACATACAAGGGAGGGATTTTGATGGTTTTGTGGTTTTTTAAAGTTTTGAGGGGTTTTAGAGTTTTATTATTTTTTGGGTTTTAGGGTTTCTTTTTTTGATTTTTATGGGGTTTAATGTTTTTAGTGATTTTTTACATTTCTATCGATTTAAAGGGATTTTATATTATTTGCTGGGTTTTATGTGTTTTTCGGGTTTTATGTATTTATGGGTTTTATGAATTTTTTTGGTTTTTTTAGGTTTTTTGAGATTTTTAGGTATGTTTTTATGATTTTTATATATTTTTACAGTTTTAAGTGATTTTAAGGGGTTTTATTGTTTTTAGTTTTTTCAGATTTTTTTTTCGATTTTTGGTTTTTTTAGGGTTTTTTAGTATTTTTTAACGTTTTTATGTTTTTAAATGGTTTTTAGAGTTTTTACTAGGTTTTAGGGTTTTCATTAGGTTTTACGGTTTTTAAGGTTTTCAGGGTTTTTAATTTCGTTTTTTGTGATTTTGTTATTTTTAGATATTTTTAGGATTAGTAGGGGCAATGAAGGCTGGAGACCAGGTGAACCTGGCCCCCCAAAATATATAAGAAAGAAGAGCGCCGAGAAAGTGTTACATGGGGGGATTACAAACCCGGGTGTGCATCTCACCCTTCATATCAGACTCCACAAATTGAAGGCATCACGGTGTGGCCACATGCGACCATATCGAGCTCCTCTCCACAATCACATGTTTGGATAGCGCATCTACAACCGAGTTTGCCTCCCGGTAGGCGTGTGTGACATGAAGTCTGAGCCTTTGGCAGGAAGCAAGGCATTCCATCCATTGTGGAAGGATACTCCAAGGGACGCGCTCTATTTTAGCTTTGAGAACTTCCTCTGCATGCATGGAGTCTGATCCAAGCTAGAGGGGATTCCATCCAAACTATCCAGCAAACTCAATCAACTAAATCATGGCCCAAAGTTCAGCTTCAAGGGCACACCCATTCTGAAGGAAGTGATGAACATGGCCTTTGACGAAGCCTCGGTGTGTACGGAAGACCCCTCCACACCCCGAGGGCCCCAGTGCACCCAGCGCCGCACCGTCCACGTTGACCTTGATCTAGGAAGAGATCAGGGGGATCCAGCGGATGTATTTGAGAATCTTCAGTTTCCTTGACCTGCCATCAACACCAAGTAACCGCAAGAGAATAAGATGACTCACATCATTTGACATCGGGTCGGATTGGATATGAGACGCCGCATGGATCTCCGTGTGGATGCTAACGACACCACCATGAAGAGAGATCCACCTTTTATTGAAAGCGATCGCATTCCGGGCAGCCCATATGTAGGAGACGATGGAGGCAATGGTCACATGCAGAAAATTGAAAACCATCATGTTGCATTTCCAGTTGACAAGGTTGTCCAGCAGCTCAAGGAATGGCCTGTCAAGGCAGAGGGGAAATCCGAACAGCCCCAGCAGGTACCCCCAGAGAGCCACTGGAAACCTGCACTGGAAGAAGGTCTACTGGATGGATTCTTCAGCTCCAAGGCATAGAAAACATACCAAATCCAGGCTGTGTCCAGCCCTCTATAGCTGACCTTGAATCGGCAGCCGGTTCTTCCAGATTTTCCATAGCAGGAGGTGACGAGCCGGAGGGATAAAGGGCCACCTAAAGCTTGAGAGCCAGGCCGGAGGGGCAGGGCCCTGTGGGCATTTCGACCAGTATAAATCTTTCTCATTCAACCGGCCAACAAGATTGGGCTTCCAAATGAGAAGGTCTCTTTCAAAAAATACATATTCCATAATTTTCATATATGTGTCAACAGGAATTAGGGGCTCAAACTGTCCCATTTGCCGGATGAAACCAACGATTGACATATCTCGTGCATCGGTGAGGGGGGGGGGTCACTCTGTCCAGCAAGGGCCAATCATGCCACGTGGTAGACCAGACATTCATATTCGACTGCTTGGAGACAATCCACTTTGAGTGCTCCATGATGGCAGTGTAGGAGCCTCGTATCAATGTCCAGACTAAGGAGGGAAAATATCCCACAAACCCATCACAATGTTTCTGGAAAACCCCCAGAGGAAGATGGCGGCGCACTCCCCCGGTTCTCTCTTCCGCTCGACGCTCCTACCAGGTTTTCCCCTGGTTTCTTCTCGAGATCTTGGCGATGTTTTCTTGCTTCCTCGGCGATGGTGTTCTCTGGTCTTCGGTCTCAAGATGGCGGTTGTTTTTAGTCTTAGGAAGCCTCGATTTCCCTGTATCGTGCCCTGGCTCTCGACCTTGGAAGGTTTTCTTTGCTGGTGCGCTTGGGTTTCGTCGGCTTTGGAGGTTGTGCAGGCTTCCGTGGTCCTAGATCGGTCAGATCTGGATTGCGGTGAAGCTGATGGATCCTTAGTGGTTGGAGACCTTTCTGGAAATCAGCCACGGCTCGGGGTTGACTTTGCAGATCTGGGGCATCCTTGGGAGGATCAGCGGAGACGGGGTCCTCAACGACAAAGCAGATTGCTCTGGTGTAACGGCCATGGTGAGGCAAGGTTTTGCGATAATGCTCCAAGGAAGGAGGTGTTGACGAGTCCGGCTGGGCAGTGGTTTCTGCTGCAGATGCAGTCTCGACAGACCGATGGAGAAGCGACTCTCAAAGCTGGATTCAGATCTGTGGATGCGGTGGTCTTTCAGGTCCTGCGATGGTGGAAGGCTTGTGAGACGGGCATTCTGACGGCTGGATAGTGATGTTCTTGGCCCGATCTCAAGATCTGTTTGCCAGATCTGGGTTTGGTCTTGGATGTTTAGCTATCTCGTTGTTCGGTGCTTCGGTTTTCATCAATAGTGTGGCGAGATGATCTGGAGGCTTCTTATGAGATGGATCTGGCTTTGCAATGGTGGAAGTTGGGTGCGGAGGGCTTTGCGACCTCTTGGCGGTGGCATGCAAAATCCTGTGCTCGGACCTCTTCTTGATCCGAGCCAAGGAGGAGATCGCGGGATTTTCTGGCTCCATGATGGGTTATGGGGGATGCGGAGGGAAAAGATGCAGGTTTGTTTTTCTGGTCCCTTATTTTGGTTCTCAGGTCTTGCTGCTGTTGAAGGGTTGGTCATTTTGTGCTGTGCTCTTTTGGAGATGCTGTTCTGTGGGCTTTTGAGTTGTGGATGGCTTGGTTATGGGTTGCTGCTTTTTCTATATGAGGATTTGATGGTGCTGCCGAATGGGATTAGGTGTGGGTTTTGGTGGTCTTGTGTTTTTGGCTGCTTTGGGATATCGGAAGTTGTCTGGTTAGGAGGATATGGTCGCTAGACATCATGTTGTTGGGTTATGTTTGCTACTAGCTGCTGGTCTATGTTGGTGCTTGATGAAGATGGTGATGATTATGCTTCTCGTGCTGGTGGATGTGTGTTGCTGGTGGTGAACTTGATTGGAAAGAACTCGCTGGATGCTGGAAATTGTGATGCTGGATGCCGGTTGCTGCTGAACTGGGAGGTGCTGGGAACCGCTGAAAGAGGTGTTGGTTGTCGGAATCTGATGGGTTGGACGATGACTGCTTCTTGGCTAAGATGTGATGTTGCTGATGCTTTGGAGGTGATGAAGTTGCTGCGTATGGTGATCGCGTTGCTACTGATGGATGTTGGTTGCTGCTTGGTTGGGACTGTTGCTGGATCTTTATTGATTGGCTTTGTGTGCCTTTTCTTTTTTGATCTTTCTTTTTTGGGGGTCTTTTGCATTTTGGGTTTGTAAAGGGTTTTTTGGTGTGGGTCGTTTGGCCTCTCCCCTCCCTTGTCTGCTGTGTCTTTTTTCTTAATAAATTTGGGGGGTCGGGAATAGCCCGACCCTCGCATCTTCCTTGCCCATCACAATGTTTCTGTGTGAACCTTTCTCAGAAAAATTCAATCCCATCATCCATGTAATCAAGTAGGCTCCATGTGAATTTAGAAAGCATGGAGTCATTGAATCTCCTGAGGTCTTTGATTTCCAGCCCACCTCGTTCAGTTGGCTTAGTGTAGTCCCTCCAAGCCCCAGTGACCAGTTTTCGTTTACTGATGCAGCATGTCCAAGCGAAGTTTCTAATCATCACTTGCAAGGATTTGAGGAGGTTAACTGGCCACCTATATAAAGAGAAGTCATAAGTGAACATGGATTTAATAACAGAATTTATAAGACAAACTCTTCCGGCCGGCGAGAGACTTTTTCCCTTCTATTTAGCAAGTTGCAGTAAAATTTTGCTCGCTGTGTTCGTAAGATAGCTTCTCTTAACTCTTCCCCAAAAGATCAGGACCCCCAGATAATCAAAGGGAAGTGATCCGCTCTTAACACCAAGTGAGAGGTCAATGAAAATTTTCTTGGAGGGGGAAACCCCGTCCCCAAAGACGATAGTGTATTTTCTCCAGCTAATGGATTGTCCTGCCACATATTCATAGAGTTGGAAAATCTTCCGAATTGAGGATAACGTTCTCTTATCAGCCTGCCCAAAGGGGAGGATGTCATCGGCATAAAATAGATGAGATGGCACCCGAAGGTTTCTCCCTGCCTTAATTGGGCTGAAGAGACCAGCCTATGTGAGTTCGATGAGGCACCTGCTCAGGTAATCTTCAGCAATTGCCAAAAGGATGCCAGACAAAGGATCTCCTTTCCTGACCCTACGTGAGCATGGGAAAACCCCTTGAGGGAACCATTGATAAGCACTGAGGCTCTGGCACTGTTCAGGATGGATGCCACCAGCTTTATAAAGCTGTTCGAGAATCCATATTTTAAGAGAACTTGGTAAATAAATCTCCATTTGATGGTGTCAAAGGCCTTGGAGATATCCAGTTTTAGATAAAAGTTTCCATTCTTGGAGCATTTCCCCATGATGTTAATGCCTTCCGAGGCTGTAAACAAAAAGCATTAAATGTTCCTCCCAAGAATAAACCCAATTTGGTTAGGGGTGATGAGGTCTCCCATCAATCGCCCCATCCTCTTGACAAGAATCTTGCTGATGATTTTGGGAACAGTGTTCCCCATAGCGACCGCCCAGAAATCTCCAATATCAAGTGCATTATCGATCTTTGGTATAAGAGAGATGAAGTTGGCATTGTTGCCATGTGGAAAGGATCTTGAGTAGAAAACCTCCCTAACATCCCTCATGACCTCCGTGTGCAGAATATCCCAATAAAACATAAAGAAATTGTTGCTGAAGCCATCCGAACCCGCTGCACTGTCCATGTTGAGGGAGAACATAGAAGATTTTATTTCTTCCTCTGAGGGGGAATCCGTTAGGTCACTATTTTGTTGGTCATTAACACACAGTAGAATGGAATCCGTCAGGGGGAGGAAGAACTCCCCATTATCGCCGGTGTAAAGCTCCTGGAAGTATTCCGCCACCGCATTGGAGATGTTCACTTCGGAAGTGAAGGTAATTCCATGAATACGAATAGCGTTCAGACACTTCTTGGCCTTCTTCTCCTTTTGTAACCGGTGGAAGAATTTGGAGTTGTAGTCCCCATCTTTGAGCCACCTGGTGTTAAACTGAGCCTTGGCCAGCTTTCCCTTCAGGGACAGAAGATCATCCAGCCTGGCATGAGCCTGGAGCACCTCCCTAGAGGGCAAGGAGAGTATATGATTGGAGAGATGGAGGGAGGCAAGCTGGCCCTTAGCAGCCTGAATATCTTCATCCATCTTGGAAAAAGATGACATGGCCCATTCCTTAATAAGGGACTTGATTCTCTTCAGCTTGGAGACTAGTTTGAAGTAATGGCTGCCATGGGAAGGAGCCACCCACCCATTGACAATGACTTCCCTGCAGCCCGGAATTGTGATCCAACCATTGTTGAATTTAGAAGGCAGGGGGAGGATCTTTGGCCCCCAAAGAGGTTAATACTAATGGGATTGTTGTCCGAATGGAACTTTGGAAGGGTGAACCCATAAACGTCAGAGAGTGCGCTGCTGTCACTGATCTGGTAGAAGCATCTATCAAGTTTTATGGCTTTTTGTCCATTGGTAGTGAATCTTCCCCATGTGAAGGAGGCTCCAGCGATGGGCACTTCAGTGAGGTCACAAGAGTCAAGGTAGTGGGAGAAATTCGCAGCAGCCATACGGGAGAAGCCGGTGCCCATCCTTTGATCTGGTTTAAGGACTGTGTTAAAGTCAACAACAATCACCCAATTACCGTTAATAGGCCCACAGAGTTGGCCAATCTTCCTCCATAGGTCCCTTATTCTAGTGTACGAGCAGGAAGCATACACAAAGGAGAGAGAGAAAAGGGAATCTTTCGTGGTAGTCCTCAGGGTAATGACTTGCAGACACTCATCAACAGACATCACCTTTACATCATCCTGCTTGAGCACCCACAAGTGGTACAAGCCACTATCATTGCAGATTTTAGCAGAAAGGGAGTACCCAAGGCTGCTCCACTTGAAGCTTTTCCAGCTATCAATGGGGATCATCAGTTCAGCAATTCCAATCAGATGCGGCCTCTGGGATGAGATGAAATGATGAAGGGCTGAGGCAGTGGGAGAGTTCCCAATACCTTGGAAATTCTAGTACAGTATCCTCATTGGACAAGGGGGTCATCGCCCCTCGAAGGAGGCGGGTTTTTAGAGTCATGTGGGAGAGGGGGGTTCACCTTTCCTTTATTACCTTTCTTCTTAGGCCTACCAACCTGCTTCTTCCAAGCCGCAGAGTCCTCTGTGTCCGTGTATCGGTACTTTGAAGAATCAACCACATGGGGCTGAATGTCATCAGGCTTGGGTGAATCCATTCGACTGCTGGCTTCATCAGGCTGGTCCTCTGCCTCATTAGACCAGAAGCTGCCACTAAGAGGGGAGAACCTATTCAAGGGGCATATTAGATTAGGGAAAGCCCCTGTCAAGGTCCTTTTTTCTGCCTTATCCGAATAAACAGGCATAAAAGTTTCATCAGATGCTGATAGAATTGGTTTAGGGGCCTTCTCCTTCAGAGGGACCATGATAGGGGTCAGATCCATGGGCACCTCCTCCAGCACAGGGTACTCGGGAAGGGCGGAAGAAGGCATCAGCCTCCCATCGGTACATGCATCCTCCGGCCCAATCGGAGGGCCTGGGGAGGAGGATCATTGATAGGGCTAACCCCAATGGGGTCAGTAGTCGATGTCGGGGTGACATCGACTGTCTGTGGTTGAGAAGGAACCTCTTGGTAGGGTGAAGAAGGGACATGTGCCTCTTGGTCCAGCTTGGGAGGCACCTAAGGGACAGCAATGTCGCTAACCAAGGCCAATCCGTGTATGGGAACAATAGGGGAAATGGGTGGTGCAGGAGGATCCAGACCCTTCCCAGACTCCGCGTCGCGAATCCTCCTACAGGTTGCCGCTTCATGCCCCTTCACATTGCAGAAAGAGCAAAGCTTCATTTTGCGGCAGTCAGCAGCGAGGTGTCCAAGAAATTTGCAGTGGGAGCAGAGCTTAGTTCTTCATTCATACTGGATTTCCAGAGTGTAGGAGTCATTTTACCTGTTGAGGACAACCTCCTCCACCAGTGTGGATGCCAGGTCTACCTCCACAAGGACCCGCGCATAGTGGCCATATCTTGGGTTATCCATCTCCTTGTCAATACGAATAGGGAATCCAACCAAGGATGAAATGTCCCAGAGAATCTGGGGATGCCAGTAGAGCCAGCTCAATTTGCAAATCTAGATCCAGACCTACGTAGAAGTATTGTTGACATTCATGGGATCAAAGTTTCTGTCCCAGTCCGGGATCCGGAGGAGGCCCGGTTTCAGGTTGAGAGAGCCAAAACTCCATGCTCTACTTTTTCATTCATCTAACGGGAAGACTATGTGATAGAATCCCCTCCCCATCATGATCATCCTCCAGTCAGAGAAACCCCAAATGGCCGCGATTCTCCTGGTGAGATCAGAAAACATCCAAGGCCGCTCTCCCTTCGGAGTCAGCACCCGAGCGATAATGGAGGAACGACATAGGTTAATTCTTTCTTCGACTGCCTCTCGGTTTGCTGAGACATGTGCAACACATCCTTTCAGGATTATGCAGCCGGGAGAGGGCACACCATAATCAGAGAAAGTAAGAGAAGTCACCGATTTCACCACTTCCACAAATGAAGATTTCAAACCAGGCATCTCCATATCTGCACGACCCACCTCAGATGAGGGAGATGGGCGCTTGTAGAGCTGGAAGAGTTCCTTATGACCACATAATTCTGGCCGAGCCAGGGCCCGATCTGTATCCTTGACGTTGGGCGGCGTCGCGAAATCGCATGTCTCCCTTCCATGCTCCATCTTTTAGGGTTTTTTCTTCATTAAGTTTACTAGGGGTTTTAAGAGTTTTTACCTTTTTATTATTTTCTTAGTGATTTTTAGGGTTTTTTTGTTTTCACATTTTTAAGGATTTTTATAGTTTTTTGGATTTTTATGGGGTATTAGGTTTTTATGGAATTTTGAGGGTTTTTAGAGTTTTTTAGTGGTTTTAGAATTGTTTAGGTTTTTTGGGGTTTTATAATTTTCAATTTTTTAGGGTATCTTAAGGGTTTCCTAGGGTTTTTATATTTTTAGGGATTATGATATTTTTTTAGGATTTCTATCATTTTTTGGGGGTTTTGGAATTTTGAGGGGTTTTAGGATTTTTTTTTGGGATTTTAGGGTTTCTACCGTTATTTTGAGTTTTTAGGGTTTTATGAGTTTTTTAGATTTTAATGTTTTTTTAACATTTTTAGGTATTTAAATGTTCTTTATAGTTTTAATGGGGTTTAGATTTGTTATGGGTTGTTAGGTTTTTTAATGTTTTTAGTTGTTTTGTGGTTTTTATGCATTTTTTGGTCTTTAAGGCCTTTATGAGGTTTTTAAGGGATTTATCATTTATTTTTTAGGGGTTTTAATTATTTTTAGGCTTTTAAGGTTTGCTTAGTGTTTTTCATGATTTTTAGGTGTTTTTACATTTTCATGGAAAATTTGGGTTTTTAGTATTTTAATGGTTTATTGGGATTTTGAGGGGTTTTAGAGATTTTTTTTTAGTTTTTTAGGGTTTTTATCGTTTTTTAGGTTTTTTAGGTGTTTTAATTTATTTAGGTTTTTTATGTTTTCATTGGGGTTTTAAGAATTTCTAGGGTACTTTTATGTTTTTATTGTTTTTAGGTATTTAATTGGGTTTTTATTGTTTTTATGGTTTTGGGGAATTTTTTGGGTTTTTTGGAGTTTTAGGGGATTTTTGGTTTTTTGGTTTTTTGGGATTTTTAGGGTTTTATGATTTTTTAGGGGTTTTGAGAGTTTTTAGAGTTTTTTTAACATTTTTAAGAAGTTGAAGGTTTTTTTTATAATTTTAGTGGGTTTTTACGTTTTTGGTATTTTTAGGGGTTTTATGGTTTTTAGAAGTTTTTATGGTTTATAGGTGTTTTAGGGTTTTAGGGTCATTTAGGTTTTTTCATTTTTAGGTTTTTTGGGGGGTTTTTTGTGATTTTTGGTTTTTAAGGTATTTTTAAGGGTTTTCAATTCTTTTACTATTTTTTATATTTTTATTTATTTTTAGGGGTTTTAGGGACTTTGAAGATTTCGGGTTTTTTGGGATTTTAGGGATTTTTAGGTTTTTAGTGTTTTTTGCATTTTTATGTTTTTAGGGGTCATAAGTATTTTGAAGTATTTAAGGGCAAAGAAGGCACGGGTCCAGGCTATTCCCAGAACCCCCCAAAATTTATAAACAAAGGATACAAACACTGCAGACAAGGGAGGGGAGGGATCAATCAATCCACACCCAAAACCCCTTACGACCTCAGCCCGAGGGCCACAAAAGGAAAGAAAAAAAGAAACAAAGCGCAAGACCAAAAAAGACACAGTGACCAAAAGAAAATCAGACACAGAGAAGGTCAGTCAACATCGCCGCCAAAATCCTCCAGCTCCGCATCATGAAACCCCATGCCATCACCAAAGCTGCCGCCATCGTCAGCAAAGCTAAAATCTGATTCATCACCCTGGTCCATTGAATCCCATCCAGGGTCAAAATCTTCCTGCATGCCAAGTCTGGACCGCAGCTTCTCCATAGCTTTTACCTGCTCATCAGAAAAATAAGGCTTCCCCCACTTATTCACCTTTAGATTCAGTTTCACAGCTCGTGAGGAGGCCCTAGTTGCCATTGGGCGTGGGAGGGCAGAGTAATCCCTCCTCCTTCTTCGTCTTGGTGGGGCAGAGGAGGTTCCCGCAGCAGACATCTTTGGTCCATTGCCACCATCACTAGCGGCTTGTGGTGCCTTGCCTTTCTTGCTTTCTTCCTCAAGAGTTTCAGCACCTCCGCTGATTTTTTTCTCCCTTGATGTGACCATAGCAGCATTTATCCGTTGATCAGCCTCAGCAAACCTCTCCCCAAGCCTCCTTGCCTCATCTTCAAGAGGGAACCTTTCCCTTTCAACCCATACCATCTCATGGAGCTGCACACAAAAGTCTTCAGCAGATGGAACACCATGAAGGATCATCGCCCTCTGCAGGTCCATGGGAGGACCACCAACATCACCAGCATATTGGAGCTGGTCACTGGGCAGGTCCTCAGCACTGCCGTCAGAGGTGCATGATAACCCAGGCCCCTTGCCAGGTTCCCCCACGCCAGGATACCCATGCAGGACCAGTGGGGCATCACGCCAGTCAATATCCCCATCCAGTATGGGCTTTTCCTCAGCTGAGCATGAACTCCAGTCATCTCCAGACCTGGTTTTCTGAGAAACAGCATCCTCCTTAGCATCATCTTCCACCCGCACCCCAACCATGGCAGGCTCATCCGAACCTGCAGCCTGAGAAACATTCACAGGAGCCTCATCCGTTAGCGCAGATCCACCAGTATTCTCATCAACCTTTAGGCCAGTTGTGTCATCCCATCCCAGATCCTTGCAGGAATTTTCCACATTTCCTGGCCATAAATCCATCGCAATTGTCCTATCTATCTCACTTTGCTTCCTAATATCTTCACCAGACCCGTGAACACTTTCAGCAGAGCCATGAATTCCTCCCTCAGCGAGCGTGACTTCATCCTCAACAGCATTCCCTGGGACACCGACGCTTGCTTCCAGACTCATCAAGAAGCCACCCGAATCCATCAGAGAGATTTTTAACCCATTACCAGCCAACATAGAAGACGAGCAGGGCACATCGGTGGCCACAGAGTGGGAAACCTCCCCAATAGTCCCCTTCACCTCCACCCGAGGGAGGCTGCTCCCACCAGCAGACAGAGATTCACCACCCCTAGAAGCGCCAGAACAACTTCCAGAACAGTCACGGTGCCCGAAGCTCCAGCACAAAGAGCAGAAGACTGGCCATTGCTCGAAGACAACAGATTGTCTCCATCTGAGCTCCTCTCCCACAGCAATCCAGACAGAGTCCACAGGGGGTTTCGACGCATCAATTTCAACAAAAGCCCTTGGAGCAACCGGAAGACAGAGGGCCCTCATCCTACTATCCACACAGAGGAATCGCCCCACCAGGTTTCCAAGCATCGAAATAATTGAGAAATTCTGAAAGGGGAGTGGCAGTTCAGGAAAACGCACACAGGTAGCAGCAATCGGGGAGCTTCTCTTCAAATGAAAATCAATGCTCCATCGAAAGAGGGAGAAACGAGCGCCATTGCATGACCGAGGAGCCGCTGACCATGCAATGATGAGATCATCCTCCGTTGCAAACTGAACCATGATATGAGAGCTGTCGAGCAGGCCGACAGTCGCACGAGCCCTAAGATTCCAGGAAGCCACAACGAACCTGTCGAAGGTGACCACCGGGGGTCGCCGCCTCGGAAATCTTGCAACCAGAGTCAATCGGTGGAGATCCGCGGCCTCAGTGAACTCCCGAGATGAGAGAGGAAGCTGAGGGCAGCCATCGAAGAACTCCAGAACCTTCGGGCCAAGCACCGTTTGCGGGAAGGCGGGTAACTGATCAGCAGAATAGAGCGACGAGAAATCATCAGGGAGAGGGTCCTCCCCCGTAGAGATAGGGGGAGGAGCTTCGATTTCCATCCTTGAAGTATTTAAGGATTTATTAGAGTTTTTCAGGTTTTTAGGGTATTATTATATTTTTTTTGATTTTAGGACCTTTTTGGATTTTTATGGGTTTTTATGCATTTTTTAGGGTTTTAAGTATTTTTAGGTCTTCTAGGGTTTTATTGATTTTTTGATTTTTTTGTGCAATATTAATTATTTTGGAGTTTTTATGTTTTTTGTTTGATTTTTTTAAACATTTTTACTGTTTTAAAGGGATTCTAGAGTTTTTATTTGTTTTTAAAGGTTTTTTGGGTTTTAGGGTTTTTATGGGTTTTAGGTGTTTTAGTGTTTTTAGCATTTTTTTATGTTTTAAGGGTTTTAGCGTTATTTGGTTTTTATGGTTTTATTAGGTGTTTTCAAGGTTTTTAAAGTTTTTACATTATTATATATTTTTAGGGTTTTAAAGAATTTTTGGTTTTTATAGTGTTTTTAGGGATCATTAGGTTTTTATTGTTTTTTTTTGGGGGGGGGGGTTATGCTTTTTTTGCATTTTTAGGGGGTTTTAGGGGATTTTTGTATCTTTAGGTTTTTATGTTTTTTAGGCGGTTTCAGAGGTTTTAGGGTTTGTTATGTTTTTTTGTATTTTTATGGGTTTTTAAGACTTTCACAGGTTTTTTTGGTTTTTGGGGGTTTTAGGGATTTTGGGGTGTTTAGGTTTTTAAGGTTTTATGGGTTATTGGGGTTTTATAAGCATTTTTAAGTTTTTTTGGGGTTTAATGTTTTTAGAGTTTTTCTAACTTTTTATGGGTTTAGAGGGTTTTTATAGTTTTTAGTGTGTTGGTTTTATGGGTTTGTAGGGTTTTTATGGTCGTTATGGATTTTTAGGTGTTTTTAGGGTTTATTGGGTGTTTTTGTAATTTTTTTGGGTTTTTTTTGTTTTTTAGGTATAGGGTTTTAAAGTGTTTTTATGATTTGGAGGGTTTTTTTGATTTTCCAGGGTTTTGGGCATTTGGTTAATTTTTAGATATTTTTATTATTTTTACAGTTTTTAGTGTTTTTAAAGATTTTGAGGGTTTTTAGGGTTTCTAGGGGTTTTCGGGTTTTTAGGGGTTTTTGGTGTTTTTTTATGTTTTGTTAGGTTTTAAGTGTTTTTATGGTTTTCATAGGGGTTTTTGAGGTTAATAATCTATTTTATGTTTTTAGGCAAAGGAAGGCTCGGGTCCAGGCTATTCCTGGCACCCCCCAACATTTATTAAAAGAAAAGACACAAAGACCTGCAGATAAGGGAGGGGAGGGGTCAAACGACCCACACCCAAAAACCCTTCACAGCAAAAGACCCAAAAAAAGGAAAATCAAAAAAGAAAACAAAATAGAGAAACAGACACAAAACAAAACACAACAGCAGATTCCACAAATCTTGTCCAGCCAACACCAGCATCCAACACCAATACCAAACAGCACAGCCAAGCAGCGTCCAACACCAGCATCTATTTTACGGTTTTATGAGTTTTATGGGTATTAAGGGTTCTTATAGTTTTTAAAATTTTAATTGGTTTTAAGGGATATATATTTTTATAGTTTTTAGGGGTTTTACAGGATTTCAGGTTTTAGGGTATTCTTTGGTTTTTAAGGGAGTTTAGGGTTTTTTTATTTTTTAACATTATTTGATTTTTAGGGGTTTTATGTGTTTTTATTCTTTTTTCGTTTTTAGGGTTTTTCCGGGTTATAGGGTTTTTTTATGTTTATAGGGGTTTTAGGGGTTTTTATTATTTTGATGGTTTTTAGTGTTATAAGTGATTTTGATGGGTTTTCGGGTTTTTAGAAATTTTTAGATTTTTAGGATTTTTAGTTTTTCTGATTTATTAAGGTTTTCTTTGCATTTTTCTAGATTTTTTTGTGACTTTAGTGTTTTTATGGTTTTTATAGTTCTTTTTTATTTTGAGGGGTTATTGGTTTTTAATATTTTTTTTAGTTTTTTGGGATTTTTGGAATTTTTTGGCAGTTTGATGATTTTTAGTGTTTTTAATGTATTTATAGATTTAAAGGGTTTTTAGAGTTGTTAGTGGTTTTTAGTGTTTTTATGAATTTTGGGGGTTTTAATGTTTTTAGGGGGTTCTATGGTTTTTAGGGTTTTTGGCGTTTTTAGGGTTTTAAAGGTTTTAAATGTTTCTAGGTTTTTTTATTGTTTTCATAAGGGTTTTCAGGGTTTTTAGGGGGGTTTTATGTTTTTTGAGATTTTAAATCTTTGTTATTATTTTATATATTGTTAGGGTTTTGAGGATTTTAATGGGTTATGTGGTTTTTATGGGATTTAGGATTTTTATGGTTTTACGGGGTTTTAGGTTTTTTTTTGAGTTTTAGGGGTTTAATGGTTTTTAATTTTTTTTAAAAAAATTACGGGTTTAAAAGGTTTTTAGAGTTTTGTGGTTTTTTAGATATTTTTCCGGTTTTTTGGTTTTTTATGGTTTTTTAGGGGTTTTCATGGTTTTTAAGAGATTTTATGGGTTTTAGTTTTTTTAGGGGTGTTAGTATTTTTAGGTTTTTATGGTTTTTATGTGGTTTTAGGTTTATAAGGGTTTCTTATGGGTTTTAGGGTTTTAGGGTTTTTTACATTTTTAGGGATTTTTTGGCCTCTTTTTGATTTTATGGTTTTTTGGGTTTTAAGGATTTTGTTTGTTTGGGGGGTTTTAGATTTATTATGATTTTTTAGAGTTTTAGGGTTTTTAATGTTTGTGAGGATTTTTATGTCGTTTTTAGCATTTTTATGGATTTTAGGGATTTTGAAGGTTTTAGTGTTTTTTTTGTTTATGGTTTTTTGTTCTTTTGGGTTGAAGTTCTTTTTTGAGTATTTGGGGTTTTTATGGTTGTTTAGAGTTTTCAAATGTTTTTAGGGGTTTAATGGGTGTCTAGAATTTTTTTTTCTTATTTTTTCGGTTTTTTTGGGTTTTAGGGTACTTTAAATGTTTTAAGGGTTTTATGGTTTTGAGGTTTTTTATGGGTTTTAAGGGTGTTTGGGTTTTTTGGGTTTTTATTATTTTTTTAGTTTTTTAGGGTCAATATGGTTTTTAGGATTTTTAGGGGTTTACAGGGTTTTTAGAGTTCAAGTTGTTTTTATGGGTTTTTTGGGTTTTTCGGTTTTCGATGGTTTGTAGGGGTTTTATGGGTTTCATGGTCTTTTAGGCATTCTAAGTGTTTTTTAGGTTTTTTAACATTTTTAGGTTTTTTATAAGTTTTAATTATTTTTAGGATATTTATTTTTCTGAAGGGTTTTCATCATTTTTAGGGTTTTTATGTTTTTGGTATTTTTAGGGATTTTTTATAATCTTTATGGGGTTTTATGGTTTTTTGTGATTTTTTGGGGGGTTAGGGATTTTATGGTTTTATGGTTTTTATGGTTTTATCATTTTTAGGTTTTATGGGTTTTAAGTGTTTTTTGGTTTTTATGGTTTTCTTGGGGGTCTACAAGGTTTTTAGGATTTTTATATTCTTAGGGACTTTTGGGATTTTTCAATTTTTTATGGGATTTTAGGATTTTTAGGGATTTTGAGGGTCTTTAGTGTTTTTAGGGGGGTTTTTTTTTGGGTTTTTATGTGTTTTTTTTGTTTTTTTGGGTTTTAAGGGACTTCAATGTTTTTTTTATCATTTTTAAGGTTTTTAAGGGTTTTGTATTATAGTGTGCTTTTAGGGTTTTTTGGGGTTTTAAGTTTATTTAATGTTTTATGGGTTTAGGGTTTTTAGGGCGTTTCTAGGGTTTTTAGGTTTTTTGGAGTTTTACGTGATTTACGATTTTTAGATTTTTAGGGTTTTTTTAGGATTTTAGTGTATTTTTTATTTTTATGGATTTTATGTCTTTTTAGGATATTTTTTGTTTTTCGGGCTTTTAGAGATTTAAGGGTTTTTAGGTTATTGTAGGGTCCTGAAAAATCCGCAATGGAGAATGAGAATCCCCTTAATTCAAGAGAGGATTCTTCCCAATTTCCCTCAAGGAATTGGGAAAAAATGTGGAGAATACTCAAAGGTTGGAAAAATATGAACCGGTCCATGTACAGGTCCAATGTGGATGGTACGCGACCGGATCAGCATGCCGCCCCCTCCGCGGACCGCTATCGTTCACAGAACAAAGGCGGGGACCCTCCACGGGCGTGAAGTGGGATGGGAACCAGGCCAATCCACCGTCACGAGCCACCCCAGCCACGAACCGCATCAACTGGCCCGGACCGCGTACGCCGTCGTTCGCGGAACAGAGGTGAAGCCCTGCGCGGTCACGAAGCACTCCCCGAACAGGTTTGGTTCTCGGGTAAGGTGCATTCAATGCCCCCCCGCGAGTTGTGGATTGACCAAGTCATCCGTAAACCGGGTTTCCATTCACGGGCCTCCGCAAAAGGTGCCACATGACCACAGATACATCTCTTTCCCCACTCTATAAAAGTAGATCGAGGGGGAGAAGAGAGGGATCGATCAGATTCGGGTGGAAGGATTTCGAAGGAAGGAGCTTTGGATTTCGAAAATAGCGAAGTTCCAATTCGTGAACCAGAACCTGTATGAAACTGGAAAGGAATTAATAAGGAACCAAAAATGCATAACAAATTGGTGAACCGTGAACTTAAAATAAAAAGAAAAAGAAGACCGCGAGCCATGGCCCCTCCGCGGATGTACTTCCCGCAGACCAGGGAGTCTATGCGCTTTTTTTGATCCGACGCACCGCGTAGCACCCTCCTACGCGGGTGAAGCCCTGACCGACGAACCACCGACCGACGTCGCCCCTGGACGCTGTTGCTCGCGCGGACTCCGCTGTATACTAACCTGGTACATGGGCCAAACCCCAACCCCCGTACCACCCTTGTACGTGGAATGCCTATCAGTCCCTATACCACCCTGGTACGCAGACGACTTCTCCAGCTGCGTAGCACCCCCTACGCGAAGGGCGCCAATCCTTGCACACCCATGTGACCCTCCAACTCCTTCAGTGTACCCATTCCCTGAGTCAGATAAAATCCTTCCAATCCAGCCTGATCCTTCACAATCCCTTCAGTGGTCTATTCATCAGCTCCGAGCCAAGGCCTCTAGCGAAGCCACCAGATCAATATGATGCAATCTCCAGGTGCATCAGCGCGCTAAATTGAGTTCACATACCCACGGTTGGTGAGAGGAAAGGGGTTTCTCGGTCTCTTGAGTGGGTTCCCAAAATGCTCCTGGGTTCACATACCCACAGTAGTGTAGGTTCCGAGCCCGGGAGTCCTTTTTCTGCATCTCCACTTTCTAGGAGTGGGGGACCCCGCTTGCATTTCCTTTCGGCACTAGTGGTGAGTAATTATCCCCTATTCTGAGAGTGATAGGGAATCCTCCTTGGTGTAATCCCCTAGAATTTCTTGCAGGAGGTAGCAACCATGAACCTCCGTACTTCCCCAGTGCCAAGAACCAAGAGGGGAGATGGACCCAGGGGTTTTCGTTACCCTTTCCATCTCCCACTAGGCTTTGTCACCATCGGGCCTCCATCCTGGAGTAAGTCCCAATCTCCATTTCTCTGGGCCGCTCCATGAATAAGCCCCACTTCTCTTCCCACTGACGCACCTTTCGCGACATGATAGTCAGGTCCCTGCTACCTCTTGTTTCTCACACCGAGCATGTCTCACGTGGGCTTAGAGTAAGCACCGACCCTGACCCCAACCTCCTATGAACTATGAGTACTTTGATCTATGTCAAGGCATGGTATGTAGAAAGCCTCCACGAGGTTCAAGCCCAACACCCAGTCATTCCGACCTCTTCACGTCGGTTCACCAACTCTATGGGCTGCCTCAGAGTGTAATCCTCGATCCTTCATCCCGTATGACGTTAAACAACACTACCAAACTACGTGGATTCTGATTCCTCTCATGAGGATATGTAGGAAGCCCGTATCACGGGTTCGATCCAAATAATAAAGTCATTATCTGTCCCCTCCTGGATGACAATAAATTCCAGGGCGCCCAGTTAGGAGGCTTCAAACCAGTGCCGTCTCAATGAGTCCAAACTCCTCAGAGTCATTAATCCAATGAGGGATGGTAAACCTCAGGCCTAAATGATTTTGAATCCCTACGTTTGGCTAACCATTTCCAACCAGGTGTAATCCATGGATACTATGCTTGGGTATAAACCAACGATTCACGAACATATGAATACATCTTAAATATATAATAGAGTCCCAGAACAGGCAATAATTCCCCCCTAAAAGGGTGCGATGAGCCTGACTTCCCATCATCATGACCAATGTGAGTTATTAAGAATCTCTAGCCAAATCACCCAGCGAACGCCTGCCTTTGGAATGCAGGTCCATGTATCGTTGGAATTGGAACCATTGGGTGTTTCGAAATGAAGACCGATATACCTGACCTTAGCGATTGAGTGGAGCTCAGCCCTCCATGAGATCGACAGTCGGGCGCGTCGGTCCAATCCATCATATTCATTGTGAAACAAAAAAATGGTGAACCCGATGTGAATCTTTAACCAAGCATGATGGATTTAACCTAATCTCACTCTGTGCCCCCTTATACTCATAAGGAGGGCTAAGAAAGGTCATTAATTAAGAATGGGATCATGATATGATGCTTTGACGGGTATTCTGTTTGTATTTGTTAAAATATTTTACACGTACCACTCAGAACTCCCTTCGATCCAATGGCATCACGGAGGAACTCACAGGTGCATGCTTCAAGCTACACAATGACTGGACTTCCTCACCAATGAAGGACCCTGTCACCTACTTAGCATCTTCAAAGCTGGGTCTCAGATGCGTTGATCCGAGAGTACCACTTAAATGATACTCTCCCGACGGTGGAGGCGGCCATGCACACCCTCCAATCTGCCAAGACCCACCGGTCGCTTGCCCAGCATTGGTCGCAAAAGCAGATCCAGGCGGCTCCTATTGCCGTCTCAAACCGTTTCGGAAGTCCATCCCTAGAGTGAGACAATGTGTACCTCCCTTATCTTAGGGAGGCAGATGAGGTCGACACTGAGGACTTCATCCCTGCTAAACGGGGGTTCCGCTCTAAGGCCCCTACTGGAAGACATCGTAGTGGTTACGCCACGACTCAATATCCTCATGCTAAGGAGGGCGTCGCCCCGAGGATCCAGGCCCATGCTCCACGAGCTCCGGCCCCTTGGACCGCCCGACGAGGGAGGGAAACATATAACCAGGGACCAGTCATCACCCTTGTCCCTGAGGATGAGCTCCGCTGCCCAGTCACAGAGATGTATCATGAGCAGGCACATACACCTGTCCGCTCCTCCAAAGTCTGCCATCCAGACATGGCGGCATCATATGAGTAGGCGCGCATCTCCGCCGAGCTCCATCAAGCCAATCACTCACACAGGATGACACCTACCCGGCAGACACCTCTCCCTACCCAGGGTTATAAATCCCACCAACCAGACATGGTGGCAACCCAGCGCCTATAGGACCAGCTCCTGACAGATGCTCCTGACGCCTACCATCCCTATATGGTGGCGATCAGTATAGTCTGCCATCTAGATGTTGTGGCAATTAATAGGCAGACACGTCTCCCTACCAACAAAGGCCACCAACTCAATATGGTGGGAAACCAATATATGCCAGGCCAGCTCCCTACGGATGCAAGTAAAGTCCGCTATCCCGATGTGGAGGAAAACAGAGAGATAAACCGGCATATACTGAAACAAGGGAATAATCGTTCACCTGCCCCGACACAGGAGAATTTTCAGTACCCACTGACCACCGGAGGACCAGAGCAGGATATTCCTACTCCGATAACAGAATGGGCCTTCATACCCATTCCAGCCAAAGATGTCTCTCTATATATCCTGGAAATGATGGAGGAGCAGGTATCGATCCCAAATCATATCTTGCAGACTTTCTAGAATATAATTGCATCTGTGGAAACAACAAGGACTATGGCCCATGAGCCCGTCTCCCCAATTGAGTAAACTCATCTAAGAGACGAGATCGCCGCCTCAGAGAAGATCTGCATCCCTGGTTTTTTCCAGGAGGGTCATCAGCCATATTCTGTGATACAAGGGCAACCGGATCGAGCAGCTTCATTCATTCCAACTGGGGGACACCCGTCCATCACGGTGGATGCTCTAGAGCAGGCATATATCCATGCTAAAATTCAAGATGTTCATCGGCATATCCCAACAGGATCACGAGACCCAATTAGAGAGGGACCCAAAGGTGAAGGACGTTATCAACAGCAGACGATCCCCGCTGCCCGCAAGAAAGCACCTCAAACGCGCCGAAGGCAGCCAGAAAATAAATTGCAGGTTCATGACTCCGCTCTATTGGAATCTGGGGTTCCCAATACTTCTATGAACATGTCGAAGGCTTGAAACCCTACCCACAAATTACCATATTATGGGAGTGGCAGTAGCAGTTGCAAAGGTCCTCCCCACAATATCGCTACTAGCAGCTCTGAAGGTCCTCTCCAGAGAACCCGTGGGGGCCTCCCCCACGGGCATATAACGATCGATCAGGAGAGTTTCTCTTTTGATGCGAGTCACAGTAGCCCTCCGTATGACCAGAAGATCGAGCAACAAGAAGGCCCTCCCTTGCTGCGGTCCACCCTAAAGGTCCTCCCCGGCGTATACACTGCAACACTCTCTGTGCAGTGGGACCACATATTATGATAGTAGTCCTCACTATCATAATCGCAACTACGGAGGCCCTCCCCGTAGTGACGTCTCTTCACGAAAAGAAGGCCCTCCCCTTGTCGTGGCCTGCCCTGAAGGTCCTCCCTAGGGGTTACGTTGCAATGACACTCTGTGCATCCTGGCATCAGATCACGGTGGTAGTCCTCACAACCCTGATAACAGAGGTCCTCCCCGTAGAGACGTCAAGCAATGAGAAGGCCCTCCCCTATTTGTGGTATATTCTGAAGGCCCTCCCCAGAGTGTTCCCTATATACATTCTCCCTGCGGCAGCTATGATGGTAGTCCTCTCCATTGCGGTAATTTTGATGGTAGTCCTCACCACCATGGATGACATTGCAATGGTCCTCCCCGCAATGGCCCCAAGCAACAAGAAGGTCCCCCCCTTGTCTCAGTGTGTCTTTAAGGTCCTCCCCATGATACACATCGAGCGTCAAACCATGAGGGTCATCCTTACCATGATGGAATTTATTGCGAAGGTCCTCCCCGCAGTGACATATCATATTGACAGGAAGGTCCTCCCCCTACCGAATCAAGCACCGAAAAGCCCTCATATGCTAAGGCTCTCAGAAGGATGGGATCAAGCATATTAAATTCCCAGCTAGTCTCCAACAACACCCTTCTTCAATCAAGGGATGGTCTGGGGCCATGTTCATCTTCTGAACCACCTCGGAATCGCCCACGTTATAATTCAACACCTACCGACCCCACTGCCTCTAACCACACTATCGGTGAGCACCTCAGTTGGTCTGACTAGGTAGAGGAATATCTAGCAGAGGAGTAATCCGACATTTTTCACCTGAGGAAAAGAATGGCCAAAGATGATATACCAGTTATGTTTTGGCCCACGGCCACCTCTCAATTCGACATACCCAGAAAGTTGTCAGAAGAATGTGCACACGATATCCGCTCCAATATATGGACAACCCTCCACCGGCTGAAATCAAGTTTTCTGCCCTATGATGGGTATGTAGACTATTTCAAGACAATAGGAGACCTCCTGCGTCACATCAACATGGAAGATCTTCCTCCGGAGCGGCAACCGCGACCTGAGAGGCGTAAAGGAAACATTGAGTTAGCCTGCCTCCATGCACTGCACCAGATGCGCCGCCTAATTGGCGACGCTCCTACATGAGTCCATATCAGAGGATGGGGAGAATATGGAGCTCTGCATTTCACTCCGCTCCCTGCCCAGAAGAATCTGTTCAGCATAATATCTTGCAATGCCATCACGTCAAGACAACAATCGAGTGGTCTCCCTGTTCGGGAAAGGTGACACACCCAGCCGAGACAGGCCTTGAGTAAGTCCCAGAAGCGTCAGGCCTGATAGGAACAAGTCATTTACGAACTCCTGAATCAGGCCACCGAAATCATATAACATGCCTCTCGATTAAGAGAGGCCAATCAGAAATCATTGCTTGCCTCCCCAGAGGGGATTGATTCATAGGTGAACTCGGCATCAGATCCAGTTCACCCCCGAATGGGGGTACGCAAGATCAGGCTGGTAATGATAGCAGCATCCGCTGCCGCAATCCAGGGTCAACCCCAGCCTGCAGGGCTGGGGGAATTTTTAACAAAAAATTCCCCCGTGATACCAATAAAAATGGGAAAAGTTTCAAAGTCCAAGGAACGGATCTAGCCCCAGTCCTCAGGGTTGGGGGCATTTTTACCACCTCAAAACAACCTCCCCCACGAGAATTCGTATTTTATCGTCTAGGGAGGACAGTCAGAAGAGGATGTTCCTTCCCTCTCTCGTCTTTTGAATCACCATCCCCTTCAATATGGAGGCGTACCGTGAGGTCGCATTAAGGAACTCTCTGTGTCAACCTTCGTCAAGGAGTCTGAAAGAAATCCTGGGAGAAGAAGGGGAGGACCAGTAAAAGGCATGGGAGATCCTATTCTTATTTTGAAGATGATATATCCTCCACCCCGCAATATGCATCCATCAATTCCATAGAGGATAACCCCAAGGGTGACACCAGAGATGATGCGAATCCAGATGGATCTGGAGACGATGATTCTGGTCAGGCTGTGACTCACAACAAACCACCAGGTGTGCACACCCGGAACCAGAGGGCCACCCTAAATATGGACTCCCTTCCAGATAACCCTCCCCTGCTTAACCTATGAGCTTCCAACAAGGATAAGAACAAAGGACTGGTTACCCTTAACTTGCCTCCTCCTCTCGATAAAAACGAGCCACTTACGATCAAAGAGAGATTCGATCGACAGGAAGAGGAAATGAAAGAATTGAGGCAGCTTAATGCCGATCTACTCTAGAGGAATCGTATTATTGAAAGAGCTTCCTAAGAAGAGCCACACCTTGCACTCCCAGCAAGTGCACCTCAAAGACCCAGGTTTTCCCCTCCCAATGAGGCACCCGGTCCGTCCAACTACCTGAACATGGATTCGGGTGAATACCAAGACTTCCCTCCACTTTGGAAGTAACTAGAGCGAGTACGTCTGAACCCCCTGAAGGTGTCACAAATGGAATATGCACCATTGGTTTTGGTCGATACGGATCCACAAGAAATGCCTCGGGCTACACCTACCCAAGATCGGGCCCAACAGGATGTAAACCAGGGACTCACCAACACCATCGAGGCACTAACAGCTCGGTTGGAAGCAATAGAAGGTCGACGCGCTCCAATACAGCCAGAGCGAAAGCCCTACCTAGATTGGGTGACCAACACGCCTCCTCCACCCAATTTTGGGAGCCCTGTATTCCCTATTTTCAATGGATTAGGCGATCGGGAATAGTACTTGATGCACTATGTGTCTTATTGCGACCCTATGATGGGAACTCCGGAACAACAAGAAGCAGTGAAACTCAGATGATTCATGCAGACCTTCCAAGGATCTGCCTTCGTCTGGTATAAAAGTCTACCAGCTCATTCTATAAAAAGCTGGGAAGACCTACGATAGAAGTTCATGTTCAACTTCAGCTCAACGCTGCCGAAAACAATGGTCAGCAACCTCATGAATTGCAAATAGAGGGTGAATGAGAGAGTCTTAGATTTCATCGCCAGATGGAAGGGTCTGACCTACTCTCTGAACAGGACAATTCCCCAAGATGAGATGCTAGCCATATGGATCAATAACCCTCCAGATGAGCTGTGAACACCGCTCATACCAGTAGAGTTTACCACTGACTTCCGAAATCTCTCTGCCATTGCCTAGAGAATTGAAGACTCCCTGCAGCGGACCAATCTGAAGTCCCGAATAGCCTCACAGGCTCCTATAAAGCGAACAGTTAGAGCTGAAGAGTCCTCTGTCACACTCAATCCAGCCCCTACGCCTGCTCCACTGCCTAGGACTCCACAAAATCATCAAGGGACCCCTGTATATTAGCGACCGCCTCCGCCCAAGCGGGATGATCAGAGAGGATCGAAGCGGAACCAGTTTGAGGAACGAAGACACAAAGTATACTCGTTTCGAGAGGACTAAGTCTGCGACTACTTCATCACTTCCATGAATTGCAACTTGCTCCACCTCCCGGAGCCAAGGAATCCTGAAGAAGTTGTCCACAATGACATGATAGATTACTGTCCCTACCATCGAATGTTGGGGCACAATATCCAGGAATGATTTTTCTTCAAAGACCTTGTGCAAAGGATGGTAGACTCTGGGAAGGTCGAGCTGGGACAACTGCCAACACATGTGACGTACATTTCTACCACCGACTCTAACAAAGGGGAGGGGTGGAAGGAAGTCACCAGTAAGAAGGGGCAGAAATTTGATGACTGGATGACTCTAAAGACTATCAATTGAGCTCAGGGAATACTCCGAGATTAACTATGGTAGCCGGTGTTTCCGCCAACAACCCCTAATGCCGCACAACTAACAATATCGGCCTCACAACCCTCCATGATCCGGTCATCCGGACGTAATCAAGAAGGGAGGAGATAAGCACAAGAGTATTAGTCCGCAACGAGGCCAAATTTAGCCCCGAAACTATTGGATTTTATTCCCCCAAACTTGGCGCCACGGGCACCGACCCACCAAACGGCACCATCAGGGGAAAATGACTAGGTTGACCTGTCACAGGATGAGGAGCTAATCTTAGGTTCCATCAACGCCATCCATCTAATTGAATCATTCCCTGAAAAAGGGTATGGTTAACTCGAGTTCCCAACACAAGGGGCCGGGAGGAGGAATCATAGAAGCAGGGGATACCAGGGGAGGTGCAGCCATGGCCGAAACCAACCCTATGGTTTTACCCCAGCCCAGACCGTTAATATCACAGAAACCTGTGGGAGATCCCTTCAATGGACTCAATACGAGAAAGAATATCCCTCCACCTCCACAAGCGGCCACTCTGGCCGCATCATTCTACGGTACCCATCAGAGGAGGAACAAGTTTCTAGCCTCCTGGTGCACACAAACAGACCGGATGGGCCTAGTCCCCAGAACATGGGAATACCATCAACATACGACCCCACGGCCGGTCCCTCCTCGTCACGTACTCCAACTCCCAAGATGCCTGCTAAGACTCTCTAGAAAACAGAGAAGCGTTGGCCGTTGGAGCAGAAATACGATATCCTTAAGCAGCTGGTGTCAGTACCAGCCAAACTGTCAATCCTGGATGCCCTAAGTTTGTCATCAGATCTCAGGGAGGCACTAATAGAAGCCTTTCTCAACCCCCAGGAGTTTCAGGCCGAGGTAGCTACCACTGAGTTTTACCGGAAGGAGACTGGCCCGACTGAATGCAATGCGGTGATTTCCTTCACCGATCAGGATGAAGATTCCATCATGGAAGGACATATCAAACCACTATATGTGACCGGGACACTAAATGATTTTGAGATCCCCAAATTATTTATTGAGAATGGCTCTAGAGTTAATCTCCTTCCCCTACGGACACTCCGCAAGTTGGGATATAGTGAGGATGACCTAATACCCTCAGCTACAACTCTATTGGGTTACGACAAGAGTGAACAGAATCCAATGGAAAAAATTAAGATAAAAATACATTTTGGAAACCTTGTAGCCTACTCGGAATTCCTGGTGGTCTGGAAGAACACAACATTCAATGCCCTACTTGGAAGGTCGTGGCTCCAAAAGCACATGGCCATTCCTTCATCCTACCACCAGTGTATCAAGTATTGCGTCAATGGACAACGTGGGACATTGCATGCTAACAAGGCCCATTTAGAACTCTCTGAGTCACACTACATTGACACCGGGTATTATGAGAAAAAGAAAAAGAAGCCTTTTCTTGATGGTATTGACTGGATCCCTGCTCCAAATGGTCTAGAAATGGTTCCGGATGACCCCCTCAAGCAGCTCAGCGGAGACTACGTACTGCCCATCAACCATGTTGAAAGCAGGAATTCAAGCCTAGGCACACACTCAACTGTCCTCATGACTTCAGCTATAACTGTTGAGTGTGACGATGTGGAAACGACTGCTAACCCTCAATTTGGGGATGAATATTTGAGAAGGGATGCCCATGATGTCTCACCTCCGGACCCCCAAGATCCCGTGCTGGGAACTCTCCCCCCGTCAGATAAAGAAGGTGAGAATGTGGGGGAAGAAGAGGAGGAAGATCTCAGGGATTCACCCCCAGTATTTGAGGAAGGTATCTCCACTACTGTGGAAAAGATCATAGAAATAAACCTAGGTACCTAGGAAGATCAGAGGCCCACTCTCATTAGTACAACTATGTATCGCGAGGAGCACGAGGTACATACCTATTTCCTGAGGCAACACCAGGATGTTTTTTCCTGGAATTACACGGAAATGTCAGGACTCAATCCCAAAGTGAAAACTCACCACTGAGGTCTTCCAGATGACCATCGGGGCTATAAATAAGCTTCCATAAGAACGCACCCCTCACATGCTACCAAAATAGAGGCTGAAGTCGATAAGATGGTTAAAGAGGGCTTCATTCGGGAGGTCCAATACCCCATCTTGTTGGCCAACATTGTCCCCATCATGAAAAAGAACGGACAAATATGCATCTGTATCGATTTCGCAGATCTCAATTGGCATCGTCTAAAAGATGATTTCCCGGTCCTGATTACCGAGTTATTAATCAACGCAACGGACGGGTATGAGGCTCTCTCCTTCATGGATGATTATTCTAGGTATAATCAAATCTGGATGGCCCGAGAAGATGAATAATCCACTGCCTTCAGAGCCTGTCAATGAATATTCTGCTACATGGTCATGACCTTGGGTCTCAAGAACGCAGGTGCCACATATCAATGTTCCATGCATCGTATCTTTAAACCATTCCTAGGGAGATTCGTCGAATTCTACATGGATGGATTGGTGGTAAAATAAAGAAAATGCTCAGATCACCTATCAGACCTTGAAACTGTCTTCATCAAACTTCAACAACATTGCCTAAAGATGAATTCCTTGAAATGCACCTTCGGGGTTACCTTAGGGAAATTCCTTGGCTTCGCCGTACGCCATCATGGCATCAAAGTCGACCCTGAAAATACAAAGGCTATCCTTGTCCTGCCACCTCCCCGAAATCTCACTGAGTTTAGAGGATTCTAAGGACACCTGGCCTACATTAGGTGGTTCAACCTGGCGGGCAAATGTTTTCCCTTTACCAGGTTAATGAAAAAGAGGGTTACGTACCAATGGACAGATGAGTGCCAAGAGGAATTCGACAGCCTAAATAAGTATATCTTAATCTCGCTGGTTCTCATGCCCCCTGTTGAAGGGAGACCTCTTATCCTATACGTGACAGCCCAAGAGTGGTCACTGGGAGCCTTCCTCGCACAGAAAAATGACACTGGCAGTGAAAATAGTCTCTATTACCTCATCCAAACCATGATCGATGCTGAAACTTGATACTCAAACATAGAGAAGAGTTGTTTGGACTTGGTCTTCGTAGTTAAAAAATTGCGACATTATCTTCAGCATCATGAAGTCCATTTGGTCTCACGTAGTAACCCGCTCATGTACATCCTCAGCCGCCCAATGTTGACAAGGTGCCTATCCTGATGGGCAGTCTTCCTGCAACACTTTGACATCTGGTTTGGGCCTCAAAAATCCATAAAAGGTCAGGCGTTAGCAGATTTTCTGGAAGAGCACCCCTCAACAGGGACCACCGCAATAGAAATCGAGTTACCTGATGAAGACATATTCTCGGTTCAAGAGGAGCTCCCAACATGGGAAATGTACTTCGACGACGCATCCTGAATCCCGACATGGAAAAGAATGGAGGATCCTAGATTTAAAAAGGTGGGTTTGGTGATTATACTCATGTCCCCAGAAAAGGTTGTCTTTCCATATTCCTTCCTCTTGTCAGAAGGATGTACGAATAATGAGGCGGAGTATCAAGCCCTCATTGTAGGCCTGGTTCTCACACTCCAGGCACAAGTACAACAACTTAAGGTAAAAGGTGACTCGAAACTGGTCATCAAGCAAGTCAATGGTGACTATTCTATTAAAAAGGAGGAGCTGGTTCCCCTATTTGAACTTTTCCGAGGGTTAATGGATGAATTCTCCACAGAACCAACATTGACATATATTCCCTGGTCCCGGAATGACCAGGCCGAAGCATTAGCTAATGCGGCCACAACCCTAGCCAACCCAGACCAGGATGAAAAAATTATTAGTATTGATCATCATCTAATGGTCTTGACATTTTTTCAGCCTAAGATGGAAGAAATCAACAAAGTCAGTCCTGTCCCTGAGCCATATGCTCCTGCCACTGGCTGGATGGCCCCCATTGAAAACTACCTTCAAAGGGGAGAACCTCCGTCAGACAGGGATGAACGAGAGAAAATACGGATAAGGGCAATTAACTTTGTCCTATATGGTGGAATATTTTAGCAAGAGGTCCTCTATAAACGAGGCCTCGATAGAGTCCTCCTCAGATGCATTAATGGAGAAGAAACTGCTGCCATCATGACTGAAGGGCATGACGAAGTATGTGGAGCACACCAGTCAGGGTCCAAGCTTTCCCATCAGGTTCGAAGGCTTGGGTACTGTTGGCCCACCGTGGCACGAGATTGCGAGCAGTTTACTGCAAAATTCCACTCATGCCAAATTCATTCCAACATCATACACCAACCCACCAAGTTACTTCATCAGGCCATGCACTCCTGCCATTTTCCATCGGGGGAATGGACGTCGTGGGACCATATCCTCCCACCATGACCAAACAATTGAAGTATATACTCACAGCAACCGACTTCTTTTCCAAATGGGCATAAGTTTTAACCCTCATGGAAGTCGGGAAAAGAAACATTTTCAGATTTTTGAAAACCAATATCATCACCAGATTTGACATCCCTCATACCATATTGATGGATAACGACACCAACTTCCGCTCTACTGAATTGGAGAAACTATACCAAGAATATGGTATCAAAGCAAACCACTCATCCCGCTACCATGCAGCGGCCAATAGACAGATAGAGGATCCAACATTCTCCATAAAATGGTTGATAAAGACAAGAAATCATGGCAAGATAAACTTCTTCATGCATTGTGGGATTATCGAACCACAATCTGCACCGCTACTCGGGCTACTCCGTACTTGTTAGTGTACGAAATAGAAGCATTCCTACCCATTGAGCTCCAATTTCTCTCGAAATAGGAAAGTTATCAACCCGTGGACACCTTTGCATGATTATGCATACCATTCCCTCAGTGGCTCTACATATTGATAGCCCCCGGCCCGTCTACCAAAGGAAAGATTTCTCAGGCGGTACTTTTCCTATCTCTGTACGCTTAATGGCCTCGGGTCCCCCATATCATAATCTCCTGATCCAAAAATTTATGGAGCATTGGTTTACAAGTTCTCTCCCCCTCTCACATCCGAACATTTCTAGGGTATCTTTACCTGGTTAGCCTATGTATCCGCCCATGGTTAACATGACGATCTGCATCTACAAACATCAACTCAGGGCTAGGCTACTTTGACTCGACGTGCAATTGTGGTGGAGATGTTTCTTGTATGCTTGAACACCATTATACCCATATGCCAAACTCTGTACTGTGAGCAATCTCATATTTTCATAATCATTCATGGCTATCAGAAGTGGAAATTTATCGACCCGCGGACACCTTTGCATGAATATGCATACCATGCCCTCAGCGGCTCTGTATATTGATAGCCCCTGGCCAGTCAACCAAAGGAAAGATTTCCTCAGGCGGTTCTCTTCCTAGCCCCATACGCTTAGCGGCCTTAGAGCCCCCATACCATACCTCCTGATCCGGGAAACCCCAGAGTTACAGTTTACACCCTCATTCCCTCACACTTATTCAAAGTATACAAGATCCTCCTAACTCAGTTTCCTTCCAGGTAATTGTAGCGATAGTCACCCAATGGTCCGAACTCTACGACCGTTAAACTAAATGTACTTCTTCCATACCGCACGTCGTTAAAATTCATGTAGTAAAGGTACACCCCATATGCAAGATAAATCATCACGGTGAAATCTACGAGTTTTAACAGCAACCAGGGATGAGCATCCCCGATATGTCCAGATATTTCCTTACCAAATGACAAACTTCGTGGCCTGGACAATCATGGATCCCCATAATCATTCATGGCCATAGGAAGTGGAATTTTATCAACCCGTGTACATATTTTCATGACTATTCATACTATTCCCTTAGTGGCTCTGCATATTGATAGCCCATGGCCTGTCTACCAAAGGAAAGATTTCCTCAGGTGGTACTCTTCCTAGCCCCGTACTCTTACCAGCCTCAGAGCACCCATATCATTTCTCCTGATCCAAGAATCCTCAGGATCATAATTTACTCCATCAATCCCTCTCCACGTCTTGGACATGCTGAGATATTCGATCCCAATTAAATTCAAATCAAGAGTGTCCTTTGCAACTACATCCTTACCGCATAACGATTAAAACTGCACGGAACATGTCTTGGCCGCTTGGCGTGAACTACAAAGACCAAGCATTAAACATCCAGGAAAATGCCTCCAACTAAAAGAATTTTCACAGGTTTAAAAATTCCCATGTCCTCACTACATGATGTTAAACTACACAACATCTTAAAAAATTCTCCCCGACCTCACCGCATGATGTTAAACTACACGGAATTTAAAATTCCCTTCGTTCTTGCTGCATGACGTTAAACTGCATGTTCGAACCTGTCATGGGTTCAGTCAGGAATGGAGGTTTTCCTCTGTCCCTCAGTGCAGGGGCTAGACCTGCACAAACCACTGTCTCACACCAGCGTGAGAAGGGATGACTTCACCCATTCCCAGGAAATTTATCCCAGACATTTCTCCCGTATCCAGGCACCATCTCCTCATAAATCACACTCTGTACCCAAAAGGATTCAAACCCTTGTAAGACACCCCTGGTGGTCCCAAATCTCAACATCCCTGAAGCTGCACGGCTATCAGGAGAATACAATCATTGACCTAAGGGAGCCTTTGCATCACTATGCATATCATGCCCTCAGTGGCTCTGCATATTGATCGCCCCTGGCCCGTCTACCAAAGGCAATATTTCCTTAGGAAATGCTTCTCTCCATACATATCTTGGCCTCTGAGCCCCCATATCCACTCTGGGATTCAGAAACCCTCTAAGCTACAGTTTTACAACCTCTTTCACAACCCTGCCTGAATACACTAGAACGTCTCTGATGAGATTACCGAGAACCAGGAGAAGCCTTTTCATTTTAAAGAATGTCCCAGCTGCATGACTTTAAACTGCGCCAAGCTCCAAGCATCCTCAACGCTAACTAAATGCATAGAACAGAGACCCTGCGTCCACACTCCTGATTAATACAAATGTTCCCAAACCCTTTCAAGCATCACACACCCTTTCCGATCCACCCCTAGTGGTTTTCATAATTCTCCAAGCCACCCATGGTGGTTTCCATAATATGGACTTCCATGAAGTCCTCAGGCCATCATAAATGGATAGTCATTGACATAGGGACACCTTTTCACGACTATGCATACCATGCCCTCAGAAGCTCTTCATATTGATCACCCCTGGCCCATCTAAAAAAGGCAAGTCTTCCTTAGGTGATGCTTTTCTTACCTCTACACGCCGATATGGCTCCCATGCCTTGAGACATGCCCTACATGTCGTTCAAATCTAAACATGTTCCCCCCACGTGCGTCTGAAGGGTATTGAGACATATTTTAATCAACCAAACCTCATTGGGGAACTCACCCCCACCATATCTGGTCAAAGCTGTTCGACCTAAAACATCAGTAATGATAGTCTTGTCAGCGGGACTTTAAACCGCTCACAAAAAGAGGAACAAAGCCCATTAGGCCGAAAACCTGAAAAGAACGACCTAAGAAAAAGATGAGTGTACCCGATGGGTCCAAACCAAATGGGCCCAGAAAAAATTAGGGTCTTAAAAGAAAAGACAAAAATTTTGTGGGGTTTTTTCTACAAAACCCTAGAAATAGTCAAACTATACTCGCTGGATCCCATGGTCCAGGAAAAAGTTAGAGCTCGTTTCTATTTTATCAATTGTTTTGAACTCTGATTATTATATGTTCAGTGAATTACCATATATAGCAATCCTGTCAAATAATTTCTATCATAGGAGAAGACAACAAAACCACTAAGGAGAAACATCTCTTTGTTCCATAACAATGTTGATGATAAGGGCATCCAAAATCCAGAGCCTCCTCCGACACGAAAGGTTATTACAGTAGATTTTCAGAGGATTTTCAATGTTGTATTAGGAATTGATGTGAATCCTTGATTGCTTGAAAGAGATTTTGTAGCAAGGCTGTCCCAGCATCTGCACCAGCCCACTGCGCTTCCACCTCCTGTACCGCCTTTGAGCTCACACTCATCTCCTCCTCTATTTGCCAGTCCCCTTCTTCAATTATGGCTGTGACATTAGTCTCCTCCTGCTGTAGCGGCTGTATGTCACTCCTCAACACCTCCAGTCGATAACGCTTCTTAATGACTTCTCCCTAAAGTCTCGCGACCACCCCGACATGATCATGATCTTCTGTTAGGCAAAGCTGTTAGGTCATAGAAAGGTAGGATTCAGATTGAGTAGTAGAAAGGCGAGATTCAAAACCACCAAGCCTCTCCCGGTTAGAAACCACCTACTTGACTATATCATAAATACCATTGTAGTCAAAGCCTTCGAATCCCAGAAGCATAAAAAGATTGCAAAACTTCAACAATTTAGTCGGCATCTTGGCCGAGGGCGTTTGAGAAACCAGCCTCCAAATTTTGTCCCATGGCCTTTGACGAGAAGGTCAAAGAATGTAAAGGACTCGTTGATCAGGCTCGGAGTCACTCCCGGACGAAGATACATACTCTGGGATGAACTCCACCAAGAGGGACCCTATGCGGCCTCACCTACAAACTCCGACGCCACGACATCTTTGCCCCCGACGGTTGTGGTCACGGACACAATTGGATCCGACAACACAATCACCAGCACCAAAGGTCATGGTCCTAAATCCCAAAAGTTGATAAGACAGATAAGTATCCCTAATCAAAAAAGGGAGGAGAAAGGATCCAGTGGTAAGAGATTGAGAAGATTACCCCTGATCATCAAGGCGTCGGTGCCCTTAAGCTCTACGCCACCACTGATGCTCGAGGAAGACGCTACATCTTTGAGAGAAAAGGGAGTCATGGGAACCCCCGGAGGTGTCCAGCACCTAAGTCCACACCCAAGGCCAGCAACACCTAAAGCTGTCCCCAAGTGGCCATCTACGGAGGTCATGCTCGGGGAAATTACTCACCCGGTAAACAGAATGATGTCCCACACTGGGTTTCTGAAAACTGTCCTAATGACATGCTCTTCCTCCATAGCCATGGGATCCATCTGGTCTGAGGCAGCTGACCCCGTCAGATCTGGGGCCTCCTCGGAAATCATAGGCGCCCCATCCTCCCCCGAAATTATAGAGGCTGTATGATCAACAAGAGTCACAGATTCCATCTATTCCTCCTCTGACATATCTCTGATTGATGAAGACATAAGGAATGCGTTCATATCACTAGCCCCTTCAGCAGGGCTCGCCATCTCTTCACAATCAGGTATGCCTGCTGGTGGTCCCTTAGATAATAAAGGGGTAGAAGGTACGACCGCTTGGGAAACCACGATCAGGTCTCTGATTGGACCTACACCATAGTTCCAAAACAATTAATAATTGGAAGAATCAGAACATATGAGTTGGTAATCAAGGAAGCATGAATCATGATTACCCGACGTCCCCTGTCTAAGCCGTTCCGATAATCGGGACGCCTGTCGACATCTATGGATCTACCAGGGGACAATTCTCTGCTCAGAACACTGGGAGGAGCTGGAGCAGGAAAGACCCTAGTTGGATCTGCGATGGTCACCTCCATGTGCTCAGTTGCACCAAGAGACCCCTCCTTGATGACCCCTGTAGTCGAAGGCGCGTGTTCGCCTGCTGCAGTACCATGAGGAGTATACTCCAGGGAAGGAATTTCCCCCTGTGATTCCTCGAAACCCTTCATAAAGGGAAGAAACTTTAGAACCATCAAGTAAAGGATGAAGAATGACGGAACGGACGAGCAGGGAAACCTCTTCTTTGGGATCGGACGATTCAAGATATTTTATCATCATGGACACCCGATTAGACCCATAATGTCAGTTTTGGAGTGAATGAACATATGCGTCCATCTCCTTCTATGAGGCGACTATTTTATTAAGATCCTCTTCCAACATCAAGTGAGGTGGAGAGAAGATAGTCCCAATACTCGGAAGCTCAAGAGAGCTCGTTTGGAGTAACGCCCAAACCTCTTCATCTGAGCCACTGACCATCAGGTCATCCCAAATCCTCCACACATATGGAAATGTGGCTGTAACAGGAACAAATAGCCAAGGGGGATCGACCTGAGAGGGTTAGGCAGTGGCAGGGGCTGGTGGGGGCGCTAATAGTCATGTCTGTTTTCTAGATCTCGCCGCTGCCCTAGAACTCTCAGGAGCTACTTGTGGGCGGGACCTCATGGGTAGGGGGAATTCCCTTGCCTCAGCCACATCAGGGGAAAAAGCGGAATCATCACCCCCTGAAGAGTGATCACTCTCTTCTTCCTCCTTATCAGTCACCAATTGCAGTAGGGCCTGGACTTGGTGAGTAACACCGCATAACCCTGGTGTGCATGAATGCAGGCCTCGAGGTCCCGGAGATACCGAATGACTCTCTCTGGGTCTACATCGTAAAGGATGTCAGTAGGATCAGATATGTAACCCAGTCCGTCGAACGCCATTTCTGATTCCTGGAGATGATTCCACAAAGAACGGGGGTACTGGCTGCGAAAGGATGACTGGCCTTAGAATTCTTTCAATTATCCCCAGGCCGTCAGGAAGGCAGCATCATCAGGAATGGACAAGTTTCTCCGGGTAGCTTCAAGGGCATGTTAGGAGACACCTATATCTGTTTAAACCTTCCTCGGAAGCATGAGACCAGCAGGGTTGTGGAAGACCTTTCCTGGCCTGGTTGGGGCACTATCCACCTTCCAATTTCTCTTACTTTTCGATGGCTTTGGACTCGAGATAGTGGGAACCCATAGCCCTAACTGACCATTCGGGTACGATTGCACACAGGAGTCGGCATAGCTTTTGGATAAGAAAGGCAGGGAGTCTGCAAGCACGAGGGTCATAACCTCACAACCAGTATCCTCATAGGTGAACATTAACCACAATTGTCTGGCCACCATTAGATGGCGGTTCCTGCAGGTGCCATTGACCGCCGGAGGACACAGCTCCTGGACGCAGCCAAATTGACGTTCGAATCGGCAAGGCGCATACCCCTCACAGATCAGTTCCCCACTGAAACGAGCCACCAGAATACCTTATTAGAGGGAAAAGAGGTAGCCCCACTGGCTAAATTCCTCTGATATGGTGTTCATGATTGCACCGATTGGGGAGGGATATGGTCGGAAATTGAAATGATCGTAACTCGAGATCCGTCTTGACAGAAGACTCATATTTTGATCCGTCTATTTTCCATCCTTCTCTTGGGCCACCCACTCCTCGGGCATAACCCCACTTGTAAGTTGCAAATACAACCAGAATATGGTACTCAGAATCTGAAAAGGATTGATGAATGTATAGCAGTTCTTAATATGCACTCCCAACCATCCCCAGAGAATTTGAAAAGGGCCGGCTACCTAGTTTGGCCGACTCCCCTTGGTAATATTTCCAAGAAACCAATAAATCCTATAGAATACTAGGAAGACCAAGTTGATGATGTTAACAGTGTCCAGATGTGCCTCCATAAAAAAAGTAGAGACCCACACGCCACCAGTCTCGCGTACGGGCAATAGCCAGCCACTCAATAACATGGCCAGAAATTCCGCCAGACGGAGCAGCTGATCAACATCCGGAACAAGTTCCCAGCCCTAGTTATTAAACTGGCCTTCCTCCAAAATCATCCAATAGATTCCCCTCTGCCTTCGGGACTCCATCGTAGGAAAGGTCGTGGGCCTGTGCGGAAGATCCATGGACTTGCTCTCTCTGAAAAAATCCTTGATTCATTCACAATATGGGACAATCTATTTCAGAGATATATCTTTCGAATGCTCCCGGACCTGATCAATAAGCCGGTTCACTAAGGGAGGGGTCCTCTCTTCATTGCCCCACATAGAAGGGGGAGGCAAGAATTCATCATACATGCCTCCAACAATGGGGACCCCTGAAATCTGGAAGACGTCCCAAAGACTGATACCCACCTCCCCATGGACTAGATGGAATGTGTTGGTATCCGGACTCCAATAGCTCATAAGCTGCTTGGAAAGGGTGTGGGGCCGATGGGTATAGGTCTAGGACACCCAGGAAGCTTTATATATGACTACGACTCACAATTTCTCTTCAAACTCCGTATAGCTCCGGTGAACCCAGAAGGGCCACACCCAATCAAATGACTTAAATGCCCCTTTGGGCTGGAGGTCTTTGTCCGTTGACCAACCATGTTGGTTGTTTACCATAGAATTATAGGAAATGCTCCGGTAATAGTGAATTTCCCCATCCTGCTGATGTTGTTCTCCTGTCAGGGACATAGGAAGGTGATTTAGCACAAACCCGGTAGGTGTATCCCATGGGGCAGGCCACCCTATGGCAGATATCACAACTAGGGGGATAGTACCAGTAAATATCAATGTTGTAGGATTGTTTTCATGAGATGGTAGTAAACCGAACCCGTAGGCAGGAAGGCTGTTGGAAAAGGGGTACTCCCGCTGTGACTCGGAGAGCAAGTTGTCAAGGAAGGGGTACTATGGGGAGTGGCAGATTCTATCCTGAACAGATCTAGACACATCCTTTTAGCATTGATCACCAATTGGAAGAGGCTCGGCAGCAGGCCTTGGTGAAGGTCGAGGAGGAACCATATTTTCTCCCTAAATTATAAAAACCAGGAAAATGGTTAGTCCGGAATAATAAAATATGGAAAAAAATACCAAGTATATCACAAAGGACTCCATCAAGGAGCCTTCATGATGAGGTCCGCGAGCAGGCCTCAAAAGGGGGTTCACGATGGATGCATCCTGCGAACCAACCCTACGCGGAAGAAGTCTGTGGTACTCTGGTCCATAGAGCATTGGCCAGAAAACCGCGAACCATCCTGCTTCACGGAATCTCAATCCCGGATTTAAATGTTTAAGTTCAGAAGACTTAAGAAATTTTTGAAGTCTAGAAGATTTCAGTTCGCGGACCATCAAAACCGCGTAGCGAGTTCCTATGCAGCCCATTGTAACTTAATTTTTAATTGATTAAAAGTGTTATTTCATGGCTAGGAGATTGGTCTGCGGGTGAAGGTAGGTGCGAATGAGGAATGGTTTTCCGAAATGGAAGCTGGTTCGCGGATGAGGAGTTTAGCGAAGGAGCGATCACGCGGAGATGAAAAGAAAGATCTCCGTGTTCACGAGGAATCCATTAAAAGACAGGGGACAGCCCCCCCCCGTATTTATAGGCATGGTCCTCTACTGGGTTCACCCCTCTATCGCAAAATATCCACATTTTAGGACCACTCTACATCAGAATAGTCTCCTCTTCATTCCGATTGGACCCCATTCTGATGGGAGGCATTTGTAGGATCCTAAAAAATCCGCAAAGGAGAATGAGAATCCCCTTAATTCAAGAGAGAATTATACCCAATTTCCCTCAACGAATTGGAAAAAAATGTGGAGAATACTCAAAGGTTGGAAAAAGACGAACCGGTCCACGTACCGGTCCAATGTTGATGGTACGCGGCCGGATTAGCAAGCTGTCCCCTCTGTGGACCGCTGTCGTTCACGGAACAAAGGCGGGGACCCTCCGTGGGCGTGAAGCGGGATGGGTGCCAGGCCGGTCCACCATCACGAGTCACCCCAGCCATGAATCGTGTCAACCGGCCTGGACCTCCTACGCCATCATTTGAAGAATAGAGAAGAATCCTTGTGCGGCCGCAAAGCACTCCCCAAACTAGTTTGGTTCGTGAGGAAGGTGCATTCAATGCCCCCCGCGAGTTTCGGATTATCCAAGTCATCCATAAACTGGGTTTCTGGTCTTGGGCCTCCGAAAAAGGTGCCGCATGACCATAGATACATCTCTTTACCCACTCTATAAAAGGAGATCGAGGGGGAGAAGTGAGGGATCGATCAGATTTAGGTGGAAGGATTTCGATGGAAGGAGCTTAGGATTTCTCAAACAGCAAAGTTCCAATTCGCAAACTAGAACAGGTATGAAACTAGAAACGAATTAATAAGGAACCTAAAACACATAACAAATTGATCAACCGAGAACATAAAATAAAAAATAAAAAGAAGACCGCGAGCCATGGACCCTCCACGGATGTACTTCCTGCAGACCAGGGAGTCTATGCCCCTTTTTCGATCCGACGCACCACGTAGCACCCTCCTACGTGGGTGAAGCCCTGACCGAAGAACCCCCGACCAGCATCGCCCCTGGACGCCATTTCTCAAGAGGACTCTACTGCATACCAACCTGGTACGCGGGCCGAACCCGAAGTCGTGTACCACCCTGGTATGCGAAATGCCTATCAGTCTGCACACCACCCTGGTACGCGGATGACTTCTCCAGCCACGTAGCACCCCCCTACGCGAAGGACGCCACTCCTCACACACCCATGTGGCCCGCCAACTCCTTCGGTGTTCCCATTACATGAGTCAAATAAAATCCTTCCAATCCGGCCTGATCCTTCACCATCCCTTCAGTGGTCTGTTCATTGGCCCCGAGCCAAGGCCTCCAACGAAGCCACCAGATCCGTATGATGCAATATCCAGGTGCATCAGTGTGCTACTTTGAGTTCACATACCCATGGTATGCGAGAGGAAAGGTGTTTCTCCGGCCCTTAAGTGGGTTCCCAAAACACTCCTGGGTTCACATACCCACGGTAGTATAGTGTCCGAGCCTTGGAGTCCCCTTTCTACCTCTCCACTTGCTAGGAGTGGGGGACCTCGCCTGCGTTTCCTTTAGGCGCCCATGGGGAGTAATTCTCCCCTCTTCTAAGAGTGACAGTGCAACCTCCTTGGTGTAATCCCCTTGCCTTTCTTGCAGGAGGTAGCACCCATGCACCTCTGTACTTCCCCGGTGCCAAGAACCAAGAGGGGAGATGGACACTGGGGGTTTTGTTACCCTTTCCCTCTCCCGCTGGGCTTTATCACCATTAGGCCTCCATCCTGGAGTATGTCCCAATCTCTATTTCTCTGGGCCGCTCCATGCATAAGCCCCACTCTTCTTCCCACGGACGCACCTTTCGTGACGTGATAGTCCGGTCTCTGCTGCCTCTTGTTTCTCACACCAAGCATGACTCACATGGCCTTAGAGTAAGCACCGACACTAACCCCAACCTCCTGTGAACTACCAGGACTTTGATCCATGTAAAGTCATGGTATGTAGGAATCCTCCATGAGGTTCAAGCCCATCACCAGGTCATTATGACCTCTTCACGTCGGTTCACCCACTCTATGGGCTGCCTCAGAGTGTAAGCCCCGATCCTTCGTCCCGTATGACGTTAAACTGCGCTATCGAACAACATGGATTCTGATTCCTCTCACGAGGATACGTAGGAAGCCCGTATCATGGGTTCGATCCAAATGCTCAAGTCGTTATCTGTCCCCTCCTAGATGACAATAAATTCTAGGGTGCCCAGTTATGAGGCTTGAAACCAGTGTTGTCTCAATGAGTCCAAACTCCCCAGAGTCATTAATCTAATGGGGGATGGTAAACCTTAGGCCTAAATGATTCTGAATCCCTGTGTTTAGTTGACCATTGCCAACCAAGAGTAATTCATGGATACTATGCTTGGGTATAAACCAAAGATCCACGAACATATGAATACATCTTAAATCTATTAGAGAGTCCCGGGACAGGCAATAATTCCCCCCTAAAAGGGTGTGATGAGCCCAAATTCCCATCATCTCAACCAATGTGGGTTCTTAAGCATCGCCGGCCAAATCACCCAGCGAACGCCTGCCTTTGGAAAGTAGGTCCATGTATCGTTGGACATGGAACCGTTGGGCATTTCGAATCGAAGACCGATATACCCGACCTTAGCGATTGAGCAGAGCTCGGACCTCCATGAGATCGACAGTCGGGCACATCGGTCCACTCTATCCGATTCATTGCGAAACAATTATTTATGGTTTTTAGGGTTTTTCAGGGGGTTTATCATTTTTTATATTTTAGGTGTTTTAAGAGTTTTTAGGGTTTTTAGGTTTTCTTAAGGTTATTCATGGTATTTAATATTTTTTTATATTTTTAAGGATTTTTATGGATTTTAGGATTTTATAGGGGTTTTAGGGATTATGTGTGTTTTTAGGGGTTTTTAGGGTTATAAATATTTTTATTGTTTTCTTAGTTTTTAGGGTTTTTTATTTTTTAGGGTTTTTTTTATTTTTATAGTTTTTAACATTTTTTCTGGATTAGATGGTTTTAAGTGTTTTTAGTGTTTTTTATGTTTTAATGGGTTTTTATTATTTTTATGGTTTTTAGGGGTTTAAATGGGTTTTAACAATTTTTATGGGTTTTAGGGTTTTTTTTGTGTTTTTATAGTGTTTTAAAGTTTTTCGGTTTTATATATATTTTAAGTGTTTTTAGAATTTTATGGTTTCATTGGGGTTTCCACAGTTTTTAGGGGGTTTTGTGTTTTTAGGGAATTATAGTAATTTTATAGTATTTTTGGTGATTTTATGTTTTATATGGATTTTGAAGGATTTTAAGGTTTTTAGGGGTTCAGTGTTTTTTTATTTTTAGAGTTATTTAGGTTTTTGGGTGCCTTAATTGTTTTTAGGTTTTATGGTTTTCTTAGGTTCTTTCATAGTTTTTAGGGTTTTTATGTTTTTAGGAATTTTTTACCATTTTTATGGGTTTTGATGATTTGAGGTATTTTGATGGATTATAGGGTTTTTTTGGATTTTTTAGTGTATAGCGTTTTTTAAGTTTTTTATGGGTTTTAAGTGTTATTAGGATTTTATGGTTTTATTAGGGTTTTTATGGTTTTAAGGGATTTTACATTTTTAGGTATTTTGTAATGATTTTTAAAGTTTTTATGGTTTTAAGGATTATTAGGGTTTTAATGGTGTTTTTTGGTTTTATGGTTTTTTGAGGTTCTTAGTGTTTTAAGTTTTTTTTTGATATTTTTTGATATTTTTAATGTTTTTTATATTTTCTAAAAGTTTTTAGTGGTTTAAAGGGTTTTTAGTGTGTATATGGGTTTTTAGGATTTTATGGGTTTTAACTTTATTTATGTTTTTAGGGTTTTATGGTTTTTAGGGTTTTTTGGGTATTTTAGGGGGTTTTATGGTTTTTATGATTTTTGGGGTTTTTATGGGTTTTATGTGTTTTAAGGTTTTTAAGGTTTCCTTACAGGTTTTTTGATTTTTTAATATTGTTTGAGATTTGTTTGGTATTTTTAGTATTTTTATGGTGTTTTATGTGTTTTAGGGATTTTGGGAGTTTTTAGTGTTTTGGGGTTTTTAGGGTTTTTAGGGTTTTTAGCATTTTTAGGTTTTTAAGGGTTTTATGTGTTTCTTGGGTTTTCAAGTTTTTATTAGGGTTTTTAGTGTTATCTGGGTATTTTACGTTTTTTCGGATTTTATGGATGTTTTTGAAATTTTACAAGTTTTTAGGGATTTTATGGATTTTTAGAATTTTACAGGTTTTAGGGTTTTTATTGTTTTTTTGGTTTTTATGGTTTTTTTGAGTTTTTAGGGTTTTTAAGTATTTTTAGATTTTACAATTTTTTAGGGGTTTAATGGTTTTTCAATGTTTTTAGTTGTTTTTTGGGTTTTATGGGGTTTTATAGTGTTTTATGGGTTTTATAGATTTTATGGTATTAATGGAATTTATGGTTTTTGGTTTTTAGGGATTTTTTAGGGTTTTTAGGATTTTTTATCTTTTTATAGGTTTTAAGTGATTTTAGGTTTTTAAGATATTCGTAGGTTTTTTAGGGTTTTTAGGGAAGTTTTAAGAATTTTATGGTTTTTTGGGTTTTTAGGGATTTTGAGGGGTTTTATGGTTTTTAGGGTTTTAGTGGTATTTAGAATTTCATTTTTTTTGTTTTTATTGGTTTTTTGTGAATTTTGGTTTTAATTTTTTCTAAACATTTTTCATGGTTTTTAGGGTTTTAATTTTTTTATGGATTTTTGAGGCTTTCTTAGGTTTCTAATTATTTTTAGGATTTTAGGGGTTTTTAAGGGATTTTAATTTTTAGGTGTTTTATGGTTTTTTTTACTTTTACGGGGTTTATTATGTTTTTATGGTGTTTTAGGGTTTCTTTAATTTTTTAAACATGTTTATGGGCTTATAGGGGTTTTTATTCATTTTTAGCACTTTTATAGGGTTTTAAGTGTTTTACAGTTTTTAGGGATTATTATGGTTTTAACAGTTTTTAGGGGAATTAGGGTATTTTTAGGGGGTTTTAGGGTTTTATCATTTTTTATGTTTTTAGGGGTATTTAGTGTTTTGAGGTTTTACTATTTTCTTGGGTTATTGCATTGTTCTAAGGGTTTTTTATGTTTTTAAGGATTTTTAAGATTTTTTTGGATTTCAATGTGTTTTTAATGATTTTTGGGATATTGAGATGTTGTGGGGTTTTTAGGGTATTTAGGGATTTTAGCATTTTTAAGGTTTAGTGGTTTTAAGAGTTTTATGGTTTTTAAGGTTTTCGTATAGTTTTTTGTTTTTTTTGGTTTTTTACATTTCTAGGGATTTTTATGGATTCTTTAGTGTTTTTATGGTTTTCTAGGGATTTTATTTATTTTGAGGTTTTTAGGGTTTTTAGGGTTTTCATGATTTTATTTGGTTTGTAATGTTTTTTTTGGTTTTAATGGTTTTTAGAGTTTGCTATCTTTTTATATATTTAATGTGTTTTTAGTGTTTTAGTGGGTTTTAGATTTTTTCTGTGTTTATAAGATTTTTTAAGGTTTTTAGTTTTTTTCATGGTTTTTAAGGTTTTCTTAGGGGTTTTCGGGTTATTTGGGGAATTATGCATATATAGGTAATTTTTTGTGTTTTTTAGGTTTTTTTGGTTTTTATGGTGTTTAGGGATTTTGGAGGATTTTATTGTTTTTTCAAGGAATTTATGTTTTTATTATTTTTCACATTTTTTAAGTGTTTAGGGATTTTAAGAATTTTATGAGTTTTAAGGATTTTGTGGTTTTTAGGGTTTTTATGGGTTTTAAATTTTCTATATTTTAAGGGAGTTTATTAGATTTTTTAGGGTAAAGTAGGCTCGGGTCCAGGCTATTCCTGGAACCCCCCAAAATTTATTAAACAAAAAGACACAAACACTGCAGACAAGGGAGGGGAGGGGTCGAACGACCCACACCCAAAAACCCTTACAACCCACGCCAAAGAAAGAAAAACAAAGAAAGAAAAAGACACAAAAACAGACAAAATCACAGCATCATCACGTCACATCCAGCCAGTACCAGCATCCAACAGCACTACATCCAGCGTTAACCAGCATCCAGCAGCTCACAGCTATCCAACAACCAGCATCAAGACTACAGCAGCAAACAACATCCAGCAGCAGCAAACAGCCAACCAGCATCCACAACAAACCAGCATCCAGCATCCTCATTTTCAGACAGCTAGCACCTCTTTCGACCACCAAACATCTCCCAGCATCCCACTTCCACTCCAGCAGCACAGCAACAAACTCATCCACAGCAGCAGCAAATACCAAACAGCCACATGTCATCCAGCATTTACCATACACCATCCACTCAAAACCAACCATTTCAAACCACCACAACCATTCACCATCAGAAAAGTAGACCACAACACCATCCAGCCAACCAGCACCAGAACAGCATCCAACACCAACACCAAAACATCACAGCCACGCAACATAACCATCCCATCCGATCAAGCTCTCCCCAGACAACCATTTCGTCAAACCAACTCGCCAGCACCCACATCAAATCAAATCCTCCATTGAATGTCAAAAACCAGTGAATTGAACCACAACCAAAGCTTATAAGCAGCGGCAAGAGACAGAGAATTAGAAGAAGAACCAAAGCCTCCCTCCTCCAAGAAACAGGACCCGAACCTGAGCACACCAAGCCATACCTGCAGCCGACATCGAACCAGGAAGACATTTGAGGGTCCGGAAGCATGCCGGGGTTGACACCGCGCCCTCCAGATCTGGGTCAAGGCAAACGAAACGGAGGAGCCCTGCAAACAAGCCGGCGTCGGGACCACCAGATCTGCAACTGATCAGGAGCTGGAAGGGGGAGTAGCAACCGAAGCCGGGTCTCGAACCAGGCACGCCATAAGCCGACTGGTGACCATGATCCGGGAGGGGAACCTTCGCAGCAGCGAAACCGGGTCCCGAAACAAGGCACACCAGGAGTTCGGAAAGAACCTGAAGAACGAGAGGGGAACCTTCGCAGCATTTCAAAACCCGAAACCAGGCACCAAGAAGCAAGATCAGGAGGTGGGGCGCGCATCGGGCAAGCCGGGAAAGATCCCCCCTTCCGAAGACCCAACACATCAGATCTGGAGCAATACGGGCGCGACGAAGCCACCACCGCACCAACCAGAACACGCAAAGCCAACACCAGTAGTTTCCGAGCCAAAGCGGGACAGGAAGCACCGAGGTCAGACCTCACCGGAGGAGGAAGGAGGAAGAAAGCAGAGGAAAACCTAGGCGGCGCGAGGGGGAGAAGAGAGTCGCCGCTCAGAGGCCGTCTTTTTCTAAAGATTATTCTTATATTTTTTAGGATTTTTATGGTTTTTAGGTTTTTAGAGAATCTGAGAGTTTTATGGTTTTTAATTCCTTTTTGGCATTTTAGGGTTTTTTGTGTTGTTTAGTATTTTTACGGGTTTTTTATAATTTTTTCACATTTTTAGGGGTTCAAATTATTTTAGATTTTATAGAAGGTTTTAAGGTTTTTATGGGTTTTAGGGTTTTTAATGTTTTTAGGTGTTTTTATAATTTTTAAGGGGTATTATGGTTTTTAAGGTATTTTTTTGGGTTCATTACAATTTTTAGAGTTTTTTTTTGGTTTTTAGGGGTTTTATGTGTTTTCAGATTATTATGGTTTTCTTTGGGATTTTCATGGTTTTTAGGATTTTTAGAGTTTTTAGTAGTTTTAAGGTTTTTTGGGTTTTAGGGTCTCTTAATGGTTTTAGTAGTTTTATTGTTTTTAGTGGTTTTTTGAGTTTTAGGGTCTTTTATGGTTTTTAGGATTTTTAGAGTTTTTTGGTTTTTAGGAGATTTTAATATTTTAATGTTTTTTTGTTTGCTTATAGTTGTCCAAGGTTTGTATGTTATTTTAGGTGTTGTTAAGGTTTTTATAGGTTTTTAGTGTTTAATATGGTTTTGAGGGGGTTTAAGAATTTTATTGTTTTTGTCATTTTTTGGTTTTTAGGGTATTTTTGTGCTATTTTTTTGTTTTATGTGTTTTTAGGGGTTTTTATTGATTTCGGAGTTTTGTTTTTGTTTTTGTAGATTTTGGGGATTTTTTAGCATTTTTATGGGGTTTTAGGGTTCTTATGGATTTTAGGGGTTTTATAGTTTTAAGTGTTTTTTTGTGGGTTTTATAATTTTTTTGGTTTTTTTTAATTTTTAAGGTTTTTTACTGTTTTTTAGTTTTTTGGGGTTTAATGTTTTTATGATTTTTATTGATTTTTTTTTTGTTTTTTATTTTTTTTATTATTTTTAGAGTTTTATAGTTTTTAAGGTTTTTAGGGGTTTTTTGGTTTTTAGGGGGTTTAGGGTTTTTAGGTATTTTTTAGGTTTTTTAAGGAGTTTAAGTGTTTTTATGTTTTAAGGTTTTCTTAATGATTTTTAGGGTATTTAGGGTTTCTAAGTTTTAGGGATTTTTAGGATTTTTATTTTTCTTAGGGTTTTAGGGAATTTTGAGGGTTTTATGGATTTTTAGGATTTTTATTGTTCTTATGGTTTTCTTTCTATTTTAAAGGTTTTTGGGCGGTTATAGAATTTTAGATTATTTTAGGGTTTTGTGGGTTTTAAGTTTTTATATTTTTAAGGTTTTTAGAGATTTTTTCAAGAATTTTAGGTTTATTATAATATTAGGGATATTTTGGGATTTTTAGAATTTTTCTATGGGTTTAGGGATTTTGAGGAGTTTTTTTCAGTTTTAAGGGTCATTTAGTGTTTTTATTGTTATTAGGGGATTATTGTGTTTTATTAATTTTTGAGGTTTCATTATAGTTTTTAGTGGTTTTGGGTTATATTAATGTTTTTAGGGATTTTTTAGGATTGTTATGGGATTTTATGGTTGTTAGGTTTTCTGAGGGTTTTAGGTTTTTTTAGGGTTTTAATGATTTTTTTGGGTTTTTACTATTCTTTAGTTTTAAGGGGTTTAAGGTTTTTTAGTTATTTTAAATATTTCTATGGTTTTAACGGGTTTTAGAGTTTCTAGTGGGTTTTTAGGGAGTTTTTTTAAGATTTTATATTTTTATGGTTTTAGATTTTTAATTTTTTTTTATGGTTTATTATAGTTTTTAGCATTTTTAAGGTTTTTTGGGGTTCAAATGTTTTTATATTTTTATGTTTTTGGATTATTTTTTTTGGGTTTTAAGAAATTTTTACATTTTTTGGGATTTTTATGGAATTTTTACGAATTTTTGGGTTTTTAGGGTTTTTAGGATTTTTTTCTTTTTTATGGTATTTTTAGTTTTTTAGGTTTTTAAATGTTTTTCTATCATTTTAAAAATTTTATGGGTTTATAGGGTTTTTATAGTTTTTAGTTGGTTTTAGGATTTTATGAAATTTTAGGGTGTTTTTAGGTTTTTAGGTTGTTTAAGGCGTTTTTGGGGTTTTAGGGTCTTTTTAGTGATTTGGGGGGTTTTGGATTTTTTTGGTTTTGTAGAGGTTTTCAGTGTTTTACGGTTTATAATGTTTTCGTTGGATTTTTCATGGATTTTAGTGGATTTTATATTTTTTGGGATTTTTAGGTATTTTTTAGGATTTAAATGGGGTTAAGAGTTTTAAGTATTTTGAGGGTTTTTTTGGGGTTTTAGGGTTTTCAAAGGTATTTATAAATTTTTAGATTTTTAGGGTTTTATTTTTTTTTATGTTTTTAATGTTTTCTTCGGATTTTATTATGTTTTTTATTTTTTTGGTTTTTATATATTTTTAATAATTTTTAGGATTTTTATGGTTTTAGGTTTTATAGTGATTTTGGGGTTTTTAGTGTTTTAAGGGATTTTAAGATTATTGTTTAAAGAATTTTTTCCGTTTTTTAGGTTTTTTAATGTTGTTGTGTTTTTAACACTTTTACGGGTTTAAAGGGTTTTTACTTTTTTTAATGGTTTTAGGGTTTTTAGGGGTTGTTAGAGTTTTTTATGGTTTTTCAGTGTTTTATGGTTTTTATAGATTTTTAGGTTTTTAAGGTATCTTTAGGGTTTTTTGGGATTTTACCAATTTTTAGGGGTTTTAAGTGGTTTTTGGGTTTTAAGGTCTTCTTATGGTTTTTGGGTTTTTCTTCTTCTGTTTTTATGTTTTTATGAATTTGTAGGGTTGTTTAGGATTCGAATGAGTTTTAGGGATTGTGAGGGATTTTAGGGTTTTGGTTTGGGTTTTTAAACATTTTACTGTTTTGTAGGTTTTTTAAGGGTTTAATTTTTTTTATGTTTATATGGTTTTCAGCGGTTTTAGGGACTCTTACATTTTTAGGTATATTTAGGGATTTTTATTATTTTTATGGTTCTTAGCATTTTTATGGATTTTGAAGGTTTTTAAGGTTTTTATGTTTTTTATTGTTTTTTTGGGGTTTTAGGGTTTTTTTTTGAGTTTTTATCATCTTTATAAATATTTTGAGGTTTTTAACATTTTATGGGTTTTTAATGGTTTTTAGGGTTTTTATTGGGTTTTAGGGTTTTTAATGGTTTATTTGAGTTTTTATGGTTTTTAGGGGTTTTTTTTATTTTTAGGGTTTTAGGGTCTTTTGGGAATTTAGGGTTTTTTTGTTTTTTAGGGTTATGGGCAAAGAAGGCTCGGGGTCACGATATTCTTGACACCCCCCAAAATTATTAGAGAAGAGAAAGACACTACAGACAAGGGAGGGGCAGGGTCAACAACCCACACCCAAAAGCCCTTAACAAACACACACCCAAAGGCCACAAAAAAGAAAACCCAAAAGAAGCACCAAGCATCCATCACCATCCCATCCTTGCACAGGATCTACCAACCTTCCTCACCATCATCATCATAATCTGCACCAGGGGGATCTCCCTCGGCACCATAACCAGAGGCCGCATCAGATTCTACTGATTCCCATTCAGAAGAGTCATATTGCTTCAAGAAATTGGCATAGTACTCCCTTAACTTCATCTGCTCCACATTCAGTTTTTTCTTGGCATCCCTTTCACCTCCTCTAGAGGCATTTTCTTTAGCTTTGCAGGATGATCTTGTGGACACAGTATTTATCAAGGATGAGTAGTACTTCCTTGGCTTCCTCCTTTTTGGATCAACATGGAGCCCCAAAGGCTTGTTTTCCTTCCTGATGGCCTCCTAAAGCATGGACCTCTCCTTAAGGACTATATCCATGTTATGATACGTCATACTATTATCCTCTTGGACTTGCTCGGGAATGAAGGGGGATTTTTGGTTAAATTAACAGCCCGCAAAAACCCTTTCATGTGCATGAGCAGCAGCATCTCTCCGCTCGGAAACAACCCCCATCCCTTATCCCTCCCCCTGATTAGCGGCCTCCTCTAGGTTCTCTACAAACCCCTGATCCTCCACCCTCTCCTGCGTAATCATTTCAAATAATCTTCCACCAGCCACCCCTTCGCGGCCAGTCTCTCCCACCACCACATTGGCCACCTCTGTCTCAACACATATCACCAATCCCTGCATTGCTAGATCCCCTTGCTGAGAGGACTCCCCCGGTTTGATCACCTCCCTTAGTTCCTGTTGAGCCACATCCTGCTCAGTCTGTTGAGATCCGGGAGCCTCTACATTATTAGAAACTCCAAATAAATCAACATGCCCAGTGCCTCCACTGTGGTCAACAACAGCCATATTCTCACAAATCATATTAGCCCCCGGGGTAAGGTCTTGCTTCAGTCTCTCAAAGATAGCAGCAACAGCCAGATTGGAGCTCGCGACCAAGCCTCCCAGATCAAAGCCAGACACCATGGTAGGTGCAGATACCACCGGCCAAATTCCAACCGACTCCCCAGAGGACTGTGACCCAGGTTCAGCATTATCCTGAGGCCCTGCCTCTCTCTGTAATTCACCTTCTCCAGAAAGAACTGACATCTGCACAACGACCAGAGCTTCCTCACGGGATTCCATAGACTCCTCCTCAACGGTGGGGCCAACCCCAGGTGCCATTCCATCACCAATGGGCATCATCCCCCCAATCCCTAAATACTGTGAGTGAGTCTCCACCAGGATGGGATCAACAGCTACTACCCCAGATTGATTAGCAGCACCTCCATTGCTGTCATCCTTCCTCAGCTCCTCTTCACACCTCGAGAGCAGAAAACCAGCCCCAGCGTCCCCACCCTGTTCAGTCACTGGCTGCCGAGCAAGCTCCACCATAACATCCACAGCCTCCTTCACATCATGATCCGCCATAACAGCACAAAGACCAGCCGTTGAAACAGCAGGACCCGCCCTTGCCTCTTCATGACCCAACCCCAGCTCATTAATTCTTCTGATCCTACGCCTGCAGTCACTCCAGAGATGTCCCATTTTCCTGCAGGAGTAGCAATAAGCCAATTATGATTCAAAAAGGACCGATTGCTTGTATCGTAATTCCTTTCCCACAGTAATCCAGACATAATCAACCATCTCCTTAGATGCATCCACCTCTATGCAGATCCTTGGGGCGATGGGGTGGGAGATTTCCTGAGTTCTGCTATCAGAGAAAAGGAAACGACCCACTATATTTCCTAGCATACTCATAATAGAAGGGTTTTGGAATGGAAGCGGGAGTTCAGGAAACCTGACCCATGTAGCAGACATCGGTGAGTCTCGGTTCATGTGAAGATCAAAACTCCACCTGAACAAAAAAAAGCGGATGCCATTGATGCAGCGAGGAGCCGAAGACCATGCACAAATCAAGTCATCCTCTAAGGAGAAGCGAATCATGATCTGATGTCCATCAAGTAACCATACCGTGACGCGATCCTTTAAAGCCGAAGATTTGAAAATGAAGTTATCGAACGAGTTTACTGAGGGGCGTCGATTCACAAATCGGGTGATCAATGTCAGCCTATGAAGCGCGGAGGCCGTATGAAATTCCAAATCTGAAAGTGAAAGCTGAGGATATCCTTCAAAAAGGTCAGGGACCTTCAGACATAGCTCAATCATTGGAAAAGGTGGAAGAAAACTAGAAGTAGGGGGAGCAACGAAAACGAGGTCCTGATCATCCTCAGGCGAGGAGACCACCCCCAAAGGAGGGGGAGGTAGGACCACGGCAGCCATCGCCGTCATGGCCTCGACAGGGAGTCGCCATCGTCAGGGTCGGGAGCGCGCAAGGGAGTCGCCATCCTCTCTTTAGTGTTTTTAGGGTTTTTCCTTTTTTTAGGGTTATGGGGTTTTAAGTGTTTTTAATGTTTTAAGTTTTTTATGGGTTTTAGCGGTTCTTAAATTTTTTGGTATTTTTATGGATTTTTAGAATTTTTGTGTATTTTGAGGGTTTTAGGATTTTTAGGGTTTTTAGTGTTTATAGGTTTTTATGGGTTTAAATAGTTTTGAGGTATTTATGATTTTTATAGGGGTTTTTTATGTCTTATAAGGTTTTTTTATGTTTTTAGGGATTTTGTGGATTTTTTTAGGATTTTAATGGGGTTTTAGGAATGTTATGTATTTTGAAGGATTAATGGTTTTTTACATATTCTAGGGGTTTTATAGTTTTCTTGAGTTTTAAGTCTACGTTTTTAGTTTTTTAATGTTTTAAGGGTTTTAGGGTTTTTTTAAAAAATTTGGGTGTAATTGGTTTTTAGACATTATACTAATTTTTTTTGGGTTTTTAGGGTTTTTAGGGGTTTTTAGGGGTTTTTAGGATTTTTAATGCATCTTTAGCAGTTTTTAAGGGTTTCAGTGTGTTTTATGTTTTTTGGGGTTTTAAGTATTATTCAGTTTTTATGGTTTTCTTTGGGGTTTTTAGGGTTTTTATGTTTTTTAATTTTTTTAATTTTTATTTTTTTTGGATCATCCTTGTTTTTATGGGTTTTATAGATTTTGATAGTTTTTTGGGTTTTTATGGTTTTTGGTGGTTTTTAGGTTTTTAGAGTACTTCAAGATTGTTAGGGATTTTATGTTACTTTTGGTTTTTGACTTTTGTGTAGTGGATTTCAGGGATTTTAGGGTCTGTTACATTTTTTGAATTTTTCAGGATATTTTTTATTTTCATTGGTTTTTTGGGGTTTTTATGGGTTTTTATGGTTTTTTAGGTATTTCGGGCTTTTCGAGTTTTTATGGGTTTAATGATTTTTTTGTGTTTTCTAACATTTTTAGGATTTTTATGTGTTGTTAGAGTTTTTAATTATTTTAGGGTTTTTAAGGGTTTTAGTGTTTTCAGGGTTGTTATGGTAATTATGTGATTTTAGCTGTTTTTAGGGGTTTTAGGTACTGTTATTGTTTTCATGATTTTTAGCATTTTTATGGGTTTATGGGTTTAAAGTGTTTTTAGTTTTTTAATAGTTTTTTAGTTATTATTAGGTTTTTTAGTGCTTTTTTAAGATTTTTAGGGATGTTAATAATTTTTATGGTTTTTTGGATTTTTTTTTGGGATTTTTAGGGTTTTTATTGGTTTTTCAGGTTTTAGGGTTTTTAGTGGGTTTCATATATTTTTATAGTTTTTAGGTTTTTATTGTTTTCGTACGGTTTTTAAAGGTTATTGGCTATTTTACATTTTTAGAGTTTTTTTCTCAAATTATCAAGGTTTTGTATGGTTTTTAGGGTTTTTCGGGATTTTGAGTGTTTTTAAAGATTTTAAGAGATTATGGTTTTTTGGGTTTTTTGGGGTTTAAAGGGTTTTTAGAGTTTTTAACATTTTTGGGGTTTAAAAGGTTTTTTCAGTTTTTTGGGTTTTTAGGGTTTTTTAGGTTTTCTTAGTTTTCTAAGGTTTTATGGTTTTTAGATTTTTATAGTTTTTATGGTCAATTTAAGATTTTATAAGTTTTTTAGGTTTTTAGGGTGTTTAATTATTTTTATGATTTTATGGTTTTATGAGGGTTTTTGGGGGTTTTTGGGGGGTTTTTACATTTATAGGGATTTTTAGGGGTGTTCATAGATTTGTATAGTTTTACGGTTTTTAGAGATTTTGAGGTTTTTAGGGCGAAGGTCGGTGTAGGATCATGCTATTCCTGACCCCCCCAAAGTTTATTAAGAAAAAAGGTAGCAATGCAGACTGGGCGGGGAAGGTTCAATCAACCCATACCCAAAGAAAGCCCACAAAAGGAAAAAAAAAGAAAATGACTCGAAAACCAGGCACAACAGCAGCATCATTACAGCACGTCCAGCCAAAACCAGCATCCACCACCACTTCCAATCATCGCGACCACAAAATTCCTCCAGCACCTCCCAGCTAAGCAGTAACCAAATTTCAGCAACACACCATTCAACATCCAGTAGCTCCGCACCAAGGGGATTCACCACCAGCAGCATCAGACCACCATCACCAAAGCCATCAGTCACCACAGCATCACGTCCCAGCCAATCAGTAATCAGCCACCAGCTCTCCAGCTTCCAACAAGAAACACACCCAAAGGTAGGACATTTCCCCTCACTACTCAACAGAACCAAAGGCCAGCATCCATGCCAAAACACAACCAGACCAGCAACAGCACAAAGGACCACAAACCAAACCGCAACACATCTCCCATTAGCCAACGTCATCACAGCAGGAATTCTCACCATCAGGCGCACCCAGCAGCACAGCCAGGGGCAAAAAGCCACCAACAACCAAACCACATCCCAAATCGCACTTCCAGCGACCCAAAAAAAGCATAGCAGATCCAGCATGAAGCACCTCACATCAGGACTAGCAAATAATACCAGCATCACCAGGCCAAACAGACCGCTTTGGCACCGCAGGAAAAAAACCAGATCGCAGCAATGCACAGACCAGCCAGAGATATCAGCAAGAATCAAAGTAGGAGCTAGAGAACAAACCTGGAACTTTGGCGTAGACCAATAACGAACAGATCTGTAAACCCCCAAAGCTGGATCAGGCATGGCACCACTAAACCGTATCCACCAAGAGCCGACGCACTGCCACAGAATCCACCACACTCCACCCAAGCCCAGATCTGCGAGCAGTAGGGAGGATCGCAAAACCAGCCAACCATGCACACCGCATCGTCAAAGAGACCAGATCCGGAGGAGCCGAAGTGACCTTCTCTACCACTAAAGCACGCAACCCCGTTGACCTTCCCGTGGAAACCCCAGATCCGAAGGGTTCCTGGCCTCCACATGGCCATCAGCTTTAACAGAGATCAGATCGGGAAACCTCCATAGCCAGCGAAACCCAGATGCGCAACAGCGCATGGTCCCATTTGAGGTTTTAGGGGTTTTAATGGTTTTAGGGTTTTTTTTGGTTTGAGATTCTTAAAATTTTAGGGGTTTTAATTGTTTTTTGGTCTTTAAGGTTTTCTGTGGGTATTTTAGGGTTTTTTTTTGTTTCTAAGTATTTTAATTTTTTTAAATATTTTTATCACTTTTTTGGGTTTTTAGGGATTTTGATGGTTTTTAGGGTTTTTAGGTTTTTACAGGTTTTTTGGGTTTCTTGGGGGTAGTTTTAGTTTTTAGGGTTTAAAGGTTTTTTTTATATATTTTTGACATTTTAGGGGCTTTAAATGGTTTTAGTGTTTTGGTTTTTTAGGGTTTTTATGAGTTTTTAGTTATTTTAAGGTTTTTATACAGTTTTATTGTTTTAGGGTCCTTTAAGTGTATTTAGTGTTTTATCATTTTTAGGTTTTTAGGAGTTATATGTGTTTTTAGGGTATTAAGGTATTCTTTGGGGAATTCATGGTTTTTAGGGTTTCTAAATTTTAGATATTTTGGGAGATTTTTAGGATTTTATGGGTTTTTATGGTTTTAGTAGATTTTGATGGTTTTATAGTTTTTTAGGGTTTTATAATTATATATATTTTTAGGGGTTTTAAATGGTTCTTTGGTTTTTAAGGCTTTCTTTTGGTTTCTCTGGGTTTTTTGGTTTTTCATATTTTTAGATATTTTTAGGGATGTTTAGGTATTTTTAAGGGTTTTTATGGTTTTTATAGACATTGAGGGTTGTCATAGTTTTAATGATTTTATAAGTTTTATGGATTTTTGGGGTTTTCAGGTTATTTTTGTTTTTTAGTGTTTTTATGGTTTTTATACTTATTTAACATTTTTGGTTGATTAATGTTTTTTTGAGCTTTTAGTTGTTTTTGGTTTTTATGTGTTGAGAGGTTTTTTAAGTTTCTTAGGGGTTTACATGGTTAAATGTTTTTTTTATGATTTTTAGGGTTATTTTATGGGTTTTTAGGATTTTTATGGATTTTTATGGATTATAGGTATTTTTAGGTATTTTAGGCTTTTTGAGTTCTTAGGGGGTTTTCAGGTTTTCATTGATTATAAGGATTTTAGGGGTTTTTAGTGTTTTTAATTTTTAGGGATTTCATAGGGAATTCAGGGTTTCTCAATTTTAGAAATTTTTTATTTTTTTATCGTTTTTTTATTTTTATGTATTATGAGGTGTTTTGGGGTTTTATGATTTTTTTGTGTCATTAGTGTTTTTAGGATTTTTTAGGTTTTATGGGTTTAAAGTGTTTTTTAAAGTTTGTAAGGGTTTTCATAATTTTTACATTTTTAGGGATTTTTAAGGATTTTTTAGGATTTATTATGGGTTTTAGGGTTTTTAAGGATTATGAGTTTTTTTATTGCTTGTTAGTGTTTTTAATGTTTCTTTTTGTTTTTTGGGTTTTTAGGGTGTTTTGAGTTTTTTTGGGTTTTTAAGGTTTTTTTTAGTTTTTTAATTTTGTAGGGGTTTAAAGGATTTTTAGCATTTTTAGCGGGGGGGGGGGGGGGGGGGTTAGTTTTTTATGAGTTTTCATATTTTGTATGTTTTTATGGGTTTTTGGGTTTTTAGGGTTTTTGTGGTCTTTTAGTGGTTTTTTTGTTATTTGTGTTCTATGGTTTTTTGTGGTTTTATGTTATTTTTAGGTTTTTAAGGTTTTTTGACAATATTCAAATTTTGTAATGTATTTTAATTTTTTTTGGGATTTTATGGTCTTTTTAAAGATTTTTATGGTTTTTTTGGGTTTTAAAGGATTTTGTGAGTTTTTAGGGGTTTTAGGGTTTTTAGGGATTTTTAGTGTTTTGAGCGTTTTTATGTTTTTTTGGGGTTTGAGTGTTTTTTTATTTTTACTGTATTATTGAATTTTTAATAATATTTTGGGTTTTTATAATTATTTAACATTTTAAGGGGAATAAAGGGTTTTTGGAGTTTTTAGTGGTCTTTTGGATTTTTATGGGATTTTAGGGTGTTTTATATTTTTAGTGGTTTTAGGGTTTTAGGGTCTTTTTTTGGTTTTTAGGGTTTTTGTGTTTTTGTCTGTGGTTTTGTTGGGGTTTAATTTGTTTTTATGTATTTATGGTTTTTATGGCCATTTAGGGTTTTTAGGGTTTTTAGGGAATTATAATATTTTATGTATTTTTCTGGAATTTTTATATTTTTTATGGTTTTTAGGGATTTTTGGGATTTTGAGGGATTTTTGGGTTTTTTATGGGTTTTATGGGTTTTTAGTGTTTTTATAATTTTTAGGATTTTTGGGTTTATATAATATTTTTATTTTTTTTAGGTTTAAAGGATTTTTACAGGTTTTAGGGTTTTTATTATTTTCTCTGTATTTTTAGCAATTTCAGTGATTTTGTAGAAGTTTTATGTTTTTTTAGAGTTTCTTAACATTTTTATGATATTAAAGGGTTTTTAGGGTTTTTAGTATTTTTATGGGTTTTAATGGTTTTGGCATTTTTATGGTTTTTTGGTGTTTTTTTGATTTTAAGGGGTTTTAGGGGTTTTAGGTCCTTTTTAGGAGTTTTATTGTTTTATCATTGTTTGGGTTTTTTAGGGTTTTGAAGTGTTTTTATATTTTAGGTTTTTCTTAGGGTTTTTTATGGGTCTTGGAGTATTTTATGGTTTAAGGGTTTTTATGGATTTTCTAAGATATTTATGGATTTTTAAGAATTTACAATTTATTAGGTTTTTAAGGGTTTTAGGATTTTTGTGTTCTTATGTTTTTCTAATTGATCTTCATGGTTTTAGCATTTTTACATTTTTAGGGGAATTTATGGAATTTTTTAGGATACTTTTGGGTTTTTTGTATTTTTAGAGATTTTGAGGTATTTTATGGTTTTTATGGTTTTTATGGTTTTATTAGAGTGTTAAGTATTTTTTAGGTTTTTAATGCTTTTCGGTTTTTTTAGAGTTTTTACTGTTTTTAGGGGTTCAAAGGGATTTTAGTGTTTTAAGTGGGTTTTTAGAGTTTTTATGGGTTTATAGTGTTTTTATGGATTGTAGTGGTTTATGGTTTTTAGGTTTTTTTTTGGGATTTTAGGGTCTTAGTTTTTTAGATTTTTTAAGGTTTTTAGGGTTTTTTTAGGTTTTTAAGGGTTTTAATTTTTTTAGGTTTTATGGTCTTCTTAGTGTTTTTAAGTTTATTTAAGGGTTTTTACATTTTTAAAGATGTTTAGCGGATTTTTGGATTTTTTTGATCATTGGGGAATTTATGGAAATTGAGTGTTTTTATGGTTTTTATTATTTTTATCATTTTAAGGTTATTTAGGGGTTTTATATTTTTATAAGTTTTCAGGGTTTTCTAAGGTTTTTTATGTGTTTTTATGTTTTACAGAAAATTTACATATTTTTAGGACTTTTATGGTATTTAGTGTTTTTAGGGAATTTGATGGGTTTTTGGGTTTTTTATGTTTTTTTGGTTTTTTGGTTTTTTGGTTTTTATGGTTTCAGGGTTTTTTAGGGTTTTATGATTTTTTTTGAGTTTTTAATATTTTTTGGTGTTTAAAGTGTTTTTAGTGTTCTTAGTTTTTTTGGTTTTTTATTTGTTTTTTGTTTTTTTAAGTTTCTTAGGGGTTTTATTATCTTTAGGAGTTAAAGAGCTTTTTGGGCCATTTTCAGTTTTTTTAGCATTTGTAGGGTTTTTTGGGGATTTTTGTTTTTTTTTGTTTTTAATGTTTTCATTGGGGTTTTTAGGTTTTTTAGAGTTTTATTGGTGTTTTAGGGTTTTTATGTGTTTTTTTTGTTTTTAAGGATTTTTTATTATTAGGGGGTTTTAGTGTTTTTGGGATCTTTTTTAGGTTTATAGTCTTTTTTATGTATTTAGGTGTTTAAATTATTTTAAGGTTTTTATGGTTTTCCTAGAGATTTCTGGGGATTTTACATTTTATTTATTTTAGTGATTTTTTAGAGTTTCTATGGTTTTAGAAGTTTTACTGATTTTGAGGGGGCTTATAGTTTTTACAGTTTTTATGGGTTTTTAGGTTTCAGGTTTTTTTGAGTTTTTTAGGGTTTAAAAGGTTTTTTAGATTTTTTAAATATTTTTAGTGGTTTAAATGGATTTTTAGATTTTATAGTAGTTTTTAGGGGTTTTATATGTTTTGGGATTTTTTATGGTTTTTAGGGGTTTTTAGGTTTTTATGGGTATTTTATGTTTTATGATCTTTTTAATTTTTTAAAGGTTTTTAGTGTTTTTAGGTTTTTATGGGTTTTAAGTGTATTTTGAATTTAATGTTTTTATTATGGGTTTCTACGGTTTTTATGGGTTTTTATATTTTAGTTATTTTTTTGGATATTTTGGTATTTTATGTAATTTTTCTATTTTTGGGGATTTTGAGGGGTTTTAGGGTTTTTAGGGCTATTAGGGTTTATAGCATTTTCAATTTTTTGGGCTTTAAATGATTTTTAGGTTTTTATGATTTTCTTAGAGTTTTTATGGGTTTTTTAGGTTTTTAGAAAATTTCAAGGTTTTTTTGGATTTTTATGTATTTTTTGGGGGTTTTTGGGATTTTGAAAGGTTATGGGGTTTTATGGGGGGTTTTTTATGGTTTTTAAGATTTTTTTGGATTTTAGTGATTTTTTTGTATTTTAGGGTTTACAGGTTTTTTGTAATTTTTAATGTTTTGGGGTTTAACAAGTTTTTAGAGTATTAGTCATTTTTTGGTTTTTATGGGTTTTTTGGTTTTTTAATTTTTTTAGGGTTTTATGGTTTTTAGCGGTTTTTTGGGGTTTCAAGGATTTTTATGGTTTTTTATATTTTTAAGGTTTTATTAGGGTTTTAATGGTTCTTTAAATTATTTATTTTTTTTATGTATTTTTAGTGTTTTTAAGGTTTTTTTGAGGTTTTTAAGTATATTACAGATTTTGAGGGTTTTTAGGGGTTTTTAGGGTTTTTACACAACTAGAAATTGAACCATTTGTGATAAGGGAATTATGACAGCTTACAGTAAAAAAAGGTCATTTGCAATGGTGTCCCATCACAAATGTATTTTCACTGATAATAACATTGAAAATACATTCTTTTGTGATGGATCTTCAAAAAATAAAGATATTCTCAACCGGAATCTGTTCCGCAACATATAGATTATCCGGGTTTTTAAAAAAAATAATTTCACGAAGGGCCCATTACAAATAACATTTTTTAATGGTCCCCTTGAAAATAATTATTTTTTATGCGACCATCGTAAAAAATGAAAAAAATAAAAAAATATTCAAAATAATTATATTAATATTAAATAAAATAATAAAAGTAAGAATGATAGTCCTAATATACTCATAAAATAATAAAAAATAACATATAAAAGATAATAATAATGAATTAATAATAATATAATGATAATAATATAATAAAAACTAATAAAATTAGTAAAAATATAATTAAAATTACAAAATTAAAGAAAACACAATATTCAAAACAATATAAAAATAATAACAATATAATATAATATAATATAATATAATATAATATAATATAATATAATATAATATAATATAATATAATATAATATAATATAATATAATAAATAATATAATAACAAAATAATAAAAAACACAACATTCACAATAATATAAAAAATGTATTATATAGAAATATAAATATATTGAATAATAAATATATTACAAAACATTATAAATTCAAATGCTTATAATAAAATGTAATTAATTCACTATAGGGGGTCATCTGGAGGGAATAGAGGAGCTGGAGGAGGGAACACCATCCCAAAATAATGATTCAGACATCATATGTACTTCATTGTATGCTCTTGCTGCTACTTTTTCCATCAATGCATCTCATCCTAATGTTGCAGTTGTTTTCAATGGAGCTCTTCATACTCCCTATGAATAATCTCTATAAGCTAACCTTGATCATGTACCTTCTCTTCATACTGTATAGAAGATGATGATGCCTCTCCATGATCTCCTCTCGAGCTAGATGAAGAACTCACAACAGTACCATAATAACTACCATGCGTCAATCGAGAGCTGATACCTATTACATGGCCTTTCTCGAAGGCATACTGGGTCACATGCATCTATGTTACCTCATCAAATCATGCTGCATTGGTATGATCCTCTATCTCATCCTAACTCTCAGTTTGTGTCTCAGATGTCATGAACTAATATGACTCATCAAATTTCTATTTAAAATTAAAATAGTAAATTTTTTATTTGGAGTTAATTTTAAAACTCAAAAAAAGTATACTAACCACAATCTGATGATAGTGATCTCCTCTACTTTCTCTAGTGACATGATAATTGTATATCCTCTTAAAAACATTGAACTCAATAATATCTTTTTGTTCGACTTCCAATATGGATATAAAAAAATCGTTTACATTTTAAGATAGGTAAATTATTTAAAAAAGGTACTTACTATATGTTCCCTAAGCATACTGAATGTACGACTACCAGCTCTACGTGTCACCTCTGGTCTACCCTAATTTTTTCAACCTATTAATTATGTCCTATGAAAATAATCACCTATCTAGTGTGATCTTAATTCAACTCAAACCTAAGATGAAATGTAATTAGTCTGGTGCACACAAAAAGACTAATCAAAATATATGACTCCCCTTATCCTCATTGACGTCCTCCTCAAATTTTGCAAAAAACAGACACCAATTCTCATGCATACAGCCTTTTCAGGCCTCCCAGTTATAGTCATGCAAGCTATCATTGATGGGATACCATAAACCCTACAAATAATAAATAATATAAAGTTTTTAAATAAATAAATTTCAAAATAAATATTATTTACTTACTTACCATCTAATAATCAAACATGTGTTTCTAAACATCAATGGGAAAATGATCTCATGTAACTCATGCTCCAGAAAAATATGTCTGCAATATACCACTCCCTTATCCAATAACTGTTTGTGAAAATCTATTAAAAAAGAAAAAATAATCAAAAATAGTATATAAATAAATTAATGGTAATTATTGAAAACTAACTAAAATACAAGAGTAAACATACCTCAGCATGTGTGGATTGAAGCCAAGAAATAAACATCACTCAGGGATAGGGTTAGGAATCATCAATCTTGTAAGACCTTGACCCCTCTGACTCGTCACTGAACTACCAACAATCTGAAGGTCATATGATCCAACATCATGCCCATCACTAGGTATATCAGCCTCCTTCAACTCACGAAACAGATCCAAGTCCATTTGAATCCCGAAATTACTGTTTTTAGAAAATAGTTGAAAACAACAATTATATATAAATATATTTTATATATGATTATAAATAGTATTTAACTATATCAATCATCATCATCATCCTCATATTTATATATGATGATGTCAATATCTTTATATTTCTCCCCAGTATCATTAATTTATATTGGATTTTCAGTTTCATCAGCTATTTCCATTTTAAATTCATTTGTTACATCAATAACATCATCGTCACCATCAAACCATAATTCTGGGGTCTCATCATCGATATTCATGTATCCTCATTGAAAATATGTATTTGGAGTAGCCTCTTAAAAATTTTCAAATCATTGGACTTCAGCGAAACCAAATTCACATTTTATAAACTAATTTTCACAAGATTTAATTTTTATTATGGTACACAAATCAATTAACTCTCTTGAATTAGCCCAATAATTTTCATAATAACTTTTATGTGATTGATGAGAAAATAAAAATGGTTTATTTACAATAAAAAGTATTTTATTTTTAATATCAATGACTGCATGGCTCGGATGAACACACAATCCTCTCTTAGTATCCAACCACAGACATTTAAACGTAATTATGTAATTCTGACCGAGATAACACAATTTAATTTCTTCTTGCAACATGTCGTAAAAGTAAACTTTAATTTCTATATGATGAGTTCCTCTCAATAAAACACCACTATTTATTTCTTTTCTAATTCCTCATATTCATGTGTAAAAAATTGAAACCATTCACCGTATATGCATTATATAATTTAACCATTTTGGATGGTGGGTTACTCAATACACATAATGGATTATAAATTTTATCATAATTTTGAGATACATAAATATTTGTAAAAAATAATCAAAATAACAAGTAATAAATTGATTTTATATGTTAAACCATAAATAATTTATGTTATGAGTTTTTGAAATTAGTTGAAAAAATTATTTTTATGATGTTCTTGAAGAGAATCTACTGTAATTTGTTGAAATTGTTTCTTGATATGATTGTCATAAAATCTAAAAATAAAATAATATTAATTTATTATAACAAATATTATAGAATATGTGACAGGAGCACTTAAGGTATAAATAGTGTCATTCCTTTATAGTTGAACAGAACATATATGTGAGATCTGTGATGTTCACTATTTGAAAGCCAGTATTCATGAACTCCACAAAATCAAAGTTCAGGCTAATTAAAAAATTGACAATTGATTTTTAATTTCATCATCCACATTTTCCTTTTAAGTACTATGTGGTTGTGTCTTTATGGGTATTCATATTGAAAATAATGATAGCATAAAAAAGAAACTATCACCTATAAATAATCTTCTGCAATTGATCCTTCAATCGATGCTATGTTACATACTTTTTCATCTATTTGTACATGTATCTATTGAATGGGTACATCCATCGGAACCACACTATACCACCATATTTTTCTTCATCTAGAAAACATAATATCAAATGTTCTATTGAGTCAAATAAAGTTGGTGGTAATATTTTTTATAGTTTTCATAAAATTAAAACAACATATTCTTCTCATCTACTTAGTGAATCATAGTTTTTTATCACCACAAAAATTTCTCAAAAAAATATAACATGTCTATTAGAGCATCCTAAATTATATAATTCAAAAAACCACTTAATCCAACTAGTAGAAGTCTTTCCATTACAACATGACATTCATGACTTTTAAATTTGGTAATATGACCATTTATGACACATATGGCCAAATTGGAAACCTAATAATCCATAAGTATCAAATATTAATTCCACTAACAAAATAATAATAGATTTTTTTTATAAATTGTATAAAATATTTTTTCTTCATTAACTTATGTTATCTGACATTTTCATATAGTTCAAGTTCTAGTTTCCATGAAATTTTACCAAGATCTAGTCATTCCATTACATTATCTTTAATCTTTCCTGGTGTGTCCAAAAATGTATTAAATATTTTATCAAAATATTTATTCTCAATATTCAAGAAATCCAACCTGAGAAAGACCAATAGATCAGACCAATATGGAATATCCCGAAAAATGCTTTGTTTTATCCAGTTGTGTTATTTCTCCCATACATCAATTTTCTATCGGTATATAGTTGGTCCAAATGTAATGGGATTTAATGAATTGAAAAAGGATTTTAAATCCATTACTAATATCATTTATGGAGTTCTATCTATTTTAATTTATCATTTTTTTGAAATGATATAAATTCCTCTAAAAAGGATGATAAATTTGAAGAAATCTATGATGGAAAAAGAAAAACAAGGTTTCTAATATTGACTACTATAAATGTTTTTATATATCTGATATATTTAGTACATGACTTTTGACCATGTGTACTCTGAGAAGATAATATTTCATATTCTGGGAAGTCACTAATTGTACAAATCAATGCAGATTTCAGTAGGAAATTTTTTGTCACAGCAACATCATATGTACAAACACTTTTACTCCATAAAAAATTAACTTATTAATCAATGGATTCAAATAAACATCAATATTCATTTTTGGATGTCATGGAATTAGTAAGTTAAAAAGGATATATGGATCCTTCATCAATATCTAAGGAGGTAAATTGTAGAGATTCCTAATGAAAGGCCAACAAGAATATTGAATATTGTAGTAACCAAAAGAATAGAAATCGTCAGTAGAAAGACCCAATCGAGCCAGTAAGGCTTTTACATCTGGATCCTTCATCAATTTACATTTATGTGTCCATGCCCCCAAAATTTCCTCCCCATGGTATTTGTTGCAAGATATATCCTTGAATGTTGATGTCAATATATAATTTTAGTCCTCCCCATAATGGAATTCAATGTGAATGTCCTTCCCATAGGAGTGTTTCACTTCAGTAAGAATGTCCCCCCTTGCTGATTTCATGATGAGAAATGCCTCCTACTATGAGGAACATGGGAAAATGAGTCTAGTAATTACTAATTCATTGTCATTGAAAATTGAAATCCTTTATCCTCTAGAAGACATACCATGTAAAGGGTCATTTTATAAACCACCCTGACATTTCTTGTCTTCCGATGTTATAGGGGAAACAGTCCCTGCCGATCCTGCTATTTACAATAAAGCATCATGGAAACATCCAATTTGGTCATATTGGGTTAAGGGGCCTCTGAAAAAATATGAGTAATACATGGTGAACATGAAGATTTAATTTTCCAAGGACTATATACCAGTCATGTTATGGCCTTTATACACTTCCCAATATATCATTCCAAAGGTGTTTCTTGAAAATTGTGTTCAGGAAATCTACCTCAATCAATGTAATACACTTCATCACTTAAAAGAAATTGTATTACCTTATAATGAGTAACAAATTAACATTAAGGAAAAAGAAAGGGCACACTCTTCAAATTGACTAGGACTCCCTCCTTGTTTCATGAGACCTGAAATTTGGAAAATAGTAAGAATCCATTCAATGAACATGTCTCGACGTATTAAAATATTTTTGTTAATTGATCGAAAATTACCCATCTGGTGTCCACATCATATGATTAGGAAAGACTGGGATGTTTCATTTCACTTAACTCCCCTATCATAAATTCTCATCAAAGGTTAAATTATAAAATTTCATATCTTTAGTTCAGCTTTAACAAATGGAATCACTCATAAACCACTAGTGTGCTCAACAAAAACCCTCTCTGATTGACTCTTGCAAACATCGATCTAGGAGAGAGTGATCCATTAAAATACATTTGAATTAGATATATTAAAATATTTAGAAATCCTCCCTATTAATAGAAGTCAACTTTTAGATAGCACAAATTTCACAAATTCCTTTGGTGGTTCGTATCTCATGTGATAGTTACACCATGAATCCACCCCATTTTCAGGAATGACACGATAAAATTATGAAATCATCTATGGTGGTGAAAACAATGAAAATCCAAGAGAATCTCTATCTCACAATTTTGGGGGCCTTTTTACCAAAACCATCAAAGACTCCAAAATAAGCTCCAAAGGTTTGAAGGTGGAATATGAATTTCCCAAGCCCTTAGTGATGATGGGTTTTTTACCACAAAACCTTCCACTGCAACAAAAGTCTGTATTTGCATCATTTAGGGGAACTATAAAAAGAAGTTATTACTAGATTAGATTATCTTGTGACCCAGTGTACTTAATAGGAAGTCATAAAAAAATTGTTTAGAGATTCCCTTCAAACCACCCTTCAACAGAAAATCCCAAGAGGACCAGCAGAGAGAAGGAAGATGCACCATAGTAGACACAAATAAAATAAATCTCTTAAGGAAGCTACTAAAATGCCCACAATGTGTTATGTATAAGTGAGTATTGTTAACACCGCCCCTAAAGAGGCTATATAAAATGATACCAATAAATAGTATTATAGGTGGGGGATGTTTTAGTTCATAATACGGTTTATGCCGAAATGATTTAATGATCTGTGCATACCCAGAAACAGATGCTCGCTATGAATTCGAGAAAACCATTGAATATTCTAGTGCCTCAACATAGATGTAAATTTTCAAAGGAGAATGTTAAAGGAAATGAAGAACCTAACCCACATCCCTAATAGGTTTAATTTCTCATAGTAGAGGAAATTTTCACTCATAATGGAGAATAAATGAGAGAGTGGAAAAAACTAAATGCATAACTAATCTGAGGAAACTACCCTTCCGAATATGTTCTGCATGTAGAATCTTATCCTGCTATCCCATCTAGAATATGTCAACAAATAGGGTTCATCCCTAAAATTGTAATGGAGTCACCAAATCCACTCTATGTGGGGTTTATACATCCAGTATATTTGGATCCCATAGAAGCAGATCGGGAATCCCATCTATTGAGTACACAACTAGAATAGGGCTAGACACATCCTCACAAACCTGCCCATATTGGTTACCCATAGTAGATAACAAAATAACCCTCATAGTTTACCCTACCTATTGGTACCCCTGTTTAAGCTCTTTCTCAACCATGCATTCGTCAAGGTCACATCAATAACATTGAGTCACTAACGGATCAATTGGAACCTATTGGGGAGTGGCATGTGTTGATACATCTAGAAAATAAGATTTACCAAGAATGGGTTGATCCAACCCATCACTTACAAAATTTTGGGAACCCTATATTTCTAATATTCAATTGATCACATCCCCAAAAGGATCATTTTATGAATTTCCATTAATTCTATGATCCCATAATGGGTACCCTTGAATAACCTGAAGCAATGAAACTTAGTTTCTTTGTGAAAACACTATGGGACTAGACATTGTGTGGTAGAAAAATTTCTTGGATAAAAAAATTACAAGATTGCAAGATCTTATTCATAATTTTCACTTCTAATTCATCTCAATGCTACATGAGAAAAAGTTTCTTAACCAATAAAACTACAAAAATCGGGATAATGAGAGGGTATCAAATTTCATTTCTTATTGGAAGGGGTTAATGTACTCTCTAATACTATAACTTATTCAAGAATATTTTCTTTCCATATACAAATATAATCATTATGATGAGTTGTGCACACCACTTATCCATATTAAAAATACATGACAGTTTCAGGATCATACCTCAATTGGTCAATGATTTGAAATCTTTACCTCACAAACCAATACTATGTTTTGATTCGTTACATCAACTTAGGGAAAGTGAACAGGAAAATCAAAAGTTGTTGTCATACCTAATACATCCCATACACCCATTCCGGCATTAAATCCCTTACCATATCATGTGATTCCCCCTCTTGAGCATCAGTAACAATTCTTTCCTCATAAATATTAGTAAAATTATAAAAGGTAAAAATATTTTTATGATCTAAAGGATAAACATTATTCTTTTAGATATGACCAAATCCCGAGCTACATCATATCATATTTGGAGAAAAACATGATCATGTTTCTGAAGCCCAAGAGGCCTGACCATGATGGCCTTGAAACTACCTTGAACTATAGCCCATTATGATAGAAATTGGGGAAAATTATATAGGAATTATTTTTTTAAATAAATCCTTCAAGAAATGGTGGACTCTTGGAATGTAAAGAAGGAAAAACCACCCATGCAAGTAAACTGTGTTTGTACTGAAAATACAAAGTGGGAGAGTGAATGGAAATAAGTTAACCACAAATGTATGAATATGTTAAATGATTGGATTTTTAGGAAGAAAATCAACCAAACTCATGATATTATCTAAGCATATGTATGAAACCAAATATTCCCCCAGCTACTTCTACTATAGAACAACCAACTCTATCAGCACTACATCATTCTAAATCTATGTCTTCTAAAAATTGACATGATTAAATGGGAGAAAAAAACATAATAAGATGAAACTATTATAGGGATAAATTTATCTTTGAATCTCTTAGACTTCATGCCTATAGTTCCACGAGGATGTGTTCCACCCTTCCAAAGGGTACCCTTTGAGTCGGTTGTCCAGAAAAAATCCTCGTTGGATGAGGAGTTAGTCTATAGTTCCATTAAAATAATTCAATTAATGGATCCTTTCATTAATGATGAATATGTTATGAACCTAAATTAGTTAATTGGAGGAAGAGGTTACTATAGATGAGGATACAAGGGAATATTAAGCCTCAATAGAAATACACACTATGGACTTGTCCCCACTCATACTATATATGCCATCAAAACTCATGGGAGAACCCTCTAGATAATACAATAATAGTGGGAATGTTACCACACCAATTCTAGGAGTCACATTAACCATATAATCTTAGATGATAAAATGGTGGGTATGAAACATCCTAATCAACTTCGGTGAGTAGGTAGAACTACTCATCCTAACCAATAAAATATAAGAATGACTACAACTCTTGTTTAAAGAGATGATATGCCCACATCATGTAATTTTTCCTCTAAAGTTCAAGTAAAGGAGAAGCCTCATGATAGAAGGTGGAGACCACTATCTCAGAAGTATGATATTCTAATTCAATTTCCCTTAGTTTTTCCTAAGCTATCGATTCTGGATACACTCAGTTTTTTGAAAGACCTCCATGAATCACTCATAGAGGCTTTATTAAGATCTCATAAGATTGATGATGTGGTTTCTTATATTTAATTATATCGTAAAGTGATTGATCCTCCAAAATTCTAAATGATCATATCTTTCATGAAGAATGATTTAGACACTATTATACAGTGACACATCAGACCCTTATATGTTTCCTATAGGAAACGTGATGTTGATATCTGACGATCATTCATTGAAAATAGATATAGATTCATCCTCATTCTAGGCCAAACACTTCATTGGTTTGGTTACAATGCTACCCAATTGTCCCCCACATCTATAACAAAAGATTTGTATGAAATGAGTGAGAAAAAGAATCTTAGATGATTCAATCTTAGGACCCAATTTGGGGACCTCATATCTGACTCCCAATTTCTAGTTAATTGAAAAGATATAACCTTTAACCTTTTTCTTAGAAGGCCCTAGTTACACCATCATACAAAAATCCCTTTATCATACTAGAAATGTCTCAAGTAATAAATTAATTTCCAAATTGGGATGTTTCATGGTGACAAATCCCCCTTAAAATCTTGTGAATCACAATACATCAATATTGGATTCTTCTAGAGGGAAGAGAAGCAACCCATGACTGATGAAGATGCTCAAATCAATACCTCTAATGTTATATAAATGACCCTAGATAACCACTTCAAGTATCTTATTAAAGATTATTTGTTTCCCATCAATCCAATTTAATGAATGGGCCCAAATTTATGAACATGTTCATTAAATTTTATGATATCAGTCATGACCACTGATCCCAATATTGAAGAAAAAGTCATCAACTCTTCAAACATTGGTAGTAGTTCATATGAAAATTTTATCATTCCTTATCCTAAGCTTAAATGACTCCCTGATTCATCATCTTAATTTTAAGGAGCTACCATGTCACTGAGAGAGAGAGAGAAAAAATATACTCGTTATCTAACTCTCTTCTCCCCTCCGGAGCTTCTAAGAGACCCCACATCATTAGTCATCTTAGAATAAACTACTTAATCTTACATATGTCAAAATACTCCTCTCCTAGCTTTGGTAAAATTTTTATCACCAACTTCCCATTAGGAAAATGTAGATATGGAAGAGGAAGATCAAGAGAAAAATTAATAGGGGTAATACCTTAGGGATTCCCCTCCATCATTTGTGGAGGCATCTCTACCACCATTGAAGAGCTCGGGAAAATAGATCTGGGTAAAGAGGAGGAACAAAAGACCACATTAATCGTCATGTATATGTATTCTGTGAAAAAATAGGTTCATACCTCCTTTTTTGAAGTATAATTAGAATTTGGTTTCCCAGAATTGAAAATAAATTCCAGGACTCGATTATGAGGTGAAATCTCACAACAAGGGCTTACAAAAAAATATCAAGGCTACAAACATGGATCCAGAAGGATACATTTGACTCAAAATCCTAAAATTATGGTTGAAGTAGAAAATTTTATCAGATCCAATTTCATTCAGGAAGTTCAGTTTTCAAAATGTATATCCAAAATAGTTATTATAGAGAAGAGGAATGGGTAAATCAAGTTCTGCATTGATTTCAAAGATCTCAACCAACACTGTCTGAAAGAAGGATTTCCATAATCCTAATCACAAAACTATTTATTGATTCCACAAGTGGATATTAGGCCCTTTACATCATTTACGATTATTCTGGGTGTAACCTAATCTTAATTGACTAAGAAGATGAATAATCCAATGCATTTAGGGCCTGTAGGGAGTAAACTGCTATCTGGTAATGCCATTTGGATTAATGAATTATGGATCTAAATACCAATGTTCTATATATAGAATCTTTCAGCTCTTCCAAGAACTAATACAAAACTGGATTCTATCTAGTGCTAGGGTTTTAATATAACTCTCTAAAAGCACTATTAAAAACCCCCCTTTCTCACCACTACAAAATGTGATGTTAAAAGGGGACTTTAATTTCACTTTTTTAGTGTTGTTAAAGGGGGTATTTAATAGAGTTATAAAATAGTTGTTTTAGGGGGACCTTTATTACTTCTTGTAAAAAAGCACTGATAAAATTTTCATTTATCAACACTTCTAAAAAAGCACTGATAAAGGGGGGTCTTTATCAGTTCTTCTAAGAAGAACAAAAAAAGAGTGTTCTTTATCAGAACATTTTTAGAATCACTAGTAACAACCCCCGTTATTAGTTATTTTTTACTATCACTAATAAAAGTTATATTTTAATATATATATATATATATATATATATATTTCATTAAAAACACTCATAGAAAATTTTTTGGCCATTTGGAGGCTTTTTCGGACCTTTTTTCCTCAATAGAGGTTATGGATGGTTCCTATTTCTCCCAAGGCATAGATATCATCACAAGATTCAATAATATTTGTTGTAGAGGAAAAAACAAACAAACATTTCAGAAGTTATGTCCATTTGAAAGGCCTTAAAATGAGAAAAAACCATAAAACCCCTAAAAACCCTAAATCCAAAATAACCCTAAAAAGATCATAACATTCGATTGAAGAGTTCATTTTAGTTCCAAAACTAGTAAAATAAAATATTATGAAATTAACTAATACTACATGAGATTTAAATCATGTGATAATCAAAGGAATAAAATATATTACAATTTCAAAAAAGTCAAAAATTGAAATCGAACTTCAAATAGCCATAACATTTGATATGGGTTTCCATTTAGGCTCTTACACATTTCAAATTGAATCTTGTGACAAGAACTATGCCAAAAAGGGTATAAAACTACGTTTTATGTGATTTTTCCTTTTTTTAAACTCTAAAAAGTCACATAAGGCCTCCAAAAATGTGTTTTTTTGTCGCCACTCCAGTTTCTTAAAATTTGAAAAGATATTACTTCTGATATGGGTTTTAGTTTGTCTTGTACCACAGATAATGTCAAAGATCATTCCATGGTATTAGATTTGACTTGTTTTTGAGCTGAAACAAACTCTAAGATCAAAAGTTATGGTTGTTTCATTTTTAGGGGTTTTATGGTTTTCAGATTTTCTTAACATTTTTATGTTTTTTAAGGGTTTTTAGAGTTAATATTCATTTTAAAAAATATATATACATAAATATGTATTTTATAAAATATAACTATATAAACAATCATATATATATATAATATATAAATATAGGGATATAAAAATATAATGATATATATATAAACATATATAAATATATAGATATATCATAAAATATAAAAAAATAGTATAGGGTAGTGGAAAAGGTACTGGTTTATAAGCTGGAGGTCATAGGTTCAAAACCTGTGGGAGGTAGGGTCATGCGTTGGGGGTGGGATTATATAAATCATGCATAAATGGGTAGAGGGAGAACTGATAAATGGGGGGTACCGATAAGGGATGGGGATTATACCCTTTATCAGTGGGGCCTTTATCAACACTTTTTTAGCACTGTTACAACTGGCCTTTAACAGTGCTAAAAAAGAACTGATAAAGGCCCCCATTATCATTTTGTTAGTGTTGTTACTAGGGGCCTTTAACATTGCTTTTTATGAGTGATGTTAAAGACATCCCTTTAACATCAATTACATTTTCAGCGCTTCTATGGAACAAATAATGGCCTTTTATTAGCATTGTTTAAGGCCCTATTTGTATTAGTGTAGAGAAATTCATAAATTAAAACTTTGAAAAGTTAGTGGCTAATTTGTGATAATGTTATGATTACCTGGATATTCTTGATTCCGTATACCAAAAACTGTGTTAGAATAGCCCGAAGATGAATCCCTTTAAATGTACATTTAGAGTTATTTTAGGAATGTTCCTTAACTTTTTTGTACGCCACCGACTCATCAAAGTTGGCCTTGAGAAGAGCAAGTTTATCTTTAATATATCCCCTCCTTTAAACATTAATGATTTGAGAGGATTATAGGGACACATTTCCAATATTTGTTGATTTATATAAACCTTCCATGTAAATGTATTCCCTCCATTAGGTTAATGAAATAAGGGGTCACATATCAATGGTCTGATGAATATTAGTAATCATTTTATTGTATCAAGAAATTTAACTTGAGTCCCCCAGTTTTGATGCCACATGTTGAAGGGAACCAGTTAGTTTTTATGTGATTTCCTGGGAATTTTCACTGGGTGATTTCCTCACACAAAATAATGACATCATGAATGGAAACAATATTTATTATCTTAGTCAAAGTATGCTTGACACCAAGACTCAAAATTAAAATATTGGGAAGAGCTGTTTGGCATTAATATTTTTGGTTCATAAGATGATGCACTACCTACAACACTGTGAGATCTGTTTGGTCTCACACAACAACCTAATCAAATACATCCTCAGTCATCCTATGTTGACCAGACATTTGGCATAGTGGGGGGTGATCTTTTAGTAGTTTTAAATTCATTTTGTTCCTAAGAAAGAAGTGAAATTTAATGCTTCAGATGAATTCCTCGAAGAAAATCCCCCCAACAGAAATAGAATAGTCAAATAATGAATTACCCAATGAATAGGTCTTCTCTATTCAAGATGACAACCAGACATTGGAATTGTAATTTGAAAGTGCATCCAGAAGCCCAATAGGGAAGGGAATGGAAAACCCCAAACTCAATAAAGTTGGGTTCATATTCATTCGTATCTCTCTGGAAAAGGTAGTCTTACCTTAATCCTTCCTTTAATTGTAATGTTACACAAAAAATGAGGTGGAGTATCAGATCCTCATCATAGGGCTAGAATTGGCACTTCAAATACCAATGGACTACTTGGATGTGATAGGTGGTTTAGAGTTACTAGTCAAGAAGATCAATGGAAATTATTCCATTTTAAAAGATAAGATAATACCCATTATTGACTATATATGATGGTTAATTTTAGAATTTCCCTTGGATCCAGCATTGACTAACATTCAATGATTGAAAAACTCCAAAGAAGATACATTGGGAAATGCATCCTTGACTTTGGAAGATCCAGATCTTGAAAAAAAATCATTACCATTGTGTACCACTGAATGATATCTCCTTTTTATCATGTCGACATGGGTGAAATCAATGAGATTAAATCCTTCCTAGATCCCAAAATTCCTACAATCAGTTGATTGACACCCATTGTGAAATAACATCATAATGAATTTATCTCATCAAACAATGCCAAAAAAGAGAAAATACGATTATTGGTGACCAACAATACTCTCTATGACAGCCCAAATGACTTGAAGGTCCTATAAAAAAGTGGCTTCGTTGGAATCCTTATAAAATTAATTGATGGAGAAGAGACTTTAACTATATTGAAATAAGTACACATGGGAGCTTGTGGTGCCATTATTTATGGTTTAGGCTTTACCATCAAATCTGGAGGCTGGTATAATTTTTGGACTTTAATAACCAGATATTTCACAAAATTCACCAATAAATTTCATTCTTTCTAGGTGTATGGAAACATAATCAATCAACACCTATAGTTGATTAAAATTTCCAAACACTAATGGCCATTCATAGTATGGGGAATGGATGTCATAGGATTGTATCACCCCAGATACAACCCAGTAGTTCAAGTACATCCATACTGCTACTGAATTCTTCTCCAAGTGGGATGAGGCAATACCAATTAAAAAATTCAGGACCAAAAGAATTATCATATTCATGAAATCCAATATCATTATCAGATTTAGTGTCCCTCATACAATAAAAACAGAAAATGGCATTAATTTCTATTCTTTGGGGTTTTAGAATATATACCAAGATTATAATATCAAATCCAACCATTCCTCACTCTATCATGTAGTGGATAATGGAGGGATAGAGGCCTTCATCGAAACTCTATTAAACATACTCTAGAATATAGTAGATAAGGATAAAAATTATTTCCCTAAAAAACTCTTACATACCATGTGGACTTACCAAACTAGATCCCAGACCACCACTCAAGAAATCGTGCATTCAATGGTATATGAGAAATAAGTAGAATTACCCATAACAGTCTAATCTTCCTCACTCTATGTTTCCATATATAATCAGCAATCCACAAATGAGAAATCCATAAAATGGCTTGTTGAATTAGAGTGACTTGATGAGAAAATACTACGTACCTTGCATCACATAGAAGTCCATCAAATTGGATTTCATGGGGTTTTAATAAGAACACATTCCTCTACTCATTCCTCAAAGGGGAATTGGTATTGTTCCTCAAGAGTCTAATGATACCAAGGAATAAACCTCTACATCTTGAGCTAATGTGTGAGGGACCTTATTCCATACCCATGGACCACTCTAATTAATATTATTCTTTGATATTCATTGATGGAGATTTTTTCATGGCCCCTTCCAATGAAAGGTTTCTTAATAAATACTTTTCCAGATAAATAGGCCACACATATATATTTTCTAACATTAAACTACCTAGTATCTTCATCATAGTCGCACGATGATACACTTCATGACAAAAAATCCTCTCCACATGACGTAAAGCTTGCATGGCCCCTTATCCTTTTCATATAATTTAAAAATGCATGACCCCAAATTCCATTCCACAAGATAATAAACTATATGGAAAACATTTCAGCATCACATAACGTTAAATTATGTGGACCCTCATCCTTGTTGTATGACATAAAACTACACTACACCAATGTCCTTTCCACATGATGCTAAAATGTATGATTCCCTTCATTTTAGATTCATTACATAAAACTTTGTAGAATCACGGTCATAGACATACGAACTTAAAAGGTACACCAGTTGGTTCTAGTCATTCGACCTAAAACTAAAATATACAAAATTTTGAGTTGTAAGAATCTAAACTACATATCCCAACATCAAAGTCACATGACATTAAAATTTATGACAGCATCCTCACCACATGATGTTAAACTACATTGTTTTTATCCTTGATTCATGATGTAAAATTTCATAAAATGTTTATCTATGATTAAATGGTTCAAAACTCTAGGTGTTGGTCTCCTACCACACCTAAATTTATAACATTGTGTGGATTGATTCTCATTTTGATGGGAGATGTAGTGACTCCCAGACCTTATGTCTTGGGCCCATACACCATTCAACAAAAAAGTCTCCTTTTACCCACATATAAACCACATTAATGTAGGGAACTAATTCAAGAACTAAATGTCTCTTGATTCCTATCATTATAGGATACACAGTGACAATAAGATCTCTAGTCTTAGGTACATCCATATATCCCTTCTTCGTGTCAAATCACCAATGTCCTTACCAGATGACATTAAACTTCATTATTATTATTTCTCTAATTAGATGTTAAGTATTCCTTGAATAATTTTTGTATTTTTTCTTCTTTTGATGATATATGTAGAGATTCCCAGATCATATATCATGGTCCACCCACCACTAGATCAAAATTACCCTTTACTTTTCTCTAATATCTTATGTCTGTCAAAATAATCCTTTACTTATCGTTGTTTCTCACACCAATAATTAATGATGTGGGTTTAGGATTTTGGGAAAAGTCTTCCCTGCATGATCAAGGAATATCAGTTCATGATAGGGTTAACATCATCTTAGTTGTGAGACGTTAAAAGTAAAATGAAAATTTTCATACTGTGTCATGTAAAAATTCTTGGTTTACATCCCTGTTATATGAAATAATAATATATAACATTTCATTTCTTATGTGAGTAGATCATTACCCTCACTGTTGGTTTCCCACCACACATCCTTTCAATAACTACATGTGGTGTGATTCACATTTCAAGGGGATACATAGTGATTCCTATACCACTTTTCATAGGCGTAGACACATGGTAAAGAAAAATACAAGCTCATTTGTATACAAAAAAGATATATATCAAATATCTTAATTTGGATTCCCTCATTCAAAAGTCCATAAAGGAAACAAAAATTCCCCCTCCCACATACGTGTCAGATCTGGGGACTCCACACCCTTGGTCCAATGCTGATCCAAATTCTTCCTTTTTGGTCAGACATATTTCTTCCACACCTCAATCTCCTAATCCTTGGAAATTTTATAACATCATAAACTTCCTTTATCTATTGAAAATGGAATGTCTAATTCCCAAGGACTCCTATGTTTGACTATGCAGTAATACACCCTAGTTGTCTCTACATAAATTCTTCCACCAAAAAAGTGTCTTCCAGCCACATGATTTCATTTTTGGAATATGAAGTAATACGCCCTAGTTGGATTTGTATATATTCTCTAACCAAAAGAGTTTGTCAACCAACGACATGTTCATCCTCATAAGAATCCACTTCTATCATCGCAAACCCCAATGAATTCATTCTAGAACCTGCTATATGAACATTGTCCATGGTGATTCCATGTATGATTACCCCATGCCACTTATCCTTATCTATGAACCCCAAAGATCTTGGTTTTCAATTTACTCCCTTACATATGAAGTTTGTTGAAATAACCTTGGTCTGGTATGCCTCATATTACCCATCATTTCCATAATATTTCAGTCCTAGTTATACGTCCTCAAACTAGAACACACCATATCATCCTATTCGCATTATTTTAAACAACATGATTTATCTTTACTATATGATGTTAAATTTCATGGTAAGTACTGTCATCAAGACTTTAAACTACATGGATTCAAAGAACTAAAAATGGATAGATTCTCACATTGACGAGACACATAGTGACACCCAAATATTATGTCTTAGGCCCAACCACAATAATGAAAATATAGCCTTCTTAAATAAATAATTCAATCAGTGTTGGGGGGTTTCATTATAAAACTATGTATGACTTGATTCTCACATTGACCAGTAACTAAGTGATTCATGGATACTATATCTAGTTCTGATCAAGAATGAAAAAAATTACTCTTCTTTTCATATAGATCTGACCATAATAGGAAACATTCCTCTTATTTATTAAGTGTTTTTGACATGAAATATCCCTTCCATAACTCATGCACATTTTCAAAATAAACCAAACATTGTGTCTGGGTAAATCTGAATCTCCATAAACTTTACTTATCCTACACCAATAGAATGTCAGATTCCTTAGGAAGCCTTTTTTATAAATATTCATTAATAATCCCTAGTTGGAATTGCATAATGTTCCCCTGCAAAAGTTCATATTATTCAGAGGATTCTGTTATTTGACTATGAGTAATACACCGTAATTGTCTTTTCATAAAGTCACCCTCAAAAATGTGTTTTCAACTAGTGACACCTTCATCCCCAGAAGAGAACTCTTATATCTTTGTAAGAATCAGTGAGATTATGATGGAAAATACTAGTTGAATGTGGTCCACAATTATTCCTTGTATATTTTTTCCATATCACCTTTAGGATCTAAAAACACCTATATTATAACTAACAACCACCCCCTTCAAGACATAAGATGGTAGAATGTTCTAAGTTATATCACTATAGAGTAAAAAAATAATGATCCTTAAGTCAAAGATAAATGAAATTATATTGTAGCCACCAGTTGACAAGATATATGACATTAAACTACATGGTCTATGCTGTGGTTTAATGAGATTAAACTACATGATGATTCAACCCAATCTCGGGGGGATTGTTTCTCCCAATGTTTTTCATTTACTATATCACCCAAAAGAATTGCATAAGAATTGATTCTCAATCCATCAAGATAGTTAGTGACTCATAGATTATCAATTCTAGGACCCATTTCCCCAATAACAAAAACATGTGTTTCCATCTATTAATTAAAATATCCCCAATCTAGGTGGTAGGTTATGGAATTTAGGACCACTCCCTTTAAATATTATGATTGAAAAAGAATTTACCATCCTCTACATAGAAAATTTGTATTGGAGAAACTTCCCAAATCATGTAAAGTGCTTAAATAGATTTTCCTTTCATTCTGGTACAAATTCAATTCATGGTCTTGAGAAATCATGTTCTTCATAATCTTTCTTCGCCCATAGATAATAGAATGTCATTATCCTATGGAATCCTTTTTCTAACTATATAGTAATACACTCTATTTTACTTTTCACAATTCACCCCTAAAAGGGTCTTCCATTAATAGGATTTTTTTTGTTTTTATATGAAATAATATTCCCCAATTGGTTTTGTATAAATTTATCCACAAAATGGGTTTTTAACAATCAGTACATTCATCCCCAGAAGATACCTCCTCTATTTCTATAAGCCCTTAAAATATCATTGTGGAAACTAATTTTCATACATGGTCTACTAGCATTCCTCACATACATTTCTAATGAAATGTTTGAGATCTATGAATCAAAAAATAAAGGCTCAAAATCCCAATTCACATATCTTTATATTATTAGAACTCTCTCTACCCACAATCCTTGTTTGGGTCATCATCCCAAAACTCATGAAAAAATATCATCGATCTAAAACAAAAGTCACATTAGTCCAGCTTACATGACTCTAAACTTCTAATAAAAATAGACAGAGAACGTTCCAAGTTGAAAACCTTCCAAGGTCACCCTGGATAAAAGTCAAGTCCTAGTTCTCCAGATCTACACTCTAATGAGTTTTGGAAAAAAATCTAGAAATGAAAAGTAAAAAGGAATAAAACTTGTTAGGTTCAAAATATAAAAAGGGGGTCCTAATAAAAAACAATTTCTCACCCACTAAGTCTTCATCCTATCTGAATTATGAAAAATTTGGGTGATGACACAAAAAACAATGTTTATAGGGCCTTCCAAATAACCCTAGAAATAATGAAACTGCGATCTCTTGGTCCAATGACCTACAAAAATATTTGATCAATCCCTATACACTATCATTTCAATTATTATAAAATTGAGTTAAATCAATTGATTCATTTTCAATATTATTTTATGATTACAATAAATATAGGAATGCATGAAAATATGATCAGAGACAAAATACTTTTCATTCTTGTTTAAAAAAGGGAAGAAACACCCACATGCAGGAACATTTATGCCATGTTTAAAAATTGATCCTCAACATAGGATTGAATTTATTGGAAATAAACCCATTAATTTTTTTTAGTTTTTTAAAACCTAACCAATTGTGTATGAAATGAATCTTTAGAATTATAGAGATTCTCTTACTTCGTAACAATAGAATCTATTCTTTTTTCCAAGGCTCACATCAATAATTGATAGAGTTAGACTATCTATTCTATAATATAATTTAATTAATATTTTTTGAAAACCCTTTGTAGTTATTAATAATAAATGAAATATTGATAATCCTCCACTTACTTGGAATTGATGAACTCATCAATGGATAGAGAAGCTTTGAGACCTTCAAGCTTCTCTTCTAGAAGTTTCTTAGATTACTGTGATCATTTCTCATCCCCATGATTTCAAATGATTTACTTAACTACATGATGGATCATATAGTAATCAAATATGGAATATCAAAAAAATTCCAAACATGAGTGGAAGTTAGAAAAGTCATGAGGATAGGCCTTAAAGAGGCATCCCCGTGACTATCTTCTAGATGTATGACCAGAAAATATGACATGTGGTTTGAAGTGTGTCATGTGTCTCCAAGTATTACATTGACCCGCTTTTGTAGGGAGAAATGTGTTCTATGATTTTTATACATAATGAGGCATCCTTCTCTTCTCCCTCCAAAATTGTGTCATCTCCGATTTCCAATGTTGTCTGAATGGGCATGGAAGCTACCCTCTTATGTTCATCTACCGAGGTTACTAGATCTAGAAAACATAAGACAACTCTCATCCACATCATGTATTTAATAGTTAAAAAAGTCAGTGAAACAACTAGATCATTTGAAACCACTCACATATTGTCAGATCAATGGTGTGAATAGATTCCTCTATAACATGACCAGTCTCAATGTTTTGAGTGGGGGTCTCCTGGATATAATTTAACCCTTATTGGGTTAAAAAATAAAGATGGAGGGATCTTAGGAATATCCGTCATTGAGGCCCTCAACTATTACTCACTCAGTAATAGGAGCATGATAGACTTGGATTCCTTATCCATGAATTGACATATAAATGTTTTCTACATAAAAAGCTCACAAGTTAATATCCAATGTAAGGCCTCAAATTTATGGAGGTCGACTGACTTGAAAAATGAAAGAAAGGGAAAACTCATGTAATTATAATAACCTATAAAGGTCTAGGAACTCCTCCAAGGAGGTAGGGTAGTTAAAATTTTTCAAAAAAATGCTCAAGATATTTTAGTTCATCCATTAGTTTGTTATAAAATTCCTCACATCTCGCAGTATCCTAAATAGTATGGGTATCAAAGGCGATTGAATCATGAACCAAATTATCTCCACTGTCATTTTTTCCTATCAATATCTCGATAGTAATAACCTTATAAACCCTAAAGAGTTGGGTCAGCACCAACACATTCATCGGACCATCTAAGGCCCCTATTATCTCCTTCTGAAATGTAAACTGGGATAGTGTTGACTACTACGAGGTCCTCTAGTGTAGAAGAAAGATCGGAATTTTCATGTGAAAATAAGGTCAGTGACTAACACATTACACCTTATGATATGAATCCAATATTATGAGGTCCATCCTTCCTCCCTACGGTAATGGGAGCAGATGTGGATTCATCTATCATCACTTCTTCTATCGAAGGGATGAATTCATCAGCATGAATCTATGTCTCATTTGGGATGTCCCCTTTATTCCTAGATGGATAAATGTAGAACCCCTAATTGGAGTAAATTGAAGTAGATACTGTAAAAGGAAAACATGGTCAAATGGTTATGTGAAGAAAGTCATGAGATTAAGTGGCAACCAAATGATTTATCAAAGTGCATGTTCATGACTAACTTCTTCACCATATTTCTCTTCTTTTCATGAAATAGAGAGGGGATCATTTTGGTCCTCTCAGTTATGTATACTAGAGGATGAAATTGATATGACCCTCCCACTATCTACTTCACCATCATCCACTAACCTAAACATATTGCTTAGGAATCAGGAGACTCAACCCCCACCCTGATGTCCATGCTTGTGGGCCCATATTTGGGTGACACGAGCGCTTTCCTTGTTTCTTCTTCTTCTAATCCAAAAAAATGTACGATAAATCCCCAAAAAAGATTATATTAGTGGATGGTAGAGGAATGGAAAAGGTAAATGGGAGAGATACCTAACTAACATAAATATAGTCATACCATTCCTCTTTAGATCGACCTGATATCTCCTGAATTTCATTTCATTCCAGCATATCAGATACCCACTTAGTGTTCATGATCCGATCATCGATTGTATATATCAGAATCTCCAGCTCCTGAATATGTTACCCCACCAAAGAAAAATTGATTTCAGAGTGAATATTGTATGTCCCTTCAATATCTCCAATCTCTGTGATGTGCATTCCATCCCGATGAAATAACCACATGCCTTCGGGGTCATGAGTCATGCCCTACTATGAATGAATAGTCATTGATAGTACATAATATGATGTTAATTCATCCAGATATGAGGAAGACCTGGCATATTTTTATTTTGACCCCCATTTAGTTCTTTTTGGTCTCACATGAGACTAGGTGACTAGAGCTTGAGTCTCCTTTCAGCTTTAACGACTAGACCTCCTTGGATTAGATGATGTGGTCTCAACACTAACCTACTCTAGGTCCCTTTATTGAGATCACTTTGAAGACTTCAAATACATTGAAGCTAAAGCATCATGACCCTTGTTATAAACCTTCTTTATATGCTTTCCAAAACCATCATTCATCATATATTAAACTCAAGGAACAATTTTAATTAACGCCCCTTGAGGGTATAAAGAAATATAGTTACTAGAATACCCAAAATCCATCTAGATTGATGCACCCAATGAAGGTAGCTTGATTTAAATTTGAAATACCTCCTAGGGAATCATGATCTGAAATTGTTGTTCCACCATCAATTTTTTCACAATTCAAACGTGCATGGGTAGAGAGACACTCGGTCGTATCTGGAACTTTTGTGGAAAATTGATATAGAGGATTGGCTTCAAATTTGATCTTGATGTCAATACAAGCCTCCATTACACTGTCTATGAATACAATCATATATGAAATAAAATCATCATTAACTTTTCCATTATCAGTGAACATCCTAGTTGGTAGATCATCATAAAAGATGAATTTGAACTCTCCCAATTTGTTCAAAATCCTTAGGGCTTCTTCATGCTTCTAGTATAATGAACAAATACCAGAAACAACCTGAATTAATGGATTAAATTGGCATTTTGAAACCTGAACTACACTCATCATAGTGTATTAACTGAAGTGTGTTGTTATCCATCCCCATAAATCTTTAAATAGCCTTTAAATTTGGAATGGTTCCTTCTTAGTGTACACATGAAATAAACACTGATAGATATTCACTAGAAAAATGGAAGCCAACCCTATATAGATCCCTTATACTAGATTGGATGCTATAAAAATATCCCTAGTCTCACACCTCTCTTAAATTTATGGGATGATAGTTGGTAGGATATTATCCACATTTCAAGAATGTTGTTCAGGTGGGTCCTGAGAGAAACCTCAGGATTCACTTAATATCCCGACCAGTGATACTAGACTTACATAAAGGTAGGCTAGGATATTTAATGAATGATTTAGTTCTATAATATAGGGAATAATTTTAGGCACTGTCATGTAGTACCTTCTCCTTTTGGCCTAAGGAAGGACTTCATCAATAATTTATAATGAATATTTCCTCTTGGATGGGGGTCTACTTTCTTATTTTTTGAGCCATATCAAAAATCTCATTGCCAAGGAAAATTTACTTTTGGTATAATCCCATATAAAATTCAATGGAATAAAATAATCATACATTTCTCTATATATAGATTCTCATTAGATTTTTGAACATCCCAAAATTTAATACTGGCTTCACCATGCATCAGATAGAAATAACTCATCTCAAGTATCCAACGACTCAATAATTCAGGTATGATATCTAGGTTCTTGTAAAAAAAATTCTATTCCATCTAAATGATCTCATAAATACTTACATTTTAAATTTCATTATTAAACTGTGTACAACTTTGGTGGACATAGTATGAACACATCCATTCAGGAATGTATCCCCATCTATAGAAGAATAACCAATCCTCATTATGGTCTTGTTATTGGTCTATCTTGGAATCATGGAATGTTTAATCGTAGTAGCGATATTATGATTCTTGGGTGTGAGTCTTCAAAACTGAGGAATACTGGTTGTGTTTTATGACACAAGTGATAGGAATTTTTCCTTCCTAGATGAATATGCCCTTGTAAGAGACATTGGAAATCAGAAAATTGGTGTGTTCAATGATCTAGGACTTTTCTAGGAAACTCCTGATCCCCAGGATGAATGCGTCTCTCAAAAGACCATGGACATATAGTGGAATATAATCACATCATGGGTACTTGTGTTGATACTAATTCAGATGATTTACTAAGTTTGGGAGGGTGAAGTCACATGTATAATAATATTTTGGTCAAATAGTTTTGAGCATATCTGAAACACATTTAGCATATTGTTACTAGGAATCCATTGGAGCATCTATTGGAGGTCTCCATGGACACATTGATATTTTTATTAAAGTTAAAATATTGGTGTCCGAAAATTAAGAAATTTTGGAAATGGGGAGGTCCTTATGTAACTGAATCATGGAGGTCACTCACCCAAGTGACTCGTGAAAGTAACTCACCCAAGTTACCTTTCATAGGTCACTCACTCAGGGTTCTCTTATGGGTTGAAAATTTCATACCAAGCACTTACATGAAGGAGATCTTCTGGAAGGATTTCACGAATGGAAAATTCATCAAGACAATGCAGAAGACCTTCATGATGAGAGTATAATAAAAGAAATGTGGAAGGATTAATTCACAAGGTGTTCACCTCTATTTATAGATATGGTTGACCTGCATTCCATACTATCACAGCTGAGCTCTGTTGATGACCTATGCGGAATACCTGTGCGACCCCAAGAATATTTTTCCCACTATACCTCAAGACGATACTATCTTCTTTTGATTGGATCCAATCATGATGGGGTGATATTTTATTGACACTCATTTTAATGGATGGGTGTGAAAAATTTAATTTTAAACATCTCATGACATAAATATGTGAAGAACACTAATAAGGATAGAAAAAACTCACCCAAATTGGCCTGCACGCACCAGAACTATGCAGCAAGTGGCTCGTAAAGGCCCTACCTACACAAACCAGAGTGGGAAGACACCCCTGTGTAGGGATCCTTCATGGGGGTACCTTTGAGAGCAGCTTACTTTACCCTGGTTCCTGTGTTTTTTATAAATAGAACACTAGGGATCCTCAAATAATGAATTGAAAAATCAGAAGATACCCCAGAGCACTGATTGTACAACCCATTAACATAGGCCCTCAAAACCATTCATGTACCTCTATAAAACCCATTAGAAGAGGTAACTAAAAGGGATAGTGGGATAAAATTCCCTCCAAGGTTTGAAACATGAGACACCTGTATGAATACCCCCTCCCCTTAGTTTACAAGACCTATCATGAAGTTCCCTTCCCAAACTGGGGACCTGTAGAAGACCCTTCCATGGAAACCAAAGGAAACCCTTTGTGACTAGAGAAAGGCCTCTCCCAGAGAATTATTTACCATGTTTTATATCTCCTAAGGCATTTGTATCTCGCAATGGCCTAACCTATGTGAATCATTTCCCATTCCTCCCATTTCTACCCTATGAAAAGAACCATATGCTCACCCATACTTAACCTGTGTGTGCCACCATATAAGACCTATTTTAAGCCACTAATGGTAGGGGTCCTCTTACTCTATATTAATCATCTGAGGGGCAATAAATTGAATCCTCCACTAAAGCCTTCTTACTTACTCAACCATGGATAGAGACACACCGACATGTCCCCCATTTGGTTATGATGTCCTTCGGTCATAGGTGTCTCGTACTTATCCCACCTAATGGGTAGGGTCCTCAGGGTGTGTGTAGTTATGAATCCCTAGGGAAAAAATACCCAAACCCTTAGGGTAGTTGTAGGGACCTCCTGGTATTAGATGTGAGGGTGAGGATGTTTTCCCCTTCTCATCTCTAAGACTAGGGACCTCTCTTTTTGAATAGTGATGGGGGTGGGGTCACACTTGGTTTTCCATTTTATTGGGATTAGTGACTAATCCTTCTCTCTTACTAATGAACTATGATTTGGGAATACCTCATGTATTAATCCATTGGCCTTTATTATGGGTCGTATCCAGACGATTATTCATATGTGACTATCTTGGATACCAAAACATGAAAGAAAATGGGCACATAAAATCCCATTATTCTTCTCCTATAGAGCTGAACTCTTCCACCAGTAGAAGAAGGACTGTGTTATTTTCCAAGTATGACTCTTAATATTGTTTCTTGCATCTAGAATGAATCTTGTGGGCTTAGTGATTAGTGGTTATCAAGACATCCGCAAAGTTATATTCACGTCTAGAAAGAGAATCCTTTCTAGATCTTACTCTCACCTTCCTTTAGAGGGCCTCCATAGGTTTGGGCCCTCAAATCCATATATCCATAGTTCAGTCCTCCTATTAGGTATAATACCTATATATCCTCATCAAAACCATGGCAATCCTACTATGTGTTAACCCCAACCAAACATTTAAATAACCATGAGTTAAAAAATTCCTAATGGTTCTAAACACATGGGCATCCTCCTAAGTGTAAGACCCAAAACCATGTCATAACCTCTCAAATGGCCACATTCCCTTGAGATACAAACCTTTAAAGTGCCTCCATATGTGAGGATACTTGAAAAAATTGAACTATGTGTGATTTAATTCCTATATAAGTGGGATACGTAAGAAGCCTCTCTAGGTTTCAAACCCAAAACCTCAAATGCGCCCTAATATTCTACGAGACACATACCCAATATGGTATTCACCAACCAAGGAAGTATCACTTGATCCGAGTTCCTTAGGATTCTTCAACATAATTCCCACACAAAACTATCTCTAGGAATCTTTAACCTAGACACCCTTCCTATATGATGTTAAACTTGGTGATGTGGTTCTCCTCACATGACCTTAAAAGGTATGATGTTTCTCGTTAAGTGGAACCGAACTATGCAGGTTCGAATTCCTTATAAAAGGATATATAGGAAGCCTATCACACGGGGATGATCCCGATATATAGGAATCATATCTCAAGTGTCCTTCTCACATGACCTTAGGGGGTTTTATGGGGTTTAGGGATTTATTATAGGCTTTCATGGAATTTAATTTTTTTTGTTTCTAGGGGAATTAAGTATTTCACGTTTTTTAAGGTTTTCTTAGGGGTTTATATGGGTTTTTAATTTTATAATTTTATAATTTTTTAATGTTTAGTATTTTTAGGGTTTTAGGGTTTTTATGGATTTTGAGGGGTTTAAGGAATTTTTCAGGGTTTTGAGGTTTTATGGTTTTTGGGTGTTTTGGGGTTATTTTTAAATTTTTATGGGTTTTAAGGGTTTTTAAAGATAATTAAATTTTTATGGGATTAAAGGGTATTTAGAGTTTTTATTGATTTTAGTGTTTTTATGGTTTTATGGTCTAAGGGGTTTTTATGATTTTTAGGGTTTTTAGGGGTGTTTGGATTTTTTGGGTTTTTTAGGTGTTTTAAGTGTTTTTAGTTTTTATGGTTTTCTTAGGGTTTTTCATTTTTTTAGATTTTTTACATTTCAGGGATTTTTAGGGGGGGGGGGTTTAAGATTTTTTTGGGGTTTTATGGTTTTTATGATTCTTAGGATTTTTAGGTGTTTTAGGTCCTAGGATTTTTTGGGTTTTTAGAGTTTTTTTGTTTTCTTGGGGTTTTATGGTTTTTTATATTTTTTATAATTTATAGGGGTTTAAAGGGGTTTTAGAGTTTTTAGTGGTTTTAGGGATTTTATTGAGTTTTATTGGTTTTTATGGTTATTTATGACTTTTATCTTTTTAGGGGGTTTTATGGTTTTTATAGTCTTTTAGTGTTTTTATGGTTTTTATAATTTTTATGTTTTTAGGGGATATAAGTGTTTTTAGGATTTTATAATTTTCTTTAGGTTTTCTGGGGTTTTAGGGTTTTTACATTTTTATTAATTTTAGTGACTGAAAGGTTTTTAATTAGGGTTTAGTTATTTGACGGATTTTGAGATTTTTTAGGGTCTTTTAGGGTTTTCTGTTTTTTAGTGTTTGTATGGGTTTTTTTTGAGTTTTCACAATTTTTAAGGTTTTTAGAGTTTTTAAAATTTTTTGGGGTTTAAAGTGTTTTTAGGTATATTAGTGGATTTATAATTTTTTTATGGGTTTTTATAGTTTTTATGGTTTTTAGGGGTTTTTATAGTTTTTAGAGGCTTTTAGGGGGTTTATGATCTTTTAGGGTTTTTAGGCTTTTTAGGAATTTTTATGTTTTTAGGGGTTTATGTGTGTTTATGTTTTTAAGGTTTTCTTAACGAATTTCAAGGTTTTCAGGGTCTTTATAGATTTTATGTGTTCTAGGGTTATTAATGGTTTCAGAATTTTTGTTACTTAATATGTTTTTAATTTTTTAGGGGGTTAATGTTTTTTTGTTTTTTAAGGTTTTCCTAGTGGTTTTTAGAGGTTTTAGGGTTTTTTATATTTTTAAGGATTTTTATATATTTTATAAATTTTTAAGGATTTTAGTTCTTTTAGGGATTTTGAGAGGTTTTAAAGATTTTATGGTTTTAATGGGTTTTTGGGTTTTTATGGTTTATTTTTTTAGGGGTTTAAAGGTTTTGATAGTTTTTAAGGTTTTTAGGTGTTTAATGGGTTTTTGGAGTTTTTAGTGGTTTTGTAGGGGTTTTATGGGTTTTAAGGTTTTTAGGATTTTTTATGGGTTTTAGTGGTATTTAGGATCTTTTATAGATCTTACGGTTTTCTGTGTTTTTTATATTTTTGGGGATTTGATCCCTTTTACATTTTTATGGTTTTCTTATGTGTTTTTTTGGTTTTTGGGTTTTTATGTTTTTAGGAATTTTTTTGGGTTTTTAAGATTTTATGGGGTTTTAGGGCTTTTAGGGATTTTGAGGGTCTCTGTGATTTTAGGTTTTTTAGGGTTTTTAGTGTTTTTTTCATTTTTATGGGTTTTAAGTGGTTTTAGTTTTTAAGGTTTTCCTGTAGATATTCATTGGTTTTAAGGGTTTTTATTATTTTAGGTATTTTTCAGTATTATTTGGGATTTTATAGTTTTTAGAGTTTTCACGGATTTATAGGGGTTTTATGGATTTTTTTTCATTTTTTGTGTTTTTATGGTTCTTTTATTTTTATATTTTAAAAGGGGTTTTAGAATTTTTATCATTTTTTGAGGTTTAAATGGATTTTATAGTTTTAGTTTATTTTATGTTTTTATGGGTTTTTTGAGTTTTTATGGTTTTAGGAGTTTTTATGGAAAAGAAGGCGCGGACCAAGCATGGAGCTTGGTGCCTCAAATTATAAATAAAGGAAAAGTACAAGGAATTACATGGGGGACTTGTACATTCGAGTATGTTTAGTACCCTTCATGTCAGAGTCAACATGGGACACACAAAAAGAAGGAGAAATAAAAGACCACCACGAGCAGCATTCTTCAATAGCCATTTTGGAAAGAACATCAGCTACCATATTAAATTCCATGTATGCGTGAGTGATCCTGAGAGTCAGATTCTTGGATAAGCGAAGACATTCAACCCATTGGGGTAGAAGCTGCCATGGAACCTTTCTGTAATTTTGACGAAGAGCCTCCACTGCAAGTATCGAGTCAGATTCGATCAAGAGATTCATCCACCCAAATTGGTTTACAAAACGTATAGCCTTGATGATAGACCAGAGCTCTGCCTCATAGGCATAACCATTCCCAATAAAATGATAAAAAGTGCCCTTGAAAAATCCTCGACAGGTGAGGAAAACACCACCATAGCCTAAAGGACCTGGTGAACCTGCTGCCGCACCATCAAAATTAACTTTGATCCATGACGGGATTGGTGGGATCCATCGGATGAACTTCATCAACATTGGGTTTTTAACCCTGCCAGAAACACCAAGAGTGTAGAGGGTAACAAGGTCATTAAAGAAGTTATTCATAGTACCTGCTTGGATACACCCAGCCATTCGAACAACACTATGCATGGAAATAATACCCTCATGTATGGAACATGATTTATTCCGCAACATAGCAGAATTCCTCACAGCCCATAAGAAGGCAATAGTTGTTGCTGATGCAGCAAGAAGAAGGTTATGAATTTGCTCACTGCAATTGAATTCTGTAATAAAAATCATCCTTTGGACAAAGGTTCCAGAGGGAAAACAGAGACCAAAGAAATCTTGTATGTGATTCCATAATCTATGCGCAGGGTTTCATTCAACAAAGAGGTGTTGTACACATTCAGTATCCCGTAGACAGAGACTGCAGACCGAAACAAGATGCCATCCAACTCTTTGCAACTGACTATACATAGGCATCCAATTTCTCCAGATTCTCAAAAGAAGAAGGAAGTGTCTAGGGGGGATTAATTGGCACTTAAATTTCATAAACCATGAGGGGGAGTCCAGACCTTTCTGACATTTTTGATTAAATAACTCCCTTGCAGTGAGCTGACCAATCGAATTCGGATTCCAGATGATAGTATCAAAATCAATGTATCTGTAGCGCTGAATCTGTGAAGTGATGTGCAGCATTAAAATTCCATCCAGCTCCATTAGCCTTGTGTTGAGATCATTAATGGAAATGTGTTGGAGGCCTTGAGGTACCTGCATGATTTCATCAAGAGGACTGTCGAGCCGCGGAGTTATCCAATAGCACAAATTGTAATGATTTGAAACAACCTCAATTGACTGAGAGATTATGTCCTTATATGAGGATTTAATTATGGACCAAACTGAGGAGAGCATGTATCCAGTATATCCATTTCACAAGTGGGCAGTAAACCTTTCTCTAAGAAAATACAGTTCGCCCTCCTTGTGTGTGAAGAGATTCTAGGTGAATTTAGCAAGAAAAGCCTCATTAAAAACCCTGAGTTCCTTAATTCCAAGACCACCCATTTCAATGGGTTTAATGCAGTCCTTCCATGCAACAATTACCAATTTCTTTTCATTAATGCATCTCGTCCATGAAAAATTCCAAATATTGTCTTGGAGAGATTTAATCAGACTTACCGGCTATCTATATATGGAAAAGACATTAACAAACATCGAGGTGATGACAGAGTTTATAAGACATACTATGTCTGCTTGAGACAGGGACTTTCCCATCCATTTAGCCAGCTACTATATGATGTTGACAGGGATGCTTTCTAAGTGAAAACAATTTGCCTTCCCCCAAAAAAGGGGAACCCCAGGGTAATTGAATGGTAAGGATCCTTTTTTGACATCAAGGCGTCTGAAAATTCTATTCTTCCTCACAGAGAAACTTCCATTACCAAAGACAACAGATGATTTGCTTCAGCTGATGGCCTATCCAGCAACATCTTCATAATGAGTAAAATTTTCCGGATAGATGATATAGTTCGCATATTAGCCTGCCCAAAGAGAATAATATCATCAGCATAAAAAAGGTTTGAAGGTACAAAAGAGTCCTTCCCAGCTTTGATAGGATAATAGAAGCCAACCATCATTGCATTCGTAAAAAACTGACTCAAATAATCTTCCGCAAGTGCAAATAGGATTCTAGAAAGGGGATCCCCCTGTCTAACCCCTCGTGTACATTGAAAGAAACCTTTTGGTTCCCCATTAACCAGAACAGATATTCTGGAACTATCTAAGATGGCATAAATCAGACTTATAAATTTGGATGAAAACCCATACTTGCTCAGAACCTTGAAGAGAAAGTGCCATTTAATGTTATCAAATGCTTTTGATATATCCAATTTCATAGAAAAAGTCCCATGCTTGGATTCCTTCCTCATGTTGTTCCCTCCTTCAGATGCCATATATAGGCAGTTTTGGATGCTTCACCCAGGAACAAAGCTAAATTGATTGGGTGTGATCATGTTGCCAAAAATATTCCCCAACCTAATGAAAATAATTTTTCTAATAATATTTGGGATGGTGTTTCCAATGGTAATTGGTCTAAAATCCCCAATATCAATTGCATCTTCCTTTTTGGGAAGCAAGGAAATAAAATTGGAGTTGGCTCCAAAAGGAATTGATCCTGAGACAAAGAATTCCCTGATAGCATTGGTAATTTCTGTATGAAAGATATACCAATAGAAAATGAAGAACTTGTTGGTAAATCCTTCAGGTCCTAGGGCACTTTCATAATTGAGCGAAAAAAGACCAGATTTAACTTCATCCTCAAGAGGGGCAGAGGTCAGATCATTATTCTGTGATTGATTCACACGTTTCTTAACACATTCAGCAATTGGGGCAGAAGGAAGCATGTTATCATCATTATATAGAGCTTTGAAATGATCAACAACATCTTCAGAGAGCTCTTTCTACTCAACCAAGGTTATACCATTGATTCAGATACGATTGGTCACTTTATGAACCCTTTTCTCCCATTGCAAACGATGGATGAAATTTGAGTTTCTATCACCATCTTTGAGCCATCGAACATTGATTTGATTTTTTGGCAAATTTTCTTTAAGAGTAAGAAGATCATCAAGTTTTTTTGTAAAGATCAAGTTCCTCATGAGTAGGAACATCCCCTTGCTGATTATTTTCCTGAAAAGATGCCAGCTGATATTCCGCATCCTTGATCTCATCATCAATTACTGAGAAATAGAGTTTACTCCAAACTTTAAGCAGACTTTTGATTTTCTTAAGCTTTGAAGAAACCACAAAATGAGGACTACCATGAAAAATGGAGTTCCAACCATCAAGAACAACATCCCTGCAACTGGGAATTGCAAGCCAGGCATTGTTGAACTTGAAAGGTAAGGGGGTGAGTCTTCTGCTTCCCTCATGAATGTCGAAAACAATGGGATTATGATCAGAATTAAATTTGGGAAGAGTAAATCCTGAAATGTCAAATGGAGCACCAGCATCATTGACTTTCATAAAACACCTATCGATTTTTCTTGCTTTCCTCCCATTGATAGTGAATATTTCCCAAGTGAATTTAGCACCTGCAATAGGGACTTTAGTGAGGTTTTATTGATCCACATAGTAATGAAACTCATTTTCACAGTCTGGGAGAAATGAGGTCCAATTTTTTCATATGGGAAAATAATAACATTGAAATCACCAATGACGACCCAATTGTGAGCCATATTTTCCCTGAGAGCATATAGATCACCCCAAAGATCTCTTCTTCTGATGTAAGAGCAAGAAGAATAAAAAAATAGAAAGAGAAGGGGATATAATATAGCCGGGTTTGAACTGTGATTAGCTGTTGACTAATCTCAAGATTATCATGTTACAAGTAATTGTGTCGAAAAACCTATAAGGTTTCAAAATTTCTAGCACCTCTGTTGTGTGCAATTAGCGTATAACATAGAGAGTCCCAGTTGAAACTCTTCCAATTTTCAAAATAGATTAAAGGCTCAGTAACGACCATGAGTGAAGGTTTATTAGCAATGAGAAAGTGACAAAGGGCTACTGTAGTGGGAAAATTCCCAATCCCCTGGTAATTATAGAAGAATATTCTCATTGATTGACATTGCCTCCTAGGTGAGGCAGAGCGTGCGTGTCTTTGTGAGCTCATTTGAGCTTTAAACCCTACTTAGGGGGCCTTCCCGGAGGATTCTTGATGATTTTCTCAGTTTTTGGAACCTCATGAGTAGAGGCCGTAGGAATCACATTAGAGCTAATATCAGCCTCTTGACTGTCATCTTCCTGGTCAGCCCAGAATTTTCTAGATAAAGGAGAGAACACATTAGTAACACAAATCCCCTCATTGTGGGGAATTGAAATCGATTTATCCTTAATGACATTTCCTATAGGAACAGGTATGAAGACCTCCAAATTGGGCATGTGCATTTCTGCAGCATGCAGTTCAATGATATCTGCATGATCAGGTGTAGGTTTTTCATGCATCTTGCCAGCAGTTGCAAGACTAGGTGCATCAAGATAAGAAGAGGGTAGCACCGAACCCGGGGAAGTGTGCGCAGATGCTTCAAGGGAGGGACTGCCAGGTTCAGAGTCCCCTAGGGAAACCGGAGCACATGCAGTGTCCTTAGGCTACTCAAGAGGAACTATTTTCCCTACATTATAAGGGGCTGAGCCACTGAGCTCAAGAGGAACCGAAGCACTTACAGCTTCCTTAAGTTGTTCAACAGGAACAACTTGATCGACATGAATAGGAGCCGGGCCATTCTTCTCAGGAAGGGCCGATGCACTTGCAGTGACCTTGAGTTGTTTAACAGAGACAACCTGTTCAGTATTAATATAAGCTAAGCCACTGGGCCCATTAACTAGTTCCAACGTAACTGGAGAACCAGTTTGGATGTTTTCATTAACTTGTAATGTGAATGATGTATCTTTATGGGTCATTTCATTATTTTTGGAAGCTTGAAAAGAACTGTCTTCATGACCTTTTGCCTTGCAAATGCTATATGTTTTCAACCTCCTGTATTCATTGATAGAGTGAACAAGAAATAAGCAATTACTACAGAACTTGGGTCTCCTTTCATATTGATTTTCTAGTATGATACTGTCATACAGTGTGTTTAACACCACTTCTTCAACCAGAGTATTAGCCATGTCAACTTCAACAAGGACTCGAGCATAATGCCCAAATCTTGGGTTTTCAGTTTCCCTATCAATACGGATAGGAAAACCTACCGAGGAAGAAATGTCCCACAGAATCCGAGGATGCCAATAAAACCAATTCAATTTGCAGATGTGGAACCAAACTTGAGTGAAAGTATTCTTTACACTTGTTGGATCAAAATTGTGATCCTAGTCTTGAATCCGTAGCAGACCAGGCTTGAGAGAAAGTGATCCAAAACTCCAGGAACGTCATTTATGCTCATCCGATGGAAAAAAATGTGATAGAAGCCTCATCCCATGGCCGTCATTTTCTAGTCCGAGAAACCCCTTATCTCAACAACTCGCTTGACAAGCTCTACGAATCTCTATAGTCTCTCTCCCTTGGGTATGAAAAACCTAGAAATGATCATGAATTTACAGAGCTTAGTTTCCTCCTCAATATCCTCCCGATTGGCAGCCACATGAGCCCTTTTTCCTTTATTAATAACACAACCAGGGGAGGGGATGCCGAAATCCGAGAAAGAGGATGAAGCCGCAGATTTGACAACCTCAGAAAAATTCTTTTTCGATACATCCAAGGAAGAATCCACTGGTTGATCAGGTTTAACTGCACAAGGATTGAAAAATTGGAAAAGGAAATTATTCCCAACAGGTTCAAAATCAGGTTTTTGCATGGGATCTGCCACTTCTTGACTCAAGGAAGTCAACGTGCACGCAAGTTCCACAGAATCGCCGGAGGCCCCCGCTTGCTCAGTCATCTCAAATCTAGGAGTTTTTATGGGGTTTAGTGTGTTTTAAGGTTTTAGGGTTTTATTAGGGTTTTATAATTTTTTGGTTTTTAGGGGTTTTAATTTGTTTTAGGTTATTAAGGTTTTCATAGTGTTTTTAGGTTTTTTAGGGTTTTTTTATATTTTTTGGTTTTTAGGTATTTTTAGGATTTCTATTGTCTTTTAGGGTTTTTTGGAATTTTGAACGGTTTTTTGATTTTTTTGTTTTAGGGGTTTAATGTTTTTTTATATTTTTAGTTTTTTCATATGTGTTTCCATGTTTTTAGGGTTTTTTACTTTTTTAGATTTTTTGGTCTTTTTTGGATTTCTTATATTTTAGGGTTTTTAGGGATTTTGATTGTTTTTTTGGGTTTTTATGGTGTTTAGGGGTATTTTTTTTATTTTTTAGGGTTTTAATGGTTTACAGAGCTTTTTAATATTTTTAGAGGTTTAAAATGTTTATAAAAAATTTACTGGGTTTTTTGTTTTTTATGCGGTTTTTGGGGTTTTAATGTTCGGGGGGGGGGGGGTCCATGGGTTTTAGGGAATTTTTAAGGTTTTTAGAATATTTAGTGTTTTGGGAGTTTTATGAGTTTCTAGGTTATAAAGGTTTTCTTATGGTCTTTTATGGTTTATGTGTTTTTTATTATTTTGGGGATTTTTGGTCTTTTTAGGATTTTTATGGGTTTTTAAAAGAATTTGGGATTTTGATGGGTTTTAAGGCATTTCGGGTTTATAATGGGTTTTAGTGTATGTTAAATTTTTAGTGTTTTTAAGTGTTTTTAGGGTTTTAAGGTTTTATTAGGGGTTTTAAGGTATAATAGGGCTTTTTAAATTTTTAGGGAATTTTGGTGCCTTTTTACGATTTTATGGTATTTAGGGTTTTTAGGGATTTTGAGGGTTTTTATGGGTTTTACGGTTTTTAGGGTTTTTGTTGGATTTTTAGGTTTCCTGGGTTTTTATGAGTTTTATAGGGATTTTAATGTTTTTTAAAGTTTTTATCATTTTTTTGGGTTTTAAAATCTTTCGTTTTTAGGGTTTTTATGGGTTTTTATGGTTTTTAGGTGTTTTAATTGTTTTTTGGTTATTATGATTTTCTTAGGGTTTTTCAGGATTTTTATTGATCTTTATGTTTTTAGGTATTTTTTTAAGTTTTTTTTTTATTTTTTAGGAATTTTAGGAGTTTTAGAGGATTCTAGGGTTTTTAGGGTTCTTTAGGGGTTTTACGTTTTTAGGTTTTTAGTGGTTTTATTTGTTTTTAGGATTTTATTATTTTCTTAGGGCAAGGAAGATTCGAGGGTCGGGCTATTCCCTGCCCCCCCCCCCCCCCCAAATTTATTAAAAAGAAAAAAGAGACACAGCAGACAAGGGAGGGGAGGGGTCAATCGACCCACACCCAAAAACCCATAATGACCCAAGACAAAAGACCCAAAAAAAGAAAAGTCAAGAACGAAAAAAGAAAAAACACACAAAACAAAGAAGCCACCACCATCATCCAGCATCCAGCAGCTTCCAGCTAACCAACAACCAGCATCCAAACTCAAACAGCAATCCACATCCCGCAGCATCACAACCCTAAACCACAACTTCAGCACCTCCCATCCAAGCAGCAACCAGCATCCAGAACAGCGAGCATCCACCATCACAGAACCACCAGCATCCAACATCACATAACCACCAGCATAAAAATCACAAGACTCATCATCACCATCATTCATTAGTTCACCACCAAGTAGCATCCATCATCCAAACACACAAAGCAGCGACCAACATCCAATCTCACATGATACAAAATCCAACACCTCCTCCCCAAGGAGATCCACCATACGAAGCACCATCATCCAGCATTCATCAGCAACAAGCAGCTCACAACCAAACAAGAACCAGCATCCCAACTCACAAAGTCCATCATCCAGCACCTTCCCGCTAAGAAGATCAACCGCCAGCAGCATAGAACCATCAGCACACCTATGCCCATAACCCAACCATAGCACCCAAAACAGCATCCAGTGCCACTCGACAGAACCAAATTCCAGCATCCGCAATAAAACACTCGCATCGAAACACCCGCACCCACCCGTGATTCCAGACCATAGCACAAAGGAAACCATGTCCAAACCGTCACCCATATAGTCCAGCAACAAATCACAATCAAACCAGCCACAACTCATGAAATCACAATACAAAGAAGCATCCAAACCGCACAAATTGGACAACCTTTCATCCACAACATAGTGCAAAAAATAAACAGAGGAAAAGGAGGCGCTGACCTACATTTTTTGCGCAGAATGGTACCCAGCTGACTGGAAATCCCAAACCAAAGAACAAGTTAGGCCGCCTCTGAACCAGAAAAGTTTGATCCGCCTCTTCCAAAGCCTCCACAGAAGCCCATCACTCACATCATCAAGTCCATAGATCAGAACCTCCAAATGACTGAACCGTTGCAAGCCGGGGGACCCAGATCTATCGCAAGAAGCCGGGGGACCCAGAACCTCCGGACCTGCATTGTTAGGTTTTTGTATATTTTTAGGGATTTTATCGTTTTTTTAATATTTTCATGGTTTTTTAGTGTTTCTAGGGATATTGATGGGTTTTATGGGTTTTAGGGCCTTTTTTTGTTTTTTAGGTTTTTTTGGCATTATGTGTTTTATGGTTTTTTTTGACTTTCTTATGGGTTTTTAGGGTTTTTTGGGGTTTTATGTTTTTTGGGGTTTTAGGGAATTATTATAGTTTTTATGGATTTTTTTGAGTTTTTATGAATTTTGAGGGGTTTAGTGTTTTTTTGGTTTTCAATGTTTTTTGAGTTTTTAGGGGTTTTAAGGTTTTTAAAGCTGTAGTAATATTTATTGGGGATTAAAGGGTTTTAGAGCCTTCAGTGGGTTTTTAGGGTTTTTATGGTGTTTTAGGGTTTTTATGGTTTTAAGGGGTTTTATGGTTTTCAGGGGATTTAGGATTTCTAGGAGCTTTTAGTGTTTTAATATTTTTTTATGTTTTAGGAGTACTTTTCTTAGTGTTTCTATATTTTATAGGTATTTTTAGGAATTTTTGTGATTTTTATGGTTTTTTTGTTTTTTTGGGGGGTTTTAGGGTTTTAAGTGGTGTGATGGTTATTAGGGTTTTTATATTTATTTAATGTTTTTAGGGATTTTAAGTCCTTTTAGGTTTTCAATGTTTTATTATTTACTTTCATGTTTTTTAGGGGTTCATACCTGTTAAGTATTTTTTCGGGCTTTTTTGGATTTTTATGGTTTTTTTTTGGGTTTTTAGGGATTCTGAGGGGTGTTAGGGTTTTTATTTGGATTTTAAGGTTTTAGGATTTTTATAGTTTTTTGGGTTCTTAGGGTTCTTTTAGTTATTTTGGTTATTATGGTTTTTAAGTTTTTTTAACAATTTTATGGTATAATGGTTTTTTGTGTTTTTACTGGGTTTATAGGTGTTTTAGGGGTTTTAGAGATTCTATGATTTTTAGGTGTTTTATGGTTTTTAGATGTTTTAGAGTTTTTATCAATTTTTATATTTTTAGGGTTTTAAGTTTCTTTTAGTTTTTCTTAGTTTTTTTCGTGGATTTTATGTTTTTCATGTTTTTAGGGATTTTTTGGGCTTTTTAGGATTTTTATAGTTTTTATGGATTTGAGAATTTTGAGGGGTTTTAGGGTTTTTAGGGGATTTTGGGTTTTTAGTGGTTTTTAGGTTTTTTATATATTTTAAGTTTTCTGGATTTTGAGGGGTATTAGGTGGTTTAGGGAGGTTTAGAGATTTTATATGTTTTTATTTTTTAGGGGTTTTAACTGTTATTAGGTTATTAATATGTTCCTAGGGTATTTCAGGGTTTTATTGTTTTCAATATTTTATTCATTTTTAGGGATTTTAAAAAAAAAGTAGTTTTTAGGGTTTTTTATGGATTTTGATGGTTTTATATATTTTTTATGTCTTTATGTGTTTATGGTTTTTTGGGTTTGGCATAGGGGGGGTTGAGTTTTTAATTTTTTGGTGTTTAGAGGGGTTTTATAGTTTTTAGTAATATTTATTGTTTTAAGAGGTTTTAGGGTTTTTAAAATATTTGGGGGTTTCAATGGTTTTTAGAGGTTTTCATATGTTTTATGATATTTTATGGTGTTTATCATTTTTAGGTTTCTAGGGGTTTTATTTTTTTATAGGTTTTTAAATTTTTCTTAGGGGTTTTAGGGTTTTTAGGTATTTTTTCATGTTTTATGGTTTTTAGAGTTTCTAAGTATTTTGACGGTTTTCATGGGTTTGGGGGTTTTTTATGGTTTTTGTTTTATAGGTTTTTTACATGTTTTAAGTGTATTTATATTTTTTAGTTTTTCTTAAGGGTTATCAGGGTTTTTGGAGATTTTATGATTTTAGTGGTATTTAGGGATTTTTTAGGATTTTTAGGATTGTAATGGAATTTTTTATTTATGGTAAGTTTTTGAGTTTTTTGGGGTTTATACAGTTTTTTGTGTTTTTTAATGTTTTTACAAGTATAAAGAGGTTTTGGGGTTTTTAGTGGTTTTTGGTTTTTTATGTGTTTTTAGTGTTTTATGGTTTTATAAGTTTTTATTATTTTTAGGGGTTTTAGGTACTTTTCGGGATTTTTTGAAATTTAGGAAATTTTTAGATTTTTAGTGGTTTTAAATGTTTTTAGGTTTTTATGGTTTTGTTAATTTTTTTCTAGGGTTTTAAGATTTTTATTTTATTATGGTTTTTTTGGGATTTGTTACGATTTTTATTATTTTTTAAGTTTTTAATATTTTGAGGGGTTTTAGTGGTTTTAGTGTTTTTAGAGTGTTTTATATTTTTTAGGTGGGTTATGTATTTTTTGGTTATTAAGTATTTCATAGGGGTTTAGGGTTTTAGAGTTTTTTAAATTTTAATGGATTATTTTGGATTTTTTGTATTTTTTGGGTTTTTTGCAATTTTGGGGGTTTAGAGTTTTTTTGGGGTTTTATGGTTTATAGGGATTTTAGGGTTTTTTAGTTTTTAGGGGGTTTTTTGATTTTTTTAGAGTTTTTTTATAGTTTTAGGGGTTTAAATCCATTTTAGAGTTTTTAGTGGGGTTTAAATGGTTTCATGGATTTTTATGGGTTTTATAGTTTTTACTAGTTTTTATGGTTTTTCGTGTTTTTAGTGTCTTTTTTGGTTTTTACTGTTTTTAGCGATTTGTAGGTTTTTAGGGGTTTTAATAGTTTTATGTTTTATAAGGTTTTATTAGGGATTTTAAGGATTTTTAGGGATGTTATATTTTTATGGATTTTTTTAGGTTTTTTTATGATTTTATGGCTTTTAGGGTTTTTATGGATTTTGAGGGCTTTTATGAGTTAATTGGGTTTTTAGTGATTTTAGTGATTATTATTTTTTTGGGTTTTATGTGTTTTTAGGTTATTATGGTAATAATAGTGGTTTTAGGGTTTTAGGTTTTTTTACATTATAGGGATTTTTAGGAAATTTTTATTATTTTTATGTTTTTTAGGGTGTCAAGTAATTTTGAGGATTTTAGGGGTTTTAGGGTTATATGGTATTTTGGGTTTTTGGGTATTATTTGTTTTTAGTGGTTTTATGTTTATTTGAATTTGAACGTTTTCAATATTTTTAAAGGTTTTTTAGATTATTTGGTGGGGTTTTAGTGGTTTTATTGGTTTTTAGGGTTTTTTAGTTTTTTTAGGTTTTTAATGGTTTTTAGGGTTTTTTGTGTCATTTTTCAAATTTTTAGGTTTTTAGTGTTTTTTGGGGTTTTATTTGTTTTTATGTTTTTAATGTTTTCCTATGTTTTTTTTGTTTTAATATTTTTTATGCTTTATGGTTTTTCAGGACCTTTTAGGATTTCTATGGTTTTTACATTTTTTTCGATTTTGAGGGGTTTTAGGGTTTTCATGGGATTTAGTGATTTTTACATATTTTTATCAATTTTAGGTTTATTGGGTTTTTAAAAGTTTTTATGATTTGAATGTTTTTTAGTGTATTCAGGAAGTTTATGGTTTTTAAATTTCTAGGAATTTTGGGAATTTTATTGATTTTTATGGTTTTTAGGGATTTTCTCTGTATTTATGGTATTTATGGTTTTTTCTAGGTTTTAAGGGTTTTTATGAGTTTTTAAGGGTTTTTCGAGTCTTTTTAACATTTTTTGGGGTTTAAAGGGTTTTTAGAGTTTTTGTGGGGTTTTAGGGGTTTTCGGGGTTTTGGGGGTTTTTTGGGTTTTTATGGATTTTAAGGATTTTATGTTTTTAGGGTTTTTAGGGTTTTTAGGGGTTTTATTTTTTCATGTTTTTATGGATTACATAGGGGTTTTATGGTTTTTATGGTTTTTTATGTTTATAGGGATTTTTATTATTTTTAAGGATTTTATGGTGTTTTAGTGTTTTTAAGGGTTTTTTTTATCATTTTTAGGGTTCTCAAGTGTTTAATGTGTTTTTATGTTTTTATTATTTTCTTATTTTTTTAAGGGATTGTATAGGATTTCTATGTTTTTATTCATTATCATGGATTTCCAAATTTTTTTTTTTTAGGGATTTTGATGGGTATTATTTTTTTAAGGATTTTTAGGGTTTTTATGATTTTTTTGGGTTTTTGGGTTTTTTGTTTTTTTAATATTTTTGAGGTTTTTAGAGTTTTTTAATGTTTATGGGGTTTAAAAGGGGTTTTATACTTATTAGTTAGTTTTATAGTTTTTATGGGGTTTTAGGGTTTTTATGGTTTTATGGGTTTTATCATATTTTAGGTTTTATGGGTTTTTAAGATTTTAAGGTTTTATTATATGTTTTAGGACTGTGAGGTTTTTTTGTTTTTAATTAATTTTTATATTTTAAAATAAAATGGTTTCTAGGGTCTTTAGGGATTTTTATAGTTTTATTGTTTTTATTGGTTTTTGGGGTTTTAGGGTTTTTTTTATATTTTTAGGTTTTACGGTCTTCTATAGTTTTTTAACATTTTTAATTGTTTAAAGTGGTTACAGTGTTTTTAGTTGTTTTAATTTTTTTAGGTTTTTTGTTTTTTATGGTTTTTAGGTGTTTTATTGTTTTAGGGTTTTTAGAGTTCTTAAGTGTTTTATAATTTTTTTGGGGTTTTAGGGGTTTTAAGTGATTTTAGTGCTTTATGGTTTATTAGGGGTTTTCACGTCTTTTAGATTTTTTTAAAATTATATGGATTTAAGGGAATTTTATGATTTTTATGGTTTTCAGGGTTTTAAGGATTTTGAGTGGTTTTATGATTTTTAGGGCTTTTATTATATTTTTAGGTTTTAGGATTTTTTTAGTTTTTTTGGGATTCAAAAGTTTTTTGTGTTTTTAGACATATTATGGGTATTAAAGAGTTTTATAGTTTTTAGTGGATGTTAAGGGTTTTTTATGAGTTTTTGGGTTTTATGTGGTATAGGGGTATCAAATGGTTTAGTGGTTTTTTAATTTTTAGTTCTTTTTAGTTTTTTTTGGTCTTTTAGGTTTTTAAATTGTTTTTATGTTTTTGAGGTTTTATTATGGATTTTCAGGGATTTTAGGGATTTTACCTTTTTAGGTATATTTAAGGTTTTTTTGGATTTTGTATATTTTTTTCATGTCTTTATATGTTTTTAGTGTTTTTAGGAGATTTATTGTTTTATGGTTTTTAGTTTTTTTTGGGTTTTTAAGTGTTCTTTAAGGATTTTAATGTTTTATTAAGGGTTTTCATGTTTTTTATTGTTTTGTGTTTTTAGGGATTTGTAGAAAGTTTTTAGTAATTTTTTAGGTTTTCAGTGGTTTAGGGGTTATGAGGGGTCTTAAGGGTTTTTAGTCTCTAAGGGTTTTTTTGTTTTTTTGGGGGTTTTTTGGTTTTTTGGAGTTTTTAATATTTTTAAGGTTTTTTGAGTTTTTAATTGTTTTAGGGGTTTAAAAGTTTTTATAGTTTTTAGTGATTTTTAGGGTTTTCATGGGTTTTTAGGGTTTTTTAGGTTTATTGGGTTGCTATGGATTTGATGAGTTTTTTAGGCAGTTTAGGGTCCTTTTAGGGGTTTCATAGTTTTTATCATTTTTAGGGGATTTTTTATGGATTTTATTGTTTTGTTAGGGATTTTCTAGGTTTTTTGGAGTTTATACATTTCAAGGTATTTTTTGTTTTTATGGGTTTTTATGGTTTTTGTTATTTTGAATGGTTTTAGTGTTTTTAAGGGTTTTAGTATTCTTTTGAGTTTTTAGGGGTTTTATTTTTTTAAGATTTTAAGGTTTCCTTGGGGTTTTTAGGGTTTTATGGTTTATGTTATAGGTATCTTTAATTTTTGTTTTTAAATTATATGAGTTTTAGTCATTTTGTGGGGTTTAGGGTTTTTTTGTAACGCCCTGACCCTAGTTACCCATAGTTGATACATTATTACATAGTATTGGTATAATCACAAGGGATCAAATCTCAAAAGACCGATCAGTTTAGTAGCCTTGGAAACAAGATACATACATAAGTTCAGTATTACAACATGAAAAGAAATAAAACGCAAATTTATTCCATTAGAAACATCCAATCCTCCTAGATTATGCCTGCAATTCACTCATAACAAAATTCTTCATATCCTGGGAAAATGAAACATAAGAAAGGGGTGAGATAAAACTCTTGGTAAGGGTAAGAAATATAGTGGAAGATAACATAAACATTAAGAATGGTGGATAATTGAAAACACATGCCTTTAAAAATAATAAACATGATAACTTTATGACAGAAATATGACCTGAGTAAATAATGCCATAATAAAACATAGTTATGGGTATTATACTAGTCGAATAACCACATGAACCATCAATATTATTTTTAAAATGAGGGAATGTATAATGTCGGACATTCTAAAACATCTTGTCAAGGCCTTGGGCAAGACATCTAAAAATGATTTAGGCCTCGACCAAAACTAAATATCAATTTGGGAAAGGCCTCATCTAATTCCACATCTAATTGTCTCATGAGACCTACCGATGCATTGAGGAGATATAGCGGGCTCCACCCATCACTTACTAAGTCCAATACATTTCTCATATGAAATGGTTGAAACATATCATAAACATTCATATTAAAACTATCATACGAAATGTCAATCCATTAACCATAAACCATGAATGGTATAAAAATAACACATCCATAGTAAAACATATCATAAATCATTCAATACACTATGGAATATTGTATTATAACAAATCATCTTTCAAAAAAGTGTAAAATCCATCAAAGGATGTTGACATAGATGAAATCCAAACTACATGATAGAAATATCTATTTCTATTTTGAAGTCATTTAAATGTAACATAATTATAGAAGAAAACATTTATTTTGAAAATATTATTATAATCTTGTAAGGGATGTTTCGAGGATGTTATAATGGCAGAAAATAGCCACACCCACCGTATAATTTAAAAAAAATTCTTACATTAATTTTGTCGAAAAGGTTATAATGTACCTTGTTTGGAAAATGACAAAAAGATTCCGTTCAAACCATTTTATAAAATTTCCAATAAGGGTATAAATGAATTTAACCCATAGTCTATTAAATAATAAGAAATGTTTTGAAATACACTTTTAAGAAACATGGATGTGGATTATAAATAGGTCCTAGAAGATACTTACGTAAAAACAACCTCAGTTAATAAAGAGATTGTCAAGTTAACCACTACCTCATGTCCGACTTGACCCGTTCATTCTTCAATCTTTTGAATAATAAAATAAAGTTAATTTATAATTTATTAAGAACATTTTTAAAATTTATTATTCATTTTATATCACTTATTAGTGCATTATAAACATTAATAATCATTTAAGTTAATAATGGTCATTTTGTTGATATTTGGTACTTGAGTCAAAAGTAAACTTCTTATAATTACATGTTGTCCATGTGGAAAAAATTAATTTATATCAAGAATTATATTCATGATTTAGATATCATATATATCTTATATATCCATTATATATATGTATTTTTAACAATACACAACATTTTGAGATAAGAAATTAAATACACTGTTCTTGGAGACGGTAAGCCATACGTACGCATGAATGCTACTTTCATTTATATTTTGTATTTTAATGGAATTGAAATATAATTATACATATTTATATTATAATTCCAGTATAATATAATATATAATATAATTAAATTCATCCTTTATACGTCCCTTATAAGTCATTAACGAGTCATATCACTTTGAGGGGTCGGTAGTATGCACTTCCTCAAATGAAATTATCGTGTTTGCCCATAATAGAAACCATAAAGGTATTATATAAATGGAAAATACTGAAGCATAAAGAAAACATAAAAATAATATATATCATATATAAAAATAGTGCTGTCTTAATGGCCACCATGAGAGGCAGTAGAATATAATTGAACAATCATCGTTTCGTGAGGCGTTAGTTTGCCATCCACAGAAGCCATGTGTTCTTTACCAATTAGATGAAGTTGTGTGTAAGTATATTTTGAATCATTTTCATAAAAAAATCCTAGTATATTGGGGATACTGGTGTTGTTATCTAATAAGTTGATAAAAAGAGTTTAGGGTTTGGAGAAGTAAAATAGAAGAAAAAAGTTACGAGAAACCATTACCTTTAATTTAGGTAAATCCCTTTGGTTTAAAACAAAAGGACTTATTGAAGTGACTTTTGACTAAGGTAAGGCTTCTAGATGGAATAGAGGGATCATGAGAGCTTATTTGGGCTGGGTTTGGATGAGCCAAGGGTCTTGAGAGGTGTGAGGAATGGGTTAGAAGTGGGGTTCTTTTATAATGGATAGGAGGGGCTCTGTAGGAATGTTGGAAAATGTTATTTTATTATAAACATATCATCAGTTTTAAAAGGGCCAAAACTCCTTAATGTCGAAGATAATATGACTCATGTTCTAAATAAAATCATCCAATAAGAATTGGATAGGTTTTGGATATTGTTTTAATATTAATAATCTTATTTATTTAAATCATTTATTAATGTGGTGAATTATATATCATTATTGTGTTGTAAATAATTTAATTTATTTAATGTCTAAAAATTATTAAAAATGACATAATGTAGTAAATATTTTTATCTTTCCAATGAAAATTTATAATTGAAAATATGACTTATAAAACCCCATGTAAAAATTTATATACTAAAAGATATTTGTTAATGTCATTTTTGTCTTTACTTAAAGTTAATTAAAATAATGTGTCATTATTACTATTAAGTGGCTCCATTAGGTCCCAAAATCGACCCAAGGATGCTTATGGTCGGCCATGACCCATCCAATAAGTTTAGGACAAGTGTTAAGGTAATTTTTTATTATTATAATACTCTTTTTACTTTGAATTACCTTATTTATCTTTAACCGTGGTAAATAAAAGTCAAAAATTACTATTCATCAAAAATTATTTTCATCTTATTGAACCACATTTTACTTACTAATAACAACCATGTATCTTGGATTTTCAAAATTCACTTCACAGAAGTGGTAAAATTTCTTTTAAATGAAAAAGACCATTTTTAACAACTACTAAGTGGTTTTACTATTAATCAAAAATTGATGTTTTTCAAAAAAATATCAAAAATTCAGCCTAATCTATATTTGATATTCTGAATTAAAAAATTATGTCTATTTTACCAAATTCAAAACATAGAATTTGAATTAATTAATTTAAAATTAATTACTTTTTTCAAAACAAATAGCTTGTTGTTTAGAAACAATTACTATTAAAAGATTGACACTAGTTTATGTAAAATTTCAAAGTGAAAATAATTCCAATGACCATCACTGGATTAAATGGTAAAAATAAAATCTAATTATAATTACAAACCATTAAAATGTATAATTGAACACTATAAATTATTTTGATTAAAAAAAATTCAATTAATATTTAGATTTTTTCACGATTCCCCCAAATATGAATGTTATCATAAAAACCCAAAAAAATTATCAAAACAATATTTTTATGTCCCAATTCTAAATAAGAAGTTATTTTGTCAAATTGAACATATAAAAGTGTCAAATTTTGTATTTAATAAGGTTTCTATATTAAAAGGTGGTAAAACTGTATTTTTTTATAAATACAACTTTAATCTAAAATTTTTTAATTTGGTCTTATATTAAGTCTAATAAACACAAAATATGAATGTTAAAATTATATGGGATATATATAAGGTTAAAAATGTGGTTATTACTATTCATAACTGCTTTTTTAAACGACTAGTTTGATAGGTCGTGGTGCGCTTAAACTCGGTGTTGTGTACATCACACGCTATTGTATTATTTAAAGAGAAATGTATTGTTGAAGATAGAGGTGTTACATTTTTTGTTTTTTATGGGTTTTTATGATTTTTTGGTTTCTAGGGTTTTTTAATGTTTTCAAGGCTTTAAAGGTTCTTTTACATTTTTTAAAAATCTTTAGGGTTTGGATGGTTTTCTAATTTTATAATGGTTTTTATCGAATTTTTTGGGGGTTGTAAATTTTTTAGGGGTTTTATGGGTTTCTAGTTTTTAGGGGATTTTATTGTTTTTATATTTTTTGGGTTTTAAGCGGTTTTAATGTTTTTTAGGATTTTAGATTCTCTTAGGGGTTTTCAAGTTTTTAAGTATTTTTTACATTTTACTGTATTTTTAGGTATTTTTTTTAATTTTTGTTCTTTTTTTGTTTTTATGTATTTTGATGGTTTTATGGGTTTTTAGGGTATAAGTATTTTTATGATTTTTTTTGGGTTTTATGGTTTTTTATTTTTTTTAGGGGTTTTGTAGTTTTTAGAAATTCTTAATGCTATTAGGGGTTTAATTTTATTTATTTTTTTAGTGGTTATTTAGGGGTTTTATGGGGTTTTAGGGTATTTAATGGTTTTAAGTTTTGTACGGTTTTAGGGGTTTTAGATTAATTTTAGGGTCTTTATGTTTTTAGGTGAGTTTAGTTTTCATAAGGGTTTTAATTATTTTAATTATTTAATATTTTCTTAGGGTTTTCTGGGGTTTTTGGGTTTTTTATGTTTTTAGGGTTATTAATATTTTTATGGGTTTATAGGGGTTTTATGTAATTTGAGGGTTTACGGTTTTTAGGGTTTTATCATTTTTAGTGTTTTTAGGTTTCTAATGGGTTCTAAGTGTTTTTATATTTTTAATGTTTTCTTATCATTTTATAGGTTTCTTAGGGTTTTGTACCTTTCTAGGTACATTTAGTGTTTTTAAAAGATTATTATGGGTTTTTATAGTTTTTGGTATTTTTGAGTTGTTTTAAGGGTTTTTAGTTTTTTCAGGGTTTTTGTCGTTTTTTTGGGTTTATAGTGTAGGTTAATTTTTTAGTATTTTTACATTTTTAATGTTTTTTAATCATATTTAGGGCAAAGAAGATGCGAGAGACAGGCTATTCCTGTCCCCCCCAAATTTATTTAGAATGAAAAGGAGACACAATAGACAAGGGAGGGGAGGGGTCGATCGACCCACACCCAAAAGCCCCTTACAACCCACGCCAAAAAAAAATAAAAACAAAGAAATAAAAAGACTCAAAAACAGACACAACAGCAGCAGCATCACGTCACATCCAGCCAGTACCAGCATCCAGCAGCACTACATCCAACATTAACCAGCATCCAGCAGCTCATAGCTAAACAACGACCAGCATTCAATCTACAGCAACAAATGGCATCCAGCAGCAGCAACCTGCCAACCAGCATCCGCACCGAACCAACAACAAACATCCTCATTTTCAAACAACCAGAACCTCTTTCGACCACCGAACATCTCCCAGCATCCCACTTCCACTCCAGCAACCAGCCAAAAAATAGTAGAAACTCAAAGAGGAACCAACAACTAGCAACAAGCATCATAAAACAACTCAGAACAGAACCAATCACACACCCCCACCAGCACTCAGACCATGCAGTGGAACCATGTCTTACACCCCCTCTCAGAGCAGTAACCAAAAGCAAGCAGCCCAGTAACCAGCAGCCATTCCTTTCAAACCAGTCAAGGTCCAACATACAGCAAATTTCATCCAACAATACACATCTATCATCACAACTAGTAGAACAGGACCAGCAACCCTTGCGCCAAGAACCAAACCTCAGCACACTGAGAGATGACAACTAGCACCACATGCCGTGGCCATCAACCATCACCGAACTAAACCCATACCACTTCAGGAACCATCCACCACAGCCCAACAAAACTCCTATAACCCAGCACTTATCCAGACCAGCAACAAGACCATAGCACAAGACCATAGGGGAATAGTTTTTTTTAGAGATTTATTGTTTTTTTTTGGATTTTTATGGGTTTTTAATGTTTTTATGGGTTTTTGGTATTCAAAGGTTTTTGGGGTTTTAGTGTCTATTTAGGGTTTTTTGGGGATTTTATAATTTTTTTATTTTTAGGGGTTTTAAGTTTTTTATGTCGTTATGATTTTCTTATGGGGTTTTTAGGTTTTTTTAAATTTTTAGGAATTTTTTGGAATTTTTTGGATTTTTATGGGGATTTTACTATTTTTTAGAGTTTTCATGGTTTTTATCATTTTTTAGGTTTTTAGGCCATTTATGTGTTTTTAAGTTTTTATGTTTTTCCTGGTTATTTTTCTGTGTTTTTGGGGGTTTTTACATTTTGGGGTATTTTTATGGTGTTTTTATAATTTTAATGGTATTTTATGTTTTTTTGGGATTTTAAGGACTTTCAAGGTTTTTATGTTATTATGTTTTTTTGGGGTTTTAGGGTTTCATTTTCTTGTTATATTTTTTGAGGGTTTTTAGAGTTTTTTATTGTTTTTAGTGGTTTAAAGGGTTTCTAGAGTTTTTAGTGGTTTTAAGGGTTTGCATGGGTTTTTTAGGTTTTTCTGTTTTTTAAGGGTTTTTGGGTTTTTGGTTTTTAGGTCTTTATGCACTCTTATATTTTTATGGGTTTTAGTGTTTTTTATTTTTTAAGGGTTTAAATTGTTTTAAGGTTTTTAGGGATTTTTATGGTTATTCATGGTTTTTAGAGTTTTGGGTACTTTGATAGGTTTTCGGGTGTATTTGGGTTTTAGGGGGTTTTTAGGGTTTTTTTTGAGTTTACAGGTTTTTATGGGTTTTAATTATTTTATGGTTTTTAAGGTTTTCTTAGAAGATTCCCATATTTTAAGGGTTTCTTTAATTATTAGGGATTATTTGGGATTTTTTAAGATTTTTTAGGTTTTTATTTATTTTGAGGTTTTTTATGTGTTTTTAATTTTTTAGGGTTTTTAAGATTTTTTTGTGGTTTTAGGGTTTTTTATGTATTTTAGGTTTATTATGGTTTTAAAAGTTATTAATAGTTTTTAGGGGTTTAAAGGGGGTTTTCAATTTTTAAAAAGGGTGGTAGTGTTTTATGGGGTTTTAAGGTTTTAATTTGGGTTATAACGTTTTTATTGTTTTATGGGATTTAGGGTATTTTTAAGGATTTTAACAATTTTTATGAATTTAGGGGCCTTATATTTTTTTTCTATTCTTATTGTTTTATTTGTTGTTTTTAGTGTATTTACATTTTTAGGGATTTTCAGGTCTTTTTTAGTAATTTTATGGTTTTTAGGGTTTTTTGAGATTTTGAGGGGTTTTAGGGTTTTTATTGGTTTTATAGGTTTTATGTGTTTTATGTATTTTATGTATTTAGTGATTTCTTAGGGGTTTTCAGGGTTTTTTGTTTTTTATGTTTATAGGTATTTGTAGTGTTTTTTATTATTTTTATATGTTTTAATGGTTTTTAAAAAATTTAAGGGGTTTTATGGGTTCTAAAGTTGTTTTGTTGTTTTGTTTTTGAGTTTTTGAGTTTTAGGTTGTTCTAATGTTTTTTGTGTTTTTAACATTTTTGTGGGATTAGAATGTTTTTAGAGACTTTTATGTGTTTTTATGGTTTTTTTGGGTTTTTATTATTTTTTAATTTTTAGGGGTTTTATGGTTTTCAGGTGTTTTAGTGTTTTTTTGGATTTTAGGATTTTAGGGGTTTTTAGGCTATATAGGGGTTATAAGAGTTTTTAGTTTATTAAGGGTATCTTATTATATTTCATGTTTTTTGGGGGGGTTTATATTTTTATGGTTTTTTAATGATTTTTATGATTTTTATGATTTTTATGGGTTTTTATGGATTTTGGGGGGTTTATAGAATTTTTAAGAGTTTTTGGGGATTTTTTGTTTTTTTGGGGGGTTTAGGATTTTTTTTATTGTTTAGGGTTTTGATATTTTTATAATTTCTATCATTTTTATGGGTTTAAATTATTTTTTAGGTTTTTATGGTTTTTTAAGGTTCTTAGGTATTTCTATGGTTTTTAAGGGATATTAGTGTTTTTATGATCTTTAAGTGTTTTTATCATTTTATAGTTTTTTAGGCGGTTTATGTTTTTTTATGGTTTTCTTAGGATTTTTGGGGGATTTTTTTCACTAATATTATTTTTATGGGTTTTTGGGTTTTTGGGTTTTCAGGTGTGAGGGATTTTATGGGGTTTAGGATTTTTATGTTATTTTGGGGTTCTAACTATTTTTTAGGTTTTAAAGGTTTTCTTAGGGGTTTTTAGTGCTTCTAGGGTTTTATATATTGTTCGGGACTTTAGGGAATGTTTATGGGTTTTTTGTAATTTAAGTATTTTGAGGGTCTTTATTGTTTTATGATTTTATTGTTTTTTTTAATTTTAGGGTTTATGGGGATTTCCCAGTTTTAATGGTTTTTAGAGTCTTTTACCATTTTTAGGGGTTGAATGGGGTTTTAGATTTTCAAGTGGGTTTTTGCAGTTTGTAATGGTTTTAGGGGTTTTTTTGGTTTTAATGAATTTTAGGGTTTAAAGGAAATTTAGAGTTATTATTATTATTTTTATGAATTTTTATATTTTTTGGGGTTTTCTATTTTTTTTGAATTTGATTTTTTCTTATGGGTTTTCATGGTTTTAGGGGTTTTACTATTTTTAGGATTTTTTATGTTTTTTTCTGTTTTTTTGGTTATGAGGGGTTTCTAGTGTTTTTTGGGGTTTTTAGGGTTTTTATCATTTTTGTCTATTTTTAGGGGTATTAATAGTTTTCTGGTTTTATTTTGGGTTTTAGGGGTTATAGTTTTTTTCGTTTTTAGGGATTTTTAAGCCTTTTATGATTTTAATGGTTTTTAGGTGTTTTAGGGATTACTATGTTTTTTATGGGTTTTGGAGTTTATTGTTTTTTAGGTTTTAGGGGTTTTTTTTTGAGTTTTTATGGTTTTTAGGGTTTTTGATGGTTTTAACATTTTTTTGGGTGTAAAGGGTTTTTTATAGTTTTATGTTTCTTTGTGGTTTTTATAAGGTTTTAATTTTTTTAAAGGTTTTTGGGTTTTTTATTATTTTTAATTTTTTTTAATTTTTTTTGTTTTTCAGTGGTTTTTTCGTTTTTAGGGGTTTTAAGTGTCTTATGGTTTTTATGGTTTTCATAAGATATTTGAAGGTTTTTAGTATTTTTTACATTTTTATGAATTTTACGGATTTTTTAGGATATTATGGTTTTTGATTTTTTAGTGATTTAGGTGTTTAGGGTATTCTGGGGTTTTGGATTTTTTAGAGTATTTTTTATATTTTTTAAGTGTTTTTATATTTTTAATGTTATATTGAGTGTTTTAATGTTTTTTTGGGGTTTTTATGTTTTTTGGGATTTTTATGGTTTTCAATATTTTTATTGTTTTGGGGGTTTGATGAGTTTTCAGTGTTTTGAGGGTTTTATTGGTTTTTTGTGCTTTTATGATTTTTTAGTTTTTTAAGGCTTTTGATGTTTCTACAGTTTTAAAACATTTTTGGGGTTTAACAGGTTTTTTAGTTCTTATTTGGTTTTAGGGTTTCTATGGGTTTTTAGGGTATTTTATGTTTTTTAGGGTTTTTATTTTTTAGTGGGTTTTAGGTTTTTAATGTTTTTTTATGTTTCTTAGGGGTTTTAAGTTATTTTAGGATTTTGAGGTTTTCTTTGGGGTTTTCTTGGTTTTTATAGTGTTTACATTTTTTTTTGATTTTAGGGATTTGTTATAATTTTATGGTTTTTAGTGATTTTGTAGATATTGTTGAGTTTTGGGGGTTTCTAGGGTTTCAAGGGTTTTTAACATTTTAGATTTTAGGTGTTTTGCGTATTTTAAGATTTGTAAGGTTTTCCTAGGTTATTTCATGGTTTTTAGGGATGTTAAAGATTTTATGGTATTTAGGGGTTTAATGAGTTTTTAGGGTTGTAAATGATTTTATGGTTTTTTGAATTTATAGTATTTTTAGGGTTTTTAGGGTTTTACTATTTTTATCTTTTTAAGGGTTTTATGTATTTTTAGGTTTTTAAGGTTTTAACTGTTTTTAGGGGGGTTTGGGTGTTTTCCCTTTTTAGGGATTTTTTTTAGATTTTAACGGTTTTTTAGGGTTATAAATTGGGGGAGGGTTTGTAAGGTTTTTATGAATTGTAGTGTTTTTTTGGTTTTTAGGGTTTTAAGTATTTTCTGGGTTTTAAAATTTCTCAGGGACAAAGAAGATGCAGGAGTGAGGCTATTCCTGCCCACCCCCAAAAGAAATTTATTAGGAAAAAGAGGACACTACAGACTAGGGAGGGGTAGGGCCAATCGACCCAAACCCAAAAAACAATCCCCAAAAGGAAAACGAAGAAAGAAAAGGACACAAAAGACCAAACACAACAGCCAAAGAGAAAAAATCAGAAACTACAGATGAAAGTCTCCATCCCAAAGTGGGTCCCCATCAACAACATAACTAGAGGAAGCATCCAACTCCACCGAATCCCACTCATAGTATTCATAATTATTTAGGAAGGTAGTGTAGTACTCTCTAAGACGTTGCGGCTTCACATTAAGTTGCACCTTGACAGGCCGACCGCCCTTTCCAGATGCAACATTCTTAGCTTTGCAAGATGCTCTCGTGGACACCGTCTTTAGAAAAGTGGAATAGTCCTTCCTAAATTTTCTCTTTAGAGGGTCTAAGGAGACCCCTGCATATTTTTTCCTTCCTATATGGAATGGACACCTCAAGCAAGGCCCTCTCCTTACCGATCATAGCCATATTATAATTCATTCATCGAGATTCCTCTTGGAAAAAAACCTTCTCTGGGATGAAGGAGAATTCCTAATTTAGGGAGCAGGCCGCTGGAACCCCACACAATGGCACACTAGGAGCCACACTAGTGAGGGATATCTATAATCACCCCTCCCCCTTAGTCAGCTTGCAGTCCTCCACAACCGGCTCTATCACCTCTATTGGTTCAACAACCTCCCTCTGATCATGAGAAAACCGAGCCAGAGCCCCCTAGAAAGAAGACTCACCAGAAGAGCCCCCATCATGAACCATCAAAGCCAAAGGCCCCATCCCATGCCTCAGGGAGCCCTCTATCACCACAGAACAATGCTCTTCCAACTCCCCTTGCCTAGGAACTTCACCCTACATAGCCTCCTCCCCCATCTGGGCCACCCTTTCTCCACCGCGCAATGCTAATAACCCATCATTCATATCACCTATAGGGACCATTAAAGCCTCACATTGGCCTTCCTCATAACCTGCACGATCATCATAATCCATAAGCAGTCCCAACATTAGCACATCATGTCTATGAAAAACATCACTAGGAAGAGAATCCACTAAGGGTCCATTTTCTTCAATAAAGGTACCAAGCCTAGTAGCAGAAACGACCCTAGTATCAGCAACTTCCCTCATTTCCTCCATCACCCCCTACTCCTCCACATCCCCTTCTACATATTTTGGGTTTTCATGGACTTTTCATGATTTTTATGTTTTTTTGGTTTTTAGAGATTTTGAGGGGTTTTATGATTTTATAGTATTTCTTGGTTTTTAGGGGTTTTGAGAATTTTTTGGGTTTTAACGATTTTTTATATTTTTTAATGTCTTTAGTGTTTTAAAGGGTTTTTATAGATTTTAGGAGTCTTTAGGTGTTTTATTTATGTTTACTGTTTTTTTGGTTTTTTAGGGTTTTTATGGATTTTAGGGATTTAAGTTATCTTTGAGTTTTTAGGGTTTGTACTTTTTTTAGATTTTTAGGGGTTTTAAGTGTTTTTTGTTTTTTATGGTTTTCTAAGTGGTTTTAGGGTATTTATAGTTCTTTATGTTTTTAGGTATTTGTATGTATTTTTTATTATTTTTTTGGTTTTTATGGTTCTTTGGGTTTTTTAGAGTTTTTTTTTGTTTTTACGGTTTTTAGGGGTTTCATCATTTTTACATTTTTAGGTGTTTTAAGTGTTTTTTGGTTTTTAATTTTTATGATTTTTTGGGGGTTTTACTTTTTATGAGATTTTTAGTAATTTCTTAAGATTTATATGGTTTTTTCGGTTATTAGGGATTTTGAGGGTTTTGGGGTTTTAGTGTTTTTTTAGTTTTTCAACAGTTTTAAGAGTTTTTAATTATTTTTTATTTTCCTAGGTTTATTTTATGGTTTTTTTATTTTTTTTAGATATTTTTAGTGGTTTTTTGGTTTTTATGGGGTTTTAGGGTTTTGAGGGCAAGGAAGATTCGAGGGTCAGGCTGTTCCTGGCCCCCACAAATTTATAAAGAAAAGACACAACAGACAAGGGAGGGGAGGGGTCAAACGACCCACACCCAAAAAAACTTTACAACCCCAACCCAAAGACCCAAAAAAAAGAAAGATCAAAAGGAAAACAAAGAAGGAAAGGAAAACAGATCAGTCAACGTCACCACCAGAATCCGAAACAGAAGCCACACCAGAAGGTTCACCATCCGTACCATATCCAGAGGCCGCATCATCAAAGCAGGACTCAAAGTCATCCCATACTAACTCATAATCCTCATTGATCTTGAGGAGGATCAGAAACTTCTCCCATGCATTTCTTTTGTTCCAGGGAATGCGGCTACTCCCGGTTATTAACCTTGACTTTCAGCTTAACCACCTTTGAAGAAGCCCGAGTAACCATGGGTTTGGGGAGAGTAAAGTAATCCTGCTTCTGCCTCTTCTTTGAGGTGATCGAGGTGGGAACATCATCCATCCCGATCACCTTCTCAATCTCAAAAGAGCTCTCCTCCGATTCCATTCCATGCACTTGATCCGGGATAGAGGAGGCTTCCTAATTAAGGGGGCACTCATCAAAAAATTCAACCTGAGGCAAACTTAGAGCCACTAAGGCAGGTATTTCTGCACTCCCATCGACAGCAACCAGAGGCCTTTGTCCATCCTCCCCAGGAAGGACCATCCCCTCATCTTCATTCCTGGCCAAGAAGTCAGGCTTTTCAGCTAGCTGTAAAAGCCCCTCCTCCCTTGGAACCACCTCCTGCGTAGCATCACCCCTGTGTTCGGGGGAATCCACCATCCTAAGTCCCTTCCCCTGACCTCACCACAACCCTACTTCAGGTGCGCCCTCTTGAGAAGCTGCCTCCTCCCCAACCACCCCCTTGATGCAACCTCCCCTTCTGCCACTGCAAGTCCAGAAATCTCAACACTGTCACTAGCCACATTGCTAAGTAGGAGGACCTACACACCATAGCCCATGAACGCCTTCTCATTGCCAATGGGAGGTGCCCCCACCTGCACCCCCTTACCCATATTCTCACAAGCAGCTTCCTGATTCCCAAGGCAGGTAATTTTCCCTTATTGATAATCAAAGTCACCAGCAAATGCCTCCTCATTACAAGATGAAAGTAAAACCATTTCAGATAACATTCCACTAGCCACACCTTCACGACCAGTCTCTCCCACCACCACGTTAGTTACCACTGGGGATACTTCTTCATGTTCTGCCAAAAACCTTTTATCATCCACATCCCCATGTGCAGCATCTTTCCCCTCTGTCTCAGCACATACCACCAAGCCCTGAATCGCTAGGTCACCTTGATGAGAGGACTCACCCGGTTTGATCACCTCCCTTAGTTTCTGTTGAACCACATCCTACTCAAGCTCTCCCCCTTACTTAGCCACCACTTTCCTCTGATCTAGCACCCCCTGCTCAATGACCTTATTCTACCCGGATGTACATCAGAAATCACCAGCAGCATCTTTATCAAGCACCAATCCAGGCTTTTTCATTCCAGAAACATCTTTAACACCATCCTTCCGCACCTCCACATTATTCCCTGCTCCAAGAACCTTCATCTGATTATCTCCCGGTCCATCACAACTCAAATCCTAGATTTCAGGTTCAACCACCTCACAGCATAGGAGCCCATTCTGTTTCTAGACACAAAGGAATCCCTCCCCCATCCCATCCATATTATCTAGATCCTTCCTCTTCCCTTGCTCCTCCAGAACCACTTGTGCCGCAGCTTCACCCTCTTGTGCAACAAAAACCAGACACTCGAACCGATTATGCAGGGAAGTCCCACATATGCTAACCCCCTTCCTCTGACCTGTTCACTGTTGAAGCGATCAACAAAATTCGCAACCACTGTATTTTCATCAACCTCGCCACTACTATCATTTAAAGATCCCGACCCCAAAGTGCATGAACCTGTCCTTGCCACCTTATCACCACCAAAATTGAGGTTGGCTCGCAGTTGTGCAAAAATGTCCCTGAGCTTTGGAAAAGGAGGTGAGCAAGCCTTAGCCTCCAGCCTTAGCAAGTCCTATGCCTTGCCCTATTGGGGCCAACTTCAAGCCATCATACCCCTTAATAACTTTCCTGCAGGACTAATCAATATGGACGATATTCCGGCTGGAGGATAAGACATCACCCCAGGATTCAATGATCACCGGCTACCTCCATCGGAGCTCCTCGCCAACAACGATCCACACAAAGTCTATCGGTGCTTTAGAAACATCCACCTCGATAAAATCCCTCAGAGCCACTGGGTGGCATAGAGCCCGAGTCTTTCTATCAACACAAAGAAATCTTCCCACCAAGTTCACCAACATAGAGATAATAGACAAGTTCTGGAAGGGGAGAGGGAGCTCTGGGAACCTCACCCAGGTTTCCACGATCAGTGAATCACGTTGGAAATTTATATAAAAAATGCATCGAAATAAAGAGAATTGGGCACCATCACAAAAACGGGGGGCTGAAGACCAGGCATGAATAAGATATTCCTCAGACGCAAAACTAATCCGAATATGAAAGCTGTCAATAAGACCTACCATAGCACGATCCTGAAAATCCCAAAATTCAAATACAAATCTGTCAGAAACATCCACCGGGGCCGCCATTTCATGAATCGAGCAACCAAAGTAAAATTATGCAATGAAGAGGCTTCGTTAAACTCTGAGATCTAAAGATGAAGCTGCGGACGCCCATCACGCAGTTCAGGAACCTTGGGGCAAAGCTTAATCCACGGAAAAGGGGGCATCAAGTCTGGGGCAGTGAACGGAACAAAGGGACGATCATCCGAGAGAGGCCCCTCCCCCATGTAGGGGGTAGGGCAGTGCACGAAGTCCGTCGTAATCTTCAAGGGGGCCGAAGAAGACCTCCATCGCGAGAGAGTGGAGGAAGAGCCATCTTCTCCTTAGGGTTTTGAGGGATTTTTAAGATTTTATGGTTATTATGGTTTATTTGGGGTTTAGGGACTTTTTTAGTTTTTAGGTGTTTTAGAGTTTTAAATGGTATTTTTAGGTTTTTATGGATTTTTAGGATTTTTTACGAGTTTTAGGGTTACTATGGTTATTTTAATTTTTTGGGATTTTAGGGTCTTTTCGCATTTTTAGTGATTTTATCATCATTTTGGGTTTTTAGGGGTTCTATGTGTTTTTTTGATTTTTATGGTTTTCTTAGGGTTTTTCTAGGGGTTTTTTTTTGACATTTCTAAATTTTAAGGATTGTGTGGATTCATTTTTATTTTTATGGATTTTATGGTTTTTATGGAATATCATGTTTTTTAGGGTTTTTATTTGTTTAGGGTTTTAAGGTTGTTAAGGTTTTTATAGGTTTTAATTGTTTTTAGGTTTTAATGGTTTTCTCATGGGTTTTCATGTTTTTAACGATCTTAAATTTGTAGAGATTTTTTAAATTTTATGGGGGTTTTAGGATTTTTATGGGTTTTTAGGGATTTTAAGGTTTTTTGGGGTTTTTATGGGTTTTATGAATTTTTGGGGGTTTTGGGGGTTTTATGATTTTTTAGAGTTTTTAACATTTCTACATGTGTAATGGTTTTTTTGAGTTTTTAGTGATTTTTAGGGATTTTATGGGATTTTAGGGTCTGTTAAAATTTTTAGGGGTTTTATGGGTTTCAGGGGGTTTTATACTATTTAGGGTCTTTTAGGTATTTTAGTGTTTTTAGGTTTTTAGTGTTTTTATGTTTTTAAGGTTTTCATAGGGGGTTTCCGAGTTTTACGGTTATTTTACATTTTTAGGGATATTTTGGGTTTTTTATCTATTTAATATTTTTTTGGGTTTTTTTTGATTTTGGATGTTTTTAGAGTATTAAGTTTTTTTTATCTTTTTATGGTTTTTATGTGTTTTAGGGTTTTTAGGGTTTTTATGTTTTTTTATTTTTAATGGTTTTTTAGAGTTTTTACATTTTTAGGGGTTTAAGGACTTTTTATTAGTTTTATTGATTTTTAGGGGGATCATGGATTTTGAGTGTTTTAAGGGATCCTTTAGGGTTTTTATGATTTTTTGAGTTTTTTTATTTTAAAGTGTTTTCAGAATTTTTTAGCATTTTTAGGTTTTTAAAATGTTTTATAGTTTTTATTAGGTTTCTAGGGACATTATGGGTTTTTAGTGTTTTAGGTGTTTTTAATATTTTTGGGGTTCTAGGGTTTTTGGAATGTTTTATGGTTTTATAATTTGTTGGGTTTTAGGGTTTTTAAGTATTTTATGTTTACATGGGGTTTTTTTGGGGTTTTCACATTTATTAAGGTTTTTAAGATTTTTAATGATTGTTCTGTAATTTTTTTGTTTTTTATTTTTTAGGGTTTTTAGGGATTTTCATAGTTTTAAGATTTTTTATGGTTTTTATGATTTTTGGGTTTTTTAAAATTTTATGGTTTTTTGAGGTTTAATAGGGGTTTAATGGGGTTTTAGAGTTTTTTAATGTTTTTGGAGGTTTAAAATGTTTCTTGGGTTGTTAGTGATTGTTTATGAGTTTTATGGTTTTTGGGGTTTTTACGGGTTTTATGACTTTTTAGGCTCTTTATAGGGTATTTAGAGTTTTTAGGGTTTTAGTGGGTTTAATTGCTTTATGGTTTTTATGGTTCTTATGGGTTGTCTATTTTTTTGGTTATTTCTATATTTTTAGGTATTTTTAGGTATTTTTTTGGAATATATGTATTTTTTAGGTTTTTAGGAATTTTTAGGGGTATTTGGGTTTTATCGTGTTTTTATGTTTTTTAAGGTTTTTAGAATTTTGAGGGTTTTTATGGGTTTTAAGTGTTTTTAGGATTTTATGGTTTTTATAGAGGTTTTAATGGTTTTTAGAGTTTTTACATATTTGGGTAATTTAGGGTTTTTATGATTTTTATGTTTTTAGGGTTTTTAGGGATTTTTATGTTTTTTACTGTTTTTTGGTATTTTGGGTTTTGGGGTATTTTTTGATTTCTTAGTCGTTTTAAGGTTTGTTAGAGTTTTTTAATCATTTTATAGGGGTTAAAATGGTTTTATCATTTTTAGTAGTTTTTATATTTTAGGGGTAGTTATGGTTTTTCAAGGTTTTAGGGTTTTTAGGGTCTTTTAGGGTTTATGGTAATTTTTGAATTTTAAAGTTTTTTTGAGTTCTTAGGGTTCTAATTGGTTTTTAGAGTTTTTAGAATTTTGGTAGGTTTTAAGGTGTTCTTGGGTTTTTAGTGATTTTTTATAGTTTTATGAATTTTTTTGAAGGCTTTTAGGTTTTTAGGGGTTTTATGAAGTTCATGGTCTTTATAGGGTTTTTTTTATGTTTTTAGTATTTTTACCGGGTTTAAGTGCTTTTAGGTTTTTAATGTTTTAATTGGTTTTCTAGGTTTTTTTTTATTTTTACATTTTAGTGATTTTTAGTGATTTATTAGGATTTTTATGGCTTTTTAGGGGTTTTAGGAATATTTAGGGGTTTTTGGGATTGGTAGGGTTTTTTTGTTTTTTAGATTTTTTAGCATTCTGAAAGTTTTCAGGGGTTTTAAGTATTTTTAGGTTTTTAAGGTTTTCATATTGGTATTCATGGGTTTTATAGTTTTTACATTTTTATGTATTTTAGGGTTTTTAAGATTTTTATGGTTTTAGGGATTTTGAGTATTTTTAGGATTTTTTGGTTTTTTGGGTTTTTAGGTTTTTAGTGTTTTTTTATTTTTTAGGGGTTTCAAGGTTTTATAGAGTTTTTAAAATTTTTAAGGGTCTTAAATGGTTTTAGAGTTCTTATTATTTTTTTATTTTTAGGGTTTTATGGGTTTTAAATGTTTTAGGGGTTTTAGGTCTTTTAGGATTTTTGTGTTTTTTTGCCTTTTTAGGTTTTTAAGGGATTTAAGGATTTATAAGATTTTTAGGGATTTTATGTATTTTATGTTTTTATTTTTTTTATTATGGATTTTAAGGGTTTTAGGTTTTTATTGTTTTTATGTATTTTTGGGATAAATATTCTTATGGGTTTTTAGTGTTTTAAGGGATTTTTGGTTTTTAGGGGTTTGAGTATTTTTAGGTTTTAAAGGTTTTATTAGGTTTTCTTATGTTTTTTTAGGTTTTTACATATTTAAGGATTTTAGTGATTTTAAGTATTTTTATATTTTTTAGGGTTTTTAATGATTTTGTGGGTTTTTAGGGGTTTTAGGGTTTTCTTTGGATTTTTTGGGTTTTAGGGATTTTTTTGAGTTTTTTTGGGTTTTAATTGTTTTTAGAGTTTTATAATTTTTTAGGGGGTTTAAATGTTTTTATAGATTTTAGTTCATTTTAGGGTTTTTTTTGGTTTTTATTGTTTTTAAGGTTTTTACGAGTATTTACGGTAATTAGTGGTTTTTGGGTTTTTAGGTTTTTTTGGGTTTCTACCATTTTCAAAAATTTTGAGGTATTAATTTTTGGTATTTTAATGTTTTCTTTTGTTTGTCTAGGTTTTTAGTGTTTTTAGGATTATTTTGGATTTTTTGGTATTTAGGATTTTTAGTTATTTTGAGGGTTTACAGGTTTTTTATGGGTTTTAAAGGTTTTAGGGGTTTTATAGTTTTTTAGGTTTTTAGTGGTTTTCTATTTTTTTATATTTTTAAGGTTTTACTATGGGTTTTCAGGGGTTTTGTGTCTTTTACGTATTAATGAATTTTTTGGAATTTTAGTTTTTTTATGGTTTTTAGGATTTTTAGGTATTTTGAGGGTTGTTAGTGTTTTTGGGTGTTTATGGGTTTTTTAGGTTTTTAGGTTTTCTTTTGAGTTTTTATTGTTTTTAATGTTTTTATTGTTTTTAATGTTTTTAGGGGTTTATAGGGTTTTTTGAGTTTTAATTGGTTTTAGGTTTTTATGGGTTTTTAGTGGTTTTATGGTTTTTAGGGGTTTTTTATTTTTTGGGACATTTAGGGGTTTTAGATCTTTTAGAATTTTTAGGGGTTTTAGTGGTTTTTATGGATTTATCTGGTGTTTTATGGGTTTTTAGAGTTTTTATTTTTTAGGGATTTTTAGGATTTTTATATTATTTCTGTAGGTTTTGGGGGTTTTAGAAATTTTGAGGGTTTATACAGGGTTTTTATGGTTTTAGTGTTTTTTAGTTTTTAGGGGTTTTAAGTGATTCTAGGTTTTTAAGGATTTCATAGGTTTTTTTGGGTTTTTTATGTTTTAAGGATTTCTTACCAATATTTATGGATTTGTTTTTAGGTTTTCATGATTTTTGGGTTTTTAGGGATATTGAGGGTTTTAGGGTCTTTAGGGTTTTTATGGTTTTTTGTGTTTTTAGGATTTATTGAGTTTTTTTAGGTTTCTAGGTTTTTTAGAGTTTTTAAGATTTTTTGTGGTTTATAAGGATATTCAGAGGTTTTAGTGGTTTTTAGGGGTTTTATGTTTTTTAGGGTTTTAAATTTTTAAAAAGTTTTATGGATTTTAGTGGTTTTTATGCTCTCTTTTGGGGTATTAGGGATTTTTTTTGGGTTTTTATCATTTTTTGGATTTTATGTTTTTTATGTGTTTTTAGGTTTTTAAGGATTTCATAAGGGTTTTCAATGTTTTTAGAGTTTTTTTATGAATTTTTGTTATTGTTAGGATTTTTTAGTATCTTTATCGACATTTAGGGTTTTTTTTTCAGATTTTGAGGGGGTTTAGGGTTTTTAGGTATGTTTAGGGTTTATAGAATTTTTGGATTTTTATGGGGTTTATGTTTTATTATGTTTTTACAGTTTTCATTGGGGTTTTCATTATTTTAGGGGTTTTCTGTTCTTGGTAATTTTAGGATTTTTTAGGATTTTTATGATTTTATGGTCTTATGAATGTAAAGGTCTTTTTTTGAATTTTTAAGGGTTTTTATTGGGGTTTGGGTTTTTTGGGATTTTAGGGTTTTTCTTATTTTTTAGTGTTTTATGGGTTTTTAGAGGTTTTTAACATTTTTTGGGATTTTTAGAGTTTTTATTGGGTTTTTTAGGGTTTTTATGGGTGTTTATGATTACTTATGGGTTTTATTTAATTTTCTGGTGTTCAGGGGTATTGAGATTTTAGGGTATTTTAGGGTTTTTATCTTTTATATGTTTTTAGTTATTTTAATGTTTTTTTGAATTTTAAGGATTTATGGGATTTTAGAGGTTTTATTGGTTTTTATATTTTAATGGATTTTTAGTTATTTCATAGGATTTTAATGGTTTTATGTAATTTTAGGTTTTTATGGTTTTAATGGTTTTTTAGGGTGTTTAGAATTTTTTGGTTTTTAAGGGTTTTATGTGTTGTAATGTTTTAAGGATATATTATGAGTTTTTTTGGTTTTTTTGGATTTTATGATTTTATGGATTTATATATTTTTTATTTTTATGGGTTTTTATGGATTTTAGGTGTTTTGAGGGTTTTGGGGTCGTTTAGGGAATTAGGGTTGTAATGGTTTTTTGGGTGGTTTTAGGGTTTCTTTTGTTTTTAGGGACTTAATTTTTTTAGAGATTTTAATATTTTTAGGGGATTAAAGGGTTTATTATAATTTTTAGTGGTATTCATGGTTTTTATAGTGTTTTAATGTTTTTAGGGGTTTTTATGGTGTTTAGGGATTTTAGGGGTTCTATGGTTTTTTGGATTTTCCATTTTTAAATTTTTTTCTGTTTTTAGGGGTTTTAATTTTTTTTATGTTTTTAAGGTTCTATTTGGATTTTTTTGAATTTTTAGGGTTTCTTAAATGTTTTGTAATTTTGAAAGATTTTTTTATAATTTTTTGAGTTTTTATTATTTTGATGGATTTTTATGGTCTTTGGGGTCTTTTTGGTTTTAGGGTTTTCAGTTTTTAATTGGTTTAGAAGTTTTTAGTTTTTTAAAATTCTATTATTGTTTTATATAGTTTTTAAGATTTTTATGTTTTTTTAGTTTTTGGGGATTTTTTAATATTTTTTTATTTTTAGGGGTTTTAAGGGGGATTTTTGTGTATTTTATGGTTTTTTTGGGGTTTTGTGGTTCTTTTTATTTTTATGGTTTTTCGATATTTTTATTGTTTTTAGGGTTTTAAAGGATTTTTAGAGTTTTTTGTGTTTTTATGGGGTTTTAGGGGTTTTTATGATTTTCAGAGGTTTTACGGTTTTTAAGGTCTTTTTAGGATTCTTAGGGGTTTCAGAGTTTTTAGGATATTGGGGATTTTAAGTGTTTGTTGGTTTTAGGGTTTACTTAGGGTGTTTGAGGAACTATAGGGTTTGTTTTTACTTTTTAATTATTTTTATTTTTTTCGGGTTTTTAGGGATTTTGAGGGGTTTTAGGGTTTTTAGGGTTCAAAGGGATTTTAGGGATTTTAGCTTTTTTAGGGTTTTAGTGGGTTTTAGTGTTTTTAAATTGGTAAGGTTTTCTTAGGGGTTTTCACAGTATTTTGGGTCTTTTTACCTTTTTGGGGATTTTAAGGGATTTTAAGGATTTTAATTGGATTTTAGGGGTTTTTATAGATTATTGGGGGTTTTAGGGGGTTTTGGGATTTTAGAATTTTTATGGTTTTTATGGTATTTTGTTGTTTTATGGGTTTTTTAGAGTTTTTGTGGGTTTTCAATTTTTTAGAGTTTTAAAATATTTTAAGGTGTTTAAGGGGTTTTATAATTTTTAGTGGTTTTCATGGGTTTTATGGGTTTTTTAATGATTTACCGGTTTTTATTATTTTTAGGGTTTTTTTGGTATTTTTAGTGAATTTAGCATTTTTTGGGGTTTTAGGGTTTTATATGTATTTAGTTTTTTTTTCGTTTTTCTTTGTGTTTTTCATGGTTGTAGGGTCCTGAAAAATCCACAAAGGAAAATGAGGATTCCCTTTAATCTGAGGGAGATTCTACCCAATCCCCCCCCCAACGAATTGGGGAAAGGTGTGGAGAATACTCAAAGGATGACACAAGACGAACCGGTCCGCAGACCAGTCCAATGATAACGGTATGCGGCCGGTTCCGCGAAGCTCCCCCTCTATGGACCATTGTCATTCACAGAACAGAGGCGGGGATCCTCCGCGGGCGCGAAGAAGGACGGGTGCCAACCCGGTCCACCATCACGAACCTCCCCAGCCACGAACCACGTCAACCGGACTAGGCCGCATCCACTGTCGTTCGCGGAATGGAGGCAGAACCCTGCATGGCCGCAAAGCACTCCCTGAGCAACTTCGGTTTGTGGGGGGGGGGGGTGCGTTCAATGCCCCCCATGAGTTGCAGATTGACCAAGTCATCCGTAAACCGGGTTTCTGGTCATGGGCCTCCACAAAAGGTGTCGCGTGACCATAGATACATCTCTTCCCCCACTCTATAAAAGGAGAAGGAGGGGGAGCAGATTTGAGGAGAGGAGAGGGAGATCAATCAGATTCGGGTGGAAGGATTTTGAAGGAATGAGCTTAGGATTTCGCAAACAGCAAAGTTCCATTTCGTGAACCAAAACTGGTATAAAGTTGGAAACAAATTAATAAGGAACTGAAAATGCATAAACAAGTTGGTGAACCGTGAACTTAAAATAATAAATAAAAGAAGACCGCGAACCATGGAACCTCCGCGGATGCACTCCCCGCGGACCAGGGAGTTTATGCCTCTTTTCCGATCCGTCGCACCGCTAGCACACTCCTACGCGGGCAAAGCCCCAACCGACGAACCTCCGAACGACGTCGCCCTTGGCTGCCGCTACTCACGTGGAGCCCTCCGTGTACTAACCTGGTACACGGGCAGAACCCAAAGCCACGAACCACCCTGGTTCGTGGGATTCCCATCAGTCCACGGACCACCCTGGTTCACGGACGACCTCTCCAGCCGCGTAGCACCTCCCTACGTGAAGAGCGCCACCCCTCATACACCTGTGTGGCCCACAAAATCCTTTTGAGTTCCCATTCCCCGAGCCCGATAAAATCCTTCCAATCCGGCTTGATCCCCCGCAGCCCCCTCATTGGCCCATTCATCGGCGCCGAGCCGAGGCCTCCACCAGAGCCACCGGACCCGTGTGATGTAACCATCAGGCGCATCAGCGCACCGTTTTAAGTTCACATACCCATGGTAAGAGAGGGCGAAGGGATTTCTTCGGCCCTTGAGAAGATTCCCGAAGCATTTCGGGGTTCACATTCCCATGGTAATGTGGAGTCCGAGCCTGGTAGTCCCCTTTCTACCCCTCCACTTGTTAGGACAGGGGCACTTCTCCCCTCCTCGGGGAGTGGCGGACTACCCATCAGAAGGAACCACCCATGCACCTCTGTACTTCCCCACTGCCGTGGCCAAGGAAGGGAGTAGTGGGGAGGGGTGTTGCTCTATTCTTCTTCGGGGCCAAGTCCCTTTCCCGTTGGGCTTTATCACCATGGGCGTCCATCTCGGAGTAAGCCCCGACTTTTTGGGCCGCCCCCGCACGTAAGCCCCATCGCACTTCCCACGGACACACATTTCGCGACGTGATCGTCTGGTCCCTGCTGCCTCTTATTTCTCACACTGAGCACGACTCACGTGGGCTTAGAGTAAGCATCGACAATGACATCCTCTATTGGGATGCCTTAGATCGAAGGCCCAATCCCCATTCGAACTACGTGGACTTTGATTCCCCACCACAGGGATATGTAGGAAGCCTCCAAGAGGTTCAAGCCCAATCACCATTGGACCCCCGGGTCCACATTCACATCGTTTATCTGACACCCCTACCCAAACTATGTGGACTTTGATCCCTATCTCCTAGGCAGGGTACGTAGGAAGCCTCCCCGAGGTTCAAGCCCAACAATCGGTCATTCCTACCCCCTTTACGTCTGTTTACCCACACCATAGGTCGCCTCAGAGTGTAAGCCCCATCCTAATCTGAACTACGTGGACTTTGATCCCTGTCTCCTAGGAAAGGTACGTAGGAAGCCTCCCCGAGGTTCAAGCCCAACACCCAGTCGATTCAACCATCTTCACGTCCATTCACCACACCAACCCTGGGAAGCCTAGAGCTAAGCCCCATACCAAACCGAACGACGTGAATTTTGATTCCTCTCACAGGGATACGTAGGAGGCCTGTACCACAGGTTCAATCCAAATGCTCAAGTCGTTATCTGTCCCCCCTGGATGACAATAAACTCCAGATTTCCTGGTTACGAGGCTTTAAACCAGTGTTGTCTCAATGAGTCCAGACTCCTCGGGGTCATTAATCCAACGATAGATGGTAAACCCCGGGCATAAATGATTCTGAACCCCTATGTCCAGCTGACCATTGCCAACCAGGAGTAATCCATGGATACTATGTTTGGGTATAAACCAATGATTCGCGAACATGTGAATACATCTTAAATCTATAAGAGAGTCCTAGAATAGGCAATAATCCCCCCCCCCAAAGGGTGCGTTAAGCCCGACTTCCCATCCTCTCGACCAATGTGAGTTCTTAAGCATTACTGGTCAAACCACCCAGCGAACGCCTACCTTTGGAAAGAAGGTCCATGTATTGCTGTATATGGAACCGTTGGGCGTTTCGAGGTGAAAATGGTGCACCCGATATGAGTTATTAAGCAGAACCTAATCTTCTCTAATCAACCATCGGGTAGCGCACGTTTCTCCCCCACGATCTCGTCATACGCCACGAGACCAAAAATAGTGAACCCGACGTGAATCTTTAACCAAGAATGACGGATTTAACCTAATCTGACCTTGTTCCCCCTTTATACTCTCAAAGAGGGCCAAGCAAGGTCATTAATTACGCATGGGGTCCTGAGATGCTGCATTGACGGGTTTTCTGTTTGTATTTGTTAAAATATTTTATGGGTACCACTCAGAACCCCCTTCGATCCAATGGACGAAGGAACTCACAGGCGTGTGATTTCAACAATGCGATGACCAGAATTCCTCACCAACGGAGGACCCCATCACCTACCTAGTGTCTTCAACACTGGGTCTCAGATGCGTTGATTCGAGAGTACCACTTGAATGGTACTCTCCCAATGGTGGAGGCATCCATGCATGCCCTCCAATCTGCCAGGACTCGCCGGTCGCCTGCCCAGTAGTGGCCACAAAAGCAGATCCAGATGGACCCTGTTTCCATCTTAAACTGTTTTGGGAGTCTATCCCCAAAATGAGACAATGCGTACCTACCTTATCTTATGGAGGCAGATGATGTTGACGCTGAGGACTTCATCCCCGCTGAAAGAGGGTTCCGCTCCAAGGCCCCCACCAGAAGATGTCATTGAGGTCATGTCGCAACTCAACATCCTCATGATAATGAGGATGTCGCCCCAAGGATCCAGGCCCACGCTCCCCGAGCTCCGACCCCTCGGACCACCCGACGAGGGCGACAAACGTACAACCAGGAACCGATCATCACCCTTGTCCCTGAGAAGGAGCCCCGCTTCCCAGTCATGAAGACGTATCATGAATAGGTACATAAACATGTTCGCCCCGCCAAAGCCTACCATCCAGACAAGGCGGCATCATACGAGCAGGCGCGCATCCCCACCGGGCTCCATCAAGCCTGTCACTCACACATGAATACACCTACCCGCTAGGAACCTCTCCCTACCCAGGGTTGTGAAGCCCACCAACCTGACGTGGTGGCGACCCAGTGCCTGTAGGACCAACTCCTAGCTGATTCTCTTGATGCCTACCACCCCGATGTGGTGGCGATCAACAAAACCCACCATCTATATATGGCGGAAATTAATAGGTGGGCACGTATCCCTGCCAACAAAGGCCACCGACTTGATACGGTGGGAAACCAACATATGCATAGCCAGCTCCATGCGGATGCAAGTATAGTCCTCCATCCTGATGTGGCGGCAAACGAAGAGATAAACAAGCATATCTCGACCCATGGGGCAGATTCGTTCACCTGCCCCGACATAGGAGAATTGTCAGTACCCACTGACCACTGGAGGACCGGAGCAGGATATTCCTACTCCGATACCAGAATGGGCCTTCATACCCGTTCCAGCCAAAGATGTCTCTCTGTATATCCTAGAAATGTTGGAGGATCAGGTATCGATCTCAGATCATATCTTTCAGACTTTCCAGAATGTGATTGCATCAGTGGCAATAGCCAGGACTCGGGCCTGTGAGCCCGTCACCCCAATTGAGGAGACTCATCTAAGAGACGAGATAACCACCTCAGAGCATATCTGCATCCTTGCTTCTTCCCAGGAGGGTCGTCGTCCATATTCCGCGATACAAGGGCAACCGGATCGAGCAGCTTCACTCGTTCCAACTGGGGGACACCCGTCTATCACGGTGTATGATCCAGAGCAGGCATATATTCCTGATAAAAGGCAAGATATTTGTCGGCGTATCCCGAAAACATCACATGACCCAATTAGATAGGGACCCAAAGGTGAAGGCCGTTGTCAAAAGCAGACGGTCCCCGCTTCCCGCAAGAAAGCACCCCAAATGCACCGAAGGTAGCCAGAAAAGAAAGAGCGGGTTCAAGACACCGCTCTGCTGGAAGTTGGGGTTTCCGATGCCGCTAAGCACATATTGAAGGCTCAGAACACTACCCACCCATTACCATATTATGGGAGTGGTTGTAGCAGTTGCAAAGGTCCTCCCCGCAATGTCGCTACTAGCAGCTCTGAAGGTCCTCCTAGGAGCACCTGTGGGGACCTCCCCCACAGGAATATAACGATCTATAACAAGAGCTTCTCTTTTGATGCAATTCATGACAACCCTCTGCATGACCAGAAGATCAAGCAGCAAGAAGGCCCACCACTTGCTGCGGTCCACCCTAAAGGTCTTCCCTAGGGTATACACTGCAAGCAATCTCCTTGTAGTGGGACCACAAATTATGATAGTAGTCCTCGCTATCATAGTCGCAACTGTGAAGGCCCTCCCCACAGTGATGTCTCATCATGACAAGAAGGCCCTCCCCTTGTTGTGCCCTGCCCTGAAGGTCCTCCAAAAGGGTTACGTTGCAACAAAACTCCACGCATCCGGAAATCAGATCACATTGGTAGTCCTCACCACCCTGATAACGGAGGTCCTCCTCGTAGATACGTCATTCAACGAGAAGGACCTCCCCTCGTTGCGGTACATTCTAAAGGCCCTCCCCAGGATGTACCTCGTAGATATTCTCCCTGCGGTAGCTGTAATGGTAGTCCTTTCCATTGAAACAGTTGTGATGGTAGTCCTCACCACCACGGCCTCCATTGAAAAGGTCCTCCCCTTGTCGCAGTGTGTCTTGAAGGTCCTCCCCAGGATGCACACCGAACGTCAAACCATGATGGTCATCCTCACCATGATGGCAGTTGTTGCGAAGGCCCTCCCCGTAACAACACTACGCAGCCAGAAGGTTCTCCCCTTTCTGTGACACACCTTGGAGGTCCTCCCTAGGGCATGTACTACAAAATTCCTCTATGTAGTGAGGCATCAAGCAGTAATGGTATTCCTCGCCATTGTGGCCGCCAATGTGAAGGTCCTCCCTGAAATGACATATCATATCGACAGGAAGGTCCTCCCACTGCCGAATCAAGCACAAAAAATCCCTCATATGCCGAGGCACTCAGAAGGACGAGATCAAGCATGTCAGATTCCCAAATAGTCTCTAATGAAACCGTTCTTCAATCGGGAGATGTTTTGGGGCCACGTTCATCTTTGGAACCTCCCCGAAACCGCCCACATGACAATTCAATACCAATCAGCCCCACTTCCTCTGACCGCACTATCGGTGAGCGTCTCAGTTGGGCTGACCAGGTAGAGGAATCACTAGCAGAGGAGTATGCCGACATGTTGTGCCTAAGGAAACGACTAGCCAAGGATGATATACCAGTTATGTTTTTTCCCATGGCCACCTCTCAATTCCACATACCTAGAAAGTTGTTGGAAGAATGCGTGCACGACATCTGCTACAATATATGGACAACCCTCCACCGGCTAAAATCAAGCTTCCTGCCCTATGACGGGTATGCAGACCATGTCAAGACAATATGATACCTCCTGCATCGCATCGACCTGGAAGCTCTTCCTTCGGCGTGGCAACCGCGACCTGAGAGGCGTAAAGGGAACCCTAAGTTAGCATGCCTCCATGCACTGCACCAGTTGTGTCGCCTTATTGGTGAAGCCCCGACGGAATTCCATATTAGAGGATGGGGGGAACATGGAGCTCTACATTTCACTCCACTCCCCGCACATAAGAACCCATTCGGCAAGGTGTCTTGCAAAGTCATCACGTCAAGACAACAATCAAGTGGGGTCCCTGCTCAGGAAAGACAACACACCCAACAGAGACATGCCTTGAGTAAGTCCCAGAAGTGTTAGGCCCGATGGGAACAATCCATCTAAGAACTCCTGAATCAGGCCACCAAGATCATGCAACAGGCCTCTCGACTAAGAGAGGACAATCAACGGTCATTTCCTGGCTCCCCAGAAGGGGTTGATTCACATAAGAACTCGACACCAAACCCAGTTCACCCCCAAATGGGGGCACGTAAGATCAGGTAGGTAGCGATAGCTGCAGCCACTGCCGCAATCTAGGGTCAACCCCAGCCTACAGGGCTGGGGACATTTTTAACAACAAATGCCCCCGTAAGACCAATAAAAACAGGAAGAGACTCACAGTCCAAGGAACAGAGCCAACCCCCACCCTCAGGGCTGGGGGCATTTTTTACCTCCCCAACAACAACCTCCCCCATGAGAATCAGTATTCTATCTTCTAGGGAGGAAAGTCAGAAGAGGAGATTCATGCCCTATCCCGTCGTTTGAATCATCATCCCCACTGAAAGGGAGGCGTACCGTAAGGTCGCATCAAAGAACTCCCCACGTCACCCTTCGACAAGAAGTCCAAAACAGATATCGGGACATGAATGGGAAGACCAGTAAAAGACGCGGGAGATCCTATTTCTATTTGGAAGATGACATCTTCTCGACCCCGCGATATGCATCCATCAATACAATAGAGGTTAACCCCATGGGTAACACTGAAGATGGTGAAAATCTGGATGGATCGGGAGACGATGGTTCTGTTCAGGCTATGACTCACAACAAACCACCAGGTGTGCACACCCGGAACTAGAGGGCCACTCTAAATATGGCTACCCCTTCAGCTAACCTTCCACCGCTTACCCTACGAGATTCCAATAAGGATAAGGACAAAGGACTGGTTACCCTTAACCCACCTCCTTATCTCGATAAAAACGATACACTTACGCTTGAAGAGAGATTCGCTCGACAGGAAGAGTAAATGAAAGAATTGAGGCGGCTCAACACCGAGCTAATCCAGAGGAACCGTCTTATTGAAAGCATGTCCCATGAAGAGCCACACCTTGCAATCCCGGTAAGTGCACCTCAAAGACCAAGGTTTTCCCCGGCAAATGAAGCACGGCTAGGGCTCCCGCCCAATGAGGCACCCAGCCCATCCAACTACCTAAATGTGGATCTAGATGAATACCAATACTTCCCTCCACTCAGGAAGAAACCGGAGCTAGTACATCTGAACCCTCTTAAGGGGTGAAAAACGACACATTCACCCCTAGTGCCAACCGATATGGATCCTCAAACAATGCCTCGGGCTACACCTACCTAGGATCGAGACCAACAGGATGTAAACCAGGGTATCACCAGCACCATCAAGGCACTGACAACTCGATTGGAAGCGATGGAAGGTCGACGTGCTCCGATACAGTCAGATCGGAAGCCCTACCTAGATTGGGTGAGCCACACACCACCTCCTCCCAATTTTGGGAGCCCTTTATTCCCTATTTTAAATGGATTAGGCGATCTAGAAAAAAATTTGATGTACTACGCATCTTATTGCGACCCTATGATGGGAACTCCAGAACAACAAGAAGCAGTGAAACTTAGATTCTTCATACGGACCTCGCATGGATCTGCCTTCGTATGGTATACGAGTCTACCAGCCCAGTCAATAAAAAGCTGGTAAGACCTTCAGTAGCAGTTCTTGTTCCACTTCAGCTCAACGTTGCCTAAAACAATGGTCAGCGACCTCATGAACTGCAAGAAGAGGGAGAACGAGAGGGTCTCAGATTTCATCGTTAGATGGAAAGGTCTGACCTACTCTCTGAATAGGACAATACCTCAAGATGAAATTATTTCCATATACATCGATAATCTTCGAGATGAGTTACAAACAACCCTCATACCAGTGGAGTGCACCACTGGCTTCCGCTATCTCTCTGCCATTGCCCAGAGAATTGAGGACTCCCTGTAGCGGACTAATCTGAAGCCCCGCATAGCCTCATAGACTCATGGAAAGAGAGCAGTTAGAGCTGAAGCATCCTCTGTCACGCTCAAGCCAGCCCCTGTGCCTACTTAAACACTCAGGCCTCCACCAAATCATCAAGGGCCCCATGTATATCAGTGGCCACCTCTGCCTAAGCGGGACGATCAGATAGGATCGAAGCGGAACCAGTTTGAGGAATGAAGATACAAAGTATACTCGTTCTGAGAGGACCAAATTCATGGCTACTTCATCGCCGCCATGAATTGCAAATTGATCTGCCTCCCAGAGCCAAGGAAACCCGAAGAAGTCGGCTACGATGACAGGCCATATTACTTTCCCTACCATCGAATGTTGGGGAATAATATTCGAGAATGCTTTGTCTTCAAAGACCTCCTACAAAGGATGGTAGACTCCGGGCAGGTCGATCTGAGACCACCCCCAACACAAGTGACATATATTTCTACCACCGATTCCGATAAAGGGGAAGGGTGGCAGGATGTCACCAGAAAGAAGGGGAAGAAGTTTGATGACTGGATGACTTGGAAGACTATCAATCAAGAAAAGGGCATACTCTGTGCTCAACTACAGCAGCCGGTGTTGTTGCCAACAACCCCTAATTCCACACAGCAGATAATATCGGGCTCACAACCCTCCACGAGCCGATCATCTAGGAGTAATAAAAAAGGGAGGAAACAAGTGCAAGATGAGTAGTCTATAACATGGCCAAAGTTTTCCCCGACACTATCAAATTTTATGCCCCCAAACATAGCGCCACGGGCACCATCCCACCAAACGACACCACCAAGCACAACCGACCGGGTTGACTCGTCAGTGGATGAGGAGCCAATATTTGGTTCCATCAACGTCATCCATATTATGTAATAGTTTCCTAATTAAGGGTATGGTTATGAACCTAAGTTCCCAACGCAAAGGGCTGGGAGGGGGAATCGCATAGGTAGGGGATACCAGGAGGGGCGCAGTCGAGGCCGAAATCAACCCTACAGACCTCAGGGAGGCACTTATAGAAGCCTTGCTCATCCACCAGGAGTTTCAAGTGGAGGTAGCTGCCGCCGAGATTTACCAGACGGAGACTGGCTCGGCTGAATGCAATGCGGTGATTTCCTTCACCAATCAGGATGAAGATTCCATCATGCAAGGACATATCAAACCACTATATGTGTCCGGCACACTAAATGATGTTGAGATTCGTAAAGTCTTTATTGACAACGACTCTAGAGTCAACCTCCTTCTCCTACAAACACTCCTTAAGCTGGGCTACAATGAGAATGACCTAGTACCCTCATCCACAACTCTGTTAAGTTACAATAGGAGTGAACATAAGCCAATGGGACAAATAAATCTAAAGACCCATTTGGGCCACCTTGTGGCCTACTTAGAATTCTTGGTGGTCCGACAGAACACATCATTCAATGCCTTGCTAGGAAGGTCATGGCTTCATAAGCACATGGTTGTTCCTTCATCCTACCACCAGTGTATTAAGTATTGCATCAATGGAAAAAGTCGGACATTGCACACCGACAAGGCACCTTTCAAGCTCTCCTAGTCACACAACATTGACGCCGAGTTTTATGAGCAAAAGAAGAAGAAGCCTTCGATCGATGGTGTCGACTAGATCCCCTTTCCAAATGGTCTAGAAATTGTTCCTGACGACCCCATAATACATCTTGGTAGAGACTACATACTGACCATCAATCATGTTGAGAGTAGGGGTTCAATTTCGGACATGCACTCAGTTGTCCTCATGACTTCAGCCATAATGGACGAGTGTGAAAATGCGGGAACGTCTTCCAACCCTCAATTTGGGGGCGAATACTTTAGCAACGACACCCATAATGCCTCACCTACGGACTCTTAGGAGCCCGAGTCAAGAGCTCTCCCCTCACCGGATCAAGAAGATGAGGATTTGGGAGAAGAAGAGGGGGAAGATCTCAGGGATGCAGCTCCCACATTCGAGGAAGGTATCTCCACCATGGTGGATGAGCTCAGGGAAATAAACCTGGGTACCGAGGAAGACCCGAGGCCTACTCTTGTTAGTGAAGCCATGTCCCTCGAGGAGCATGAGGTATATGCCTCTTTTTTAAGGCAAAACCAGGATGTTTTTTCCTGGAATTACATGGAAATGATGGGACTCGATCCTAATGTGGTGACGCATCACCTGGGTATTCCAGAAGACCATCGGGGCTATAAACAGGCCACCCGAAGGACACACCCCTCACATGCTACCAAAATAGAGGCTGAATTCAATAAGCTCATTAAAGCAGGCTTCATTCGGGAGGTCTAGTACCCCATATGGTTGACCAACATCATCCCTGTCCAGAAAAAGAACGGAAAAATCTGCATCTTCATTGATTTCATAGATCTCAATCGGCATTGTCCGAAAGATGATTTCTCGATCCTGATCAATGAGTTATTAATCGATGCAACGACCGGGTATGAGGCTTTATCCTTCATGGATGGATATTATGGGTATAATCAAATCAAGATGGCCCAAGAAGACGAAGAATACACTGCCTTCAGGGCCCCTCAAGGAGTATTTTGTTACAGGGTTATGCCCTTTGGTCTCAAGAATTCTGGCGCCACATATCAGCGGGCCATTCATCATATCTTTAAACCATTCCTGGGGAGATTCGTTGAATGATACGTGGATGACTTGGTGGTTAAATCAAGACAGCGCTCAGACCACCTGTCAAACCTGGAGACCGTCTTCAACAAACTCCGACAGCATAGCCTGAAGATGAAGACCTAGAAATGTTCCTTCGGCGTTACCTCAGGGAAATTCATTGGCTTCATCGTACGCCATCGTGGAATCAATGTCGACCCTAAAAAGTCAAAGGCTATCCTTGTCTTGCCACCTCCACGTAATATCACATAGTTGAGGAGATTCCAAGGACACCTGGCCTATATCAGGTGGTTTATAGCCAACCTGGAAAGCAAATGTTTGCCTTTTACCAGGTTAATGAAGAAGGGAGTCGCGTACCAATGGATAGATGACTTCCAAGAGGCATTCGATAGCATAAAGAAGTAACTATTAAGCCCACCAGTGCTCATGAACCCAGTTGAAGGAAGACCTCTCATCCTATATGTGATGGCCGAAGAGCAGTCACTGGGAGCCTTCCTCGAGCATAAAAATGAGACCGGCAGTGAAAATAGTCTCTATTACCTCAACCAAACCATGATCGATGCTGAAACATGATACTCAAACATCGAGAAGAGTTGTTTGGCCTTGGCCTTCGTAGTTCAAAAATTGCGACATTATCTGCAGGATCATGAAGTTCATTTGGTCTCGCGTATTATCCCGCTCAAGTATATCCTTAGCAGCCCAATGCTGACCGGGCTCCTGTCCCGATGGGCAGTCATCCTGCAACAGTTTGACATCTAGTTTGTGCCTCATAAATCTATCAAGGTCCATGAATTAGCAGATTTTCTGGTAGACCACCCTTCAACGGGGACCACTGCACTGGACGCTGAGCTACCTGATGAAGACGTCTTCTCGGTTCAAGAGGAGTTCCCAGCATGAGAAATGTACTTCGACGGCGCATCCCGAAGCCCAACCGGGAAGATGATGGAAGATCCCAAATTTAACAAGGTGGGCTTGGGGATAATACTCATGTCCCTAGAAAAGGCAGTCTTGCCATATTCTTTCCTCCTGTCAGAAGGATGTACGAACAATGAAGCGGAGTATCAAGCCCACATTGTAGGCCTAGAGCTCGCACTCCAGGCACAAGTACAGCACCTTAAGGTAAAAGGTGACTCGGAACTGGTCATCATGCAAGTCAATGGTTACTATGCTGTTAAAAAGGAGGAGTTGATTCCCCTATTTGACCATGTCTTAGGGTTAACGGTGGAATTATCCAAAGAACCAACATTGACCTATATTCCTCATTCTCAGAATGCTCAGGCTGACGCATTAGCTAATGCAGCCATAACTCTAGCTGACCCAGACCGGGATGAAACAGTTATCAGTATTGCTCACCATCGAATGGTCTTGCTGTTTGTTCAAACTAAGACAGAAGAAATCCACGAAGTCAGTTCTATCCCTGAACCATATGCTCCTGCCACTGACTGGATGACCACCATTACAAACTACCTTTAATGGGGAGAACTTCCATCAGACAGGGATGAATGAGAGAAAATATGGAGGAGGGAAATCAACTTTGTCCTATATGGCGGCACAGGTCAGTAGGATGTCCTCTACAAACAAGGCCTCGAAAAAATCCTCCTCAGAAGCATTGATGGAGAAGAAACCACTTCCCTCATAACTAAAGTACATGCCGGAGTATGTGGGGCACATCATCCTGGGTCCAAGCTTTCCCATTAGGTTCAAAGATTTGGGTACTATTGGCCCACAGTGGCACGAGAATGTGAGCTCTTTACCTCAAAATTCCACTCATGCCAAATTCATTCCAACGTCATACACCAACCCCTGGAGTTACTTCATCAGGCCAAGTAATCCTTGCCATTTTCTGTCTAAGGAATAGACGTCGGGGGATTATATCCTCCTGCCACATCCAAACAGCTGAAGTAAATCCTCACAGAAACCGACTTCTTTTCCAAATGGGCAGAAGTTGTACCCCTTATGAAAGTCGGGGCAAGAAACATTGTCAGCTTTGTGAAAACCAATATCATCACCAGATTTGGTGTCCCTCATACCATACTGACAGATAACGGCACCAAAATCTGTTCTACCAAATTGGATAAACTATACCAAGAATATGGTATCAAGGATAACCACTCATCCCGCTACCATGCAGCGGACAACAAATAGATAGATTGCTTTCAACAAGACTCGTTCCAACATTCTCCAGAAAATGGTGGACAAAGACAATAAGTAATGGATGGGTAAACTGCTCCATGCATTGTGGTCTTATCAAACCACAATCTGCACCTCTACTTGGGCTAATCTATACTCATTAGTATATGGAATAGAAGAAGTCCCGCCCATTGAGCTCCAATAACCCTTGCTCCGCATTGCCGTTTGTGATCAATTATCCAACAACGAAACAATCTGAAAAGTGGCTAGGTGAGTTGGAATAGCTAGACGAAATGTAGTTGCACACCTTGCACCATCTGGAGGTATATCAGAACTGGATCGCACGAGCCTTCAATAAAAAGGTTCGTCTTCGGTCTTTCTTGGAAGGAGAATTGGTATTGGTCCTCCTGAACCCAATGATACCCGGAAAGAAACGTCCAAAGATGGAACCCAAGTGGGAGGGACCATATGTTATACACAAGGTATACTCCAACAGAGCGTATGCCCTGATCTCCATAGATTGGCAGTTCACTACCGCTCCTACAAATGCGAGATTCCTAAAGAAGTATTTCGCATAGAAATCAAAATCTGTTATAGTCTGAGCTGCAGGAAATTAAACTGCGAAGCACCCAATGGTCCAAACTCTATGACCCTAAACTAAGAGTATTTCGTCCTCACCGCATGACGTTAAACTGCATGTATTTTAGAGAACTACATACGACTTGATTCCTTCCCTCGCAGGATACGTAGCGATGCTGGGATCCCCTATCCTAGCCCAGCCACTCCCAAATGGAATAAAATTAAAAAAATATCTCCTTCCCCCATGTATGGACCAGACCTGCACGGGGTGTACTTTTTTTAGAGAACTACGTACATTTTGATTCCTTCCATCGCAGGATAAGTAACGACGCCAGGGTTGCCCATCCTAGCCCAGCCACCCCCGAATAAAAGTTCAAAATTCCATCTCCCCCCATTTACGGACTAGCCCTACATGGGGTGTATTCCTCGTCCTCACCGCACGACGTTAAACTGAACGGATAATCATAGAAGAAAATAAAATGCCCCTTCTCCCTCGTGTACTGACTAAACCTATACAGGGTGTAATATCTTTCAGAGAACTACGCATGGCTTGATTCCTGCCCTCGCAGGATACGTAGTGATGCCAGGATTCGGTATCTTGGCCCAACCTCCCCCAAATGAGGTTTAAGAGAAAAATTTTCCCTTTTTCCCCCGTGTATGGACCAAAATTTTACGGGGTGTATTGTCTTTCACAGAACTACGCGAGGCTTGATTCTTGCCCACGCAGGATATGTAGTGACGCCAGAATTCCACACCCTGGCCCAACCACCTCAAGTGAAGCCAAAAATACCCCTCCCCCCGTACGGACCAGACCTGTACGGGGTGTATTCCCCTAAAGAACTACGTAACGATTGATTCCTACCAATGTGGGATATGTAGTGATTCCAGGGTTCCCCATCTTGGCCCAGCCATTCAAAAAAAATGCTCTCCCCCCCCCCCGTGTATGGACCAGACCTACACGAGGTGTATTCTTCATCCTCACCGCATGACGTTAAACTGCACAGACTTCAGAGAACTACGTGAGGCTTGATTCCTTCCCTTGCAGGATATGTAGTGACACCAGGGTCCCTCACCTTCGCTCAGCCATCCCCAAATGAAATTCAAAAATGCGCTTTTCCCCCGTGTATGGACTAACCCTGCGCGGGGTGTACCTCCTTCAGGGAACTATGTGTGGCTTGATCCCTGCCCTCGCAGGATGCGTAGTGATGTCAGGGTTTCCCATCATAGCCTAGACATTCCTGAATGAGGATTTAAAAAAAATTCCATCTTCCCTCGTGTACGGGCCAGACCTACACGAGGTGTATTCCTCGACCTCACCGCATGATGTTAAAACCGCACGGATTTCGTTCTCACCACATGACGTTAAAACTCCATGGACTTCGTCGCGAACCACCCAAGATATATGGAGAAACGAGATGGAAATAATCCTTGTGCATTTGGATGCATCCTCTCCATACATCGACTCCACGACCCAGATAATTATGGATCTTCATAACCATTCACGGCCATCGGAAGTGGAAAGTTATCTACCTGAGGACCCCTTTTCATGACTATTCATACCATGCGCTCAATAACTCTACATATTGATATCCCCTAGCCCGTCTACCAAAGGCATGATTTCCTCGGGCGGTACTCTTCCTAGCTCCATACGCTTACCGGCCTTAGAGCCTCCATATCATATCTCTCAATCCAGAAATTTATGGCGTAGTGGTTTACAAGTTCATCCCCCTATTCACATCCAAATGTTTCCAGGGTATCCCTAACCGGTTACCCTACGTATCCACCTGTGGTTCACATGACGACCTGCATCTACGAACATCAATCTAGGGCTAGGCTACTTTGACTCAATGCACAATTGTAGTGAAGATGTTTCTTGTATGCTCGGACACCATTATCCCCGCGTGCTGAACTCTGTACTGTGAGAAATCTCGGATTTCCATAATCACTAATGGCCATCGGAAGTAGAAATTCATCTACCCGAGGACACCTTTGCCTGACTATGCATACCATGCCATCAGCGGCTCTGCATATTGATATCCCCTGGCCCGTCTACCGAAGGCAATATTTTCTCGGGCGGTACACTTCCTAGATTCGTACGCTTACCAGCCTCAGAGCCCCCACACCACATCTCCTGATCCAGGAAACCTCAGAGTAATAGTTCACAACCTCCATCCCCCACCCTATTCAGAGTATATCAGAGCATATTAACTCAGTTATCCATTGAGTGACTGCAGCAATAATCACCCAATGGTCTGAGCTCTATGACCGCTAAACTAGGAGTACTTTGTCCTTACCGCACTATGTTAGACTTCATGGAGTGAAGATACACCCATGTGTGCATGATAAATCAGTGTAGGGAGCTCTCTAATCTTTAACAGCAACCAGAGCTGAATATGCTCGATATTTCCAGATATTTTCTTACCAAATGACAGAATTCGTGGCCCGGATAATCGCAGATCCTTATAACCATTCACGGCCATCGGAAGTAGAAAGTTATCGACCCATGGACAACTTTTAATGACCATGGATACCATTCCCTCGGCGGCTCAGCATATTGATAGCCCCTATCCTGTCTACCAAAGGCAATATTTCCTCAGGTGATACTCTTCCTAGCCTCATACGCTTACTGGCCTCAGAGCCCCCATATCATCTCTCCTGATCTAAGAAGCCCCAGAGCCACGATTTACACCATCAACCCCTTTCCATGCTTTGGACATGATGAGATACTCAAGCCTAGTTACATTCTAATAAAGAGAAGCATTTGCAACTACATACTTACCTCATGACGTTAAAAAGTCACGGAAAATATCTTGGTCGCTTGGCATAAAGCTGCAAATACCAAACATTAAACATCCGGAGAAATTCCTCCAACTACAAGAATTTTCACTGGTTTAAAAATACCCCTTGTCCTCACTGCACAATGTTAAAACTGCACAACATCGGAAAAAATTCCCCCCGTCCTCAATGCATGACATTAAACTGCACAACATCCTTTAATAATGATCCTCATCTTTACCGCATGATGTTAAACTGCACGGAATCCATCCTTATTGCATGACGTTAAACTTCATGGTCAAACCTATCATGGGTTCAACAAGGAATGAAGTCTTTTCTCTGTCCCTCAGTGCACGGGTCAGACCTGCAAAAACCACTGTCTCACACCATCATGAGAAGGGATGACTTCACCCATTCTTGGAAAATTTAGCCTAGTTGTTTCTCCTGTATCCAAGCACTCTCTCCTCATAAACCATACTCTGTACTCAGAAAAAGCCGAACTCTCATAAACCACCCCTGGTGGTCCCGAATCTCAACTTCCCTGAAGTTGCTCGGTAATAGGAAGAATGAAATCATTGACCCAAGGACACCTTTTGCATGACTATTCATATCATGACCTCAGTGGATCTGCATATTTATCGCCCCTATCCCATCTACCAATGGCAATATTTCCGTAGATAATTCTTCTCTCCATACGCCTCTTGGCACCTGAGCCCCTATGTCCATCCCAGGATTCTAAAAGCCTTTGAGCTACAATTTACCAGCCTCTTTCACGACCCTGCCTGAATATGGTGGAACGTCTCTGATGAGATTACCGAGAACCAGGAGAAACCGTTCCATTTTAAATGATGTCCCAGTTGCATGACTTTAAACTGCTCCAAGCCCCAATCATCCTCTGCGCCAACTAAATGCGTAGGAAAGAGACCCTGGGTCCACACTCTTAATTGATACAGATGTTATCAAACCCTTTCAGATGTCACATGCACTTTTAGATCCACCCCCGGTGGTTTTCATAATTCTCTAAGCCACCCATGGTGGTGTCCATAATCCGGACTTCCATGAAGTCCTCGGGCCATCAGAAATGGAGAGTCATTGACTTAAGGACACCTTTGCACGATTATGCATACCATTCCATAAGCAGATCTACATATTGATCACCCCTGGCCCGTCTACCAAAGGCAATATTTCCTTAGGCGATGCTCTTCCTACCTCTGCACGCCAATATGGATCCCATGCCTTCAGACATGCCCTTCATGTCATTCAAATCTAAACATGTTCCCCCCACATGTGTTTGAAGGGTATTGAGACATATTTTAATCAACCAAACCTCATTGGGGCCCTCATCCTACCATATCTGGTCAAAGCTATTCGACCTAAAACATCAGTAATGATAGTCTTGTCGGCGAGACTTTAAACTGCTCACAAAAAGAGGCGCAAAGCCTGTTAGGCCGAAGACCCAAAAAGGGAGACCTAAGAAAAATTCGGGACATACCCGATGGGTCCACACCAAATGGGCCTAGGTAAAATTAGGGTATTAACAGAAAAGAAAAAAAGTTTGTGGGGTTTTTCTACAAAACACTAGAAAAAGTCAAACTGTGCTCACTAAGTTCCTTGGCTCAGGAAAAATTTAGAGCATTGTCCAATTAATCATCGATTTTTAGGACCACTCTACATCCGAATGGACTCCTATTCATTCCGATTGGACCCCATTCTGATGGATGGCATTTTTAGGGTCCTGAAAAATCCGTAAAGGAGAATGAGAATTCCCTTTAATCCAAGGGAGATTCTACCCAATTTCCACCCCAATGAATTGGGGAAAGTTGTAGAGAATACTCAAAGGATGGAACAAGAAGAACCAGTCTGCAGTCCATTCCAATGATAACGGTACATGGCCGGTTCCGCAAAGCGCCCCCTCCGTGGACCGCTGTTGTTCGTGGAACAGAGGTGGGGATCCTCCGCGGGTGTGAAGCTAGACGATTGCTAACCCGGTCCACCATCATGAACCTCCACAGCCATGAACCGCATCAACCAGCCTGGGCCGCATCCATTGTCATTCATAGAATAGAGGCGGAACCCTGCGTGGCTAAAAAATCACACCCCGAGCTGGTTCGGTTCGTGGGGGAGGTGCGTTCAATTCCCCCTGTGAGTTGCGAATTGACCAAGTCATCCGTAAACCTGGTTTTTGGTCATGGGCCTCCACAAAAGGTGTTGCATGACCACAGATACATCTCTTTCCCCACTCTATAAAATGAGAAGGAGGGGGAGATGATTCAAGGATAGGAGAGGGAGATTAATCAGATTCAGGTGGAAGGGTTTCGAAGGAAGGAGCTTAGGATTTCGAAAACAGCGAAGTTCCAGTTCATGAACTGGAACAGGTATGAAGCTGTAAACGAATTAATAAGGAACCAAAAATGCATAAACAACTCGGTGAACCACGAACCTAAAATAATGATGAAAAGGAGACCGCGAACCATGGCCCCTCCGCGGATGAACTCCCCATGTACTAGGGAGTTTATGCCTCTTTTCCGATCTGTCACACCGCATAGCACCCTCCTACACGGGTGAATCCCCTACTGACGAACCTCCGACCGACATTTCCCTTGGATGCCACTGCTTGCATGGACCCCTCCAAGTACTAACCCGGTACGCGGGCCGAACCTAATGCAGTGAACCACCCTAGTTCGCGGGATGCCCATCAGTCCGCGGACCACCCTGGTTCACGGACGACCTCTCTACTTGCGTAGAACCTCCCTAAGTGAAGGGTTCCACCCCTCATACACCCATGTGGCCTGCCAAATCCTTCGGAGTTCCCATTCCCAAAGCTAGATAAAATCCTTCAAATCTAGCCTGATCCCCCACAACCCCCTCATTGTCCCATTAATCGGCCTCATGCCAAGGCCTCCCCCAGAGCCACCAAACCATTGTGATGTAACCTTCAGGCACATCAGTGCACCGTTTTGAGTTCACATACCCACAGTAAGCGAGGGCGAAGGGGTTTCTCCATCCCTTGAGTGGATTCCAGAAGCATTTCTGGGTTCACATTCCCACGGTAATGCGGATTCTGAGCCAGGGTGTCCCCTTTCTACCCCTCCACTTGTTAGGACTGGGGCACTAATCCCCTCCCCAGGGAGTGGTGGACTACCCATCAGAAGGAAGCACCCCTACACCTCCGTACTTCCCCACGACCATGGCCAAGGAAGGGTGTAATGGGGAGGGGTGCTGCTCTGTTCTTCTTCAGGGCCAAGTCCCTTTCCCACTGGGCTTTATCACCATGGGCGTCCATCTCAGAGTAAGCCCCGACTTTTTGGGTCTCCCCCATGCGTAAGCCCCATCACACTTCCCATAGATGCACTTTTCACGATGTGATCATCTAGTCCCTGCTGCCTCTTGTTTCTCACACCGAGCATTACTCATGTGGGCTTAGAGTAAGCATCGGCCATGACATCCTCTCTTGGGATGCCTCAAAGCGTAAGCCCCATCCTCATTCGAAATACAAGGACTTTGATTCCCCACCACAGGGATACATAGGAAGCCTCTAAGAGGTTCATTCCCGATCACCATCGAACCCCCGGGTCCACATTCACGTTGGTTCTCCAACACGCCCACCCGAGCTACATGGACTTTGATCCCTGTCTCCTAGGTAGGGTATGTAGGAAGCCTCCACGAGGTTCAATCCCAACAATCGGTCATTCCGACCCCCTTTACGTTGGTTTACCCACACCTTGGGCTACCTCAGAGTGTAAGCTCCATCCTAATCCGAACTACGTGGACTTTGATCCTTGTATCCTAGGAAAGGTACGTAGGAAGCCTCCCTAAGGTTCAATCCCAACACCCAGTCGATCTGACCATCTTCACGCCGGTTCACCGCACCAACCCCGGGCAGCTAGAGCGTAAGCCCCATACCAAACCGAACTACATGAATTCTGATTCCTCTCACAGGGATACGTAGGAGTCCCGTACCACGAGTTCAATCTAAATGCTTAAGTCATTATCTGTCCCCCCTGGATGACAATAAACTCCAGAGTGCCTGGTTACGAGGCTTTAAACCAATGTCGTCTCAATGTGTCTAGACTCCTCAGGGTCATTAATCCAACAAGGGATGGTAAAACTCAGGCATAAATGATTCTAAACCCCTGCGTTCAGCTGACCATTTCCAACCAGGAGTAATCCATGGATACTATGTTTGGGTATAAACCAATGATTCGTGAACATATTAATACATCATAAATATAAAAGAGAGTCCCATAACATGCAATAATTCCCCCCAAAAGGGTGTGATGAGCCCAACTTCCCAACCTATCGACCAAGGTGAGTTCTTAAGCATTGCTGGTCAAACCACCCAGCCAATGCTTGCCTTTGGAGAGCAGGTCCAAGTATTGCTGGATATTGAACCGTTGGCCGTTTCGAGGTGAAAATGGTCCACCTGATATGAGTGATTAAGCAGAAACCAATCTTATCTAATCAACCATCGGGAAGCCCAAATTTCTCCCCAACGATCCTGTTGTGCGCCTCAAGATAATGGTATTTAAGGATTTTAATGTTTTTAGGGTTTTTTTGGTTTTTTTTTATTTTGAGGGTTCTGAGTATTTTTTGGGTTTTTAGAGTTTTAGGGGTTTTTTGTTTTTAGGGTTTTTTAATCTTTTAGTATTTCTAGGTTTATTTAATATTTTTATTTATTAAAAGGATTTTATTGTTTTTAATCATTTTTATGGATTTTATGGGGTTTCAATGTTTCTATTATTTTTAGTTATTTTACAGTTTTTAGGGGATTTTAGGGTTTTAAAGACATTTTTGGATTTTTAGTGGTTTTAGGTTTTTAATGGTTTTATGTGTTTTTAGTGTTTTAATGTTTTCTTATGGTTTTTGGTGTTTTTATGTTTTCAATAATTTTTAGGTTTCTCTATGAATTTTATGCATTTTTTTGGTATTTTGAGTGGTTTTTTGGGTTTTTTGGGATTTAGGGATTTTTAAATATTTTTAGATGTTTTAAGGAATTAATTTTTTTAACGTTTAATAGTGTTATAATGGGTTTTTTAGTGTTTTTATTGTGTTTTTAGTGTTTTTATGGGTTTTTATGATTTTTAATGGTTTTTGGGGTTTTTTGGTTTGAGGGAGTCATAGAGACTTTTTATTGGGGTTTTAGTTTTTTTTTAATTTTTAGGGGTTTTATGTGTTTTGGGGGTTTTAAGGTTTTCATAAGTTTTTTTTGGTTTTTTTGGGTTTATTATGTTTTTAGGGATAATAGGTACTTTTTTTAATATACACATTTTTTATATTTTTATTGATTTAGGGGTTTTTTCTTTTTTTTTTTTTTGCGTTTTAAGGGGTTTTTAGATTTTTAGTGTTTTACAGTTTTAGTTGTTTTAGGTTTTTTAGCGTTTTAAGGATTTCTTAACATTTTTTTGTGTTTTTTAGTGTTTTTTATATTTTAGGGAACCTTTTCTTTCCTAATATAGTTTAACGGTTTTTATGGTTTTTAGTGATTTTTATGGTCTTCAGGGTTTTTATGGGTTTTAGGAATTTACTGTTTTGGGGGTTTTAGGGTTTTTTTTAACATTTTATGATTTTTATGGATTTTTAGAGATTTTTAAATTCTATTAAGGGTTTAAGTGGTACTTAGAGTATTCATTTAATTTATGGGTTTTATAGTTTTTAGGGGTTTTAAGTGTTTTTAGAGTTTTTTTTTTCATTTTTGGGGTTTTATGGGTTTTAATTATTTTTAGTGTGTTATGGTTTTATTAGGGGTTTTCAAGGTTTTTAGAAATTTTTACATATTTTTTAATTTTTTGGGTTTTTTTTATATTTTTTAGGGCTTTTAGGGTTTTTAATGTTTTTTTTGGTTTTTTGGGTTTTTTCATTTTTTAGTGTTTTTATGTTAATTATAGTTTTTAACGTGTTTAGGTGTTTAAAGGGTTTTTATAATTTTTCATTGTTTATTACAATTTTTATGTGTTTTTATGGGTTTTAGGGGTTTTATGGGTTTTAGGGTTTTATGGTTTTTTAGGGTCTTTGTAGGGTTTTTAGGGTTTTTAGTGTTTTAGGGGTTTTTAGTATTTTTAGGGTTTTAAGGTTTTCTTAGAGTTCCTCAAGGTTTTTTGGGTTTTTTTTAAATTTATAGAGATATTTAGGGATTTTTTAGGAATTTTATTGGTTTTTAGGGATTTTAGAGATTTTTTGGGCATCTAGGGTTTTATGGGTATTTAGGGGTTTTATGGTTTTATAGTTTTTTGGAATTTTATGGTATTTTTTATTCTGTTTTTTGTGTTTTAGGTTATTTAAAGTTTTTAAACATTTTTTGGGGTTTATAGGGTTTTGAGAGTTTTAAGTGGGTTTTAGGGGTTTTAATGGGGTTTATGGTGTTTATGGTTTTAGGTTTTTTTATGTTTTTTGGGGTTTTTTGAGTTTTTAGGTTCCTTTTTGGGGTTTTAGAGATTTTTTGGTTTGTTAAGGGTTTTATGTTTTTTAAGAGGATTAAGGGTTTATTAGGGGTGTTCAAGGTCTTCTATGTTTCTATATTTTTTGGAATTTGTATGTGTTTTTTGTATTTTTATGGTATTTTTTGGGTTTTTGGGATTTTGAGGGTTATTACAGTTTTTTGGGATTTTTATATCTTTTAGGATTCATTAGTATTTTTTAGTTTTTAAGGTTTTCTTTTGGGTTTTAAGGGTTTTTTGTAACTTTTATATATTTAGTAATTTTTATAGTTTTTTATGTTTTTTATTATTTTTAGGGTTTTTTGGAATTGTGAGTGGTTTTGGGGTTTTATGGTTTTTATGGTTTTTATGGATTTTCAAGGGTTTTTTTAATTTATACGGGAATTTTGGTTTTTAAAGTTTTTTAATGTTTTAAGGGGTTTAAAGTGTTTTTAGTGTGTTTTTAGGGTTCTTATGTGTTTTTAGGATTTTTAAGGTTTTTAGATGTTTTTTTAGTTGTTAGGGGGTTTCAGGGTATTTTTGGGGGTTTTAGCATTTTTTTAGTGTTTTTAGGGTTTTTATGTGTTTTTTATATTTTAAGGTATTCTTAGTATTTTTATGGGTTTGTATGGGTATTAATGTTTTTAGGGATTTATAGGGATTTTTCAAGAATTTAATTGATTTTAGGGATTTTACAGGTTTTAGGGTTTTAGTTGTTTTATGGTTTTTAACATTTTTTTTATTTTAGGTGTTTAAATTATTTTAATGTTTTTAAGGTTTTCTAAGTGTTTTATGTTTTTTAGGGTTTTTCATCTTTTATGTATTTTTAGGTATTTTTTAAAAATGTTATGGTTTTTAAGGTTTTTTGGGATTTTGAGTATTTTTAGGATTTTATGGGTTTTTTCTTTTTGGGGTTTTTTGACCTTTTTATGGGTTCTATGGGTTTTAGAGTTTTTTAATGATTTTAGGGGTTTGAATTGTGTTTTTAGTTATTATTGGTTCTTAAAATTTTATGGGTTTTAGAAATTTTTTATAGGTTTAGGGGATTTTATGGTTTTAGGGTTTTTTTTTGGGTTTTAAGGTTTTTAGGGTCTTTTAGGTTTTTTAGGGGTTTGAGGATAATTTCGGTTTTTTATTGTTTTATGTGTTTTTACATTTTTATGAATTTCTTTGGGTTTTTTATGTTTGTAGGAGTTTTTTATGGTTTTTATGGATTATTTGTAATTTTTCATTTTTTATGGATTTAAAAATTTATTTTTGTTTTTGGGTTTTTATTATTTTTATCATATTTTAGTTTTTAGGGGTTTTTAGTGTTTTTATGTTTTAAAATTTCTCTTAGTTGTTTTTAGGGGTTTTAGTCTTTCTTAAAATTTTAGGTATTATAATGTTTTTTTAAAATTTTATTTTTTTAGTTTTTTTATATATTTTCAGAGGTTTTAGGGGTTTTTATGGCATTTAGGATTTTTTATAGTTTTTTGGGGTTTAGGGTTTTTTTTATTTTGTAGTCATTTAATGGTTTTTGTAGTGTTTTAATTTTTTTACGGGATTAAAGTGTTCTATAGTTTTTTGTGGATATATGGGTTTATGGGTTTTTATATTTTTTAGGGGTTTTATGGTTTTAGGGGGTTTTGGGGGGTTAGAGGATTTTGGGTATTTTTAGGGGTTTTATCGTTTTTAAGATTTTATGTGTTTTATGTGTATTTACGTTTTTAATGTTTTGTTATGGTTTTTCTGGGTTTTTTTGGTAACATTCATTTTTAGGGATTTTCATAGATTTTAGTGGATTTTTATGGGATTTTAGGGATTTTAGGGATTTTATGGTTTTTAGGGTGTTTAGGGTTTTTTGGTTTTTTAGGGGTTTTAAGTGTTATTATGTTTTAATGTTTTCCTTAGGGTGTTCAAAAATTTTATGGTTGTTTACATTTTTATGTATTTTTAGAGATTTTTTAGGATTTTTATGGGGTTTTAGGGGTTTGAGGGATTTTGATGGGATTTTGTTGTTTTTTAGAATTTTTATTGTATTTATGGGATTATGTGTTTTTTTGAGTATTTTAGAGTTTTTAAGGGGTTTTAAGGTTTCTTTGGAGTTTTTAATGTTTTTAATGGTTTAAATGGTTTTGAGAGTTTTTTTTGTGTTTTTAGGGTTCTTATGGGTTTAAGGGAAGAAGTTGTTCGGGGCTTAGCAGGCCTAGCCCCCCAAAATATATTGAAACATAAATGAGATAACTACAAGATGGGTCTACAAGGGCGAGTGTGAATTTCTCCCTTCTGATCTAAGTCCAAGAACGGAATACAATAAGATGGGGTGGAAATAGTCCACATTGAGGATCTCTATTGAATCTCCTATTTGGAGAGGGCATCAGCAACCGAATTAGCTTCCCTGTTAGCGTGCGACACATTGAGGATCATGTTCTGAGACAAGTCAAGGAACTCAATCCAATGTAGAAAAAGTCTCCAAATAACATCCCTGGAAAGTTCCTTTAAGGAAGCAACCACAAGCATCGAATCTGATTCAATCCAAAGCTGTGACCAATTTAACTGGCATGAAAACTTCATAGCCTTTATTATTGCCCACAGATCCGCTTCATAAGCACAACCATCCCCAAGAAACTGAAATAAGCAGCCCTTCAAGAAGCCCCGAGAGGTGCGGAAGATGCCACCACACCCCGATGGGCCAGGATCTCCAAGGGCCACACCATCAACGTTAACCTTTATCCATGATGGAAGTGGAGGGATCCATCTAATATACTTCAAGACTAGTGGTTTTTTGCCCCTTCCAGCCACAAAAAGTGAATGCAACACTGTCAGATCATCGACATCATTATGCATCGAACCTGTTTTTATCTGTGAGGCACTATGTATCGCCTTTTGAATCTCCACCACTCCCCCCTGTAGCGAGAGGGGCTGCCGATTGAAGGCATCTGCGTTCTGGATGACCCAAACGTAATTAATAGTCGCAGCCACCTTGACCAGCAGCAGATTTCAGACCTGGTCTCTCTAGTTTAGCTCAACCAGTGCGCGCAGGAAGTCATAAATCTACCCTTGCAAATAGTAGGCCAACCCAAAACTCTATGATAGGTAGTTCCATTATTCCGCAATAAAGGTACAGTGTAAGAAAATATGGCTACAACTCTCCTCAGTTTTCCTGCATAAGAAACAGACAGAAGAAAGTTTCCATCCAACAAGCTGGAGCTGATCATGTGTTGGAAGCTAATTTCGCCAAATTTTTGAGATAAGAGTGAAGTTTGAAGGAGGAATGAAAGGTGTCCTTAATTTAATCATCCATGGTGGAGAGACAGGACCTAGCAGGCATTTCAACTGGTAGTAATCATGGGTATTGAATTTTCCAACCATGCTGGGCATCCATATGAGAGTGTCAATATCAACAAAAGAATACCGTTGAACATGCATATCAATAATATCCGGGAGGGGGGAAATTGAGTCATCACATTTCCATATGAGATCAGGAATGGTAATATTCTGCAGGTCAAGTGGCGGCGTCAAAACCTCCGAGATGGGTTGTTCCAACCATGGTGTAGACCAGTAGTTCAGATTAGAATGCCTAGACACAATCTATTTTGCTTTGGACATAATGTCTTTATACTAGGATCTTAAGGTCGGCCAGACCATGGAGGAAAGATACCCCGTAAAGCTGTCACATAGTCTACACATGAATCTTTCCTTGAGAAAGTGAAGACTCTCATTCTGAGGATTGAGCAAGCCCCAAGTAAATTTCCCAATCATAACATCATTGAAACATCGCAGGTCTTCGATACCAATCCCACCCATATCAAGCGGCTTTGTGTAATGTTTCCAGGAAATATAGACCAATTTATGCTCATCAATAGAACATGTCCAAGAAAAGTTTCTTATTTTGGTATTTATGCTTTTGATGAGACTCGTCATCCATATATAAATGGAAAAAGCATGAACGAACATTGAGGTGATAACAGAATTAATCAAGTAGACCCGTCCAGCCAGCGAAAGGGATTTTCCCTTCCATTTCGACATTTGCTGGATGATTTTAGAGGCAATGCCTTCAATGTATTATCTCCTTGATTTCCCCCAAAAGAGAGTGATGCCTAAGTAGGTGAATGCAAGGGAGCCTCTCTTCACACCCAGTATGTTGGGAATGCGAGTCTACTTTGCAGAAGGGAGACCATTGCCAAAAACAATCGATGTCTTAATCCATCTAATAGCCTGCCTAGCCACACACTCATAGTGGTGGAAGATTTTTTTGACTATGGACAAAGTTTGCTTATCGGCCTGCCCAAACAAGATAATGTCATCCGCATAGAGATGGTGTGTGGGGACAAAGTGATTCAGACTAGCCTTGATTGGCGAGTACAACCCCTCTTGCACAAGGTCAAGGATGCAACGGCTCATGTAATCCTCCACCATAGCAAAGAGAAATCCAGAAAGAGGATCCCCCTATCGGAACCCACGAGAGCATGCGAAGAATCTTTATGGGGAGCCATTAATCAAAACCGAGACCCTGACACTGTGGAGGATTGAAGCAATCATCCTGATGAAGCTGTTGAAAAATCCATATCTACTGAGGATATCAAAGATGAAACTCCACTTTATTGTATGAAATACCTTTGAAATATCCAGATTTAATGAAAAGCTACCCTTCTTTGTCTTCTTCCGCATAATGTTGATCACCTCCGAGTCCAAAAAGAGACAGGTTGGGATGCTCCTTCCAGGAATAAATCCAAATTGATTTGGAGTAATGATGTCGCCTAACATCTTCCCTAGCCTGATGACAAGAATTTTGCTAATTATCTTAGGGATGGTGTTACCAATAGTAACCGGGCGGAAGTCTCCAATCGCGATGGCATTCTCCTTATTAGTAATCAGATAAATAAAATTAGCATTTTCACCATGTAAAAGAGATCCCGAAAGGAAGAATTCCCTCACTGCATTAGTGATATCCACATGAAGAATGTCCCAATAGAACATGAAAAATTTATTGCCAAAACCATTAGGCCCCACGATGCTATCCAAATTTAGAGAGAGGAGAACTGCCCTAACTTCCTCCGCTAGAGGGGCTGTCGTGAGAGCCTCATTCTGCCTGGGTGTGACACATGATGAAATGGAGTCTGCAAACATGGTAAAGACTTGAACGTCGTCTGTGTACAGCCCCTGGATGTAGTCCACCGATGCCTTGGCAATGTCCTCAATCATGGTGAAAGTGTGATCACCAACCCAGACAACACTGAAGATATTCTTGATACGCCTTTCTCTATTCAATCCATGGAAGAACATGGAGTTCCGATCTCCATCTTTCAAACAATTAACATTAAAGTGCATTTTCGCAAGCTATTACTTGAGGGCCAATAGCTCATCAAGCTTTGAATGCAAGCGAAGCTCCTCACCCGATGGTGAATTCTGCTGTGGAGACATGATTTGACATGAGGCCAGCTGAGATTCCACCACAGTAATATCATCATCCAGCCTTGAGAAGGACTTCTTACTCCATTCTCTAAGGCATCAATTAACCTCCCTTAGCTTTGAAATCACAATGAAGTGAGGGCTGCTAGTGAAAGTAACCTAGAGATTGTGAGCCATGCATTATTGAATTTAAATGGGAGGGGGGAGGATCTAGAAATTCGAACCCATAGTTCAACCACAAGAGGATTGTGGTCTGAATTAAATTTCAGGAGGGTGAAGCCAGAAATAGCCATCGGGGATCCTCCGTCACCCATATGTGCAAAGCATCTGTCCAACTTGATGGCTTGTCTGCCACTAACGGTGTATTGTCCCTAGATGAAGGTGGCCCCAGAAATGGAGTCCTCTGATAAGTCAAAGTGATCCAGGAAAGAGGCAAAGTCTTCAGCAGCAGAACAGGAAAAGTGCAGACCCAACTTTTCCTCAGGCCTCAACAATGTGTTAAAGTCACCAATCACCACCCATCTATTGTCAATGCCATCACTAACCAGCTCCAACTTCTTCCAGAGAAGTCTCTGAGTGTTTTACGAGCAGGAGGCATACACGAATGAAAGGGTGAGAATGTCAGCACTCAAGCGGATATTAATGGAAATCATTTGCAGGCTCGAATCAACCGAGACAACCTGAACACTGTTCTGCACCAAGACCCATAAGGTGCTCATACCATCAGCTCCACCATTCTATGAGAGAAGAGAATATCCAAGAGAGTTCCAGTTGAAAACCTTCCAATTATAAAATTTTATCATGGGCTCAGCTAACCATATTAATAGAGGATTATGGGAAAGAAAGAGTCGAAGGGCAGCAGCCATGGGAGAATTTCCCTGCCCTTGGAAATTCCAAAACAATATCTTTATTGGGAATTAGTAAAATCAGGTGGAGGGGATAACTCCCTTTCCCTTTCCCTTTACCTTCCTTCCCTTATTGTTGAGAGTATCATCCCGATTTTCAACATCAGATAGCAAATACTTTGTCATCAGGTTCTTCGCCACATCTTCCTGTGACTTGAGTGGATGATCCAACTCCATATAAACTTGCTCTTACTCTACCACATCACTCCAGAATACCCCACTAAGGGGATTGAATTTGTTCAAAACACAGATGGTATCCTCCGGGGGGGGGGAGCTCTATGACTTCCTCGCCACCTTATCTGAGGCCACCATGGTGAAATCAGATCCATTTGCAGGGGAAACCATGGGTTTAAGGGGCACATCATCTTTCTCTATGCAAACCGAGGTTTCCAAGATGACAACAATCCTGTTACCCGAGGTATGCTGGAAAGAAGGAAACTTCATATCAGCCCTATCACGCAAGGCTTCTCCAGGACTCGCAGAAAAAGCACTTCCAGAGGCAATCCCTGCACACTATGAAGACTACGAGTAGTGATCATGCACTGGGATGACCTGCTCATTATCAGAAGAGGGACCACCATAAGCTCCCTCCATGGGCACCAGAATAATAGTATGATCGATCATCTCGGGCACAACCGAGGCTTCCTGGCCAGTGGCCAGAGGATCCTAAGGACACCCAGGGGCAGTAACCGGAGCCACCGGGTCATCTACGCGCTTGCCAAAACCACCATTCTCGGTAGGGCCATCATTAACTGCATAAGAAACCACACTGTCCACCGGGGGAGCAACAGGCGTACATACAACCCCGTGATTCCTCCTATAATGAGGTACCTCATGCCCCTGAAGGTTATAGACCGAGCAGGTCAAAAACTTTCGACACTCTAAAACCAAATTCCCAAAATTGCTGCAAGAGGTGCATAATTTTGGGCGCCTCTCATACTTGATCTCCAAAGTCAATCTATCCTCGAGGGTGTTGAAAATAACTTCTTCAACGAGGGTATTTTCCAAGTCCACCTCCATAAGCTCTCTCGTGTAGTGGCCATATTGAGGATTGTCTGTCTCCTTGTTAATGCGAGTATGAAATCCAACAGGCAAGGCAATTTCCCATAAGATTCACGGATGCCAATAATACCAATTCAGCTTGAAAATCTGAATCCACACCAGCGTAACGGTGTTCTTCATGCTGAACAGGTCAAAGCTCCAATCCCAGTCTTGAATCCTATGAAGCCCTGGTTTGAGGCTAAGGACCCAAAACCCCAGGCCTGCCGCTTGCAGTCATCAGAGGGGAAAACGATGTGAAAGTATCCGCGCCCCATCACCATCATTTTCAAATCTTAGAGCCCCAAGATATCCAAAATGCTCTTAGATAGGTCACCACTTCTCCAAAGTTTCTCCCCCTTAGACACGATTACCCTTTCAATGATGAAGATCCTGCAAAGGATAGAACATTCTTCCAATTCCTCTCAATTGGCAGACACATGCGCAATCCTCCCCTTTCAAATAACACGACCAGGAGAGGAGGCACCAAAATCTGTGAAATTCAGAGAAGCAGTCGATTTCACCACATCGGAAAAATTCTTTTTGGATCTATATGTCTCCACTGGATATTGAGGAGAAATTTTCTCCACCTTTCTAGCTCGGAAAAGTTGGAAAAGCTCCTTATGTCCAACCTTTTAAGGTTGCGGGATGTCTCCATCCCCCTTCTTCGCATTCGTAGGGATCAGAGCTTACGGCGTCGTGGGCTCACCATGATCGCCTTTCTCCTGAGAATTCTCCATCTTTTTTCTTCTTAGGGATTTTCTTATGGGTTTAAGGGGTTTTAATGTTTTATGGGATTTTATGGTTTTAAGGTTTTGAGGGTCTTTTATGGTTTTAGGGTTTTTTTTTTCATTTTTTTGGTTTTCTGGTGGTTTAAGTGCATTTCAGTTTTATGGTTTTCTTTGTATTTTTAAATGGTTATAGGGGTTTTTACTACTTTAGGGGTTTTTAAAGATTTTTAGGATTTTTATGGTTTTTGGTTATTTTTTGGGTTTTTATGTTTTTAAGGGTTTAAATTGTTTTTACTTTTTTTAAGGTTTTCTTAGGGGTTATAATCTTTTTATGTGTTTTTATGTTTTTGGGATTTCAGGGGTTTTAGGATTTTTATGGTGTTTTAGTGTTTTTACGATACTGAGTGTTTTAGTGTTTTAATGGTATTTATTATTTTTTGTTTTTAGGGTTTCTTGCATTTTTAGGGGTTTTATGGGTTCTAAGAGTTCTTTAATTGTTTTAGGTATTTAATATGTTTTAATATGTTTTATTTTTTTTTGGTTTTTATGCATTTTTAATGTTTGTTACATTTTTTAGTAGTTTGTATGGTTTCAATCTCTTTTAGGGTTTTTAGTGTTTCTAGCTTTTTCGGATTTTTAGGGTTTTTTTAGTGTTTTTAGGTTTTTAAGGCCTTCTTATGGTTTTTTGGTTTTATGTATTTTTCTGTTTTAGGGAGTTTTATGTATTTTTTATGATTTTTTTTTACGTTATCTGATTTTTGTTGATATTTTGAGGCTTTTTTAGATTTTAGGGGTTTTATGGTTTTCTTGGGTTTTAGGGGTTTTTAGTTTTTAGAATTTTTAGCATCTTTTAGAATTTTTAACATTTTAATGGGATTACAGGTTTTTAGATTTATTAGTGGGGTTTTAGTATACTTATTTGTTTAAATGGTTTAATGGTTTTAGAGGATTATATGGATTTTAGGGTTTTTAGGGTTTAAATTTTATTTACGAGTTTTTAGCATTTTGTAAGGGTTTAGTGGTTTATGGGTTTTATGTTCTTAAGGGTTTTTGCGTTTTTTCCATTGTATGTATTTTCAGGGGTTTTTAAGGATTTGTATGGTGTTTTTGGTTTTAGGAATTTGAGTAGTTTTAGATTTTTTTTGGGATTTTTAGTTTTGTATGGGTTTATGTGTTTTTAGGTCTTTAAGGTTTTCATAGTGGTTTTCAGTTTATTTATGGTTTTTATTTTTTAGGTGTTTTTTTATATTTTTTTGTTTTTTATTATTTTTAGTGTTATTAGTGATTTTGACAATTTTGGGGGAATTTTATTTTTTTGGGGGTTTAGGGTTTCTTTTTGAGTTTTTAGAATTTTTATGTTTTTAGTTTTATTTTTCATTTTTAGGGGTAGAAAGAGTTTTTTGGATTTTAGTAGTTTTAGTGGTTTTAAGCATTTTTTTGGGGTTTTTAACATTTTTAGGGGATTTTGGTTTTAAGGGGATTTAGTATTTTTGTGGCCTTTTATAGTTCTTAGGGTTTGTAGTAATTTTTATTTTTTAGGGGTTTTAAGTGATTTTTTGATATTAATGTATCTTTGTGGTTTTTAAGGTGTTTATGGTTTTTATGTTTTTAAGGATTATTATGGATTTAATAGGATTTCTATTTTTTTGGGTTTTTAGTGTTTTTGAGGATTTTATGTTTTTAGAGTTTTATGGGGTTTTGGGTTTTTTAGGATTTTTGGGTTTTTTAAGGTTTTTATGGGTTCTATGTATTTTTAGGTTTTTATGGTTTTATTTTGGGTTTTAAGGTTTTTAGAGTTTATATACATTTTTTTGAGATTGTAGGGATTTTTTATGTTTTTTTGGGTTTTTTAGGATTTTGTGGATTTTTAGAGTTATTTTGGGTTTCTCGGGTATTTAGTTTTTTAGGGTTTTTTTAGTTTTAGGGTTTTTATGTTTTTTAGAGTTTTTTTTAACATTTTAGGAGTCTAATGGTTTCTTAGAATATTTAGTAGTTTGTAGTGTTTTTATGGGTTTTTAGCATTTTTTATGTTTTTTGGGGTTTTAAGTGTTTTTAGTTTTTTATGGGTTTCTTAGGATATTTTCATTGTTTTTAGAGGTTATTAAATTTTTAGGGGTTTTAAGGGTTTTTTTGGGTTTTTATAGTTTTTTTGGATTTTGAGGGTTTAAATTACTTTTTTGGAGTTTTAGGGTTTTTTAGTGTTTTTTGGGTTTTTTAGTTTTTAGGGTTTTCATGGGTTTTTATCTTTTTAAGGTTTTCTTATAGATTATAGTGTTTTAATGGTTTTTATAGTTTTATATTTTTTAAGTATTTTTAAGGATTGTTATGATTTTTTTTGTATCTAGCGATTTTGAGGGTCTTTGGAGTTTTTAGTATATTTGGTGATTTTATTATTATTTGGGGGTTTAGTGTTTTTTGAGTTTTTTATGGGTTATAAGGTTTTTTAGAATTTTTAATGTTTTTTGGTGTTTAAATTGGTTTTAGAGTTTAGTGGTTTTTATTTTTTTACTATTTTTTTAGAGTTTTAAGGCTTTTTAGACATTTTTATGGGTTTTAGGGTGGTTTTAGGGTTTTTTGGGTTTTTATTATTTTTATGTTTTGTGGCATTGAGTGTTTTTAGGGTTTTTATGTTTTCATTGGGTTTTGTCACAGATTTTAATGTTTTTTTTCTTTTAGGGATATCTAATGATAGTTTATGATTTTATGGTTTTTTAGTGTTTTATAGATCTTGAGGAGTTTTATTAAATTTTAGAGTTTTTAGGGGTTTTTTTTGAGATTTTAGATTTTTTAGGTTTTCTAGGGATAATTTTTTTAAGTTTTTAATGTTTTCTTAAGGATTTTCTAGGGTTTTTTTTGGATTTTTATGTTTTTACATATTTTTAAAGATATATTAGGATTTTAATTGGTTTTTTGGATTTTTAGTGATTTTTAGGGTTTTAGGTTTATTAGTGGTTTTTGGTGTTTATGTTTTTTTTCGGTTTTTGGGGTTTTTTAGAGTTTTCAGGGTTGTTAATATTTTTATAGTTTTTTATTTTTTTATGGGTATAAAGGGGTTTTAGAATCTTTAATGGGTTTTGGGGGGGTTTTGTGGGTTTTTAGGTTTATTTATGGATTTAGGGGTTTTTAGGGACATTTTTGGGTTTTCAACATTCTTTAGGGTTTCATGGGGTTTAATTATTTTTAAGGTTTTGTGGGTTTTGAGGGGTATTAATGGTTTTTTACTTTTAGGGTTTTTTTGGAATTTTTTATGATTTTTTAGGATTTTTGTATTTTTAGGGAATTTTAGTGTTTTTAGCATTTTTAGGGGTTTTAGGGGTTTTAAGTGTATTAGTGTTTTATGGTTTTCCAATGGGTATAATTTTTTTTTAATATTTTTATGAATTTATGGATTTTCATTGGTCTTTTATTATTTTATAGGGGTTTAGTGTTTTTAGTGATTTTGAGGGATTTCAGTGTTTTTTATGGTTTTTATGGGTTTTTATATTTTAGGGTATTTTGAGTTTTTTGTGGCTTTAAGGTTTTACAAAGTTTTTAATGTTTTAGGGGTTTAATGTGTTTTTAGAGTTTATTGTGTTTTTAGGGTCTTTATTCAGATTTAGTGTTTCTTAAGGTTTTTGGGGTTTTTATGTATTTTTGGGAGCTTCATGGTTTTTAGGGTATTTTTTTGGGTTTTTATGATTTTTAGAGTTTTTAGTTTTTGAGGGGTTTTATGTGATTTTATGTTTTATGGTTTTTATATTATTTTTCAGGGTGTTCACGAATTTTTTTAAATTTTTAGGTATGTTAGGGATTTGTTAGTATTTTTATGGATTTTTAGGGTTTTACTTATTTTGTCGGGTTTTAGGATTTTAGGGGTATTTAGTGTTTTTATCATTTTGAGGTTCTTTAAGTGTTTTTAGGTTATTAAGGTTTTCTTATGGTTTTTCATGGTTTTAGGGGTTTTATGTTTTTAGGGATTTTTATTCCTTTTTATGTTTTTTATGGATTTTATGCTGTCTAGTCATTTTGAGTGGTTTAAGGGTTTTTTTTGGTTTTTAGCGTTTTTATGGGTTTTAAGTGTTTATAATTTTTGAAGGGTTTCTTAGGGGTTCTCAATGTTTTTAGGTTTTTTATGTTTCTGGAATTTTATGGATTTTTTGGGGTTTTATATATTTTGAGTTCTTTATGGTTTTTAATGTGTTTAGGATTTTTATGGTTTTTTGGGTATTTAGGTTTTTTTGAGTTTCATGGGAATTTAAAAAAATTAGAGTTTTTAAAAGTGTTTATTGGATTAAAGGGTTTTATATTTTTAGTGACTTTTAGTATTTTTATGGATTTTTAGGGTTTTTACATTTTTTATGTATTATACGGTTTTTGGGGTCTGTTGACGCTCCTTTCTGTCACAGAGTCTAAACGAATGAAAAGGGAAAAACCTTGAACCCAAAGTGATTTATCATTTGAAGAAACATAAAAAATTGACAAAGGCATGAACAAATATTAATATGCCCTTGGGTCGTGCAAGTTCCACCAAGGTCGCGCAAGTATACTTGTGCGCCGCCCAGTGGTCGTGCAGGTGACTTGCGCGCACCCTCTTTGAATTTCGCCCAGGGTCTTCACCAGCCTATAAATACCCCCGGTGGGCCCCCCATTTCGGGATGAAAAATTTTATAAACTCCGATTTGAGCTCCCGACGCCCTAGTCTCTTATAAAAGCTTCTGAACACTTCTAAGGTAATTTCTTACCTAGAACGGATGATCTAAAGAGGGGGAGTAAGGCCTAAGTGTTGAAACTCATCAACACTTGCGCACCTAAGTGGCCAGCCCTAAAGGTAAATGGCCACACTTGCGCGCCGCCTTACCCCTTCAACAGAACTTGTGCGCCACCCTTCTGGAACCCCTAGGGATAATACTAAGGGCTTGAGCCAAGTCTCGCCCAAGTATTACCTTAAGGGTTGACCGTCGCGCAAGTACCCATGTGTCGCACAGGTACACCTGCGCGACCAGGACTTGCACGCCCATGCAGGACTTGCCCACCCCTCTCTTTTTGGATGCCCTTCCTACCCATTTCACCTCTCTTATTCCTATCCACCTCTCCTATTCAAGATTCAACCTTCAAAACCTTCTTCAAAGCCATTTATGGCGTGGTTCCTTAGTTGGATTCCTTATCTGAAAGAAATTATGTGGAACATCTCTCAAAACCTAGTGATTACACATCTTTATGTCACTAAGGTTAGAGATATCATTCATTCAACCTCATCCTTTAAGATGGGAGAATCCTTAATTTGGGACTTCTTTTCAGGAGTAATCCCCAATCCATGTTCTCTTAATTTGGTAATCCTCTTTAGGATTAAGCCCAAAGTCCCCTAAAATGGGCATCCTCCTCAAGAGTAAGCCCCAGTCATAATTTCCCAAATCTGGGCTTCCTTTTCAGGAGTAAGCCCCAGTCTCAAAGTTCCCAAATTTGGGAATCCTCCACAGGAGTAAGCCCCAACCATAATTCCCTTAACCTGGGATTCCTTTTAAGGATTAATCCCCAATCTCAAAGTCTACAAAAATGGGAATCCTCCTTAGGAGTAATCCCCAATTCCCTTAATTCTAAAATTCCCTTAACATGGGCCTCTTCCTTAGGAGTAAGCCCCAGTTTTCAAATCCCCTTAACCTGGGCGTCCTCCTTAGGAGTAAGTCCCAATCACAAGTCCTTTAACTTGGGCCTCCTTCTCAAGAATAAGCCCCAGTCATAATTTCTCTTAACCAGTCTTAATTTACTTTGGATTTGGGCTTCCTTCTCAAGAATAAAACCCAATCATAAGTCCCTCCTAATTTGGGAATCTTCTGCAAGAGTAAGCCCCAAGTTAGAGTATCCAAATCTCCATAAAAGCACATATACCTTTATGGACCCTGTTCCCGGACTTCTTCTCTGAAATAAGTCCTGATCTTTATCTATTTGGACAGTCATACATACATAATCCCCACATCATTTCTTATGATTGCATCTTTCATGGAACAATTGTCTGGTTTTACCAATACCTCTTATTTCTCACACCAAGCATGAATCACGTGAGCTTAGAGCGTAAAAGTAATTTTGACATCATTCTTTCAGCCATCAATCATACATAAACATCATACTCCCTTACTCGAACTACGTGGGATCTGATTCCTTTTCTAAATAAGGATACGTAGGTAGTCCATCTGCGGGTATGATCCCAACTCCGAAATAATCCATGTCCTTATGAATGACAATAAACATCAAGTGCCCCACTGAGTGGCTTTAAAACTAGTATGGTTATCCTAAGGACCAATATATTTCTATATAATGTGTCGAAGGATACCATTTACTAAGAATCTCTAAACAAATACAGATTATTCTCTATCGATTAAGAACCTCGAATACATATAAAAGATTCTCTAAATTTACTACATATCAATCATTGATTGTTAAATCTAAAGGAAATCTCATTTTATACTTGTTAATTTAATAAGGATTCACGAACATAACTTATATCTATAAAGAGAGTCCCGGAGTAGATAATAATTCCCCTCAAAAATGTGTGATGAGTCTGACCTCCCATCTTCTCTACTAATGCAAATTCTTAAGCCTTATCAGTTCACAACTAATGAGCACCTACCTTTGGAAAGTAGGTCCAAATAGATATAGAATCATTGGATGTTTTTGGTTTTATGAACAAACCCATTAGAAACCGCTTGTAATGTTTAAACCTTATATCAATGAGGTCATCCCCATTTCCATAGGAAACAAAAAATGGTGAACCCGACGTGAATCCTTAACCAAGTTAAAATGATGTTTTACTTATTTGTTAGGCCCCTATTTAAACTCAATGAGAGGGCCAACAAGATAATCAATAACATATGTACTCATCCAAAAGATGTAGTGGCCGGACTTATCTTGATTACGTCTATTATATCAAACACACACTATTTTACAAGATCTTCTACGTTACAGAAATGGCTTCTCTTATGTTCACACCCGTGAATACTTCTGCTGTGAATACTTCTGTTGTGAAGGCCTCTGCTGCTACTTCTGCTGGATCATTGTCCGCTCTGAGGAAGAAATCACCTACTCAGAATCTTCAACTCTAGGTATCAAATGCACTGGTTAAGGAGTACCGTCAAAATGGTACGATTCCGACTTTGGAGGCCGCTCGACAAGCCCTCCAAGTCAATAATTCACCCTGGTCATCCAGACAGCGATGACCAGCGATCGAGAAGTAGGTGGTTCCAACCACCGTCTCTAAATGTTTTGGGTCATTATCCCCGAAACACAATCACCATTCACTCCCATATTCTAGGGAGGTGAATGAGCAGGTCCCTCAGGGCATTAATTCAAGGAGAAAGGAGTCCTTCCCGAGGGCTCCCATCAACAATTGCCGCCAGACTCGTGTGGCAGCGCGCCCTCAACATGATGAGGGTATCATCTCCAGGCATTCGGCTCAGGTTACTCGAACCCAAGCAGGCAAGATGAACCTCTAGAGGCGAAATCCGGTCATCAGTGAGCAGGTTCTCATCTCTACCATCTCCGGAGAAGTCCACCAACCTAACTTTGTGGCAAGCAATGAACGAGCACACACAGCCGTCCGTTTTAATTCCACTGTCCAGCAGACTCGTCTGGCCGCAACACGCCAATCCCACCAGGAAATTCTGGTGGGGTACTATATACAGGAACATAAACCTATTTATAAATCATCAGTTAGTCAGTAGGCTCTTCTGACTACATATGATGAAGCCCGCCAACCCAATGTGTTGACAACTGGTAAACAGGAACATACACCTGCTTACACTCATCAATCCTGCCAGCAGCCTCGTCTATCAGTATTGAAAGAAGCTCATAAACCACGTTCGGTGGAGTGCAATCAGAAGTCACATGCACCTACTAGTATTGATCAAGCCTACCAATAGTCTCGTTTGGTATCATTTGGAGTAGTCAGTCGGAAAGCTCCAGCGACAAACAGGAGGCAGACTCAACACTCTACCCCCACACATGAGTTCTTCTAGAATTCACTGACAGGAAAAGGAGGAAAGGAGCAGTAATACACACCTAATCCAATAAAAAAATGGACGTATATTCCCGTTCTAGTAGCTGAAGTTACCAAGAACATTCTGTCAATGGTGAAAGAGCATAAGCAAATCCCTGCTCATATTCTAGAAGCCTTCCAGGATATTATAACAGCTTCAACAGCATTTCAGGGAAAGACACATAAATCTATCCCTACTAGTGGAGTGACACATCAATAGTTCACTCCGTAATAGACACACACCTCTGTTCCAGTCCAAGAGGGTCGTACTCCCCCATATTATACAGACAACCAAGTCAGGCACATACACCCGATTTGAGTGAAGATAATCAGCCTAACTTGATCCTTTCTCTTGAGCAGGCACATACACCTACCCATAATGACCACTTTCGTCAACAAGTGGTTCCTAAAGCAAATAAGAAGGAATCTAAAAGGAATACCTGCCCAGCACAGTCAAGAAATCAAGAGCCAATTTGTAATAAGGCCTTGCTCGATGCTGGAGTTCTTGATGCACTCATAGAATTATCTATTGCAACTCAAGATTCTACTCTCTCAGTTCCCAATAGTGGGAACATTAATTTTGAAGGTCTTCATCAGACACTTTCTCATGAAGGCTTGCTTCATGACAATTCAGTCGATCTCAAAGTTCTGTCTTCAGATGAAAGCCACAAGAACCCTCTGTGTGGTCATGAGACCAAGGAGCAAAATTTTTCATCTTTTGTTGTAACCCACCATGGTGGTCCTCCCCATGATGATGAATTTAGCTGCGAAAGTCCTCTCCGTAGTATTAATTCACATTGCCTAGAAAATGCTCCAACGGACAATGTAATGATGACAAAGACCTCTTATCTTGAGGCACTTGAAAATGTGGAGCCAGTAATGTCTGATACTTTACCACTAGCAGTTGAAATAATTTCTCAATTAGAAGATAGCCCGGGGTATAGGTCATTCTCTAAACCACCCCTGGGTCGTTCATCTTCTAATTTGACCAGTGAATTCTCTACCGATCTTATTGAATCCAATGAAGCAACAAAGAAGCACCGGATCTGGTCTAATCAGGTAGAAGATCTTCATTTAATGATAAAGAGGAAGTTATGAATATGATAAAACAACCGGAGAAAGGTGAAGTGCCAGTCATGTTTTGGCCTTTGGCTGACTCACTATATGACATTCCAGAGATGTTGACGGAAGATAGAATTCATGATATTCATCTCAACATATGGAAAACTATTTATCAGTTGAAAAAGAAAATATTATCTTATGTTTAATATTAAAACCATGTCAAGATAATAGAAGGGTTACAATGCCAAATTGACCTGGTATCTCTCTCATTTTATCGATATCCGAAGGCTGAAAAGCAACAGAGAGCCCTTCAGCGTTCATGCCTTGGCGCACTAAGAAGATTGTTCCAGTTAATTTCCAATGCCCTATCCGGTATTCATATTAGGGGATGGGGTGTTCATGAAGCACTACATTTTACTGTGCTCTCCGGTTAGCAAATCCCTCTGAAAATGGTCTCATGCAATGTTATTTCCCATGGCCGGCCACAATCAATTGGCTTTTTTTGTAATCAAAGGCTCGCTCAACAACAGGCATCAACTAGTTCTTCTAAAAATCAAGCATACTGAGAAAAATTTGTTGAACTACTCCTACATCAAGCAAAAGAGAATATTGAACATGCCTCTCATTTGGGGAAAGAACATCATCAAGTGACAGAAGTTCCGGAAATCATCCAACAGTCTTTTGAGCTGGGTGATAAAAGTGGATTCTAGTGGATGCATCCAGCTAATTTCCAGACTAAAGTCCGAAAGATCAGGAGAGATTTCAAGAAAGTCTCAGATATAGCATGTCCAGAACCACCCCAGCTTGCCAGACTGGGGAATTTTTTAAACCAACCCTCAGAATCAACAAATAGGATTCGAGGAGTTGACCAGGAACAACAAGAATAGCCCCAATCCATCGGACTGGGGACTTTTTCAAATCCTAAATATCTCCCTCAGAGAAATTCAGTCTTCTCTCGATTGGGAAAGAAGATTCAAGAAGAACGAAGATCCAAATTATCAAGATATTCCCTCCAAATTTTGGTTTGTCAAGAAGTTCCTGAGGGATCAAATCAACAAAAGGCAATGTATCATCAGGGAAATGGAAGAAGGAATTATCACAGAAATGCTGATAGAATGGATGCAATGTGTTATAAATCAATTAATGTCATTAATTCCGTTGTTTCTGATCCACCATATGAGGCTCACTCAGAGGGATCAGATGAAGAGATCCCTGCTCAAGAAGTTATACGCATAGACACAAATAAAGAAGGTGTGTGTACAAGAAATCAAAGGCTTACCCAAAATCTGAGTGTTCATTCAAATAACCCACTTCCCCCTCTACGAAAGGGATCCAACAAGGGGAAAGGAAAGAATCAGGTTACATACCATTCCTCTGGAGAAGGCCAATCACTCTCAATAGAGAAAAGATTTTCACAACAAGAGGAAGAAATGAAAGAATTAAGGAGGTTGAATGCAGAACTACTTCAAGGTAGTTTTCCTCCTAATAATGATGGAGTCAGTCATCCAAGGGAATTTGTTGCAGATACTGAGATGGATTAAGAATATCCTTCTCTACCAATACACCCTCACAGGTCTAATCCTATGGGTCAAGTGCAACAACAATCGGCAGTGCTACCATCAGTTGCAGTACCAGCCACCACATCTGTCCAAGCTCCAGTAAGTGCACCTGTTCAGGTCCAAGCTCAACCGGATGTTTCTTAAAAGTTAATAACTACTATTGAGTCATTAACAGCTCGGTTGGAAGCTATGGAGGGAAAACGAGCTCAAATTCAACCATAAAAGATAGCTTACCCTGAATGGGTTGATGAAATTCCTCCCCCATAAAATATTGCAAGTACAACATTCCCAATATTTAATGGTTCGAGAGACCCAGAGCAACACATGACCCATTTTGTTTCTCGTTGTGATCCTATGATGGGAACCCATCAGCAACAGGAAGAAGTTATGCTCGGGTGTTTTGTACAGTCCTTACAAGGGCCTTCCTTTGTCTAGTATACAAGCTTGCAATCCCGGTCAATTACCGGTTGAGAGGATCTCCGCCAAAGATTCCTTCTTCAATTCAGTTCAACGTTGCCAAAGACAACAATTTTTGATCTTACAAATTGTATGAAAAGGGAAAATTAAAGGGTTTCAGATTTCATTGCTCGTTGGAAGGGATTAAAATTTTCTCTGATCTTAGCACTCCCTCAAGAATAATTGTTGCCAATCTGTGTGGAAAATTTGCATGATGAATTGTGCACACCGTTGATCCATGTGAAATACATAGGATGGTTTCGAGACCTTACTTCAATATCTCAACAGATTGAAGATTCTTATATGAAGACTAAGGAAAAAACTCGTGTAATTCCATCAGCTCTAGGAAGGAGAATTGGTAAAGAAGAGACTGCTACAGTTATGCTTAAACAAGCACCTGTACTTGCTTCTACTTCAAAACCTTCATCTTCTCAAAGGGATCCACCTCCTGAGCATCAACAACAGAGGTCTTTCATCAAGATGATCAAAGAGATCAAAGACAAAAACAATTTGAGGATTTGAAAAGAAAATTTTACTCTTTCCAAAATGAACAAGTTCCTGGCTACTTCATTTCGGCTCAGGAAAATAATTTGGTTCAATTGCCAAGGCCCAAAAGGCCAAACAAGGAAATAGATGAAGCCCGTCCCAACTATTTCCCATTTCATCAGATGTTGGGGCATCCTATTCAAGAGTGTTTTGTCTTCAAGGACCTCCTTCAAAAAATGGTCGACTCGGGACAAGTCAAATTGAAATGTTCTTCAGCTTAGGTAGCATGTGCTACTGCTACAAATCCAGAGGAAGAAGGAGAGTGGCAAGAAGTCAAGAATAGAAATGCGCAAAAATATGATGATTGGATGGTCAGAAAAACGATCAACCGAACTCATGAAATTTTTCAAACATAATTGAAGAAACCAATTATATCTTCTGCCATGAATGCCACAACAAAACCCTCTTCATCAGAGGGAAAATAATCAAAGAAATGACATAATTAGAAGAAGGAAGACCAATCAGAAGAAGATGATATTGTGTCGAAGCCCAAGTTTTCTTTGACTCTGGCAGATTTTATTCCATCTACATTGAAGCCACAGGCACCGTCCCACCAAACGGCACAGCCTAAATTGGCTAATCAGGCAGATTATTTATCAGATGAAGAGTTAGTCTTTAGTTCTGTTAATATGATTCATTTAACATATCCTTATGCCAGTTGCAGTTTTGACTTTGATGAGCCTGGGTTACCTATATCAAAAAGAGGAATTAGAGGGAATTACAGAGGTTTGGGATACAGAGGAAGATGTGGATATCCCAGAATCCACTATTCCAATTCTACCCCTACTAGAACTGTGTATGCAGCAGAAACTCGTGGTAGATCCCTTTAATGAGATCAACAAGAACAAGCAAGTTCTTCCACACAAGGTAGATTCAGTCCTGGCACAGTTATTCTGGAAAATCGATTGGAGGTTCCACCTTCTTCCTCTCAGCAAGTAAATAGACCTAATTGGTCCAATCTTCCAAATCCAGGAGTATTACCAACTCCTATCCCGGTACAAGATTCATCAACTTCCAAAGCATTAACTTCCATGGCACCTGCTAGACCACATGTTCTAGTTGGGAAACACAGACCTCTAGATCAAAAATATGATTTATTGAAACACCTGGCCCAAGTACCTTCCAAGTTATCAATTTTGGATGCCTTAAATTTATCAAATGATCTTTGGGAGTTACTCATCGAGGCTTTGCCAAGTCCTCAGGAGTTTGAAACTGAAATTGTTGCGGCTGAAGCCTACCATGTTAGGAATAATCCTACAGAATGCCATGCAGTGATATCTTTCACAAATGAAGATGAAGATGATGTAGTGCATGGACATATTATACCTTTATACCTATATAGAAAGGTCAATGGTGTAGATGTCCGAAGATCTTTCATTGATAATGGTTCAGGAGTCAACCTCATCCCCATTCGTACACTTTATCGATCTGGCCTCATGGAATCTGACTTATCTCCATCTAATATGATGTTACAAGGATATGATAAAAATTAACAAGAACCACTGGGTGAGATTACACTTAGAAATCAGTTTGGAGATCTTGTATCCAATTCAGATTTCATGTTTGTTGATCAAGACTCGGCCTTCAACATCTTGCTTGGAAGACCCTGGCTACATCAACATGTGGCTATGCCTTCATCATATCATCAATGTCTCAAATATTGTTTCGATGGTCAAATTGGGACATTGTATGGTGATAAGGCCCCGTTCAAGACATATGAATCTCAATACATTGAGGCGGAATTCTATCACATGAAGGGAAATGAGAAATCCACAACAAGGGAGATTACCAAAGTTAATGCTCCATATGGTTTGGAAAAGATTCCAGTAAATCCATTTACACATGTGAGTATAGATTATGTTTTGCCTATCAGTCAAATTGACAGGATAGACCCAAATCCAAATACTCTTATGGAAACCTCCATAATGTCAATTATGACAATCAAGCCAGACAACATGGGAGAAATTGGTGATTCACCAAGAAATGATGAAAGCTCAAATGGGGATGTCTTCATTTCATCTGCTGAAATCCAAAAAGTCTATACTTCGCTAACCAGGATAGAAGAAGTTATAGCAATGCCAGAGGTGAATGATAATGTCAATTCTAAATCCATCATCTCCTCTTTGATACCCAAGAATGACCCTTCATCATCAATTGGGTCAGAAATGGAAGCTTCTTCTTCAAGATGTTCAAATTTTAACATCTCTTCTGATCATGGAAATTCTACTTTATCATCTACTATGAAAGTAGAAACAGAAGAAATAACACATGTTGAAGAAGAAGTGGAAGATCTCAGGGATACTCCTTCAGCATTTGAAGAGGGTATCTCTACCACCGTGGAAGAACTCAGAGAAATAAATCTGGGTACAAAAGGATATCCACGCCCCACTTTAATTAGTGCGGCCATGACTCTTGAAGAGCAAGAGATATATATTTCTTTTTTAAAGAAAAAACGAGATATATTTTCATGGAACTATACAGAGATTCCAGGGATTGATCCTGATGTTTCTACTCATAATTTGGGTTTTCTAGAAGAACATAAACGATTCAAACAAGATGTTAGAAGAACACACCCAACTTTTGATTCCAAAATTGAAGCTGAAGTGGATAAGCTTATCAAAGATAACTTCATCAGAGAAGTTCAATATCCCAAATGGTTTGATAATATTTTCCCTGTGAAAAAGAATAATGGACAAATTAGAGTTTGTATTGATTTCAGAGATCTTAATCGGCATTGTCCTAAGGATGATTTTCCAGTTCCGATCACAGAACTCTTAATTGATGCAAAAACTGGATATGAAGAACTTTCCTTCATGGATGGATATTCCAAGTATAATCAAATCCAAATGGCTCCAGATGATGAGGAATCTACAGCCTTCAGATCGCCTCATGGTGTGTTCTGCTATCGGGTAATGCCCTTTGGCCTTAAGAATGCTGGCGCAACATAACAGTGTGTTATGCATCGTATCTTCAAACACTTTTAGGGAAGTTTGTTGAATGTTATGTAGACAATTTTTTGGTTAAATCCAGGCAACGTTCTAATCACTTGGATGATTTTGAAGTCATATTACACAAACTTCGACAACACAGTTAGAATATGAACCCCTTAAAATGTGCTTTTGGGGTAACCTCAGGAAAATTTCTCTGCTTTTTTGTACGCCATTGTGGTATCGAATTTGATCCTGAGAAGAAAAAGTCAATCCTTGGTATGTCACCTCCTTGAAATTTGAAAAAAATTGAGAGGACTTCAAGGACACTTAGACTATATTCGGCATTTCATCGCCAATTTGGCAGGCAAAAGATACCCTTAACCAAATTGTTGAAGAAGGGAGTCACTTATTAGTGGACTGAAGAATGTCAAGAAGCATTTGATATTCTCAAGAAATATCTCTTGAGTCCACCGGTATTAATGTGACCTATTGAAGGAAGACCACTTATCCTCTATGTGTCAGCTTTAAGGTGATCATTGGGTGCCTTTCTTGCTCAGAAGAATGATGCTGGGAATGGAAATAGCCTCTACTATCTCAGTCAGACTATACTTGAAGCAGAAAACCGATATTTAAATATTGAGAAGTGCTTCCTAGCATTAATCTTTGTAGTTCAAAAGTTGAGACACTACCTGCAGCATCACGAGGTCCAATTGGTATCTCACAATAACCCGTTCAAATTCATCCTTAGCCGTCAAATTCTTACAGGACGTCTGGCAAGGTGGGCAGTTATTTTGCAGCAATTTTATATTCAATATGTGTCTCAAAAGGCATTAAAGTGCCAAGCTCTGGCTGATTTCCTTGCTTATCATTCTTCATTAGAAGATACATCTTCAGATATTGATCTTCCTGATGAGGAAGTCTTTTTTATTTAAGATAGTCTTCAAACATGGGAAATGTACTTTGATGGTGCTTCCAGAAGTCCAACAGGGAGGAAAATGGAAAATCCTAAATTCAACAATGTTGGGCTAGGAATTGTCCTCATTTCCCCGGAAAAGGCAGTGCTACCTTATTCCTTCTCATTGCTGGGAGGCAGGACAAATAATAAAGCAGAATACCAAGCTTTTATCGCAGGATTGGAGTTGGCACTTCAAGCACAAGTGAATCACTTAAAGGTGAAAGGTGATTCAGACCTGGTAATCAAACAAGTCAATGGGGATTATTAAATCTGAAAATAAGAGTTAATCCATTTGAATGATTACGTCATAGAGTTAATGGCATAATTTTCTACGGAACCAACATTTTCTTATTTCCCGAGATCACAAAATGCCCAAGCTAATGTACTAGCTAATATAGCCACAGCTCTGGAAGAACTAAATCAGGACGAAACAACCATTAGTATTTCCCACCATCATACAATTTCACTTTATGTTCAAACTAGAATATAGGAAATCAATGAAATTAGTCCCATATCTGAACCGTATGGTTATTCTACAGGATGGATGACACCTGTCAGGGAATACCTTCAAAATGGAACACTTCCACCTGATAGAGCCGGGAAAGAACAAGTCTGGAGACATGTTGTCAATTTTACTCTTTATGAAAGCCAAGATCACCTAGAGAAAATTCTCTACAATCATGGTTTTGATGGATTTCTCTTCAGATTCATTGATGGTGAAGAGACAATGGATGTTATGAAAGAAATGCATGCAGGAGTCTGTGGTGCCCATCAGTCTAGACATAGACTGTCTGATCAAATTCGAAGGCTTGGATACTTTTGGCCTTCAATGATACAAGATTGTGTTGATTTCACAAAGAAGTGTCATTCTTGCCAAGTACATGCCAACTTCATTCATCAACCCCCATAGTTTCTTCATACAGCAAAATACTCGTGGCCATTTTCCACATGGGGAATGGATGTAGTGGGACCTTATCCTTCAGCTACAGCCAAGCAGTTGAAGTATATTCTTACTGCTACTGACTTCTTTTCCAAATGGGAAGAGGCAATACCCCTCAAAGAAGTCAGTTCAAAATGCATTTTTAGCTTCATCAAGTCTAACATCATTACCAGATTTGGTGTCCCTCATATCATATTGACGGACAATGGCACCAACTTCTGTTCATCCGAGGTGAGGAAGTTGTATCAATACTACAACATCAAATACAATCATTCATCTCGGTATCATGCAGTGGCCAATGGCCAGATAGAAGTCTTCAATAAGACTCTTTCAAATATACTAAAAAAGGTAGTGGATAAAGATAAGAAATCATCTCCTGATAAACTATTTCATTCATTATGGGCTTATCAGACCACCACCCGCACTGCAACGCGGTCAACTCCATATTCACTGGTATATGGAACAGAAGCAGTCTTTCCCATTGAGGTTCAATTACCCTCGCTCAGAGTATCCATTTGTGTTCATTCATCTACAGATGAACAATCTCAAAAGCGATTGGATGAATTGGAATGATTAGACGAGAAAACATTGTGCACCCTGCATCACTTGGAAGTCTATCAGAATCGAATAACACAAGCTTTAAACAAAAAAATTCATCTTCATTCATTCGTTCAGGGAGAATTGGTATTAGTTCTCATAAATACAATGATACCAGGAAAGAAACCTTCCAAGCTTGAGCCAAAATGGGAAGGACCTTATTCAATACATAAGATCTACTCCAATGGAGATTATTCTTTAATCTCAATGGATGGAGAACTCATCACTACTCCAACCAATGCTAGATTTCTAAAGAAGTATTTTGTGTAACACAAATACCCTTATTATCCAGCATGATGTTAAACTACATCATCCATGGTCCATGCATATGACCTTAAACTATTAGCACCCTTATTGTCCAACATGATGTTAAACTGTGTTGTCCTTGCAGCAAGACTTTAAAATTCATAGTCCCTTCTGTCTAGCAAGACGTTAAACTGCACTATCAACGGTCCATGTATATGACCTTAAACTATTTGCATCCCTTTTGTCCAACATGATGTTAAACTATGAAAAAATCCCCAATACGTCCAACATGACGTTAAACTGTTTCTTCTTTGTCCTTACTGCATGACAATAAACTGCACAATCCCCCTTTCGTCTAACATGACGTTAAACTATATTGTCCCCATCATATAAGCTACAGGGCACTAAAATGTAAAACACCCTTATTGTCCAACATGATGCAAAACTATGTTCACATCCAACATGACGTTAAACTGTGTGCCTATAACATGTCCTATATGATGTTAAACTGTATTTTCTCCCTGCTACATGACACAAAACTGTGCAGCACCAAAAGTCCTCACTACAAGACTTTAAACTGCATAGTCCCTTCATATGTCCTACACAACATTAAAAGGTGAATTTTTAAGGTTTTTTCTACCTCTTTTTTCTCACACCGAGTATGACTCACGTGTTCTTAGAGTAAACTTCAACCATAACACCCTCTCTGGGCCTCTAACCATGCGTAAGTCCCAACAACATTTTTTAGGTCATTGTCCCCAAGAACAACTTGATCACTAATTCATTCTTTAATTGAACTACACAGACTTTGATCCTTGGATTCTAGGTTGGGTACGTAGGAAACCTCTTAAGGTTTAAGACCAAAACCAATCTCTTCACATCGTTCACCTCCATCTCATACGATGTTGATTCGGGAAACCGCTCCCAGAATCAATATCTTTACATTGGTTCACCTTTGTCCTTGCTATATGACGTTAAACTGTACAACATTTTTTGTCCTGTATGACAATAAACTAAAATATTATTTGATACCCTCACCTGAGAGGGAATCATTATTTACATTGACCTCCAATAATGTTATATTCCAAAGACTATGTGCATAGATGGAAATGCCTAAGCCTTTTATCTTGGGTCAAACCATCATTGCACTAAAGTCCCCTTTCACCCTTCACATCTACGAAGAAAATCTGTATAGTGGGTATTTCTAGAACTACGTGGGCTTGATTCCCATCCTTATGGGATATGTAGGAATGTTCGAGTGTCCCTTGAATCCAACCCCAAGTCTTTTGGGCCTAACCCCAAATTCCACTTTCAGTCCCCTGACTGAAAAGTACCTATGAAAACACACACTGTGTATTCATTATTATGGTCCAAGATCTATGACCCTAAACTAAGATCTCTCATAATTTAATCCCATGCGAAATTAAACTATATTTCAAGAACTACGTATGACTTGATTCCCATCCTTATGGGATACGTAGTTTAGTCCAACATTTCAATTCAGGACCCATCCACAACATGATTATGGTTAGCATTGATCTATGTATCTCTACATACATTGGAAAATACCCATTTTTTAGGTGTCATAATCCTAACCTTAAATATTTTTAGATCTTCATAACCCTTTTCTCGACTTTTGGTCACAAAATGTCCGAATCCCGAGATTTCTTTTTCTTGACTATGCAATACGTTCCCTTAGGCGGCCTTGTATAAGTAGTCTACATAAAAGACCTGTCATCCTAAAGATACTATTATTTGACTATGAAACCAATGTCCTTAGGTGGCCCTGCATAATTCAACCCCATAACGAGTTTTTTAAATAATGGTAACTTCATTATTGGGAAGAAAACCTCTTTTTTCCTTATTGGTCTTAATGACAATATGTAGGGATCCGCAAAAATAGCCATCCTTAACATATTTTTCCCATGTTCTTTTTCATGATCTAAAAGTATTCAAGTCTATGGTTTATATTTCTCCTCCCTATGCTTGGGTCAGACCTTCATAGGAGTGACATTCATCCAGTTCTTAGACAATCTTGTTTTGAAATATCCTCTCCATATTCAAGTACCTCTATCCATACAACAAACTATAAGATTTGGAAAAGATGGATCTCCATAAACATCCATTGGCTTTTTAGCAGTAGAAAAGTAAATTTCTGAGAGTTCTTTTTCCTAACTATGCAGCACGTTCCCTTAGGCGGCCTTGCATAAGTAGTCAACATAATAGACTTGTCAGCCAAAAGATGCTATTATTTGACTATACAGCCAATGCCCTCAGGAGGCCCTGCATAATTCAACCCCCTAACGGGGTTGTTAAATAGTGGCAACTTCATTCTTGGGAACTACTTATTCTAATTCCTTTTATCCCTTTTTCATGTCATCCCTCAGATTCAAAATTTCTTAAGTCATAGTTTACATATTTTCCCTCATACTTGAGTGTGGTAATATGTTTTCAGATATATTTTCCAGGAATTGGGTTAATTTTAATCCATTCGGTCAAAGATATTCGACCTTAAACATTAGCCTTTTTATTTATTATGTGCATGACTTTAAACTGCCCACAAAAGACAAGGGAACTCTGAACAAAAGTCAAGTTCCAGCTCACTAAACATACATTTCGTACGATTTAGGTAATATTGAGCAATTTAAAGATTTAAAGTTTGTAGGTTTATTTATAATAATCCTAGAAAAAATCAAACTATGCTTACTAGGCCCATTGTCTTAGGTAAAAATTTAAAGAAGGTAGCAGGAAAATGCGTGCAAAAATGATTGAAAATGAAAGTGTTTTTCATTGATGCACAAGAGTTAGAAGAACATCCATAGACTGGAGTCTCTTATTCTTTTCAGGAATTACAAAATACTTTTAACATAACTCTTCATTTTATTTATGGCATCTCGAGCTTCATCAGAAGCCTCCTGGAATTCATTCATTCAACTGGATACAATAATAGATGTAGTGATACCACCTATTCTTGGAACAATTGTAAAAGAATGTTCTTGAGTGCGGTTTGAGAAAATGTTCTTCTGATCAAACAGTGACTCTGTTTCTGTCCAAGAGACTTGGAAGATGGATACATGGATTTGAGAATGAACCATTGGAAGTAAAGAACCATTTGTAGAGAGTACTCTTTTTAGATATGGTTCTAATACCATGATAGTCTTCTCTCCACCAACCGGCAGCGGAAAACATTTCAGCCCATGGGTTTTCCATTTTCATATCTGCAAGGAAATGGCATGGAAGAAAAATTTGAAATTTCACATAATTATTGTTGCTCTTAATGAACAACATAACTGAAATAGAGGAGTAGCAGTGCGGCTACATTTCTGGAGTATAGTTCTTTGCATCTGGAATGTTGACTTCTTGCTGATTACCATGGCTATACAGAACCAAGTAGATTCTCTGTGGAAAATTAACATGATATTTCTTCAAGTACTTGGCCAAATCTGGGAAATTGCTGTCACATATATCATATTAATCATGGCCAAAAATGTTCATCATTTCATCAACTCGCTTTCTAGCCAGTTCATCAGCCGTTCCAATTCTCTTGGGAGCCATTTAATCTGCACAAAAGTTGAATAATTAACTCTTAAGTAAGTTTATTTTTCATAAATTTTGTGAAAAAAGTGAAAAAATGGCTAAGGAATTAAGGTGTGCAAGTCCCAAAATTAGCGCGCAAGTATAAGTGTGTCGCTCAAGTCTTGGTGTGCAGGTATCACCGCGAAAGTCTAAATACCTCTACAGCAGCGTGATAGCAAAGAAGCAGCAGAAAACAGAGCAACTTGCACGGTGAAGGAAACTTGCATGGCGAGAGCTCTAAATTTTGAAATTCAGTGCTTTGCGCGAGGAATGGACGCATATATATACGCCAGGCCTCAACCCTACACACCTAATGCCAGCGCTCACAACCCTCTGCGCCGACACCTGCGCGACTCGCACTTGCGCGATGCCATCTGCGTGCTCAGCACTTGCGCGCTGCATGTTCCTTGGTTTTCTTCTTTACCTCAGAGTCACATCCTCATTTCTTTTGGATCCAACTCTAAGGGGGGACTTTTGTTGACATTACTTTCCGTCACAGATTCTAAACGAATGAAAATGGAAAAACCTTGAACCCAAATTGATTCATCCTTTGAAGAAACATCAAAAATTGACAAAGGCATGAACAAAGATTCATGTGCACTTGGGTCGCGCAAGTTCCACCAAGGTCGCGCAAGTATACTTGCACGCCACCCAGTGGTCATGCAGGTGACTTGTGCGCCCTCTTTGAATTTCACCCAGGGTCTTCACCAGCCTATAAATACCCCCAGTGGGCCCACCATTTTGGGATGAAAAATTTCATAAACTCTGATTTGAGCTCTCGGTGTCCTAGTCTCTTCTCAAAGCTTCCGAACACTTCTAAGGTAAATTCTTACCTAGAATGGGAGATCTAAAGAGGGGGAGTAAGGACTAAGTGTTGAAACCCATCAACAGTTGCGCGCCTAAGTGGCCCGCCCTTAAGGGAAATGGCCACACTTGCCCACCGCCTTACCCATACAAAGGGCTTGAGCCAAGTCTCACCCAAGTATTAACTTAGGGGTTGACCATCACGCAAGTACCCATGTGTCGCGTAGGTACACCTGCGCGACCAAGACTTGTGCGCCCACATAGGACTTGCGCGCCCCTCTCTTTTTGGGTGCCCTTCCTGCCCATTTCACCTCTCTTATGCCTATCAACCTCTCCTATTCAAGATTCAACCTTCAAAACCCTATTCAATTCCATTTATGTCATGGTTCCTTTGTTGGATTCCTTATCTAAAAGGAATTCTGTGGAACATCTCTCAAAACCTAGTGATTTACACATCTTTATGTCACTAAGGTTATAGATTTAATTCATTAAACCTCATCCTTTAATATGGGAGAATCCTTAATTTCGGCCTTCTTTTTAGGAGTAATCCCTAGTCCAAGTTATCTTAATTTGGGAATCCTCCATAGGAGTAAGCTCTAAGTCCCCTAAACTGGGCATCCTCCTTAGGAGTAAGCCCCAGTCATATTTCCCAAATATGGGCTTCCTTTTTAGGAGTAAGCCCCAGTCTCAAAGTTCCCAAATATGGGCATCCGCCTTAGGAGTAAGCCCCAACCATAATTCCCTTAACCTGGGATTCCTTTTTAGAAGTAAGGCCCAGTATAAAAGTCTACAAATATGGGCATCCTTTTTAAAAGTAATCCCCAAGTCCCTTAATTCTAAAATTCCCTTACCCTGGGCCTCTTCCTTAGGAGTAAGCCCCAGTTTTCAAATCCCTTAAACCTGGGCCTCCTCCTTAGGAGTAAGTCTCAGTCACAAGTCCTTTAACTTGGGCCTCCTTCTCAGGAATAAGCCCCGGTCATAATTTCTCTTAACCAGTCTTAATTTACTTTTGATCTGAGATTCCTTCTCAGGAATAAAACCCAATCATAAGTCCCTCCTAATTTTGGCATCTTCCTCAGGAGTAAGCCCCAAGTTAGAGTATCCAAATCTCCATAAAAGCACATATACCTTTATGGACCCTATTCCTGGACTTCTTCTCTAAAATAAGTCCTGATATCTATCTATTTGGGTAGTAATACATACATAATCCCCACATCATTTCTTATGATTGCATCTTTCATGGCACAATTGTCTAGTTTTACCAGTACCTCTTGTTTCTCACATCGAGCATGACTCATGTGAGCTTAGAGCGTAAAAGTAATTATGACATCTTTCTTTGAGACATCAATCATACATAAACATCATACTACCTTACTCAAACTACATGGGTTCTGATTCCTTTTCTAAATAAGGATACATAGGTAGCCCATCTATGGGTACGATCCCAACTATGAAATAATCCATGTCCTTCTGAATGAAAAAAAACTTCAAGTACCCCACAGAGTGGCTTTGAAACCATTATGGTTATCATAATGACCAAGATATTTCTATATAATGTGTCAAAGGATACCATTGACTAAGAATATCTAAACAAATATATATGATTCTTTATAAATGAACAACCTCGAATACATGTAAAATATTCTCTAAATTTCCTACATATCAATCATTGATTGTCAGATCTAAAGGAAAGATCATTTTATACTTGTTTATTTAATAAGGATTCACAAACATAACTTAAATCTATAAAGAGAGTCCCGGAGTAAAAAGTAATTCCCCTAAAAAAGGTGTGATGAGTCCGACCTCCCATCCTCTCGACCAATGCAAATTCTTAAGTCTTATCAGTTCACAACTAATGAGAACCTACCTTTGGAAAGTAGGTCCAAATGGATATAGAATCATTGTATGTTTCCAGTTCGACGAACAAACCCATTTGAAACAGCTTGGAATGTTTGAAACTTAAATCAATGAGATCATCCCCATTTCTAGAGGAAACATGGTATTTTTAGGTTCATAGGTTTTGTTAAATATTTTTATATGGTTTCTAGCATTTTAGATTGTTTATGGGTTTAATGTTTTTCTAGGAATTTAGGTTTTGTTTTGTTTTCTAGGGTTTTAGGGTTTTAGGGTTTTTATGTCCTTTAGTATTTGAGGTATATTTTAAAATTTTTATGTTTTTTAGAGTTTTTAGGTTTCTTGAGGTTATTGGTGTTTTTTAATGGTTTTATTATTTTTAGGATTATTAGTGTTTTAAGTATTTATGGGTCTTAATTGTTTTTATTATTTTATTATTTTATTAGGGTTTTCACAATTTTAGGGTATTTTACAGTTTTATGGTTTTTTATGATTTTAATGATATTTTAGGTTTTTTAGGGTTTTTTAGTGTTTTTAGTGTTTTTAGTGTTTTGTGGTTTCTTAGGTTGTAGGGTTTTTTTAGAGTTTTTAACATGTTTAATTGTTTTAAGAATGTTTAGTAATTTTTGTTGTTTTTTTGGGTTCTTTGGATTTTAGAGTGTCTCTGGTTTTGAGATTTTTTGGTGTTTTAGGGGTTTTAGAATTTTTTATGATTTTTAGGGGTTTTTTGGAGTTTTATGTTTTTTTAGTTTTTTTAGGTTTCTATGAGTTTTTAGGTTTTTTATGGGTTTCAGTGTTTTTTGGTTTTTAAGATTTTCTTATGGGTTTTCATAGTTTTTAGGGGTTTTTTGTTTTTTGGAAAATTTAATGTTTTTTAGGATGTTAATGGTGTTTTGGGGTTTTTTGGGATTTTGAGGGTTTTAGAGTATATTAGGGTTTTATATTTTTTTAGGGATTTTAGAATTTTTTTAGTTTTTTATGGGTTTTAAGTGTTTTTAGTTTTTTAAGTATTTCTTAGGGTTTTTAACATTTTGATGGTTTTTAGGTATTTTTTAGCATTCATGGGGTTTTAGAGGTTTTAGGGACTTTTAGAGTTATTTTGGTTTTTTGGGATTATTTGGATTTTTATTGTTTTTTAATTTTTTTATTCTATTTATGATTTTTTAATGTCTTTAGGGGTTTAAATGGTTTCTATATTTTTTAGTTGTTTTTTTGAATTTTTATAGGAATTTAGGTGTTTTTATGGGTTTTAGGGGTTTTATAGTTTTTGGGGGTTTTAGGGTTTTTAGTTTCTTTTTATGTTTTTAAGGTTTTTATCATTTTTAGTTTTTTAGGTTTATTAATTGTTTTTTTATTGAGGTTTTCTTTGTATTTTTTGGGTTTTTATGTTTTTAGGGATTTTAGGGATTTTTTATAAAATTTTATGGTTTTTTAGGTTTTTTAGGGGTTTTGAGGGTTTTGGTCTTTTGGCGTTTTTAGAGTTTATTAGTATTTAGAATTTTTTCAGGTTTTTGTAGTTTTAGGTGTTTAGAGTTTAAGATTTTTTAAGGGTTTGCAGTTTTTTTGGGTATTTTATGTTTTTATGGATTTTTTGGTCTTTCTCATGATTTTAATGAATTTTATGTGTCTGGGGATTTATTTGGGTTTTATGGTTTTATGGTTTTCTTAGTTTTAGGGTTTTTTTTATATATTTACGGTTTTTATTTTTTTATAGTTTTTAACATTGGGTGGGGGGGGGTTAAATTATTTTTATATATTTTGGTGATTTTTTAGTGTTTATATAGGTTTTTAGTGTGTTAGGGGTTTTATGGTTTTTAGGGGTTTTCAGTGTTTTTAGGTACTTTTAGGGTTTTATCATTTTCATGGGTTTCAAGTGCCTAGGTTTTTAAAGTTTTATTAGTGTTTTTAGGGTTTTAGTGGTTTTTAATTTTTCAGAGATTCTAATGTAGTTTTTTGGATCTTTATGTATTTAGGGATTTTTGGGATTTGGAGGGCTTTTAGGGATTTTAGTGGTTTCTAGCATTTTAGGTTTTTATGAGCTATATTTTTTTAGGTGTTTAAGGGTTTCTTAGGGTTTTTTTATTTTTTGTTTTTTTAAATTTTTAGTGATTTGAAGTGATTTTTTATGTTTTTAATTTTTTTAGGGTCTTAGTAATTGTGAGGGTTTTTATGGTATTGATATTTTTTTGGTTTTTTGGGATTTTAGGGATTTTATGAGTTTTTTTTGGGATTTTATCAATTTTAAGTGTTTTATCTTTTTTTAGGTATAAATGGTTTTAGATTAATTGTTTTGGTTTTATGACTTTTCAGGATTTTTGGGTTTTTATGGTTTTTATGGATTTTATGGTTTTTAGGGTTTTGGGGGTTATTTATATTTTTTATTGGTTTTTACTGTTTTTAGGTTTTTATGGGTTTCCTATGGTTTTCATGGTTTTTAGAGTTCTTTATTCCAATATTTATTTGTAATTTTTTAATTTTTATGTGTTTCTTGTGATTTTAGGGATTTTGAGGGTTTTTTGGTTTTTGGGGTTTTTGAGTTTTATGGGTTTTAAGGTTTTTAGAGTTAAAAAAAACAATTATGGGTTTAATAAGTTTTTATAGATTTAGTGATTCTTTAAGGTTTTCATGGAATTTTAATATATTTTAACTATTTTTGAGTTTTTATGGTTTTTAGATGTTTTAGGGTTTTAGGATCCTTTTCAGGTTTTTTAGCATTTTTAGGTTTTTAATGGGTTTATGTGTTTTTTGGTTTTTATAGTTTTATTTGGGTTTTTCTAGTTTCTTTAGCTTATTAAAATATTAGGGTTTTGAGGTATTTTTATGGATTTTTATGGTTTATTTGCGTTTTTATATATTTTTAGGGATTTTAAGGGTGTTTTTTGGTTTTTGGGGTTTTTTTGGGTTTTTGGGTTTATATGGGGTTTTTTGAGTTTTTTATGATTTAAAAGTTTTTTAGAGTTCATGAAATTTTTGGATTTTAAAGTATTTTTATATTTTTTAGTGGTGTATATAGTTTTTATGGTTTTACGTGGTTTTAATGTTTTTATTAGTTTTTACGATTCTAAGAGTTTCTGGTGTTTTTAGGGTATATTTGGGTTTTTAGGGTTTTTAGCATTATTAGGCTTTTTAGTGGATTTAAGTGTTATCATTTTTTCCTATTTTCTTATATTTTTTGTATTATTTAGTTTATTTATATTTTTAGGGATTTATAGGGTCTTTTTAGGATTTTTTGGGGTTTAGGGGTTTAGTGATTTTGAGGGTTTTTAGGGTTTTTTACATTTTAACTGTTTTTTTAGCATTTTTAAATTTTCAGGTATTTAAGGGATTTTAGGGTTTTTATATTTTTTAGTTTTTTAGAAAATTCAAGGGGTTTTATGAGTTTTTGGGGGTTTTTTTGGGTTTTAAAAGATTTTTTTTATTTTTTAAGGGTTTTAGATTTTTTTAATGTTTTTAGTGGTTTAAAAGTATTTTTTATTTTTTAGTGTTTTTAAGGTTTTTTATGTGTTCTTAGGGTTTTTATATATTAGGTTATTTATGGTTCTTATGGGTTTTATTTATTTTAATGGATTTTTGGTATTTTTTGTGTTTTTATGTTTTTTACGGTTTTATGTGTTTCTAGTTTTTGAGGTTTTCATATAGTTTTTCATGGGTTTTTGGTTTTTTTACAAATGTTTTGGTATTTTATGGAAATATTTTGGATTTATATGGTATTTATAACATTAGGGGAGTTTAGGGGGTTTTAAGGGGTTTTGAGTTTTTTAGGGTTTTTATTGTATTTTTTTGGGTTTTTAGGATTTTTTTGAGTTTCATAGGTGTTTTAATGTTTTTTGACACTTTTAACATTTTTATGGGTTTAAAGGGTTTTTAGAGTTTAAATGGGGTTCTTGAGGTTTTATGGTGTTTAATGTTTTTAGGGTTTTTATGGTTTTTATAATTTTTTGGGGTTTTTGGGTTTTAAACATCTTTTAGAGTATTTAGGTTTTTAGGGGTTTTATGTGTTTTTTGGTTTTTATAGTTTTTATAGAGTTTTACTGGGTTTTTATGTTTTTGGGATTTTTTGACCATTTTTAGAGTTTTTATGGTTCTTTATGGGTTTTATGGATTTTCAGTGTTTTTATGGTTATATAGCCTAAATGGGCCGAAGGCCTTCATTTTTATTGATTTTTGATAACCCCCCTTTCAAGGGATAAGGGGAAACCCTTACAAGGCCTGCAGGCTTAGAGATTACATGGCCTGTAGACTTAGGATATTACATGACCTAATGGTCTTAGGGAATTCAACCAGACTATCTACAAGGAACTGCCCCTCCCCTGCATCTGCATCCTAATAGTATCTCTCCACCTTTTCATGACAGTCTGGCTAAGCTTCTCGTGTAAGCACAGGCTGGTACTGATGGCATAGCCATACCCTCTCATTCTGACATTCCATTTGGTTTTTCTCTGGTGAGTGCACCTGCTCTGAATCCTCCTTTAGGGCTGCTCCTTTTTTGTAGTGTGTCTGGGGCCTGCATTCATGTTGCCCGAAGGCCTTAGGGTGGCCCTAAGACCTTAAGGTGGCCCGAAGGACTTGAGAATCAACTGGCCTGAAGGCTTTGGGTGGCCCTAAATCCTTGGAGGACCTGAGGACCAAACCGGTGGTCCGAAGGCCCAGATGGATGAATAGTTTCGGCTGCTATAGTACCGAACAGCGCCTGCTACAGTACTACTACAGTACCAAAAAATATGCCTCCACCCGGATTTGATCTCAGGTCTCTTGGATGCACCTAGAGAGTCCTCACCAACTGGACTGAAGCTCATGTGCTTTATGGTTATTTAGGGTCTTTAGAACTGTATAGATATTTTTGTGTTTTTTAGGTTTTTTGGTAGTTTTAATTGGTTTTATTTTTTAATGTTTTCTTATTGTTTTTAGGGGTTTTACTGTGTTTATGGATTTTTTTTGTTTTTTATGTATTTTTTATTTTTGTAGTTTTTAGAGATTTAAATTTTTTAGTGTAATTAATCTATTTAATGGGTTTCTATAGTTTTTTTGGATTTTTTGGGTTTTTAAGTTTTTTAATGTTTTTAGGGGGTGTATGGTTTGTGGGGGGTTTTGGGGGTTTTGGTGTCGTTTTAGGGTTTTGTATCATTTCTTAGGTTTTTAGCGGGTTTTAGTGTTTTTATGTTTTTAATGTTTTCTTATGGGTTTTCAGGGGTTTAATGTTTTTATGGATTTTAGTGTTTTTAGGATGTTTATGATTTTTTAGAGTTTTAAGGTATTATGATGTTTTTAGGGGTTTTGTTGTGTTTTAGGGTTTTTGGATATTTTTAAGGTATTAAGATTTTTTATAGTTTTTAACATTTTTAGGGGTTTAAAGGGTTTTTATAGGTTTTTAGTAGTTTTTAGGGGTCTAATTTTTTTTTATGTTTTTAGGGTTTTTAGGTGTTTTAAAGGTTTTTACGGTGTTTTAGGATTTTTTATTTTTTTGGGTTCTTATAGTTTTTTTGTTTTTGAGGGGTTAATTTTTTTATGATTTTATGGTTTTCTATAGGTTTTTTGATGTTTAAAGGTTTTTTTATATTTTTAGGGATTTTTTGGATTGTTTATCATTTTTATGGTTTTTAGGTATTGTGTTATTTTTAGGGTTTTATAGGGTTTTTAGCATTTTTAGGTTTTTTGGGGGTTTTAAGTGTATTCAAGTTTTCAATTATTTGTTATGGGTTTTTAGGTATTTTAGGGTTTTATTTTATTTTATGTATTTTTAGGGATTTTTTTATTTTTAGGGTTTTAGGGTTTTTATGGATTTTTAGGGATTTTAGTGTTTTTATGGTTTTTGGGTATTTTGAGTTTTTTTTTTGATTTTTGGGATTTTATGTATTTTTATAATTTTCAAATAATTTTTAATGTTTAAAAGGAGTTTTTAGAGTATTTAGTGGGTTTTTTGTTTTTATGGGGTTTTATGGTTCTTAGGGTTTTTTATGGTTTTTCAGGGTTTGAGGTTATTTTAAGTGTTTTTAGAATTTTTTATCTTTTTATTGTTTTAGGTTTTTAAAGTTTTTTGGTGGCTTTTCAAGGTTTTTTGTGTTTTTATTACTTTTGTAAGTATTTTTATTCATTTTTTATGGTTTTTATATTTTATTGGAATTTAATGGTTTTGGGGTTTTAGGATTTTTATCATTATTTAATTTTTAGGGTTTTTAAGTGTTTTAAGGGTTTTAAAGTTTTTTTTGGTTTTTCCACGTTCTTTGGGTTTTTATGTTTCGAAATATTTTTTCGGGATTTTTAGGTTTTTATTCTTTTTATTATTTTTAGGGATTTTGAGGGTTTTTTCCATTTTAGTTTTTTTAGGGGTTTATTGGTTTTGTTTAAAAATTTTAGTATTTTTTAGATTTTTATTGGTTTTTAGTGTTTTTATGGTTATATGGGTTGTAGGGATTTTAGTGGTTTTATGGGTTTTTAATATTTTTATTGTTTTTTTTTTGTTTTTAGAGGTTTTAAGATATATTTGGTTTTATTTTTTGTTAGGTATTTTCAGGGTTTCTAGGGATTTTTTAATTTTAAGGGATTTTTATGGATTTTTATGCTTTTTATGGTTTTGGTGCTTTTAGTGATTTCATGGGTTTCTAAAGGTTTATGGTTTTCATGGTTTTTTGGGGTTTGTTTATGGTTTTAAGGGTTGGTTTAGGTTTTGGGTTTTCATGTTTTATGGGTTTTTTAATGTTTTTAGTGGTTTAAATGTTTTCTAGAGTTTTTAGTGGTTTTTAGTGTTTTTATGGGTTTTTTGTTTTTTTATGTTTTTAGGGATGTTTATGTTTTTATTGTATTTTAGGATTTTTACATACTTTTGACAGTTTTAGGATTTTTAAAGATTCTTAGGTTTTTACGATTTAAGATATTCTGAAGGGTCATAAGGGTTTTTATGGGTTTTTACATTATTACGGATTGGTATTCCCCTTTAAATAGTTTTATTTTTTATGTTTTTTATACATTTTGAGGGATTTTGGTGTTTTTAGGTCTCTTATCATTTTTATATTGTTTTATAGGTTTTATGTGTTTTAGGTTTTTAAGACTTTTGGGGGGGGGTTGTAGGGTTTTTATGGGTTTTTATGTTTTTAGGGATTTTTATAGATTTTCTGGGATATTTATGGATTTTTAGAGTTATTAGGTATTTTGAGGGTTTTTATGGGTTTTTAGGTTTTTTTAGTTTTTATATAGTTTATTTTATTTTTTTAATCATTTAGTGGTTTTAAGGGTTTTTAGAGTATTTTGATGTTTTTAGGGGTTTAAAAGCATTTTTTAGTTTTTAATGGCATTTTTGGGAATTTATGGGTTTTTACGGGTTTTTTAGTTTTTTATATATTTTAGGGGTTATTATGGTTGTATGGGTTTATGGTTTTTAGGATTTTTAGAGTTTTTTCTGTTTTTTCTGGAATCTATACGGATTTTTTAGGATTTTTATTTTTTAGATTTCTAAGGGATTTTGAGGGGTTTTGGGGTTTTTAGTGTTTTTATCATTTTTAGGTTTTTTGGGGATTTATGTTTTTTAGGTTTTTATGTATTTGTTATGTGTTTTCAGGGTTTTAAAGGTTTTTTAGTATTCATGGAGATTTAAGGGTTTTTAGGATTTATTGGTTTTTAGGGATTTGGAGGGTTATTGGGTGTTTTATGGTTTTTAGGGTTTTATGGTGTTTGGGATTTCATCTTTGTTAGTTTTTTTAATGTTTTATTGTTTTTCGAGGTATAAAGGGGTTTTAGTGTTTTTAGTGATTTTGAGGTTTTATGGGTTTTAATGTTTTTAAAGGGTTTTAGAGATTTTTATGGTATTTAGGGGATTTTAGAGTCTTTTAAGGTTTTTTAGTGTTTTTTAGGTTTTTAGTGGTTTATGTGTTTTTAGGTTTTTAAGGTATTTTAAGACATTCATGGATTTTTTGGCCTTTCATGTTTTTAGCTATTTTTTGGTTTTTTGAAATATTATGGGTTTTTAGGGTTTTTAGTTATTTTCAGGGGGGTTTTGGGTATTTATGGTTTATATATTTTATTGGTTTTAACAATTTTATGTTTTTATAGGTTTTATGGTTTTCATAGGGGTTTTCAGGGATTTTAGGTTTTTTGTTTTAAGTGTTTATGGGTATTTAAAATAATTTTTACAGTTCTTTAGAGGCTTTAGGGATTTTTAGGGGTTTTTTTGGGATTCTTATGAGTTTTAGAATTTTTTATGTTATTATGGATGTTATAGTTTTTTATGTTTTTATGGTTTCCTTATGGGTTTTAGGGTTTTTAGAGTTCATTTTGTTTTGAGTTTTATTTTGGGATTCATTTGCTTTTTTGGTTTTAGGGTTTTAGAGATTTTGAGGGTTTTTAAGGGTTCATAGGAATTTTAGGGGTTTTACAATTTTTTGGTGTTTTAGAGGTTTTTAGGGGTTTAGGGTTTTTAAAAATTTTAAGTGTTTTTTAACGTAATTAGGGTTTTAAAGGGGTTTTTTATGTTTTGGTGGTTTTAGTGTTTTATGGATTTTTCGCGTTTTTCGGATATTTAGGGGGGGTTTCTTTTTAGTGGTTTTAGGGCCTTATTAGGGGTTTTAGTTTTTTATAATTTTCTAGAGTTTTAAGGGTTTTAACGTTTTAGTTTTTTTATGTTTTCTTAGGGTTTTCCATGGTTTTTATGGTTTTTTACTTTTTGGGGTTTTCTAGATTTTTTTGTTTTAGTTTTTATGGACTTTTGTGGTTTCTAATCTTTTTAGGGTTTTAAATGTTTTTATATATATGTTTTTGGGTTTTTTGAGTTGTTTTAGTTTTTAGGGGTTTTGTTTATATATTTTTAACGTTTTAAGGGTTTAAATGTTTTTTGCATTTTAGTGGCTTTAAGGGTTTTATAGGTTTTAAATGTTTTATGTTTTTAAGAGGTTCCATGTTTTTAGGGTCTTTTAGGTTATTAGGGTTTTTATAATTCTTTTGGATTTTAGGGATTTTAAGTGTTTATAGGTTTTTACGGTTTTCTTAAGGATTTCACGGTGTTTATGTTTTTTTAAATTTTTTAGGGATTGAAGGGTTTTTTTGGATTTTTACGGTTTTTGGTGTTTTTTTGTGAAATTTATGGTTTTTACTGGTTTTATCATTTCTAGTTTTTTTCATGGTTTTAAGTGTTTTTAGGTTTTTAAGGTTTTCTTAGGGGTTTACAACATTCTTGGAGTATTTTACATTTTTAAGGACTTTTTGGTCTAATTTCAATACTTATTGTTTTTTGGTTTATTAGTGATTTTGAGGGTTTTATAATTTCTAAGGTTTATATCATTTTTCAGTTTTAGGGTTTTTTAGTATTTAAATGTTTTTACGATTTTTTGAATTTTTTAAATGATTGTTAGTTTTAAAGAGTTTTTTATACTTTTTAGTGATTTTTTTTGGGTTATTATGGTTTTTAGATTTTTATGGTAACTGTTGGGTTTATGATTTCTTGGGGTTTTATGGTTCTTTGGCTCCTTTTAGGGGTTTCTTCATTTTTTAGGATTTTTTGGGGTTTTATGTATTTTTTGGTTTTCATGGTTTTAGTTGAGATTTTGATGGTTTTTTTATGTTTGTTTTTTTATTTTTAGGGATCTTTTTGGTTTTTTATTTTTTTAGGGGGTTTAGGGATTTTGGGATTTTAAATGATTTTAATGTTTTTAGGGGTTTTTAGGGTTTTGGAATTTTCTTGTAGTTTATGTGATTCTATGTTTTAAGGTTTTCTTATAGGTTTTCAAGGTTTTTAGGTGTTTTACATTTTTTATGTATTTTAAGTGATTTTTAGGATTTTTATGGTGTTTTAGGGTTTTAAAGATTTTGGGGGTTTTTGGGTCTTTATGGTTTTTGGGGTTTTAGGGTTTTTTGTAGGTTTTTTTATTATATCTAATTTTTTTATATTTTTTGGCATTTAAATGTTTTAGATTTTTTTGTGCTTTTGGGTTTTTATTGAATTTAGGGGTTTTATAGTTTTTAGGGGTTTTCGGGATTTTAAGGACATTTAGGGTTTAAATATTATTAGAATTTTTTATATTTATTAGTGTTTGTAAGTGATTTTAAGTGTCTTATGGTTTTTAAGGATTTTATAGGGGTTTATGGTTTTTATGGGTTTTTACATTTTTATTGATTTTTACAGTTTTTTTGAATTTTCATTGTCTTCTAGAATTTTTGGAATAATAAAGGTTTTTTTGGATTTTTTGTGTTTTAGAACTTTTTAGGTTTTTCAGGGTCTTATGTTTTTTAGGTTTTTAATGTTTTCTTAGGGGTTTTTTGGGTTTTTAGGGTTTTTTATATTCTCATAGACTTCTTGTAATTTTTTAGTATTTTTATGGGGTTTTTAAATGAATTTTTAAATTTTTTGAACATTTTTAGTGTCTTAAATGGTTTTTAGAGTCTTTAGCCAGTTTTTTGGAGCATTACAGTTTTTTATAATTTATAAAGGTTTTTATAGGGTTTTATGTTTTTATGGGTTTTGGCATTTCCAGGATTTTACGATTTTTTGTGATTATAAGGTTTTTTACTCATTTTAAGTGTTCTTAGGTTTCAAAAGTTTTCATAGGAGTTTTCATGGGTTTTAGGTTTCTTTTTTCTTTTTATGAATTTATAGGGCTTTGGAGGATTTTTATGGTATTTAGGGTTTTTTTTAATATTGAGGGTTATTAGGGATTCTTAGGGTTTTTAGGGTTTTTGCATTTTCTGGGTTTTAGTGATTTTAAGTGTTTTTTGGTTTTTAAGGTTTTCATAGTGGTTTTTAAAGTTTTTAAAGTTTTTTGCATTTTTATCTATTTTTAGGGTTATTTTATGATTTTTATGCGTTTTTAAGGATTGAGGTATTTTTGAAGTCTTATAGTTTTCTAGTGTTTGTATATTTTTTTTATTTTAGGGTTTTATAGGTGTTTGGGATTTTAGGGTTTATTATTGGTTTTAGAGTTTTTTAATCCTTTTAGGGGTATAAATAGTTTTTTTAGTTTTAGTAGTTTTTAGGATTTTATGGGGTTTTAGGTTCTTTATGTTTTTATTGGGTTTATGGTTTTTAGGGGTTTTACAGCCTTTTAGGTTTTTTAGAATTTTTAGCGTTTTTAGATTTTTAGGGGTTATATGTGTTTTTAGGCTTCTATGTTTTTCTTAAGAATTTTCAAGGTGTTTAGTGTTTTTTACATTTTTAGAGAATTTTATGGATTTTATAGGTTTTCAATGTGTTTTTAGGGATTTATGTTTTTTAGAGTATTTAAGGTTTCTTAAGGGTTATAATTGTTTTTAGATTTTTAGGTTTTTCTTATGCTTTTTTAGGGTTTTTCAGTTTTTTTTACATTTCTTGGGTTTTTAGGGTGTTTTTAGGATACTTATTGTTTTTTATGGTTTTAGGGATTTTGAGGATTTTTAGGGGGTTTATGGTATTTGGAATTTTATGTTTTTTTTGAGTTTTTAGTGGTTTTTCAGTTTTTATTGTTTTTAAGGTTCTTTAATGTTTTTCATTTTTATAGGAGTTTAAAATGTTTTTAGAATTTTAAGTGGGTTATTTGGGTTTTTATAAGTTTTTGGTGATTTTTAAGGGTTCGAATGGCAAAGAAGGTGCGGAGCCAAGCAGTAGGATTGGACCGTCAAATGTATAAATGAAAAATAAAGTCCAAGTCATTACAAAGGGGACTTATACAACCGGGTACGGATAGCACCCTTCATGTCCGAATTTATAATGGACGAACAAAAAGAATGAGAAACAAAAGACCACCATGACTAGATCCCTTCAATAGCATTCTTAGAAACCACATCAGCCACCATATTTACTTCCCTGTATTCATGAGTGATCTTAAGAACCAGATTCATGGATAAACTAATGCAATCATTCCATTGGGGTAGAAGTTTCCAGGGAACCGTCCTTGAGTTTTGAAGAAAGGCCTCGACCGCAAGCATTGAGTCAGACTCAATCCAGAGGTGCCTCCAACCAAACTGGTTTGCAAACCACACCACCTTGATGATAGCCCAAAGCTCTACTTCATAAGTATAGCCAATTCTGATGAAGTGGTAAAAAACACCCTTGACAAAACCTCTATAAGAACGGAAGACACCACCACAACCTGAAGGCCCTGGGGAGCCTACTGCCGCACCATCAGTATTGAATTTGATCCAAGACGGGATAGGTGGAATCCATCGGATTGACTTCATCAGCAAAGGTTTTTGGCACCTACCAGAAACACCAAGAGTGCGGAGAGTGATGAGATCAGTAAAACAATTGTTCATCGCACCTGTTTGAATGCCCCCGGCCATCCGAATAGCACAATGTATGGCAAGAATACCCTCATGAAGGGAGCTTGACTTATTCCGGAACATAGCAGAATTTCTAGAAGCCCATAAAAAAGCCACAATGGTTGTCGATGCAGTAAGGGGAAGGTTATAGAGTTTCTCACTACACCTTGATTCTGTGATGAGAGACATCATCCGGGAAAAGGTTTGACCCATGGGAAAATGAAGACCAAAAACATCTTGAAAATACTTCCACAGACCGTAAGTGAGCTTGCATTCAACAAAAAGATGTTGCACATTTTCAGCATCCTGCATGCATAGGCAGCAGGATGAGGCAAGATACCAACCCGCTTTTTGAAGTTGTCTATGCATGGGCAGTCGATTCCTCCAGATCCTCTAAATTACTAGGAAATTTCTAGGGGGAATAAATTGACATTTAAATCTCAAGATCCATGAGGGGGGGTCCATCCCTTACTGGAATTTCTGATTGTAGAAGTCTTTTGTAGTAAACAGGATGATCAGATTCGGTTTCTAGATAATATTATCATAGTCAATGTAACTGTAGAATTGAATCTCAGAAATGATATGGGCAGGTAAAATCCCATCCAGCTCAAGCAGCCTGGTATTGAGGTCATTGATGGACATGTGCTGCAATCCGTGTGGGACCTATACAGATTCATGCAGTGGACACTCAAGACAAGGGGTGATCCAACAATTCAAGTTGGATTGCCTGAAGACAGCCCAAGTAGATTGGGAGATGATGTCCTTATATGAGGATTTAACCGTTGTCCAGACAGAGGAGAACATGTAACCAGTATAACCATTGCACAATTTCTAAATAAATCTTTCTCTAAGAAAGTTCAAATCACCCTCCCTATGTGTGAAGATATTCTAAGTGAATTTGGCCAACAAGGAATCATTGAAGACCCTAAGATCCTTAATTCCCAGTCCACCCATTTCAAGGGGTTTGATACACTCCTTCCAGGCAACAGTGACCAATTTTCTTTCATTAATGCAGCCTGTCCATGCAAGGTTCTGGATCTTGTCTTAAAGGGACTTAATTAGTCTTACTGGCCATTTTTAGATGGAGAAGTTATGAACAAACATTGAGGTAACAAAAGAATTGATAATACACACCATGCCTACTTGTGAGAGGGACATACCCTTCCATTTGGCCAGTTGTTGAGTGATATTAACAGAGATGCTTTCAAGGTGGCATCGTTTAACCTTACCCCAAAATAAAGGAAACCCCAAGGTAGTTGAAATGCAAGGATCCTTTTTTGACACCAAGGAATCTAACAATTTTGTACTATCTCATAGAAGAGATCTCTTTCCCAAACACAATTGATTATTTACTCCAACTAATGGTATGTCCAGCAACATCTTCATAATGTATGAAACTTTTCCGGATAGAATATATGGGCCGCATATTAGCCTGCCCAAAGAGAAGGATATCATCAGCATAAAGAAGGTGTGAAGGCACAAATTAATCCTTCCCATCTTTAATAGGGCTATAGTAACTAGCTAGCATAACACTTGTGACAAGGTGACTCAGGTAATCTTCAGCAAGTGCAAAGAGGATTCCAGAAAGAGGATCCCCCTTTCTGACCCCCTGTGAGCACTAGAAGAACCCTTTTGGAGCTCCATTAATCAGAATAGAGATTTTGGCACTATTCAGGATAGTGTAAATCATGCAAACAAATTTGTCTAAGAAACCATACATTCTAAGAATCTTGAATAATAATTGCCACTAAATGGTATCAAAAGGTTTGGATATATCCAGCTTTAAGGAAAAGGACCCATACTTCGGTACCCTCCTCATGGCATTAACTCCTTCATAGGCCATATAGAGGCAGTTCTGGATGCTTCGTCCAGGGACAAAACCAAATTGATTAGGTGTAATCAAATTTCCAACAATCTTCACTAACTGGATAACAATGATTTTTCTAGTAATCTTATGTATAGTGTTCCCATTAGAAATCGGCCGAAAATCACCTATCTCAATTGCGGATTCATTTTTATGAAGCAGAGCATTAAAATTGGAGTTGACTTCATGAGGAATTGACCCCAAGAAGAAGAATTTCATGAAATAATTTGTGATTTCTTCATGAAATATGTCCCAATAAAAGATGAAGAATTTGTTATAGGGTTTTTTGGGGTTTTGGGTCATTTTTGTGTGTTTAGTGTTTTTTATGTTTTAGGGATTTTCAATTTTTTAGGTTTTTAAGGTTTTAATGGGGTTTTCAGGGTTTTTATAGTTTTTAACCTTTTAGGTGTTTTTAAGGTTTATTAGGAATTTTAGGATTGGGGGGGGGTTTAGAGATTTTATGGTTTTTAAGGGATTACTGTTTTAAGTCTTTTCTTGTTTTTTAGGTTTTTAAGGGTTTAAATTGATTTTATGATTTTATGGTTTTCATAGGTGTTTCTAGTGTTTTTATTATTTTTACATTTTTTGGTATTTTTATGTTTTCTTGAAATTTAATGGGGTTTTAATGTTTTTAGTGATTTTGAGAGTTTCTTGGATTTTAGGATTTTTTTGCGTTTTAAGGTTTTTTGGGTTTTTGGTTTTTTTGAGTTTCATAGGTTTTTTATAGTTTATATATTTTTTAATGTTTTTTAAGGGTTAATGGGTTTTTAGAGTTTTCATGATTTTTAGAATTTTTATGGGGTTTCAATGTCTTTTAATGCTTTTAATTGTTTTTATAGTTCTTAGGGTTCTCTTATTTTTTAGGTGTTTTAGAATTTTAGAGTTTTTTTGGTTTTAATAGATTTTTGGTTATTAATATTTTTCTAGGAGTTTTCAAGAAGTTAGGGTATTTAATGATTTAAGGATATTTGGATTTTGTTTTTTTTGTGGGTTTTTTGTAATTTTGAGGGTTTTTAGGGGTTTTAGGTTTTTATGGGTTTGTAGGATATTTTGAGATTTCTTGGGTTCTAATATTTTTTTTGAGTTTTTACTGTTCATGGGTTTAAATGGACCTTAGAGATTTTAGTGTGTTTTATGGGTTTTATGGGTATTTATGGTTTTTTTTTGGTTTTACGGTTTTTAGGGGTTTTAGTGTCTTTTAGGTTTTTTAACATTTTTTATGGAATTTGACTTTTTTAGGTTATTATGTTTTCTAAGGTATTTATGGGTATTTTCCTTTTTAGGGATTTTAGGACTTTTTTAGGAATTTTATAGTTTTTAGAGTTTTTAAGGATTTCATAGGCGTTTCGAGTTTATTACGGTTTTAGGATTTTTATCGGTTTTAAGGGTATTTTTTGTTTTTCCGATTTTCTTAGTGGTTTTCATGGTATTTAGGGCATTTTACATATTTTCGGATTTTAGTGATTTTTTTAATTTTTTTATAGATTTTTATGGGTTTTAGGGATTTTGAGGTTTCATAGGGTTTTTAGTATTTATTTTAGTTTTATATTTTTTTGGATTTTTAGTGTTTTTTTGGGTATTTAGGGTTTTTAAGGTTTCTATATAATTCCAATGTTTTTAGGGGTTTAAAAGGTTTTTATTTTTTTAGTGTTTTTTGGGTTTTACGGTTTTAAAGGATTTTTGGGACTTTAGTGTTTTAGGGTCTTTAAGTGTTTTTATAATTTTTAGGTTTCTATGGGATTTACGTGTCTTTAGGTTTTTAAGGGTTTCTTATAGTTTTTCATATTTTTTTGGTGCTTTTATTTTTTCAGAATTTGTGTGATTTTTTAGTAATTTTTTGTTTTTAGGGATTTTGGGGGTTTTTAGGACTTTTAGGGTTTTTAATGGTTTTGGGGTTATTATATGGTTTTTTTATTATTAAGGGTTTTATTGGGTTTTATATTAATGAATTTTTTTAGGATTTTAATTTTTTTTAGATATTTTAGTGGGGTTTTAGGATTTTTATGGGTGTTTAGAGTTTTTAAGGGTTTTATGGGTTTTATGGGTTTTTAGGTTATTAGGGATTTTTAGGTTCATTTTAGGGGTTTAGGGTTTTTAGATTTTGGTATGTTTTTTAGGGATTTGAAGTGTTTTTATGTTTTTAAGGCTTCCTTAAGGGCTTTTAGGGGTTTTAGGTGTTTTACATTTTAATTAATTTTTTGATCTTTTTTCATTTCTATGGATTTATAGGGTTTTTAGGTTTTTTGAGGGGTTTTAAGGGTTTTTAGGGATTTTTATTTTTTGAGTGTTTTTATCATTTTTAGGTTTTTAGGGGTTTTTTGACCTGAAATCTCTATTTTTATTTTTAAAATATCACAAAAGTTCAGGCGGGATTCAAATGTTTCCAAATTCAAAATTCAAAAAAAAACCAACATTTAAGGATATAGAATCTGAAGATACCCTCAAGCCTTGATTCACAGGTGTCAGCTGAAGAACCTTTCAGACAAACAGTAGAAGACCTATTCCAAAAAATAGCATAAGACCCCTTCAACCTCACCTTTGTCCCTTTACCATCATCATCATTGAGAGGAGACACCATCATCCAATTAACCATCACCCCACAAACAACAACACAGAACGATCATGAGACAAACTGCTGCACAAATGATCACTTCATGACCTCCAATTCAAAAAATTAAAGGCACTTTAATGACAATGCCAATGACCAACAAGAAGATCAACTCTAGTGCACACCCAAAAGATGGAATGAAGCTGATGAAGGAACCGCCTCCAAGACTGACAACCACTTCAACAACACTTCCCAATACTTCTTTGAAATCCACCACATTATTCCACATTGAGAGAGATGTGATGGATCCAGAAGTAAGAGATGAGTTGGAGCGGCATCCACAATAGAGAACCCTAACCTTTCCAGGACTACCAATTCCTTCTATCGGGACAACCCCCATACGAGAACATCACCTTTTCACAATCAGATGAAAACCAAAGCCACTATCGACAAAACCAATAAAATTGACAATGCTCATCGATGCTCACATCTTCTACCATCACAACGCGCAACCAAATGTTCGACTCACATTCTGTAACACCATTAAATGCTCAAACAACCCCTCCCAAAACTTCATTGAGAACAACCGCACCAGATCGACCTGGGGACGAGCAATGGGAAACGAATCCATGGAATAGATGAAGTATCCTATGGCCTTCATAGAGAGACTGACCTATTCTAGACTACCAATGACTTCAACAAATGACACCTCAAACAACCATAGGCCACGCCTTCAGGGACACCGATGAGGCCTCATCCGGTACCTCCCAAACCAACCTGAAAACCAGAACTCCAGAACAAGGATGTGAACTCTAAAAAGGTGGTAATATAAGAGGAAGGAACACTGATGGGATCAACTGAATGGTGATACTGTAGTGGAAAAAGAGTGGGAGACGACATCACTCAAACAAGAGGACCCAAAAAAACAATGAGAGACAATAGGAAGGGGAATAGAATGAGCAATCATAGGGAAATAGTATGGAAGGGGAGGGGGAGTTGGTGCTAGATGAATACACAAGCCTCCCCCCTCTAGATCACCACTGAGGAGACACCCTATGTTGAGCAGGAGGGGGAGACGACACTGCTCAGAGGCTCATTAGGGGTTTTGGGTGTTTTTGAGTTTTTTAAGGTTTTCATAGGGTATTTTTGGGTTTTGAGTGTTTTCATGTTTTTTTGGGATTTTAAGGGATTTTTTTAGGATTTATTTGGGTTTTTAGGGTATTAAGGTATTTTTGTATTTTTAGGTTTTTTTGGGTGGGGGTTAGTAATTTAGGGTGTTTTAGGGGTTTTAGTGTTTTTAGTTTGTTATCAGTTTTATGTGTTTTTAGGTTTATAAAATTTTCTTAGAGGTTTTCAAGGTTTTCATGGTTTTTTACATTTTCGGGATTTTTATGGAAATTTAAGTATTTTAAATGTTTTTAGGTTTTCAGGGATTTTGAGGGTTTTATGGGTTTTAGGGTTTTGAGGATTCTTATGGGTTTTTAAAATTTTTATGTTTCTAAAGGTTTTTAATAGTTTTAACATTTTTAGGGGATTAAAAGGATTTTAAAGTTTTTAGTGGTTTTTAGGAGGTTTTTTAAAAAAATAGGGGTTTTCTCATTTTTAATGTTTTAGAGTTATTAGGGTTTTTTTCATTTTTTTGGGTTTTTAATTGTTTTTATGTTTTTATGGTTTTAATATGAATTTCAATGCTTTTTTGTGTTTTTTACTTTTTTTTAGGTATTCTAGTGCTTTTTAGGATTTTTTATGATTTGTTAGGGTTATTGGTTGTTTTTTGGGTTTTTATGGTGCATTTTGTGTTTTAGGGTTTTTTTTGAAGATTTTAGGTTATTTATTGTTTTATAGTTTCTGAACATTTTTAGGCTTTTAATTTTTTTTAAAATGTTTTAGTCATTTTTATGGTTTTTGTTGGTTTTTAGGGGTGTTATGGTTTTTATGGGCTATTATGATTTTTAGGGGTTATTGGGTCCTTTATTATTTTTAGGATTTTTAGTTTTCAGGGGTTTTAAGTGTTTTAGTTTTTTAAGTATTTTCATGGCTTTCAGGTTTTATTTTTTTAAATTTTATTTTTTGTGATTTGGAAGTATTTTAGGATTTTTTAGGATTTTTTAGGGTTTTCACACTTTTTTTGGATCTTAGTGATTTTTTTGTGTTTTATTGGTTTTATTAGGTGTTTTCATAGTTTTAGGGTTTTAATATTGTTATGGATTCTTATGAATTTTTATGTATTTTTATGGTTTCTATGTTTTTTAGATATTTTGAGTGTTTAAGGGGTTTTTATTGTTTTATTTTTTTTGGGATTTGTTTTTTGAGTTTTATAGGGTTTTTTGGTTTTTAGAGTTTTTCGGGTTTTTAGGGGTTTACATGGGTTTTAGAGTTCTTATTGGTTCTTTTTGTTTTTTTAGTGTTTTTAAGGTTTTTAAGGATTTATGGTTTTTAGTAGTTTTTAGGGTTAATATAGTTTTTGGCGTTTTTTAGATTTCTATGGTTTTTATGTGTTTTTAGGTTGTTATGGTTTTCTATTGGGTTTTTTGTCTTTTTTATAGATTTTTATATTTTTAGGGATTTTTAGGATTTTATTATGATTCTTATGGTTTTAAGGATTTGTTTTTGGATTTTAAGGGTTCTTATGGTTTTTTTGGGTTTTAGAACTTTTTAGATTTTTATGGGTTTTAATTTTTTTTAAGGTTTTATTGGTTTTTTTCAAGTTTTTTTTGGTTTTTACATTTTTAGGTATTTTAAGGGATTATTTAGGGTTTTTTTTGGGTTTTTAGAGTTTTTAGGGATTTTGAGGGTTTTCATGGTTTTTTCAATTTTGTAGTCTTTTGGGATTTTAGGGTTTATTATTATTTTTTAGTGGTTTTATGGTTTTTATAGTTTTTAATTCCTTTTTATGATTTTAGGGTTTTTATAGTTTTAATTGGTATTTAGAGTTTTTATTTCCATTTTTAGGTTTTTTAAGGTTTTTTGGGTTTTTTTGGTTTTTTGGGTTTTATGGTTTTTAGCATGTTTTTATGGTTTTTATGTTCTTTTTGGGGGTTTTATGGTTTCTAGTGTTTTTAATCCTTTAGGGGTTTTAAGTGTTTTTAAGATTCAATGGTTTTATTATTGTTTTTCTGGGTTATACGGTTTTTTACATTTTTTCAAAATTTTAAGGCTTTTTTTGGGATTTTTAAGGATTTTTTGCATTTTAGAATTTTTAGGGATTTTAAGAGTTTTTAGGATTTTTAATGTTTTAGGGATATTTATAGTTACAAATGGTTTTAGTATTTTTGGGTTCTTTTTGTGTTTTTAGTTGTTTTTTAGTTTTTTAGTGTTTTTAATTGTTTTCAGGTTTTTATGTATATCTTAGGTGTTTTTAGGGTTTTTAGGAATTATAGAGTTTTTATGTTCATTCAGGATTTTTTGTGATATTTAAGGACTTTTATATGTTTTTAGGGTTTTATGGAATCTGATGGTTTTTAGGTTTTTACTGTTTTGGTGTTTTTAGCATTTTTTAGTTTTTATTTATTTTTAACTTTTTATGTTTCTTAAGGGGTTTCATATGTTATAAAATTTTATATATTTTTAGGGATTTTTTTTTTATTTTTATGGATTTTAGGGGTTTTTGACATTTTGAGGGTTTTTAGGGTTTTATGGTGTTTTTTGGGATTTTAAGGTCTTTTTAGATTATTTGTGCTTTATGGTTTTTTAAGATTGTTTTAATGTTTTTAGGTTTCTAATGGGTTTGTTGAGTTTCTAGTTGTTTATATATTTTTATGGGGTTTTAAGGTTTTGTTAGGTTATATTGTTTTTAGAGGTTTATGGTTTTTTATTGATTTTAGGGAATTTATAAATTTTTAGGTTTTTAGAAATTTTAGGTGTTTTTATGTTTTTAATGTTTTCTTATGGTTTGTAAAGTGTTATTATAACTTTTTGTTTTGTAGAGATTTTTAGGATTTTGTTTTTGATTTTTATGATTCACAGGGTTTTAAGGATTTTAAAGTTATTTATGGTTTTTAGGGATTTCTCTTTTTTATGTTTCTATTGGTGTTAACTATTTTGAGGTTTCCATGTTTTCCTTATAGTTTTCTGTGTTTTTTGGATTTTTTACATCATTTGGGATTTGAATGGATTTTTTAGTATTTTAAATTATTTTTAGGGGTTTTATGGATTTTTAGGCTTTTTAGGATTTTTATGTTTTTTGGGTTTTTAGGTTTTTTTGTGTTTTTTGTGTTTTGTGGGTTTTTATAGTTTTTTTTTAATTTTTAAGGGTTTAAATGTTTTTTAGATTATTTAGTGGTTTCTAGTTGTTTTATGGTTTTTTGTGGTTTTTTTGGTTTTTATAAGATTTTTGGTTTTTAGGGGTTTTAGTGGGTTTTCAGGGTTTTAGTGTTTTTAGGTTTGTATGGGTTTTAAATATTTTTAGGTGTTAAATATTTTCTTAGGCGTCTTCAGGGGTTTTAGTGTTTTTATGTTTTTTGGTATTATTTAGTATTTTTATGATATTTTAGGATTTTTAAGATTTTGAGGGGGTGGGGGTGGGTTTTAAGTGTTTTTACAAAAATTGTGGGTTTTAAAAGTTTTTAGGCTTTTTATGGGTTTAAATTGTTTTTAGTATTTTCATTTTTTCTTATGGGGTTTTAGGGTTTATTGTTTTTTTATTTTTTTTATATATTTTTAAGCTTTTTTAGGATTGTTTTTTATTTTAATTTTCTTTGTATTTTTTGTATTTTTATATTGTTTTTTTGGGTTTTGTGTTTTTTTGGGGTTTTAGCGGTTTTATTGAGATTTTTAGGGGTTTTACGGTAATTTAGGGTTTTTTTATTTTAGGGATTTAAAGGGTATTAATATTTTTTAGATTTTTATATTTTTATGTTTTTGAATAATTCTATGTGTTTTATGTGTTTATAAATTTGTATGGGTTTTGGGGAATTTTAATGTTTTTATGGGTTTTATGTTTTGTAGGTGTTTTAGGTATTTTAAGTGTATTTAAGATTTTATGGGTTTTTTAAATTTTTATGGTTTTAGGGGGTTTTAAGTTTTTAGTGATTTAGGGAAATTATATTATTTTTATGGATTTTGAGGGTTTTTTGGTTTTTTGGGTTTTTTTAGAGTTTTTAGAATTTTTAGAATTTTTATGTTTTAGGGATTTTATGTGTTTAATGGTTTTTAAGATTTTATTAGGGGTTTTCAAGGTTTTTTAATTTCATAGGGATTTTTAGGGGTTTTTATGATTGTTTTGGGGTTTTAGGGTTTTCTAGGATTTTGAGGGTGTTTAGGGTCTTTAGGATTGTTTCGGATTTTTTAGGGGTTTTTTGAGTTTTTTGTGGTTGTAAAGGATTTTTAGAGTTTTTTATATTTTTTAGGTAGTAATGGTTTTTTATATTTTTAGTGGTTTTTAGGGTATTATGATTTTTTGGATTTTTTTTTGTTTTTAGGGGTTTTTAGTGTAATTAGGATTTTTAGAATTTTCAGTGTTTTAGGGGTTTTAAGTGTTTTTAGGGTTTCAATTTTTCTTATTATTTTTAGGATTTTTATTATTTTTTATGTTTTTAGTTATTTTTAGGTATTTTTAATGTTTTTATGGCATTTAGGTTTTTTAGGAATTTTAATATTTTTAGGGTTTTTTATGGGTCTTAAAATTTTTAGGTTATTTAGGGGTTTCAAGACTTGTAATGTTTTTAATATTTTCTTACGGGTTTCCCTAGTTTTTAGGGTTTTTAATATTTTTATGGATTCTTAGGAATTTTATAATTTTTATGGTTTTATGGTTTTTATGGATTTTTAAGGGGTTTTATGGTTCTTTAGGGTTTGTTGGGTTTTGGGGTTTTTTTTTTGGATTTTTAGAGTTTTTAGGGTTTTTTTGAATTATTTATGTTTTTATTGGTTTTTATAGTTTTTAAAATGGTAAGGGTTTTAAGGGTTTTTAGAGTTTTAGTGGTATTATGGTTTTATAGTACTTTATGGTTTTAAATCCTTTTATTATTTTTATGTATTTAAAGGGATTTTAGTGTCTTTTTAGGGTTTCAGCGTTTGTTTGGTTTTTAGTGGTTTTAAGTCTTTTGGTTTTTTAGAGTATTATAAAGGTTTTTTAGGTTTTCACTATTTTTATGTTATTGGATATTTTAGTTATTTTTATGATTTATATGGGATTTTAGGGTTTTGGAAATTTTTAGGGTTTTTGGTTTTTTATGAGTTTAATGGTTTTTAGGGTTGTTAGTTATTTTTAGGTTTTTAGGGGTTTTAAGTGTTTTTAGGTTTTTAAGGATTTCTGAGGGGTTTTCTAGGGTTCTATGGGTTTTTAAATTTGTATGGGTTTTTATTAATTCTTTAATATTTTTATGGTTTTTATTGATTTTAGGCATTTTGGTGGGTTTAGTGTCTTTATGTTTTTTATGGATTTTAGGGTTTTAATAGTTTTTTTGAGTTTTTATGATTTTTTTAGTTTTTTAGGGTTTTCAAAAAATTTAGTGTTTTTTATAATATACGGGGTTTAAAGGGTTTTTATATTTTTAGTGGGTTCTTAGTGTCTTTAGTTTTTTATGGTTTATATAGGTTTTTAGGTTTTTGGGGTCTTTTTTGGGAGTTTTCCATTTTTAGGATTCTTAGGGGTTTTAAGTGTTTTTAGGCTTTTAAGGATTTATAAGGGTGTTTTATGTTTTTTATTTTTTTACATTTTTAGGTATTTTCCATATTTTTTTGGTTTTTAGGGTTTTGAGGGATTTTGAAGGTTTTTTAGGGTTTTAGGTTTTTAGAATTTTCTAGGTTTTTAGGGGTTTTAGGTGTTTTTAGGTATTTAATGTTAAGTGTTTTTAAAGGTTTTTAGTTCGTTTTACATTTTTAGGTTTTTATAATGACTTTTAGGATTTTTATATGTTTTTAAGGGTTTTAATGATTTTGAAGGTTTTGAGGGTTTTGAGAATTTTGAGGGATTTTATGGTTTCTTTGGATTTTTAGGGATTTTTTTGAATTTTTTACAGTTTTAAGGTATTTTATAGCTTTTTAATGTTTTTAGGGGTTTATAGGGGTTATATAGTTTTTAGTGGTTTTTATGGGTTTTATTGGTTTTTAAAGGGTTTTTTTTTGTTTTTAGGAGTTTTGATGGTGTTGATGGTTTTTATGTTATTTAGGTCTTTTATGTTTTTTAGAATTTTTTATAATTTTTAAGTTTTATGGATGTGGGGTCCTGAAAAATCCGCAAAGGGAATTTTACCCAAATCCCCCAAAGAATTGGGGTAAAATAATCAAAGAGGAGACACAAAAGGACTGGTTTGCAAAACGGTCCACAGAAGCCGAACGTGGATAGGCACCGTGAGGCACCCCCTCCGCGAACCGGTCAATGGAAGCACCATGTGGAACCCCCCTCTGCGAACCATTATCGTTCGTGAAATGGAGGCATAGGGCCTCCGTGGTCACGAGGTAGGATTGGCGCCAGTCCGGTTCACCGTCGTGAACCGCCCCAACCGTGGACCACATCGACCGGATCAAGACGCACCCGCTGTCATTCGCGGAATGGAGGCAGAACCCTCTGCAGCCGCGGAGCACTCCCTGAGTTCGCCTCGTGAAGGAGGGGAGCGATCGATACCCACCGCGAATCGCAGATTGACCAAGTCAGCTGTGAACTGGGTATTTGGTAATGGGCCTCCGCAAAAGGTGCTGCATGGCGACAGATACATTCCTTTCCCTACTCTATAAAAGGATACCAAGGGGGGAAGAAGATGAAGGATAGAAGATCGAGGATCAGATTGGATTCGGAGGAAGGAGATCGATTGAAGGAAGGCTTCAGATTTCGCAAACAGCGAAATTCCCACCGGCGAACCACAACAGGTATATGAATTAAAAAGGAATCAGAAAACGCATAATAATTTGGTGAACTGCAAACCTAAATAATAAAAAGGAGAACCGCGAACCATACCCCCTCCACGGATGACTTCCCCGTGGACTAGGGAGTTTATGCCTCTTTTCCCATCCATCGTACCGCATAGCACCCTCCTTCGCGAACGAAGCCCCGACCGACGAACCTCTGATCGGCACCGCCCTTGGCCGCTGCTGCCCGCCTGGAACCCTCCGCGAACCACCCTGGTTCGTGGATTGAACCCGAAGCCGTGAACCACCCTGGTTCGCGGATTGATCCCGAAGCCGCGAACCATCTTGGTTTGCGGATTGAACCTGAAGCCGCGAACCACCTTGGTTTGCGGGATTCCCATCAGTCCGCGGACCACCCTGATTCGTGGATGGCTTCCCCAGCCACGTGGCACTTCCCCACGCGAAGGGTTCCACCACCCATATCTCTCGGTAGATACCCAAATATTTCGGTGTTGTCATTTCCAGAGCCAGGTAAAATCCTTCCGATCCAGCCAGGTCCTCCGTGACTCCCTCATTGGCCTATTCATCGGCCCCGAGCCAAGGCCTCCACCAGAGCCACCGGATCCACGTGGTGTAACTTTCAGGTGCATCAGCACGCTGTTTTGAGTTCACATACCCACGGTAAATAGGGGCAAAGGGGTTTCCCTGACCCTTGGGCAGATTCCCAAAGCATGCCTGGGTTCACATTCCCACGGTAATGCGGGGTCCGAGCCTGAGAGCCCCCTTCCTGCCTCTACTCGCTAGGATGGGGGACCGCATGCTTTTGCGGTCGGGCACTTCTCCCCTCCCCAGAGAAGGGGCGACATATCCTTCCGAAGGTAGTCGTCCCCATGCACCTCGGTACTTCCCCGGGTATCTCCCTGGGGAATAATAGAGGTGACGGGGACAGGAGCACCCCTTTTCCCTCTCCCTCTGGGCTTCGTCACTACGGGCGTCCATCTTGGAGTAAGCCCCGAACTTATGGGATTCCATCTTGGAGTAAGCCCTGACCTTGCGGGCGTCCATCTTGGAGTAAGCCCCGACCTTCTGGGCCTCCTTAGAGTGTAATCCCCAATTCATCACCTTTTGGGCCTCCTTATATTGTAAGCCCCAATTCATCACCAGGGGCCGCCTTCATGCGTAAGCCCCATTCCACTTCTCATGGATGCACCTTTCACGACGTGATCCTTTGGTCCTTGCTGCCTCTTGTTTCTCACACCAAGAATGACTCACGTGGGCTTAGAGTAAGCATCGATCATGACATCCTCCTACGGGCCTCCTCAGAGTGTAAGCCCCAATCCATCATTCTGGGCCTCCTCATAGTGTAAGCCCCAATCCATTATTCTGGGCTTCCCCAGAGCGTAAGCCCCAAGCCCAAGAGAAGTACATGGACTTTGATCCCTGCCTCCTAGACAGGGTACATAGGAAGCCTCCATGAGGTTCAAGCCCAACACCCATCAGACCACCTGGTCTCTCTTCACGTCGGTTCCCCGACACCTAAGCAAACTATGTGGACTTTGATCCCTGCCTCCTAGACAGGGTACGTAGGAATCCTCCATGAGGTTCAAGCCCAACAGGCAGTCGATCCGATCATCTCCACATCGGTTCGCCATGCCACTCCTAGTTCTGCCTCAATCAAGTTCCAACCCTTCAGGGTCATTAATACAACGAGGGATGGTAAACCTCGGGCATAAATGATTCTGAACCCCAGCGTCCAGTTGACCGTTTCCCACCAGGGTTGAATCCGTGGATACTATGTTTTTGTATAAACAAAAGATTCGCGAACATATGAATACATATTAAATCTATGAGAGAGTCCCGGAACATGCAATAATTCCCCCCAAAAAGGGTATGATGAGCCTGACTTCCCATCCTCTCGACCAATGTGAGTTCTTAAGAGTCGCTGGTCAGACCATCCGGCGAATACCTACCTTTGGAAAGCAGGTCCATCAATCATTGGATACGGAGATGTTGGGTGTTTCGTGGCCAAAATATCAAGAACTAGACAAAAATGGTGAACCCGACGTGAATCTTTAACCAAACATGAAGGGTTCAACTTAATCTCACCCAGTGCCCCCTTATTCTCCAAAGGAGGGCCAAGAAAGGTCATTAATTGCACATGGGATTATGAGATGATTCTTTGACAGTTTTGCTCCTTGTATTTGCTAAAATGTTTAACAGGCACTACTTTCAGAACTCCCTTCGATCCAATGGAATCACAAAGGAACTCAAAAGTGCGTGCTTCCAATGACGCAAGGACGAGGCCTCCAAAACAACAGAGGACCCCGTCACCCACCCATTGTCTTCAACGTTGGGTTTCAGATGCGCTGATCCGAGAGTACCACGCGAATGGTACTCTCTCAACGGTGGAGGCAGCCATGCGTGCCCTCCAATCCGTTAAGGCTCGTCGGTCACCTGCCCAGCAGCGACTGCAAAGGCGGACCTAGACAACCCCTATCACTATCTCCAACCGTTTCGGGAGCCTATCCCCGGAATGGGACAATGCATACCTCCCTTATCTTAGGGAGGCAGATGAGGTCGACGTTGAGGACTTCATCCCTATCGAACGGGGGTTCTGCCCCAAGGCCCCCGCCGAAATGCGTCATCGTGGTCACACCGCGACCCAACATCGTCGCACCGATGAAGATGTTTCCCTGAGGATTCAGGCCCACGATCCCCGAGCTCCGGCCCCTCAGACCGCCCGACGAGGTCGGCATACGTACAATCGGGGATCGGTCATCACCCTGGTCCCTGAGGATGAGCTCTGCTGCTCAGCCACAGAGACGTACCATGAACAGGAACCTACACTTGTTCACTCCTCGCGAGCCTGCCATCCCGACATGGTGGCATCGCACGAGCCGGTGCGCATCCCCGCCAAGCTCTATCAAGCCCGTCGCTCACGTAGTATGGCACTCAAAAGGCAGGTACCTCTCCCTGCCCAGGGTCGTGAAGCCCACCAGCTCGACATGGTGGCGACCCGGTACCTGCATGACCAGCTCCTGGCAGTTTCTTCAGAATCCCGTCATCCTGATATGGTGGCAATCAACAAAGCCCGCCACCCAGATGTGGCAGAAAATCATAGGCGGGAACGTCTCTCCGCCAACAAAGGCCACCGACTCAATATGGTGGGAAACCAATATATGCAGGGCCATCTCCCTGCGGATGCAAGTAAAGTCTGCCACCCTGATGTGGCGGCAAACGGAGAGAGAAACCGACGTATCCCGGTACATGGGCAGATTCGTTCACCTGCCTCGACACAGGAGAATTGTCAGTACCCACTGACCACTGGAGGATCGGAGCAGGATATTCCTCATCCGATACTGGAATGGGCCTTCATACCCATTCCATCCAAATATGTCCCTCTACATATCCTAGAAATGATGGAGGAGCAGGTATCGATCCCAGATCATATCTTGCAGACCTTCCAGCATGTAATTTCATTAGCGGAAATAACAAGGACTCAGGCCCGTGAGCCCGTCTCCCCAATAGAGGCGACTAATATAAGATACAAGATTTCCGCCTCAGAGCAGATCTGCATCCCTGCTTCAGCCCAGGAGGGTCGCCGGCTATATTCTGCGACGCAAGGGAAACCGGATCGATCAACTTCACTTGTTCCAATTGGGGGACACCCGTCCATCACGGTGGATGATCCAGAGCAGGCATATATCCCTGTTAAAAGTCAAGATGTTTGTCGGAGTATCCCAGCAACGTCACGAGACCCAATTAGACAGGGACCCAAAGGAGGTGAAGGCTGTTGTCAATAAAAGATGGTCCCCGCTTCCCGCAAAAGAGTGCCCCGAACGCGCCGAAGGCAGCCGGAAAATAAAGAGCGGGTTCATGACTCCGCTCTGCTGGAAGATGGGGTTTCTGACAGCGTGAAGTGCGCATCAAAGTCTCGAAACCCTACCCATCCATTACCATATTATGGGAGTGGAAGTAGAAGTTATGAAGGTCCTCCCCGTAATGTCGCTACCAGCAGCTCTGAAGGTCCTCCCCAGAGCACCCATGGGGGCCTCCCCCGTGGGCATATTATGATCGATCACGAGAGCTTCTCTCCTGATGCGAGTCACGGAAACCCTCCACATGACCAGAAGATCGAGTAGCAAGAAGGTCCTCCACTTGCTGAGGTCCACCCTGAAGGTCCTCCCCGGGGTATACACTACAATCACTCTCCATGTAGTGGGACCACATATTGTGATAGTAGTCCTCGCTATCATAGTAGCAACTACGGAGGTCCTCCCCGTAGTGACGTCTCATCACGACAAGAAGGCCCTCGCCTTGTCGTGACCTGCCCTGAAGGTCCTCCCCAGGGGTTATACTGCAACATAACTCCACGCAGCCAGGAATCAGGTCATGGTGGTAGTCCTCGCCACCCTAATAACGGAGGTCCTCCCCGTAGAGACGTCGAGCAACGAGAATGTCCTCCCCTTGTTGTGGTACATTCTGGAGGACCTCCCCAAAATGTATCCCGTAGATATTCTCCCTGCGGTAGCAGTAATGGTAGTCCTTGCCATTGCCACAGTTGTGATGGTTGTCCTCACCACCACAGCCGCCATTGCGAAGGTCCTCCCCGCAATGGCCCCAAGCAACAAGATGGTCCTCCCCTTGTCGCGGTGTGTCCTGAAGGTCCTCTCCAGGATGTGCGTCGAACGTCAAGACATGATGGCCATCCTCACCATGATGGCATTTGTTGCGATGGTCCTCCCCGTAACAACGCCACGCAGCCAGAAGGTCCTCCCCTTTCTGCAACATGCCTTGGAGGTCCTCCCCAGGGTGTGCACTGCAAAAGTCCTCTATGAAGCGAGGCATCAAGTAGTAATGGTAGTCCTCACTAGTACGACCGTCATTGTGGAGGTCCTCCCCGTGATGACATATTGTATCGACAGGAAGGTCCTCCTCCTGCCGAATCAAGCACCGAAAATCCCTCGTATGTCAAGGCACTCAGAAGGACGGGATCGAGAAAGTCAGATTCCTAGCTTGTCACTAACGACACCCTTCTTCAATCAGGAGATGGTCCGGGGCCGCGTTCATCTTCTGAACCACCTCGGAATCGCTTACATAATGATTCAGCACCTACTGGTCCCACTGCCTCAGATCACACTAGCAGTGAGCGCCTCAGCTGGGCTGACCTGGTAGAAGAATCATAGGTAGAGGAGTATGCTGATATGCTGCACCTGGGGAAACGACTGGCCAGGAATGATATACCAATCATGTTTTGTCCCACAACCACCTCTCAGTACAACATACCCAGGGAGTTGTCAGAATAATGCATGCAGGACATCCGCCATAATATATGGACGACTCTCCGCTTGCTAAAGTCAAGCTTCCTACCCTATGAAGGGTATTTAGACCACATCAAGACGATAGGGGACCTCCTGTGTCACATCAACCTGGAGGCCCTTTCCTCGACGCGACAACAACTCCCCAAGAAGCGCAAATGGAATATGGAGGCAGCCTGCCTCCTTGCACTACATGAACTGCGCCGCCTCATCGGTGATGCCCCGATGGGAGTCCATATCAGGGGATGGGGGGAACACGGAGCTCTTCATTTCACTCCGCTCCCCACCCAGAAAAACCTGTTCGGCATGGTATCGTGTATTTCTTCACATCGAGATGGAAATCGGGTGGACCCCCTGTTCAGGAAAGGCAACACACCCAACAGAGTCGGGCCTCGAGTAAGTCCCAGAAGCGCTAGGCCCGGCAGGAACGAGCCATTCAAAGACTCCTAAATCAAGCCACCGAGAGCATACAACATTCCTCTTGCCTAAGAGAGGCCAATCAACGATCTTTGCCTACCTCCCAAGAAGGGACTGATCCACAGGTGAATTCAGAACCAGATCCGGTTCACCCCCAGATGGGGAAACGCGAGATCAGGTAGGTTGCGATAGTCGTAGCTACTTCTGCAACCCAGGGTCAACCCCAGCCTATAGGGTTGGGGGCATTTTTAGCAACAAATACCCCCATAAGACCAATGAAACCGGGAAGATACTCAACATCCAGGGAATGGAGCCAGCCCCAGCCCTCAGGGCTGGGGGCATTTTTACCCCCTCAACAACAAGCTCCCCCATGAGAATCAGTATTCTCTCAACTAGGGATGACAATCAGAAGAGGAGGTTCCCGTCCTATCCTATCATTCGAATCATCATCCCCTCTGAGAGGAAGGCGCATCGTAAGGTCGCATAAAAGAACTCTCTGCGTCACCCTTCGTCAATAAGTCTGAGGGAAATCTCAGGTCGTGAAAGGGAATACCAACCGAAGACGTGGGAGATCCTCTTCTTATTTGGAATATGATGTCCCCTCCACCCCGCAATATGCGTTCATCAATGCCATAGAGGTTAACCCCGTGGGTGACACCGGAGAAAATGAAAATCAGGAGGGACCGAGAGAGGACGGTTCCTGTCAGGCTGTGACTCACCGTGAACCCCCAGGTGTGCACACCCGGAACCAGAGGTCCGCTTTAAATATGGACTTTCCTTCAGCTAACCTACCTCTACCTACCCTGCGAGCTTCCAGTAAGGATAAGAACAAAGGAATAGTTACCCTTAACCCGTCCCCCTCTCTCGATAAAAACGAGGCACTCACGCTCGAAGAGCGGTTTTCTCGCCAGGAAGAAGAGATGAAAGAATTGAGGCGACTTAACGCCGAACTGCTCTAGAGGAACCTCCTTATTGAAAGTGAATCCCAAGAAGAGCCATGCCATGCACTCCCAGTGGGTGCACCTCAAAGGTTGAGGCTTTCCCCAGAAAACGAAGCACGATTAGGGCTCCTGCCCAGTGAGGCGCCTGGTCCGTCCAACTACCTAAACATGGATGATGAATACCATGATTTCCCTCCACTTAGGAGGAAACCAAAGCAAGTATGCCTGAACCCTCTGAGGTTAACCCGAATGGAATATGAACCCTTGGTGTCGGCTAATCTGGATCCTCATAAAATGCCTTGGGCTACGCCTACCCAGGACCGGGCCCAACAGGATGTAAACCAGGGACTCACCAATACCATCGAGGCACTAACAGCTCGATTGGAAGTGATGGAAAGTCAACTTGCTCTGATACAGTCGGAGCAGAAACCCTACCCAGATTGGGTGACCAACAAACCACCTCCACCAAATTTTGGGAGCCCTTTATTCCCCATCTTCAACGGGTCAGGAGATCCGGAGTAGCATTTGATGCACTATGTGTCCTATTGAGACCCTATTATGGGAACACCAGAACAAGAAGAAGCAGTGAAACTTAGATGCTTCGTGCGGACCTTGCAAGGATCCGCCTTCGTCTGGTATAAAAGTCTACCGGCCCAGTCGATAAAGAGTTGGGAGGACCTCCGACAGTAGTTCCTGTTCCACTTCAGTTCAACGTTGCCTAAAACAATAGTCAGAAATCTCATGAACTGCAAGCAGAGGGAGAACGAGAGGGTCTCAAACTTCATCGCCAGATGGAAAGGTCTGACCTATTCTCTGAACAGGCCAAGGCCTCAAGATGATATGCTATCCATATGCATCGATAATCTTAGAGATGAGCTGGGAACACTGCTCATACCGGTGGAGTGAACCACTGGCTTCCGCCATCTCTCGGACATTGCCCAGATAATTGAGGACTCCCTGCAGCAGACTAATTCAAAGTCCCAAATAGCCTCGCAGGCTCCGGTGAAGAGAGATCCCAGAGCTGAGGCGTCCGCCGTCATACTCAAGCCGGCCCCTGTGCCCGCTCCACCGCTCAGGCCTCCACCAAATCGTCAAGGGACCCCTACATATCAGCGGCCACCCCTGCCTAAACGGGATGATCAGCGAGGAATGAAGCGGAACCAATTCGAGGAGCGAAGACAAAAAGTATACTCATTCCGAGACGATCAAGTTCGTGGATACTTCATTTCCGCCATGAATTGAAACTTTCTCCGCCTTCTGGAACCGAGGAGACCTGAAGACGTCGGCCGCGATGACAGGCCAGATTATTTCCCCTACCACCGGATGTTAGGGCACAGTATCCGAGAATGCTTCATCTTCAATGACCTTCTACAGAGGATGGTAGATTCCAGACAAGTCGAGCTGGGACCACCCCCAGCACATGTGGCATGTATCTCTACCACCGACTTCGACAAAAAGGAGGGGTGGTAGAAAGTCACCAGCAATCAGGGGCAGAAATTTGACAATTGGATGACTCAGAAGACTATCAACCGAGCCCAGGGCATACTCCAAGCTCAACTACAGCAGCCAGTGTTTCCACCATCAGACCCTGGAGCCGCATAGTCGACTACATCGGCCTCCCAACCCTCCACAAGTCGGTCATCTGGATGGAGTCAAAGGAAGAATCAATCACAAGAGGAGCAGTCTGTGACGGGGCCAAAGTTAGTCCCAACCTTGGAAGATTTCATTCCCTCGAATTTGGAATCATGAGCACCGACCCACCAAACGGCACCATCAGAGACAACCGACCAGGTTGACCTGTTAGAGGATGAGGAGACAATATTTGGTTTTATCAACGTCATCCATGTCATGGAACCATTCACTGATGAAGGGTATGATTACGAACCTAAGTTTCCTGCACGAGGATCCAGGAGGAGGAATCATAGAGGCAGGGGATACCAGGGGAGGCGCAGCCGCAGCCGAAACCAACCCTAGAGTTGGACCCCATCCTAGACTGTCAATATCGCAGAAACCCGTGGGAGGGCCCTTCAGCAGACTCAACGGGAGAGGGAATGCCCCTCCATCTCCAAAAGTATCCACTCTGGCCATGTTGTTCTGTGATACCCACCAGAGGAGGAGCAGGTGTCTGGTCTCATAGTGCATACAAACAGACCGGCCATGCCAAGTCCTCAAAATTTGGGAACGCCATCAACATCTGTCCCCGCAGTTGGCCCCTACTCGTCAAATGCTCCAGCTCCCAAAACACCCTCTAAGCCTCTCCCGCCAACGGAGAAGCGTTGACCATTGGAGCAAAAATACGACATCCTTAAGCAGCTGGCGTCAGTATGATCCATGTTGTCAATCTTGGATGCCCTGAGTTTGTCAGTCAACCTTAGGGAGGCGCTTATCAAAGATTTGATCAGCCCCCAGGAATTCCAAGCTGAGGTAGCTACTGCCGAGATTTACCGGACGGAGACTAGCCTGGCTGAATGCAATGTGGTGATTTCCTTCACCGATCAAGACGAAGATGCCACCATGAAAGGACACATCAGACTGCTATATGTGTCCGACACACTGAATGTTGTTGAGATCCAAAAAGTCTTTATAGACAATGGCTCTAGAGTTAACCTCCTTCCCCTACGGACACTCCGTAAGTTGGGCTACGGTGAGGACGATCTAATTCCCTCGGCCACAACCTTGTTAGGTTACGATAAGAGTGATCAGAAACCAATGGGAAAGATTAAGATAAAGACCCATTTTGTTGACCTGGTAGCCTACACAGAATTCCTCGTGGTCCAGAAGAGCATGGCATTCAATGCCCTGCTAGGAAGGCCATGGCTCCATAAGCACATGTTCGTTCCTTCATCCTACCACCAGTGTATCAAGTACAACATCGACAGACAATACGGGACGTTTCACGTCAACTATGCCCCTTTCGAGCTCTCCAAGTCACATTACATCGACGTCGGGTTCTATGAGAAAAATAAAAAGAAGGCTTTGATCAATGACATCGACTGGATCCCCGCTCCAAATGTCCTGGAAATGGTCCCCGATGACCCCCTCAGGCAGCTTGGCAAATATTATGTCCTGCCCATCAACCATGTTGAGAGTAGGAGTTCATGTTCGGACATGCATTCAGATATCCTCATGACTTCAGCCACGATGGCCGAGCAGGACAACGTGGGAACGTCTACCAACCCTCGATTTGGGGATGAATACTCAAGCAGAGATGCCCACGATGCCTCTCCCTCAAACCCTCGAAGGCTCAGACCAGAAAATCTATCCTCGTCATATCAAGAAGATGCAGACTTGGGAGAAGAAGAGGGGGAAGATCTCATAGATGCAACTCCCGTATTTGAGAAGGGTATCTCCACCACTGTGGACGAGCTCAGGGAAATAAACCTGGGTACCGAAGAAGACTCGAGGCCCACTCTCATTAGCGCGGCCATATCTCCCGAGGAACATGAGGTATATACCTCCTTACTATGGAAACATCGGGATGTATTTGCATGAAACTACACAGAAATGCCAGGACTCGATCCCGAGGTAGAGATGCATCACTTGGGTCTTCCAGAAGGCCACCGGGGCTACAAACAGGCCACTAGAAGGACACACCCCTCACATGCTGCCAATATAGAGGCTGAAGTCAATAAGCTCATTAAATCAGGCTTCATCAGGGAGGTCCAGTACCCCATTTGGTTGGCCAACATCATCCCTTTCAAGAAAAAGAATGGGAAAATCCGCATCTGCATTGACTTCAGAGACCTTAATCGGCATTTTCTGAAAGATGACTTCCCGGTTCCAATCACCGAGTTGTTAATTGATGCGATGGTCGGGTATGAGGATCTATCCTTCATGGACGACTATTATAGATATAATCAAATCAGTATGGTCCAAGAAGATGAAGAATCCACTACCTTCAGGGCCCCCAAGGGGTATTGTGTTATAGGGTCTTGCCCTTTGGTCTCAAGAATGTTGGCGCCACGTATTAGCATGCCATGCATCGGATCTTTAAGTCGTTCCTGGGGAAATTTGTTGAATGTTATGTGGATAACCTAGTAGTCAAGTCCAGACAATGCTCGGATCACCTGTCAGACCTTGAGACCGTCTTCAACAAGCTCCAACAGCATAACTTGAAGATGAACCCCTTGAAATGCGCCTTTGGGGTTACCTCAGGGAAGTTCCTCGGCTTCATCATATGCCATCACGACATCGAAGACGACCCTCAGAAGATGAAGGCTATCCTGAGCCTGCCACCCCCTCAAAATCTCACTGAGCTGAGGGGATTCCAAGGGCACCTGGCCTATATTAGGTAGTTCGTAGCCAACCTGGCAGGAAAATGTTTTCCCTTCACCAGGTTGATGAAAAAGGGGGTCACGTACCCATGGACGGATGACTGCCAAGATGCGTTCGACAACTTGAAAAAGTACCTCTTAAGCCCACTAGTGCTCATACCCCTGATCGAAGGAAGCCCTCTCATTCTATATGTGAAGGCCCTAGAACGGTCATTAGGAGCCTTCCTCACACAGAAGAACGACGCCGGCAGCGAAAACAGTCTCTATTACCTCAGTCGAACCATGCTCGATACTTAAATATCGAGATGAGCTGTCTGGACTTGGTCTTCGTGGTTCAAAAGCTGTGACATTATCTGAAACATCATGAGGTCCATTTGATCTCACGAAGTAACCCGCTCAAGTACATACTCAGTCGCACGATGCTAACCGGACGCCTATCCCGATGGGCGGTCATCCTGCAGCATTTCGACATCCGGTTCGTGCCTCAAAAAGCCATCAAGGACCATACATTATTAGACTTTCTGGTAGAGCACCCTTAAACAGGGACCACTGCACTGGACACTGAACTACCTAATGAAGATATCTTCTCGGTTCAAGAGGAGTTCCCATCATGGGAAATGTACTTTGACGGCGCGTCCCGAAGCCCCACTGGGAAGAGGATGGAGGATCCCATATTCAACAAAGTGGGTCTAGGGATAATACTCATGTCCCCAGAAAAGGCAGTTTTTCCGTATTCCTTCCTCCTGTCAGAGGGATGTACGAACAATGAAGCGGAATATCAAGCCCTCATTGCAGGCCTAGAGCTCGCACTCCAGGCACAAGCACAACACCTTATGGTAAAAGGTGACTCGGAGATGGTCATCAAGCAAGTCAATGGTGACTATGCTATTAAAAAAGAGGAGGTGATCCCCTTATTTGACCATGTCCGAGAGTTAATGGCCGAGTTCTCCACAGAACCGACATTGACTTATATTCCCCGATCCCAGAACGCTCAGGCTGATGCATTAGCCAACGCAGACACATCCCTAGCCGACCCAGACCAGGATGAAACGGTCATCAGTATTTCTCACCGTCGAATGGTATTGCCATTTGTTTACGCTAAGACGGAAGAGATCCACGAAGTCAGTCCTGTCCCCTAGCCATATGCTCCCGCTACCGGCTAGATGATCCCCATCACGAACTACCTTAAACGGGGAGAGATTCCATCAGACAGGGCTAAACGAGAGAAAATACGGAGAAGGGTAATCAATTTTGTCCCATATGGTGGCGTAGGTCAGCAAGAGGTCCTCTAAAAATGAGTCCTCGATGGAGTGATCCTCAGATGCATTGACGGAGAAGAAACCACTGCCATCATGACTGAAGTACATGCAGGAGCATGTGGAGCACATCAACCAGGGACCAAGCTTTCCCATCAGGTTCGAAGGCTTGGGTACTACTGGCCCACAGTGGCATGAGATTTCAAGCATTTTACCACAAAATGCCACTCATCCCAGATCCATGCCAACTTCATACACCAACCCCCAGAGTTACTTCATCAAGCTAAGTACTTCTGGCCATTTGTCGTCTAAGGGATTGATGTCGTGGGACCATACCCTCCTTCCGCGACCAAACAACTGAAGTATATCCTCACAACGACCGACTTCTTTTCCAAATGGGCGGAAGCCATACCCCTCAAGGAAGTTGGGGAAAGAAATATTGTCAGCTTCATGAAGACCAATATCATCACCAGATTTGGTGTCCCTCATACCATACTGACGGACAACGGCACCAATTTCTGCTCTGCTGAGTGGAAAAGCTATACCAAGAGTATGGTATCAAGGCTAACCACTCATCCCGCTACCATGCAGCGACCAACAGATAGATAGAATCTTTCAACAAGACCCTGTCCAACATCCTCTAGAAAATGGTGGAAAAAGACAAGAAGTCATGGCCGGATAAACTCTTCCATGCGTTGTGGGCTTATCGAACCACAATCCGTACCGCTACTCGATCTACCCCATACTCATTGGTGTAAGGCACGGAGGCAGTCCTGCCCATTGAAATCCAACTTCCCTCACTCCGCATTGCCATCTGTGATCGGTTATCCGATGATGAGCAGTTAGTAAAGCGGCTAGGTGAATTGGAATAGCTAGACGAGAAGCGGCTGTACACTCTGCACCACCTGGAAGTGTAACCGAACCGGATCGCGCAAGCCTTCAACCAAAAGGTCCGCCTCCGGTCTTTCTTGGAAGGAGAATTAGTTCTGGTCCTCCAGACCCCAATGATACTTGGCAAGAAGCCTCCAAAGCTGGATCCCAAGTGGGAGGGACCATATGTTGTGCTCAAGGTCTACTCCAACGGAGCATAGACCCTGATCTCCATGGACGGACAATTCACTACATCTCCTACCAATGTGAGATTCCTGAAGAAGTATTTCGCATAGAGACTGAGAAGTATTTACGTCCTCACCGCATGAAGTTAAAATGCATGGAGTACGTCCTCACCGTATGACGTTAAACTACATGGAGTACGTCATCACCGCATGACGTTAAACTGCATGGATAAAGAGAAAAATGAGATGTAAAAATCGTCCGAGATGTATGACACTAAAACTGCCAAGAACCTCATCCTAACCACAAGACGTTAAACTGTACGACCCCCATCCTCACTGCATGACATTAAACTGCATAGCAACTTTCAAAAATGCCCCCCGTCCTTGTCGCATGATGTTAAACTACACGGATTTCATCTTTCCATCGTCGTCGCATGACGTTAAACTGCACGACTCTCACAAAACTACGTACAGCTTGATTCCTTCCCTTGCAGGATACGCAGCGATGCCGGGATTCCCTATCCTAGCCCAGCCACCTCAAAAAAAAATGCCCTCTTCCATTATGTACGAACCAGACCTGCACAGGGTGTATCGTCTTTCACAAAACTATGTACGGATTGATTCCTACCCTTGCAGGATACGTAGTGATGCCGTGATTCCCTATCCTGGCCCAACCACCTCAAAAAAACCCTCTTCCCCTGTGTATGGACCAAACCTGCACAGGGTGTATCGTCTTTCAGAGAACTACGTAAGGCTTGATTCTTGCCCTCGCAGGATACGTAGCGACGCCAGAATTCCACACCCTGGCCCAGCCACCTCAAAAAGAAAAAAAGTTCCCATTCCCCCGTGTATGGACCAGACTTGCACGGGGTGTATTCACGTCCTCACCACATGACGTTAAACTGCATAGAGTCTATCCTTACCACACGACGCTAAACTGCACGGATAACAAGAATTAATAATGCCCCTCCCCCCTCGTATGGGCCAGACCTACGCGGGGTGTACTCATTCTAAAGAACTACGTACGGCTTGATTCATGCCCTCACAGGATACGTAGTGACGCCAGGATACCCGGTCTTGGCCCAACCCTTAAAAATTAAGAATGCCTCCTTTCCCCTGTGTATGGATCAGACCTGCACGGGGTGTACTTCTCGTCCTTACCGCATGACGTTAAACTGCACGGACAATGTTGTTAAAAATTCACCTTCCCCCGTGTACGGACCAGACATGCACGAGGTGTATATCTTCATCCTTACCACATGACGTTAAACTGCACAGAAGTTGTCCTTACCGCATGAGGTTAAACTGCAAGGATGTTTTCCCCACCGCACAACGTTAAACTGCACAGACCCCTTTTTCTTTCACGTCGGGTCGCTTTCGTCCGTACCACATGACATTAAACTGCATAGGGATTGTCCTCACTGCATGACGTTAAACTACATGGACTACGTCATGACCCACCCCAGACACATGGTGATACGAGATGGAGATACTCCTTGCGAATTTGGATACATCCTTTCCATACATCAGACTTCATGGCTCGGATAATTATGGATCTTCATAACCACTCATGGCCATCAAAGGTGGAAAGTTATCGACCCGTGGACACCTTTGCATGACTATGCATACCATGCCCTCAGTGGCTCTGCATATTGATAGGCCCTGGCCCGTCTACCAAAGGCAAGATTTCCACATCCGACACTCTTCCTAGCTCCGTACGCTTATCGGCCTCAGAGCCCCCATACCATACCTCTTGACCCAGAAGTTTATGGAAAAGTGGTTTAAAAGTTCATTCCCCTTTTCACATCCAGATGCTGCCAGGGCATACTTATCTGGCTAGCCTATGTGTTTGTTAGTGGTTCACATAGCAACCTGCATCAATAAACATCAAGCCAGGACTAGGCTACTTTGACTCAATGGAAAATTGCGATGAAGATGTTTTCTGTATACCCGGACACCATTATCCCCACATGTAGAACTCTGCATTGGGAGCAATCACGGATCCTCATAACCATTCATGGCCATCGGAAGTGGAAATTTATTGACCCGGGGACACCTTTGTACGACTATGCATACCATGCCCTCAGCGGCTCTGCATAATTATATCCCCTGGCTTGTCCATCAAAGGCAATATTTCCTCAGGCGGCACTCTTCCTAGCTCCGTACACCTACCGGCCTCAGATCCCCCACACCACGCCTCCTAATTCGGGAAAGCTCAAAGTTTCAGTTTACGACCTTCATCCCCCGCCTTGTTCTAAGTATATCAGGACATCTTGATCCAATTACCCTTCGAGTGACTGCAACAATAGTCACCCAATGGTTTGAGCTCTATGACCGATAAACTAAGAGTACTTCGTCCTCCCCTCACGACGTTAAACTGCATGGAGCGAAGGCACACCCCTGCGAGCAAGATAAATCAGCGCAGGGGGCTCTTTGAAACTCAACAAGCAACCAGGGACGGATATCCCCAACATGTCCACGCATTCCCCTGCCAAATGACAGACTTCGTGGCCCGGATAATTGTGGATCCTCATAATCATTCATGGCCATCGGAGGTGGAAATCCATCGACCCATGGAAACCTTTGTACGACTATGCATACCATGCCCTCAGCGGCTCTGCATAATGATAGCCCCTGTCTCGTCCATCAAAGGCAAGATTTCCCCAAGCAACACTCTTCCTAGATCCGTATTCTTACCAGCCTCAGAGCCCTCATATCACCTTTCCATATCCAAGAAGCCCTGGAACCATGATTTACACCGTCAACCCGCCTTCCACGTCTGGGGCATGTTGAGGTATTCAAACCCAGTTATATTTTGATGAAGAGCAGCCTTCGAAATAATTTCCCTCGTCCTTGCCGCATGACGTTAAACTGCACTACAACCTTTAAAGGTATCCCTATCTTTACCACATGACATTAAACTGCACGGAAGCTGTCCTCGCAACATGATGTTAAACTGCATAGAAACCCTTAAAAAAATGACCCAGTCCTCGCTGCATGACGTTAAACTGCACGGAAATCTTTAAATAATGCCCCTCATTCTTACTGCATGATGCTAAACTACAAAGAATATGTCCTATCCACATGACAATAAATTGAACGGTCAAACCCATCACAGGTTCAGTAAGGAACATAGGCTTTTCTCTATCTTCCAGTGCATGGGTCAGACCTGCACGAACCACTGCCTCACACCAGCATGAGAAATAATTACTTCACCTATTCTCAGGAAGTTTGGTCTAGATATTTCCCCCATATTCAGGCAAACTCTCATCATAAACCACACTCTGTACTCAGAAAAAATCCGAACTCTCGTAAGCCACCCTTGGTGGTTCCAAATCTCAAACTTCCCTGAAGTTGCTCGGCTATCGGAAGTGGATATTCTTTGACTTAAGGACACCTTTTTATGACTATGCATACCATGCCCTCAGTGGCTCTGCATATTTATCTCCCCTGGCCCATCTACCAAAGGCATGTTTTCCTTAGGCAATGCTTCTCTCCGTATGCCTCATGGCCACTGACCCTCCATTTCTATCATGGGATTTGGAAAACCTCTGAGCTACAGATTACCAACCTCTTCCACAATCCTACCTGAATGTGGCAGAGCATCTTTGATGAGATTACCGAGAACCAGGAAAAGTCGTTCCATTTCAGATGATGTCCCATATGCATGACTTTAAACTGCGTCAAGCCTCAACCATCCCTTACACTAATTAAATGCATAGGGAGGTGGTCTCCAGACCATGCTTCTGATTAGTACAGATGTTCCCAAAACCCTTCCAGATTTCACACTCCCCTTCTGAGCCACCCCTAGTGGTTTTCATTTCTTCCTATTCCACCCATCGTGGTTTCTATAAGCTGGACTTCTATGAAGTCCCCTGGCCATTAGAAATGGACAAGTATTTGACTTAAGAACACCTTTGTATGACTATGCATACCATGCCCTCAGCGGCTCTGTATATTGATTTCCCCTGGCCCGTCTACCAAAGGCAAGTTTTCCTTAGTCAATTCTCTTCCTGCTTCTGTATGCCGACACGGTTCCCATGCCCTGAGACATGCCCTGCATGCCACTCAAATTCAAACATGTTTCCCCCCACGTGCATCTGAAGGGTATTAAGAGATCTTTTAATCAGTTTAACCCCCTTGGGGCCCTCACCCCACCATATTTGGTCAAAGCTGTTTGACCTAAAACATCAGTAATGATAGTCTTGTCGGCAGGACTTTAAACCACTCACATAAGAAAGAGTCACAAAGCCTGTTAGGCTGAAAACCCGAAAAGGGCCACCTAAGCAAAAGCCGGGTTATACCCGCTGGGTCCATATTAAATGGGCCCAGGAAAAATCAGGGCATTAAAAGGAGAAAAATACAAAACGTTTGTAGGGTTTTCCTATAAAACCCTAGCAATAGTCAGACTACGCTTGCTGGATCCCATGGTCCAGGAAAAAATTTGATCTTGTTTTTCTTGAGTTATGATTAGTTTTAATTCAGTAAATTGTTATTTTCACAACAGTTGTTCTAAGTAAAAATCAAATTCCACAGCAATGAGTGATTAATAGAGACTGTATTTCATTCAGAAGAGAAAAAAAAGAGGACGTCCACAAGCTGGAGTCTCTCCTTGATACAAAAAAAAGAAAGGGAGACAAAGGGGTAGCTAAAACAAGAGATACAAAAGTAGCTCTGATAGTCATAAAGGATCTTGACTTGCTCTCCCCACCAGATCAGCAATTGCGCGGCAAAGGTCATTGCAGGATTGTTCCAACACTGACTTCTCCCTGGTCTCAGCCTCAGCCACCGGATGGATACGCTCCACTACGGTTTAGAGATCGTTGATCCCTTTTCTAGTGGCTTCAAGATGACCAGTCATAGCCGATAACTGATCCCTCAACATCGCATCCCATTCTTCACATTCATGCAACTTAGAGGACAGGATGGCCGCCTGATCTCGAGAGATTGCCTCCTGTGCTATCAGTTGATGGAGATTTGTTGTGGTTTCCTCCAATGTTCGGGCCCCACAATGAGTGGTCTCAAAGTGAGAAAGCTTTTGTTCATTAGTGAAATATCCCTCATGGGCCATGATGACTTGGAAATCAAGGGAATGAAACTACCTATAGTCAAAGCCACCCGACCCCAAACCCATGAAGAGCTGATGAAGAGCTTCGGTTTTCGTTGCCATTTCAGCTAAGGGGGTTTCGGTGATGATTTCACAGATTCGGGGCCAGTCCCACCTGTGCACTGCCCTGTGGTCCGCCATGATGTGAGGATATTTGGCATCCTTGCTGGATGACAAGAGAATAAAGTATGGAAAGGCATCCCGTGCAGATGTGTGCTCACTAAGAGTTGGATCTGAAGCTGGAATGTTGGGAGCTCCTAACCCCGGTTCAGGCTTGGGGACCAAGTTTCTAAGACCGATATCGACTGGAGGAACCTCCGGGATGGTCTCGATGGGACCCAACACCACAGGGTCAACCTCATCCATGCACAAGAAGGATGAACTTGCCCTAACTACGGCCACCGCAGGGTTGGGAGAGGAAAGTTCTCTTAATCACTTTGATCGGCCAGCCATTAGTCGGTCCTCCCTTGAAACTGATGAAGAAGGTGTAGTGGATGCAGCAGCCACCATACCTCCCGATTTGGGAGTCTACCGGACAGCCTTCCCTAGGATACCATCCGAATAGTATTTTACCCATGTCTTTGCATATTCCAGGAAAAGTCCGGCATCCATGCCCGTATCAGGCAGGGGAACTCTTACGTCAGATCCCTCCCGTGTCAGCATCAGCCACCACTGATGAAGTATGGCTGGATGCAGTCCTTGGGCCCGAGGAGGGGGAGGGGAAGTTTGGACTTGCATTCACCCGAACTGGAGAGAAAAGCGATACGGAATATACAACTCGCACAAAGAAACGCCGTCAATCCGTTCGGATAGAAACCCGTCCCGCAGGGAGACCATGTAAGAGCGCTCTTCCAGGATCCCCTGGCGTTTGTCGATTAAGACGCCAGAAGGGGCGGGGTAGGGAGTAAAGATGAAATGGGATAAGTCGCTCAGGAGCTCGAGGACTTCACTAGAGTTGAGAGACTTCAAGCGACCTCTAGCTATATCCAGTAGGGTAGGCCAAAAGGTAGGAAGCGGGATGGCCGTGTTGTGATGATATTCATAACAACGACAGTGATCCTCCACCCAGCCGTAAAAAATTTGAAATGTCCCTCTTAGACAGTAGGGTGACCCGCCCACCTGCATGTGGTTCAGTAGCTCATAGATACGGGCCAAAGTGGGCACAACTAAATTCACCAAGTGGCCCTCTACTAACTCAGCCGCCATCATTAAGGTGCAGCCCCAGACACCTGGGTTAACATCCCGAGAAGGAAATAGCCATCCACTCAAAAACATAGCAAACAGACCGGCCAACCGGAGCATAGGCGACACACCAGGGCGCGCCTCATAACCTCATGAAAGGTAGTCACCTGCTTCCAGAACTGCCTAGTAAGAACCATGAATGGTTCGTGACTGTTGGGAGGGATGAGTCCTGGGATGCTTAATCTTTGGAGTAGGACCAGTGGTGTTCAGAAATAACCGTGTCCAAGTGCCATAAGGAATAAGCGAGCGGGCATGCAAGGCCTGGCCCAGTGACTGCTCCGCCATGGTCAGCAGCTCTTTCACCAATAAAGTCATATGTTCAACGTCGTCCTATGCATCAGGAGTGGGCAGAAATTCGTCATACATCTCGCCAGCAATCGGAAGTCCTCTTATCTAGTAGATGTCCCACAGATTGATGTCGACTTCACCATGGTCAAGGTGGAAATAATTGGTACTTGAACACCAGTGGCTGAACAGGTCGGGCAGGATCGAAGATGGTGGGTAAACAGAAAATTGGAAAGCCCACACTGCGGAGTATAGGTTGACAGCTTCCAGAGAATCGGGAGACTCTCTACAGTGGGGATGGACCCAGAAATCCCAAGCCCAATCATTTGAGAAGAGCCCGCTGGACCGAAGATCCCACCTTGGCACCCACTCCGCATCAGGATACCTTCGAGCAAGATTAATAATGGAAGGGTAGTCCTTAAGGACAACTTTCTGAGAAAAGTCTTGAGTGCACTGATCTCTTTGGGTCCATACAGATCCCCTCATAATAGATGTGTCTTTCGGACCAAAATTAGAGACTATCTCCCCAGATTGGGTAATGTTTGCCTAAATGCATTTTGAAGGCGCCTCCAGGAAAGGAGAAGGGAAACCTGCGAAAGTAGGGGGGATAGGGATGTCGTTCTGATGACCGAAGCCGTAGAGCAGGGGTCAATTGGATAATGGATAACTCAGAAGCTTCGGAGAGAGCAGGTTCTTCAATGCACCATCATCAGGAGTGATGGACCGACTAGGGTCCTCTTTAATGCCCTCCGCTCTGTAAATCATAGCTGAACGTCTCTCTGAGCCGGTTGAGAGGGGCTCTGCAGTAGGCCTCAACACAGAACGAGGGTGAACCATTACTTTCTCCCTGCACAAATGAGAGAAATCAGTCCGGAATAAAAAATCTGGACAAGCATAACCAAGATAAATAGTCAAGGTTCCTTCATAATCAAACCTGCAAGGAGGCCTTGGAGGATGGTTCGCGATGACATTATTCTGTGAACCATCCCTTCAAGAAATCAGTTCGCGAAGCCCTGGCCCATGGAGCGTTGGCCAGGAAACCAGAAACCAAGTTGCTCCGCGGAAATTCAATCCAGAGTTTATTCGGAGGGCTCAAATAATTTTAAAGTTCAAGAGATATTTAGTCCGCAGAGCATCAGAACCACGAAACAAGTTCCTCTGCAACCCATCATAAATTACTTTTTAATTAATTAAGAGTAATTGTTTGAGGTGGGGAAGTTGGTTCACGGGTGAAGGCGACCGTGATGAAATAAGTGGTTCGCAGAAGTTTCTGCCGGTTCGCGGACGAGGCTCTTCGCGAAGGAGAAAACACGCAGAGTCGAAGGAGCTCTGGTTTCGCGAAAAATTTGGTAAAGTACAAAGTGAGGGATCCCCGTATTTATAGGCGTGGTCCCCCACCGGGTCCAACTTTCTACCGCAAACCATCTCAGTTTCAGGACTACTTTTCATCGGAATGGCCTCCTCTTCATTCTGATCAGACCCCATTCCGATGGGGGAATTTGTTGGGTCCTGAAAAATCTGCAAAGGGAATATTACCCAAATACCCCAAAGAATTGGGGTAAAATAATCGAAGAGGAAACACAAAAGGACCGGTTCGCAAACCGGTCCATGGAAGCACAGCGTGGACAGGCACCGCGAGGCACCCCCTCCGCTAACCGGTCATGGAAGCACCGCGTGGAAACCCCCTCCGCAAACCTTTTTCGTTCGCGAAATGGAGGCGGAGGGCCTCCTCGGTCATGAGGCAGGATGGGCGCCGGTCTGGTTCACCATCGCAAACCACCCCAACCGCGGACTGCGTCGACCGGATCAAGCCACACCCGCTTTCGTTTTCGGAATGGAGTCGGAACCCTCCGCAGTCGTGGAGTACTCCCTTAGTTCGCCTCGCGAAGGAGGGGAGAAATTGATACCCACCGTGAATCACGGATTGAACAAGTTAGTTGTGAACCGGGTATTTGGTAATGGGTCTCCGCAAAAGGTGCCTCATGGCCACAGATACATTCCTTTCCCTACTCTATAAAAGGAGACCAAGGGGGAGATAAGATTAAGGATAGAGGATCGAGGATCAGATCGGATTCGGAGGAAGGAGATCGATTGAAGGAAGGCTTTGGATTTCGCAAACAACGGAATTCCCACCCGCGAACCACAACAGGTATATGAATTAAAAGGGAATTAGAAAACGCATAATAATTTGGTGAACCACGAACCTAAATAATAAAAAGGAGACCCGCGATCCATACCCCCTCCGTGGATGACTTCCCTACGGACCAAGGTGTTTATGCCTCTTTTCCCATCCGCCGTACCGTGTAGCACCCTCCTCTGCGGACGAAGCCCCGACCAACGAGCCTCTGATCGGCGCCACCCTTGGCCACCGCTGCCCCCCTGGAACCCTCCGTGAACCACCCTGGTTCGAAGATTGAACCCGATGCCGAGAACCACCCTGGTTCGCGGATTGAGCCCGAAGCCGCAAACCATCCTGGTTCACGGATTGAACCTGAATCTGCGAACCACCTTGGTTCGCGGGATGCCCATGAGTCCGCGGACCACCCTGGTTCGTGGACGGCTTCCCCATCCACGTGGCACTTCCCCATGCGAAGGGATCCACCACCCATATCTCTCGGTGGCTACCCAAATACTTCGGTGTTCTCATTTCCAGATCCAGGTAAAATCCTTCTGATCTAGCCAGGTCCTCCGCGACTCCCTCATTGGCCTATTCATCGGCCCCGAGCCAAGGCCTCCACCAGAGCCACTGGATCCACGTGGTGTAACTTTCAGGTGCATTAGTGCATCGTTTTGAGTTCACATACCCACGGTAAATAGGGGAAAAGGGGTTTCTCCGAACCTTGGGCGGATTCCCGAAGCATGCCTGGGTTCACATTCCCACGGTAATGCGGGTTCTGAGCCCAAGATCCCCCTTCCTGACTCTACTCGCTAGGATGGGGGACCGCACGCTTCGGCGGTCGGGCACTTCTCCCCTCCCCAGAGAGGGGGCAACATATCCATCCGAAGGTAGCCATCCCCATGCACCTCGGTACTTCCCCGGGTATCTCCCCGGGGAATAAGAGAGGTGACGGGGATAGAAGCACCCCCTTTTCCCTCTCCCTCTGGGCTTTGTCACTACGGGCGTCCATCTTGGAGTAAGCCCCGACCTTACGGGCGTCCATCTTGGAGTAAGCCCCGACCTTGCGGGCGTCCATCTTAGAGTAAGCTCCGACCTTCTGGGCCTCCTCAGAGTGTAATCCCCAATTCATCACCTTTTGGGGATCCTCAGAGTGTAAGACCCAATTCATCACCATGGGCCACCTTCATGCGTAAGCCCCATTCCACTTCTCACGGATGCACCTTTCGCGACGTGATCCTCTGGTCCCTGCTGCCTCTTGTTTCTCACACCGAGCATGACTCACGTGGGCTAAGAGTAAGAATCGACCATGACATCCTCCTATGGGACTTCTCAGAGTGTAAGCCCCAATCCATAATTTTGGACCTCCTCCGAGTGTAATCCCCAATCCATCATTCTGGGCTTCCCTAGAGCATAAGCCCCAAGCCCAAGCGAACTATGTGGACTTTGATCCCTGCCTCCTAGATAGGGTACGTAGGAAGCCTCCATGAGTTTCAAGCCCAAAACCCATCAGACCACCTAGTCTCTCTTCACGTCGGTTCCCCAACACATAAGTAAACTACGTGGACTTTGATCCCTACCTCCTAGATAGGGTACGTAGGAAGCCTCCATGAGGTTCAATCCCAACAGCCAGTCGATCGGATCATCTCCACATCGGTTCGCCATGCCACTCCTAGTGCTGCCTCAATCGAGTTCCAACCCTTCGGGGTCATTAATCCAACGAGGGATGGTAAACCTCAGGCATAAATGATTCCAAACCCCGGCATCCAGTTGACTGTTGCCCACCAGGGTTGAATCCGTGGATACTATGTTTGGGTATAAACCATAGATTCATGAACATATGAATACATCTTAAATCTATAAGAGAGTCCCAGAACAGGAAATAATTCCCCCCAAAAAGGGTGCGATGAGCCCGAATTCCCATACTCTCGACCAATGTGAGTTCTTAAGAGTCGCTGGTCAGACCATCCGGAAAACGCATTCCTTTGGAAAGCAGGTCCATCAATCATTGGATATGGAGCCGTTGGGTGTTTCGTAGCTGAAAGACCTAGAACGAGACAATGGAATTTAAGTGTTTCTATGTTTCCAAGGTTTTATTATTTATTTTTATGGTTTTATGGATTTTAATAGATTTTTTAGGACTTTTATTGTTCTTTTGGGTTTTTATGGATTTTGAGGGATTTTATGGATTTTAGGGATTTTATGGGGTTTATGCTGTTTTTTATTTATTTCAGTTCTTTTAATGTTTTTAGTAATTTTGATTATTTGTATGATTTAAGGCCTTCTTAGGGTTTTTCCTTGCTTTTAGGGTTTTTACATTTATGGGGATTTTAGGTACTTTCTAATATTGTTATAGTTTTATTGGGGTTTTATGGATTATAAGGGGTTTTTTGGGTTTTGGCTGATTTTATGGTGTTTTGGGTTTTTATGGGTTTTTTCATAGTTTTAATGGTTTTTATAGTTTTTTTACGTTTTAGGGGCTCAAATGGTTTTTGGATTTTTATTTGGTTTAATAGTTTTGTTAGGGTTTGTTGATTTTTAGTAGTTTTTACAGTTTTTTTGGGTTTTAGGTTTTTAGGGTCTTTTAGTGTTTTTTTGGGTTTTAGGGTTTTCAGATTTTTAGGGGTGTTAAGTTTTTTATATTTTTATGTTTTTCTTAGTATTATTCAGGGTCTTTAAGATTTTTAGGGAGTTTATGGATTCTTATAAATTTTTATATTTTGTTATGTTTTTTAGGTATTTTGAAGGTTTTTAGTGTTTTTTTTGGTTTGAAAGGTTTATTTTATGGTTTCAATCATTTTAATGGATTTTAAGGGTTTTAAGTATTTTATGGATTTTAATGTTCTATTTGGGTTTTTAGGGTTTCATGGGATTTTTATGTTTTTTGGGATTTTTAAGGCTTTTTAAGGATTTTTCGGGTTTTGTAGGGATTTTAAGAATTTTGTTGTTTTTAAGAATTTTTTTGTGTTTTTTATAAAAAAAATTGGTTTTGGGTTTTTTTGAGTTTTTAAGGATTTTAATGTTTTTATATATCTTTTAATTTTTTTTTGTTTTTAGTGGTTTTTAGTTTTTTGGGGTTTTTTTACTTTTTTGGGTTTTGTATGGTTTTTAGGGGGGTGTTATTTTTTATAGTTTTTAGGAGTTTTTTAATTTTTAGGTTTTAAGGGTTTTATTATGGATTTTCTTGGATTTTTACATTTTAAAGGATTTTTATTCATTTTATGATTTTATTGTTTTTTCATGTTTTTTGGGATATTCAGTGTTTTAGAGTTTTTTACGATTTTTAGTGTTTTTTTTGGGTTTTGAGTAATTTTTATATTTTTATGTTTTTAAGTGCATTTTGTTTTTTAAGGTTTTAAAGCGGTTTTCATGGTTTTTAGAGGTTTCAATGTTTTTAAGGATATTTATGCCTTTTTAGGATTTTTATTGTTTTTAGGGTTTTTAGCGATTTTGAGGGGTTTAGGGTTTTTTTGAGTTCTTTGGGGATTTTATGTTTTTAAATTTATTTAATGTTTTTAGGGGTTTAAAGGGGTTTTAGTGTCTTTAGTGGGTTTTTAGGTGGTTTATGGGTTTTTTGGGGTTTTAATATTTTTATGGGTTCTTATGGTTTTTGGGGGGGTTTTGGTTTTTATTGTCTTTTTAGGGTTTCTATCATTTTTAGGTTTTCATGGGTTTTACCCAAAAGTGTAGGATCTGGTCAAAGTTGGCCCTAATTAAAAAAAAGAGATAGAGAAGTCAACCGTACAAGGGACTTTTACAAAAATGAGAATTAATGACACCACACATGTCCACCTCCACCAATGGAGCATAATAACTTAGGGTCATGGAGGAAGACATCATAGTCTTCTCCATGATGGCTTTCTTTGAAAGAGCATCTGAAACATGGTTTTCCTTCCTACAAGCCTGTGAGATTATCAGATTGAGCGGAGAGACCTTGTTAAGGAACTAAATACAATGAGGTAGAATTCTCTATGGCACATCTCGTGTTCTTTTTTTCAAGGATTTCACCGATATTTGAGAATTTGATTCAATCTGTAACAATTTCTATTTAAATTGAATAGCATACCTGACTACATAAACCATAGCCCATAGATCAGCTTCATAGGCCACCCCAACATCAGTGTAATTAGAAAATAAGTCTTTCACAAAACCACGATAAGTGCAAAAGACACCGCCACACCTGAAAGACCTTGGCATTCCAGAATCATCCCCATCAATATTTAATTTGATCCAAGAGCCTATCGAAGGTATCAATCGGATATATTTTAGAGTTTTGGGTCTCCAAGGGAGATCGATCACACCTAACATTCTAAGGATCTACAAATCAAGTAATTTGTTACTCATCCCACCAGTTTGCACCATAGAAGCTGCATAAACATCCCTATGTTTAGATACCATTATGGTATGTACAGGAATCTGATTATTCTCAAACAAGATGGTGTTATGGGAATGCCATACAACAAAAATAATTGTAGCACCAACCACCTGAAGGAGGTTCTGTATTTTCTCACTTTGTCTAGAATTGGACAGTGCTTATAGCAGATCATGAACCTACATTCCAGAGAAGAAATACAGCCCAAACAATGAACCTATATAAGACCAAAGCTGTTGTGCATACCTGCACTCCAAAAATTGATGCTACGCATTTTTCACTATGCATATACATATCTAACAGGCTGAAACAATCTGAAGTCCATCCCACGTGAGCTGATCCTGGGGTGGGAGTTTGTTTTTCTAGATTTTCTAGATTAGGATAAATTTGGATGTTTGAACTAAGGAAACCCCAAATTTTAATGGGGTTTAAGTGTTATTTGGGTTTTTATGTTTACTTTTGGTTTTTTAGAATTTTTATGGGTTTTAAATTTTTAGGGTTATTTATTGGTTTTTAGGAGTTTTATATTTTTTGGGTTTTATGGAATTTTAGGGGTTTTATGGGTTTTATGGTTTTAGGGTTTTATGGATTTTATGGTTTTTAATATTTTTAGGTTTTCTATGGATTTTAAGTGTTTTTAGTTTTTATGGTTTCCTTATGGTTTTCAAGGTTTTTATGGTCATTACATTTTTAGGGATTTTTAGGGATTTTGTTGGATTTTTTCTATTTTATGGGTTCCATGGGTTTTTAGTGGTTTTATAGATTTTTAGGGGTTTATGGGTTTTAGGGTTTTCATTAGTGTTTTAGTGTTTTTTTGTTTTAGGGGTTTTAATTTCGTTTAGTGAATTTTAATATTTTTATGGGTTTGATGGGTTTTTAGTGTTTTAAGGGGTTTTTAGATTTTTTATATGTTCTTATAGGTTTTTATTTTTTTGGTGTTTTATGGTTTTTTGGGGTTTTAGAGTTTTTATGTTCTTTTTAGTGTTTGTAGGATTTTTATAAATTTTTATGTTTTTAGGTTTTTAAGTATTTTAATGTTTTCAGGTTTTCTTTGGGGTTTTAGGGTTTTAAGATTTTTTACATTTCTTGGGATTTTTAATATTTTTTTAGTATTTTATGGTTTTTATAGTTTTAGATATTTTGAAGGTTTTTATGGTTTTTATGGTTTTTATAGTATTTATGGTTTCTAGCTATTTTTAGGTTTTTAGGGGTTTTATGTGATTTTATGTTTTTAAGGATTTCAAAAGGGTTTTAAGGGTTTTTAATTTTTTAACATTCTTTTGGATTTCTATGATATTTTTAAGATATTTAAAAATTTTGGGGTTTTTATTAATTTTGAGTGTTTCAGGTTATTTAGGTATTTTATGTTTTTTTGCGGTTTTAGTGTTTTTTCGATCCTTTTTAGATTTTAAGGGTTTTTAGAGTTTTTAACATTTTTTGAGGATTAAATGGTTTTTATAGTTTTTTTTTGTTTTTTAGATTTTTTTGGTTTTTAGTGTTTTTTCTAATTTTAGGTGTTTTGTGGTTTTTAGAGTTATTTTGGGGTTTTGGGTCCTTTTTAGGGTTTTTAGGGTTTTAGGGTTTTTAGTGTTTTCTCGGTTTTCAGTGGTTTTATGTGTTTTTAGATTTTAAGTTTTCCTTTATTTTTTTTCATGTATTTTTGGGGGTTTTAGATTTTTTAGGAATTTTTAGTTATTTTTATGACTTTATTGGATTTTTAGGGTTTTTGAGATTTTGAGGTGTTTTAGGGGTTTTTATGTTTTTAGTGTTTTTTGTTTCTTAGTGGTTTTTGAGTGTTTTTGGTTTCTATGGTGTTATTAAAGATTTCATTGTTTTTATGTTTTTTGTTTTTAGAGATTTTTTGGAATTTTTTGGTTTTTTGGGCTTTTAGGTATTTTGGAGGATTTGGGTTGTTTAGGGTGTTTAGGTTTTTTATATTTCTTAGGGGTTTTAAGGTTGTATTTGAGTTTCATAATGTGTTTAAGGGTTTTCAAATTTTTTTTAACCTTTTAGGAGTTTAAAGGTCTTTTAATGTTTTTAGTTCTTTTAGAGTTCTTATGGGTTTTATGGGTTTGTATGGTTCTTATGAGATTTTATGGGTTTTTGGTGGTTTTAGGGGTTTTCGTGTTTTTTATGGTTTAGTTTTTTTAGTTTTTTATGAATTTAAACTGTATTTATGTTTTTATAAGCATTTTTCAGGGTTTTTAGTGTTATATAATTTTTTAGGTATTTTTATTTATTATTTTTGATTTTTATGGGGCTTTTTAATTTTATGGATTTTAAGGGTTTCTATATTTTTAATGGATTATTGGTTTTAGTGTGTTTAGAATTTTCTAGATTTTTATTGGTTTATGTGTTTTAATATTTTTCAAGTTTTCTTTGGTTATTTCATGACTTTTAGGTTTTTTAGATTTTAGGAATTTTGAGGAACTTGTTATGACTTTATTGGTGTTTAGGGTTTTAGAGATTTTGTGATTTTATGGTTTTTGAGGGTTTTATGGGTTTTTGGAACTTTTTATGGTTTTATGGTTTTTTAATTTTTTTTATTATTTTAGGGGTTGGAAGGGTTTTTAGAGATTTCATTAGGTTTCAGGGGTTTTGTGGATTTTTAAGGGTTTTGAAGTATTTTAGGGTTTTTTTTTCTTTTTCGGTGTTTTATGTTATTAGGGACATTATTGGTTTTTTATGGTTTTTTCTGTTTTTTAGGATTCTTATGGGTTTAAAGTGTTTTTTTGGTTTTAATTTTTTTACGGTTTTCCAGTGTTTAGGTTTTTTACGTCATTCGGTATTTTTTAGGTATTTTTATCATTTTTATGATTTTTTGGGTTTTTAGGGATTTTTAGGGTTTTCAGGAGTATATAGAGGTTTTATGGGGTGTTAGGGTTTTTAATGTTTTTTAGGTTTATACGGGGTTTTAATTAATTTTATGATTTTAAGGTTTTTAGGGTATTTTTCTATTTTAGGGTTTATTATTTTTTTAAGAATTTATAAGGATTTTTTAATATTTTCATTGGAGTTTACGGTTTTAGGGATTTTGAATGGTTTTAGGGTTTTCAGGGGTTTTAGGGTTTATGGGGTTATAGGGTTTTTTGAGTTTTTTATTGTGTTTTAAGGTATTTGAGGTTTTTTATGGTTTTTAATTGTTTTTAGGGGTTTATGTTACTTTTTGGGTATTTAGGGTTTTTAGTGTTTTTACGTTTTTAGGGGTTTAATGATTTTTCGGTTTTAAAGGTTTTCTTAGGGGTTTTTTAGTTTTTTTTATGTATTTAGAGATTATTTGGATTTTTGGTTTTTTATGGTTTCTTAATTTTTTTTGGATTATTTGGGGTATTAATGTTTTTAGGTGATTTCTGATTCTTTATGTGTTTTCATCATTTTTTACATTTTTAGGGGTCTTCGGTGTGTTTAAGTTTTTATGTTTTTTAGTGTTTTTATGGTTTTTATTTTTATTTTATGTTTTACTTATTAATTTTTTTTTAGATTTTTGAATTTTTAGATATTTTTATGTTTTTATAATATTGTTAGGTTTTTATGGTTTTTTTGGTTTTTTGATTTTTTGGGTTTTTTATTTTTATTTTTTGGATTTTTAAGGGATTGTATAGTTTTTTTATTTATTTATGGGTTAAACTATTTATTATATTTTATAGTGTCTTTTTTGGTCCTATGGGATTTTTTGGGGTTTTAGTGGGTTCATTGGTTTTGGGGGGGTTTCGAGATTTTTTTGTCTGTCATGGATGTTTAGGGTTTTAGAGTTTTAAGGGTTCTAGGGGTTTTAAGTGTTTTTATGTTTTTATGTTTTCCTAAGGTCAAGGAAGGTGCAAGTCTAAGCTATTCCTGACCCCCCCCCAAAAAAAAATTATAAAAGAAAAGCCAAGAAGACAAGGGTGGGTGGGGTCAAACGACCCACACCAAAAACCCTAAAACCCCTGACACCAAAGTCCAAAAGACCCAAAAGACCCAAAAGACCAAAGGGAAGATAAATGGGATAAAAATCATCTTATCAATCCACATAAGGATCCCCATTAACACCATAACCAGAGGAAGCATCCGACTCCACCGACTCCCATTCAGAAGATTCATACTACTTGAGGAAGGCCAAATAATACTTCCTGAGATCCACCTGTGGCTGTACCTTTTCTACTCGACCTTCCCTACCATGGTAATCTTCCTCAACCATACATTCCTTGGAGGATTATTTGGTAGAAATTAGCATTGGAATGGAGGAATAATCCCTCCTTGTCCCCCACTTTTCTATGGGTGCACCAAGCCCCCACCTTCTTGCTTTGAGGCACATCATCAGCACTCAGCGCCCTGGGCTTGATATTTCCTTCATTGCTATGATTGGAAGTAGCCAGCTCTACCACACCTTCCTGACCACTAGATCCAAGAATAGACCATGTCTTCCTCTTACAGAGGAATGAGTCCAAGCCGGAATAACCAGGGATACCCATCAAAGCATGCTCCCTCCTAATCCTGGCCAAATTAGCAATCAAAAGGTCATCTCAATCCCCCAAAATTTCCCCCAACCTTTTATGTTAATCACTCTCATCCTCATCCACAAGGAAGAACACTGGTTCCAGGTTTGGATTCTAAAATATCTCTTCTTTATGTTGTTCAAAGGGGACTTCTAAATAGTCCAACATTATCTTTTTAGACAACTCGGCACACAGAGGAAGAGTCTCAAATTGATAAAGAGAAGAGGTCGAATCAGGTTACTCATGAGTCCTCCTATCTGTAGGAAGGTTTTCAGACATCTACCCTAGTTGAGGAGAATCAATCAGACCACCCCAAGCATAGCATAATCAGCCAACACCTACTCTGACATTTTCTCAAGAGGTAAGGGATTATGCTTCACTCTCATTTGACTTATTCCTTCACCAGAGGGAAGTAGAGATGTCTCTTGAAGGTCATAATGATCATCCTTAGCTACCATAATTTTCAATTCCAAACTCACAATACCCCCATCCTCATTTCCCCTGGATTCCATAGGATCCAAGCCAACAAACCGATTAGAGGTTATGAACAATTATTGTCCCCATATTTGTCCTTTCACCACAATTACAGAAGGATTTGGCAATGAATCCCTCTCTATCCCTTCACCAACGAGGCTTAGATGCTCTCTTTCATCCCTGACCGGATCAATCTACAAATTAGAGGCCACAACCTCGACCACATCAAGAGCACCATCCCACACCTTAGTAGAGGAAGGGGAACCACCGACCAGTCCTAGATCTCCCTTTAGAAGCTTGAAAATTTCCTTAACCATGGCTTTCCCCTCAATACCCTCCCTGGATGAGGGTCCACCTTCTTCCCCCTGGAATCCCTCCCTACGTATAGCAGGGTATTCTACTGGGTTTCTTTCCTTGCCTCATGCTCCGTTGTCTACCCAAACATCAGAGGGATGGTCTATCGTTCACTCCCTTCCACAAGACGCTCACTTCCCCTATGTCTACAGTCCCTCTTCCTTAGGGATTTTCACGGAATTTATCATTTTTATGTTTTTATGGATTTTAGTGTTTTTTTGGAATTTATGGGTTTTTAGGTTATTTATGGATTCAGGGTGGGCGGGGGGTTGGGTGGTCTTAGGTTTTTTGGTAGTTTTGATGTTTAAACTATTTTAGGTTTTAATGTTATCATAGGGTTTTTTTAGATATTTTAATATTTTTATGTTTTAGGTAATTTAATGGATTTTTACGGTTTTAATGTTTTTTATGGATTTTAGGGTTTTTTACATTTTTAGGGGTCTAATTTTTTTTATAGTATTTAGTGTTTTTATGGTTTTATAGGTTTTTGAGGGCTTTTTATTTTATAGTTTGTTTATTTTTTTTAGTGGCTTTGATGATTTTTAGGATCTTTTAGGGTTTTTTATTGGGTTTTGAGGGGTTTTTCAAGTTTTAGGTTTTTAGATTGTGTTAGAGGTTTTTAGGGGTTTTAGGGTATTTTCGTGTTATTTGGGATGTTTTAGACCTCTTAAAGATTTTTATGCTTTTTAGGGATTTTGGGATCTTGAGGGTTTTTAGTATTTTTTGGTTTTTAAGGTTTTCTCAGGGATATACATGTTTTTTTGTTTTTTTTTTGTTCCTTAGTATTATTTAGGATTTTTATGGACTTTTAGGGAATTTAGGGATTTTGAGGGTTTTAGGTGTCTTTTAGTGTTCCTAGTGTTTTATGGTATTTTTGGTTTTTTGGGTTTTTTTTCATTTTTTAGGGTTTCATGGATTTTTAGATCTTATTAACATTTTTGGGGGTTTAAAGGGTTATTATTGTGTTTGTAGTGTTTTTAGGGGTTTTTATGGGTTTTTAATGTTTTTGAGGTATCTATTGTTTTTAGGGGGTTTTTAGTGTTTTTAGGGTTTTTATGTTTTCAGGGGTCTTAAATGTTTTTAGGTTTTTACGGTATTCACATTGTTTTTTTTAGGGTTTTTTTGTTTTATGGATCTTTAGTTTTTTTTGTATTTTTATAGTTTATAGGTTTTTTAGGGATTTTTAATGTTTATAAATATTATAACATTTTTAAGGGTTATATAGGTTTAAAGTGTTTTTATGAATATATGAATTTCTTAGGGGTTTTCAAGGGTTTGAGGTTATTTTATGTTTTTAGTTATTTTTAGGTATTTTTTACGATTTTTAAGGGTTTTAGGGTTTTTAGGGATTTGGGTGGGGAGGGGGTTACAATTCTCTTAGAGTTTTAGGGGTTTTATGGGTATTTTTTGTTTTTGGAGTTTTTTGGTTTTTTCAGGGTTTTATGTTTTTTAGTGTATTTTAACATTTCTTTGGGGATTAACGGTTTTTTATTGTTTTTAGCGGTGTTTAGGGGAATTATGTATTTTTGGTGTTTTTATGGTTTGTAGGGGTTTTTAGCATTTTAGGGTCTTATAAGGTTTTTAACTTTCTTAGGCTGTTTAGGAGTTTTATGTGTTATTAGGTGTTTACAATTTTCTTATGGGTTTTCTTGGTTTTTTATGTTTTTATATATTTTTAGGGCCTTTTTATGTTTTTTATGGTATTAGGGTTCTTGGGGGTTTTGGGGTATAAGCATTTTTTAGGGTTTTAGGGGTTTTATGTTGTCTAGATTTTTAATGTTTTCTCAGGGTTCTCAGGGTTCTTATGGATTTTTACAATTTTAGTAATTTTTAAGGATTTTTAGATTTTTTTGGTTTTTAGTGTTTTTAGGGATTTTGAGGGCGTCTGGGGTTTTCATGTTATTAGGGGTTTTCTGATTTTTTGGGGTTTTAGTGGTCTTTTTGAGTTTTTTATGGTTTTTAAGGTATTTTATTTTTTGTTAATGTCTTTAAGGGTTTAAATATTTTTATTATTTTTAGTGGGGGGGGGTTAGTGTGTTTATGGGTATTAGGTTTTTTGGTTTTTAGGGTTTTTACTATTTTTAGAGTTTTTAGAGCCTTTTTAGTGGTTTTAAGGTTTTTAGGGGTATTATGATTTTTTGGTTTTTAGGGTGAATAGATTTTTTAGTGCCTTTTTATGAGTTTTAGGGTTTTGATCAATTTTTACATTTTTATTAGTTTAATTTGTGGTTTTTAATTCATTCTTAGGGTTTTATGTAGTGTTTTTACACTCTTAAAAATTTCTATGACTTTTTAGTATTTTTATGATATTTAGGGCATGTTTTGTTTCGGTTTTGAAACGCCCAACGGCTCCGTATCCGATAATGGATGGACATGCTTTCCAACGGCAGGCGTTCGCTGGATGGTCTGGCCAGCGACACTTAAGAACTCACATTGGTCGAGGGGATGGGAAGTCGGGCTCATCTCACCCTTTTTGGGGGGGAAATTATTGCCTGTTTCGGGACTCTCTTATAGATTTAAGACGTATTCATATGTTCACGAATCTTTGGTTTATACCCAAACATAGTATTCAAGGATTTAACCTTGGTGGGAAATGATCAACTGGACGCAGGGGTTCAGAATCATTTATGTCTGATGTTTACCATCCCTCGTTGGATTAATGACTCTAAAGAGTTGGAGCTCGCTTGAGGCGGCACTAGGAGTGGCGCGGTGAACCGATGTGAAGATAACCAGATTGACTGATTGTTGGGCTTGAACCTCAGGGAGGCTTCCTACGTACCCTGCTTAGGAGGTAGGGATCAAAGTCCACATAGTTCGGATAAGTGTCGGGGAACCGATGTGAAGATGGATCGGGTGGTTCGATGGGTGGTGGGCTTGAACCTTGTGGAGGCTTCCTACGTACCCGGTCTAGGAGGCAGGGATCAAAGTCCCCATAGTTCGCTTTGGCATGGGACTTACGTTCAAGGGCAGTCCAGAATGATGGATTGGGGCTTACACTCTAAGGAGGCCCATAGTGATGGATTGGGGCTTACACTCTAAGGAGGCCCATAAGAGGATGTCATGGTCGATGCTTACTTTAAGCCCACGAGAGTCATGCTCGGTGTGAGAAACAAGAGGCAGCAGGGACCAGAGGATCACGTCGTGAAAGGTGTGTCCATGAGAAGTGTAATAGGGCTTACGCGTGGGGCGGCCCAGAAGGTGATGAATTGGGGATTACACTCTGAGGAGTTCCAGAAGGTCGGGGCTTACTCTGAGATGGACGCCCGTGGCGACAAAGCCCATCGGGAGAGGGAAAGGGGGTGCTCCTGTTCCCATCTCCTCTCTTGTAGTGCATGAGGGCTTCCTTATGATGTCTATTTTACCATCTCCGAGGAACCCTCTACAAGTGGAGGGGCAGAAAGGGGATTCCTGAGCTCAGACTCTACATTACCACGGGAATGTGAACCCAGGAATTATTCAGGAATCCACTAGGGTCGTGGAAACCCCTTTGACTCTATTTACCGTGGGTATGTGAACTCAAAATGGTGCGCTGATGTGCCTGAAAGTTATACCATGTGGATCCAATGGCTCTGGCGGAGGCCTTGGCTCGGGGCTAATGAATAGGACAATGAGGGAGTCACGGAGGACTTGGCTGGATCGGAAGGATTTTACCTGGCTCGGGAAATGAGGACACCGACGTATTTGGAGAGCCACCGAGAGGTATGGGTGGTGGTGCCCTTCGCGTGGGGAAGTGCCACGTGGTTGGAGAAGCCGTCCGTGAAGCAGGGTGGTCTGCGGACTGATTGGCATCCCGCAAACCAGGGTGGTTCGCAGCTTCGGTTTCAATCCGTGAACCAGGGTGGTTCGCGGAGGGTTCCAGGCGGGCAGCGGCGGCCTAGGGCAGCACTGGTCAGAGGCTCTTCGGTTGGGGCTTCGTCTGCGTAGGAGTGTGCTACGCGGTGCGATGGATGGGAAAAATGGAATAAACTCCCTGGTCCATGGGGAAGTCATCCGCAGAGGGGGTATGGTTCGCGGTTCTCTTTTTTTTGTTATTTTAAGTTTGCGGTTCACCAAATTATTATGCATTTTCCAACTCCTTGTTAATTCATATACCTGTTGTGGTTCACAGATGGGAATTTCGCTGTTTGCGAAATCTGAAGCCTTCCTTCAACCGAACTCCTTCTGAATCTTCAATCCCTCCGAATCTGATTCCCATTCTCTGATCTCCGATCCCCTTTTCTCTCCCCCTCGGTCTCCTTTTATAGAGTGGGGAAAGGTATGTATATGTGGCCACGCGACACCTTTTGCAGAGGCCCATGACCAAATACCCGGTTCACAGCTAACTGGGTCAATCCGCGATTCGTGGTGGGTATTGAACACTTCTCACTCCCTCAAATTGAACTCAGGGAGTACTTCGCGGCCACGGAGGGTTCTGCCACCATTCCGCGAACGACAGCGGATGCGAATTGAACCGGTCGACGCGGTCCGTGGTTGGGGCAGTCCATGACGATGAACCGGACTGGCGCCCATCCTGCCTCGCGACCGCGGAGGATCTCCGCCTCCGTTTTGCGAACGACAATGGTTCGCGGAGGGGGTGCTTCGTGGGGCCTGGATGCATTGAGTTTCTAGGGGACCGATTCACGGGCCGGTCCTGTTTGTGTTTATTTGATTATTTTCCCCAATTCTTTGGGGTATTTGGGTGAAATTTCCTTTTCGGATTTTTCAGGACCCTACAAATGCCCCCCATCGGAATGGGGTCCAATTGGAACGAAGAAGAGGCCATTCTGATGAAAAGTGGTCCTAAAAATGAGATGGTTTGCGGTGGAAAGTTGGACCCGGTAGGGGACCACGCCTATAAATACGGGGATCCCTTCACTTTTCCTTTACCGAATTCTTCGCGAAACTAGAGCTCCTTCACCTCCGCGTTTTTGATCCTTCGCGAAGTGCCTCATCCACGAACTGGCAGTAACCTCTGCGAACCATTCCTTCTTCGCTGTCGCCTTCACCAGCGAACCAACTTCCCAACCGCGAACCATTACTCTTAATTAATTAAAAAGTAAGCGATGACGGGCTGCGGAGGAACTTGATTCGTGGTTTCATTGCTCTGTGGACTAAAGTCTCTTTGAACTTAGTGGATGAGTCTCCCGAATTTAATCACTTAAACTCAGGATTGAAATTCCACGGAGTGACTTGGTTTGTGGTTTCCTGGCCAACGCTCTGTGGTCCAGGGTTTCGCAGACTTATTTCGTGGAGGGCTGGTTTGTGGGATGATGTCATCGTGAACCACCCTCTGAGGCCTCCTTGCGGGATTTTCTTATGAAGGCTCCTTAGCCATATATCTGGCTATTTTGTCCAGATTTTTATTCTAGACTAACCAATTGTTGGATCTCATTGTGCAGGGAGAAAATATGGTTCCCCCTCATTCTACGCCGAGGCCTACTGTAGAGCCCCTCCCAATTGGCTCAAAGAGACGTTCAACTATGATTCATAGAGCCGAGGGCGTCAAAGAAGACCCTAGTCAGTCCATCATTCCTGACGATGGTGTATTGAAGAACCTGCTCTCTCCGGAGCATCTGAGTTATCCATTATCAAATCATCTCCTGCTCTACGGCTTCAGTCTTCAGGATGAAATCCCTATCCACCCTACTTTATCAGGCCTCCCTTCTCCTTTCTTGGAAGCGCCGTCAAGATGAATTCAGGAAAACCTTGCCCAATTCGGGGAGATAATTTCTCATTCTGGTCCGAAAAACACATTTATTCTGAGGGGCTCTGTCTGGAACCAAAGTGATCAGTGCACTCAAGACTTTTCTCAGAAATCCATCCTTAAGGACTACCCTTCTATTATCAAACTTTCTAGAAGGGATCCTGACGCGGGGTGGGTTCCTAGGTGGGATCTTCGGTCCGACGGGCTCTTCTCAAATGATTGGGCCTGGGCTTTCTGGGTCCATCATCATTGTCAGGAGTCTCCCGATTCACTGGAAGCGGTCAATATATACTCTGCAGTGTGGGCTTCCCAATTTTCAATTTACCCAGCATCTTTAATCCTGCCCGACCTGCTCAGCCGCTGGTGTTCAAGTACTAATACTTTCCACCTTTCCCAAGGTAAAGTCGGAATTAGTCTGTGGGACATCTACCAGATAAGAGGACTGCCGATTACTGGCGAGATGTATGATGGATTTTTTCCCACTCCCGAGGCATGGGACGACATCGGACAGGTGCCTTTGTTAGCAAGGGACCTACTGGCCATGGCAGAGCATTCACTGGGTCAGGCCTTGTGTGCCCGCTCTCTTATTCCCTATAGCACTTGGATAGGGTTATTTCTTAACACCACTGGTCCTACACCGAAGATTAAGCGTCCCAGGACTCATCCTTCCCAATAGTCACGAACCATTCAAGGTTCTTAATGGGAAGTTCTGGAAGAAGGCGACTACCTTTCATGGGGTTACGAGGTGCACCCTAGTGTGTCACCTATGCTCCGGTTGGCCGGTCTGTTTGCTATGTTTTTGAGAAGATGGCTATTTCCTTCCCGGGATGTTAAGCCAGGTGTCGGGCTCTGCACTTTGATGATGGCGGCTGAGTTAGCAGAAGGCCTCCTAGTGAACATAGTCGTGCCCACTTTGGCCCGTATCTATGATCTACTGAGCCACATGCAGGTGGTGGGTCACCCTACCGTCTGAGTGGGCCATTTCAATTTTTGTACGGCTGGGTTGCGGATAACTATCGCTATTATGAGTATCATCACAACATTTCCATCCCTCTTCCTACCTTTAGGCCTACCCTACGGGATATAGCTGGAGTTCTCTTGAAGCCCCTAGGCTCTGGCGAAGTCCTCGAGCTTCTGAGCAACTTCTCCCAGTTCATCTTCACTCCCTACCCCACCCCTTATGGTGTCTTAGTTGACAACCGACGGGGAAGCCTGGAGGAGCGCTCTTACGTGATCTCTTTACGGGATGGATTTCTATCCACACAAATCGACGGGGTTTATTTGTGCGAGCTGTATGTCACGTATCACTTTTCTCGCCAGTTCGGGTGCATGCAAGTCCAAGTTTCCCTTCCCCCTTCTCAGGCTCAAGGACTGCACCCGGCCACACTTTGTTAGTGGTGGTTGATGCTAACACGGGAGGGATCTAACGTAAGCATTCCCCTGCCTGATATGGGGGCAGCTTCCAGCCTTTCCATGGAGTATGCAAAAACATGGGTAAAATAATATCCCAATGGGATCCTTAGGAAGGTTGTCCGACAGGTTCCCAAATCTTGAGGTATGGTGGCTACTGCATCCACTACACCTTCCTCATTAGCTTTAAGGGAGGATCGACTAATGGATAGTCGATCAAAGCGACTCAGAGAACTTTCCTCTCCCAGCCCTACGGTAACTGCAGTTCAGACAAATTCATCCTTCTTATGCGTGGATGAGGATGATCATGTGATTTCGGGTCCCAGCGAGACCATCTCGGAAGTTCCGCCAGTCGATACCGAGCTTAGAAACTTGGTCCCTAAGCCTGAACCGGGGTTGGAGGCTCTAGATTTTCCAGATTCAGAATCAACTTCTAGCGAACACATGTTTGCGCGAGCTGCCATGCCAGACTTCATTCTCGTGTCATCTAGCGAGGACACCAAGGATTCTCATACCATGGAGGACCATCGGGTAGTGCGCAGGTGGGCCTGGCCCTGAATCTATGAAATCATCACTGAAACCCCTTTATCCGTAATGGAAACTAAAACCGAGGATCTCCGTCAGCTCTTCTTGGGTTTGGGGTCAGGTGGCTTTGACTATCGGCACTTCCACTCTCTTGCTTTCCAAGTTGTCCTGGACCGTGAGGAAGCTGTCACTAATGAATGTAAGATTTCTCACTTTGATGCCACTCATTGTGGGGCCCTAACCTTGGAGGAAACCACAAAAAATTTCCATCAACTGATAGCATGGGAGGCGATCTCTCGAGATCGAGTGGCCATCCTATCCTCCGAGTTGCATGAATGCGAAGAACGGGCCGCGATACTGAGGGATCAGTTATCGGCCATGACTAGTCGTCTTGAAGTCACCAGAAAAGGGATCAACGACCTCCAAACCATATTGGAGCGTATCCGTCCGGTGGCTAAGGTTGAAACCAGGGAGAAGGCAGTGTTAGAATAGTCCTACAACGACTTTCTCCGCATGGTCACTGATCTGGTGGAGAGAGCGAGTCAATATTCTTTGTAATTATCATAGCCACTTTTGTATTCTCTGTTTTACTTACCCCTCTTCCCCCCTTTTTTTGTGAGGGAGTGACCCCAACTTGTGGACGTCCTCCCTTTTTTTTCGACCGAAACACAGTCTTTGTCAATCAGTTGTTTCTGTGAAATCTGATTGTTACTTAGAACAATTATTATGAAAATAACAATTCACTGAATCAGAATTAATCAAAACTCAGGAAAACAAGATCTAGCTTTTTCCTAGACCATGGGATCCAGCGAGCATAGTTTGAATATTGTTAGGGTTTTGTAGAAAAACCCTACATACTTTTTGTCTCTTTTTTTAATGCCCTGATTTTGCCTGGGCCCATTTAGTGTGGACCCAGCGGGTATAACCCGGCTTTTTCTTAAGTCGCTCTTTTCGGGTTTTCGGCCTAACAGGCTCTGTGCCTCTTTCTTTTGTGAGCAGTTTAAAGTCCCACCGTCAAGACTATCACTACTGATGTTTTAGGTCGAACAACTTTGACCAAATATGGTGGGGCAAGGGCCCCAATGGGGTTCAACTGATTAAAATATGTCTTAATACCCTTGAGACGCATGTGGGGGGAAAACATGTTTAAATTTGAGTGGCATGCAGGGCATGTCTCAAGGCATGGGAGTCGTGTCGGCGTACAGAGGTAGTAAGAGCATTGCCTAAGGAAAACATGCCTTTTGCAGACGGGCCAGGAACGATCAATATGCAGAGCAGCGAGGGCATGGTATGCATAGTCATACAAAGGTGTCCTTAAGGCAAAGAATTATCCATTTATGATGGCCAAGGGACTTCATGGAAACCCAGCTCATGGAAACCACAATGGGTGGTTTGGAAGAAAATTAAAACCATCGGGGGTGGCTCAGAAAGGGTATGCGACGTCTGAAAGGTTTTGAGAACATCTGTATCAATCAGGAGTGTGGAAGCAAGGTTCTCGTCCTACGTATTTATCTAGCATAAAGGACGATTTGGGATTGGCGCAGTTTAAAGTAATGTAGCTGGGACATCATCTGAAATGGAATGTCCTCTCCTAGTTCTCAGTAATCTTGTCAGATATGTCCCACCATATTTAGGCAAGGTTGTGAAAGAGGCTGGAAAACTATAGCGTAGAGGGTTTCCGAATCCCAAGATAGACATGGGGGCTCAAAGGACAAGAGGCGTACGGAGAGAAGCATTGCCTAAGAAAATCTTTCCTTTGGTAGATGGGCCAGGGGCGATCAATATGCAGAGCCGCTGAGGGCATGGTATGCATAGTCGTACAAAGGTGTCCTTAGGTCAAATACTATCCACTTCTGATAGCTGAGAAACTTCAGGGAAGTTGAGATTTGGGACCACCAGTGGTGGCTTATCAAAGTTCGGCTGTTTCTGAGTACATAGTATGGTTTATGATGAGAGGGTTCCTGGATACGGGCGAAACATCTAGACCAAACTTCTTGAGAATAGGTGAAGTATTCTCTTCTCACGTGAGTGTGAGATGGTGGCTTGTGCCGGTCTGACCCATGCATTGAAGGACAGAGAAAAGCCTCCGTTCCTCACTGAACCCATGACGAGTATGACCGTGTAATTTATCATCATGTGGTTGGGACATATTATGTGCATTTTAGCATCATGCGGCAAGGGCGAGAGGCATTTTTGAAGGTTTCTGTGCAGTTTAACATCATGCAACAAGGACGGGGAATTTTTTGAAGGTTTCTATGCAGTTTAACGTCATGCAGTGAGGACGGTGTGTATTTTTGCAAAGGCTACTCTTCATTAGAATATAACTGGGCTTGAATACCTCAACATTCCCTAGACATGGAGGGGTGTTGATTGGTGTAAATCATGTTTCCGAGGCTTCTTGGATCAAGAGAGGTGATATGGGGGATCTGAGGCCGGTAAGCATATGTGGCTAGTAAGAGTATCGCCTGTGGAAATCTTGCCTTTGGTAGATGGGCCAGGGGATATCAATATGGAGAGCCGCACAGGGCATGGTATGCATAGTCATGAAAAGGTGTCCACGGGTCGATAACTTTCCACTTCCGATGGCCAGGAATGGTTATGAGGATCCACAATTATCTGGGCCATGAAGTCTGTGATTTGGCAGGGGAATGTCTGGACATGTCGGGGATATCCGTCCCTGGTTGCTTGTTGAGTTTCAAAGAGACCCCTGCACTGATCGTTTCTCTTTTTTTTTTGTGCGTGGGGGTGTGGCTTCATTCCATGCAGTTTCACGTCATGCGGTAAGGACGAGGTACTCCTAGTTTATCGGTCATAGAGCTCGGACCATTGGGTGACTATTGCTGCAGTCACTCGAAGGATAACTGAGTCAACATGTTCTGATATAATTGGAAAAAGGTGGGGGCTGAAGGTTGTAAACTGTGACTTTGAGTTTTCCCGGATCAAGAGGTGTGGTGTGGGGGCTCTGAGGCTGGTAGGCGTACGGAGCTTGGAAGAGTACCGCCAGAGGAAATCTTGCATTTGATGGACGAGTCAGGGGCTATCAATATGCAGAGCCGCTAAGGGCATGATATGCATAGTCGTAAAAAGGTGTCCCTGGTTAGATAACTTTCCACTTCTGATGGCCATGAATGATTAATAGAATCTGTGATTGCTCACAGTGAAGAGTTCGGTACGTGGGGATAATGGTGTCCGAGTATACAAGAAACATCTTCACTGCAATTTTCCATTGAGTCAAAGTAGCCTAGTCATGGCTTGATGTTTGTTGATGCAGGTCGCTATGTGAACCACTGATAGAAACATATGCTAGCCAGATAGGGATACCTAGGAAACACCTGGATGTGGAAAGGGGAATGAACTTGTAAACCACTTTGCCAAAAACTTCTAGGTCAGGAGGTATGGTATGGGGGCTCCGAGGCCGTTAAGCGTACGGAGCTAGGAAGAGTGTCTCCTGTGGAAATCTTGCCTTTGGTATACGGGCCAGGGGATATCATTATGCAGATACGCTGAGGGAATGGTATGTATAGTCATGCAAAGGTGTCCACGGGTCGATGACATTCCACTTCTGATGGCCATGAGTGGTTATGAAGATCCATAATTATCCGGGTCGTGGAGTCTGATGTATGGAGAGGATGCATACAAATGTGCAAGGAGTATCTCCATATCATATCACCATGTGTCTTGGGTGGGTCGCAATGAAGTTCATGCAGTTTAGAGTCATGCGGTGAGGACGAAGTCCATGCAGTTTATCGTCATGCAGTAAGGACGCAGATATACTAACCATGCAGGTCTGGTCCGTACACGGGGTAAGGGGGAATTTTTAACATCATTGTCCATGCAGTTTAATGTCATGCGGTAAGGACGAAGACATACTCCTCGTGCCGGTCTGGTTTTCACATGGGGGGAAAGGGAATTTTTTTCTTTATTAAGGGGGTTAAGCCAGGACTGGGGATCCTGGCGTCGCTACGTATCCTGCGAGTGCAGGAATCAAGCCATACGTAGTTCTCTGGAAGAAGTACACCCCGTGCAGGTCTGGTCCATACACGAGGGAAAGAATGCATTTTTTATCTTTTATTCAAAGGGATGGTCTAGGACTGGGGATCCTGGCATCGCTACGTATCCTGCGAGGGTAGGAATCAAGCCATACATAGTTCTCTAGAATCCGTGCAGTTTAACGTCACGCGGTGAGGATGGAGTCCATACAGTTTAAAGTCATGTGGTTAGGACGATGAGTACACCCCATGCAGGTCTGGTCCATACACTGGGGGAGGTGTATTCTTAACTATTGTTATCCATTCATTTTAGCGTCGTGCGGTAAGGACGGACTCCATGCAGTTTAACGTCATCCGGTGAGGACGTGAATACACCCCGTGCAAGTCTGGTCCGTACACGGGGGGAATGGGAATTTTTTTTTATTTTTATTTTTGAGGTGGCTGGGCCAGGGTGTGGAATTCTGGCGACCCTACGTATCCTAAGAGGGTAGGAATCAAGCCTCACGTAGTTCTCTAAAAGACGATACACCCTGTGCAGGTCTGGTTCGTACACAGGGGAAGAGGGTGTTTTTAAATCACCTTGTTCGTGCAATTTAACATCATGCGGTGAGGACGGGGTCTATGCAGTTTAATGTCATGCAGTGAGGACCTATCCATATAGTTTAACGTCTTGTGGTCAGGACGAGGGCCATACATTTTAACATCATGTGGTTAGGACGAGGGCCATATAGTTTCTATGAGAAATACTTCTTTAGGAATCTCGCATTGGTAGGAGCCGTGGTGAATTGCCCATCCATGGAGATCAGGGCATATGCTCCATTGGAGTAGACCTTGTGTACAACATATGGTCCCTCCCACATGGGCTTAAGCTTTGGAGGCTTCTTGCTGGGTATCATTGGGGTCCGGAGGACTAACACTAACTCTTCTTCCAAGAAAGAACGGAGGTGAAACTTTTTGTTGAAGGCTCATGTGATATGATTCTGGTACACTTCCAGGTGGTGCAGAGTGTGCATCCACTTCTGGTCTAGCTATTCCAATTCACCTAGCCGCTTTTATGACTGATCATCATCAGATAATTGATCACAGATGGCAACACGGAGTGAGGGAAGTTGAAGTTCAATGGGAAGGACCACCTCTGTTCCGTACACCAACGAGTACGAGGTAGACTGAGTAGCGGTGTGGATTGTGGTTCGATAAGCCCACAATTCATGGAGGATTTTATCCGGCCATGAATTCTTGTCTTTGTCCAACATTTTCTGGAGGATGTTGGACAGGGTCTTGTGGAAAGCTTCTATCTATCCGTTGGACACTGCATGGTAGCGGGATGAGTGGTTATCCTTAATACCATACTCGTGGTATAGCTTTTCCAACTCAGTAGAGTAGAAATTGGTGTTGTTGTCCGTCAGTATAGTATAAGGGACACCAAACCTGGTGATGAAATTGTTCTTCATGAAGCTGACAATATTTCTTTCCCCGACTTCCTTGAGGGGTATGGATTCTTCCCATTTGGAAAAGAAGTCAGTTGTCGTGAGGATATACTTCAACTGTTTGGTCGTGGCGGGAGGATATGGTCCCACGACGTCCATCCCCCAGACAGCAAATGACCAGGAGTACTTATCATGATGAAGTAACTCTGGGGGCTGGTGTATGAAGTTGGAATGGATCTGGCCTGAGTGGAATTTTGCGGTAAAATGCTCGCAGTCTCGTTCCACTGTGGGCCAGTAGTACTTAAGCCTTCGAACCTGATGAGAAAGCTTGGTCCCTGGTTGATGTGCTCCACACACTCCTGCATGTACTTCAGTCATGATGGCAGTGGTTTCTTCTCCATCAATGCATCTGAGGAGCACCCCATCGAGGCCTCATTTGTAGATAACCTCTTGCCAACCCGTGCCTCCATATAGGACAAAATTGATTTCCCTTCTCCGTATTTTCTCTCATTCAGCCCTGTCTGATGGAAGATCTCCCTGTTGAAGGTAGTTCGTGATGGGGATCATCCAGCCAGTGGCAGGAGCATATGGCTCGGGGACAGGACTGACTTCATGAATTTCTTCTGTCTTGGTCTGAACAAATGGAAATACCATTCAACGGTGACCAATACTGACGACCGTTTCATCCTGGTCTGGGTCGGCTAGGGCTATGGCCGTGTTGGCTAATGCATCAGCCTGAGTGTTCCGGGATCAGGGAATATAAGTCAATGTTGGTTCTGTGGAGAACCTGGCCATTAGCCCTCGAACACGGTCAAACAGGGGGATCAACTCCTCCTTTTTAATATCATAGTCACTATTGACTTTCTTGATGACCAGCTCCGAGTCACCTTTTACCTTAAGGTGCTGTACTTGTGCCTGGAGTGCGAGCTCCAGGCCTGCAATGAGATCTTGATATTCTGCTTCATTGTTTGTACATCCTTGTGACAGGAGGAAGGAATATGGAAAGACTGCCTTTTTGGGGACATGAGTATTATCCCCAGACCCACTTTGTTGAATATGGGATCCTCCATCCTTTTCCCGGTGGGGCTTCGGGACACGCCGTCAAAGTACATTTCCCATGCTGGGAACTCCTCTTGAACCGAGAAGATATCTTCATTAGGTAGTTCAGAATCTGGTGCAGTGGTCCCTGTTGAAGGGTGCTATGCCAGAAATTCTGCTAATTCCTGGCCCTTGATGGCTTTTTGAGGCACAAACCGGATGTCGAACTGTTGCAGGATGACCGCCCATTGGGATAGGCATTTGGTTAGCATCGGTAGGCTAAGGATGTACTTGAGCAGGTTACTCTGCGAGATCAAATTGACCTCATGATGCTGCAGATAATGTCGCAGATTTTGAACCGCGAAGACCAAGGCCAGACAACTCTTCTCGATATTTGAGTATCGAGTCTCAGCATCAACCATGGTTCGACTGAGGTAATAGAGACTATTTTCACTGCCGGCGTCGTTCTTTTGTGCGAGGAAGGCTCCCAATGACCATTCTAGGGCTGTCACATATATAATGCGAGGCCTTCCTTCGACCGCGGGAATGAGAACCGGTGGGCTTAAGAGATACTTCTTCAAGTTTTCGAATGCCTCTTGGGAGTCATCCGTCCATTGGTACGTGACCCCCTTCTTCATCAACCTGGTGAAGGGAAAACATTTGCTTTCCAGGTTGGCTATGAACCACCTAATATAGGCTAGGTGTCCTTGGAATCCCCTCAACTCAGTGAGATTTCAGGATAGCCTTCATCTTCTCAGGGTCGACTTTGATGCCATGATGGCGTACGACAAATCCAAGAAATTTACCTGAGGTAACCCCAAAGGCGCATTTCAAGGGGTTCATCTTCAAGATATACTTTCAGAGCTTGTTGAATACGGTCTCAAGGTATGACAGGTGATTCGAGCGCTGTCTGGACTTGACCACTAGGTCATCCACGTAACATTCAACGAATTTCCCCAGGAACCACTTAAATATCCGATGCATGGCATGCTAATATGTGGAACCAGCATTCTTGAGACCAAAGGGCATGACCCTGTAACAGAATACCCCTTGAGGGGCCCTGAAGGCAGTGGCTTCTTTTTCTTCTTGGGCCATCCTAATTTTATTATATCTGGAATAGCCATCCATGAAGGATAGAGCCTCATACCCATCCATTGCATCAATTAACAACTCTATGATTGGAACCAGGAAGTCATCTTTTGGAAAATTCCGATTAAGGTCCCTGAAGTCAATGCAGACGTGGATTTTTCCATTCTTTTTCATGATAGGGAAAATGTTGGCCAACCAAATGGGGTATTGGACCTCCCTGATGAAGCCTGCTTTAATGAGATTATCGACTTCAACCTCTATCTTGGCATCATGTGAGGGGTGTGTCCTTCTAGCGGCCTGCTTGTAACCCTGGTGGTCTTCTGGAAGACCCAGGTGATGCGTCGCTACCTCAGGATCGAGTCCTGGCATTTCTGTGTAATTCCAGGTGAAGACATCCTGGTGTTTCCTTAGGAAGGGGGTATATACCTCGTGTTCCTCGGGAGACATGGCCGCACTAATGAGAGTGGGCCTCGGGTCTTCCTCGGTACCCAGGTTTATTTCCCTAAGTTCGTCCATAGAGGTGGAGATACCCTCCTCAAATGTGGGAGGTGCATCCTTGAGATCTTCCCCCTCTTCTTCTCCCAAGTCCTCATCTTCTTGGTCTGACGAGGAGAGATCTCCTGTCATGAGTTCTTGGAAGTACGGAGGCGAGGTGTTGTAGGCATCCTTGCTCAAGCTCTCACCCCGTCGATTGAGGGTCAGCAGAAATTTCCACATTGTCACACTCGGCCGTTATGGATGAAGTCATGAGGACATCCGAGTGCATGCTCGGACTTGAACTCCTACCTTCCATGTGGTTGATGGGCAGGACATAATCTCTGCCAAGCCGCCTAAGGGGGTTGTCAGGAACCATTTCCAGGCCATTTGGAGCGGGGATCTAGTCAAAACCATCGACCAAAGGCTTCTTTTTCTTTTGCTCGTAGAAACCGACGTCAATGTAATGTGACTCAGAGAGCTCAAAAGGGTCCTTGTCGGCGTGCAACGTTCCACTTTGTCCATTGATGCAGTACTTGATACACTGGTGGTAGGATGAAGGAATGGCCATGTGCTTATGGAGCCATGGACTTCCCAACAGGGCATTGAATGACATGCTCTTCCAGACCACCAGGAATTCTGTGTAGGCTACCAGGTCACCAAAATGGGTCTTTAGGTTAATCTATCCCATTGGTTTCTGCTCACTATTGTCATAACCTAACAAAGTTGTGTCTGAGGTAATTAGATCATCCTCACTGTAGCCCAACTTACAGAGTGTCTGTAGGGGAAGGAGGTTAACTCCAGATCCATTGTCTATAAAGGATTTTTATATCTCAATACTATTAAGTGTGACAGACACAAATAGCGGTCTGATGTGTCCTTTCATGATGGAATCTTCATCCTGATCGGTGAAGGAAATCACTGCATTGCATTCAGTTGGGCCAGTCTTCGTCTGGTAAATCTCGGCGACAACTACCACACCTTGAAATTCCCGGGGGCTGATCAAAGCTTCGATAAGTGCCTCCCTAAGGTTAGCTGGGAAACCTAGGGAATCCAGGATTAACAACTTGGCTGAACTGACACCAGCTGCTTAAGGATGTCGTATTTTTTCTCCAGAGGTTGACGCTTCTCCGTTGGAGGGAGAGTCCTAGAGGGTGCTTTGGGAGCTGGAGCATTTTACGAGGAGGGACCAGCCGCTGTGATGGATGTCGATGGTGTTCCCGCATTTTGCGGACTTGGCCTGGCCGGTCTGTTTGTGCGCACTAGGCGACCAGACACTTGCTCCTCCTCTGGTGGGTATCGCAGGACAACCGGGCCAGAGTGGCTGTTTGTGGAAGTAGAGGGGAATTACCTCCCCTACTGAGTCCCTTGAAGGGACCTCCCATGGGTTTCCGCAATATTGACGGTCTGGGCCAGGGTCCAACCATAGGGTTGGTTTCAGCCGCGGTTGCGCCTCCCCTAGTATCCTCTGCCTCGCGATTCCTCCTCCCGGCTCCTCGTGTAGGGAACTCGGGCTCTTAACTGTACTCTTCGTCAGGGAATGATTTCATGAGATGGATGACTTTGATAGAACCAAAGATTGGCTCTTCATCCTCTTATAGTCAACCTGGTCGGTTGTCTCTGATGGTTCCATTCGGTGGGTCGGTGCCCGTGATGCCAAATTCGAGGGCATGAAATCTGCCAGGGTCGGGACTAACTTTTGCCCCGTCGTGGGATACTCCTCTTGCGATTGTTTCCTCCTTCGATTACGCCTGGATGACTGGCTCGTGGAGGGTTTTGAGGCCGATGCTGTTGGATCTCCGGCTTCAGGGGATGTTGGTGGAAACACTGGCTGCTGTAGTTGAGCTCGGAGTATGCCCTGGGCTCGGTTGATAGTCTTCCGGGTCATACAGTTGTCAAATTTATGCCCCTGCTTTCTGGAGACTTTCTGCCACCCTTCCTCTTTGTCGGAGTCAGTGGTAGAGATACATGCCACATGTGCTTGGGATGGCCCCAGCTCGACCTGTCCGGAGTGTACCATCCTCTGCAGGAGGTCTTTGATGACGAAGAATTCTCGGATACTATGCCCTAACATTCGATGGTAGGGGAAGTAATCTTTCCTGTCATCGCGGCCGACCTCTTTAGGTCTCCTTGGCTCCGGAAGGTGGAGCAAGTTGCAATTCATTGCGGAAATAAAGTAGCCACAGACTTGAATGTCTCGGAACAAGTATACTTTTTGTCTTCGTTCCTCAAACTGGTTCGTCTTCCGACCTCTCTGATCATCCCGTTTAGGCGGAGGTGGCCGCTGATATGTAGGGGGATCTTGACAATTTGGTGGAGGCCTGAGCAGTGGAGCAGGTACAAGGGCCGTCTTTAGTGTGACAGCGGACACTTTAGCTCTAGGGGATCTTTTCACCAGAGCCTGTGAAGCTACACAAGACTTTGAATTAGTCCGCTGTAGGGAGTCCTCAATACTATGGGCAATATCCAAGAGATGGTGGAAGCCAATGGTTCACTCCACCGGTATGATTAGTGTTCATAGCTCATCTATAAGATTATCGATGCATATGGCTAGCATCTCTTCTTGAGGCATTGGTCTGTTCAAGGAATAGGTCAGACCTTTCCATCTGGCAATGAAATCTGAAACCCTCTTGTTCTCCCTCTACTTGCAGCTCATGAGATCGCTGGCCGTTGTTTTAGGCAGCGTTGACCTGAAGTGGAATAGGCACTACTGCTGGAGGTCTTCCCAGCTCTTTATTGACTGGGTCGACAGACTCATATACCAGACGAAGGCAGATCCTTGCAAGGTCTGTACGAAGCATCTGAGTTTCACTGCTTCTTGTTGTTCTGAATTCCCCATCATAGGGTCCCAATAGGATGTGTAGTGCATCAAATGATTCTCTGGATCTCCTGATCCATTGAATATGGGGAATAAAGGGCTCCCAAAATTGGGTGGAGGCGGTGTTTTTTTCACCCAATCTGGGTAGGGTTTCCGTTCTGGATGTATCGGAGCGCATCGACCTTCCATCGATTCTAATCAAGCTATTATTGCCTCGATGGTGTTGGTGAGACCCTGGTTTACATCCTGTTGGGCTAGGTCCTGGGCAGGCGTAACCCGAGGCATTGCTTGAGGATCCGTATTGGCCGGCACCAAAGGTGCGTGTGCTGTTTGTGGCACCTTCGGAGGGTTCAGCTGTACTCACTCCGGTTTCTTCCTGAGTGGAGGGAAGTCTTAGTATTCATCCGAATCTACGTTTAGGTAGTTGGACGAGCCAGGCGCCTCATTGGACGGGAGCCCCGATCGTGATTCATTTGCCGAGGCAAACCTTAGTCTTTGAGGTGCACTTGCTGGGAGTGCATGACGTGACTTTTCTTGGGATGCACTTTCAATAAGGTGGTTCCTCTGGAGCAACTCGACGTTAAGCCGCCTCAATTCTTTAATCTCTTCTTCCTGTTGAGCGAACCTATCTTCGAGCGTGAGTGGCTCATTTTTGTCGAGAGAAGGAGACGAGTTAAGGGTAGACGTTCCTTTATTATTATCCTTGTTGGAAGCTCACAGGGTAAGTCGAGGGAGGTTAGCTGAAGGGGCGTTCATATTTAAGGTGTCCCTCTGGTTCTGGGTGTGCACACCTGGGGGTTCGTTGTGAGTCACAGCCTGACTAGAACCGTCATCTCCTGATCCATCTAGATTTTCATTTTATCCGGTGTCACCCGTAGGGTTAGCCTATATTACGTTGATTAATTCATATCGCAGGGTGGAGGGGATGTCATCTTCCAAATAGGAAGAGGATATCCCGCATTTTAGGTTGGTCTTCCCTTTCATGACCTGGGATTGCCTTAGGACTTCTCGATGACGGGTGACGCGGAGAGTTATTTGATGCGACATTACGATGCACCTTCCTCTCGGAGGGGATGATGATTCAAATGACAGGATAGGATGGGAATCTCCTCTTTTGAACATCCTCCCTAGATGAGAGAATAATGATTCTCGTGGGGGAGGTTGTTGTTGAGGGGGTAATAATTCCCCCAGCCCTGAGGGCTGGGGTTGGATCCGTTCCTTGGACATTGATTCTCTTTCTGGTTTTATTGGTCTTACGGGGGCATTTTTTGTTAAAAATGCCCCCAGCCCTGCAGGCTGGGGTTGACCCTGGATGGTAGCAGTGGCTGATTCTATTGCGACCTGCCTGATCTCGCGTGCTCCCACCCAGGGGTGAACCAGATTTGGTTCTGAATTCACCTATGGACCAGTCCCTTCTGGGGAGGTAGGCAAAGATCGCTGATTGGCCTCTCTTAGGTGAGATGCCTGTTGTATGCTCTCAGTGGCCTGATTCCGGAGTTGTTGAATGGCTTGTTCCCGTTGAGCCTGACTCTTCTGGGACTTATTCAATTCCCAACTCTGCTGGGTGTGTTGCCTTCCCTAAATAGCGAGACCACTCAATTGGCGTCTTGATGTGATGACGTTGCAAGACACCACGCTGAACGGGTTCTTCTGGGCGGGAAGCGGAGTGAAATGCAGAGATCCATGTTCTCCCCAGCCCCTGATATGGACTCCCGTTAGAGAATCACCGATGAGGTGGTGCAGTTGTTGCAGCGCACGGAGGCAGGCTATATCCATGTTTCCTTTACACCTCTCGGGTCGTTGTTTCCATGCTGTAGGAAGGGCCTCCAGGTCCATGTGACGCAATAGGTATCCTATAATCTTGACATGGTCTATATACCCTTCATAGTGCAAGAAGCTTGATTTCAGTCGGTGGAGGGTTGTCCATATATTATGGAGGATGCCGTGCAAGCATTACTCCGACAACTCTATGGGTATGTCGAACTGAGAGGTGGCCGTAGGCCAAAAAATAACCGGTATATCATCCCTAGCCAGTCGTTTCCTCAGGTGAAGCATATCGACATACTCCTCCGCCAGTGATTCCTCTACCTGGTCAGCCCAACTAAGGCGCTCACTTTAGTCAGAGGCAGTGGGACCGATAGGTATTTAATTGGCTTGTGGGCGATTCCGAGGTGGTTCAAAAGATAAACGCGGCCCTGGAACGGCTCATGATCGAAGAAGGGCGTCGCTAGCGACAAGTTGGGAATCTGACATGCTCGATCCTGTCCCTCTGAGTGCCTCGGTATATGAGGGCTTTCCTATGCTTGCTTCGGCAGGGGGAGGGCCTTCCTGTCGAAATAATATGTCATCGCAGGGAGGACCTCCATAATGATGTCCGTAATGGTGAGGAATACCATTACTTCTTAATGCTTCACTGCATAGAGGAATTTTGCAGTGCACACCCTAGGGAGGACCTCCAAGGCGTGTCGTAACAAGGGGAGGACCTTCTGGCTGCTTAGCATTGTTACGGGGAGGACCTTCGCAACAACTTCCATGATGGTGAGGATGACCATCATGGCTTGACGTTCGACACGCATCTTGGGGAGGACCTTCAGGACATGCTGCGAAAAGAGTAGGACCTTCTTGTTGCTTGGGGACATTGCGGGGAGGACCTTCGCAATGGCGGTCATGGTGGTGAGGACTACCATCACAGCTGCGGCAAGGGTGAGGACTACCATTACTACTGCTGCAGGGAGAATATTTGCAGGATACATCCTAGGGAGGGCCTTCAGAATGTATCGCAACGAGGGCAGGGCCTTCTCATTGCTTGAAGTCTCCACAGGGAGGACCTCCGTTATCAAGGTGGCGAGGACTACCACCATGATTTGACGCCCAGCTATGTGGAATTCCATTACAGCGTAACCCCTAGGGAGGACCTTCAAGGAAGGCCACGACAAGGGGAGGGCCTTCTTGTCGTGATGAGACGTCAACACGGGGGGGGGAGATCCGTAGTTGCGACTATGATAGTGTAGACTACCATCACAATTAGTGGTCCCACTACATGGAGAGTGATTGTAGTGTATACCCCGGTGAGGACCTTCTTGGTGGACCATATCAAGTGGAGGAACTTCTTGCTTCTCGATCTTCTGGTCACGTGGAGGGTTTCCATGACTTGCATCAAGATAAAATCTCTCATGATCGATCGTTATATGCCCGCGGGGGAAGCCCCCACGGGTGCTCTGGGGAGGACCTTCAGAGCTGCTGGTAGCGCCATTGCGGGGAGGACCTTCGCAACTGCTACTGCCACTCCCATAATATGGTAATGTGAAGTTAGGGTTTTGAGACTTTGATGTGTGTTTAGTAGCGTTGGGAACCCCATCTTCCAGTAGAGCAGAGTCATTAACCCGCTCTTTATTTTCCGGCTACTTTCGGCGCGTTCGGGGCGCTCTTTTGCGGGCAGCGGGGACCGTCTGCTGTTGAAAACGACCTTCACCTTTGGGTCCCTGTCTAATTGGATCCAGTGATGTTGTCGGGATATGCCGAAAAAAATCTTGAATTTTAGCAGGGATATATGTCTGCTCTGGAGCATCCGCCGTGATGGACGGGTGTCCCCAAGTTGGAACGATGAAGCTGCTCGATCCGGTTGCCCTTGCATCGCGGAATATAGCCGGCAACCCTCCTGGGAAAAAGAAGGGATGCGGATCCGCTCCAATGCGGCTATCTCATATCTTAGATGAGTCGCCTCAATTGGGAAGATGGGCTCACGTGCCCGATTCCTTGCTGTTGCCGCTGATGCAATTACATGCTAGCAAGTCTGAAAGATATGATCAAGGATCGATACCTGCTCCTCCATCATTTCTAGGATATGTATAGAGACATCTTTGGCTAGAACGGGTATGAAGGCCCATTCTGGTATCGGAGTAGGAATATCGTGCTCCGGTCCTCCCGTGGTCAGTGGGTACTGACAATTCTCATATGTCGGGGAAGGTGAAAAAATCTTCCCCTATACTGGGATATGTCGGTTTCTCTCTCCGTGTGCCGCCACATCGGGGTGGCAGACTTTACTTGCATCTGAAGGGAGCTGGCCCTGCATATATTGATTTCCCACCGTATCGAGTCAGTGGCCTTTGTTGGCAGGGAGACATGACCGCCTATGATTTTCCACCACATCCGGGCAGTGGGCTTTTTTGACCGCCACCATATCAAGATGGTGGGCATCTGAAGCAACTTCCAGGAGCTGGTCTTGCAGGTACCCGGGTCGCCACCACGTCAAGATGGTGGGCTTTACAACCCTAGGAAGGGAGAGGTGCCTGCCTGGTAAGTGACATCCTATGTGAGCGAGGGGCTTGATAGAGCTCGGCGGGGATGCGCGCCGGCTCGTATGATGCTGCCATGTCTGGATGGCGGGCTTGGGAGGATCAAATAGGTGTAGGTGCCTGTTCGTGGTACTTCTCTGTGGCTGGGCAGCTGAGCTCCTCTTCAGGGACCAGGGTGATGACCGGTCCCCAATTGTACGTCTTCCTCCCTCATCAGGTGGTCCGAGGGGCCGGAGATCGGGGAGCGTGGGCCTGAATCCTTGGGGAAACATCCTCCTCAACGTAAGGATGTTGAGTCATGGCATGGCTGCGATGACGCCTTCCAGCAGGGGCCTTAGAACGGTACACCCGTTCGATAGGGATGAATTCCTCAACGTCGACCTCATCCGACTCCCTAAGATAAGGGAGGTACGTATTGTCCCGTTCCAGGGATAGGCTCCCGAAACGGTTGGAGATAGCAACAGGGGCTGTCTGGATCCGCCTTTGTGGTCGCTACTGGGCAGGCGACTGGTGAATCTTAACAGATTGGAGGGCGTGCATAGCCGCCTCCACCGATGGGAGAGTACCATTCACGTGGTACTCTCAGATTAGCGTGTCCTAAACCCAGCGTTGAAGACGCTGGGTGAGTGACGGGGTCCTCCATTGTTGAGGAAGTCTCGTTCTTGCGTCGTTGGAAGCGTTCACTTGTGAGTTTCTTTGCGATGCCATTGGATCGAAGGGAGTTATGAAAGTAGTGTCTGCAAAATATTTTAGCAAATACAATGAGAAAACCCGTTAAAGTAGCATATCATAATCCCATGCGTAATTAGTGACCTTGATTGGCCCTCCTTTAGAGCATAAGTGGGGCGCTGGGTGAGATTAGGTTAAATCTATCATGTTTGGTTAAAGATTCATGTCGAGTTCACCATTTTTGATTCGTTTCGGTTTCGAAACGCCCAACGACTCCGTATCTGATGATGGATGGACCTTCTTTCCAAAGGTAGGCGTTTGCTAGATGGTCTGGCCAGCGACACTTAATAACTAACATTGGTCGAGAGGATGGGAAGTCAGGCTCATCGTACCCTTTGGGGGGGGATTATTGCCTGTTTCGGGACTCTCTTATTGATTTAAGACATATTCATTTGTTCGAGAATCTGTGGTTTATACCCAAACATAGTATCCATGAATTTATCCTTGGTGGGAAATGGTCAACTAGATGCAGGGGTTCAGAATCATTTATGTCTGAGGTTTACCGTCCCTCATTGGATTAATGACTCCGAAGAGTTGGAGCTCACTTGAGGCGGAACTAGGAGTGGCGCGGTGAACCGATGTGAAGATAACCGGATTGACTGATTGTTGGGATTGAACCTTAGGGAGGCTTCCTACGTACCCTTCTTAGGAGGCAGGGATCAAAGTCCACGTAGTTCAGATAAGTGTTGGGGAACCGATGTGATGATGGACCGGGTGGTCCAATGGGTGGTGAGCTTGAACCTCATGGAGGCTTCCTACATACCCTGTCTAGGAGGCAGGGATCAAAGTCCCCGTAGTTTGCTTTGGCGTGGGACTTACGTTCTGGGGCAGCTCGGAATGATGGATTGGGGCTTACACTATGAGTAGGCCCATAGTGATGGATTGGGGCTTACACTCTGAGGAGGCCCATAAGAGGATGTCATGGTCGATGCTTATTCTAAGCCCACGTGAGCCATGCTCTATGTGAGAAACAAGAGGTAGCAGGGACCAGAGGATCACGTCATGAAAGGTTCATCCGTGAGAAGTGGAATGGGGATTATGCATGGGGCGGCCCAGAAGGTGATGAATTGGGGATTACACTCTGAGGAGGCCCAGAAGATCAGGGCTTACTCCGAGATGGATGCCCGGGGAGACAAATCCCAGTGTGAGAGGGAAAGGGGGTGCTCCTGTTCCCATCTCCTCTCTTTTAGTGCATGAGGGCTTCCTTCTGATGATTATTTTACCATCTCTGAGGAACCCTCTACAAGTGGAGGGGCAAAAAGAGGATTCACGAGCTCAGACTCCACATTACCGTGGGAATGTGAACCCAGGAATGCTTAGGGAATCCACTCAAGGGTCGGGGCAACCCCTTTTCCTCTATTTACCGTGGGTATGTGAACTCAAAATGGCGCGCTGATATGCCTAAAAGTTATACCACGTGGATCCGGTGGCTCTGGAGGAGGCCTCGGCTCAAGGCTGATGAATAAGACAATGAGGGAGTCATGGAGGACTTGGCTGGATCGGAAGTATTTTACCTGGCTCGGGAAATGAGGACACCAAAGTATTTGGCGAGCCACCGAGAGGTATTGGTGGTGGAACCCTTCGCGTGGGGAAGTTCCACGGGGTTGGAGAAGTCGTCCGCAAACCAGGGTGGTCCACAGACTGATTGGCATCCCGCGAACCAGGGTGGTTCATGGCTTCAGGTTAAATCTGCGAACCAAGGTTGTTCGCAGAGGGTTCCATGCGGGCAGCGGCAGCCTAGGGCGGCACCGGTCGGAGGCTAGTTGGTCGGGGCTTCGTCCGAGTAGGAGAGTGCTACACGGTGCGACAGATGAGAAAAGAGGCATAAAATTCCTGGTCCATGGGGAAGTCTTCCGCGGAGGGGGTATGGTTTGCGGTTATCCTTTTTTTGTTATTTTAGGTTCATGGTTCACAAAATTATTATGCGTTTTCCAACTCCTTGTTAATTCATATATCTGTTGTGGTTCACGGATGGGAATTTTGCTGTTTGTGAAATTCTAAGCCTTCCTTCAACCGATCTCCTTCTGAATCTCCAATCCCTCCGAATCTGATTCCCGTTCACCGATCTTAGACCCCCTTTCCTTTCCCCCTCGGTCTCCTTTTATAGAGTGGGTAAAGGGATGTATCTATGGCCACGCGTCACCTTTTTTGGAGGCCCATGACCAAATACCCGGTTCATAGCTGACTTGGTCAATCTGCGATTCGCAGTGGGTATTGAATGCTTCTCCCTCCCTCGAACCGAACTCAGGGAGTACTTCACGACCATGGAGGGTTCCACCTTCATTCCGTGAACGACTGCAGATGCGACTTAAACCGATCGATGCGGTCCGAGGTTGGGGTGGTCCATGATGATGAACCGGACTGGCGCCCATCTTGCCTCACGACCGCGGAGGATCTCTACCTCCATTTCGCGAACGACAATGGTTCTTAGAGGGGGCACTTCGTGGGGCCTGGCCGCGTTGCGTTTCCATGGGACCGGTTCGTGGACCGACCTTGTTTGTGTTTCTTTGATAATTTTCTCCAATTCTTTGGGGGATTTGGGTAAAATTTCCTTTGCGGATTTTTCAGGACCCTATAGGGTATATTGAGGTTTTTGTAGGTTTTTAGAGTTTTCAGGGGATTTAGGGTTATTTTTTGTTGATTTTCAATTTTTGAATGTTTTTATGGTTTTATTTGGTGGTTTTCAGGGTTATTGGAATTTTTAATGATTTTATAGATTTTTGGGACTTTGGAATTTTAAGGTATTTTAGGGATTTTGAGAGTCTTTAGGATTTTTTTTGGTTTTTATGATTTCTTTTTGGTGTTAGGGGTCATTTGAATTATTTTGGGTTTTAACGGTTTTATAGTTTTTTTATTGTTCAGGGGGTTTAATTATTTTTATGGTTTTAGTGGGTTTTTATTATTTTTATTAGTTTTGAGGGTTTTTATGGCTTTTAGAGGTTTTATGATTTTTAGGGGATTTATGGTCTTTATCAGGGTTTAAGGGTCCCCCCCCCCATTTTATAGTTTTTAGAGGTTTTATGTGTTTTTAGGTTATTAAGGTTTTCATTGGCATTTTTAGGTTGTTATTATTTCTTAAATTTTTAGTTATTTTAGGTATTTTTAAAGATATTTATGTGTTTATGGTTTTCAGGGATTTTAATAGTTTTCTGGGTTTTCTAGGTTTTTAGGGCTATTTAGGGGTTTTCAAATTTTTTTACATTTTTAGAGGTTTAATTTGTTTTTCGGTTATTATGTTTTTTACAGGAGGCTTAAGTGTTTTTACATTATTTATTTTTGTTTGGTATTTTTAGGGATTTTTAAATATTTTAAATGTTTTTTGGTTTTTAGTGTTTTTGTGGGTTTTCTAGTTTTTAGAGTTTTTTTGAGTTTTTTTAGATTATTGTAATTTTCTAGAGTTTTTAACATTTTTAAGGGTTTAAAGGGTTCTCTAGTGTTTTTATTGGTTTTATGTGTTTAAGAGATTTTATGGGTTTCATTGGTTTTAAGGTGTTTTTAGGGTTTTAAATATCTTTTAGATTTTTTAGGGTTTTTAGGTTTTTAGGGGTTTTAAGTGTTTTAGGTTTTTATTATTTTATAATATTTTTCAGGGTTTTTGGGGGATTTTTGGTTTTTAATGATTTTTTATGATTTTTATGATTATTATGGTATTTTATGGTTTTTATAGATTTTATGTGTTTTAGGGTTTTTAAGAGTTTTTTGGGTTTTTAGGGTTCTTCAAGGATTTCGAGTTTTTAGGTGTTTAAAGTATTTTTTGGGTTTTTTGATTTTCATAAGGTGTTCAAGGTTTTTTGGGTTTTTTAAAATTTTAATGATTTTTATTGGTTTTATAGGGTTGTTTTTAAGGATTTTGATTTTTTTATGGTTATTTAGCATTTTGAGGGGTTTTAGGGGTTTTTATGAATTTTTTGGGTTTTAGGGTTTCTTTTTTATAGTTTTTATGGGGTTTAAGGTTTTATAATGTTTTTTAAATTTATAACAATTTAAATGAAGTTTATTCTTTTTAGTTGGTTTTAGGGTTTTTTTGGGTTTAGTGTTTTTTACGTCTTTTAGGGATTATTATTGTTTTTTGGGTTTTTTGATTTTTTATGGTTTGTAGCATTTTCCAGGTTTTTAACAATATTAAGTGTTTTTAGGTTTTTAGAGTTTTCATATGATGTTTTAGTAGGGTTTTTTTAATTTTTTAGGTTTCTAGTGATTTTTAGGTATCTTTTAAGGATTTTTATATATTTTTATTGTTTTTAGGGAATTTTAGGGGTTTTAGTGTTATTAGGTTTTTAAACTTTTTTACGTTTTTTTGGGTTCTTAGTAATTTTTTTATTGATTTTTTGGTTTTTTTGGTTTTTTATAGTTTTTTAACATTTTTAGGTTTTTAAATTACTTTTAGCATTTATAATGGATTTGAGGGTTTTTATTCAGTTTCTAGGTTTTTATGGTTTCCCGGGTTTTTAATTTCTTTTTTTGGATTTTTTTGTTTTTAGAAATTTTTAGGTTTTGTAGGGGTTTTAAGAGTTTTTACCATTTTAAGGTATTCTTAGTGGTTTTTAGGGGTGTTTGTGATTTTTACATTTTTAAGGATTTTTAGGGATTTTTAGGATTTTTATGGGGTATTAGGATTTTTAGGAATTTTGAGGGCTTTTGAAGTTTCTAGGGGTTTTAGCATTTTTACGGTTTTTTAAGGTTTTAGAATTTTAAATTTTTTAAGGGTTTAAAAATGATTTTCAAGGGTTTTTTATGTTTTATGAGAAATTGATAAATTTTTTAGGATTTTTATCATTTTTTGTGGTTTCATGAATTTTGATGATTTTCAGGATTTTTTTTTGGTTTTTAGGGGTTTTATAGTTATTTTCTGTTTTTTGGGTTTTTTGAGTTTTTATGCTTTTAATTTTTTAACATTTTTTGGGGTTTTAAAGTTTTTTTATAGATAATAGTGGTTTTTATATTTTTCATGTGTTGTTATGTTTTTTAATGTTTTTAATTTTTTATGGCTTTTATGTATTTTTAGGTTTTAAGGCCTTTTTATTGTTTTTAGGGGTTTTATCATTTTTTAGTTTTTTTGGGTTTTAATTGTTTTTAGGGTTTTAGGGTTTTTTTGTGGTATTTCATGGTTTTTAGGTGTTTTTAAATTTTCATGGTGTTTTGGGGGGTTTAAAAATTTTAATGGTTTATTGGTATTTTAAGGGTTTTAGATTTTTTTGGGTATTTCGGGATTGTTATCATTTTTTAGGTTTTTAGGGGTTTAAATTTGTCTAGGTTTTTATGGTTTCCTTTGGGGTTTTCAGAATTTCAAATGTATTTTTAATTTATAATTTTTTTAGGTATTTAATTTGTGTCTTTATGGGGTTTAGGGTTTTTAGGGTTTATGGGGCTTTGTTGTTTTTTTGGGTTTTAGGGATTTTTCGGTTTTTTGGGGTTTTAAGGGTTTTATGAGTTTTTATCGGTTTTAAAGGTTTTTAGATATTTTTTAAATTTTTAAGAAGTTGAAAAGTTTTTAGAGTTTAAGTAGGTTATTATGTTTTTTTCTTTTAGTGGTTTTTTATGGTTTTTAGAGGTTTTTACGGTTTATCGGTGTTTTACGGTATTAGGGACTTTTTAGTGATTTTTTCATTTTTAGGTTTTTTGGGGATTACCTTGTTTGTAGGATTTTAAGGTATTCTTATGATATTTCATGTTTTTTAGGTTTTTTTTTAATTTCAATGGATTTTTAGGGGTTTTAGGGATTTCTAGGGTTTGGGAGTTTTAGGGTTTTTATGGATTTTAGCGTTTTTTGAGTTTTTAGCATTTTTAGGTTTTTAGTGGTTCTAAGTGTTTTAAATTATTTAATGTTTTATTAGAGTTTTTTTGGTTTTTACGGTAATTTTATATTTTTAGGCATTTTTAGGGCCTTTAAAATATTTTTATGGGTTTTTAGGGATTTTGAGGATTCGAAGTATCTTTAGGACTTTTTGGGTTTTATGGATTTTTTGAGTTTTTTGTGCATTTTTTATTCTTTTAGGGGTTTTAATGTTTTTAGTGTTTTTTAAAAAAATTAGAGTTTTGAATGGATTATATAGATTAAATTAGTCTCTAGGGGTTTTTTGGTTTTTAGGGTTTTTAAGGATTTTCGGGGTTTTATGATTTTTAGGCTTTTTATGGTGTTTTTAGGTGTTTTAGGGTTTTTGGAGTTTTTATATTTTGAGGGTTTTTAATGTTTTTAGGTTTTTAATGTTTTCTTAGGGGATTTCAAGGTTTTTATAGTTTTTAGATTGTATGGATTTTTATGGTTTTAAGGATTCTTCTAGTTTTTTAGGATTTTTAGGGATCTTTAGGTTTTTATTGTATTTGGAGGGGGGTTTATAATTTTTATCATTTTTGAAGTTTTTAGGGGTTTTTTGTGTCTTTAAGATTTTATGTTTTTCTTAGGTGGGTTTAGAGGATTTTGGGTTTATTATATTTTTGGGTATTTTTATTGGTTTTTAGGACTTTCATTGTTTTTTGGGGTTTTTTTTGGGTTTTTTGGGTTTTTTGGGGGTTTTTAGTTTTTAAGGTTTTTAGGGGTTTTTTAGGTTTTATGGGTTTGTTTGAGTTTTTTAGGGGTTTAATGTTTTTAGTGGTTTTTTTAACTTTTATGGGTTTAGAATTTTTTTATAGTTTTTAGTGGGGGTTTTGGATTTTATGGGTTTTTAGGGGTTTTATGGTTGTTACTTGTTATTAGGTGTATTTAGGGTTTATGGGGTGTTTTTAGTGGTTTTCTGGGGGTTTTTTAAGGTATGTGGGTTTTAAGAGTTTTTCTCGATTTTATAGATTTTTTAGGATTTTCAAGGATTTAGGATTTTGTGTATTTTTAGATATTTTTAGTATTTTTATGGGTTTTTGTGTTTTTACAAATTTTGAGGGTTTTTAGGGGTTTCTGGGGTTTTCATGTTTTTAGGATATTTGGAAATTTTTTTTGGGTTTTATGTGTTTTTAAGGTTTTTAAAGCTTTTATAGGGGTTTTCAAGTTTCTTCGGCTATTTTCTGTTTTTAGGGATTTTTAGGGATTTTTAGGATTTTATGGTATTTATGGTATTTATGGATTTTGAGTATTTTTTGGGGTTTTTGGGTTTTTGGGTTTTTATGGTTTTTTGAGTTTTTAGATTTTTTAATGTATTTTATAGTTTTTATAGTTTTAATGGGATAAAATAAATTTATTGTTTTTATTTTTTAGAGGTATTACGGGTTTTCAGGTTTTAGGGTATTCTATGGTTTCTAAGGGTGTTTAGCGGTTTCTGTGATAGTTAATGTGTTTTGGGTTTTTAGGCGTTTTAAGTGTTCTTATTATTTTTTTATTTTTTTAGGGTTTTTCTAGGATTTAGGGTTTTTAATGTTTATAGGTTTTTTAGGGGTTTTTATAATTTTGATGGGTTTTAGGATTTTTAGTGATTTTAAGGAGTTTTAGGTTTTTTAGAAATTTTTAGATTTTTAGGAGTTTTAGTTTTTTTAGGTTTTAAGGTTATCTTTGGGTTTTTCTTGGTTTTTTGTGATTTTTGGGTTTTTACGGTTATTATGGATTTTGAGGGGTTTTTGTTTTTATATTTTTGTAGTATTTAGGTTTTTTAGAGTTTTTTTAGTGTTTTTTGGGGTCTTAGGGTTTTTTGTTCTTTTGGGTTGTAGTGCTTTTTTAAATTTTTGTGTGTTTTATGGTTTTTTTACAGTTTTCTAATATTTTTAATACTTTAATGGGTGTCTAGAGTTTTTTCTAGTTTTTTGGGTTTTTTGGGGTTTTGGGTATTTTAATTTTTTTGGCAGTTTTATGGTTTTTAGGGTTATTTTTTAGGATTTTTACCATTTTTTGGTTTTTGAGATGTTTTAAGTGTTTTTTATTTTTATGTTTTTCTTAGTATGTTTATGGGTTTTTAGGGGGTTATATATTTTTTTCGAGTTTTCAGTTTTTTTTGGATTTTTAGAGATTTGAGGTATTTTAAAGTTTTTAAGGGTTTTTTGGGTTTTTTGGGTTTTTATGTTTTTTTAGTTTTTTAGGGTCAAATACAGTTTTTATCATTTTTAGGGGTTTAAAGGGTTATTAGTGTTTTAGTTGTTTTTATGGGTTTTTTTTGAGTTTTTGGGGTTTGATATTTTTTGGAGGGTTTTGTGGGTGTTATTGTCTTTTAGGTATTCTAATAGTTTTTTAGGTTTTTAACATTTTTTAGGTTTTTTAAAGCTTTAATTGTTTTTAGTATATTAATAATTTATGAGGTGTATTCATCATTTTTCAATTTTTATGTTTTTGGTATATTTAGGGATTTTTTTATAATCATTATGGGGTTTTATGGTTTTTTGGGATTTTGAGTTGGTTTAGGGATTTTATGGTTTTATGGTTTTTATGGTTTTATCATTTTTAGTTTGATATGGATTTTATGTGTTTTTTGGTTTTTATGGTTTTCTATGGGGTTTTTAGGGTTTTTAGGATTTTTAATGTTTTAGGGACTTTTTGGGATTTATTTTTGGAATTTTTATTGGAGTTTAGGGTTTTTAGGGATTTGGAGTGTATGTAGTGTTTTTTGGGGTTTTTTTGTTTTTTGGGGTTTTATGGGGGTTTTTATAATTTTATGGGTTATAAGGGTTTTCTATTTTTTTTTACATTTGTAGGGTTTTAATGGGTTTTATAGTTTTGTATTCTTTTAGAGATTTTATAGGTTTTTTGGTTTATTTAATGTTTTTAGGGGTTTTGGGTTTTTAGGGTGTTTTTAGGGTATTTGGGTTTTTAGGATTTTTACATGTTTTATGATTTTAAGGTTTTTTGCATTTTCATGATTTTTGGGTATTTATCATTTTTAGGGATTTTAGGTATTTTTAGGATATTTTTCGGTTTTTTGGGTTTCACGGGGGATTTAAGGGTTTTTGGATTTTTTGGGTTTTAAGGGGGCTTTAGGGGTTTTAATAGTTTTAGGTTTCTTAGGTTTTCATATGGTTATTTAGGGTTTTTTGGATTTTTTTATATTTTTAGATATTTTTAGGGATTTTAGGATTTTTAGGGGTTTTAGGGAATATGAGTGTTGTGGCGCTAGGGATTCCCCCTCGCCGCCATTCCGTTCCTGGTTAGTCACAGATTCGCTTCTCAGTTCATGGTGAGTTCTTGGCATGCCTCCTATTGTGGCAATGACGAGGATCGATCACGGATTTCAGCATCGCTGTAGGCTCGGGCTCTTTGGTTTTGAGGGTTTGTGGGTACTCTGGCGTCTTTGTGGGAGGTACATTCGGCTTCTACGGCGTCGAAGACTCACGATCTTCGGTGGGTTCAGATTCCTTGGTGGTGTGGTGTAGTCTGTGGTCGAGAGCCGGTTTGTTGCGGTTTGAGGTTGCAGCCGCGTCTCATTTGTGTGCTTCGGTGGATCTGCGGGCTCCTTGAGTGATGGTGGCAACGGGCTGTGGTGCGGTTCTTTTGCGGCAGTCTTCTTCCGAAATGGACTTATGTTGGTGGTGATGGTTTTAATTTTTTTGTTTTCGTGCTTGGTTTTAAATTCTATCCTCCTTGGTTTCTTCTGGATTTTTGTTGAGGAGGTTCTGCCATTACCACATGGCTCTGGCTTTCAGATCCACTCCCCTTCCAGGTCGGTTGGGCGTGTTGGTATCAACGGAGGTTTAGGGTTCTGTTTGTGCAAGCAGCAGGGTTTTCCAAGAAGGTTTGGCAGATGCAACCAGTTGAGAAGGATTCTAGTGTGATCAGTGGTAAATTTCGGTTGTTGATGAAGTTTTTTCTCGGCGACGATGGTCGTCAGTGTTATTAGTCAGTGAGACTTGCGGAAGGGTGGTCTGGTTTCTTAATGGGGACGGTAGTTTCAGGATGGATTATGATGTTTTGAATGTTTGAATCTTGAATTTGTAGATTTTTGGAATGAACGACATCAGGGCTGTGAAGGGTTGTGACAGTGGTTTTCGGTGTATTGATTTTATTTTGTATGATGTTGTCGATGATCCATGTTAGCCAGATTTGATCACATGGATCAGACCCCAAGGGGGAGTTAGAGCTAGCAGTTCATCATTGCAGTGTTTTTAAGATTCAGATGTTTGAGAGGGTATGGCGTCAGCCATCGGTTCGGGCCTATGGCATGACACATGACACTTGCTTGTCGATCAGCTATGCAACGATGAATAGCTTCATCATGATCAAATGCTGGGGAGGGGTAGTTCCATGTTGTCAAATGGTTTTAATATTCGGGTATTGTTTTGTCTTTACATCTGTGAAGTCTCTTAGGGTTTCCCCCTTCTTCCCTTAAAAGGGAAGATTGTTATTATAATAAAAAACATGAAGGCCTTCGGGTCGTTGGATGGATGGGAATATGAGTGTTTTTATGGGTTTTTAGGGTTATAAATATTTTTATTGTTTTTTCTCTATTTTTAATGTTTTTTTACTTTACTAGTGTTTTTTATAGTTTTTAACATTTTTACTTTCTTAGAAGGTTTTATGTGTTTTTTACATTTTTTTGACTATTTTGGATTGTTAGGGTTTCTAGGTATAAATGGGTTTTAACAATTTTTAAGGTGTTTAGGGTTTTTTTCGTGTTTTTATTGGGTTTTGATGTTTTTTAGGTTTTTCATGTATTTTATGTGTTTTTAGGTTTTTATGGTTTTCTTTGGGGTTTTCAGGGTTTTTAGGGTGTTTTACATATTTAGGTGATTTTAGGAATTTTATTGGATTTTTATGGATTTTATGGTTTATAGGGATATTAATGGATTTTAATTTTTTTAGGGGTTCAAGGTTCTTATGATTTTTAGTGTTATTTCAGTTTTTTGGGGTTTTAATTGTTTTTAGGATTTAAGGTTTTCTTAGGGTCTTTCATGGTTTTTAAGGTTTTTAGGTTTTTAGGGATTTTTTTAGCATTTTTAGGGTGTTTATTGTTTTTAAGTTATTTGATGGTTTATAGTGTTTTTTGGAATTTTTCTTGTTTATCTTTTTTTATGTTTTTAATGGTGTTACATGTTTTAAGGTTTTTATGGTATTATAAGATTTTTATGGTTTTTGGGGATTTTTAAATTTTTATGGATTTTTTATGTTTTGTATAGTTTTTATGGTTTTAGGGATTATTCGGGTTTTTATGGGTTTCTTTGGTTTTATGGTTTTTTTGTTTTCTTAGTTTTTATGGGTTTTTTGATATTTTTAGGATTGTTAATGTTTTTTATATTTTCTAAATGTTTTTTAGGTTTTAATGAGGTTTTAGTGATTTTATGGGTTTTTAAGGTTTTTTTCTGCTAATCATTTTTTCTCGATTTTCAAAAAGATGGTTTACAGGTTTCCAAAGCCCAAGTTTACAATCACAAACTCAAAACAAGAGAAGCAAAAAAATCAGGGATCTCAACCAACACATACTTACACATCATAATAACCATTCTCAGCTCCGCATCCCATGCATGATTCATCTTCTCCGGTAGCCGTAGCTAATTCCCATTCTGGCGATCTCCACTAGCTTTCACTTTGAACCCGACTCCTAAGCTGATCAAGCATTTGTTGTTCCAGTGATGTCCTTTTGACCATGCTACCCTTATTAAAAGCCATGATCACCTCACTATTCTGCTTAGAGGTTGATCTAGTCCGCATCAGCCGTGGAAGGCATGAAAAATCTCTCCTTGGTCGTCTTCTTGGAGTAGCAGAAAAAGGCCCCTCAGCTGTAGCCAATTTAAGATTCCCACTTTGAACAACATCACTAAAGTAGTGGCCAATAGGGCCACTCAAATTTTCCTTCCCTCCCCCAAAAATCTCCCTTCCTTTACCAATTTTCTCCCCTGATCCCAAAACAGAACTCCCTGCATTGTTCTCCCTCCATTGATCTGATGTTTTATTCTTCATTAAAGGTGGACGTTCACCCTCTTTAGTCAACCACCTCGAAGCTACAGCATGTACCTCCTTCACGCCACCACCATCCTTAAGATCCTCTACAATCAAAGTGGATCTCCTGGTCACATTGTGGCTATTTTCCACAGACAAAAAAACTGGAACATGCCCCATATCAATATCCTGTTGGTCCTCCACAACCTTCTCTACAACCATAGTAGTTACATTTTCCAAGCCTTCAACAGGCTTCCTGTCAAGGACCTCCTCACCATCATACTTTCCTCCAAGACCATCCTCCTCTAGCTCGGTGGCCAACATACCATCAGAAAGTCCATCAAACCTGCTACTCAGTGAAAGAAAGGGAGAAGCCAATTGATCCAGACCTCTAGATTCCTTATCACCCACTGGGGCAACTGCCTCCACTAAATTCAAATCCCTTCCATCCCCAACCTTTCCAGCACTCACATTACCTAGTGAGCTTGTAGAAGCTCCAGCGTCCTGCCTAAAACTGTGAAATCTCTCAGGAACTTCTATATTATTCTTATGTATCTTACCATACAAAGCTCCAGAATTACTTCTACACTAAAAGGAAACCTTATGAGACCCATCATTTTTACCTTCCAAAGCCGGACTAGCCACATCAGAACACCTCCCTCTATCAGTAGGTCCTGTCAACCTCTGGGCCCGACTCAACTCCAAGTATGATTCCAAACAAGTACCATTAGAAGTGCTCACAGGGCTAGGTTTCTCATCGTGACAGATCCCCCTTGACCGTGGAGGATGTCCCCTACGACATACCTCCGCCAAATGAAACAACCTCCTACAAGAACCACCGAACTCGGTCCAATATTCATACAAAACTTTCTACTTGCAACAATACTCTTCTCCAATTGTTATCCAAATAAAGTCAAAAGGAGTTTGAGATGCATCAATTTCAACAAAAACCCAGGGGTTCACCAGATGGAAAACCACCTCAGTTCCACTATCAGCACCAAGAAATCTACCTACCATGTTGCCCAACTTGTGAATAATTGAAGGGTTTTGAAACGGAAAAGGGAGTTTAGGAAACCTTACCCAAACCAGAATGGAAGGCGAATCACAGTTCATATGAAGGTCGAAGGACCAGCACATAAGAAGAAATAGATAACCCTTGAAGTAGCGAGGAGCCCTCGACCACGCTTGAATGAGGTCTGCCTCTGTCTCAAAGTGAATCATAATTGTTTTTATTGTCAAGAAATCCAACGACCACTCGCGCCTGAAGATCCCATGAACCGAAGACAAAATGGTCGAAGTCGTCCACTGAATGCCTCTTCTTATTGAACTGAGCCACAAGGGTGAGATTCAACAAGCTGTAAGATTTCGTAAGCTTGGATGAAGGTAGGTGAATATTCGACACCCCATCGATTAGATATGGGACCTTAGGTTTTAAAGTATCTCTCGGAAATGGAGGAATAACCTCCGGGTTGGAGAAGGGTTGGAAACTCATAGCTCTCCTCTGAGACGGTGATTCTCCCTCCCCCGTCAATGGGGGAGGAGCCGGCGTGGAGGCCATCGTCATCACCGAAGGGTGATACGGGATAAGAGAGAAGCTCCCGCCACCCAGTCGAGTCCCCAAGATCTTAATAAACTCCTCCCTTTAAGGTTTTATGGATTTTAACATTATTAATGTTTTTTGGGGTTTTATGGTTTTTATGGTTTTAAGGGTCTTTTAGGGGGTTTTAGCGTTTTTAGAATTTTTGGGGTTTTTATGTGTTTTATGTGTTTTTAGTTTTTTATGGTTTTCTTATAGGTTTCCATATTTTTTTTATGTTTTTTGGGATTTTTTACTGTATTTTTACGATTTTTATGGTGTTTAAGGTTTTTAGAGATTTTTTGGAGTTTTTTCTGTTTTGTGGTCTTTAGGGTTTTTAGCGTTTTTTAGGTTTCTAGGGGTTTTATGTGTTTCTATGTTTCTAAAGGTTTAATGCAGAGGTTTTCAGTGTTATTAGGGTATTTTATGTTTTTATGTATTTTAGGGATGTTTTCGAAATTTTATGGGTTTTTAGGGATTTTATGGATTTTGAGTGTTTTACGGGTGTTGGGGGTTTTAGGGATTTGTTGGGTTTTAAGTTTTTTTTTTGAGTTTTAATGGTTTTAAGGGTTTTTAAAATTTTATAAATTTTTAGGGGATTAAAGGTTTTCAAAAAAATTAGTGGTTTTTTAGGATTTTATGGTGTTCTAATGGTTTTATGGATATTAGGATTGTAGACAACATGAAATGTGTTCGATGCACTTTTCCATAGAGTGAAGATATGATTCTCACAAATACAAAAATGTAATGTTTGAGTGATGATTTTTTCACCATGAGGAAATAAGATACAAGCTTGATTTCTTTGTTCCAAAATACTACCCCATACCCAATGAATAAGTAGAATGATTGACCCTTTTAGGTGTATGTAGTGGATCTCCCGAATCGATGATGAAAAGGTGTCGACACATTAAATTCAATTTACGAGTTTCTTTCGAGAAGACTTGGTGTATTTACCAAATCAAGAAGAGTATATCTCTTCAAGACCATCAATTTGACTGGTTGGAGAGACAAAACAGGCTTACAGATCATAAGTTTTGGCACTCAGAAGACGGATAAAATTTCACAAAGGGACCTACGCAAGGGACCTAAGCGGAGGACCTACGCGGAGGACCTGCATGAAGGATCAGCGTGAAAGAATAATTTCAACATCCCTACGTAGAGGACCTACGCAGAGGACCTACGCAGACAAACTCCCTTTGACCAGGTCCCCTCCTTTTCCTATAAATAGGACCATTGGGCTTCCAATTACAGAGACGGAAAACGTTGGAAGAAGTCCCAAAGCTGCCATTGCATAGCTATTTTTCCAAGATCCCCCAAATTTTCTCAAGTAGCTCTCTAAAACATGACAGAAGAGAGAATTAATGTGGAAAACTTGGTTCAAAGTCCCATCAGGGTCTAGAACATATGGACTTGTGCGGAGCACCTACGCGGAGCACCTCCATGGAGCACCTGCGCGGAGCACCAGATCTGAGACACTCCATCACAATCAATGAAGTGCCTTGAGTCGACTTACTCCTCTTGGTTCCTTTCACATGTTATGATATTGGAATCTACTTATAGATTCCTTGAGTACATTGAGTTAATACAATCCTTAAGAAACTTCTCAATCCTCATCACCTGATGTCTTTGCCAGGTTAAACCTCAAATGGGCATCCTCATTAACAGTAAGCCCCAATAAATTCCAATTGGCATCCTCAATAGGAGTAAGCCCCAACCAATCCTCAAATGGGCATCCTCATTAGGATTAATCCCCAACCAATCTCAAATATGGAATCCATCCGGGTATAAGCCCCTCACCTTCACCCCTTCTTCCTGACATTGGACCCTAGTCCAATGTAAATAGAACAGATGGAAGGTTTGTCACCTCTCCCTCTTCCACGGACAACGTGCCCTCTTCCATCATCATGGAGGAAAAATTTGAAAGTGTGAAGTTTCATTGTTGAATATTTCTCATCCTCTTTTTTATCACACTGAACATGACTCACATGGGCTTAGAGATATGTGATGGTTGCAATATGTGAACAAACACTCATTAGTAGGAACTCGAGAACTCAGATTCCTTTTCAAATCAGGATATGTAGGAATCTCTTTAAGAGACTGAGCTCACTGGATATCCTCCTCATAAACCAAACCCTAAATTTCCCCATTTTTGAAATCCGCCTTAGGAAATAATCCCCAAATTCAATCCTCAAATCATCAAGGCATACATTTTCAGGAAGTAAACCCAAACTCTTCTCTCTCAAAAGACCATAATCTCCTACGAGAAATATTTAACTATATGGGATTTGATTCCCATACATATGTGATACATAGGAATCCTTTTTGAGGTTCAAACTCAACACTTCAAATTAACCCTATTCTCTTTGTTTCATATTCCCAACAGGGTCTGGTCTTACTTGGAAAACCAAATACCTTCAAAATTCCTTGCGCTACTTTAGCGTTAGTCCCACAGTAAGTTTCAACTAAGCACCTTCTACTTAGAGGTCCTTATCACATTACCATAAAAGTTTTGATGTGTTCTATTATGTGACATAGAACAATGAGGATTCTGATTCCTTTTACAAGTACATGTAGGTATCCCATTTTACGGGCACGATCCCAAGATCAAAACAAACCTTCATCTCCCTGGATGACAATAAATTTCATAGTTCCCCACTAAGTGGCTTGAAAACCAGTATCATCACAATGATGATTAAAAGAATATCTAATGAGTATATTAAAGGTTACCATTGATGGAAAACCTCGAATACATACACATATTTCCATTAATGAAGAACCATGAATACAAACTGATGATTCTAAAGTTTTACACATGTTAATAAGTGATTATAAATTCAAAGGGATACTTATGATATACTTGTTTAATTAATAAGGATTTATAAAAATATTTTAATTTTACAAAGAGTGTCCCGGAGTAGACAATAATTCCCCTAAAAAAAGTGTGATGAGTCCAACCTCCCCTCCTCTTGAAGAATGCACGTTCTTAAGTATCGTAATGTTCAAAACTTAATGAACGCCTGCCTTTGGAAAGCATGACCTCTTTGGATAAAGAACTATTGGAAGTTTACAGTTTGATGAATAAATCTAATGGAAACTGCCTGGAAATAGTGATTCTTAAATCTAGAACACACATTTCAAGGAACTAAAAAACAATGATATTAATGGAATTTATGGTTTTTGGTTTTTAGGTTTTTTGGGGTTTTAGCATTTTTTATGTTTTTGTGGTTTTAAGTGATTTTATGTATTTAATCATTTTATAGGTTTTTAGGGTATTATGTATTTTATGTTTTTAGGGGTTCTATGGATTTGGAAGGGTTTAATGGTTTTTTAGGGTTTAAATGGTTTTTAGGATTTAAATGTTTTTTTTGTTTTTTATCGGTTTTACATGATTTTGGGGTTTAATGTTTTCTTAGTATTTTTATAGGTTTCTAGTGTTTTTATGTTTTTAGGGATTTTTAGGGGTTTTCTTAGGATTTTAATTATTTTAAGTATTTTTAGGGATTTTAAGGGGTTTTCGAGTTTTTGGGGTTTTATGGATTTTATGACTTTTTGGGGTTTTATTGAGTTTTTTATGTTTTTAAGGTTTTTTTATTTTTTAAACATTTTTAGGGGAATATAGGGTTTAATATACATTTTTATCATTGAAATAGGGTTTTAGGTCTTTTATGGTTTTTAGGGTTTTTATGGTTTTGTGGGTTTTGAGGGGTTTTAGGGTATTTTTAGAATTTTTGGGGGTTTAAGCATTTTTATGTTTTTTATGGGCCTTAAGTGTTTTAATATTTTTAGGGTTTCCTAGGGTATTTATTGGTTTTAAGGGGTTTTTATGTTTTTAAATATTTTTAGGATTTTTTTGAATTTCAATTTGTTTTTAGGGATTTTTAGGATTTTGAGGGGTTGTGGGGTTTTTAGGGATTTTAGCATTTTTTAGGGTTTAAGGGTTTTAAGTGTTTTATGTGTTTAGGGTTTTCTTACGGTTTTTTGGGTTTTTATGGTTTTTAAGTTTCTATGGATTTTTATGGATTCTTTATAATTTTTATGGGTTTCTATTAATTTAAAATATTTTGAGCTATTATAGGGTTTTTATGATTTTCCTTGGGTTTTATTGTTTTGTTTTTATTTTTTTGGTTTTTAAGGATTTTCAGATTTTTTCTCTTTTTATAGATTTAATGGGTTTTTTAGTGTTTTAGAGGGTTTTAGATGTTTTATGTGTTTTTAGGGTTTTTTCAGGTTTTTCTATATTTTTAAGGTTTTCTTTGTGGTTTTCAGGTTATTAAGGGTATTTTACATATATTTTTATAATTTTTTGGATTTTTTTAGGTTTTTAGGGTATTACGGGATTTTGAGGGATTTTAGGTTTTTTCATGGTTTTTAATTTTTTATTAATTTTAACAAATTTTAAGTGTTTTGGGATTTTATGATTTTTAAGTATTTTATGATTTTATTAGGGTTTTTATGGGTTTTAAGTTTTTTTTACATTTTTAGATATTTTTAGAGACATTTTAGGATTTTTAAGGATTTAGGATTTTAGAGATTCTAAGGGTCTTATTTTTTTTAAGTATTATTTTTGGTTTTTAGGGTTTTATTGAGTTATTTAGAGGTTTTAAGGGTTTTTTATAATTTTATAACATTTTTATGGGTTCAAATTATTTTATATTTTTAGTGATTTTAAGGATTTTAATTTTTTTCAGGGGTTTTAATGTTTTTAGGTGTTTTTATAATTTTTAGGGGGTATTAGGGTTTTTAGGGTATTTTTGGGTTCTTATAGCTTTTTTTAAATATTTTATGGTTTTTAAGTGTTTTTATATTTTTAAGGTTTTCTTAGGGATTTTCATTTTTTAGGGGTTTTAGAGTTTTTAGTAGTTTTTTGTGTTTTATGGGTTTTAGGCACTCTTGATGTTTTTAGTAGTTTTATGGTTTTTAGTGATTTTTTTTGAGTTTTAGGGTCATTAATGGTTTTTATGATTTTTAGCGTTTTCTGGTTTTTTAGGGGCATTAAATGTTTTTATGTTTTTATTTTTTTCTTATAGTTGTTCAGGTATTTTAATGTTTTTTATGTTGTTTGGGATTTTTAGGTGTTTTAGGATTTTTATGGTTTTTTAGTGTTTATAATGGTTTTGAGGGGTTTTAGGAATTTTATGGTTTTTATCATTTTTAGGTTTTAGGGTATTTAAATGCTATTTATTTTTTGTTTTTTTTTTGGTTTCTTAGGGTATTTCAGTGATTTTGGATTTTTTTTTCTGTTTTTTTGGGTTTTTGGGATTTTTTAGAATTTTAATGGGGTTTTAGGCTTCTTAGGGATTTTTTTTGGTTTTTATGGTTTTATGGTTTTTTGTGGGTTTTTTTTGGATTTTTTAGTTTTTTCATGTTTTTATTGTTTTTTACTAATTTTTAATTTTTATGTGTAACACCCCAAGATTTCATAGTGTGTTATTTCTTCAAAATAATTCAACAACTTTCACTACACGCAACACCGAGTTAAAGCGCACCATGACTTACCAAACAAGACGTTCAAAAGAGGTTATGAATAGTATTAACTAAATTTTAAACTTTATATAATCCTTATAATATTAGAATCCATATTATGAGTTTCATAGACATAATGTATGAACAAATTCCTTTTTTCAGAGAAAAGAACTATTTTTTAAAAACGCACTTTTACCAACTTTAATAGTGAACCCTTTTTAAATCCAATATTTTAAACATTTATCTATTCAATTTTACTAAAGAAATTTATTCTTTAGAATGGGGACATAAAAAAATTTACAATGTAACACCCCAAGCTTCCACGGTACGCTTCTCTTTAAATAATACAGTAGCGTGTGTTGCACGCAACTTCGAGTTCTAACACACACTACAACCAATCAAACTAGCCGTAATGAATAGTAATACATACTTTTTAAAATTTTATAAATTTTATCTCTCAAAATGGACTTCATTTTTGGATTCAGAGTATCGAATTTAGCCTAAGGTGAAATTTTGGTACTTTTTGGATAACTTTAATATTTTGATGAACAGTGAAAATTACTAAATTTTAATTAAAAACAACTTTTTTAATAAAAATTATTAATGGTGATAAATTATGAATTTGAGTGGTTTTAAAGTATAATTATAATATATTTTTACCATTTTATCCAATGGTGTTCATTAGAATTAATTTCACTTTGAAATTGGACATAAACAATTGTCAATCTTTTGATATATATTGTTTCTTAAAAACACGCTATTTTTTGTGACAGTGGGAATTAATTATAAAATTAATTAATGAAACTTATATGTTTGGAATTTTTTAAAATAGAAATCATTTTTGAATTCAGAATATCAATTATAGCTTAGGGTGAAATTTTGGCATTGTTCTGAAAAACTTCAATTTTTGATGAATAGTGAAACTACTAAGTGGTAGTTAAAAAACTGAATTTTTCATAAAAATTAATTTTACGGCTTCTATGATTGGAATTTCGAAAATCTGAGAGACACGGTTAATATCAAGAAGTAAAATGTGGTTCAATGAGATGAAAATAATTTTTGGTGAATAGTAACTTTTTACTTTTATTTACCACGATTAAAAGTAAATAGGGTAATTAAGGGTAAAAATGATATTAATATTACCCTAACACATGTCCTAATTCTATTGGACAAGTTTATCTCGACCAAAAACAACCTTAGGAATAATATATTATCATTTATGTCCACTTGGATTAGATTAGGACATTTATTATTATTTAATTCAAAGAAGAGTTAAAAGAGTTAAAATCAAAGTTTATTTACTAAATCATTTTTCATATAGGGTTATACATACGATAAATTCGATTTTAAATATTAATTAGAAAGATAAAAATATTTTATACATAATGATATTTTATTTGTAATTTTTAGACATTAAAAAATTTAATTTATTTATAACACAATGATGATGAAGTAATTACCTAATTAATTAAAAATTGAAATAATTGATATTATAAATACCCAAATAAATGTAATTTGAGACTTTTTATTAATACCAATAATTTTATATGATAATATGGTATGTTAGGATTGAATTAATTAACTTTTTTTGAAGTAATCATTCTGTTATGATTTTTAAACAAATCAATTATTGAATAGTGTCAAAATTGACATAAAAGCGTTTTTAAAAAAAATATTATATTATTAATTGATATTAAATTCCGAAAAATATAAGGTTCGGCCAAGAGACTTACATAATGCTAGGTGTATCATTAATGGACCACTTGGGGGTCTCTTGGATGTATATAGTAAGTTTATTAACCATATAATATAAAAATACAAAGAGACATTGTAAAAGTGAAACTAATTAACTAAGAGTTAATACTTAAAGATAAGGTTAATATAATGACCCAAACCTGTCTAAATTATATTTGTTGAGTGGTTTTAGACCCATCCCCACCTTAAATTTTAGCTAATCCACTTTGGAGACATTAGAAACCAAATATGAATTTATTATAAAATAATATTTCTAGATTTTCCAAAGGTGCCCCTCACCCCTCTTATAAAAGGGCACTCTCCATTCTCATTAACTCACACCTTCAAAGCCTTTTGGTTCGGCCAAAATCTGCGAAAATACTCTCTCAACTTACCTCACTTCATCCTAGAGGCCTTCCTTTAGTCAGAAAGCCAACTTAAGGAGCCCTTTTTATCAAATCAAAAGGAAGAACCCGAAGAAGAGGTAATGATTTCACCACCCTTTTTCAAGTTCTTTTCTTCTTCCAATTATTCTTTCTTTGTTATTACAATTCTAAAATAATGAATCCAGTATATCCTATATAGTGTAATATTATTATAAATATGGTACAACCATATTCAGTATTCTATCCATCATTTGAATGACATGTCACCATACGTGCGTACGTACGGCTTACCGTCTCCACGTCGTGGTGTAATTGTTATTCAATATATTATTATTTGAATGGGTATAATAATGATTTGTAATTCATGTAAATAATAAATATAACATGATAATGATTCTGTATATATGATATACCATCCAATTATATATTATTTTAATATCAAAAGAATGATATTTTCGCTTGTGCGTACGTACGGATTACCGTCTCCACGACGCGATGAGATTCATTTCCAAGTTCACCATTCATCGATGATTATAAAAATATATATTACTAATAAGTATGTAATATATGAAATAATAATGATACTGGAGATATATATATATATATATATATATATATAAGGATCTATTTACTTACATATATCTTATTCATTTACTTTCGTTCAATACTATATGAAAACAGAAACAGCGTTTATGCGTACGTACGGACTACCGTCTCCATAAACGGTGTTTTCCATTTCATATATATGTCTATTATACATATTTATATTCTAAATATATATGATATATTTATCATGTTTTATATTCTGGATGTATTTAAATCATGATCTAAGTGATACAACCAAGAGTGACAAGTTAAAACACGTACGATAAAGAAAGTGATTATTACCCAAAATGTTAACTTAACATGGAAATTATTATTAAATGGGTAATATAAAGTCATAAATGAATCAGGTATGATATCATAAATATTAATATGGTTCTGGTATAATTTAATAACATACTACTATCTTCATACATGAGGTTAAACGTACCCTCGACTAAAGGAAAGTGCATGGTAAGGGGTTTTCATCTCACTCCTTATTCCCATGATATTCATGCCATATTTCCACCATTACCTTTTGTGTGGTGTATATACTACCCATAATTATATTCTTTGTGTAATACACTTTAATTTATGCATATTTACATATTCATTGTATGATACCTCTTTCATGGGTTTTATGTTTCGTAAGTTACCAAATTGGTAAGGGTTTATATCACAATCTCTTCATTATCCGAGGTTGTTTATACGTAATTATCTTTTGGGACCTCTTTATCATCTACATCCATGTTTCTTAAAAATGTCTTTCAAAACATTTTTACTATTTAATAGACAATGGGTTAAAGTAATTTATTCCCCTATTTGACTTTATATGTTTTTAAAGGAATATTTCCAACGTTTTCGAAACAAGTTACTTTTTAACCTTTTTGACAAAATTGTGGTAAGAATGTCTTTTTTTAACTTATACGGCGGGTGCGGTTATTCTCTGCCATTATTACACCTTTTAAACTTCCTTCACAATCTTATAAATATATTTTCAATATAATGGTTTTCTCTATAATTATGCAACTTTTAAATGATTTCAAAAAAAGAGATATTTCTCTCAAATAGTATTGATTTCATCTATGTCAACATCCTTTGATAAATTTTAAACTTGTTTCAAGTTGATTTATTATGATACAAATCATCCATATTGTATTTAATGTTTTTTGATATTTTTTGACTATAGATGAGTTATTTTTATGCCATTTATGGTTTATGATTAAAGTTTTGACATTTTTTATGTTAGTTTTAATACGAATGTTTATGTTATATTTCATCCTCTTCTTAAGATGAATGTGTTGGACTAGTATGTTCCGGGTTGGGGTCCGGTTACAGAAAACCCTCCAGGTTGGTGTCCGGTTATTAGAGGCACTCCAGGATGGAGTCCGGTTACAGAGGCTCTCCGGGTTGGGTTTCGGTTATAGTTAGCCCCTAGGCCTTAGCACAAGGCCTTGATAAAGAAATTAAAGTTCAGAATTATGCATTACATCATTATGAAAGTGGTTAGTGATATTGCATGTGATTATTCAATTAGTAGAATATCCATGTGAATAAGTAAATGGCATTATTTCATTTTATTTCTGTCATATTATGCTAAAGTTCAAGTTTAGAAGGCTTTTGTTTTAGTTTTATATATTGCCTTAAATGTTTATGCTTAATTTTGAATGTTTCGGCTGTTTTGCTTACCCTTACTGAGCATTTGAGCTCACCCCTTTCTATGTTTTATTTTCCCAGGATTCCAAGAAGTGTAATGTGATTGATATGCAGGGTGAAGACAAGGGAATAATGTAATTCATAAAGTATTATTTATGTTGTTTTGTATGTTATGAAGTGTAATGTAACATTCATGTATGTAATCTATTTTCCAAGACTGTTAAACTGATCGGTTCTTCGGGACTTGGTTCCTTGTAATCATTCCAATGTATTAAAATAATGCACCGACTCTGGGTCACTGGGGTCGGGGCGTTATAGTTGGTATCAGAGGAAGTTTAGTAATAACCTTGGAAACTAGATTTAGATAAACTCTAATTAGAGCACATAACCCTAAGATAGGCTTTGAGGATTAGTATAGAAGAACTTCCTAGAATTTTGGTATTGTAGAGATTTTGTGAGTTTTCCGAGAAATACATCCCTGTCTGGATATGAGCAGGTAGAGGCGGCTCTGGCACAAATGTACCTAGGGGTAACACCCGAAAACACCGCTTTGATCTAGACTCGAATGGGAACTGGTGCACGACAATGGGTCTTGCTGCACTCTTGGTTACGACACTCCCGGGAGATATGCTTAGGATAATTCTCATTTTATTTACAAACCATTATGAAGGGATCATGAGTATATACTTACTCAAAGAAAACATTTTTTATGATTATGGATTATATCCATAAACTATTCAATTTTCATTAGGAATTATTTATTGCAATTCATAAACTGACCTAGTTTATTCTATTGTATAGAAATGGCACCCAGTAGAAGGAATGTGAACTCCCGTAATACGTATGATCAAAAGAGTAAGAAGGATCATATCTTTCATGGTATTAAGACATAATTTAAAAGGGAAATAGTCTCCCACGTATTATCATCATATGAAGAAATAGTATCATGTGTGGATAAGATAACTAAAGAGTTTACTGGGTCCTATGGCTTTGAAGGGAAGCAAGAGAAGAAAAGGATGGAAGAGAGAAAGATGGATAAAGGGAAGAGGGAAAAGAATAATTTCCTCATATGTGATAACTGTGGGAAGAAACACCCTAGAACTTTCCTGAAAGGAATGGGAGTTTTTTATAAGTGTGGAGGAAAAGGGCACAAGGTACGTGGCTGCACGGGTAAGAAAATGGTTTCAAATGTACAATGCTTCACTTGCAAGGAGTTTGGACACTACGCGAACCTATGTCTCAGTCATCAGACTATGCCCCAAATGATGCTATTGGATAATAATCAAGTTATGATACTACCACATAAGAAGATGAATGATTAGATTTCTTATGTTGATTATGTCATTTGAGTGTTGTATCAACAATGTACTTGTTATAATAATTATGGAGTATATAAGGATTGCACTGCAGTACTATTTCATTAAGGACTTGAGATTGTGTGGAACAAAGAAAAGTGACTCAATAGCAGGATAAAATTTTGGAAAATATATGGTTGAGAGAATGATAAACCATAATATAGTTCTGATACCGAGGTAGTGATTTTAGAATAATACATGATTGATTTGGATAAATTATATTGGATATTCTTGACTACCTTAAAACTGATTAATGATTTGTATATTCCATCATTGTTGGTGTTTACAACATTTTTGGATTGAAGGAGTATATCCATTATTATTTAAGGAATAAGGGATCATGAATGTAATCAATAAGGTTTTATGGTAATTCAGGATGTTGCAGTGTTTTAAAAGAATACATGATGAAGGTGTTCACATGTTATTACATATAAAAAAGGATCTTCATTTTTGGACTAAAGCATTTTGGATAGTTCTAGTTTGGATGATTTTTTGATTTCAATAAAAGGACAACCCGGAGGTTGGGCGGCAACCTGTCACGTCCGGCAAGGCCGCGAGACTAGAACCCACAACCGAAGGGTGATAAGGGTGTATCACCTACCACTGGCCCACGTAATGTCTGGGATTAAATAATGTAGTTTTTTTTAAAAGATATGGTAGATGAATTATAAATTCGTTTTTTTGGAACCCTATACGAACAGGATAAATAGAATATTTTTTTACGTTCTATTATCTTTTAGAGTGAAAGATGAGTTTGTGGTAGAAATTAGTTAAAGGATGGAACTATACTTGTCAAGAATATATTTTTCTTCTTCTCTTATTATATGAAGAAATTAATTCTTATACTTTATTTAAGGAATCCTAAAACCAAAAATGTGTTATCCTAATACCCTATGTTTTGTAGAACCGATGGTATTTCAAATCATCATAGATTGAAGAATTTATAGACCTCAATTTTACACTTGTTTGTGATTGATGACCTCAATCACTACCTATAAATATTTACATTTTTCCTCCAATTATATGTCTCTAATTTCCACCAATGTTCTCTTAATCGAGATCATAAGTTGGTGGTGACCCTTTCATTTCTCTTTTTCTCATATTAAGACTAAATTTTAGTAACGCAATTTCAGATGTGGGTTTTCCCACAAATATATTTTCTATTATCAACATTTTATTTTTGAAGAACAATTTCAAATTGCGAGGATGCAATTTATTGAAGGAGGGGAGAATGTAACACCCCAAGATTTCATTGTGTGTTATTTCTTCAAAATAATTCAACAACGTGCACTACACGCAGCACCGAGTTAAAGCGCACCATGACTTACCTAACAAGCCGTTCAAAAGAGGTTATGAATAGTAGTAACTAAATTTTAAACTTTATATAATCCTTATAATTTTAGAATACATATTATTAGTTTCCTAGACATAATGTATGAACAAATTCCTTTTTTCAGATAAGAGAAGTATTTTTTTTAAAATGCACTTTTACCAACTTTAATAGTGAACCCTTTTTAAATCCAATATTTTAAACTTTTATATATTCAATTTGACTAAATAAATTTATTCTTTAGAATGGGGACATAAAAATTTTTTAAAATTTAACACCCCAAGCTTCCACGGTACGCTTCTCTTTGAATAATACAATAGCGTGTGTTGTACGCAACTTCGAGTTCTAACACACACTACAACCAATCAAACTAGCCGTAATGAATAGTAATACCTACTTTTTAAAATTTTATAAATTTTATCTCTCAAAATGGACTTCATTTTTGGATTCGGAGTATCGAATTTAGCCTAAGGTGAAATTTTGGTACTTTTCAGATAACTTTAATATTTTGATGAATAGTGAAAATTACTAAATTTTAATTAAAAACAACTTTTTTAATCAAAATAATTAATGGTGATAAATTTTGAATTTGAGTAGTTTTAAAGTATAATTATAATATATTTTTACCATTTTATCCAATGGTGTTCATTAGAATTAATTTCACTTTGAAATTGGACATAAACAATTTTCAATCTTTTGATATATATTGTTTCTTAAAAACATGCTATTTGTTGTGACAACGGGAATTAATTATGAAATTAATTAAGGAAACTTATATGTTTGGAAGTTTGTAAAATATACATCATTTTTGAATTTGTAATATCAATTATAGCTTAGGGTGAAATTTTGGCATTGTTCTGAAAAACTTCAATTTTTGATGAATAGTGAAACTACTAAGTGGTAGTTAAAAAACTGATTTTTTTATAAAACTTAATTTTACCGCTTCTATGATTGGAATTTCGAAAATATGAGAGACACAATTAATATCAAGAAGTAAAATGTGGTTCAATGAGATGAAAACAATTTTTGGTGAATAGTAACTTTTTACTTTTATTTACCACGGTTAAAAGTAAATAGGGTAATTAAGGGTAAAAATGATATTAATATTACCCTAACACATGTCCTAATTCTATTGGAAAAGTTTATCTCAGCCAAAAACAACCTTATAAATAAAATATTATCATTTAGGTCCACTTGGATTAGATTAGGACATTTATTATATTTAATTCAAAGAAGAGTTAAAAGAGTTAAAATCAAAGTTTATTTACTAAAACATTTTTAATATAGTGTTATACATAAGATAAATTCGATTCTAAATATTCATTAGAAAGATAAAAATATTTCCTACATAATGATATTTTATTTATAATTTTTAGACATTAAAAAATTTAATTTATTTATGACACAATGATGATGCAGTAATTACCTAATTAATGAAAAATTGGAATAATTGATATTATAAATACCCAAAAAAATTTAATTTGAGACTTTTTATAAATAAAAAAAAAATTCTAGGATAATAGGACATGTTAGGATTGATTTAATTAACTCTGTTTGAAGTAATCATTCTGTTATGAGTTTTAAAAAAATCAATTATTGAATAGTGTCAAAATTGACATAAAAGAGTTTTTTAAAAAAATATTATATTATTAATTGATATTAAATTCCTAAAAATGTAAGGTTCGGCAAAGAGACTTAAATCATGATAGGTGTATCATTAATGGACCACTTGGGGGTCTCTTGGATTTATATAGTAAGTTTATTAACCAAATAATATAAAAATACAAAGAGACATTGTAAAAGTGAGACTAATTAACTAAGAGTTAATACTTAAAGATAAGGTTAATATAATGACCCAAACCTATCTAAATTCTATTGGTTGAGTGGTTTGCGACCCCTCCCCACGTTAACCTTTAAATAATCCACTTTGGAGACATTATAAACCGAATATGAATTTATTATAAAATAATATTTCTATCTTTTCCAAAGGTGCCCCTCACCCCTCTTATAAAAGGGAACTCTCCATTCTCATTAACTCACACCTTCAAAGCCTTTGGGTTCGCCCAAACTCTGCCAAAATACTCTCTCAACTTGACTCACTTCATCCTAGAGTCATTCCTTTAGTCATAAAGCCAACTTAAGGAGCCCTTTTGATCAAATGAAAAGGAAGAACCCGAAGAAGAGGTAATGATTTCACCACCCTTTTTCAAGTTCCTTTATTCTTCCAATTATTCTTTATTTGTTATTACCATTCTAAAATAATTAATCCAGTATCTCCTATATAATTTAATATTATTATAAATATGGTACAACCATATTCAGTATTTTATCCATCATTTGAATGAAATGTCACCATACGTGCGTACGTACGGCTTACCGTCTCCACGTCGTGGTGTAATTGTTATTCAATATATTATTATTTGGATGTGTATAATAATGATTTGTAATTCATGTAAATAATAAATATAACATGATAATGATTATGTATATATGATATACCATCCAATTATATATTATTTTAATATCAAAAGAATAATATTTTCTCTCCTGCGTACGTACGGATTACCGTCTCCACGACGCGATGAGATTCATTTCCAAGTTCACCATTCATCGACGATTATAAAAATATATATTACTAATAAGTATGTAATATATGACATAATAATGATACTGGAGATATATATATATATATATATATATAAGGATTTATTTACTTACATATATCTTATTCATTTACTTTCGTTCAATACAATATGAAAACAGAAACGGCGTTTATGCGTACGTACGGACTACCGTCTCCATAAACGGTGTTTTCCATTTCATATATATGTCTATTATACATATTTATATTCTAAATATATATGATATATTTATCATGTTTTATATTCTGGAATTATTTAAATCATGATCTAAGTGATACAACAAAGAGTGACAAGTTAAAACACGTACGATAAAGAAAGTGATTATTACCCAAAATGCTAACTTAACATGGAAATTATTATTAAATGGGTAATATAAAGTCATAAATGAATCAGGTATGATATCATAAATATTAATATTGTTCTGGTATAATTTAATAACATACTACTATCTTCGTACAGGAGGTTAAACGTACCCTCTACTAAAAGAAAGTGCAAGATAAGGGGTTTTCATCTCACTTCTTATTCCCGTGAGATTCATGCCATATTACCACCATTACATTTTGTGTGGTGTATGTACTGCCCATAATTATATTCTTTGTGTAATACACTTTAATTTATGTGTATTTACATATTCATTGTATGATACCTCTGTCATGGGTTGTATGTTTCGTAAGATACCAAATTGGTAAGGTTTTATTTCACAATCTCTTCATTATCCGAGGTTTTTTATACGTAATTATCTTCTGGGACCTCTTTATCATCCACATCCATGTTTCTTAAAAACGTATTTCAAAACATTTTTACTATTTAATAGACAATGGGTTAAAGTAATTTATACCCCTATTTGACTTTATATGTTTTTAAAGGAATATTTCCAACGTTTTCGAAACAAGTTACTTTTTAACCTTTTTGACAAAATTAAGGTAAGAATGTATTTTTTTAACTTATACGGTGGGTGCGGTTATTCTCCGCCATTACTACACCTTTGAAACTTCCTTCACAAGCTTATAAAGATATTTTCAATATAAAGGTTTTCTCTATAATTATGCAACTTTTAAATGATTTCAAAAAAAGAGATATTTTCTCAAATAGTATTGATTTCATCTATGTCAACATCCTTTGATAAATTTTAAACTTATTTCAAGTTGATTTACTATGATAAAAATCATCCATATTGTATTTAAGGTTTTGTTATATTTTTTGACTATGGATGAGTTATTTTTATGCCATTAATGGTTTATGATTAAAGTTTTGACATTTTGCATGTTAGTTTTAATACGAATGTTTAGGTTATATTTCATCCTCTTCTTAAGATGAATGTGTTGGACTAGTATGTTCCGGGTTGGGGTCTGATTACAGCAGACCCTCCAGGTTGGTGTCCGGTTATTAGAGGCACTCCGGGATGGAGTCCGGTTACAGAGGCTCTCTGGGTTGGGTTCTGGTTATAGTTATCCCCTAGGCCTTGGCACGAGGCCTTGATAAAGAAATTAAAGTTCAGAATTATGCATTACATCATTATGAAAGTGGTTAGTGATATTGCATGTGATTATTCGATTAGTAGAATATCCATGTGAATAAGTAAATGGCATTATTTCATTTTATTTCTACCATATTATGCTGAAGTAAAGTTTAAAAGTCTTTTGTTTTAGTTTTATACATTGCCTTAAATGTTTATGCTTATTTTTGAATGTTTTCGCTGTTTTTCTAACCCTTACTGAGCATTTGAACTCACCCCTTTCTATGTTTTATTTTTTCCAGGATTCCAAGAAGTGTAATGTGATTGATATGCAGGGTTAAGACAAGGGAATACTGGCATTCATAAAGGATTATTTATGTTGTTTTGTATGTTATGAAGTTTAATGTAACATTCATGTATGTAATCTATTTTCCAAGATTGCTAAACTGATCGGTTCTTCGGGACTTGGTTCCTTGTAACCATGCCAATGTATTAAAATAATGCACTGACTCTGGGTCACTGGGGTCGGGGCGTTACATTATGCTTTTAATATTTTGTTATTTTTTTAGTGATTTTTTATGTTTTTTATGTTTTTATTGTTTTTAGAGTTTTTAGGGTTTTTAGGGGGTTTTTTGTTTTTAGGGGGTTTACGGTTTTTCGGGGTTTTTAGGTCTTTATGGGTTTTTAGGATTTAATGTATTCTTAAGGATTTTTATAGTTATTAGGGTTTATACATTTTAGGCATTTTAGGATTTTTATTTTCTTTAGGGTTTTTGGAATTTTGAGGTGTTTTGTGGGTTTTAGCGTATTTTAGATTTTTAGGGATTTTAGGTTCTTTTAGGGTTTTATGTTTTCTTAGGTGTTTTAAGGGTTTTTATATTTTTTTACGTTCTTATTGATTTTTATAGATTTTTTAGGATTTTTATAGGTTTTAGATTTTTTTATTTATTTTTAGGTTTTTAAGATTTTAAGGGTTTTTTGGTTTTTTGGGGTTTTTAATTTTGTTTAATTTTTAGGGTTTTTAATGATTTTTAGAGTTTTTAATTTTTTTAGGGGTTTAAAGGGGTTTTTGAGTTTTTAGTGGTTTTTAATATTATTATGGGTTTCTTTGTATTATCATGGTTTTTTGGGGTTTTAGTATTTTAGAGTCTTTTAGGGTTTTTAGGGTTTTGACATTTTTATATTTTTAAGGTTTTTATAGTGATTTTTAGGGATTCTGGGTTTTTTACAAATTTATGGATATTTTGGGATTTTACGATTTTTTTATGGGTTTTAGTGATTTTTAGGGGTCTTTTGGTTTTTAGGGTCTTTTAGGGTTTTTATTGTTGTTAGGGGTTTAATGTGATTTAATGATTTTTAAGGTTTTTTTATGGTTTTTGGGGTTTTTGGGTTTTATTAAATTTTTTTGGTATTTTTAAGGATTTTTAGGATTGTTATGGGCTTTTATGGTTATTAATAATTTTGAGGGTTTTAGGGTTTTTAGGATTTTTATGATTTTGTTTTTGGTTTTTACAGTTTTTTAGTTTTTTAGGGGGTTAAGATTTTTTAGTTATTTTAATTATTTCTATGGGTTAAACGGTTCTAGTGAGGTTTTAGGGAGTTTTTTTAGGTTTTTATAGTTTTTATGTTTTTAGGTTTTTTTTTAAAAAATCGCTTCTTATGGTATTTGGAATTTTTAAGGTTTCTAGGGGTTTAATGTTTTTTAGGTTTTAAAGGTTTTTTGAAGATTTTTTAGGGTTTTTAAGGTTTTTTACATTTTAAGTGACTTTTTTGGATTTTTTTGGATGTTATGGGTTTTTATTTTTTTAGGTATCTTAAAGAGTTTTAAGGTTTTTAGGATTTTTATGGGTTTTTTGTGTTTTTATGGTATTTTTAGTTTTTTTGGGGTTTAAATGTTTTCATAGTTTTTTAACATATTTATGGGTTTAATGGGTTATTTATGTTTTTAGTTGGTTTTAGTGTTATTATGGATTTATAGGGTGTTTTATGGTTTTTAAGTGGTTTATGTAAATTTATGGGTTTTAGGTTATTTTTAGTGTTTTAGGGGGTTTTGGCATTTTTAGGTTTTGTAGTGGTTTTATGTTTTTTTTAGGTTTTTAATGTTTTCTAAGGGTTTTTTATGCATTTGAGTAGATTTTATATTTTAAGATATTTTATAGGATTTTAATGGGGTTAAAAGTTTTTATGGACATTGAGGGTTTTAGGGTTTTCAAAGGTATTTAGAAATTTTTATATTTTATAGGGGTTCTATTTTTTTAGGTTTTTAATGTTTTCTTAGGATTTTTTGTGTTTTGGAATTTTTTACGTTTTTATATATTTTTAATGTTTTTTTTGGATTTTTATGGTTTTTAGGATTTTTTGTGATTCTGGGGGTTTTAGTGTTTTTAAGGTTTATTATTATTTTTTTAAATAATTTTTTAGTATTTTTTGTTTTTTTAATGTTTTGTGTTTTTAACATTTTGATGGGTTTAAAGTGTTTTTCGTTTTTTTAGTGGTTTTAGGGTTTTTAGGGAAAAGAAGGGGCAGGACCAGGTGAGCCTGGTCCCTAAATTTAATTAAAAGATGAAATAGACAAGGTCATAAAAGGAGGGCCTACAGAAGCGAGTGTGTGTATCACCTTTCATGTCTGATTCCACAAGGGACGTACAATAAGGTGGAGTGACAAAGGAACACATGAAGCCCCTATATTCAATTTCTTTCTTTGAGAGTGCATCTACCACTCCATTCACTTCCCGGAAAGCATGCGTGATATGTAGGGTCAGATCGTGTGAAGCTTTGAGGCATTCAATCCAATGCAGGAGTAGCTTCCATGGTACTCTTTATGATCTGCTTCTCAGGGCCTCCACCGCCAGCATTGAGTCAGACTCAATCCGTAAAAGCATTCAAGAAAATTGTGTCGCAAACTGGAATGCCTTGATGATGGACCAGATTTCCTCCTCATAAGAACATCCACTCCCCAGGAAGTGGATGAAGCATCCCTTGACGAATCCTCTGTATGTAAAGAATACTCCTCCACGTCCCTCATGATGGGGTGCTCTTGATGCGACCCCATCCACGTTAACTTTGATCCAACCTGGAATTGGGGGAATCCACTAAATGAATTTCATGGGAGTTGGTTGCTTACACCTGCCAGGAACACCAAGAGTTCCCAAAAATGATCAAATCATTCATGTTGTTATCCATTTCTCCAGTTTGAATGTGGGATGCCATGTGAATAGCTTTATGGATCGCCAGGATTCCACCATGTAGGGAACTAGATTTTGATTCAAAAATAGACTTATTCCATGTTGTCCAAAGGTATTTTGAAAGGGCTACAACTGCTGCGAGAATAAGGTTCTTGATCTTCTCACTTCTATCCGCACTGATGACGCTGTTAAAAAGATCTTCCAGAGTGTCTCCCATGCAGAGTTTTTGATCGAAAAGATTCTTCACATAGTCCCATTAAGAGGAAGTGAGTCTGCAGCTAAGAAAGGTGTGTTGCACATTTTCCTCTGCTCGCAGACAGGTTGGGCAGGCCGAGGCTAAGCTCCATCCGGCTTTCTTGAGTTTCTCCTGTACAGGCAGTCTGTTCATCCACACTTTCCACAGTTGAATAAAATTTGATGGTAGGATGAAGTTTCTCCTGAATTTGGAGAGCCATATAGATGTTTGGGTGCCTTGTTCACATTTATACCGATAGAACTCCCTTGTGCTCAACTGTCTAACAAGGTTGGGTTTCCAAATGAGGCAATCAGTGTCAGTGAACTGATAATTCTTGATGTTTTGGATAATATTTTTAGGAAGTGTCCTATAGATCTCTCCCATTCTGTTATTGAATTCGACAATAAAGAGGTATTATATGTTGGGGTAGGCTGAATAGAGTTGCTGACTGGCCTTTCAAGCCAGATAGTTGTCCAGAAGTTCATGTTTGAGTGCCTCGAGACTACATATTTTCATTGAGTGATGATGTCCCTCTATGAGGAACTGCTCATAGTCCAAACCGATGAAGGGATGTAAATAGAAAAGCCATCACAAAGTTTGTGGTTAAACATTTCCCTTAGGAAGTCCAAACCCCTGTCTTGTCGATTGAATAGATTCCAAGTAAATTTCCCAATGAGAGCATCATTGAATTTCCGGAGGTCTTTAATGCCAAGCCCACCCATATCAGTGGGTTTTGTACACTTCATCCATGAAATGGAGATTAATTTTATTTCATCAATGCATCCCATCCAGGCAATGTTCCAAATCTTACTTTGCATACTTTTTATTAAGCTTGTGGGATATCTATAAATGTAAAAGGTGTGTACGAACATAGACGTGATGACGAATTTGATCAACCAAACTCTTCCCGGTTGTGATAGAGTTTTCCATTTCCATATTTCAAGTTGTTGGGTGAGTTTGAGTGAGATGCTTTAAATGATACAACTTTTCACTTTCCCCCATAATAAAGGAACTCCCAGATACAAAAGGGGAGGGATCCACTCTTTATGCCTAGAGATTTGACAATGCGACGTTGTCTTTGGGAAGAGACCCCGTTTCCAAAAATAATGGATGATTTGTTCCAGTTGATCGCTTGGCCTACAATATCCTTATAGTGTTGGAAGAGCCTTTTGACATGAATCAAGGACTGATTGTTAGCTTTCCCAAATAGAAGGATGTAATCAGCATAGAGCAGATGTGAGGGAACATAAAGGTACTTTTCTACCTTAATTGGGGTAAATAAGCCAGCTTGCACAAGGTCAATAATGCATCAGATTAGGTAATCTTCAGTGACCGCAAAGAGTAGGCCTGAGAGGTGGTCTTCTTGTCTGATGCCACAGGAGCATTGGAAGAACCCTCATGGGGATTTGTTTATAATAATGGAAATCTTCTCACTAGAAATAGTGGTGTTAATTAATTTAATGAATGGAGTGGAGAAACCGTACTTGGTCAGTACACCAATAATGAAATAACAGTTGATGGTGTCAAAGGCCTTCACGATATCCATCTTCAAGGAAAATATAACATTTTTCGAGACCTTCCTCATGATGTTGATGCCGTCTAATGCTGAGTACATGCTTCTTTGGATACTACGGCCCGGGACAAACACAAATTGGTTTGGCGTAATAAGATCCCATGTGATCCTCCCCATCCTAGGAGTGAGTATCTTTCTTATGATTTTTGGAATGGTGTTTCCAATGACAACTGGATGAAAATCACCTATTTCGATGGTGTTCTCTTTTTTGGGAAGCAAAGCAAGGAAGTTTGAGTTAGTCCCTTGGGGTAATGAGTAGGAGAGGAAGAATTCTCTAACAGCACTGGTAAGCTCAATGTGCAAGATGTCCGAGTAGAACATGAAGAATTTATTCTTAAATCCATCCAGAGTAGGGGTACTTTCCATGTTTAGCGAGAAGAGGGAAGCTATCACCTCCACTTCAGGTGTAGCATCCGTGAGGGATTTATTTGGAGATTCTATAATGCATGGAGTGATAGAACCCATGAGGTTAAGGGTCTGTTCATTTCTAGCGTCATTATATAGCTCCTCGAAGAATCCAACAACAACGCTGGAGATCTCACTTTTGTTTGTGAAATTCATGCCATTAATTCGGACCGTATTTATCCGTTTCTTAATCTATTTCTCCCTGTAAATATGGTGAAGGAATTTAGAGTTCCTATCACCATCCTTAAGCCATTGCATGTTGAATTGATTTTTGGCCAGCTTGTCCTTCAGTCCCAAGAGATCATTAAGATTGGAGTGCAATGTTAGCTCCTCCCTAGAAGGTGTATCCCACTACTGGTTGTTATTCTCACATGCAGCAATTTGTTCTTTGGCCACCTAGATGACATCATCAAGCTGGGAGAAAGAGGCCTTTATCCACTCCCTAAGAAGCCCTTTCATTCTCTTAAGTTTGGAAGCCATCATGATGTGCGGGATACCATGGAATATGCTATTACATACTAGGATAATCACATCTCTACAACCCTGGATTATGAGCTAGGAATTGTTGAATTTAAAGGGGAGTTACAGTAGCCTCTTTCGATGCCCTCTTATTTCCACAATAATAGGATAGTGATCAGAGTTGAATTTTAGGAGAGTGAATCTAGCAATGCTGTAGGGTGTGCCCCGATCATTAATCTGAGTAAAACATCTGTCGATCCTACTCACTTGCCTTCCATTTATGGTGTGTCTTCCCCATGTGAATTGGGCTCTAGCAATGGCGACCTCGATGAGGTTTCATTGATCCAGAAAACCTGAGAATTCTTCTGCAGCAATCTAGGAGAAGGCGATCACAGTCTTTTCATTAGGACATAAGACTGTATTGAAGTCCCCTATCACTATCCAATTGTATCGTATTTTTCCTCTGGTTTAGATTAGATCACTCCGGAGCTACCTCCTCTTTGTGTAAAACCAGGAGGAATGGATAAAAGAGATGTTTAGAGTGTAATCCTGGGTCTGTATCAAGAGTGAAATAATTTTCTTACTCAGCGCAAAGGAAATAAGTTGGATTCCGACATGGTTGAGTACCCATAAGGATTCTATTCCACGTTCAGCATTATTATGAGAGACAAGGGAGTATCCAAGGTTGGACCTCCTGATACTCATACAGTCGTAAAACCTAGACATAGATTCAGCAATGCCTATTAGAATTGTTCGATAGGTGGAGAGGAAGTGACTGAGGTCTCGGGCCGTGGGGGGGTTCCCAAGCCCTCTGTAGTTCTAGAACATGATCTTCATTGAGAAGGTGACGATTTTCACCTAAGAGGGGGCTGATTCTTCTTGGGTTGTGAGCTACCCTTTCCATTTCCCTGCCACTCCTTCTTCTTTGGGGGGCCTTCCTATATGTTTCTTGTTGTATTTAGTTTCAGGTTCATCTGTCACATTTACAGGTTCATCTGCCACTTTTTTAAATTCATCTACCACTTCTTCAAATTCATCCACCACATCTAGGGATTCACCAGGATCTCCATCATACCAAAACCATCTGAAGAGTGGGGTGAATTTGTTGGTGGCACAAAGGCCATCATCTGAAACAACCCCATATGTCTTCCACCTTTCTCCCTTGGTTGGGAACACCAGGGTGAAAGAATCATCAACCGAGACATTCTGCAGGTCACCAGGATTACTCCCATCCTGTGTCACTGCACCTTTGTGCACTATGATCTATGGATAATTTGGATATCCAGGGATTTTTATGGCATGATCATCAACCACTCCGGTAGCTGGGTAGTCAGTATTACCTGGAGAAGTGTTTTGGTGGATCGATTCTGGTTCGAGAGTGCAGGGAACAAAATCTTGATCCCCATATTGAGGGGGGTGAATGCCCTCAGAAGATGCCTAGGACCTGTCCTTCATCTCCTGTGCAGGGGTGCCAGATGACCCATAAGCTGCTGCATCACCCTCCCCCATGACCCAATCGACAATTGCATTGGGTACAACAATTTTCACATGGGATGTTTGTGCTTAGCCAGGTGAAATAGAAGGCACCACCTCAACTAAAACATTATCATCCCTTTTATCCTGGTGGTGATCTGAGCTGGTATGCCCAGGGACCTGTTCAACAAGTACCAGAGGGGTCGTGCCCAAAGACCATGGTTCCCTTGGTGAAACAATTCTAGAAGCAACTTCCAGGATAGGCGCATTGGAGTTCCTTTCAGTAATTGGTCTGATAGGCCCATCACTCCTTCCTTCAGAAGAAGCCAGTTCAACTTCTCCCTCATGAAGCTTGGTAGGAGGGTGCTTCGTAGATATTGGATCCAAAGCATTACCTTTTCCCTTCCCCGGCTTGTTCGGGAATTCACCATCCTCGTGACCACATAGTCTACACATTCCACAGACATTGATTCTTCTGCACTCAACTATTGAGTGACTGATGAGATTACAATTTCCACAGTACTTGGGTCTCCTCTCATATAGTATCACCAAATTCAGAGTATCATCAATGGTGGTATGGACTACCTCCTCAACCAGGGTACGAGATAAGTCAATCTCATAGAGCACCCTTTCATAGTGCTTATACCTTGGTTTGTCGGTTTCCCTGTCCATTTGAAGCGGGAAGCTAGCTGAGGTAGCAATATCAAGCAGTATCTCAGGTTCCTGTATAACCAATTTAGCTTGAAAATGTGAATCCACACTTGCATGAGGGTGTTCTTCACAATTGATGGGTCAAAATTTTGATCCCATTCATGAATGCGGAGGATCCCTGGATTGAGTGAAATTGATCTAAAGCTCCATACACTTCTTTTCAGCTCATCCGAGGGGAACACCATATGGTAGAAGTTGTTCCCCATTACCGTCATCCTCTATTAGGTGAAACACCAGACTTTAGAAATTTGAGTTGCGAGATCAGAAAACTTCCATAGCCTTTCTTCTTTGGGAATTAAGACACGCACAATAATGAAAAATCAACACAGGCTCACCCTTTCTTCAACCGCTTCCCTATTTGCAGCAACATGGGTTATTCACACATCCTTATGACCCGTCTAGGGGAGGGGATCCCAAAATTAGTGAAGGAGAACGAGGTCACTTCCTTCATGACCTCCGTGAATTTATTCTTCACCCCAGCCGCGCAGGGGGCCGTGGGGGGGGGGGGGTCTTGGTTCACCACCAAAGAGTTGTAGAGCTGGAAAAGCTCATTGTGTCTGAATAGATCGTTAGGATTCATGCTCAAATCTGTTTTAGAAATGAGGATTGAGGGCCACGTTCGTTCACAGGATCAGTGTGGGTTCCCATTAAATCTTGCTCTACCATCATCCTCTTAGGGTTTTTAGGGATTGTGAGGATCATTAGGGTTTTTAGGGGTTGTTAGAGTTTTTTTGGTTTGTTAGTGTTTTATGATGTTTATGGATTTTTAGGGTTTAATGTTATATTTCGGGTTTGTAGGGATTTTAACAATTTTTTATGGGTTTTATATGTTTTTTGGGTTTTAAGGTATTCTTATGGTTTTGGGTTTTTTTTGATGTTTTTACGTTTTTAGGAATTTTGAGGGGTATTTAAGATTCTAATGAGTTTTAGGGATTGTGAGGGGCTTTATGGTTTTGTTTTGGGTTTTTAGAGTTTTTTAGGTTTTTAGGGGTTTTAATATTTTTATTTTTATGAGTTTTTCATTGGGTTTTTTCATGGGTTTTAGATATTTTTACATTTTTAGGTATAATTAGAGATTTTGAGTATTTTTATTGTCTTTCGCATTTTTATGGATTTTGAGTGTTTTAGGGGTTTCAGGTTTTTTAATAGTTTTTTGGGGGTTTATGGTTTTTTTTTTATTTTTATCATCTTAATATATTCTTTGAGGTTTTTTATAACATTATTTGGGGATTCAATGGTTTTTAGATTTTTTATTGGTATTTTGGTTTTTTTGGATTTTTTTGAGTTTTTATGGGTTTTAGGGGCTTTATGGTTTTTAGTATTTTAGGGTATTTTAGGGAATTAAGGGGTTTTGTGTTTTTTTTTGGTTTAGGGGTTTTAAGTGTTTTTAGTTTTTTAAGATTTTATTATGGGTTTATGGGGTTCTTACATTTTTTGGGATTTTTATGGATTTTTATTATTTTTAGGGATTTTTAGGTTTTTTGGATTTTTTTGGATTTTTAATGCTTTATAGGTTTTTATGGGTATAAAGAGTTTTGAGGTATTTATGATTTTCATAGGAGTTTTCTGTGTTTTTTATGTTTTTAGGTTTTTTGGGGTCTTTTTAGGAATTTTATGGGTTTTTAGGAATGTCATGGGTTTTTAGGGTTTAAAGTGTTTTTTAGAGATTCTAAGGATTTATGGTTTTCCTGAGTTTTTAGTGTGTGTTATTAGTTTTTTAGGGTGTTAAGGGTTTTAGAGTTTTTTTTAAAAAAATTGGTGTTTAATGATTTTTAGAGTTTTTACTAGTTTTCTCGTTTTTTATAGGTTTTAGGGGGTTTTAGGGGTTTTTTGGGGTTTTTTGGGTTTCAGGGCCCGTTTAGCAGTTTTTAATGTTATTTAGGTTTTAGGGGTTTTACGTTTTATGAGGTTTTTATTGTTTTCATTGGGGTTTTTAGGGGTTTATGGTTTTTAATTTTGTTAGGGTATTTTTGCATTATCCTTGTTTTTTACGTGTTTTAGGGTTTTTGAGGGACAAGGAAGATGTGAGGGTCGGACTATTCCTAGCCCCCCAAATTTATTAGAAAGGAAAAAAGAGACACAACAGACAAAGGAGGGGAGGGGTCAAATGACCCACACCAAAAAACCCTTTACAACCCATGACAAAACAAGAAAATTCAAAACAAGAAAAAACACCCAAAGACAAAAAAAGCATAAAAACAAAAAAGTCCCAAACATCAGCCAACCAAACAACAACCAGTAGTAGTTCCAAAATAGTACCTTCAACACCTCCCATCCAAGAAGCAGCCAGCAGCCAGCTTCACTATCTCCGGCCTCCATCACCTCCTCGCCAATCATAACCACCGCAACATCACAGAACCAGCACAAGAATCATAAACAACAGATTTATCACAACCAAATCATACAACAACCAACATCTAACACCCCATTTTCAGACAACCAGCTCCTCTTTCATACAAGCATCTCCCAGCAGCCTGCTCCCACCTCAGCAACTAGCACCACCAATTCCTCTCAACCCCACCATAGACAAATTCCGTCACCCACCACCTCCATTCCTCAAGGACATCTGAAGTCGAGCAGATCAATGTCCAGCAACCCATGATGTAGACAAAAATTACCAGCAACTCAAGAAAAAACCAGCAACCAACAGCAAAACTCATACAACAGCTCAAAAACCAGCAACCATATCCTCCTGGCTAGGCAAGCACTAGCATCCCACCATAGCCAGACTCACAAAACTGCCAGCACCCATGCCTAAACCCATTCTGCACCATCCAAAACTCCTTAAACTCATCATTCAACAACAACAACAACTCATAACTGAATCGACAAAAAATAAAAATCCCACATCCCAACAAATCAAAAGGATCATAGCACAAAAATACTAGACCTTCCTCAGTAGAAAAACCCAAGAGAAAGGAAGAAGAACCAGAGAAACGAACCTGCGATTCCGCTATAAGCATCCACCATGACCCGTCGCAAAACCAGAAAAACGAGGGAGACCCTCCTTGGGTCCAAACGAGAAGCGCAGGTCTGAGCGCAGGAACGTGAACACCGCCGCCATGAAACCGCAAATCCCGTCGTACCTGCCATTCACCGTGGCAAATCCAGAACTCATTCAGACGAAGCCACCATATCACTTTTCCGCACCATCGATGTGATCCAAATAACAGAACACCAAGAGACCAGAACAACCTAGACCAAACCGAGATCTGGTAAGCATGCCTGAAAATCAGGCCAGGCACTCCTCTTACCAGTCGTTGAGATAATCTTCACACCTACCAAACACCATCACGAAACCAAAGATACCTGTGCGACTTTAGATCTGAAGCGGTCTTTGAGATTTTCTTAGCCGTTGACCAGGAAGGGGCCAACAAAGAATGCCAAATCTTTCCACCAACTCACCGGCGTGAGAAACCACATCTAGCCTCAGACCAGACGATATGCCAAGACCATGTCCAAGCCATCGAGTGATCGATAACCCTGCCAAGGAGTAGCAACGATCCATCCGGGAGAGGCGACAACGAAGGAGATCGAGATTGTTAGGGGTTTTATGTTCCATTTGGTTTTTAAATTTTCTGTAGGGGTTTTTGTGGTTTTCATGGTTTTTTATATTTTATGTATTTTCAGTATTTTTTTGAATTTTCATTGATTTTTAGTGTATTTTATAGGTTTTTAGGTTTTTACGGTTTTTTAGTTTTTATGGGTTTTAATATTTTTTTTGATATTTTTAACATTTTTAAGAGTTTTATGGATTTTAAGAGTTTTATGGATTTTAAGAGTTTTTAATTATTTTAGGGTTTTTATGGGTTTTAGGGTTTTAGGGTTGTTATGGTAATTATGGGATTTTACATGTTTTTAGGGGGTTTAGGGACTTTTTAGTGTTTTTAGGGATTTTAACATTGTTATGGTTATAGGGGATTAAAGTATATTTTTTTTAAATATTTTCCTATGGAATTTTAGGGGTTTTAATATGTTTTGTTATTTTTAGGGATGTTAATAATTTTTAATGTTTTTAAGGTTTTTAAGGATTTTTAGTGTTTTTATGTGTTTAAGGTGTTTTAGGGGTTTTAGGGGTTTTCCTATTTTTTAGGAGTTTTTGGTCTTTAATTTTTATTAGGATTTTATGGTTTTCATAGGGGTTTTTAAGGATATAGGCTATTTTACATTTTTTGAGTTTTTTTTTGAAATTAGCAATGTTGTTTAGGGGTTTTAGGGTTTTAAGGGATTATGTATTATTGGGTTTTTAGGGTTTTAAAGGTTTTTTAGATTTTTTAACATTTTTTGGGGTTTAAAAGGGTTTTTTAGTTTTTAGGGGTTTTTTAGGTTTTTATGGTTATTTAAGGTTTTTAAGGGGTTTTATAGTTTTTAGGTTTTTATAGTTTTTAGGTTTTATTTAGAAATTTTAATGGTTTTTAGGTTTTCAGGGGTTTTAATTGTTTTTATGATATTATGGTTTTCTAATTGTTTTGGGGTTTTTTTGGGTTTTTACATTTTCAAGGATTTTTAGGGTTTTTAGATATTTTTATAGTTTTATGGTTTTTTGGGGTTTTGAGGTTTTTATTGTTTTTATGGTTTTAGATTCATATTTTTAAGGGTTTTAAGTTTTTTTTGGTTTTTATGGTTTTCAATGGGTATTTTTGGGTTTTTAGGGTTTTTATGTTTTTAAGTATTTTAGTTTTTTTAAGTTTTTATCACTTTTTCGTGTTTTAATGATTTTTTAGTTTTTAGGTTATTTATGTATTTACATGCTTTTTGTGTTTCTTGGGTTTTTGTTTGAGTTTTTAGGGTTTTATGGTTTTTTATATATTTTTAACATTTTAGGGCTTAAATTGGTTTTGGTGTTTTTTTGTTTTTAGGGTTTTTATGATTGTTTATGTATTTTAAGGTTTTTAGGTAGTTTAACGGTTTTAGGGTACTTCAATTATTTTTAGGGTTTTATCGTTTTTAGTTTTTTAGGAGTTTTATGTGTTTTTAGGGTTTTAAGGTATTCTTTTGGGATTTAATGGGTTTTGGGGTTTTTAAATTTTATAGATTCTGAGGGATTTTTAGAAATTTTATGGGTTTTGTGGTTTTAGTAGATTTTGACAGTTTTATGGTTTTTAGGGTATTATCATTATACAGTTTTTAGGGGTTTTAAGTGTTTCATTGGTTATTAAGGTTTTCTTTTGTTTTCCTAGGGTTTTTTTGGGGTTTTTTATATATTTTTGGTATTTTTAGGGATGTTTAAGAATTTTTAAGTGTTTTATTGTTTTTATAGATTTTGAGGGTTGTCAGGGTTTTAAGGGTTTTTATGTTTTTTTATCATTTTTTTGGTTTTTCATGATTTTTGTGTTTTTCAGGGTATTTAAGGTTTTTAGATTTATTTATCATTTTTTGGTGGTTTAATTTTTTATGATTATTTAGTGGTTTTGGGTTTTTATAGGTTGAGAGGTTTTTTATGTATCTTAGGGGATTTCATGGTTTAATGGTTTTTATTGTTTTTAGGGTCAATTTAGGGTTTTTAGTATTTTATGGATTATAGGTATTTTTATGTATTGTAGGTTTTTTTGTGTTTTTAGAGGGGTTTTTAGGTTTTCAATGATTATTAGGATTTTAGGGGTTTATAGTTTTTTAAGGATTTCTTAAGGATTTCATGGTTTCTCATTTTTTTGGGATTTTTTAGTTTTTTATGGTTTTTTTCTATTTTGGTATATTGTGGGGTTTTAGGATTTTTAAGATTTTTTTGTTATTAGTGTTTTTACCATTTTTAAGTTTTCATGGCTTTAATGAGTTTTTTATGGTTTTTAGGGGTTTTTCGGGTTTTCAATTTTTTTAAATTTTTAGGCATTTTAAGGGATTTTTTTGGATTCATTATGGGTTTTAGGGTATTTTGGTGTTATGAACTTTTTATGTGTTTTTAGTGTTTTTATGGTTTCTTGTTGTTTTTAGGGTTTTTAGGGTGTTTTGCGTTATTTAGGGTTTTTAATGTTTTTTTTTGTTTTTTAATGTTTTTAGGGGGTTTAGTGTTTTATGAGTTTTTAGAGTTTGTATGTTTTTTAGGTTTGTTATGGCTTTTAGGGTTTTTGTGGTCTTTTAAGGGGTTTTAGGTATTTTTTTGTGTTCTAGGGTTTTTAGGGGTTTTATGTTTTTTTAGGTTTTTATGGTTTTCTTAACAATTTTCAATTTTTTTATGGTTTTTTAAATTTTTATAGGATTTTATGGACTTTTATAGGATTTTTATGATGTTTTAGGGTTTTCTGGGATTTTGTGAGGTTTTAAGATTTTTAGAGGTTTTAGTGTTTTGAGTGTTTTTTATGTTTTTAGGGGTTTAAGTGTTATTTTGGTTTTTACGGTATTCTTACATTTTTAGGGATATTATTAGTTTTTACATTTTTTGGAAATTTTAGTGATTTTTTAGGATTTTCATGGTTGTTTTGTTTTTGAGGGATTTTGAGGGTTTTTAGGTTTTTAGTGGTTTTGGGTTTTTTTGTTTTTCGGGTATTTAGGTTTTTTTGAGTATTTAGTGATTTTTTGGGTTTTTAGTATTTTTAACATTTTTATGGGTTTAAATGGTTTTTAGAGTTTTTAGAGGACTTTAGGATTTGATGGGTTTCGTGGTGTTTTTTATTTTTAGGGGTTTTATGGTTTTTTGGGTTTTTTGGTTTTTTAGTTTCTTTTTTTGTTTTTAGGGGTTTTAGTGTTTTTTTTGTGTTTTTTGTGGTTTAAAGTGTTTTTAGGTATTTATGGATTTTAAGGCCATTTAGAGTTTTAAGGAATTTTAAAATTTTAGGTTTTTTTGGATTTTTTATAATTTTTATGGTTTTGGGGATTTTTATGATTTTGAGGGATTTTTGGGTTTTTATGGTTTTTATGGTTTTTATGGTTTTTATGGGTTTTTAGGGTTTTTACCAATTTTATGTTTGTGTGTTTTTAAGTTTTTCTTGATTTTTAAGGGTTTTAAAGGGGGTTTTCAAGGGTTTTAGTGATTTTTAAATTTTTATATTGTTTAGGATTTTATATGATTTTTATTGTTTTTTGGGTTTTTTGGGTTTTTAGGTGTTTAAGGGTATTTATGATTTTCTTTAGATTTTTAGGGGTTTTGTTGTTTTTTTAAGAGTTTTATTTTTTTAGAGTTTCTTAACATTTTTAGGTTCTTAAATGGTTTTTATAGTTTTTTGTAGTTTTATGGGTTTTAAGGGGTTTTTTTTTGTGTTTTTATGGTTTTTTGGTTTTTTTATGATTTTTGGGGGTTTTAGGGTTTTCTGGGTCTTTTTTGGTGTTTTAGGGTTTTACCATTTTTTAGGTTTTTTAGGGTTTTAATGTGTTTTTAGATTTTAAAAATTTCATACAATTTTTCATGGTTCTTGGTGTTTTTTGATGTTTAAAAGGTTTTATGGATTTTCTAGGATTTTTATAGGTTTTATGGATTTTTTATTTATTAGGTTTTTAAGGGTTTTATATTTTTTAGGTTTTTATGTTTTTCTTATTGATTTTCATAGTTTTGGGGTTTTTACATTTTGAGGGGAATTTATGGATTTTAAGAATATTTATGGGTTTTTAGCATTTTGAGATATTTTGAGGGATTTTATGGTTTCTATGTTTTTTTGGATTTCTTATGGTGTTAAGTATTTTTTGAGTTTTTATTGATTTTATGTTTTGTTTGTGTTTTTATTATTCTTAGGGGATCAAATAGTTTTTAGTATTTCAAGTGGATTTTTATAGTTTTTATGGGTTTTTAGTTTTTTATGGTTTTTAGGGGTTTATGGTTTTTAGAAACATTTTATGGATTTTAGGGTGTTTATGTTTTTTTAAATTTTTTAGGGTTTTAGGGTTTTTTAGGTTTTTAAGGGTTTTAAGTGTATTTTGGTTTTTATGGTTTTCTTTGGTGATTTTATTTAAGGGTTTTTATGTTTTTAGATAAGTTTAGGGGTTTTTGGGATATTTTTGTCTTTACGATATTTATGGAAATTGAGAATTTTTAGGGTTTTTATTATTTCTAGCATTTTTTACGTTTTTAGGGCTTTAATGTTTTTTTAGGTTTTCTGTATTTCATAGGTTTTTAGAGGTTTTTATGTTTCCAGGTATTTTACATATTTTTAAAACTTTTATGGTGTTTATGGTTTTTAGGGAATTTGATGGGTTTAGGGGGGTTTTTAGGTTTTTTTGGTTTTTTGGTCTTTTGGGTTTTTAGGGTTTTTTTAGTTTTTTAGGGTTTTATGATTATTTTGAGTTTTTAATATTTTTAGAGGTTTAAAGTTTTGTTAGTGTTTTTAGGTTCTTCATTCGCTTTTTTTTAAGGTTGTGCTGGATTTTAATTTTTTAGGCGGTTTAAGAGCTTTTAGGTTTCTTTTGGTTATTTAGCATTTTTAGGGTTTTTAGGGGTTTTATGTGTTTTTTGGGTTTTGATGTTTTCTAAGGGGTTTTCAAGGTTTTTAGGGTTTTTATATTTTTATAGGGTTTTTATGTGTTTTAGGGTTTTTAATGTTTATATTATTTTTAGGGGTTTTAATATTTTTAAGATCATTTTAGTTTTTTATCCATTTTTATGTTTCTAGGGTTTTAAAATGTTGTCAGGTTTTTATGGTTTTTTGAGATATTTATAAGGAATTTACTTTTTTAGTTATTTTAGTGACTTTTTAAATATTTTATGGTTTTTAGGAGTTTTAGGGATTTTGAGGGGGTTTTTGGTTTTTACGGTTTTTATGGGGTTTTTTGGGTTAAAAGGGTTTTTAGAGTTTTTTAATACTTTTATTGGTTTAAATGTATTTTTATAGTTTGTAGTAGTTTTTAGGGGTTTTATTTGTTTTTGTATCTTTTAAGGTTTTCTGGAGTTTTACGGTTTTTATGGGGTTTTAGGGTTTTATGATCTTCTTAGTGGATTAATGGTTTTATGTGTTTTTAAGTTTTTTATGGGTTTTAAGTGATTTTTGAATTTTATGTTTATATTGGTTTCTAAGGTTTTTATGGTTTTTTAAATTCTAACGATTTTTTGGATATATTAGTATTTTTAGGTATTTTTTCAGTGTTTTGGGATTTTGATGGGTTTTTGGGTTTTTGGGGTTTTGGGGTTTTTAGAAATTTTATGTTTTTTTGGGGTTTAAATTGTTTTTAGTTTTTTATGATTTTCTTATGTTTTTTATGGTTTTATGGGTTTTTTTCGTTTTTAGGAAATTTCAAGGTTTTTTTGTATTTTTATGTATTTTTTGGGTTTTCTGGGATTTTGAGAGGTATTGGGGTTTTAAGGTTTTTATGGGTTTTTTAGTTTTTAGGGGTTTTTTTTTTGTATTTTAAGGTTTAAAGGGTTTTCATAATTCTAAATGTTTTTGGGTTTAACTGGTTTTTAGAGTATTAGTAATTTTTTATGGGTTTTTGGGGATTTTAATGTATTAAGGATTTTATGATTTTTATGGGTTTTTAGGGGTTTCATGGATTTTTATGATTTTTATAGTTTTTAAGGATTTAATTGGGGTTTTCATGGTTATTTCAATTCTTTATTTTTATGGATTTTTGGTTTTTTAGGGTTTTTATTAGTTTTTTAGTATTTTGTAGATTTTGAGAGGTTTTATGGGTTTTAGGATTTTTTAGGGTTTTTACACAATTGGAAATTGAACAATTTCTGACAATAAAATTGTGACATATTCCTGTTGCAAAATACCATTTGTGATGGCGTCCCATCAAAATTTTTCTATCACTACAAATACATTCTTTTGTGATGGACTGTTGAAAAATAATGATATTTATGATAGGAATCCTTTATAGAGAAAATAGTTTATCCATTTTTTTAAAGAATTTCACAATGGGCCCATTACAAATAACTTTTTTTATTTTCCCCAAGAAAATAATTATTTGTGACAATATCATCATAAAAAAATAAAAAACTAAAAAAATAATATTATAATTTAATAAAATAATAAAATAATAAAAGTAATAATGATACTCATAATATAATAATAAAATAATAAAAAATAATATATGAACTATTATAATAATGAATTAATAATAATATAATAGTAATAATAATATTATAAAAACTAATAAAATTAGTAAATATATAATTAAAAAAATTATAGAAAACACAATATTCAAAACAATATAATAATAATATAATATAATCCTCCTCCAACGGCCCGAAGGCCTTCAAAATTTTGTTTATTATAAAGATGATAAATCCCCTTTTAAGGGAATAAGGGGGTAACCCGGACTTCAAGGACATTGGACATAACATGAACTGATGGTCGAAGAGAGAAAAAACCAGACAAACAACATGAAGTTACCCCACCCTAGCATTTGATCATGAAAATGTAATCCACCTTTGCATGGAAGATCAGCATGCAAATTTCATGTGTCAAAGAACATGCCAGATCCGATGGCAAATGACATACCCTCTGAAACAACCAAATCCAAAAAGCTCTGCAAAGATGAACCACCACCTCTGAATCCTCCTTTGGGGCCTGTTCTATGCGATCAAGTCTAGCACAAACCAACCCTGCACAATCGTCCTCCATCAAGAGCAGCTCCCAGACAAACCCCACTATGCTCCACACACCCACTGCCATTGTAACCACAGAATCCACAAGAAGAAGAACCAAGGAACATGCAGTTGAACCATTGTCGCCTAGAACTGAATAGTCCAACACCACACCAAGTAATGTAGCCGATGAGGGGGACCAAGCCGCACTGAAACAAAAACGCCGATCTAGGCATGAATCTGCTCATATTTTAACTGCAGACACACCCTCACCAGAGTCTGAATCCAGACACAGAAAGTAGGGGAGAGCACCAAAAAGAGATCAAAACTATGCCGCGATGACTCATTGCATCAACCGAACCTCCAGAACAAATCCAATAAATAGAAACACAAAATCCAAAATCATCAAAACCACCACCATCCTGCTATTGTGGCTGTTGTCGATAGAGCTCTTCCAAATTCCTATGAGAACTCTCTATAAGCTAACCTTGAGCTCATAGATTCTACTCATACTATGTAAAAGATTATGATGACTCTACATAAGATTCTATGAATCTAGATGATGAAATCACAGTAGTACCATAATAACTCACATGCGGTAATCGAGAACTGATACCAACAATATGGCCTTTCTTGAAGGCAAACTAGGTCCCCTACATCCATGTTGCATCATCAAATCTTGCTTCACTGGTCTGATCCTCTATCTCAACCTGACTCTTAGTCCGTGTCATAGACGTTGTGGCCTAATATGACTCATCCAATTTCTATTTAAAATTAAAATAGTTAATTTATTATTTGGTGTTAATTTTAAAACTCAAAAAAAAAAAATTATACCGACCACAATCTAACTATCGTGATTACCTCTACTCTCTCTAGTGACAGGATCATAGTACATCATCTTAAAAAAATTAAACTCCATAATATCATGTTGTTCGACTTCCTATATGAATATAAAATAAATATTTTACATTTAAATTTATATAATTATTTAAAGAAAGGGACTTAGCATATTTTCCCTATACATACTGAATGTACGACTACTAGCTCGATGTGTCACCTCTTGTCTACTCTAATTTGTTCTTCCTACTAATTATCTCCTATGTAAATGACCACCTATCCAGTGTGAACAAAATTAAACTCAAACCTGAGATCAAATGTAACTATGTCGGTGCACGCAACAAGACTAATCAAACGATATGACTCCTCCTTTGTTCATTGATGTCCTACAAAAATTGTGCAAAAAACTAACACGAACGCTCATACATACCACCCTCTCAGGCCTCCAAGATATAGTCATGCATGCTATCATTGATGGGATACCATAAACCCTAACAATAATAAATAATATCAGGTTTTTAGGTAAATAAATTTCAAAATAAATATTATTTATTTATGTACAAGCCGATGATCAAACATTTGTTGCTGAACATCAATGAGAATATGATCCCATAGAAGTCATGCTTCAAAAAAAAATTGCAATATATTACTCCCCTATCCAACAACTATATGTGAAAATTTTTTAAAAAAAGAGAAAAAGTAATCAAAAATTTAGAATGTTAATAAATTAATGATAATTAATGAAAACTAACTAAAATACATGAGTAAACAAACCTCTACATGCATGGATCGAATCCAAGACATAGATGTCACTCGAGGAGAGGTTTAGGAATCATCAATCTCACAAGACCATGCCCACTCTGAATCCTCACTGAACTACCAACAATATTAGGGTCATATGATCTAACATCATGCTCATAACCAGGTAGATTAGCCTCCTCCAACTCATGAAATATATCCTAGTCCATCTGAAACATGAAATGACTGTTGTTTAAAAATAGTTGAAAACATCTATTATATAAAAATATATATTATATATTATTATAACAATTATTTAACTATTTTAATCATCATCTTCATCTTTCTATTCATATATGACGGTGTAAATATCTTCATATTTCTCCTCAATATCATTAATTTCCATAGAATTTTCAGTTCCTCCAACTCTTTTCATTTTAAATTCACTTGTTACGTCAATAATATAATCATCACCATCAAACCATATCTATGGGGTTTCATCACCGATATTCATATCTCCTCATTGAAAAGATGGATTTGGAGTAGTCTCTTGAAAAATTTCAGTTTCTTTGACTTAATAAAAACCACATTAACTTTTAATAAACTAATTTTCATAATATTTAATTACTATTATGATCCACCAATTAATTAACTCTATTGAATAAGAACAATAATTTTCATAATAAATTTGATGTTCTTGATTAGAAAATAAAAATGGATGATTTACTATAATAAGTCCTTTATTTTTAATATCAATGATTCCATGGCTTGTATGAACACACAATACTCTCTTATTATCCAACCACTGACATTTAAACATCATTTTGTAATTATAACCCAGATAACACAGGTCAATTATTACTTCTAGAATGTCGTAAAATTCCACATTATTATTTATATTATGAGTTCCTCTCGATAAAACAAAACTATTCATTTCTTTTTTGACTCCCTATATGCATGTGTAGAAAATTGAAAACCATTCACCACATATTCATTTTAATATTTAACCATTTTGGTTGGTGGGTTACTCAGTGCACACAATCGATTATCAATTTTATTAGTATGTTGAGATATCAAAATATTTTTAAAAAATAATCAAAAGAAAATGTAATAAATTGATTTTATATTTTAATCCATAAATAATTTATTTTACTAGTTTTTTAAATAAGTAGGAAAAATTATTTTTCTGATGTTCTTCAAGAGATTCTAATGTAATTTATGGAAATTGATTCTTTATATTAATATTATATAATCTAAAAAATAATATTAATTTAATGTAAATAAGATTATAGAATAAGTAATGGGGGAAATCATAGTATAAATACTGTAATTTCTTCACAATTGAGAGGAACTTATATAGGATATTTATGATGTTCATCATTAGAAATCCATCATTCATGTACTCTAGAAAATCAATGTTCAGACTGATTAAAAATTAGATAATTGATTATTAATTTCATTATCAATATTTTCCTTTTACATACAATGTGGTTATGTCTTGATGGATATTCATATTGAAAATAATGAGATCATATTAAAATAAATTTCAACCTACAAATAATCTTCGACAATTGACCCTTCTATCGATGCTATGTTACATACTTTTTCATCAAATTCTACATGCATCTCATCAATGCATACATGCATCAGAACTGCACCAGACATCTATATTTTTCTTCATCCATAAAACATAATATCAAATGTTTCATTGAGTCAAAGAAAGCTGGCGATAATATTTTTTTTCAGTTTACATAAAATTAGAACAACATCTTCTTGTCGTCTAATTATTGCATCATAGTTTTTTATCAGCACACACATTTCTCCGAAAAAAATATAATATTCCTATTAACACACCCTAAATTATGGAATTCAACAAACCACTTAATCTAATCTATATTTTTCTATCCATTATAACATGATAGTCATGACTTTTTAATCTGATAATATAACCATTTATGACACATCTGGCCAAATTGGAAACATAACCATCCATAAGTCTCAAATATTCAATCTACTAATACAATAATAATCAATTTCAATTAGAAATTTTATAAACTACTTTTTTGTTCATTAACTTCTGTTATCTGAAATTTTCAAATAGTTCAACTTATAGTCGCCATTAAATTTGGGCAAGATCTAGTCATTTCTTTACATGATCTTTATTCATTCTGGGTGTGTCCAAAAGTGTATTTAATATATTTTAAAAATATTTCTTCTCAATATTCATGGAATCCAACATGTGAAGGACCAAAAAATAATACCAGTATGGTAGATCATAATTTTTTTATTTTATCCAATTTTGTTATATCTCACATATATCAATTTTCTATTGATATATAGTTGGTCCAAATGTAATGGGATTTAATGAAGTGAAAAAATATATTAAATCCATAACTCATATCATTGATGGAGTTACAACTATTTTAATTGTTCCTTTTCTAAAATGATTTCTGTTCCTCTGAAAAGGATGATCAGTTTGAAGAAATCTATAATAGAAAATGAAAAACAATGTTTTATTATATTTACATGTATAATCGTTTTTCTATCTCTCATATAGTACAAAAATTATTTTGGACCATGTTTACTCTAGGAAGATATTATGTCATATAATGGGAAGTCACTAATTGTCCACAATAATGCATATTTTAGTAGGAATTTTTTTTCACAGCAACATCATATGTACTTACACCTTTACTACATAATTAATTTAACTTATTAATCAATGGATTAAAATAAGCATCAATATTCTTTTTTGGATGTCCGAGAATTAGTAAGTTCAAAAGGATATATGGATACTTCATCAAAATCCAAGTAGGTAAATTGTACCAAGTTATAAAGATAAGTCAATAAGAAAATCGACTACAGTAAGAACCAAATGGACAGAAACTATCAGTAGAAAGACCCAATCGGGCCAGTAAGGCTTTTACATCTACCTCATCAATATTTTTAATATGTTCTTGGTAAATTTTATAGTTTGAATAGGGATATATTCCCATTTTGTGGCTGGAGAAAAGGTGTGTACCTACTCATGTTCTCCATTTACCATTAGTATATATGAGATGTACTCAGTTTCAGGGGTAGAGATGTGGATCTACCACTATTTTTTTGTCAAAGTTTTCTGATTGGTTTTTTCTATTTCCACCAAACGAGACCACTAGTAGGATTTATGTATGTGGATGGGTTTGTGGTATTTCTTATATTGTGCATCTAATTTGATTGGTAGTATTTATAAGTGTGGGAAGGTGTTTGTTCCTATTCTCAATTTGACGCCATTTTTTCTAGAATGATTCCCTGGGTACTGGAAGATGTATCTGCTAGAAGGCTTGATTATTGTGGGTCGGTGTTTCTATTTTTTGAAATATTTCCACCAAAATGTATTGATAGTATATCCTAGATTAGACAGAGGTGTTTCGTAGTTCCCTATTGACTGGTCTCTTCCCTTACTAGGCCGTCTTGTGTGCTCGGGTTTAGGACACATGGGATAAGCATCTGAGGACGAAACCCTCATCAATCTGAGGGTTAACTACCATGTAAAGATAGTGGTAGAAACTACCCGAAGGATCCCCTTGTAGGGAACCCTATTTCTTATAAGTGATTCCATTTTTGATCTCTTTATCTTCCACCAAAAGTTAAGGGAGGAGATGATTATTGTATTCTGGGGATAATCTCCTGAAATGGTTAGAGATGACAATTGGTTCCATATACTTCTAAACTACCATCAATCATTGGGTGAATGACTAGTGGGTCTCATGAGCTGGATGGCCAATCGAGCTACCTCTAGGGTCAGTATGGTACCATTTTGGTAGTACACCTGAACCAGTTCATTTAACACCTAGCACTGAATATTCTAAGTTGGAGATAATTTACTCTGTTTATTTGAGGATATATATTGAATGATAGCTAAGGGATATGTATGATTAAACTAGTAAGATTTTATTCAATTTAATGGAGTTATGAGATAAAATGAATGAATTATAGGTGATATACACAAACACAGAAACCTATTCAATAAAACATCAAAATAAATGAAAACATTCATAATTGATGGTTTTGGATCCATTTTTGTCCCACTCTAATTTTTTAGAGCATGAAGGGGACTCACATGCGGGTGACCCATTCATCTTGGTTATGAATTCACATAAGGTTCACCATTTTTGTTTTCCTAAGAAAATTTTGGCACCGTTGTGATTGATCATGGGGGTTTGATCTTTATACTATCATTTACTCCAGGATCACTATTTCTGTATAGTAACCAATGAGTTTTGTTTGTGGAACTAGAACCACCCAATGGTTCTATTATTTGAGATATTTCACGAACCTTCTTTCCAAAGCCAAGAGATTAGTGGGAAATTGTTGAACTAGTCTTATCGACATGCATTGGTTGAGAGGATGGGAGGTTGGGCTTATAAAACCCATTTTGGGGGAACTGTTTTTTACTTAGGGACTCTATTGAATATTTAAGGAATATTCATGAATCCTTTGTTAAATACCATGTATAAATCAGGTCACACTGTATTAATAATAAATTATTAACACGTATTTATTATAGAATATTTAGTATGTATCTGACATTATGAATCGATTGGAATATCTATATTTATCCAAGGTTATATATCAATGTTTTCCATTTGTACGTGGAAAATAGATTATTTAGTAATTTATTATTATGATTTTGGATTTAAGACATGTGGTAGTGCGCTCTGTAATTTATCATTTTCCAGTGTTATGTGAGTTTTTTCATACCAGGATCAGACCCATGAGATGGGCTTCCTATATATCCTTATGAAAATCATCAGAACCCATGTAGTTTTTTGAAACTTAATGGGGAACATCATACATTTTATTACCATGTGACATGTAATAGACCTTGAAGTTTAACATCATGCGACAAGGATGTCTCTGAAAAAGATTCATAGCCAAGGGTTGGTGTAATACTTATGTAAAAAAATCCCAAGAAACATAAATGGAGTGTAAACTATTGGTTTGGTTAATAACCTACTCGAAATGTGTCCTAGAGAAGATTAGAGTGAATTTGGGGTTTTGGGTTTGGACCTCAAAGAGGCTTCCTATGTATCCCACTTAGATGAGAACCAAATCCGATGTAGTTCAATGAATTTAAGAACCCAAGAAAATGGAGGATCTATGAAGGTTTTTATCATAGGTTAAAGTGTACCTTTCAAGGGACATGACACGATTTTGGGGATTACTCCAGGAGGAGTTCTATGTGTCTAGAATTATTAGGAATATTTTTACTCATGGTGTTTTAGGGGTTTGGTCGAGGCATACACCAAAAAGGAATACTGGGCATTTGATAGGGATAGTTCAGGCTTATAAAAATAGGATTCCCTCAAGATGGATACATGTATTTGAGGACCCATGCCCCTGGAGGCCCTTTGAAAGAAGGTGGGATAAATACCTAGAAAAGGATTCTCTATCGAGACATGCATCTGACCATGAAGATGACATGATCATTATTAAACTCTAATCCCACACGAGTCATGATAAAATGGGGGAAAAGAGAGGAAGTAGAAGATTTTTCGAACAATAGGATCCTTCTTCCATAAGAAGAAGAGGTCAAGGCTATGAGAGAAAAATAAACAGCTTTGATGCACCCATCTCCATTCTCATTTTTGTAAATATGATAGTCACATATGACTGCTCATATGGCTATGACCCATAAGAAAGTCCACTGTATTATGATAGGAGGGATTCCTTTTACCCAAATCTTGAGTAATAGAGGTGTACTAGTCACTAATCCCTATAAAAGGGAATACAATGTGTGATCCCCACCCCCTTACCATCTGAAATCAGAGGTGTTTGGTAGTATATATAAGAAGGGGAGAATATAATCTCCCTCACATCTAATAGCGAGAGGTCCTAAAAACATCCCCTAGGGCTAGGTCCTCATGAATGAAGGGATTCATAACTACACACAACATTAGGATCCAAACCATTATGTGAGATAAGTATAAGAAACCTATGATAGAAGGAATTCATGATAAGATGGGAGACATGATGGTGTTTCTTTAACCATGGTTGTGAAAGTCTAGAGGTTTCATTGGAGGCTTAAATTTGTCCTCCCTCAGATATAGGATCTAGAGGAAGAGGTTCCATTCTAATAGTGGCATGAAATCAGTCTTAGACGGTGGATTGTGCATGCTAGAGTTGGGTGAGATGATGGTTCTTTGTGTATGGTAGACCTAGGAGGAACTGGAAGTGCTTCATGTAGGATAGGCCTACATGGGTTAGAGATGCCTTAGGTGATGGAAAGCCTGGGAAACAATTCCTGGGAAAGGAAATTCTCGAGGAACCAAGGGATTCCTTAGGTGTCCTTGGAAGGGTCTCATGCAGGTTTTGAGTCTGAGAAGGGACCTTCATGCTAGTTTTAGTCAACTAGGGGGGAATATGTTCTTGCAGAGCTGTCTTGTGTTTCAGAACATGGAGGGACCTAGATCTCACAGTCCTATATAGTTCCATCATCTCTAGGGTTTAAGAGATCCACCTGAAAGGTTTTTATGGCCTTTTCAAAGGGGTTGCAGGATCAGAGCAATGAGGATTCCTCTGATTTTTCAATTCGTTAAATGAGGAGCCATAAGAGTCTTATTTATAGGAAACCACATGAACCTAAGCAAAGGATGTTTCTTGCATAGTTACACCACATTGGTGTCCCAAGAAGACGCCTCAGATAGGAGTGACTTCCCCTTCTAGTCTAGGTAGGTAGGGCTTGTTTGAGCCTCTTAGCACTCAGGCATATTGTGCATAGGTTGATTTGGGAGACTTCCCTTGATCCTTATTGGGTATCTTCACCTCATTATTTCTTGAGGTACTTATTAAATATTTATATACATGATAAATAAAAAGGAGTGTTTAAAACCCTGAAAACCCAAATAAAACTTTATAAATATAAAACACTATAAACCCCTAAAAAAAGATGCTAAATTACATAAAACCCTAAAAAATCCCAAAAAAACTGAAAACCCTAAAACCCCCAAAAAGTCATAAAAATCCTCAAAAATCACAAAAAAGTCCCAAAAAATATAAAACCGACTAAAAACCCTCAAACCCCATAAGAAAATCAAAAAAAAACTAAAAACACTTAAAGCACATAAAAAACAAAAAACCCTAAAAACCCTAATCCCCCTTAAAGACCCTAAAAACCCCAAAAAACATAAAAAACCATAAAAAACCATAAAAACACGGATACCCACTAAAAACTATGAAAACCCTTTGAACCCCAAAAAATATTAAAAAATATAAAAACTATGATAAACTCAAAAAAACCATAAACACCCAAAAACCCAAAAAACCCTCAAAATACCTAAAAAACCATAAAAAGGCCCTAAAAATTATAAAAATCCCTAAAATATGTAAAAATATAAAAACCCCTAAAAATCCTGAAACCCAAGAAGAAAACCTTAAAAATATAAAACACTTACAATCCTATAAAAGTCCAAAAACGTTGAAAACCCCAAAAAAATCCTAAAAACCCTAGAACCCAAAAAACACCATAAAATGCCTAAAAACTATAAAAAACAATAAAAATCCTAAAAGATCCCTAAAATAAATAAAAAACACTAAACACCATGAAAATCCATAATAAAACCTTAAAAAACCAAAACAATTTAATCCACTAAATCATTAAAAACACTACAACCCCAAAAATACCCTAGAACCCCTAAAAACAATAAAAACCCTAAAAACCATAAAAACCTATAAATCCCTATAAACCGACTAAAACCTCTAAAAACCATGTAAACCACTGAAAAATTCAAAGAATTAAAGACCTTAAAATCCATATAAACACTAAAGAAAACAATAAATCCAAAAAAAAACATACTACCCTAAAAATCGTATAATCCCACAACATGAAAATCCCTAAAAATCAAAAAAAACCCATAAAAATCTTAAAAAATCCATAAAATTCCCCCAAAACATAAAATTTTCTAAAAAACCTCAAAACTCCTATGAAACACAAAAAAACCAAAAAAAATAAAACCCCTGAAACACTAAAAATGATAAAAAATTAAATATGGATAAAAACTCTAAAAACCCGAAAACCCTCAAAATCAATAAATACCCTAAAACCATAAAAATCCTAAAAAATTCCTTAAAAATCACAAAAAATATAAAAAAAACATAAAAACCATGAAAACCCCTAATAAAACCATAAAAATCTAAAAACACTTAATACCCCTAAAAAATATAAAAATTGGTAAAAACCCTAAAACCCCTAAAACCTTAAAAACTCTAAAAACTAAAAAAAATATAAAAAACCACAAAAACCACTAAAAAACTTTTAAACCAATTAAAAAATTAATAATCACTAAAAATAATAAACAAAAAAACCCAAAAAAACCCAAAAACAAAAAAAAAACCCCTAAAAACCCTCATAATTCAAAAAAAAACCCATAAAACAAAACAAAATCATAAAAATACCTTATAATTTCTTAAAAAATAAAAAACCATAAAAAATAGGATAACCCCTATGAAAATATTAAAAACCTAAAAACACATAAAACCCCCAAAAACCTAAAAACCCAAAAACCCTAAAAACCTAAAAACCCTAAAACCCCTCAAAATCACTAAAAGACATAAAAACCAAAAAATTCATAAAAAAACATAATATATACAAAAGTCTTGAAAAACCCTAAAAACACTAAAAACCTTAAGAAAACTATAAAACATCAAAATACTTAAAACCCCTAAAAACATAAAAAATTCTAAAAACCAATAAAGGACCTTAATAACCTAAACCCCTTAAAAACCATAAAAACCATAAAACAATAAAAACCCATAAAAACCATAAAACCTATAAAAAATATAAAAACCCTTTAAACCAATACAAACATTAAAAACTCAAAAAAACCTTAGAATCCCTACAAACAAAACTCACAACCTAAAAAACCATAAAACCCCAAAAACCATGAAAAACCCCAAAACCCTCAAATTCCATAAAAACTCTTAAACAATTAAAATATTAAAACAGCCATAAAAATCACTAAAAATGTAAAACACCCCCAAAAACCCTAGAAAAACCAATGAAAACCATACAACCTAAAAATAATTGGAACCCCAAAAACCCAAAAAATTCTAAAAACTGTAAAAACCCATAAAATCTATAAAAACACGAAAAATAATAACAAACAAAAAATCCATAAAATGCTAAAAACATTTCCTAAAAATATAAAAACCCTAAAACCCTTAAAACCCTAAGAAAAACTTAAAAACATAAAAACACATAAACTCCATAGAAACATAAAAAATGATTAAAACCCAAAAACCCTAAAAGTCTCTAAAAACCCTAAAATCCATAAAAACCTTAAAACCCATAAAAACCCCTAAAAACCTCCAAAAACACTAAAGACCCTTTAAATCCTTATAATGATAAAAAAACTCTAAATAACATTAAATGGAAATAAAAACCCAAAAGACAAAAAAACCATAAAACCCTAAACCCCTCAAAATCACTAAACACTATAAAAATACTAAAAAATTCCTAAATATATATATGAAAATGATAAAAAAAGCTTAATAAACATAAAACACTTAAAACCCCAAAAAATGTTAAAAATTATAAAAAAACCCTAAAAACCCCTAAATACCCTAAAAACCTAAAAACCCCTAAAAACCCCAAAACCCCTAAAAACCATAAAAACCATAAAACACATAAAAACCCTAAAACGACTAAAAACAATGAAAACCCTATAAAACCCAAAAAACATTAACAAACTTTAAAAAACCATAAAAAACCTAAAAATCTAAAAAAACCATAAAACCCCCAAAAAACATATGAACCCTAAAAGCACGAAAATATTTAAAAGTCCATTAATCACTTAAAAATGATAAAAATGAAAAAAACCTTTCAGACCTTAAAAAACTCAAAAAACCGATGAAACCTACAAAAAACTTATAAAAACCCTAAAACCTAAATCCCCTAAATCCCCCAAAATCCCTAAAATACTTAATACCCACAAAAATACGAGAAAAGACCAAAAAGTCATTGAAAACATAAAAACCTCTAAAATCCCAAAAATACCCAAAGAAACCCATAAAAATAAATAACACTAAAAACATAAAAAACTAAAAAACTATACTCACTTTAAATAACTCTAAACACCTAAAAACCCAAAAAACCCAAAAAACCCAAAAAACCCGGAAAAAAATATAAAATCCCGAAAAATAATAAAAAATTCTAAAAACCCTAAAAAACCATAGACCCCCCTAAACACTAATTTTTTAAAAAAATCCTAAGACACCCTAAAACACTTAAAACCCTTAAAACCCAAAAAAACTCTAAAAAACATTAAAATGTCAAAAATAACTAAAAATCCCTAAAAACGTAAAAACCCATAAATTCTGAAAAAACTTAAGAAAAAATTAAAAATCTAAAATCACTAAAAACATTAAAACCCTAAAAAAGATAAAAACCATAAAAACCCTAAAACAACCTAAATATCCCAACCCCCCTAAAAACCCTATAGATCACAATAAACCCAAAAAACCCATAAATCATAAAAAAACCCTAAATCCCACTAAAAATTCTAAAACCCCTTTAAAAAACAATAAAAAACATTAAAATCCCTAAAAAATCTGAAAAAACCTAAATATCCAAAAAACCCATAATAACCCAAAAAACCCAAAAGACCCCCTAAAACCCTAAAACCATAAAAATTCTATAAAATCCCGAAATATCCTTACAAATATAAAAACCATAAAAACCATGAAAATCCCTAATAAAACCTTAAAACGTAAAAATACATTAAACCCCTAAAACCCCTAAAAAATTTAAAACCCTAAAAAATTAAAAACCCTACAAACCTAAAAGAGCTTAATCTCCTAAAAATCACTAAATACTAAACAAACAAATAAACATCTAAATAATACCTAAAAATACCTAATAATTAAAAGACACTAAAAACCATAAAACCCCATAAGAAATCCTTAAAATCCTAAAAAAAATAAAATACCTAAAAAACATAAAAAACACAGATACACTAAACACCCCTAAAATACATTAAAATACCTAAAACCTATAAACCCCTATAAATAATTAAAAACCTTGAAACACAAAAAAACACTAAAACCCGTAAAAACACTCAAAACCCCTCAAAATACTAAAAACCATTAAAATATTATAAAATTCTTAAAAATCCCTAAATACCTAAAGAACCCAAAAAACCAAAAATTTCCTAAGAAAAACTTTTAAAAAAAATAAATTAAATCCCTTAAAAACATAAAAACCCCTAACCCCCCTAAAAGTCCCAAAAAACTCAAAAAACACATAAAAACCATAATACCCCTAAAAAATTAAAAACCATAAAACCAATAAAAACCCAAAAAACCACTTAAATTTTAAAAAACCCTTTAAACCCAAAAAAATGTCAAAATAAATTAAAATAATTAACCACCGTAAAAAATCAAAAAAACTGTAAACCATGAAAAATACCATAAAAATCCTAAAACATCTAAAAACCATAAAATGGCCTAAAATTATGAAAAATATAAAAACTCTATAAACCATGAAAAAACATATGAAATCCTTAAAATCTAAAAACACTAAAAACACATACTAAACATAAAAAATGTTAAACCCCATAAAAACCCTATAACCCCTCAAAATCCCTATAAATCCTAAAACCCCTAAAAATCCCAAAAAAATCATAATAATTTAAAAAATACTAACAACTTTGAAAATAATTTTTTTTAAACCCCTAAAAACCTAATAAAACACTAAATACACTAAACACCCTTAGAATACCCTTTAAAACAAGAAAATCCTAAAAACCCTCAAAATCCTAAAACCCCCCAAAACCACATAAATAACCTAAAACGCCTAAAACCCCTAAAAACCTCAAAATCCTGAAAACCCTAAAAATCCTAAAAAACCATTAAAATTCTGAAAAAACATAAAAATACCAATAAATAAATAAATAATAATCCAAAAAATGCTTGATTGCTTCTATGAAAACAATAAAATCCTAAAAAAATTGAGTTCCTAAAAGTCTAAAAACACTAGAAACCATAAAAAACCCCAACACCCTAAAAAATCAAATATAACCCCAAAATCCAAAAAAACCATAAAAGCATAAAAATATTAAAAATAACTCTAAAATTCACTAAACACATAAAAAATCCTAGAAAACTTGAAAACCCATAAAACATAAAAACACATAACATTCTAAATAATCAAAAAAATGCTACAAATATCAAGGATTCCTACAAAGACCCTGAAATCATAAAACCCCTAAAAACATAAAACCCCCAAAATATTATCAAATCCTAAAAACCCAAAACAAAATCCTCAAGAACCACTGAAACTATAATAACCAGTAAACCAGTAAAAACGATAAATACCGTAAAAAACCATAAACACCCAAAAAATAGAAAAATCCTTCAAACCCCAAAAAAACCATAAAAACTATATAAACCAAAAAAAACATAAAACCATAAAACCCCACAAAATACCTAAAACCCCTAAAAACTATAAAAATACTAAAAACCCTAAAAACCAAAAAACACCAAAACCCTGAAAACCCCCAAGAAAAACATAAAAACCTAAAAACCCTTAAAAACCTTAAACCATAAAAAATTTTAATAGCATTAAAAACTACAACCCCCTCCCCCCCACCCAAAAAAACCTCAAAATCCTTAAAAACAATAAAAATCTATTAAATTCCTAAAAATCCTAAAAAATACCTAAAGATTTAAAAAACCTAAAAACCTAAAAACCCTAAGAAATCATTATGAACCTAAAAAAACTTAATACCCCTAAAAACAAAAAATTATAAAAACCTATAATACCCTAAAAGACCCTAAAAACCATAAAACTCACTAAAAACAATTAAAACCTCTGAAAAACATAAAATCATAAACCGTTAAAAACCCATAAAAACCATAAAACCACAAAAAATCTAGAAAACAATAAAAACCCTTAAAACCATAAATACATTGAAAATACATAAACAAAAAATCTCCCTAAAACCTTTGAACCCCCAACAATTCCATAAAGACCCTAAAAACTACGAAATACTTTAAAACCCCATTAAACCCCTAAAATGGTAATAACCTCTAAAAACCCCAAAAAAACCCAAAAAAAACCGAAACTACCCAAAATCTATTAAAACCCTAAAAACTATAAAAAAAACCAAAAAAAATACTTAATAACCCCAAAAACTGTGAAAACCATAAAAACATATAAAACCCTATGAAAACATTAGAAACCTAAAAAACTAAAAATCCATAAAAACATTAAAAAACATAAAAACATTTAAAGTAACACTACAAACCCTAAAAATCCTAAAACACTCATAACCCTTAAAACCCAAAAAAACCAAAAAAACCTAAACCCCAAAAGAATCATGAAAATCCATTAAAATCCCTTGAAATAAAAAAACCAAAAATATTAAAAAAAACCCCTAATAAAACCTTGAAAACTAGAAAAACAAATTAAAACACTAAAAAACTAAAAATGATAAAAAATCCAAAAGACCCTAAAACCCCTAAACCCCTAAGAAAGAAGAGGAGTTGGATGAGCTATCAGGGGCTCGGGTGATTCTGTGGATCCTCGGCATACGCCGACTCTTCTGAATCGGGAAGAAGGTGAATCAATGAAGAATCCTGACTCTGAACCTATTGGGCATAATGTCCTTTTTCAACATTGCAATCCATGTGTTAGAAAACCTGGGAAATCATCAGCTTCACCTCTGGATGCATCGAAGAATAATTTTTAGGAGGTTGTCAAATCTGTGGCTTCCTCTTCTTTCTCTAACTTCGGCACCCCCTCCCCTATGTGTGTTATTAAGAAAGGGAAAAGAGATCATGTTTCTACCAACCGGGAAGCAATTGAGGAGAGAATTAACCTCTGTAAATTTTCTATCATTGTTCACGTGGTCATACCTAAGGGTGAAAAACGATGGAGATTTTCCGAGCTTGTCCAGTGAGTTGTAGAAATCTGGGGTTTCTCGGACTAGAAAATGACATCCATGGGCCGTGGATTTTATCACATCATTTTTCCCTCTGATGAGAATAAACGACGTGCCTGGAGTTTTGGATCACTTTCTCTTAAGCATGTTCTGCTAAGGATTCAAGACTGGGACCCCAATTTTGATCCAACAAGCATCAAGAATACTTTTGCTTAGGTTTGGATCCGTATCTGAAAATTGAATTGGTTATACTGGCATCCTCGAATATTGTGGGACATTGCCTCCTTGGTTGGCTTTTCTATCCGTATCGACAGGGAAACAGACAATCCAAGATTTGGGCACTATGATAGAGTTCTTGGTGAAATTAACATGGCTAACACTTTGGTTGAAGAAGTAGTGCTGAATAGACTGGATGATGGTATCATGCTGGAAATATAGTATGAAAGAAGACCCATGTTCTATAATAATTGTCTCTTCCTTGGTCACTCTATCATTGAATGTATGAGACTGAAGACCTGCAACACTTGCAAGGTGCGAGGTCGTGAGGATGGTTCATGTCAAGTTTCTAAAAAGAAAGAAACGACCCAGAAGGATGTAGTGAATAATGATACCCTCCCTCTGCAAGTTTGTACCCTCCCTCTACAAGGTAATGGAAACAACTATGTGGGAACAAGCGGGGTCTCAGATCAATTTGTTGTCCCTAAGAAGGTTTTTGATCCCATTGCATTGGTCCTAGCCAATGATCCTAATGTTCATAATGTTGGGCAAGCTGCTCATGCAGTTTCTACATCTCCTGGGGTCTCTCCAGTGATTAATGTGCCACATATTGAGCAAATTTCACTTTCCCAGCTTGTTTCACCTGTTATTACAACTGCCAGAAGTGATCATGATGCACCTACCCAGTCTTCTGATTCTCACAAAAAGTGGCTCCTATTGAGAAAGTTATGGATTCTACAAGTGATCCTCCTCTTGGGGATCCTCCATAGATTTCTTCCCCATATCCTGGGGCCTCCCCAGTGATTGATGTGTTTCCTATTGAACAAATTTCAATTACCCAGCCTGATACAAATATTATTACAACTGCCAGTAGTGTTCATGATGCACCCACCCAGCCTCCTGATTCTCACAAAGAAGTGGCTCCTGTTGAGAAAGTTAAAGACTCTACAGGTGCTCCTCCTCTTGGGACTCCTCCTGAGATTGCTTCCCCATCTCTTGGGGACTCTCCGATGATTAATGTGTCTCTTGTTGAGCAAATTTTGTATGTCCAGTCTGATGAAACTAACCATGCAACTTCCAGTAGTGCACATGATTCACCTGCTCAGCCTCTTCAACACACTCTTGCAGTCATCAATGTGCATGATGTGAGAAGGCATCTATCTCACCATGATGCTCACAAAGAAAATACTCCTGCTGAGCAAATTAAGGACACTACAGGTTCTCTTCCTCTTGGGGCCCCTCCAGAGATTCATGCACTGTCAGATGTACAAAATGATACTGCTGAATCTTTCACTCCCGTTCCTACAGGAATTTCCACCAAGGCCAAATTCACTGGAGTTCCTCATAATGAGGTTATTTCTGTTACTAATACCTTCTCTCCCCTATCTGGGAAACATTGGTCTGATCAAGCAGATGATAGTCAAGATGCAGATGTAACCCCTGAAGTAGATCCTATGGCCACTACTCATGAGGTGCCAAGAGTTGAGCAAGCCACGAAGAAGCCTCCTGGAAAACCTCCCAAGCAGGGAGGAAAGAATAAAGGAGCCTCTTCCAAGAATATACAAGGACTGTCTCGCCAGAGAGGAAACACAAACCTCAATCAATGGAGCTTCTTTTCTAGAATGGTCAGGGGATTGGGAACGCTCCCACTATAGCAGCCCTTCGACATTTTCTCACTGACAACAAGCCATCACTTGTGTCCATTACTGAGCCTCTTATTAGTTTTGATACCTATAAGGGTTTCAACTGGGAATCGCTCGGATACTCTTTTATTTCTCACAATAGAGGTGATGGTAACCTTGAAACATTATGTGTTTTTCGACATAATGACTTGAAACTTGAGTCTTTTGAGATTTCTCATCAAGTAATTTCCATTCACACCCGGATGTAGGATACTCCTTTCTCCTCCTCTTTTGTTTATGTCTCATGCTCTTACATCATAAGAAGAGATCTTTGGGATGAATTATCTGCCCTCAGTGAGAATATGAACCATAACTGGATCATTACTGGTGACTTCAATGTTGTTCTGAGTCCAGATGAAAAAATTGGCCCTCGTTTTTCCCGTTCTGCTACACATGATTTTCAGTGCTGTGTGGATCAATGAAACCTCACTGAAGTTCTTATGGTGGGCTCCAAATTCACTTGGGGAAGATTCACTATAAATGGGAGGCAAGCTCATAAAATCGATAGGTGCTTCATGAATTTCAATGATACTGGTGCTCTATTGGACATCTCAGGATTTAATCTTCCCAAATTTAACTCTGATCATAATCCCACAGTTGTCTCCATTCGGGAGGACACTAGGAGACTCTCTCCCTTACCCTTCAAGTTCAACAATGCCTGGCTTTCAATTCCAGGTTGCAGGGAAGTTGTTCTTGATGGATGGAATTCCACCTTCCATTGTTGTCCTTATTTTGTGGTTGTCTCAAAGATTAGGAGAATCAAAATACTTCTTAAAGTTTGGAGTAAGCTCCCTTTGTCCAGAATTGATGATGAGGTTAAGGATGCATAATTTCAGCTGGAGTTTTTCCAAGAAAACAACCAACATGGGGATGTTCCTACTCATGAGGAACTTGAGTTTCACAAAAAGCTTGATGATCTTCTTACTCTTAAAGAGAATCCGGAAAAATATCAATTCAATGCATGATGGGTCAAGGATGGTGACAGAAAATCAAAGTTCTTTCATCGCTTGCAACGGGAGAAAAGGGTTCATAAAGGACCTAATCGTATCCGAATCAATGGAACAACCTTGGTTGAGGAGAAAGATCTCTATGATGCTGTTGTTGATCATTTTAAGGTTCTATATAATGATGATAGTACTCCTCCTTCTGCCTCGATTGCCGATTGTATTGAGAAGTGTGTGAATGACTCACAGAACAATGACCTGACGTCTCCTCCTCTTGAGGACGAAGTTAAATCTTGTCTTTTCTCACTCAACTCTGAAAGCTCCCCTGGACCGGACGGATTTACCAACAAATTATTCATTTTATATTGGGATATCTTTCATGCAGAAATTACCAATGTTGTCAAGGAGTTCTTTCTCTCAGGATCAATTCCTTTTGGAGCCAACTCCAATTTCATTACTCTGCTTCCCAAAAAAGAAGCTGCTATTGATATTGGTGACTTTCGTCCGATTTCCATTGGAAACACCATTCCAATGATTATTAGCAAAATCATTGTCACTAGGCTGGGGAAGTTTGTTGGAACCATCATCACACCCAATAAATTTGGCTTTGTTCCTGGGTGAAACATTCAAAATTGTTTATATATGGCCTCTGAAGGAGTGAATATCATGATAAAGGAATCAAAACATGGGACCTTTGCTTTAAAATTAGATATATCCAAAGTCTTTGATACCATTAAGTCGAACATTCTATTCAAGGTTTTGAGTATGTATGGATTTTCATCCAAATTTATCAGTATGATTTCTTCTATTTTGGAGAGTGCCAGAATCTCTGTTCTGGTTAATGGGGCGCAAAAAGGTTTCTTATAATGTTCACGAGGGGTCAGATAGGGAGACCCACTCTCTAGGATTCTCTTTTCACTTGCAGAAGATTATCTGAGTCATATTATTACTAATGCAATGATGGATAGATTTTATTGTCCTATCAAAGCTAACAAGGACTCCTTTGTACCCTCACATATTTTTTATGCTAACGGTATCCTTCTCTTTGGGCAGGGTAATATGCGAACTATATCATCTATCCAGAAAATCTTTAATCATTATGAAAATGTTGCTGGACAGGAAATCAGCTGGAGTAAATCATCCATTGTCTCTGGGAAAGGGAGCTCCTCTGTGAGGCAAAACAGAATCATTAGATATCTTGGAGTCAAAAAAGGATCTCTGCCATTCAATTACCTTGGGGTTCCCCTATTTTAGGGAAAGGTAAAGCGTTGACACTTGGAAAGAATCGCTGTTAACATCACACAACAGCTGAAAAAATGTAAGGGAAAGTCCCTTTCCCAAGCAGGCAGAGTATGCCTTATCAATTCTGTCATCACCTCAATGTTTGTTCATGACTTCTATATATATAGATGGCCAATAAGTCTGATCAATTATCTTCAAGACAAGATTCAGAACTTTGTATGGATAGGATGCATTAATAAAAAGAAATTGGTAACTGTTGGATGGAAAGACTCCATTAAACCCATTGAAATGGGTGGTCTTGGAATTAAAGATCTCAGGGTTTTCAATGAGGCCTTGTTGGCCAAATTCACCTGGAACCTCTTCGTACACAAGGAATGTGAGCTAGATTTTCTTAAAGAAAGATTTACTGCTCACTTGTGCAGTGGTTACACTGGGTATATTCTCTCCTCTGTCTGGACCACAATTAAATCCTCATACCATGACATTATCTCTCAATCTATTTGGGATGTTTCAAGTCACTCCAATATGAACTGTTGGCTCACTCTGTGGCTCGATCATCCTCTACATGAAATCATGCAGGTACCTCCGGGTCTGCCTCACATGTCTATCAATGATCTCAACGCTAGGCTGATGGAGCTGGATGGACTTCTACCACCACACATCATCTCACAGATTCATCGTTACAACTACATTGATTCGAATACTCTCATATGGAAGCCAAATCTGATTGGTCAGCTCACTACAAGGGAGTTTTACAAGAATAAATGCCTATAAGGCCCAGACCCCCCCTCATGGATTCTTAAATACAAGTGTCAATTCATTACACCTAGACACTTCCTTCTTCTTTGGAAGATTTGGAGAAACAGGCTGCCTATGCATGGTCAGCTGCAAAAAGCCGAATGACAGATTGTTTCAGCCTGCAGCATTTGTTTGCGAGGTGCTGAAAGCATACACCACCATTTTGTTGAATGCAATCTTGCACATAGACGATGGAATTACATTAAAGATGTCTTTGGTCTCCGTTTACCCCCCGAACCTTTTCCCAAAGGATGCTCTTTATTACTGATTTCCACTGTAGTGAGCAGCTTCACAATCTCCTTCTTGCTGCATCTGTAGCAATTGTTGCCTTCCTATGGGCTGCAAGAAATTTTGATATGTTTCGGAATAAATCATGCTCCACACATGAGGGAATTATTTACATGCACAGTGCTGTTCGAATGGCTGGGTGTATTCAATCAAGTACGATGAACAACTGCTTCAATGATCTTGTTACACTCCGCAATCATGGTGTTCCTGGCAGGTGCAAAAAACCGATGCTGATGAAGTACATTAGATGGATTCCACCAATCTCGTCATGGATCAAAGTTAATGTGGATGGTGCATCAACAGGCTCACCAGGCCCTTTAGGTTGTGGTGGTGTTTGCCGTACATATCGAGGTTTTGTCAAGGGTATATTCTATCATTTCACTGGGAATAGATGTGCTTATGAGGCAAATCTTTGGGCTATTATCAAGGTTGTTCGTTTTGCAAATCAATTTGGGTGGATGCTTCTATGGATCGAATCGGATTCGATGCTTGTAGTGGAGGCTCTCCACCAAAACTCAAGGAAGGTTCCATGGCGGCTTCTACTCCAATGGATTGAATGCCTTAGCCTATCCAAGAACCAGAGTCTCAAGATCACTCATGCATATAGGGAAGTCAATATGGTGGCTGATGTTCTTTCCAAGATGGCTATTGAAGAATGCTGCTCACGGTGGTCATTCATTGCTCCTTCTTTTTGCACGTCTCATGTAGTCTCTGACATGAAGGGCACTACCCGCACCTGAATGTACAAGTCCCCCCTGTAATGTTTTTTTACTTTTTCTTTTTTATAAATTGAGGCGCCAAGCTCTCCGCTTGGCCCGCGCCTTCTTTTCCCTAAACCCCTAATACCCTAAAAACCACAAACCCCTAATATCATTGAAAACCATTAAACCTAATAAAACTCTAAAAATACATTAAAACTTAAAAAACATTAAAAAACATTAAAAAAACATAAAATTCTTAAAAAGTCAAAAAAATCCTAAAATTTTAAAAAACAAGAAAACCCTAATATTCCATAAAAATCATAAAAAAGCAATAAAAATACCTAAAATTTAAAAAACCTAAAAACCATAAAAACCATAAGACATCTCCAACTATCTAAATAAACATTAAAACCTCAAAACCTAAAAATCACTAAAATCCCAAAAAACTCTAAAATCCCCAAAACCCCCTAAAATATCTACAAATCCTAAAAACCATAAAAATCCTAAAAAAATCCCAAAAAATCCCTAAACTCATAAAAAACCCCAAAATACTTGAAAATCCATAAGAAAACCTAAAAACATAGAATCAATTACAACCCCTAAAAATGTTAAAAATCCTAGAACCCTTAAAAACCATAAAACCATAAAATCCATAAAAAAATCCAAAAAATCACTAATAAATATTAAAACCCTTTGATCCCCTAAAAAGTTTTAAATACTCTAAAAGACAAAAAAAAATCCCTAAAAACAATAATAACCTCTAAAACCACAAAATACCAAAAAACCCAAAAAATTGGCAAAAATCTTCAGAATGTCTAAACCCTAAAAACCCTAAAAATCATAAAAAATCTAAAAATTCATAAAAAATTAATTACCATAAAACACAAAAAACCCATAATAAATCATAATAAATAAAAAAACACATACCCCAAAAAACATAAAAACCCCTAAATACAAAAAATACCATAAAACCCATTAGAATCCCTAAAACCCCTAATAAACTATAATATGAGGTGCTCCTCCCAACTGAAGCCTTTATCCAAATTCAGCGTTATGACTTTTTGGACATTGAAATTTTGATTTGGAAACCCAACCTTATTGGGTGGATTAATTCTAAGGATTATTATCAGTACAATTGCACTTGGGGATCCCCTCCCCCGGCCTGACTCTCCAAATATAGGAGGAATTTCATCCCTCTAGCCAGCCATCTCCTTCTTTGGAAACTCTGGAAGAATTAGATGCCTATGCAGAACTAGTTGCAGAAAGATAGACACAACCTTGAATCTATATGTTTTCTCTTCCTAAGCGCCGAAGAGACTATTCAGCACACCTTTCTCCAATGCAGATTTAGTGCAACGCTTTGGAGATACATATTGCAGATTTTTGGGCTCCCAGCTTGCATGGACATGCCTCTCTTCGATTCCTGGGTGACTTGACTAGCTGGGATTACAGTGAATAGGTACACAACCTCATGATGGTTTCCACTGCAACCACCATCAATTATATTTGGACTACTCAAAATGTGTTTTCCTTCAACAATAAGTAGCTCTCCATCCATGGTGGTGTGTTGATGATTCATAAGGCTATCTACACGGTGTCATGCATCCAGACAGGCTCAATGGTGAATCTTGTTAGCGAACTAATTATGCATCAGCTTTTTGGTGTCTCTACCAAGACCAAAATCCAATGGTTCCCAAGTACATCCATTGGATCCCCCCACTCCACTCTTGGATTAAGGTTAACATGGATGGTGCAGAATTGGGTGCGGTGGGTCCTGCTGGGTGTGGTGGAATATTTTTCACCTGTCGTGGATTCTTCAAAGGATGTTTCCATCACTTCATTAGTGATGGGTGCACCCTTGAAGTTCATATGTGGGCTATTATGAAGGCAATTAAGTATGTAGTCATCTTTGGATGGACCTTTCTCTGGATTGAATCTGATTCCATGCTTGCTGTGAATTCCCTTAGAAACAAATCTAGGTACGTTCCCTGGAGGATCCTCCCTCAATGGATGGTGTGCCTCACCCTGTGTCAAAGGCTGAACCTAACTGTGAAACACGCTTATCAGGAGGCGAATGCGGTTGAAGATGCTCTTTCCTAATAGGATATTATGGAGAGGAGTTCTTTGTGGTCCTTTGTTTCCACACCTTCTTTCTCTTTACTTGTGAATTATGACTTGAAGGGTGAGTTGCACACTGGGTTATGTAACCCCTCCTTGAAGGGTGAGTTTCACCCTGGGTCCTTCGTTTCCATGCCTTCTCGTGGGTTGTTACAGGGAATTGTGGTGACTGCTTGGTCTAGATTTCGCAACGTTTTGGCTCGGATTTGGTAGATCTCGGTCCTGTTCCTCCTCGAGCGCCATCTTTGATCCTTGGCGGCGGCATCGCGGGATTCCAGGTGGTATAAGCACAGTCCAAGAGGTCAATGCTGAAGTCAACATTGGTTCCAGATCTGATATTTCGGTGGATTTACTCTGACTTGCTGCTTCACTGACTGGTTTCATCCCTGATGACTCTTCGAATTTGGTACATTGTCTCTCATGTGGTGTGGATCTCGCATTATTTTGGTGTGCTGGTGGTTTATTTTTTACAATTTCTTTAGTTTAGTGGATGTTTGCATGTTCTATTGCTACGATTTGTTCTTTTTATGGAGTGGCTTGATGGTGGGGCATGCTATTTGGTTAGGGGTCTGATTGAGTATCTGGTAAGAATGGTTCTAGTTTTTTTTGATATTTTTGATGTTTTTGGGGGAAATCAGTGTGTATTGATGTGAGAAATATGTCATTTTTCTTTAATGTTTAACGTGGTGCTGAAGGAGAGGTTGTTTTTCAGCAATGGTCATGCTGGTTACTGCTTGCTGTAGGGCTAGGACGTGATGAAGCTGTTGGCTATGAGTTTGGTGCTGGTGGTTCTAAGTTGCTGGCAGTGGCTCCCCTTGGCAAGGAAGTGCTGGAGGATGCGAATGATTTTGGGTTCATTCTGCTGATGGTTGGTCTTCTTGGCAATGAGATGATTAATTATGGTAATGCTGCTATGGGCTGGTTGCTGTTTGGCTGGAGCGTAATGAAGCTTGCGAGTTGGATTTTGGTGTTGTTGGTTCTATGATGCTTGCGGTGGACCTTCTTGGTGAGGAGGTGCTGGATGCTGGATTTTGTGATAATTGATGATGGTTGTTGTATGGATGTGAGCTCTGGTTGCTGCTTCCTGTGTGTGTTTGGTGCTGATGGTTATGTGATGTTGGTGGTGGTTTGTTTTGGTGAGAAGGTGCTGGATGCTGGTATTGGTGAGTTTGGATGTTGGTCACTGCTTGATAGTGAGCTGTTGGATGCTTGTTAATGTTGGATGATGGTGATGGTTGCTGCATGGTTTTGTTTGTGTTTTTTGGTTTTGGTTTTTATTTTTTCACGGTCCTTGGGTGTGTGTTTTAAAGGGTTTTGGGTGCGGGTTGTTTGAACCCTCCCCTCCCTTTTCCACTGCGTCTTTTTTCTCTAATAAATTTTGAGGGGTTCAGGAATAGCCTGACCCTCGCATCTTCCTTTCCCTAAAACCCCTAAAAAGACCCCAAAAACCGAAATTGCCTAAATACCATAAAACCCATAAAACCTCAAAAAACCCTAAAACCCCTAAAACCACTAAAAACTATAAAAACCCTTTTAAAAACCTTAAAATGTTTAAAAAACTAAAAATCCCTAAAAACACTAAATCCATAAAAAACCTAAAAACCCATAAAACCCTAAAACTCAAAAAACTATCAAAATATATAAAAACACTAAAAACCATAAACACCTAAAAATATTTAAAAAATACTTAAAACATAATAAACCCTAAAACCCTGAGAAACCCCTAAGAAAACCTTAAAAACCTAAAAACTTCTAAATCCCCTAAAAACCTAAAATACCCAAAAAAACACATAAAAACCCCTAAAACCATTTAAGATAAAAAAAAAACCCTAAAACAAATTAGAATCATAAAAATTCCCTAAAAATCCCACAAAACATAAACAATGATATAAACCATGTAAAACCATAAGAAAACCTTTAAAACATTAAAACACTTGAATCCTCCAAAAAACCTAAAAAATAGAAAAAACTCTAAATATCCAAAAAATACCTAAAAAACCCGAACACACCTAAAACCCGTAAAACCCCTAAGAAGTTTAAAAACAATAAAACCCATAAAATCCCAAAACCAGAAAAAAACTCTAAAAACCCTTTAAACAACTAAAAAGGGTAAAAAATCTAAAAGAATACTAAAATCCCTAAAAAACTATAAAATCCATAAAAACCCCAATAACACCAATAACCCCTCAATATCCCTTAAAACCGTAACACATGAAAAAATATATTAAAAATCACAAAAAATACCTGAAAATTTAAAAACCGCTAAAACCCAAGAAAAACCCTAACAAAACCTTAAAAATATATAAACACTTAAAAATCCTAAAAACCTAAAAATGATAAAAACATTAAAAACCTTTAAAACACTAAAAAACCTAAAACCCCTGGAAATCCATAAAAACCATAAAATTCCCTAAATTCCTAAAAACCATAAAAATCCAAAAGAAGTCATAAAAATCCATAAACACATAAACAACCCTAAAACCCTAAAAACCCCTATGAGAACCTTAAAAACATAAAAAAACTTTAACCTTCCAAAAAACCTAAAAAATAAAAAAAAACCCTAACAACTCAAAAAATTCCTTAAAACCCCAAAAACCAAAAACCCCTTAAAAACCCTTAAAGCCCTAAAATAGAAAAGCTACAACAAAAACCCTTTAAACCCATATAAATGTTAAAAAACTCTAAAAACCATAAAAACCCTAAAAACATAAACATAACCTAAAAACCCCTAAAACAGCCCAAACTCACTAAAATCCCTAAAAAACCTTAAAACCTAAAAATCAACAAAAATTATGAAATACATAAAAACAAAAAAAAAACAAAAAAAATCCAAAGAAAATCATAAAAACCTAAAAACCCTTAAAACCCCTAAAAACAAAAAAAAAACTCTAAAATCATAAAAACCCTAAAAATATATAAAATACCTACCCCCCCCCAAAAAAATCCCTATAAACCCTAAAAAACAATTAAAATCCAAAAAAATACCATAAAATCTATAAAAAAATTAAAATCTAAAACCTATGAAATCCCCAAATAAATTCTTAAAAACCGAAAACACTTAATACCCTTAAAAACATAAAAAAACACTATAAAACATAAAAAAATCTAAAATACTTTAAATAACATAAAAACCACTAAAAAATATGAAAACCCTTAAAACATTACAAAACACATAAAAACTCTAAAATCCACAAGAAACTCTAAAAAAACTTTAACCTCTAAAAACAATAAAAACTAAAAAAACCATAAAACCCTAAAAAACTCAAAAAAAAAAACAAAAAAACACAAAGAAATAAAACCCTAATACCCCCTAAAACCCGTAAAAATCACTTAAGACACTAAAAATCATTAAAATAAAAAAAATACATAAAAATTACAAAAATGTAAAAAACCTAAAACCTTGAAAAAATATAAGAAAACCTTAAAAACCTTAAAAACATTAAACGATTAGAAAACCTAAATATACGAAAAAATCCAATAAAAAATCAACAAAATATAAAAAAAAAATCCACAAAAATCTAGAAACATAAAAAAATCGATAAACCAAATAAAACCCCTAAAATCTCTATAAAATAATAATATCTTGAATTGTTAAAAAACTCTAAAAAATATTGAAACCCTAATAAACTCAAAAACTACTAAAAATCTAAAAAACCCATAAAACCCTAAATACTCCCAAAATCCATAAAAACCCTAAAATCATTAAAAATACTAAAAATTCCATAAAATCTGTAAAAATTTAAGAAACCCAAAAAACCCTTAAAACCCCAAAGAAAACCTTAAAATCGTAATAACTCTTAAAACTCCTACAAAAACTAAAAAAATTATAAAAATCCTAAATACTCAAAAAGACCCTTAAAACCATAATTACCTTAAAACCATAAACACCACTAAAAACCTTAAAAAATTAACATAAAACTCTAAAAATTTTAAAGGCCCTTTAAACACCTTAAAATGATAAAAATTTCTAAAAAACTAAAACACAAAAAACCTAAAAAAAACACAAAACCCCCTAAAATAGTAAAACCCATTAAAATCCCTAAAATCAAAAAACAGATAATAAAAATACCAAATAAATCTCTAAAAACCCCTAAAAATGTAAACCACTTGAAAACCATGAAAAATATCTAAGGAAACCTAAAAAATATATAAAAGTATACAAAGCCTCTAAGAAAACAAAAAAATTATAATACACCTAAAAACCCTAAACATAAACAAAAAACCATAAAAACCATATAACCTAAAAAATGATAAAAACCCTAAAAACCAATAAAAATATTAAAACATCTATTAAAAATATAATAACCATTTAAACCACTAATTTGTTTAAAAAACTCTTGAAAAAAACCTAAATCCCAAAAAACACTAAAAAAACACATAAAACCCTAAAAAACAAAATAAAAACCAAAAAAAAACCCCTCAAAAAACCCAAAACCCTTAAAAACCATAAAAATACTAAAAACCCCAAAAATACCTAAAAAATTAAACACCTAAAAATCTGAAAACCCCTAAGAAGACCATAAAACATAATGACACATAAAATCCCTAAAAACATAAAAATGTTAAATCCCTCAAAAAAACATAAATAATGTAAAATTCTCTAAAAGCCCTCAAAATCCCTAAAACCCTAAACAACCCTAAAATTCATAGAAAACTCTAAAAATTTATTAAATCATAAAAAAAATCAAATACTTGAAAAACACTAAGAAAACCATAAAAACCTAAAATCACTTAAAACCAATAAAAAACTAAAAATACTACAAATAATAAAAAAAACCCTAAAAGACCATATAAACCCTAAAATGATAAAAACCTCTAAAAACCTAAAAACACTAAAATTAATAAAAACCCTCATATCCCACTAATACTCTAAAAACCCATTAAACCCCAAAAAATTATAAAAACATTAAAAAAATATTGAAAATGTAAAACTCAAAAAAACCCAAAAAACTAAAAGGAAAAACCCCATGAAACCGCTAAAACCCTAAATCCACTAAATTACCTAAAACCCATAAAATACATAAAACTTATAAAAATCCCTAAAATTCAATAAAAATGAAAAACCCTAAAATCCTTGAAAACACTTATACCCCCTAAAAACCTAAAAACTCTCAATATCCTAAAACCCCCAAAAGACCCTAAAAACCCATAAAAACCATAAAAAACATAAACAAAAAAACCCTAAAAACCTACTAAAGATAGTCAGAATTATTTAAACCCATAAAACCATAACATACTCTAATAAAACCATGAAATTTATGAAAAACACAGATATACATAAAAACCCAAAAAACCAAAAAACCCTCTCAAAATACGTAAAATTCCTATAAATCATGAAATCCCCTATACCCCTTAAATACCCATAAAAACCTAAAATATCTCTTAAATAACAAGAAATTAAAATCCCTAAAAACAAATATGAAATCATTAAAATCATAAAAACACATAAAACACCTAAAAAACCTAAAAACCCAAAAAATCCAATAAGACCATAAACCCCTAGTAACACTAAAAACCCTAAAAATGCCTAAAACCCATAAATATCCTAAAAATCCCTAAAAATAAATAAAAATGTAAAAAAACTAAAAAACAGGAAAAACCAAAAGAAAACCATAAAAAACTAAAATTAATAAAAACCCATAAAACCCAGAAACCGGGAGGCCAATGCAGTTGCAGATGCTCTCTCCAAACAGGCTATTGTGGAACATTGTTCTTTGTGGTCCTTTGTTGCCACACCTTCCTGCTCCTCCTTTGTTGTGTCTGATTTGAAGGGTGAGGTGAACACTCGGATATGTAATCCTCCCTTCTAGCACTCTATTTGTACCTTTATTTTTGTTTAAATTTGGGGGACCACTTTTTCCTGGCCTCGAGCCTTTCGTGCCCTAAAAACCTGAAAAACTCTAAAACCCTTAAAGACCCATAGAAACCCTAAAAGCCACTAAACCACATAAAAACCTTAAAAACCTTAATTAACCCCAAAACTCCATAAAACCCTAAAAACTAACTAAAAAATCTAAAAATCCTTTAGACACATTAAAAAATTAAAACCCCCAAAAAACATTAAAACCCATAAAAAACTCAAAAAACCCATCAAAGAAAAAAAATAAGATTCAAAAAACATTAACAAACCATAAAATTAAAAAAACAATACTTAATATCCCTCAAAATTCAAAACATATCTAAAAACCATGAAAATTAAATAGAAACCCATAAAACCCTAAAACAATAAAAACCCTAAAACCTAAAAAAACTAAAAACACTAAAAACCCTAGAATAAAAAAAACTAAAAACACTCAAAATCCCTAGAATCCCTAAAAACAATAAAATTAATTAAAATCCCTAAAAATTCATAAAAAAATAAAAAACACTACAACCCTAAAAAACTATAAGAAAAACTTTTAATCCCAAAAACAATAAAAACCCTAAAAACCTAAAAAATGCTAAAAACCCAACAAACTACTAAAAATTACCTACACCCCAAAAAAACTCCTAAAAACCCTCAAAGTCCCGAAAAACACAAAATTCCTAAAAAAATTCATTAAAACATAAAATCCCATAAAAATCTTGAAAATACCTAAGAAAACCTTAAAAACCAAAAAACACTTAAAACCCCTAAAGAAATTAGAAAATAAGAATAAACCTAAAAATCCTAGAAGACAATAAAAATGTAAAAACCCTTAAATCTCTAAAACCCATAAAATCATATAAAAACTATAAAAACCACTAAAATAATAAAAACCCTTTCAAACCCTCTAAACCATGAAAATCTAAGAATATTAAAACCCAAAAAAACCCAAAAAAACCCTAAAATCATAAAAACATAAATTCATTAAAACCCCCAATATTCCTATAAACACTAAAAATCCCAAAAACCCAAAAAATCAAAAAAAAAAAAAATCCAAAAAATTACTAAGAGCGTATAAACCCTAAAACCCTACTTACCTAAAAAACCCTAAACCCCCTAAAATTTCTGAAAATTATAATAACCCATAAAAACCAGAAACCCCCTAAAAATACTATAAAATGTAAAAACAACAAAAAACTCGAAAAAACCCTACAAAATTCTTAAAAACCTAAAAACACATAAAACAGCTAAAAACCTAGAAAATGATAATAACCCTAAAACCCCTATAGAGACCATAAAAACCTGACAAACGCATAAAAACCATAAAAAACTAAAAACCATAAATAAAACTAAAAACCTATAGAATCCAAAAATACAACTAGAAACTATCAAAATCCATTAAACCCCGAAAAACGTTAAAAACTCCAAAAAACATTAAATCCGCTAAAAACACAAAAAAAAAACACAATAAAAAACTAAATACACCAAAAAACCTTAAAAAACCTAAAACCTTAAATCCCTCAAACATTTTAAAAATAAAAAAACTATAAAAATCCTAAAATAGATAAAAATACCCTAACATTGTAAAAACTGTAAAATAGCTGAAAACTATAACAAAACCATAAAAAACTAAAAACACTTAAAACCCCTAAACCTCTTTAAATGATAAAACCCTAAAAACCCTATGAGGACACTAAAAACCCTAACGCCCCTCAGACCATGAAAACCCCCAAAAACATTAAAAAAATCTAAAAAGATAAAATCCCTAAAACCACTAGAAACTCAAAAAACATTATAAATCCCAAAAATGTTACAAAACTTAAAAAACCCATAAAACACCAGAAAAAAACTAAAAAAACCTTAAAACATAGAAAAACCATAAAACCCATAAAACCTTAAAAGTCCCTAAAACCCCTAAAACTATAAATATCAAAAAAAAGATATAAAAAATCCAAAAAATGTAAAAAATCAAAAAACATTGAAAAAACCCAAATAAAAAAAACTAAAACCTAAAACACCTAAAACCCCTCAAACACCTAAAAACAATTAAAAAAACCTAAAAACCCCTAAAAAACCAAAGAAACCTCAAAATCCTAAAAAACACTCAAAACCATAAAAATCCTAAAAAACCCAAAAAAATACATAAAATGTAAAAAACACTAAAAACCATGAGAACCCATTAAAACCAAAAAACACTTAAAACCCATAAAACCCTAAGAAACACTAAAAACCACAAAAAAAATCTTAAACACCCCTAAAAACATAAAACCCCCATAAAATCCAAAAATCCCACAAAAAACTCAAAAACTACTTTAAACTCTTAAAAACATTAACAAATCTCTACAAACAATAATAACCCAAAAACGTAATAAACCCTAAAAACCTTTAAACCCATAGGAATACATTAAAAACAAAAATACACTCCAAACCCCTAAAAACCTAAAAATACAAAAAAAACACCTAAAACCCCCAAAATACTCTCAAAACCCCTAACCCCCCCCCCCAAGATCCCTAAAAACTATACAAAACCCTAGAAATTCTAAAAAACCAAAAAAATTATTAAAAACATAATAATCCCTAAAAACTCATAAAACCCCTATGCAAACCTTAAAAACCAAAAAACACTAAAAACCCCAAATAAAACATGAAAATGATAAAACCCCTAAAAACACAAAAAAGTCCATAAATATGTTAAACCAATTAAAACCATAAAAACACCTAAAACCCAAAAAAGACACTAAAACCCATAAAACTCTAAAAACCTCTTAAAAATTATAAAAACAAAAAAAAATACAAAAAAAATAAAAAACCATAAATCCCCTGAAACCTTAAAAACCATAACAAATAATTAAAAACCCCTAAAAATATAAAAACTATAATAACTAGAAAAACAAACATGAAAACTTTAAAATCCTAAAACACATAAAAATATTAGAAAATATAAATAACACCAAACACCCTTAAAACCTAAAAAAATGAAAAACATTAAAAACCCTAAAAATCCCTAAAATCTCTAACAAGATTAAAAATCCAAAAAAATTGCTAAAAATCCCAAAAAAAATTTAAAACACCTTAAAACAATGATAAACACTTAGAAAACCTTAAAAACCTAAAAACACATAAAACCATTAAAACCTAAAAAAACTTAAAAAAAATTAAAACCCTAAAACCCCTAAAAACAATAAAAGCCTAAAAACCCATAAAACCCTAAAACCACTAAAATTCTAAAAAACCTCTAATCCACTAAAAATATTAAAAAAATCTAAAAATCCATAAAAACCATAAACACTCAAAAAATAATCACCCCCAAACCCCCCCAGAAAACACCTATTAAACACTAAAACCCCTTAAAATTCCGAAAAACCCGAAAACCCGAAAACCTCTAAATAAACCAAAAAATTTTCCAACAAATGTTAGAAAACCTAAAAAACCATAAACCCCTAAGAAAAACATAAAATCATCAAAACACTTAAACCCCATTTTAACATAAAAATTTCTAAAAACCATAAAAACATTTGAATCCTTAAAAAACCATAAAATCCCTCAAAATACCTAAAAACCATAAAAATCCTAAAAAACACCTAAAAATCCATAAAACGTAAAAAACCCAAAAAACAATTACAACACGTAAGAAACCACTAAAAACCTAAATACATTTGAAACCTATAAAAACCAAAATAATCAAATAGACCTTAAAAAACCTAAAAACCAATAAAAATACTAACCCCCCTAATTCTAAAACCCATTTGAAACCCTAAAATGTTAAAAAACATGTAAAAAAATAAAATACCTAAACACTTCAAAAAACCATAAAAACCCAAAAGATCCATAATTACCATAAAAAACCTAAAACTTATTTAAACCCTTAAAATACCAAAAAACCCTAAATCCCCCATAAACATAGAAAAACTAAAAATCCCTAAAAAACCTTTCAATCCCTAAAACCCATGAAAATTCATAGGAAAACATTAAAAACATAAAAATTATTAAATATAAACAACCTAAAAAATCCTAAAAAACCTAAAAACTATAAAATATCTCAAATAACAACATCCCCAAAATATTGAAAATAATAAAAATGCCTAAATATCCATAAAAATAAAAAACCATAAAAAAACCTAAAAAACCCCTACAAAACCTGAAAACAGTACAAACACTTCAAACACCTAAATATAGAATAACACAACAACCCCTTAAAACCATAAATCCCTAAAATCAATAAAAACACAAAAAAACCACAAAAATTCTAAAAACCCCTTAAAATCCCTACAAACGTAAAAACCCACAAAAAACCTGAAAACCACTAAGAGAAACTCAAAACCATAAAAACATTTAAAACCCCTAAAAACCCTACACAGAGGGTTCCCCCAGAGGAGGCCATTTGCGGTTTGAACAAATTCAGTCCCCTTAGCGGGGCATTTTGGATTGACATGGTAGAGGAGAAGCTAGCTGATGCAGAGCCTGATCAACCCATCAAATAGGAAGATGTGGTGCAAAACCTTGTGGCAAGGTATCTGCTTTCTAATTCTAAGAAGTAGACTTCTGATACTCCCAAGAATAGTGGAAGTAAAGCAAAGGAAAATGGAAAGGGAGTTACCCCTCTTCCTATTAATGTCAAATCCTAAATAAGATAATGTTTTGGAACTACCAAGGGCTGGGAAACTCTCCCATGGTTGCTGCCTTTAGGAACTTTCATTCTCACAAGCCTATGTTAATTGGGTTAGCTGAGCCCATGATAAAATTCCTTAATTAGAAGGGATTCAACTAGAACTCTCTTGGATACTCTCCTCTCTCATCCAATGGTGGAGCAGATGGCGTGGACACCCTTTGGGTCCTATTGCATAATAGTGTCCAAATTATCTTGATTAATTCGAGCCCACAAATTACTTCCATCACTATTATCTTGAGTGCTGACACCCTCACTCTTTCTTTCGTGTATGCCTCTTACTCCTACAATAATCAAAGAACTCTATGGAGAAAATTGGAGCCAATTGGTGAGGACATGGATCATAGCTAGGTGTTGATTGGTGACTTTAACATGGTCTTGAGGCCTGAGGAAAATCTGGGCCCGCACTTCTCCTGTTCTGCTACAGAAGACTTTTCCTCTTGCCTTGACCACTGTGATTTATCTGAGGTCTCCATATCTGGAGATGCCTTCACTTGGGGTAGATACACCATTAACGGTAGACAAGCCAGTATGCTGGATAGAGGATTTATGCACATGGGCAACAGAGGATCCCCGATGGCTATATCTGGATTCACTCTCCTGAAATTTAATTCGGATCACAATCCGCTTGTTGTTTAACATTGGGAACAAACCCCTAGACCCTGCCACTGCCATTTAAATTTAACAATGCCTGGCTCACAATTTCTGGGTGTAGGGAAGAGGTTTTAAAGGCGTGGAACACCACCCTCACTGGGAGTCCTCATTTTATTTTCATCTCAAAGCTTCGTGAAGTTAAGCTCCACCTGATAGAATGGAGTAAATGGTATTTTTCAGGGCTGGATGATGAAATTAAAGTGGCGGAATCGCAGCTAGCTGCGTATCAACTCATGTCTCAGTAGAAGAATTCGCTGTCAGGGGAGGAGCTACGTCTACATTTAAAGCTTCATGAGTTTATAGCCCTCAAGGAAAACTTGGAAAAGCATATTTACATGTTAAGTGGCTGCAGGATGGGGATCAGAACTCTATGTTCTTCCATGGATTGCATAAGGAATGACGGGTCAAGAATACCCTTAGTGTTGTCCGGGTTGGAGAAACTAATTTCACCTTGGTGGAAGACATTGCCAAAGCTTCGGTGGATTACTTCCAGAGGCTGTATGCAGATGATGGTCAAATCTTTACCATGTTCGCAGTCTCGATTTCATCTTGTGTTACAACCATGCAAAATAAGACCCTCACTGCAGCCCCACTTGAGGAGGAAGTTAGGACAACACTATTATCTTTGAATATGGATAGCGTTGCGGGACCCGATGGATTTGGAAACAAGTTTTTTATGTTCTATTGGGACATCCTCCATGTGGACATCACTAATGCGATGAGAGAATTTTTCCTCTCAGGATCTATCCTGCATGGTGAAAATTCCAATTTTATTTCTCTGATTCCAAAGAAGGACAATGCCATTACTATTGGAGACTTTCGCCCAGTTGTTATTGGTAACACTATCCCGTAGATAATTATCAAAATTATTGTCCTTAGACTGGAACTGATTTTACATGAAATCATTTCTCCAAATCAATTTGGATTCATTCCTGGAAGGAGCATTCAAACTTGTCTCTTCACCACCTCGGAGGGGGACAATATTATGCAGAGGAGGGAAAAACAGGGTAGTTTTGCCTTGAAGCTGGATATTTCGAAGTCTTTTGATACTATAAAGTGGAGGTTCATATTCAAGATTCTTAGTAGATATGGATTTTCTGATAGCTTCATCATGTTGATTTCCTCAATTATCCACAGTTCCAGAGTTTCGGCTATGGTTAATGGCTCCCCACATGGATTCTTTGTGTGCTCTCATGGAGTTCGACAGGGGGATCCTCTTTCTGGTTTTCTCTTTGCTATGGTGGAAGATTACATGAGTCATTTCATCCTTGATCTTGTGTAGGTGGGGTTGTACTCTCCAATCAAAGTTGTCCTGGACCTTTTTGTTCCCTCACATCTCTTGTATGTGGATGACAACCTTTTGTTTGGGCAGGCTAACAAGCAAACCCTGTTCACGGTAAAGAGAACCTTTCATCACTATGAGTGTGTGGCTGGGCAGGCCATCTACTGGATTAAATCATTGATTATCTTTGGCAATGGTGTCTCTCCTACAAGACAGACCCGTATCGCCATCATGTTGGGAGTGAAGAGAGGCTCCCTTCCCTTTACCTACTTGGGTGTACCTTTATTTTAGGGGAAGGAAAGGAGCTGTTACTTTCAAGAAATAGCTTCTAAAATCATTCAACAACTATCGAATTGGAAGGGAAAATCTCTTTCACAGGCTGGAAGGGTCTGCATGATTAATTCTGTCATCACCTCAATGTTTGTCCATGATATTTCCATCTATAGATGGATGATGAGTCTCATCAAAAGCATGAATACAAAAATAAGAAATTGTGCTTGGACAGGATCTATCAATGAGTGGAAATTGGTCTCTGTAGCCTGGAAACACTGCACAAAGCCGCTTGATATGGGTGGGCTTGGTATCAATGACTTGCGGCGTTTCAACAATGCCATGACTGGGAAATTTACCAGGGGTTTTCTCAATCCTTAGAATGATGGCCTTGACTTCCTGAAGGAGAGATTTACGTGCAGATTGTGTGATGGGTTTATGGGGTACCTCACCTCCTCGGTCTGGAAGACCCTACGATCCTCATACAAATATATTACGTCTAAATAAAAATGGATTATGTCTAGACACTCTACTTTAAATTTCTGGTCTACACCTTGGCTGGAGCAACCCATTTCGGAGGTCTTGTAGCCTCCTCAGAATCCACAGAATTTAACCATTGCTGGTATTATACAACAATGTGATGACTTAACTGCCCCTCCTTGATAATATTGCTATGCAAGTTCAATGGTATGATTTTGATGACATTCATACTCTCATTTGGATGCCTAGAATGGTTGGAAAATTCAATATTCATGATTTCTAACGGTTGAAGTACCCGCCAGGTTTAGTCTCACCCTAATGGATACTTAAATTCAGTACTCCCTTCATTGATCTGTCACATTTTACATTAATCTATAAAATCTGGGGAAATAGGCTTCCGGCCAATGAGCAACTCAAAATTTCTAGATGGAAACTTGCTTCTCCCTGTTTCTTATGTAGGAAAGCGGAGGATATCTTTAGCCATATTTTTTTTGCATTGTTCCTTTGCTGCGGAGCTCTGGCATTATCTATCACAGTGTTTTGGACTGGCCTGTTGCTTGAAAGAGAAAATATATGACTTCTTATGCGGACTGGCTACATTGAACAAGAGTGACCAGGTCCAAAACCTGCTGTTGGTCGGGGCGGCTGCAACGATCCATTAAGTTTGGGCTGCTCGGAATGTGGCTACTTTCAACCTGTATCCCCTTTCACTGTATGGGGGTGTGGTGACAATTCATAAGGCGATCCATAGCGCCTCACAGATACAAACAGTTACGATGTTTAATGATGTTTATGACTTGAAAGTTCTGTGTTCGCTTGGAGTGGATTGCAGGAGCAGAAAACCAATGGCCCTAAAGTACATTTGATGGATTCCTCCACTTCCATCATGGATCAAGGTTAACATTGATGGCGCGACTCCTGGATCTCCTGGACCATCGGGATGTGGTGGTGTCTTACGCACCTCTCGCGGCTTTATAAAGGGTTTCTTCTTCTAGTTTCTTGGGGATGGTTGTGCTTATGAAGCAGAGCAGTGGGATATCCTAAAGGCGGTAAAGTTCGTGAGTCATCTCAATTAGAAAAGGTTTTGGATTGAATCAGACTCGATGCTTGCAGTTGCATCCTTAAAGGGAATTTCCAGAGATGTTCCTTGGAGACTTCTACCGTAATGGATTGAGTGCTTTAACCTCTCTCAGACCCTCGACCTCAATGTTTCGCACGTTTATAGTGAAGCTAACTCGGTCATGGATGCCCTCTCCAAACAGGCGATTGAAGAGAGATGCTCGATGTGCTCCTTAGTTACACCACACTTTTGAATTCCACTTTTGGATTTGGATCGGAAGGGCGACATTCACACTTTCCCTTTTAGTCCCATCTTTTAGCCATCTCGTTTATGTTTTTATTATATTTTTGTGGGCTACGCTAGCCTAGCCCTGACCCTCTTTCGCCCTAAAAACCCTAAAAAATCTAAAAACGCTAAAAATGCTAAAAACCATAAAAAGACCATAAAAATCATTGAAATCCCCAAAAACCATATTAACCCCTAAAAAACATAAAAAAACTTGAAAACACCAAAAACCCATAAAAACTCTAAATCCCTTTATACCCCTAAAAAGGTTAAAAAACTATAAAAAACATTAAATCCCTAAAAACCCCAATAAAATCTGAAATATCCAAATAACCATAAAGACCATAAAAACCCTAAAACCCCAAGAACCAATAAAAACCGTAAAAAATTATAAAAATCATTAAAATTTTGTAAAACTTTTAAAAACGTAAAAAACCCTAAAACCCCAAAAACTCTAAGAAAACCATAAAACCTAAAAATAGTTAAAACCCTTAAAAACCCAAAAAATGAAAAAAACCCTAAAAAATATAAAACCCCTAACCCCCTAAAAACCCTCAAAATCCCTAAGACTATAAAAATATAAAAATCTCAATAAAGACCTAAAAACCTAACGGTGTAAAAAACCCAAAAAACCTTGAAAACCCCTAAGAAAACATTAAAACTCTAAAGAAACATAAAAATCATAAAAGCATAAAATTATAAGAACCCTAAAACCCTTAAAATACCCTAATGTTCATAAACCCCCTAAGAACGATAAAAACGCTAAAAATGCTAAAAACCTAAAACCCTTCAAAATCCTAGAAAACCACCAAAACCTCTAAAAATAGATTAACCCCTAAAATTGTTGAAAATAATATAAAAACATTAAAAGCCTCAAAAACACAGCAACCCCAAAAACACAAAAAAATATAAAAAACCCTAAAACCCTCAAAATCACGAAAAGCCTCAAAAACCCAAAAAAATCCATAAATATTAAAAAAAATGTAAAAAATGCTATATATATTAAAAAACCAAAAGAAAACAAAAAAAACCTAAAAAAATATTTAAACTCCTAAAAACCATAAAAAATAATAAAAAACATAAAAGTCCTAAAAACCCACTAAAAACTAAACAAATACAAAAAATCCCTAAAACCCCCAAAACCCCATAAAATATCCAAATCCTCTAAAAATCCATAAAAATATAAAAACCCTAAAACCCTTGAAACCATGTATGAAAACCATAAAAACCTAAAATCACTTAAACCCCCTAAAAATTTAAAAATTCTAAAAACCATAAAAAACCATAAAGACACTAAAACCCTAAAAACACCTAAAAACACAAAACCCCTAAAAACAATAAAAATAATAAAAACCCTTAAAAACCCTTATAAACCACTAAAAACTCTAAAAACACTTCAAATCCATACATACATCTGAAACTGTGAAATATATTAGATACCCTAAAGAACTCTAAAAACCCCTAAAAACCCAAAAACCCACTAAAACCATAAAACCCTAAGAAACCATAAAAACCATCAAACACCATAAAATACCTAAAAATGTAAAAAAACTCATATAACCTGAAAATACCTAAGAAAATATTAAAAATATAAAAACAATTATATCATGTAGAAAACCTAAAAAATGCTAAAACCCTTGAAAACCCAAAATTCTTTAAAAAATATTAAACCCCAAAATCCCTATGAACCATAAAAAAATAAAAATCTGAAAAAACACTAAAAATTCCTTTAAACATAAAAACATAAAAAAACCAAGGAATATCTAAGAATAACTAAATGTCCTAAAAACACTTAAAACTGCTAAAAACACAAAAAAACCATAAAAACAATAAAACCCATAAAACCATAAAAACTCATAAAATCATAAAAACCCCTAAAACCTATTAAAAACCATAAAAAAATAAAAACTATAAAAAAAATTAACCCCTAAAAAATTTAAGAAACTAAAAAAACCATTAAAACCACTAAACAAATAAAAAACCCTAAAATCCCTAAATCCCCTAAAACCCATAAAAATCCTAAAATATCACAAAAAAATCCTAAATACATAAAAACACCACAAAAAACAAACACCCAAAGAAATATTTACAAATCTAAATACACTTAAAATACATTAAAACCTAAATATTCTAAAATCCCCAAAAGTCCCTAAAAACATATAAAAATCCAAGAATAACCCAAAATTTCCTAAAAACCTAGAAACCCCAAAAAACCTAAAAGTCCAAAGAAAACAATAAAAAAATAAATCATTTAAAACACCCTAAAATATAAAAAATTGCTAGAAACCTTAAAAGACCCTAAATGAAAAAAACCCATAATAACCCCTAAAACCATAAAATCATCCTAAATGATTAAAAACCCTAAAAACCCAAAAAAATCCTAAAAACCACTAAAAATTATTAATTACCTTTAAGCCCAAAAAAATGTTAATAATTTTAAAATATATTAAAATACCTAAAAAAAATAAAAAAACCCATAAAATGAAAGGAAACTGTAAAAATAGTAAAACCCCTAAAAACCCTAAAAACCCAGTAAGGCCCTAAAAACCATAAATTCTTAAAAATACCTAAAAACACAAAAAATACCAAAAAAGATGGAAAAACTAATAATACCTTATAATTGTTAAAATATTCAGACCCCAAAAAACTAAAAAACACCAAAACCCCTTGAAACCCCTAAAAACCAAAAAATACCCTAAAACCCATAAAAATCCCTAAAAACCTACAAGACCATAAAATCTTAAAAACCTATAAAAATTCCTAAAAATTTAAAAATACCCAAAATCCCTAAAAACCCTGTGAAAACCTAAAAAACCTAAAAACACTTAAAACCCATAAAACATAAAAAATGATAAAAAAAATAAAAAAACCAAAAAAACCCCCCAAAATCCATAAAACAACTAAAAATTAATAAAAATCCTAAGTAAACCTTAAAAATAAAGAAAAATAAAAAAACACGAAAAACCTTGAAGAACACTAATGAAATCTTAAAGACATAAAAACCCATAAAACCTTTAAAATGAAAATGTTAAAACCCGAGAAAATCTGAAAACCCCCCTAAAAACCACAAAATCCATAAAACCCCCAAAAACTATAAAAATAATAAAAATCCCTAAATTCATTAAAAATGTAAAAAAACCCTAAAAACCCTCAGAAAACCTTAAGAAACATAAAAAACTTTGACCCCCTAAAAAAATATAAAACCCTAAGAACACTAAAAACACTAAAATCCTATAAACCACTAAAACTCTTAAAACCCATAAACCCTCTAAAAACCCTAAAACTAATAAAACCATAAAAACCACAAAAAAAATTATAAAAACCAATTAAACACATAAAAACATCAAAAAATATAAATTTTTTAAACTAAAAAACCATAAAACCCAAACAAATCCATAACAAAATAAAATGAAAAAAACATTAAAACCGAAAATATACGTAAAAACTCTAAAAATCATTAAAATTCTAAAAATTCCTAAGAATCTCTTAAAAAAGGGAAAACCATTAAAACCAAAAAAACCCCTAAGAAAACAATAAAAACCTAAAAACACATAAACTCGTGTAAACGCAAAAAAAAAAATTATAAAAACCCAAATACCCAAAAAACCCCTAACAATTAATAAAAAATTAAAAACCTAAACACGCTAAAAATCATAAATATTCTAAAAAGACTTAAAAATCCCTAAAAACGTAAAAACCCTAAAATACTGAAAACCCATATGAAAACCCTAAAAATCTAAAACACTTAAAACCCCTAAAAACCATAAAATCCTAATAACACTAAAAATATTGAAAAATAATAAAAAATAAGAAAACCCCTTAAAATTCATAAAAACATAAAAAAAATAAATCCTAGAAAAACCATAAAAAATCCTTAAAAACCTAAAAAAATTAAAACCCTTTAAAACCTAAAAATTCTAAAAATACTAAATGACAATTAAATCCCTTAAAGGCCCTAAAACCATAACACCTTCTAAAACAAGTAAAAAAACTAAAAAAATACAAAAAACCCAATAAAAACTATAAAAACGCTTCAAAAATCTAAAAATGTTAAAAAAATAAAAAACATCAAAAAACATAAAAAACCCAAAAAAACATAAAAAAAACATAAAACCCTAAAAACCGTAAGAAAAATAAATGCCATCAAGACCAGTAAAAATCCTAAAAACCATAAAAATTCAAAAAAATCCCTAAAAATACCTTAAACATAAAAACCCCTAGAAACCCTAAAATAGCCTTATAAAACATTCAAAACCTAAAAAAACATAAAACCCATAAAAATATAAAATTTTCTAAAAACACTATATACCCATAAAACCCCTCAAAATCCCTAAATACACTAAAAACCCATAAAAGTCTTAAGAAATCCCTAAAACCCCTAAAAATTTTAAAAACCCTAAAAACCAACAATACCCCAATTTAAACCTTAAATTCATAAAAACACTTTAAACATATAAATACATAATAAATTCTAAAACACCTAAAACTTAAAAACCATAAAATCTTAAAAACCCAAAACCCATAAAAAGCAAAAAAAAAACACCAAAAACCTATAAAACCAAAAAAAATTAAAACATTTTTAATTCTATAAAAATTTAAAAAACTATAAAAACCCATAAAAACAATAAAAAAACTAAAAAAATCTCAAAAACCCAAAAAAATAAGAAAAACATTAAAAACCAAAAAACCCTCAAAATCCCAAAACCCCTTAAATTCCACAAAATTGTAAAAATCTAAAAAACACCAAAAAAATACATAAGACCCATAAGAAAACATTAAAAACTAAAAATCCCTTTAAACCCATAAAAACCCTAAATGAGGGATGATGGATCATGTAAGGGATCTAAATGACAATGGTGATCCCTTGTGCCCCATATCGTGACCTCTTCTGATAGATAAAATTGTGATTTGGCATCTATTCTGTCAGACCTGGTTGGAAATAAAGAGATTTTCCAACATTGTAGATCTAGAATGGTAAAGAAGGATGTCCCTTGTGAGGGTCCAGATGCATCCAGACCTAAGAATAATTTCGCAGATGTGGTGAAATTGGTAGCATCTATCAACTTCATGGCTTTTTGCACTCCCTCCCCTGGTCGTGTGATCAAGAAAGGTTGTGTGGCTCCAATTTTAGTAATATGCGAGGTGATTGGGGAGCGGGAAATATTATACCATTTCTCCATTATTGAGAGGGTGATTGACCCAAAAGGGGAGAGGCTATGGAAAAGTGGTTATTTGACCAACCACTTTTCTAACATTTGGGGGTTTTCTGAATAGAGGATGATAGCCATCTGAAGGGTCTTTTGTCACATTATTTTCCATTCATATGACTGGAAAAGGAGGACATGGAGCTTTAGATCTCTCAATTTGATGTTAGGTCTTCTTTGTATCCATGATTAGGACCTCAACTTTGATCATTTTAGTGTGAAAAACACCTTCGCACAGGTCAGGATTTGGATATAAAAACTAAAATGGATCTACTAGAATCCTAGAATCCTTTGGGACAATTCTTCTTCTCTTGGCTTCCCCATTAGATTTTATAAGGAGGAAAACAACCCAATGTTATTGGCACAATTCAAGGGTGCTTGTTGATGTTGATATGGAAATCACCCTGGTTGAGGAGGTCATTTTCAATACCCTTGAGGATATCTTCACCTTGTAAATCGAGAATGAGAGAAGGCCCATGTTTTGTCATAACTATTTTTTTGGCCACATGCTCTCTGAGTGTTGGAGAATGAAGACTTTATCTATCTACAAAAAATAGTGGCATGAATCCAACCTCTGCAGGAAGATTCATGGGGTAGGTAAAGAGAACGCTAGGTCAATTGATCCCTCGCCTCCACAGGACCCCTCAACATCTAAGGGTGTTGTGGCTGGATCTGAGGGAGTCACCCCTGAGGGTTTAGTGTCTCCTCCGATGGTTCTTGTCCTTGCTCCCACCAATGAGGTGGGGGGAAACTCTGGATGTTGCTCCCCATCCTCTTGGTGTCTCAAATACAAAGGAGACTGTGAATCCCCTGATGGATCCATGGATAACCCCAAGAAGAACTCGGTTGGGGCAAATAGACTAATGAAGTAGGTCTAAGACTCTGCAGATCAGGTGCATGTGGTCTCACATACTGCATAGGCCCCAGCCTCTCTAAGACAAGTAGGTTGTGGCATCCTTGAATCTCTAGCTAACCTACAAGAGACTCTGGATACTGACTCACCTGCTTTCTAGGAGGGTGCATCTAAAGGCCCTTCCACTACTGTCCCAGTCACACCGATTCTGACTCTCCTTACGGATAGGACGGCTGTAACGACCCAATCTTTTTGAGTAGTATATTAACTTACTCTTAATGATTTAATAAGATGTTATTGGTTAATGCAGAAAGAGGAGTCGATGGCTTCATCCAGTAGACTCGACCCTTATGAAGCCCACTTATCAGAGCTTGGGAAGGAGGTAGCCTCTGTGGGCTTCGCTTTGGACCAAGCCCAAGCCGAACTCCAGCGTGTCAAGCTTGAACGGAAACGCCTACGGGAGAAGTTCAAGTTAGTAGAGATTACTACTAGGGCAATGTTATTTAAGCCTCCCTCAGATTCTCTCACCATAGCACACCTTACACTTAGGTCTTATGCCGGTGTTATAAGGGGCTATGTGACGAGACCCTAGCTTCCTTGTGTAATCCTTTCGAGTGAATAAATTTATATTTCTTCCTTTAATGATGTTTGTGAAATTTCAAATGTACAGATAATTTTAGAATGTATTTTATTGATGAATTTTGAAAAAAAAGGATATTTTAAAATATTTATGAAAACGCTAAATAACTAATGATGTGTAATGATTTTAAAAAAATGGTCTTCTACAAAAGTGTTCAGTAAGAAATTTGGAGTCTAATAAGATCAACTTAATTTTTGATGAATAGTAATGTATGAATAGTGATTTTACGCTTAGGATTAGTAATGTGACCAAATGGATTAGTAATTTCACTCAAAGAAAGTTTTAATATAATTTAGACACCTAGATTAAGTAATGTGATTCAATAAAATGGGTAAATAACGGTTTCATAAATTATTAGTCAAGTATTAGTTTTTTCGGATGAATAGTGTTTTTTAATTAAAAATTTAATTAAAAATAATTAGAAAATTATTTTTATAAAAAGGACTTTATTTTTGAACTCAGAGCATCGATATTATGTTAAGGTAATTTTTGGGGATTTTTCTGAAAAAAATGAATTTTCAATGAATAGTGTTTTTATTTAAAAATTAAATTAAAAATATTTAGAAAATTATTTTTATAAAATGGATTTCATTTTTGAAATCAGAGCATTGATATTTGGTTAAGGAGAAATTTTGGGATTATTCTGAGAAAGCTAAATTTTCAGTGAATAGTAAAAATACAGTTTTAGGGTTTCGGTATGTTTAATGACATCCTAACTGTGTCATGATGATGTCATGAGATATTTCAAGGGTTGGCCGGCCAAGGGTGATGAATTATTATTTTGGGGGCCCCATGTGGCCTAACTTTATGAAAAATATCATGAGAGAGCACATGGGTTTGAGAAAAGCACTTGTGAGGTGTCCCTTGGCCATTATTGCCTTGTCCCCTCACTTTGCCTATAAATACCCACCCTTTCCTCCTTTAGTTTTCACTCCCAACTCTCCCCCAACGAAGTTATGGTCTCCTTACCTCCCAAGGAGTCCTCCCAAGGTGCCCCCAAGCCCTCAAGGTCCAAACCTTTGAGTTTCAAGAGTCACGTTTTAAGGTAAGGGATCCGACCCCTCTCTTTCATTTCATGTAATCTCTTTTATGTCATTCCTTTTATGCTCCATGTTCTTATGTGAGAGGATGTTCTTTTATATTCCTCTTACTGCCCTTTTCATTCTTATATGATGAGATATCCCCTCTTACTCTCATCATTTCATTTTATGAATGTTTAAGTGATGCCGTTAGGCTGCCGAATTTTTTAAGGGATTCTTTCACCCTTTTCATTTTTCAAGTTCGATTTTCATGTCAAGTATTTCAAGTTCCTTTTTATTATGTTGGGGTATGATCTCTATATCTATCATACTGATCTCTTATGATCATATGATGAGAGACCCTATTTGATCTTGTCAATTCATTTTTATTGAAGTTTAAGTGATGCCGTTAGGCTGCCGAATTTTCATAAGAGAAATCTAATTTTTGTCTTCCTTCCATGTTTTTCATTTCAAATCGTATGTCCTTAAAATTTCATTACCATGTCCATATATCCATCTTATTCTCTCCCCCTACTGTTTTATGGATCATTTATGAGTGGCTGACCCATGTCCCCTCTCTTTTCAATGTTTTCTAAAACCTTGTAACATAGCCGTTATGCTGCAGAATTTCCGTCTCAAAATGACTCTCTCTCTTTTCTCAAAAATTATTTTATGTTATAAATTGAATACACAAAGCTCTTATTTCTACAAGGGTATTCACATATATATCAAAATTTTCTATTTTAAATTCTGGGATTTACATACATGAGACCCACTTTCCCTTTCCGTGGGTTTAAAGTGACGTAAAGATCATGTCCTTAAAGCAGTTTTTAAAACGTTATGATTATGAAATGAAACCCATTTATTGTATGCTATATGGGTTATTTATGAAATGTTTGATGATGATATATATGGCTCACAAGATAATAAAGGAAAATTTAAGGGTGCGCCCTGATATCGCTCCAATGCATTGGGTAATGATGTAACCACTAGAGATTACAATTTTCACGATACCTTGGTGAATAACCTTGGTAATTTTCAAATGACACCTCGGGGATGGACCTTGGTGATATGTTCATGATTGTCTATGTTAAATGATGTAGCCACATATTCAAGTTATGAAAAATGTTATTTTTATTATGAAATGCCTCATGATTTCTTTCTCATGCCTTAAAGTTCTTTTCTTGTTGTTATTGAAGTATATCAAGTTCACATGTGAAATGTTCCTCTTGTTTCCCTTACTAGGCCTCCTGCTCACCCTTTCTTTTGATGTATGTCCCCAAGTTATGAGATGCAGTAATGAACCTAGTATGAACTTAAGGAGAAGCCTTTCAAGTGTTTAAGAAGAATTTTTTATGTTGTTTTCATGTATTATGTTCCTGGTTTCCAAGACACTAGACCTTAAAGATCCTCAGTTTTGTGTAATGTAATGAAAGTTTATGTTATAAAATGGCAGGATGTGATAACGGCCTTGCCTAGATGTCCAACTGGGATTGACCTTGGTGATGGATCATTCATGATGGTTTCCTCTGATAACTCTATGAGGAAACTGGATAGAGATCTTCTAGGGGAAGCCATTTGCACCCTGAATAAATTTGACCCATTGATTGGGGCCTTCTGGAGTGACATGTTAGGGGATTCTCTGGATCAGGATGACGGTGGTCTTTCGATTTTCCCTAATATCTATGAGCAGACTAATGACTAACAGAACATATTGGATAATTATCTCACTCAATAACCAATAAAGCAGTCCTATAGTCACTCCTAGAAGAAGGAAAATAAAGGTAAGTTTAAGGGTAGCACTCCCTCATTCCCCTTTGTCAAATCCCTTTCTTAATGAAGATCGAGGTTAAAAATTTCTAGGGACTCGGGAATATACCCACAACCACAACTCTTCAGTATTTTATTCCTCACAGACCAATGGAAATTAGGTTAGATGAACCCATGATTAAGTTTTATAACTAGAAGGGATTTAACTAGACCACCCTTGGTTACTCTCTTGTTTCTTATAATATTTAGGATGCTGATATGGAAACCTTATGGGTTTTGAAGAATAATGAGGTTCATGTTATTTCTTATGAGGTGAGCCCTCAATTGATCTCCCTTACCATCTTCATCCATGCTGCCACCCTTTTCCTTTCTTTTGAGTATGCATCATTCTCATACATTAGAAAAATGGATATTTAGAGGTAGTTAGTTCAGATGAATTAGTCCATTTACCATAACTATATTGTCATTGGTGACTTTAATAATTTCCTAAGTCTTGAGGAAAATATTGTCCCTAACTTATCTCGTACTTCTGTAGTGGATTTTTCTTCATGCCTGGATCAATGTGACCTTTCTGAGTTACCCATTTCAATAGAAAAATTCATATAGGGATGGTCTACTATTAGTGGTTGACAGTCCAGTAAGCATGACATTTGCTTCTCTAAAATCAGTGATAGGAGTACCCTCATGGCTATCTTCGGGTTCACTCTTCTAACATTTAACTTAGAACACAATCCCCATGTAGTCGATTTGAGGGTAATACCAGGTCTTGTCTTGTTCCCTTCAAATTTAATAATTCTTGGATCACAATTCCTAGGTGTAGGGAAGAGGTTAATAAATGGTGGAATAACACCATTTTTGGTATCCCCCACCTTGTTATGGACCCTATGCTCAAGGAAATTAAATTCCTCCTGAAATAATAGTGTAAGAAGTCCATTTTAGGGCTAGAAGATGACGTCAAGGCTGCTGAATCTCAACCATCCATCAGCCAAATTTCAAATTAGTAGTAGAACAAACCTTTTTGAGAGGAGCTACAACTTGATTAAAAGTTGGATGAACTGCAGTTCATTAAGGAGAGGCTTATAAAGGCTTATTTCAATGTCAAATTTTTGTTGGATGGGGATAGAAACATTAGGTTTTTTCATTATATTCATTAGTAGAAAAGAGTAACAAATAACGTAAATACTACCTAGGTTGGGGAATCTTCCTTCACTTTGATGGAAGATATTTCTAAGGCTACGATTGACTATTTTCATGAATTGTACATGGATTATGATGCTAATTACTTTAATATTATGGACTCCATAGCACCTTTATTTTCTAATCATATGAATGAGGCTTTAAAAGATGCCCCTTTTGAGGAGGAAGCTAGGCCTACACTTTTCTCATTGAATATGTATAGTATAGTTAGACCAGTTGGGTTTCAAAATAAGTTATTTACGTACTATTAGGAAATTTTTCATGTGAAAGTCACCAATGATGTTAGGGAGTTTTATCTCTCCTGATCAATTCCATATGGCGTGAACTTCTACTTTATATCTAAAATTTCAAAGAAGGAAAATTACATTAAGATAAGAGATTTCAGGTCAGTTTCCATTGGGAACACCATTCCTAATATTATAAGAAAAATTATGGTCATCTGACCAGGGAATATTTTGAGGGATATCATTACACAAAACTATTTTGGGTTCTTCCCTAGGAGGATCATTCAAACCTGCCACTTCACTTTATCAAAATTTATTAACATTATGAAGAAGGAAATGAAGCAAGGATGTTTTTCTCTGAATCATGATATATTGAATGATTTTGAAACCTTAATTTATAGATTCATATTTAATTTCATGGAAAGTATGGTTTCTCTAGAAAATTCATCAAACTAATTAATACTATTTTGAATACTTCCATTATTTCTGTTCTTATTAATGGCTTCAGAAAGGGGTTTTTCCAATGCTCCGGCGGATCCAAGCAAGGGGATCCACTCTCTAAATTTATTTTTGAAATTTTTGAGGATTAAATGGGCCAGTGCATTATTTACCTAGTATAGGATGGACTTTACAAACCAATTAAGGCAGTGTGGGACCTTCATGTCCCCTCCCACCTCCTCTATGCAGATGACATCCTTCTGTTTGGGAAATCCAATATGAAAACATTATCTCTAGTTAAGATGATCTTTTTCTACTATGAGATTTTGGATGGGTAAACCATTAGCTGAAAGAAATCATCCATTGTCTTTGGCAATGGAGTCTCCCACTCAAGGTAGCTCTATATTTATAGCTCACTTGGAGTGAAAAGAGGATCACTCCTCTTCCCATACCTAGGTGTCCCACTTTTTTGGGGTAAGGAAAAATGTTGATAATTTGAAGAAATAACATCTCAAATTACAAAAAAGCTGAAAAAATTGTAGGGAATGTACCTTTATTTGGATAACAGATTATGGTTGATTAATTCAGTAAACACTTCTATGTTTTTGCATTCATTATCTATATATAGATGGCTGGTCATCATTGTTTAATGTTTCAATGCAAGTATTAGGAATTTTTCCTAGACAGGATGCATCAGTTAAAGGAAGTTGATCTTGATGGTGTGGTAGTATTGTATGAAAACTGTTGACCTGGGTTGGATTGGAATTAAGGATATTAAAAGATTTAATGATTCCCTAATTGGAACTTTACCCATCGCTTTCTCAACCCACTTTATGATAGTTAGGATTTTCTCAGTGAGAGGTTCACGTGTAGGATTTGTGATGGTTTCACTGGATATATATCTTCCTTAGTTTGGCTTACTCGTAGATCCTCATTCAAGGATATTATCACCGATTCAAAATGGATGGTTTCAAAGCACTCGAATCTTTATAATTGGACAACCACATGGCTTGAGCAGCCACTCTTAGAGGTTGTGACACCTCCTTATGAGTTGAGGGACATGTCTATTGTTTCCCTCTTCTAGTAAAGAGGGGAACTACCTATGAGCCTCCCTGATCACATTGTTTTACTAATGTAGTGATATGTGTTCATGGAAAATGTCATCTTTATTTGGAATCCAAATATGATTGGTCATTTTAAAACCCATTACATTTACAAGCTGAAATGCCATCAAGACATTGTCTCACCATCTTGGATATTAAAATTCAGAACAGATTTTATCCCACCTGAACATCATGTATTGCTATGGAAAATCTGGAGAAATAGTCTCCCTATTCAAGAGAAACTGAAATCCTCTTGGTGGAACCTTTCCACACCTTTCATTTTCTACTCCACTATAATTTTGCTGTTGATCTATGGAATCACCTACCACAATGTTTTAGCTTGATGTGTAGCATGAAATGGGTGATATGTGAGTTAATCTGTAGCCTGATGGAGAAGAAATGTAGTGACTAGGTAAACAACCTACATCTTGTTGGTGTCATAGTGACTATACACTACATATGGACTTCTCAAAACACTTTTTCCTTCAACCTCCAACCTCTCTCATTCCGTGGTGAAGTGGTGATGATACACAAGGAAAAATAGATAACATCCCATATTCAAAAAGGTTCGATGTACAATGATGTTAATGATCTGACTCTTCTGCATTAACTTGGAATTACTAGAAGGTGTAAGAAGCCACAAGTTTTGACATATATACCTTGGAGCCTCCAGATTCCACCATGGATAATGGTCAATGTGGACGGTGCAACGCTGGGAGGACCCGACCCCTTAGGGTGTGGTGGGGTCTTCCGTAACTACATAGGCTTCATTAAGGACAGTGTTTACAACTTTATTAGAGGCAGATATTCATACTACGAGATGTTATGGTCCATTATGAAGGTAGTTAAATTTTTGATCCATTTTGGGTGGAACTCACTTTGGATTGAGTCTGACTCGAGGTTTGCAGTGGACCCCCTTAGGAACAAATCTAGGAATGTCCCATGGAGTCTTCTACCAAAATGGTATGAATGCATAAATATCTCTCAAACTCTTAACTTTGTGTCACACATGCCTATAGGGAGGCCAAATCGGTGGTAGATGCACTCTCTAAAAATGCAATTGAGGAACATAGCTCGATGTGGTCCTTTGTCACTCCGCTGTTTTGTATGCCTTATGTGAACTCTGATATTAAGGGTGAGCTACACACATGTTCTTATAAACTCTCCTTATAACTATTTGTATTTATTTTAAATAAAGTTTCTGGGGGCTATTCTTGCTTGGCCCTGAACCTTTATCTACCTAAAAACCCAAAATAATGCTAAAAACCCAAAAAACACACAAACAAAAAACAAAAAAACCAAAAAAACCAAAAAAACCTATAAAAACAATAAAAAACCCCTAAAATCCCTATAGTATTAAAAAACTTCAAACCCCTACAAAAACCATTAAAATGAAAAACACTTAAAACCCCTAAAACACTAAAAAATACTAAAAACCCCAAAAACACTAAAATCCGTAAAAACTGTTAAAATCCAAAAAAAACCCTAAAAGTTCCCAAAAACATAAAAAACCATAAAAACAATGAAAAAAATATGAAATCCTTAATAACATAAAAACACTAAAAACCCATAAAAATCTAAGAAAACACTAAAAACATTAAAATATAATAAAAACCCTAAATCCATAAAACCAATAAAACCCCTAAAAACCTTAAAAACCGTAAACTTCCCATAAAACCATTAAAACCCATTAAAAACTCTTTGAACTTTTTAAACCCCAAAAATGTTAAAAAATTTATAACAGACCTTTAAAAACATAAAAAGATAAAAAAATACACAAAAAACTCCAAAAAAATAAAAAAACCCTAGATACCCTAACAACCCCATAAAAACTCCAAATTTCCTAAAAACCCTAAAAACCATAAAAATCACAAAAAAAAATCCATAAATATCATTAAAAACCAAAAAACCCTAAAAAATATGAAAACCCTTAGGAAAACCATAAAAACCTAAAAACACATAAAACCCCTAAAAACAAAAAAAAAATTAAAAACACTAAAAAATCAAAAAAAATCTAAAACCCCCAAAAAAACCTCAAAACCCTAAAAACCTCAAAACATAAAAATCCAAAAAAGCTCTAAAAATTCCTAAAAATTGAAAAAACTAAAAACCTAGAAAACCCTAAGAAAACCTTAAAAACCTAAAAATTCATAAATATCCTAAAAAACTAAAACCAGTAAACCCCCTAAAAATAATAAAAACAAGAATACCCCAATAAACCTAAAAACCACTAAAACCCCATAAAAACCCAAAAAACCACAAAAAACCACTAAAAACATAAAAAAAATTTAACCACTAAGAATGTTTAAAAAACTCTAACAAATTGTAAAACCACTACAATTTTCAAAACCACTGTAAGTAACCAAAAGACATAAAAGCACTAAAAACCAAAAAACAACTCAAAATATCTAAAAACCCAAATACCCCATAACCATCCTAATAGTCTTAATAATTCCAAAAAAATTAAAAACCATTAAAAATATTGTAAAACCCTCAAAAAAATTTAAAAAAATATAAAAACTTGAAACCCCATAAACCCCTAAAACACTAGAAAGCCTAAAAAAACCCAAAAACCCAAACACCCTAAAAACCCCTAAAAACATAAAAATCCAAAAAAATCATAATGAAGACATAAAAAACCCAAAAAACATAAAAACCCAAAAAACCTTGAAAACCCCAATGAAAAAGCTAAAAACCTAAAAAAAATAAACCCTATAAAATACCTAAATACCATAAAAGACCCTAAAACCCTAAAATCCCTAAAGCATATAAAAACCCCAAAGAACTATAAAAACCCCGAAACCCCAAAAAAACATAAAAACCACTAAATGTTTCTCATAAGAAAAACAATAAAAATTCTAAAAAATCATTAAACCCCCAAAAAATTATATATTTCTAAAAAACCTGTAATACAGAAGGAATAAAAAATATTGAAAACCCAAGAAAAGTATAAAAACCTAAAAAATATAAAAACCATAAAATTTATAAAAATACCTATAATTTCATAAAGACCTAAAAACCCCTAAAACCCCTAAAAATTGTAAATAAAAAATTGAAACATTAAAACAATTTAAAACCCTAAGAAAACATCAAAATGCTTAGAAACCTAAGATACCGTAAAAAACCTGAAAACCTTAAAAACCCTTAAAACCATAAAAAACCATAAAAACCATAAAAACTCACAAAAAAACATTGAAAAAACATTGAACCACTAAAAACATTAAAAAAAATTATAAAACCATATAATACCTAAAAAACTAATTAACACTAAAAATAAAAAAACTATAAAAACCATTAAAACCCCCTAAAAATCGTCAAAATCCCTAAAAATCCTAAAAACATATAAATCCAAAAATTTCAAAATTCATAAACCATAGAGAGACCAAAAACCAGGAAATTCTATAAGAAAACACTAAAAAACACTTAATGCCCCTAGAAACCTAAAAAACCCTAAAACCCATATAAACCCTAAAATCCCTCCACATTCATAAAAAACCTAAAATCCAAAAAATCTTAAGAAATCCCAAAAAATTCATAAATATATAAAAACCCCTAAAACCCTTGAAAAACCCAAAGAAAACGTTAATACCCATAAAACACTTTAAACCCCTAAAAACATAAAAAATACTAAAACACTAAAAGACACTAAAAATCCTAAAAATCCTTAAAAACCAGAAATCCCATAAAACCCTAAAAAACCTAGAAACCCATAAAACCTTAAAATCCACTATGATTCCTTTTAAAAAATAAAACCATTAAAAACACAAAAAACCATTAAAACCCCTAAAAACACAAAAAACCCCTAAAACCCTTAAAACTCTAAAAACCCTAAAAACCCTAAAACCCCATAAAAACCATAAAACCCCTAAAAATATTAAATATACCTATAATACCTTAAAAATAAGAAAAATTTGCTAAATATACAAGAAAATTAAAATCCTAGAAAACCTCAAAGAACCCTAATAAATCATTGAAAGCCTAAAAATTCATAAAACCAATAAAAAATTAAAAGTGATAAATATCCTAAAAACTCGTAAATTGATTGTAAAAACAATAAAACCCCCTAGAATCCCTAAAAACCCATATACCCAAAAAATACAACTACAAATTCTAAAAACCTGTAAAACCCTTAAAATTGTTTAAAACCACTAAAAAACCTTGTAACCCCTAAAAACATGAAAATCCCTAAACCACCCCAAAAAATAAAACCCCTAAAAACCCAAAAACATGTCAAAATACATAAAAACAAAAAACCATATAAATCACTAAAAATTCCTAAAAACATAAAACCCCATAAAACCCTTGAAATCCCACCATAAATCCTTAAAACCCCAAGAAAACCAAAAATGCTAAAAAATATAAAATACCTACGATCAATAAAAACCCTAAAGCACCATAAAACCATTAAAACACTAAAAATGTAACACCCCGAGCTTCCATGATATGCTTCTCTTTCAATAATGCAGTAGCGTGGGTTGTACGCAACTTCGAGTTCTAACACACACCACAACCAATCAAAGTAGCCGTTATGAATAATAATACCTAATTTTTGAAATTTTATAAATTTTATCTTTCCAAATGGACTTCGTTTTTGGATTCGGAATATCGAAATTAGCCTATGTTGAATTTTTTGTATTTTTCTAAGAACTTCCAATTTTTTATGAATAGTGAAAAATACTTAAAAACAACTTTTTTAATCAAAAATAAATTATAGTGATAAATTATAATATTGAGTGGTTTTAAAGTATAATTAGAATATATTTTTACCATTTTATCCAATGGTGGTCATTATAATTAATTTCACTTTGAAATTGGATATAAACAATTGTCAATCTTTTGATATATATTGTTTCTAAAAACACGCTATTTGTTGTGACAGCGGGAATTAATTATGAAATTAATTAATGCAACTTATATTTTTTGAATTTTGTAAAATAGACATCATTTTTTAATTCAGAATATCAATTATATCTTAGGGTGAAATTTTGGCATTGTTCTGAAAAACTTCAATTTTTGATGAATAGTGAAACCACTAAGTGGTAGTTAAAAAACTGATTTTTCGTTTAAATGAAACATTACAACTTCTGTGTTTTGATTTTCAAAAATACTACATACATGGTTTTCATTAGGAAGTAAAATGTGGTTCAATAGGATTAAAATAATTTTTTGGTGAAAAGCAACTTTTAAGTTTAATTAATCTCGATTAAAGGTAATTAGTGAAATTTAAGGTAAAAATGATATTATAAAAATACGAAAATACATTTACACTTGTCCTACCCCTATTGGATGAGTCATGTACGACCAATAAAATCCATGGGTCAACTTGGGGACCCCATGGAGCCACTTTGGTAGGAAAATGGCATTAAAAACGTTTTATTTAATGTTAAAATAAAAATGTCACAAACAAGAGTTGTTTTACTAAAACAATTTTTAAATGGGGTTATACAATTCATATTTTTGACTATAAATATTCATTAGAAATATCAAAAGATTTAACACATCATGATATTTATTTATAATTTTTAGACATTAAATAAATTAAATTATTTATCACACCATGATGATGCAGTGATTACCTCATTAATTAACGATTTAAATAAAATGAAACGATAATGTAAAATCTAAGACTTAAAATTGTCAAAAAACTATTGGATGAGTAGATTTAGAACCCTTATCACCTTATACTAGAAATATATAAGTGTTAGACCTTTAGAATCCGAAAAAGCATTTCATAATAAATTAACATTTCAATCTTTCCAAGAGTGCCCCTTCTCTCCTCTTATAAAAGGCCCCCACCACTACCACCTTACTCACACCTTCAAATCCTTTTGGCTCGGCCAAACTCTACCCAAATACTCTCTCAACTTCCCTTCCTTACTTCTAGAAGACTCACTTTTGGAAGAATTCTTCCCAAGGAATCCTTTGGCTCAAATCAAAAAGAGTTACCCGATTTTAAGGTAATGTCTTCTCTATTGTTGTTTTGTTTTATTTTTTTTCTCCAACCCCTTAAAATCTTTTTATTCCTTTATTTTGTAACAAAACCAGTATCTAAAATATAATAGTATGTTTTTATGATAAGTATTTGGTTTACACTTACACACACCTTCATCTAATGGTTAAAGAACATACTGTTTCTGTGGGTGCCGAAATACTGCCTCACGAAATGATGATTGTTCAATATTCTTTTAACACCTCTAATGGTGGCCATTTTGATGACACTATTTTCATATATGATATATATATTATGTTTATGTTTTAATTATGCTTCTGTATTTCCCATTTTTGGCGTACTTTATGATTTCCATTATGGGTAAATGCGATAATTTCATTTTAGGAAGTGCGGACTACCGCCCCCTCAAAGTGATTTGAATCATTAAATGCCATATGTGGGATGTATAAAGGATGGAGTAAGTGGTATTATACATTATATTATACTGGAATTATATTATACCTTTATATAATTATAACTTCATTCCATTAAATACGAAATAGAAATGAAAGTAGCGTTCATGCCTACGTACGGCTTACCGTCTCCCTGAACGGTGCATTTCATTTCTTACCTCTAAATGTTATGTAATATTATAAATGAATGTATATACTGGATATATATGATGTATATTATATATACATCATGCATATAATTATAGATATAATTGATATATTACCAAATGAACAAAGTGTAATTGTAAGAAGTTTATTTTTGACTCAAGTACCTAAGATTGTCGAAACAACTGTTATTAACATAAATAATTACATAATGTTCATAACATGGTAATAAGTGATATAAAATGAATAATAAACCTGAAAAAGGATCTTAATAAATTATAAATTAACTCTAGTTTATTATTCATGAGATCAAAGAACGGTCGAGTGAATTCGGACACGAGGTAAGGGAACTTCTTAACCCAATTTCCATTATTTGGGTTAATCTCCTACTTTCAAATTATGTCATGATATTATTATGTCCTATATTGTATTTGTACTTTATTTATGTGTACTTATAGTGAATACACATAATATATATACTTTATTTAAAAAAAATGATCTTTGTAAGGGTCTTCGTCTCAATCTCCTTTCATTGAGGTATATTTTGTTTTATACACAACTTTCTTTTATACGGTGTATAAACCCCTTTGACTTTGACTTTTATTCAAAAAGGAATATTTTTTTTACATGGAATTTTACTAAACTACAAAAGTAATGTTTTTGTCTTATGTATGCAGCGACAATGACTTCTCCACCACTGTGACCATTATTTGTGTTTCGGCTTCCTCTACAAGCCATAACTTTTTTTAATGAAAAATAAATACAAAGTTTTAACTTTCTTTTATTTTGGTATTGAAAATGGTTTTGAAAGTGTTTTTATTATATCAATGTGTTGTATTGATATATTGTGATTGAAATGTGTAAATGTTATGTTTCATTTATGCATGTTTTATGTGATACGATTATGTTATGGTTTATGATATGTTTAAACCTATTTATATGAGGAATGCATTGGACATAATAAGTGAAGGGTGGAGCCCGCTACAGCTCCTCGATGCATCGGTAGGTCTCATGAGACAAACTAGTGTCTTGGCACAAGGCCTTGAAAAAATCTTATTGTAGACTTGGCACGAGGCCTTGGCTACGTGGTTATGATAGTCTGGCATTATGCATTCCATCATTATGAAAGTGGTTATTGATATTTCATGTGATTATTCAACTAGTAGAATATCCATGTGAGTAAGTAAATGGAATTATTTCATTTTACTTTTGCCATATTATGCTAAAGTTCAAGTTTAAAAGGCTTTTGTTTTAGTTGTACATTGCCTTAAATGTTATTGTTTATTTATGAAAGCTTTCGCTATATTGTTATCCTTACTGAGCATCTGAGCTCACCCCTTTCAATGTTTTAATTTTTCCAGGATGTGAAGAAGTATATTATGAATGACCTGTAGGGTTAATATAAGGGGATATGAAGAGAAGATGTTGTTGTAGTTTTTCACCTTATGATGTAATGTAACATTTATGAATGTACCTAGTGTTTCCAAGGCTACTAAACTAATCGGTCTTTTGAGACTTGATCTTTTGTGATCATTCCAATGTTACGCAATAATGAACCGACTCTGGGTAACTGGGGTCAGGGCGTTACAGTTGGTATCAGAGGCAGTTTAGTACTAAACTTGAAATATAGATTTAGATAAACTCAGATTAGAGCACATAGCCCGAAGATAGACTTTGAATATTAGTATAGAATAACTTCCTAGAATTTTGGTATTATAGAGATTTTGTGAGTCTTCCAAGCAATACATACCTATCCGGATACGAGCAGGTAGAGGTGGATCTGGCACAGATGTACCTAGGGGTAAAACCCGAAAACACCGCTTTGAGCTAGACTCGAACGAGAACTGGTGCACGACAACGGGCCTTGCTGCACTCTTGGTTACGACACTCCCGGGGGATATGCTTAGGATAATTCTCATTTTATTTACAAACCATTATGAAGGGTTTATGAGTATATATTTCCTCAAAGAAAACATTCCTTTTTACGACTATGGATTATTTCCATAAATAGTTCAATTTATGTTAAGTAGTTTACAAGTATGGAATTATGTATTTTTTTTTATAAACTAATCTAGTTTATGCAATTGTTTAGAAATGGCACCTAGTGGAAGGAATGGAAACCGTATCAATGCACGCACTCCCTGTAGGGATTTCCCTCCTGCTCAAGATAATTATTGTGGATCTGGAGATACAACTGGTGTTGATCAACTTATTACCATACTGGGACAACTCACTCAGGTTATGAATAATAACCTTACTCATATGGAGCACCCTGATCCGCAACGTGGAGGATCAATGTTAGACCGCTTCATGAGGCAACAACCGCCAACATTTAATGGGGGTACAAATCCATTAGTAGCTGAGAAATGGATAAACTCCTTAGAAAAAATATTCCACACCTTGGGGAGTAGTGAAAGGGAGAGATTTGTCATGGCAGTTTACCGCCTCACTGGAGATGCCGATCAATGGTGGTCGCTGATTCAAAACACAAAGGAAGATTAAGAAGTATCAAGTATGGAATGGAGGGAGTTTAAGGAAATTTTATTAGAAAAATACTTTCCACATGACCATCGAGCAGATATGGAAAGGCAATTTCTGATTCTGAGGCAGAAGGAGGATGATAATGTTGCAAAGTATGAGGCTAACTTTACAAGGTTAGCGAGGCATGTTGCAGATTATATACGTAACCCAAGAAGTAAGATCGATTGTTTCTTTGATGGGTTAAAACCATTTCTCCGTCGAGCATTAGTATCACAATGTTTCTCAACATATGAAGATATAGTCTCGTATGCTATCAAGAAAGAAAATGAATTCTCTAAATCTTATGACAATAAATTAAAGAAAGAGAAGAAGAGAACGGTGGAACAAGAGACAGATAAAGGGAAAAAGGGAAAGAAGGATTTTCCATTATGTGATAATTGTGGGAATAATCACCCTGGTACTTTCCTTAAAGTAATGGGAGTTTGTTATAAATGTGGAGAAAAAGGTCACCAGGCTCGTGATTGAAAGGGAAAGAAAGAGGCTATCAATGTTGAGTGCTACAATTGTAGGGAAATGGGGCATTATGCAAATGAATGTCCTAAGCGTTAGGGAAACATACCTCATAAAATGCCAAGGGATCAAGGACAATCTTATGATGTTACTAAAGTTGAAGTGGAATAATTAATGTATTAGTGCTTTTGGACTCAAGGATTATATTCTGGTTATGAGAATAATGCGATATATATAAGGATTGTACTGCAGTACTTTTTGTTTTCATTACGGTTTTAATATGATGAAGGTAATCATATTTTTATTATGTGACAATAAGAGAAACATTACTTTGTTTTTGGAATATAATGTTACAATTGATTTTGGAATTTAAGGACCTTTTAGAAAAAGTCTGGACAGAGGTATTTTGGATAAGTATAAATGTTGGAATGGATTAAGTTGAACTTTGGATATTATCGTTTAATGTTAAAACATTTCTGAAGATTATTTTTGGCATATTATAATACTATAGTTTTAGGAAAAGGACAACCTGCAGGTCGGGGGATAACCCGTCGCGTCGGACAAAGTTGCAGGAATCGAACCCACAACCATAGTGCGACAGGCCTTTATTACCTACCACTAGCCTACAGGAAGTCCCTGGTTATTAAAAAATAGTTTTACTAATCTAAATGGTATGTGTTAATATTTTTAACCTTGTAAGATTAGGATAAATATAATATTTTTGAGTTTTATTATATTTTTGAGTGAAATATGAGTTTGTGGTAGAAATTAGTTGAAGGTTGAAAATCTACTTGTCAAGCATAAATATATATGTACCTATCTCTTATTCTATGAATAAATTAATTCTTAAACATTATTAAAGGGATTTTAAAACAAAAAAATGTGTATTCCTAATATCCTATGTCTTGTTGAACTGATAATATTTTAAATCAACATTTATTGAAGGCTTTGAGGCCCTCAATTTTACACTTGTTTGTGATTGATGACCTCAATCACGCCTTACAAATATTTACGTTTTTCCTCCAATTATATGTCACTAATTTCCACCAACGTTCTCCTTATAGAGATTATAATTTGGTGGTGACTTTTTTATTTCCCTTTCCCTCTTATTAAGGCTAAATTTTATTAACCTTATTTCTGATTGGGGTTTTCCACTAAGGTATTTTCTATTTTCAACCTTTTATTTTCAAAGAAAAATTTAAAATTGCGAGGAAACAATTTATTGAAGGAGGGGAGAATGTAACACCCCGAGCTTCCATGATACGCTTCTCTTTCAATAATGCAGTAGCGTGTGTTGTACGCAACTTCGAGTTCTAACACACACCACAACCAATCAAAGTAGCCGTTATGAATAATAATACCTAAATTTTGAAATTTTATAAATTTTATCTTGCCAAATGGACTTCGTTTTTGGATTCAGAATATCAAAATTAGCCTATGTTGAATTTTTGGTATTTTTCTTAGAACTTCCAATTTTTTATGAATAGTGAAAAATACTTAAAAACAACTTTTTTAATCAAAATAATTTATAGTGATAAATTATAATATTGAGTGGTTTTAAAGTATAATTAGAATATATTTTTACCATTTTATCCAATGGTGGTCATTAGAATTAATTTCACTTTGAAATTGGACATAAACAATTGTCAATCTTTTGATATATATTGTTTCTAAAAAACACGCTATTTGTTGTGACAGTGGGAATTAATTATGAAATTAATTATTGTAACTTATATTTTTGGAATTTTTTAAAATAGACATAATTTTTAAATTTGGAATATCAATTATATCTTAGGGTGAAATTTTGGCATTGTTCTGAAAAACTTCAATTTTTGATGAATAGTGAAACCACTAAGTGGTAGTTAAAAAACTGATTTTTTGTTTAAATGAAACATTACCACTTCTGTGTTTTGATTTTCAAAAATATGACATACATGGTTTTCATTAGGAATTAAAATGTGGTTCAATGGGATTAAAATAATTTTTTGGCGAATAGTAACTTTTAAGTTTAATTAAGCGCGATTAAAGGTAATTAGTGAAATTTAAGGTAAAAATTATATTATAAAAATATGAAAATACCTTTACACTTGTCCTAACCCTATTTGATAAGTCATGTCTGACCAATACAATCCATGGGTCAACTTGGGGACCCCATGGAGCCACTTTGGTTGGAAAATGACATTAAAAAACATTTTATTTAATGTTAAAATAAAAATGTCACAAACAAGAGTTGTTTTACAAAAACAATTTTTAAATGGGGTTATACAAGTCATATTTTTGACTATAAATATTCATTAGAAATATAAAAAGCTTTCCTACATCATGATACTTGTTTTATAATTTTTAGACATTAAATAAATTAAATTATTTATGACACCATGATGATGCAGCGATTACCTCATTAATTAACGATTTAAATAAAATGAAAAGATAATGTAAAATCTAAGACTTAAACTTGTCAAAAACATATTGGATGAGTATATTTCTAACATTTATCACCTTATACCCGAAATATATAAGTTTGGGACCTTTAGAATCCGAAAAAGCATTTCATAATAAAGTAATATTTCAATCTTTCCAAGAGTGCCCCTTCTCTCCTCTTATAAAAGGTCCCCACCACTACCACCTTACTCGCAGCTTCAAAGCCTTTTGGCTAGGCCAAACTCTGTCCAAATACTCTGTCAACTTCCCTCCCTTACTCCAAGAAGCCTCACTTTTGGTAGAAGTCTTCCCAAGGAATCCTTTGTCTCAAATCAAAAAGAGTTACCCGATTTTAAGGAAATGTCTTCTCTAATGTTTTTTTTATTTTGCTTCTCCAACCCCTTAAACTCTTTTTATTCCTTTGTTTTGTAACAACACCAGTATCTAAAATATACTAGGATGTTTTTATGATAAGTATTTGGTTTACACTTACACACACCTTCGTCTAATGGTTAAAGAACATACTGTTTCTGTGGGTGCCGAAATACTGCCTCACGAAATGATGATTGTTCAATATTCTTTTAACACCTCTAATGGTGGCCATTTTGATGATAGTATTTTCATATATGGTATATATATTATGTTTATGTTTTCCTTATGATTATGTATTTCTCATTTGTGGAATACTTTATGATTTCCATTATGGGTAAACACGATAATTTCATTTTAGGAAGTGCGGACTACCGCCCCCTCAAAGTGATTTGAATCGTTAAATGCCATATGTGGGATGTATAAAGGATGGAGTAAATGGTATTATACATTATATTATACTGGAATTATATTATACCTTTATATAATTATAACTTCATTCCATTAAATATGAAATAGAAATGAAAGTAGCGTTCATGCGTACGTACGGCTTACCGTCTCCTTGAACGGTGCATTTCATTTCTTACCTCTAAATGTTATGTAATATTATAAATGAATGTATATACTAGATATATATGATGTATATGATATATACATAATGAATATAATTATGGATATAATGGATATATTACCACATGAACAAAGTGTAATTGTAAGAAGTTTATTTTTGACTCAAGTACCTAAGATTGTCAAAACGACCGTTATTAACATAAATAATTAAATAATGTTCATAACATGGTAATAAGTGATATAAAATGAACAATAAACTTGAAAAAGGTTCTTATGAAATTATAAATTAACTCTAGTTTATTATTCAGGAGATCAAAGAATGGTCGAGTGAATTCGGACACAAGGTAAGGGAACTTCTTAACCCAATTTCCATTCTTTGGGTTAATCTCATACTTTCAAATTATGTCACGATATTATTATGTCCTATCTTGTATTTGTACTTTATTTATGTGTACTTATAGTGAATACATATAATAGATCTAATTTATTTTAAAAAAATGATCTTTGTAAGGGTCTTTGTCTCAATATCCTTTCATTGAGGAATATTTTGTTTTATACACAACTTTCTTTGATACGGTGTATAAACCCCTTTGACTTTTACTTTTATTCAAAAAGGAATATTTTTTTTACAAAGCATTTTGCTAAATGAAAAAAGGAATGTTTTTGTCTTACGTATGCGGCGACAATGACTTCTCTGCCACCGTGACCATTATTTGTGTTTCGGATTCCTCTACAAGCCATAAATTTTTTCTAATGAAAAATAAATACAATGTTTTAACTTTCTTTTATTTTGGTATTGAAAATGGTTTTGAAAGTGTTTTTATTATATCAATGTGTTGTATTGATATCTTGTGATTGAAATTTGGAAATGTTATGTTTCCTTTATGCATGTTTTATGTGATACGATTATGTTATGGTTTATGATATGTTTAAACCTATTCATATGAGGAATGCATTAGACTTAATAAGTGACGGGTGGAGCCCGCTACAGCTCCTCGATGCATCGGTAGGTCTCATGAGACAAACTAGTGTCTTGGCACGAGGCCTTGACAAAATATTATTGTAGACTTGGCACGAGGCCTTGGATACGTGGTTATGATAGTCTGGAATTATGCATTCCATCAATATGAAAGTGGTTATTGATATTTCATGTGATTATTCGACTAGTAGAATATCCATGTGAGTAAGTAAATGGAATTATTTCATTTTACTTTTTCCATATTATGCTAAAGTTAAAGTTTAAAAGGATTTTGTTTTAGTTATACATTGCCTTAAATGTTAATTTTTATTTATGAATGCTTCCGCGATATTGTTATCCTTACTGAGAATCTGAGCTCACCCTTTCAATGTTTTAATTTTTCCAGGATGTGAAGAAGTATATTATGAATGACGTGCAGGGATAATATAAGGGGATATGAAGAGAAGATGTTGTTGTAGTTTTTCACCTTATGATGTAATGTAACATTTATGAATGTATCTAGTGTTTCCAAGGCTACTAAACTAATCAGTCTTTCGAGACTTGATTTTTTGTGATCATGACAATGTTACGCAATAATGCACTGACTCTGGGTAACTGGGGTCGGGGCATTACAAAAAAAAACATAAAAACCATATAACCAATAAAAAATAAAAAAAACCATTTAACAAAAAAATTGTTTAAAACTCCAAAATCCATTAAAATCAATAAAAATCCAAGAAAATGAAAAACCCCCATAAAACATTAAAATCATAATACCCTAAAATGCCTAAATTTTTTAAAAAAACTTTAAAAACCCTTAAAACCATAAAAATCATAAAAAATACTTAAAAACCTTGAAAACATAGAAAACCACAAAATCTTGAAATACCCCAATAAAAACCTTGAAAACATAATAACACTTAAAACTCCAAAAAAACTTAAAAAAATATAAAATCCTAAAACAGCTCAAAACCCTAAAAACCATAAATCCCTGAATAAAATAAAAACCCTTTAAAACCTCTAAAAACCATTAAAATGCACTAAAAACAATAAAAACACTTCAAACCCATAAAAACATGAAAAACTCTAAAAATCCTTAAAAAATAAAAAAATCCATAAAACCCAAAAAAAACCCTAAAACCCCTTTCAAAACCCCAAACCCCCAAAAAAATCCCATAAAAACCTTAAAACCCATAATAATTCTTAAAAATACATAAAATCCTTAAAAATGTAAAAAACTGAAAAACCTTAACAAAACCATAAAAAACTAAAAATGCTTAAAAACACTATAAAACCTAAAAAATGATAAAAACCATAGATAAACTAAAAAAATCTAAAAACAGAAAAACCCCTAAAAACATTAAAAACCCACAAAACCCAACAGAAACCATAAAAATCCAATAAAAACTCTAAAAATCATCTACAACCCTAAAACATTAAAAAAATTAGAAAAATAAAAAACCAAAGAAACAAAAAAAAAACCCTAAAAACAAAAAAAATGTTAAAATAAAATAAAAAACAAAATCCCCTCATTATCCCTAAAAGCTATAAAAACCATAAAACATAATAAAAAACTAGAAATATCTGAATTCTTATAAAACTCTAAAAGCCCTGAAAAACCCTAAGAGAACTTTAAGAACATAAAAATACTTAAAACCCTTAAAAGACCTAAAAATGAAAAAAGTAATTAAAAACCCCAAAAATCTTAAAGAACATCAAACTCTAAAAACTTAAAAAATACTCGAAATCCATTAAACCGTAAAAACCACCAATAACCCTAAAAACCATTAAAAAAATCTAAAAATACCTTAAACTCTAAAAACCCTAAAAAATCTGAAAAAAATCAAAAAATCCTAATAAAATTCACTAAAACCCTAAATATTCTATAAAAATACTAAAAAATCACTAAAATCCCAAAAAATCCCTAAAACTCCTAAAAACCCTGGGAAAACCTAATAATCCTAAAAACACTTAAGACCCTAAAACCATAAAAATTCATAAAATACTAAAAAAAAATAAAAAAAATAAAAACACAAACAACCTTAAAACCCTATAAAAACATTTAGAAACCCTAAAAACCCATAGAAACACAAATACATCTTTAATATCTAAAAACCTTTTAAACCCCTAAAAATTATAAAAGGAAATAAAAACCATAAATCTTTAAAAACTCAAAAAATCCTTAAACCTAAAAAATTCATAAAAACCATAAAAACATTAAAACCCTCGAGAACACAAAATACACTAAAAACCCTAGAAATATTAAAAAGTTAAAAAACCATAAAAACCCTAAGAAGTCATTAAAAATTACAACACTTAAAACCACTAAAAAACCAAAAAAAAACTAAAACCACAAAATTGATAAAAACCATAAAAACCCTAGAAACCCTCAAAAACCAATAAAGAACTAAAAACTATAAAAACACTTTAATCCCCTAAAAATGTTAAAAAAAATCTAAAACCCCTTAGAAGTGTAAAAAACTCAAATAACACTAAAAATCAAGAAAACATAAAAAATGTTAGAAATCCTAAAACCTGCCAATATCCATAAAAACTCAAATACATTTAAATGGTAAAAAATACAAAAATAATCTAAAAGACCCTAAAAAATAATAAAATATAAATACCCTTAAAACCACTAAAACCTATAAAACACTAAAAACCATAAAAAACAAAAAAACCCCTAAAAACCATTCAAATCACTAAAAGATAATAAAAACCCTAAAAACCAGTTAAAAATTGTAAAAATACTTAAGACCACTAAAAATATTAAATAAAACTAAAAAACATAAAAATTTGAAAAAATAAAAAAAACCTAAAAACCCAAAAATACCATAAAACCATAAAAACCCTAAACAATCCTAAAACCCAAAAAATCCATAAATACCAAAAAAACCATAAAAATCCTAAAACTGTAAAAATTGATAAAAACAAAAAAAACACTAAAAACGCTAAGAAAACCACAAAACCCAAAAATTACATGAAACACCTAATAACCTAATAACCTAAAAACACTAAAACCCCAAAAACCATAAAACCCCTAAAAACCATAAAACCATAAAACCCCTAAAAATCATAAAACCCCCTACAAACCCATAAATCTAATAGAAACCACTAAAGAATATAAAAACCCTTTAAAACAAAAAAACATTAAAAAACTATAAAAACCAATAAAACAAAAAAAAACTCAAAAAACACTGAAACCCCAAAAAACCATAAAACTCTAAAAATCCTTAAAATATATAAAACCCTTAAAATCATGAAAAACCATAAAAATATATATAAATCCTAAAATGACCTAAAAATCCTTAAAAACATACAATCATTAAAAATTATAAGAAAAACATAAAAATTTAAAAACAATTAAAACCTCTAAAAACCTTTAAAAAATTGAAAACCATAAAAACCCTAAAAACCCTAAAAACACAAAAAAAATCACAAAACCCTAAAAAAACATTAAAACACCATAAAAAGGAAAAATACCCTAAAAATCTAGAAAACCCCTAAAAACCCACTAGAAACTCTAAAAAACCTTTAAACCCATAAAAATGTTAAAAACACTAAAAAAACATAAAAAAGAACATAAACCACTCGAGAATGTCTTGAAAACCAAATAACTTATAAAAACCATAGCCCCCTAAAAACCCTCAAAATTCATAAAATTATTAAAAAAAAAAATCCTAAAACACAAAAAAAAAACATAAACACCCAAATTTTTCTAAAACCCTTAAAATACCTAAAAATCCAAAAAAAACCCATCAAAAATCTAAAAATTCCTAAAAATACTGATAAATAAAAAACCCCTAAAAACCATGAAAACATTATAAAAACATTAAATACAAAATAAAACACTTAAAACCCATAAAACCATAAAAAACTAAAAAAAATAAAACCCTAAAACCTCTAAAAACCATCAAAACACCAAAAGATCATAAAAAACCTAAGATCCTTCAATCCATAAAACCAATAAAAACTATAAAAACCCTTTTAAACCTTAAAAACACTAAAAAACTATAAAACAATATAAAAATTATAAAAAAATCAAAAAAATCTATAAAAACCTTAAAAATACATTAACAACTTATAAACCCCTAAGACCCCCTAAAATCACTAAAAATCCCCCAAAACCCAAAAACCCTAAAAGTCATAAAATTCCTAAAAAACAAAAAAAAAGTGTAAAAACAATAAAAAACCTTTTAAAACCATAATAACCAAATGACAATTAAAACACTTAAAAACAAAAAAATCCTATAAATCTTAAAAACCTAAAAACTCTGAAAACCCCTAGGATCCTAAATTCAAAAAAACACCCTTAAAATCTTTAAAAACCTAAAACCCATAAAATCTCTAAAACTTAATAAAGCCTCTAGAACCGATTTATATCCCTAAAAACATTAAAAAATACTTCAAAGGCATAAAACCCTAAAAAACAAAAAAACCCCTAGACCCTCCCCTAAACAATAAAACCCTAGTAACCCTAAATCCCTCAAAATCATTAAAAATGCAAAAGAACCCCAAAACTCAGAGAAAATACCGTAAAATGTAGAAAACAAAGAAACATTTAAAACTCCAAAGAAAACCTCAAAACCTAAAAACAATTAAAAAAACCTAGAAACACTAAAAACCCTAAAAACCATAAAAACCGGAATATACCTAACATCCCCTTAAAACAATAAAAAACCACAAACCCCTTGAAAACCTTAAGGAAAAACTAAAAACTATTAAAATCCATTATACCCCAAAATAAATTAAAAAATATAAAAAACATAGAAAACCATAGAAAACCAAAAAACCCAAACCCCCCAAAAACCATAAAAACCCAAAAAAACCAAAAAAACCAAAAAAACCATCAAAATGTATAAAACAAATACAAATTCATAAAATTATTCAAAACCCCCCAAAAAATCCCTAAAACATAAAAACCCTAAAGTCCCTAAAAACCCTATGAAACCCCTAGAAACTCAAAAACACTAAAATCCCCCAAAAAACATAATACATAGTAAAAACCATATAAAACTCCAAAACAATTAAAATTATAACAACCATAAAACATCTAGAATACATAGAAATCCCTAAAAATCCATGAAAACCCTAAAAACCAAAAAACAAACTCTAAAAACCCATTAAACATCTAAAAATGTTAAATCCCTTAAAAACCATGAAATCCTAATTAACTAAAAAGGACCCCAAATGCCCAAAATCCAAGAAATATCCAAAGAAACCCTAAAAATCCTAAAACACCTCAAAATCCTTAAAATAACTAAAAACCCATAGGAAAACAATAAAAATCTAAAAACACTAAGAACCCATAAAAACCCCAAAAGCCCAAAAAACCTTAGAAAACCTAAAAAACCCCAAAAAATGATAAAACCCCCTAAAAATAATAAGAAAAAACCCACAAAAACCCCAAATCCACTAAAATCTCTAAAAACCCTTTAAAATCCAACAATTGTCAAAATCAATAAAAAACACAAAAAATGTAAATGAATCTCAAATAAAACTCCAAAACACCAAAACCCCATAAAAACATAAAAATCCAAAAAACCATGAAAAATCCTTAAAATCCCAAAAAATCAGAAAAATAACTAAAACACAAAAAAATTATAAAAGTCTAGAAAAAACTCGAATAAAACCTTAAAACATAAAAACACTTAAAACACATAAAAACCTAAAAAAAACTAAAATAAGTATAAACAATTAGAAACCTAACAAAAAATTAACAGAAACATTTTATGTACATGTTTTTAATCAAATTTTATTAACTTTTAGATGTTTTTCATTATATTTACCCATGATTTGGTAGTAAATTATGGGAAATTGTTGAAGTGGAATGTAAATAAACTTATTTGAACAAATGATTGATGAACCATAAATTGAATAATTTATTTATTAATATTTTTTGATAGTTTATAATTGTACTAAAAGGTTTCCAAGTTGTTTATATTTTTACATATCTTTTAGATAATAAATTATAGACAGATAAGTTGGCCCTCAACCTCAAGATGGAAAGACACTTAGCCTAGAAAAGGAGGCCTGGCTAGCCAAGCCAACCCAAGGGAAGGCTTGATCAGCAACATGAATATGAACTGGGGAATAAGTTCGTGCAGAGGGTTATGTGGGTGGTTAAATAGAATAAGCGAATAGACACCTCAAGAATAGAGTGTTTTCACATGAGAAAAATCAATGCAACTCCGGAAGGAGGCCCTCACTAGAACGAGGTGGTACGTGTTGGTGGGAAAGAGTTCTATGTCTCCCACACAACATCATTGCGGTGTGGGAGATATGAAATTATTTATAATTGAGTGCCTCCTGGATTGGAATTTCAATGTGGGACAACATTTTCATGGCACTCTTCATCCATTTTGAATTTTTGTGTAAAATGTTGTTCAAATGAGTCCCACACCCCACATCACTATCTCTGTCTCGGATATTGCACCTATCATTAATGACCACTACTATAGAAAAATGTTCTCCATCTCTAAAAAGTTTTAGAGATCATTGAGCTGATGTCCAATTCATTCACTCCAAACCACAATGTATTCCTTCAAAGGCATCAAACAACCACCTTAACTCTATCTAGAGCTACATCCACCCACTATGAAGGCAGGATAAAGGATAATATTAGAAGAGATTCACTGTCACCACTCACCATGATTCCATGCATTGTCCTCTCCACTATCACCAATCAAACGTTGTTGCTGCCTTACTGCATATATTCCAAGCACCCTTGATTCATCACCAACACTCGTCATCCTACACCGATGTTTCATTTGAGAATCTCAATTTTCAGTGCCACCTAAGCTCCAGCCGAAGCTCTACTTCCACAACTGAGTCTTGGGTCTCCTTAGATGTCTTCCAAATAATCCCTCAAACCCTATGATCAAAATTATAATATCATTTTGCATATTTCATGGACATATAAGGATTAGTGAAGCTCGATCACCACTACCCCATTCAGCGGATCCACTGCCACATACACATCCTATGAGAATGAGCCACACAACCCATGAATGTTGAAGGTTTTCCCACATGGATTTATTCCATGCCAAATATTTTTACACCCATTATTTTTAAGTGATTCATAGTTCATACGATGGGCCACACACATCATTCAAATTCATTGAAACATTTTCATATCTCCAGGTCTTGTGGGAGATCTTGATGTGGGAGGTTGGACTCACACACCCCTTCATATAAAAATAGGGGATACCTTTCCTTAAGGGGAGTCAAAACAACACCCATGGTGAAAAGAGAATGAAACTGAATGTTGAAGGGGAGGATCCCTGATTTAAACCCACCACATTCCAGAAAATCCACTAGTTGGAAGAGGAGCGCATGCCAGTTCCACTCCCCTTCTTTTATTCCTTCCATTTTATTTTCATCGTCATTATATCCCATTATTCCTCATCTTCATTAAACCCATGCATTGAGGGTTATAATCCATTGTGGTTGGGTGAAGGGAACGGGTTCCCTTTTGGATGTATGAGTTTTGAATGTTATCTAAATTAAAAAAAAACTTTTTAATTCAATGGTTTTCAATTATATAGTAATTGAATTTAAATTAAATGTGATTCTATTTTTTTAAATTTATATTTTAAATTGAATTGATTTAAGAATTTATTCTCTATCTTCTTTATTTTTGGATAATACTGTTTGGTTGATCGAAAACAAATCAATAATAGGAGTGATTTAGTAATTTTTAAACATGCGAGGAAAGATAGGTGAAAAAATTTGTTTATTTGGGGAATGAAAATACCAGATTCTATGATGTATAAATCATTTAAAGAATATCCATTGTTAATTAACACTTTAATAAGACTAAATAAATTATGAATAAAGATAAGTGATTTTAACTCTATTCGAATAATTATATTTAATCAAAGAAAAGACTTATTTTTATTAACCCTAAAAATCATAAAACCAAAAAAATATTAAAAACCATAAAACACATAAAAACCCATAAACCCCTAAAAACTCAAAAACAAAACCATAAAAACCATAACAACCTTAAAAAACCCCAAAAAACCATAAAAATCCTAAAACCCCTAAAAGGCCATAAAAATATTTAAAAAACCTTAACAATGCCTAAAAACATAAATCCACTAAAAATCCTAAAATACACTCAGAAAACATTAAAACATAAAATAAATTAAAACCCCCAAAAAAACATAAAAACTACTAAAAAATATTAAAAACTCAAAAAACCATAAAAACTCAAAAAACCCATAGAAACCCATAAAAACCATAAAACCCCTAAAAACCCCCAATAAAATATCAAAAATCCCTTTATACATTTGAAAACATTAATTAACTATGAAAAAACAAAAAACCCTAATTATGCAAGAAAACACGAAAAACCCAAAAAACATAAAAACCCAAAAAACCCCAAAACCCATAAAAATCCCCAAAATTGTAAAAGCCCATAAAAATTATAAAATTATCTAGAATCCTTAAAAACAAAAAAACCCCAAAACCCCTAGAACAAATATATGAAAACCATAAAAACCTGAAAACACATAAAACCATGAAAATTTTAAAAATGCTAAAATCTCTAAAAAACTAATAAAACCTATAAAATTTAAAAACAATAAAAACTCCAAAAAACCATAAAAACTCTAAAAACCATAAAAAAACTAAAATATAATAAATACTCTAAATTATTTTAAACACATAGAAATGATAAAAAATATAAAAAATTCTAAAAACCCTATAATACTGAAAAAACACCCAAAAACCAGAAAAAACTAAAAAATCCATAAAAACAGAAACAAACTGTACCCACCCATAAAATATCTAAAAACTATAAAACCATAAAAACTATAAAACCATAAAAACTATAATGATCCTAAAAAATTGTAAAAAATCCCTTAATATCCCTAAAATGAAAAAAAATCATAAAAAACTTGAAAACCACCAAGAAAACAATAAAAAACTAAAAATACATAAAATCTTTAAAAACCTAAAAAGCACTAAATACCCTAATAATACTAAAACCATAAACCTTTAAAAACATAAAACACCTTAACAACCCATAAAAAACATAAAATAACTAAAAACTCATGAAACCATTTAAACTCCCAAAATGTTAAAACACTCTAAAAACCGTTTAAAAACCTAAAAATATAAAAATACCCTAAAACCCAAAAAAATGATAAAAACCCTAAAAATCCATAATACACTCGAAATATGTAAAAAAAATAAAAAACATAACAAACATAAAATAACCCAAAAAATACCAAAAAATGTAAACACATTTTTAAAACCCATAAAACAATTAAAACCAAAAAACACTTTAAACCCTAAAAAACATAAAAACACTTAAAACCCTAAAAATCCAAAAAAAAAGAAACATAAAAATCCTCAAAAGCACTAAAGTACATAAAAAATAAAAAAAATCAAAGTGAGGCCTTAAAAATACCAAAAAACATAAAAAACAGTAAAACCTTAAAAACCAATAAGAAACCCTTAAAAAAACTAAAAACACTTAAGACTAATGAAAAAACTAATGAAATGATAAAAAATAAAAAAAACATAAAACACCCTTACATCCCCAAAACCCCTAAAACCATAAAACCCCTATAATGATAAAAAATAAAAAAAACTCATAAAAACCCTAGAAAAACCACTAGAACTACTAAAAACCATTTAAACCCATTAAAATTTTAAAAAACTATAAAAAAACTTAAAACCCATTAAAAACTCAAAAAAACCCTAAAACATCATAAAACCATAAAAAATCTAAAAATCCCAAAAAATATCAAAATCGCTAAACCCCCCTAAAACCATTAAAATCATAAAAATTGCCTAAAATTTCTAAAATCATAAAAAGCCCAAAAAACCCAAAAATATCAAAAGAACCCCATACAAAAATAAATGCACAGAAAACCAAAAGAAATATAAAAACTCAAAAATCTATAAAAACGTGAAAAATGCTAAAAACCCCAATTCACTAAAAACCAGAAAACCTAAAAATACATTAAAAATCTAAGAACTCCAAAAACCCCTAAAAACCCACTAAAAAATCTAGCATCCTTTCATACCCATAAAATAGTAAAAACCTATAAAAACCATAAAACCCTAAAAAAGTAAAAAAACACTAAAACCCAAAAAAAATACATAAAATTTATAAATACCCTAAAACCCTAAAATCCTTAAAAACCTTTAAACATCATAAAATTAAAAAAAACCTAAAAATTAATAAAAGTAAAAATATAGAAAAACCATAAGATAACTATAAAAACAAAAAATCACTTTCAACCCCTAAACACTTAAAGGTTGTTAAAACCCATAAAAACCAAAAAAAAATGCTAAAAACCCATAAACCTATAAGAACTAGAAAACCCCTAAAACCGTAAACCCCTAAAACCCCAAAAAACCCTAAAACCCCACTATACACATTGAAAAAAGTTAAACCCATAATTTTTTTTAAAAAACTATAAAATCCATGAAAACCCTAAAAAATAAAAAAATCTCTAAAACCATAAAATACCATAAGAAACCTAAAAACTCTCCAAATCCCTAAAATCCATGAAAAACTAGAAAGATTCTAAAAAATCCCTAAATAACCATAAGAATGTAAAAGCTCTAAAAAATATCAAAACCCTAAGAAAACCATAAAAACATAAACCCTAAAAAACACAAAAAACCCTAAAACCCATAAAAACATGAAAACCCTAAAAATCTATATAAAACCCTAAAACTATAAAAACCAAAAAAAAATCCATAAAAACCATAAAGTACCCAAGAAACCATGAAAAACAATAAATACTCTAAAACCCATTTAAACCTATAAAATTGTCAAAAACCACTAAAAAAATAAATACCTTAAAAGCTCAAAAAACCCATAAAAACCCAAATGTACATTGTGGAGTTCATCCCGAGGCTGGAATAGTTTGAGAATATTCTCCCGGCTAGAGTCTCACTCCAAATCTAGTGCTACCATTTCATCGACTCTGATATCATGATTTGGAAACCCAATCTGTTTGGGTGACTTACTGCCAAGGATTACTATCGGTATAACTGCGCCAGGGGATCCCCTCCACCGGCCTGGCTCTCCAAGTTGAAGAGGAATTTTATTCCTCCTACTAACCATCTTCATATCTAGAAAATATGGAAGAATTGGCTGCCCATGCAGAGACAGTTGTAGAGATCTGGTCTCAACCTTGCCTCTGTGTGTTTCCTTTGCCTCAGTGCGGAAGAAAATCTCCATTACACCTTCCTTAAATGCAGATTCAGTGCTGATATTTGGGGCTATTTGCATAGAACATTTGGGTTCTCAGCTGGCATGGACAGGCCCCTTCTTGATCTCCGGGATGACCTTCCTAACTAGGATTACAGCGAGAAAGTACGCAACCTTTTGCTAGTTGCGGTCACAGCCACAATCTCTTTTATATGGACCGCTCAGAATGCGGTCGCCTTTGATAAGAAATGACTCTCCTTTCATGGTGGAATTGTGGCGATCCACAGGGCTATCTACGCGGCCTTACATATTCAGACAGGACATACGGAGAATGACGTTCGTGATATGATCATCCTTCGTTTTCTTGGTGTTTCTGGTAGGGAAAAAACCCATGGTCCCCAGGTTTATTTGATGGATCCCTCCACTCCCCTCCTAGATTAAGGTCAATGTGGACTGTGCGGCCCTTGGTGCCCCGGGCCCTGCTGAATGTGGTGGGGTTTTCCAAACCTACTAGGGATTTATCAAAGGATGCTTTCAGTACTTTATTGGTAATTGGTGTGCTCTTGAAGCTGAATTATGGGCCATGATAAAGGTGATTGATTATGTCGTCAGGTTTGGGTGGAGTTTCCTATGGCTTGAGTCTGATTCCATGCTTTCTATGAGTTCTCTTAATAACAGATCTAGGTACATCCCCTGGAGTATCCTTAATCTATGGATGGACTGCCTTGCCATGTGCCAAAGGCTGAATCTCACTCTGACACATGCCTACCGGGAGGCCAATGCAGCTGTGGATGCTCTCTCCAAGCAGGCTATTGTGGAACAATGTTCAATGTGGTCCTTTGTTTCCACGCCCCACTGCTCCTCTTTTTTTGTGTCCGAATTGAAGGTTGAGGTGCACACCTAGTTATGTAATCCCCCATTATAGAACTATGTTTTTCCTTTTCATTTTTGGTTAATTTTGGGGGGACCAGGCTTGCCTGGTCTGGATCCTTCCTTGCCCTAAAAAACCAAAAAAAAATAAAAACCATAAAAACCAAAAGACCTCTTAAATCCCAATGAATATTTAAAAGTCCCAAAATTACCCTAAAATAATTAAAAATTTAAAAAAACTATGACTGGGAAAACCCCTAAGAAAACCCAGAAAAACTAAAAAAAATTAACCACCTAAAAAAACTAAGAAAATCAAAAAAATTAAAAAGACTGAAAACCTTAAAAAAACTAAACCTCTAAAAATATCAAAACCCCTAAAAATAATAATAATATTAAAAAATCACTAAAAATCTCTAAAACATAAAAATATATAAAATCTTGAAAATCCTAATAAAACCTTTAATAACTAACAACCTTTAATCCACTAAATACCAGAAAATACTAAAGGCCTTAAAACCCCTAAAAGACCCTAAAAACCCAAAAAACCACAAAAAACCTTGAAATCCTTGAAAAATATAAAAACCAATAAAACCAAAAAACACCAAAAAAATATAAATTACACTAAACACAAAATACATTAAAAAACATTAAAACCCCTAAAAAATCAAAATCCCCCAAAAACAAAAAAAACAAAAAAACCCCTCAAAATATTTTAAAACTGTAAAAACATTTAAAATCATAAAAAAACTTTAAAATAACTACAAACATAAAAAACCATAAGAATACCTAAAAACATAAAATGCCCTAAAAACTTTGAATATACAATTAAAATCATACAAACCTAAAAACACTAAAAAAACCGAAAAAAACTAAAAATGCTAAAAATGATAAATCCCTAAAAAGACCTAAAACCCCTCATTTTGATGGTGGCGCACTCCCCTGGTGCTCTCTCCCTATCGACCCGGATTCTAGGGTTTCTGTAGGCTTCCTCTAGCGGCTGTGATGGCAAATTTCTGCTCCTTCCCTATCGTTCTCACGAGCGGTGCTCTTGGCGGAGGCAGTTTGGTGTAGATATTTTCGGTGCGGCTTTGGTTTTCCAATCGGCGGCGTTGGTCGAGTTTTCAGCACCCGATGATTTCACGACCTTGCTCTTTCACGATTGCGGGGGTAGATCTGGGCGTCTTCTGGCCTCATCTTTGTTCTCCAGACCACCGGCAGCAAGCACTTTTTTTTTCAGTTTCTTCCATTCCGAGTGATGATGTTGCTCGGGACTCTGACGTCTCTGGAAGCGTGGAATGCTATTTCTTCGGCCAGGTCTTGGTCGTCGAGTGATTGTGTTGCTTCCTCGGACCAGATCGCTATTTCCTGTTCTCACAATGCTGATGAAGGTTTGGTTTTTTCTTTGTCTTGCCCTAGTTCTCGATTTGCGATGCGGATGCAGGTGCGTGCTCGACCCGTTCCATTGGTTCTATCTCCGTTTCACACTGTTGATGCGATCTTGGGTTGGATTTCTTGGCTCTTCATGTTCTTCTGTTTACTAGTTGTGGTTACGGGTGTGAGTAAATGTGAGTTCTGGTTTTTGTATCTGCTGAGAGGTGTTAGGCGTGGCTTGGTGATGCTCTGCAATTTTTCTATTTCCAAAGAATTCTGGATGCTGTGGTTTGGTACTAGTTATGGTTGCTGGTGGTGTGCTGTTAGTTGTACTGTGAGGTGTGGATTGCTGCAAGATGTTTGGGTTGAAGGATTTGGTGGTTGGTTGTTTGATGGGTTCAGAGGCTGCTGCTGGTTTCTTGGGCAGATGGGACTGGCAAGACATGATATGCTTCATGCTGTTGATGAAGGGTTTGTTATGTTGTGTTGTATTATGGCTGATGTGATAGACCATGGTAAACTGTGTTATGGTTGGCGTGGTTGTGAATTGATGTGAGTGATGATTCTTGATTGGCTGAGAGGTGGTGATAATGAAAGATGCTGGTGCTTGGTGATGGTTGCTGTTTTGCTGAGGGGAGACGAAGGATGCTGGTTGGTGATGGTTGCTGTTTTGCTGAGAGGTGACGAAGGATGCTGGTTGGTGATGGTTCTATGCTACTAGATGCTGGTTGATGCTGGATGGTGGTGGTGGCTGCTTAACTTTGTGTGTTTTTTCTTTTTTCTTTTTTTTTTGGATTTTTCTTTTTTGGGGTCTTTTGCGTCTTTGGTTGTGAAGGGTTTTTGGGTGTGGGTCATTTGATCCCTCCCCTCCCTTGTCTGATGTGTCTCTTTTTTTCTTTTTAATAAATTTGGGGGGGGGGCTGGGAATAGCTTGACCCTCACATCTTCCTTTCCTAAAACCCCTCAGAATCCCTAAGAACCTAAAACCCCATATAAATCCTAAAAATTCCCTAAAAATTCCTAAAAATGTAAAAACCCAAAGACCTCATAAAACCCTATGAAAAACATAAAACCCTAAAAACATATAAAATACCAAAAAAATGAAAAAACCCTGAATCCCTGAAAATCGTTAATATCCCAAAAAACCATAAAACCCATAAAAATATAAAAAATCCAAAAAATTCTTAAATATGTAAAAAAACCATAAAAATACTGAATGAGACAAAGAAAAATAACCAAAAAACACTCACAAACCCAAAAAACCTAAAAACGAAACACACACTAAAAACCCTAAAAACCCTAAAAACTAGAAAACCCATAAGAACCGCTAAAAACCTTAAAAAAATAAAAACACCTAAAGAAATTAAAAACCTCTAAAAATCATAAAAATCCATTAATCCTTTAAATATCATAAATACTATACAAAACCATAAAAACCCAAAAGACACAAACAACCATAAAAATCCATAAAAAATATAAGAACCCTAAAAACTCTAAACCCCCTTAAAATCCCTAAAACCCCTAAAAACCATAAAAATACTACAAAAATATCTAAAGATCACCATAATTAAAAAAAATCCTAAAAACACTATGAAACCATAACTAAACATTAAAAACCTAAAAGAACTTATGACCCTTAAACCGTAAAAATTCCAAAAAAACATAAAAACCATAATAACCATAAAATACCTAAAAATAATTCCTCAAAAACCATAAAAAACCCAAAAAAACTCAAAAAATCCCACAATTTAAAAATGACCCTATGAACCCTAAAAACCAAGAAAAACCCCCAAAAACCATGAAGATCCTAAAAATCCATTAAAATAACTGAAAACATTAAAAACTTTAAAACCATGAAAAACATTAAGAGATCCTACAAAACCTAAAATCAATTAAAACCCCTAAAATCTAAAAATTTCTAAAAACCCTTATAAACACATATTCCCTATTAACTCTAAAAATAATAAAAATCTCTAAAAACCTTAAATACCCCTAAAAACCCTTGAAAACCATAAAACCACTAAAAATATTAAAGCCCTTAAAACATTAAAAACATTAGAAAAATATAAAAAATAATAATAAAACCCCTAAAAAACAATAAAAAATACCCTAAACACAAAGAAAACAAAAAAATACCAAAAGAAAACAAAAAAACCCTAAAGCTCTAATTTTTTTAAAAAAAATAAAAGTGATAATAATCCTTAAAATGCATGAAAAGCGTTAAAAATGTAAAATCCTTTTAAAACCTTATAAATCCCTAATAAAACCTTAAAAACCTGAAACACATAAGACCCATAAGAAACATTAAAAACACCAAAACCCTAAAAAACCATAAAAACCCTAAAATCCCTAAACCATTAAAAAACATAAAAACCCTAAAAACAAATATAAAATCTAAAAACCCTTTCATCCACTAAAAATGATAAAACACAAAAAATACCATGATACCCCTAGCCCACGGGGCATGGGTGAATTGGTTCAAGGCGGTGGCATCCTGTCGTCGAGGTTCCGGGTTCGAGTCCTCGCAAAGGCAATGCGCACTACACGCCAGCAAATTACTCGTGGTCCCCTCTACCCCGTGTGGAACTGGCCTGAAAGCCTGGGTGCCATTACACTTGGGACTGCGGCTGGGGGAGTACATATAGGCACTCGATGGTGGGTGATGGCCCACCTATACCGTGTAACCCATTGGGTCTGAAAACCCAGTGTACTTTTAGATGCAACCCCAAATGCCCCTAAGAGGATGGCTCCCACATCTCCCAGCTCCTCTCGCGTTAGGGTTCTCCGGAGGTGTCCTTCCCTCACCGCGTGGTGCTTCTCTAGTGCGGCAGGGGATTTCTAGGCGTTGGTTTGCTCTGTTCTGCTACTCCCTCTTCTCGAGGTACTCTTTCTATGGCTTTATGGTGCACTCACAGATCCCCTCAGATGGAAGCTTTGGTCGAAGGCTCCCTTTAAAGGATGGGTTGGATTTGGGTCTTCCTCTATGTGGCGCTTCAGATCCATGGAGGAGATGGCCAGATCTGGCCTTTCCAAAGTGAGGCTATGCATTTTCTTGGAATCATGGTGCAAATATGGACCTTCCGGCATGCGACGTTGCTATTATTTGGAGGAGATGGATGGATTTGTTCGATCCTTCGCTCGGTGCTACATGCTTTTGATGGAGTGGTCAAGATCTGTCAGCCTTGATCTTTGATACAGTTCCTCGGCTTCGGTTGATGCACCATCTACGGAGATGGGACCTCCTCGGATGGGTCAACGACTTTGTCAATGGTGGAGGGGGTTTCACTGGCGACGTGGGTTCTGGACTCCTCGACGATGCAGCGCAGCGGTCTGTTCTCAGTCGCCACAGCTGGACTCTTCCCATTCGATTTCAGAGCTGAACTTGGGAGTTTTTCGATGGCCCCTATGGCGCTGCATTGATTCTTGTTGGATGCGTAAGGTTCGTTTCTCAGCCCTATCTTCAGTTCATACTGTTGTTCCTAGTCTTTCTGTGATTTGGGGCGATCTGGTTCTGGTAATTACTTTCTGGCGGTGCCAAAGCGGCTTTTTTGGCCCCACATATATTGCTGAATTTCTTGGATGGATCCTTCTGTTATGGATCTATTTTGGAGGTAGATGGATTTGCTATGGGTTGATGTTGGTGCTATTTGCTTAGATTGACATGAGGCTATGGGTTCTGGTGATGCACTGCGGGTCATGGGATGCTGGAAGGGCATTTTGGGCTGCGTACTGGTTCTTGCGCTGGGTGAGGGTGATCTTGGCTACTGGTTTATTGCTGAGTGATTGGTCCTTTCTACTACGCGCTGATTTCTGCTGCTACGGGTTTGATGGTGATGTGCACTGTTATTTGCTGGTGTTGTTTGGTTTGATGGTGATGTGTGATGCCAGATGCTGGTTGTGGTTGTGATGATTGGTTTTTGGTGCTGTTGGATGCTAGTGGTTGCTGGTCTGTTTGTTGGATGGTGATGATGCGTGATGTTGTTTGCGGTAACGGTGCTGTGGTTTGAAGCTGCTGGTGATGAATGGTTGTGGTGTCTGGTATTGGTGTTGTTGGATGCTGGTGAGGACTCGTTTGGACGTGCCGAAGCTGTTGACTGTGTGGTGATGCTTTGTTTGGTCTTTTGTGTCTTTTTTTTCTTGTTTTCTTTTCTTTGCTTTTCTTTTTTTTTGTGGTCGTTAAGGGTTTTTGGGTGCGGGCCGTTTGACCCCCCCTCCCTTGTCTGTTGTGTCGCTTTTTCTTTCTAATATATTTGGGGGGGGAATAGCCCGACCCTCACATCTTCCTTGCCCATGATACCCCCCATAAATAAAGACAAAACCCAAAAACTGAAAAAAACATTAAATCCTTAAAACCAAAAAACCCCCTAAAAATCCCTAAAATTATTAAAAACAAATAATAACAAGATGAAATCCCTAAAATAGATAAAATAGTAAATAACCCTAATAACCAGAAAAAACATTAAAAAAAATAATATTTCTTAAAACTCAGAAATAACCTAAAAAATATTTAAGATCCTAAAATAGCATAAAAAACAAAAAAATCATAGAAACCATACAAACACCTAAAACCACATAAAAACCTAAAAACTACTAAATAATCTCAAACCCCTTTAAACCCAAAAAAATATTAAATTGTATAAAACCTTAGAAATCCTTAAAAGCTCAAAAAAACCCCAACCTCCCCCACCCCCACAACATAAAATCCTAAAAACCTAAAAAATACTCAAAATATCTATAAACAAAAAGTACCATAGAAACCATAAAATATTCTAAAATATTCTCCCAAAACCCTAAAAACCTAAAAAAAATAAAAACATAAAAATTCATTAAGAAAAACATAAAAACCTAACAACACTTAAACCCCCAAAAACCGAAAAAATTCTAAAAACCATATAAACCTAAACAACCAAATAACCTAAAAAACCATTAAAACATTAAAAACCTCCAAAAGCACAAAAATGTTATTAAAACTAATGAAAAACTCCCAAAAAACTATTCAACCTCAAAAAACAATGTAAAACTCAGAAAAAAAAACAAAAAAACCTAAAAACATAAAGAAACCCTAAAAACCAAAAAAATATAAAAATTCTAAAATAACTAAAAACACTAAAAATCCCTAAAGAACAAAAACCATAAAATACTAAAAATCCCTAAAAATACCTAAAATCATAAATAATCCTAGAACCATTGAAAAATGTTAAAGCCAAAATCAATTAAAAACCCAAAAAATCCATAAATGATAAAAACCCAAAAACTATAAAAACCCCTAAAACCTTAAAAAACCCCAAAACCCCATAATGCCCTTAAATTCACTAAAAATCTAAAAAACCCTTTAAACCCCTAAAAACATAAAAAAGTATAAAAAAACATAAAAACCCTAAAAACTAAAAAATACACTTCAAACCCAAAGAACCAAAAAAGGCATAAAAACCTAAAAACCCTAAAAACCCTAAAATCTCTCAAAATATCGAACACCCCAAAAAACAATAAAGATCCTAAGGAAGCCCTAAAAATCCTTAAAACGGAAAAAACCCCTAAAACCCATAAAAAAACCAACGAAACCATTAAAAATATAAAAATAATTAAAACCCTTAAAAACATAAAAATAATAAAATCCCTAAAGAAAAATAAAAAGAGACTAAAAACACTAAACCCTTAAAACCCTAATAACCCCTAAAAACCACTAAATAACCTAAAATCCTTAAAACCACTAAAAACTCAAAAAAACATAAAAAATCAACTAAATAATCAAAAAAAATCCTTTAAACCCCTAAAACACAATAAATACACAAAACATTATAATCCCTAAATTACTAAAAACCCCAAAAAACCATAAAAACCATAAACCCTAAAAATACTAAAAAAGTCAAAATATCCCACAAATCCTTAAAAATCCTAAAAAATCGTTAAATATTCCTAAATATTCCTAAACCCATAAAATCCCTAAAAACCCCTATGTAATCTATAAAAAAACAATAAACTCTTAAACCCTATAAAAACCTAAAACACTTAAAACCCTTTAATGTCCTAAAACCCTAAAAACCCTAAAGCCCCGAAAAATCATAAAAAATACATAAAACCCCATAAAAACCCTAAAAACCACTAAAATCTCTAAAACCATTAAAACACTTTAAAATGTTAGAAAAACTGTACAATAGTTCTAAAAACCTAAACCCCCCAAAAAATCACAAAAAAACCTCAAATCCTTCAAAATAATAAAACCCATAAAATCTTTAAAAGGCCCTAAAAATCCCTAAAAATTTATAGAACATTGAAAACCCCCAAAGAAACCCTTAAAAACCTAAAAACACTAAAAAATCGAGAAAGACTAAAATGATAAAAACCATAAAAATCTTAAATACCATAAACCCATAAAACTCGTTAAAAACACAAAAACCCCATAAAAACACTAAAACCCTCTAAAAAATCACAGACCATGTAATCCATTAAAAACATTAAAAACTCAAAAAAATTAGAAATCCTAAAAAAACACCCAAAAACCCAAAAACCCATAAAAACCCTAAAACTCCAATAAACCCTCAAAATCTGAAAAAATCTAAAAAAACATAAAAATTACAAAATTGCACTAAAAATCCCAAAAACTGTAAAAAATCGTAAAAATCCTAAAAACCCCTAGAAAAACATAGAAACCTAAAAACACATAAAACTCATAAAAACCTATAAAATTCTAAAAACCCTAAAAATTGAAAAATTATAAAAACTATAAAATCCATAAAAAACCCCATAAAAACATTTAAAACCCTAAAAACAGATAAAACAGTAAACAAATAAAAACAAAAAAACCCTTTAATCCACTGAAAATTAGAAAACTCAAAAAAATAAAACAAAAAAACCCTAAAATCTCAAAATACCTAAAAACAAAAAAAATCCATAAAAACTATAAAAACTCACAAAATCTCAAAAACCAAAACAAAAATTAAAATCCAAAACAATACCTAAAAATCCATAAAAATTTAAAAACCCTAATAGAATCATGAATCCCCTGGAATACCATAATACCATAAAACAAATAAAACCATTAAAAACCTAAAAAATGATAAAAACTCTAAAAACTGTCAAAACCCTAAAAAACGAATAAACCCTCAAAATAACAAAAACAATAAATCCTAAAAAAATATTTCAAAAAACTAAATATAAGAATATAATAAGAAAACCAATCACCTTGAAAACCCCTAAGAAAAACTTAAAAGCATAAAAACAAATAAAACACTTAAAAACCTAAAATTTCTAAAAAAACGCAATTTTTTTAAGACCCTGAAACCCCTAATAAATATAAAGACCCAGAAGAACATAAGAAACCCTAAACACAAATTTAAACCCTATAAACCATTAAAAATTCAAAAAACTATTGAACCCCCTAAAATGATTAAAATTTCTAAAAACCCTTAACTCCACTAAAAAACTAAAAACCCCCTAAAACCAAAAAAACCAATAAAATAATAAACCCCATAAAACCCTAAAAACACAAAAAAAATTCTAAAACCCTAAAAAACATTGAAATCAAAAACATTCCTAAAAAAACCTAAAAACGTAAAAAACATAATAACCCCTAAGAAAATATTAAAACCATTAAACACATAAAGCCCATAAAAACATAAAAATAATAACAACCATAAAAAATCACTTAAAACCCTAAAAAACATGAAGAAATAAAACCCCTAAAAACATTACAAAACCACAAAAATCAATAAAACCCATTAACCACTAAGAAACTCTTAAAAACCCCCCAAAAACATAAAAAATTCTAAGACCTCTAAAAAACATAAAAACCACTAAAAACCCTAGAAACCATAAAAGTTCAAAAATTCATAAAAACCATAAAACATGTAAAACTCTAAAACCACAAAAAAATCTAAAAACCCCATTAAACCCCTAAAAACGTTAAAACTCCACAAAACCCTAAAAACTCAAAAAATATATGAAAACATAAAAACACAACAAACCAAAACAACCATAAAAACCATAAAACACTATAAAAACTCTAAATATTACTAAAACCCATGAAAAACTATAAAAATCCTAAAATGGATCTAAAAACCCTAAAATTATAAGAAACCTTAAAACCTTTAAAACCCCATAATAAAAACATAAAAACTATAAAGAGAACTCAAATCCGCAAAAGGCCTAGAAAACACTAAAACCCAAAAACCTGTAAAAAAGAAAACTCCTTAAAAACCATAAAACCCCTACAATGATTTAAAAATATAAAAAATATATAAAACCGTAAAACAATATAAAACAATAAAAAACCATTAAACCTATGAAAATGATAAAAAAATCTAAAAAACCATAAAGCCCTAAAAACTAACCCCCCCTCAAAATCGCAACTAAAAACCATAAAAATCCAAAATATCCCTAAAAACCCTAAAAATCTACATACCCATAAAATGATAAAAACCCAAAGAAAACCATAAAAATATAAAAATTATTAAAACCCCTAAAAACAATGAAAAATGATGAAATCAATAAGAGACTCTAAAAACCCCACTAAACCAAAAAAATTGAAAAAAACCATTAAAACCATGAAAACATATTAAAATCCTAAACACCCCTAAAAATTATAAAAACACATTAAACCACTAAAAATGTTAAAAAACGTATAAAAATCCTTCAAACCCTAAAAACAAAAAAAAATCCTAAAAACCTAAAAAACATGAAAACCATAGAAACCCTCATGATCCCAAAAACCATAAAAACATAAATTTCCTAAAAATCTCCAAATATCCCTAAACACATAAAAATCCCTAAAATCCTAAAAAACTAAAAGAAACCCACAATCATTTAAAAAAATAAAACCTCTAAAAACTATAAAACGTTTAAAATCCCTAAAATCATAAAATCCAAAATAACAATAAAAAGTCATCAAAAATTGTAAAAACTCTTAAAACCCAATAAAAACCCAAAAAACCAATAAAAACACTAAAAACCTATTAATAGAATAAAATTTTTATAAAATCTAAAAAACATAAAACCCTTAAAAACATTTCCCCCCTAAAAATCCAAAAAAACCCTTCAAAATCACTACAACCCCTAAAAACCATAAAAATCCTACAATTTTCCCAAAATTACTGAAATGAAAAAAAAACCTAATCCCCCTAAAAAATCATAAGAAAACATTAAACGCAAAAAAAATACCCCTAAAAACCTAAAAATGAAAAAAAATTAAAAACCACTAAATGAACCCCAAACCCTTTAAAACCCTAAAAATATTAAAAACTATTAAACCTGAAAAAACCAAAAAAATTATAAAAAACCTTTACACCACTAAAAAAATTAAAAAAATAAACATGAAATTAAAAACCAAAACAAACAAAAAAAAAACAAAACCCAATATTGAAAAAAAAGTAAAAACCCCTAACACCAAAAAAAATCCTAAAAAATCTATAAAATTACCAAAAAAAATATAATCCCATAAATACCCTAAAAAACCTTAATAAAACCTTAAAAAAAATCAAAACACTTAAACCCCCTAAAAAAATTAAAAACCACCAAAAACACTAAAAATCCATAAAAACAATCAAAATCCCTAAAAACGCTAAACACCTTAAGAATTCCAGAAAAATAACTAAAAATACATATAAATGTAATAAAACTAAATACCTTGAACAACCTAAGGGAAACATTAAAAACCTGAAGACACTTAAAACCGAAAAAAAACCTTAAATACCATAAAACCTGTAAAAATACTAAAACCCATAAAAATGTAAAATAACCAAAAAAACCATAAAAACTCTAAGAACCACTAAAAAATATAAAAACCATTAAACACCAAGAAAAGTTAAAAAAAATTTATAACACCTTAAAAACCCAAAAAATTAAAAAACTATGAATCCCCAAAAAACCAAAAAACCCTAAAACCCAAAAAATAATAAATCCCCTAAAAACCCCTTTAAATTTTAAAATTTCTTATAAATATATAAATAAGTAAAAAAAACAAAAATAACATAAAAACCCTAAGAATAAATTTAAAACATAAAAATAATTGAAACCATTAAAAAACAAAAAAAAACTCAAAAAACCCTAAAAACAACAAAAAATTTAAATCCTTATAATCATAAAAACCCCAAAACCCTTAAAGAACCCTAAAACCCCATAAAAACACTAAAATACCTCCAAAAACTCTAAAAATCCTTTAGAGACCTGAAATAATTTAAAAATTCTAAATATAATTAAATCCCCCCAATACTCAAAAAAGTCCGTAGAAACCACAAAAAACATAAAAACACTAAAAACCCTAAACACCATTAAAAAACCATTAAAAATTAAAAAAAACTTAGAACCCCTAAAATTCCTAAAAAACTAAATACCATAAAAACCCTAGAAACCCTAAAAACCATAAAAACCATAAATCCTTAAAACATTAATAATGTAGAATCCCTAAAACCCAAAAAATACTCTAAAAACTATTTAAACCCACAAAAACATTAAAAACACTAAAAACCATAAAAAAACCATAAAAACAAAAAACCACTAAAACCCTAAAAAATGAAAACCATAAAACCCTAAATCCCCTAAAACCCCTCAAAATTCCAAAAAACACAAAACACCAAAATATCCTAAAAAGGACCTAAATATTACAAAAAAACATAAAAACTCTTTAAAACCACTAAAAACCATGAAAACCCTTGAAACACCCTAAACAAACCATAAAAACATAAAAACACATAAATCCCAAATAACCTAATAGACACTAAAAACTATAAAAAATCACGAAACCTTAAAAAAACCTAATGCCTTCCAAAATCTATAAAAAACCCTAAAACCCCCTAAAAATAATAAAACCGTAAAAATCCATAGAAGTATTAAAAAACTAAAACCCAGAAAAACCCTCAGAAAGGCATAAAAACCAAAAAACACTAATATCCCTAAGAAACCTAAAAATGCTAAAAATATTAAAAACTCTATAAACACTAAAAAACCCCTAAAACCCCTCAACATCTATGAATCCCATTAAAACCATAAAAATCTAAAAAATATCTAAAAATAAATAAATTCATAAAGATCCCAAAAAAATTTAAATACAAAAATAAAACCATTAAATCCTAAAAATACTTAAAACCCATAAAAACCATAAAAAATTAACAAATTCCAAAAAAACCCCAAAAGACACTAAAAACCCTAAAAATAATAAAATAATAAAGACCCCTAAAATAATAATTTCCTTAAACCCCTTAAAAACCCAAAAATACAACTTAAATTATAAAAAACATTCAAACCCTAAAAAATGTTAAATAATATGAAAAACCTTAACTACCAAAATACTGAAAAAACCCATAAAAACCATAAAAACCATACAACCCTGAAAAACCCTATAAACCCTAAAAACCCACAAAACTTTTTGAAATGTCCAAAAAAACCAAAAAAATTAAAAACCCTAAAATCCTTCATAACCCTAAGAAAAAAATTAGAAACTAAAAAAATAAAAAAAATCAACAAAACCTAAAAATGATAAAAACCATAAAAACCCTAGAACTCCTAAAACCATAAAACCTCCTAAAAACCAATCACCCCCACCTAAAACCCATAAAACAAGAAAAATCACTAAAAACATAAAAAAACCATTTAGACCCTTAAATACATTTAAAAACATTAAAAAACATTAAACCCATAAAATTCAGAAAACCCTAAAACCCAAACAATACATAAAACCCTGAAGACCACTATAACCCTCAAAACTACTAGAAACCCAAAATACCCATAAAAAGCATAAAAAAGGCCCTAAAAATCGCTAAAAATGTAAATCCCTCTAAAATCCATGAAAACACCTAAGAGAATATTAAAAATATAAAAACATGTAAAACCTCTAAAAATCTACAAAATGCTAAAAACCATGAAAGCCGTAAAACCTCTAGAAAAATATAAAAACCCTTAAAATTGATAAAAACCATAAAAATACAAAAAATATTAAAAAAAATGCTAAAAACCTTAAAAGAGAAAAAAACCCTAAAAACCCTAAAAGACCCTAAGAAATTCCTAAAAATCTAAAAATGAATAAATCCTCAAAAAAATAAAAAATGATAAAATCCCTAGAAGGCCCTAAAACCCAAAAAAATCCTAATAAAACCATAATAGACACTAAAACACCATAAAATCCCTAAAAACTAATAAAAAAATCTAAAAAACATTTAAATCTCTAAATCCGTTAAAAATCATTAAAAACCATAGAATCCCAATAAAATAAAAAAATCCCTAAAAACTAAAAAATAAGCCTAAAACCCCTAAAACCTCAAAAACACCTAACTACAGTAAAAAATCCAAAAAATCCAAAAAAATACATTGTAAAAAGAACCCCTAAAAACCCATAATAAAACCTTAAAAACTAAAAAAATTTAAAAACACCAAAAAACAAAATAAATGGTTAAAACCTCTAAAAACATAAAAACCCTGCAAACCATAATAAACACCTAAAATTCTTATTAACCCACTAAGAGCTTTAAAAACCCTTTAAACCCATACGAACATTAAAAACTCTAAAAAACATTATATCTGCTAAAAAACACAAAAAACATGAAAACCCAGTAAACAATAAAAACCCTAAAACCCCCGCAAAAAAATCCTAAATTACAAAAAAAAAATCCCTAAAAAAAACTAAAAAGCAATAATACTACAAAAAAATCCCTAAAAATCCATAAAAATTTAGAAAATCCCTAAAAACCCAAAAAATTCATATGAAACCCTTAAAAACATAAAAACACTTAAACCCATAAAGACCCTAAAAATGCTAAAAACCATAAAACCCTAAAAACTGATAAATAGTAAATACACTAAAATTCCAAAAACCCCCTAAACATCTTAATATATTCTAAAACCCCCCAAAACCAATAATATATAAAAACTCTTTAAACCCAAATAAATGTTAAAAATTTCAAACAATATTAAAATCACTAAAAACACACACAAAAAACACTAAATCCCGAAATAAGAATAAAAACCCTTAAACCCTAATAACCCTAAAATCCATCAAAAACTCAAAAAACCAAAAAAAACATAAAAAATACAAAAAAAAACAAAAAATTACCAATAATTTAAAAACCTTCAATCCCTAAAAAAATGAATAAAATAATTAAAACAAAAAAAAAACACTTATAACCCATAAAAACCTAAAAATGCTAAAAACTCAAAAAACCTTAAAACCACTAAAAACCATCAAAATCCCTAAAAACTGAAAATACCTAAAATCGGAAAAATCCCTAAAAATCTCTAAAAATAAAAAAACCCTAAAAACCATGAACAATCACAAGAAAACTAACAAAATTAAAAAATTAAAACCCCTAAAATCCTAAAAAAAGCTCAAACCTCTAAAAGCCCCAAAATTCCCTAAACCCCCTAAAATTATAATAACCCTAAAAACCATAAAAAACCTAAAATCGCTTTAAAAATAACTAAAAATTATAAAACACCATTAAACCCCATATAATATTAATAAATCTAAAAAACCCTTTAAACCCTAGAAAACTCAAAAAACAAATAAAATAAAAAATAAACCCTAAAACCCCTAAAAATCATAATAACCCTCAAAATCCCGAAAAACCCTAAAACATAAAATTTTTATTAAATCACTAAGAATAACTAATGATGTAAAAAACCTTAAAAATCCTAAAATCTCCTAAGAATTCCTTTAAAACTTAAAACACATAAAACCCCTAAAAGTCATAAAATTGTTAAAACCCATAAAAACCAAAAATCCCTAAAAACACAGAACCTTAAAATACTCTAAAAACCATAAAAATCCTAAAAACCTATAAAAACTCTGAAAACAACTAAAAAAATTGAAATCCCTTCAAACCCTTATAAATGTTAAAAAACTCTCAAAAATGTTAAAACCCTAAGAACTAAAAAAAACCCTAAATTCAAAATAACCATAAAACTCCTAAAAACCATACAACCCAAAAACCAAAAAAACCCCAAATCTCTAAAACCATAAAATGCATAAAAATATTAAAAATACCAAAAAAAATCCCTAAAATGCAAAAAACACAAAAAACCACGAAACCCCATTATAAAAACATAAAAAACTAAAAACACTTAAAATCCCGACACTATAAAAAAACCGTGTTTAGCGGCGGTTTTGTGGCGGCGGTTCAAAAAACCGCCGCTAAACGTTTTCTCCGAAAGGTTTCGCGGCGGTTTTTAATAAACCGCCGCTAAAACCGAAAATCATTTCACAATCCTGACCCTTCTTTCCCCACCCCGATTGTTCCACAAACCCTCACACCCTCCCTTCTTCCTCTAACCCCCCAGCGACCCGCACACCTCCGGCGACCCTCGACCTCCGGTGACCCGCGACCTCTGGCGACCCGCGACCTCCGGCGACCCGCGACCTCCTACTCGATCAAGCAACACAACTCTCCCCAGTAAACCCATTTTCATTCTTCTTTTTTCCCCTTCAATTAGTTTCTTTTTTTTTATTGTTAATGATAATTTTTGGTAGGATAGGGGAATTATAACCCTTACGGTGTGATCTACGGGTTTTCTTTTTTATCACGCCCTAGATTTATGGTAGGATTCCCATGAAATTGACATTTTTAATTTGAAAATCATTAAATATGTGTTTTTATCACTATATTTTATTTATATAATCTAATTTCAATCTTTGTATATAATTAATTTCATTCGAAAACATTGGTCTAATCTTGTTTTATGATATTTGACTTTGTTTTGTGAAATATCGCACACATAATGTCGGTCCTACTATTCTTGGATTTATAATATTACTTTCATCTATTTCTTGTTGTTATAATTTTTTCTAGGTGTTAATTATTATTGTTCACCATTTGGTTAATTCATTGGGTTTGAAAAATCGGTGGTTGAGGCATTATTTTATGAAAATGGTATTATCTGATTATAGTTGTACATGATGGATTTTTAGTTAAATGTTTCATTTGTTTCTCACTAGATTTGGGATTTTTAGAACCATATTTAGCATTTTTAATAAGTTCCTAGAATGTAAATTGGTGTTTTTTAATATTTTGAGATTCAACTGAAACTGTTTGCTAAGAATTTCTTTCCTAGTCCTTATAATGGTTCCCAATTAGATTTTATAGGAAAATTATATAGGTATACCTATTACCATATTCCTTTTTAATTATTTATACGACTGAAATTTATAAGATTCCAAATTTCATAAACTAGGGAGGTAGAATGTAATGGTTTAAAGGAATTTTTGAATATCCTTGAGTATGACATCTCTTATTCAATGGTGATATGTTCATATTTTCATTTAATATAATATATATATTGAATATTTCAAAAAAATTAGATTATAATTATATTTCAGATACAGGAAAATGGATAATGAATTTTAAATCAACATCATAGATTCCATGAATGTTTCTCAAAGTCATGTTACTCCTATTGAAGGAATAATTGATTTAAAGATAATAGATTATCCACTCACATATCTCAGTATACCTCTTATTTATGAATATTTTCGAATTAATAATTTCAATTAAATAACTGATGAAATTTTATTAATAATACCAAAATAAGAAACTCTATAACATTCATATGAGGGAAATATTAGCTTGAATCTCAATGTGTTAACTATAAATTCCATTAATCTTCATTGACGAACTATGATCCAAATAGAGAACAAAATTTTATTCAAAATATTTTATCTAAATTCTTTTTGGGCTTAAATGAAAATAATATTCCTTATTTGAAATGGTCAAGGAAAATTTCATTGCATACTGTTGAAGGAATATTATATATCAAGGGTCTTTATAAAGCCGTATAATCCCATAGAACAAAATTATAATTGAAATATTTATATATCCAAGACTACTAGGATTATTTTTGGATGTAAAATCATATTCAAAAAATGATATATGGCTTGATTGAAATTATTGTTTTGGGTATGATTGGTGGATATCACTCACAAGATTCTCAACTGACAGCCTCTTCCCTTTCACATGAATATGTGGAATATACTCTGTCCTATAAAAAATGGTGAAGTAGTATGTACCATCTTTGAGATACAATCTAGTAGGTTGTGGACTATCATCTCATGCAACATTATCCCCACCAGATAGTCCACTACCACAATGGTATACAGAACCATTTTTTCAAGTTCCTGAGCCACCCAAAGTATAAGAATGTGGAAATGAAGAGTTAAACTGCACTTCTGAGTGGAGAATATGATATGAAACTATAACCAATGATCAATTTTCTGATATATTAAGGATGATCACTACTTCCAACATCATAATTCTGGGGTCACTCAATCATGATAGGTTTTTTTTTCAAACCATTTGGGAAACACATTTCTACCTCTTGAACCTTATTTTGAATTATATAATATCGAAGAGCATTGGGATGACATTTTACATTAACGTTACATGGTTTATTTAGCAGGGATTCTCGTGTCGTATCCACCCACATCAAAAAGATACCACCAGTACCATCTACAATGATGTCTTCAGAACATTTTTCTAATCCATATAATTATTAAGGAAGTGTCCCCACCAGTACAGATTTGCATCGTAGGGAATTATGTTTCTCTCTACTTAAATCCCATCCTATGATAGCCAAATCTTCCCAATGACGTCAATAATGTGCCTCTGTGCATAGTCACCTTGAATATAGGTGAGATTGTTACAGTTAGGGAGTGATAAACTAAATTAAATTCTGAGTAAGAGGACCCACCCTTTGCGGTAGAACAACATCTACTGGACACCCCAAGTGTTGACACCCACCATCAAAGAAAGAAGCATGGCCTTTTAGATTCCTCTAAGTAATTACCCTTACACCAAGACCCCAACCAGGGTAAAGGACCAACCAGGACTGCTAATCCCTATGATCCGTCTAGTTCAATGTAGAATATAGTTGATCCTAGTATGACTTCTATGTTTCAGCATCTTTCCAAATAGAAGATTCCCATTAATGAGATCCATGCTAATTAGTTTCTACAATATGGAGATATATGATATAATCTTGTCCTATATCCACTATAAAATTAGGGGAATCCAAAATTCATTAAGAAAATAATTCCCTTTAATCTGGAAAATAAATTTCCTCTCAATTCGGTAAATTTAGGAGCCTATGACAAGTGATCACACTATTTATTTCCTAATCCACCAAAATTGAATGAGAATCTTCCTCGAGACCTGGCTCTAGTAATTCCCCCAGTATTATCTTATGGAATTTGCCCAGTTGTTATACTTATCACTTCATGGGTGGTTTAGCCTACCTACCATGTTGATGATATTAGAAATTCATTAGTTGTCATTGATCCTGGCCCAGAATGGAATCCTTTCCTAGAGGACACAATGGACAACCTCATCGTATCCTTTGAGGCCCTGGAGAAGTGATAGGTGGAAATACCACTTGATGGAATGTCATAACATGTATCGGTTTATGATATGTCAGCACCAATAGAATTTGAGAATCCAACAATTCCCCCCTTCAATGGGATGTGTAATCTGCTACAACACCTAGCCCATTTTATTTCAATGTGTGGCCCTATGTTGTGAACTCTATCATAGTAGGAAGACACAAAGCACTATGTTTTGTGCTGACATTAGAAGGGCCATAGTTTTTCTGGTACATCTAGTTATCCATTGGGTCTATAGCTTGTTGGGAAGACCATCATAATCAATTTATTTTTCAGTTTAGCACCACCATGGGAAATTACAGAACATCTGACTACTTTATTTTAAAACAAAGACCAGATGAGTGAGTCATAGATAGTCGCTAGGTGGAAGGGACTCATGAATTCACTTGAAAAGTCATTAACTCACAAATATCTACTGATGATGTGCATGGTGAATGGTAAGGCTAAACTGGTTCCCTCCCCCATCACTCCAAACATTATAGGTGGATTCAAAAAATTCTCTAATAGGACTCATCGCCAGGAGAAATCCATCCAACATGCTAAGAAGGTGTTAATTTTTTCACTCAGGTATCCTATGAAAATAGACTCTATGTTCTAGATTGATATTGTTTCACAGGTTGAGTCCCCTAGTCTACTAGAATTTTTACCAGTAGATCAGCCTTTATAGCCTCACGAAGGAATCAACATCTTACTCAGCCTCAGGCTATACATCAACCACTGTAGAACGAGTCAGCACCACCCCCTCAATAACTACTACCTAGTCTAGTTAATCAGGATTTATCCCCATATCAGCCTCCATACCCTCATCAGGGTTAGACTCCTATAGATACCTTTAAATATAAGATAAATTGGACCTACACACTTTATGAGTATTAGTCAAATTCATATTGTATCTGGCATAGAATCATTGGGTGTCAGTTGATCCAATGGAAATTAGGGTAGTGAATTTATGGTAATATTTGAGTCATGAATTTGATATCATGATCTTATTAAAACACAATAGATATTATAGGGATTCTTTTATAAATTTATCTCTATTTACATAACTAATAAAATAGATTTACCAAAAATGGGTAAGGTTAAAAAAATAATACATAATTTTATTCTTACATTTATGATCACAATCAGTGGTTGAACACTAACCCATTTTATGTTAACGTACCCATTTCATTTTCATTTATCAAAAATTATGGAAAAACATTTCTCTCAAAAACCCCTTCTTAAACAAATGAAAATAGTCATTCCAATTTAATATATCAACTTGTAAATTAAGAGAAATTAGGCTAATTTTAATAGGCTAGAGATGGAACCACCTACCTCAAAGCTCAAGTCACACATTCCCGTAATGGGATCCACCAAAAATGAAAACCCAATGATGAAAAAGAAGGCCCTAGAATATAATAAAAACATTAATATTGATATAAATTAGAAAAGAAGGGGTTGGTGGAAATGGAAAACACCAAATACCTCAAGAAAAGACATCCGGCGCACCACAACTAACCAAGGAATGGCCTCCATAATGAGATCTCCCAAATGATCTAGAAGAATACACAAAGATTCAAAAACTTAGGCCACCAAATCTGATAATGTTACCCTAGGGTGCCACCATTATCAAGAGAAACGAAGAATCAAAAATATTTCTTACCCAGAGAGATGCACCACAACTATAATAAAAGATCCAATGTTGAATGGATCAATCTAGATGGAGCATAGTCTCCCAAAAAACCCGAGAAGATCTCTAGGTAGGGATCCAAGGGCCTGGAGAAAAGAACTGAAACCAAAATAGCCACTCTCCTATTTTAAATGTGATCAATGAATCATCTTTTTTATATTATGCATACTTTATGATCAATGGGTCATCTCTATTATATTATGCATACATTATGATCAATGGGTCATCTTTATTATATTATGATCAATGAATCATCTTTATTATATTATGCATACTTTATGATCAGTGGTTCATATTTATTATATTATGATTCTGAAATCTTACACTATCATATATTTTGTGTAGGCACATTGTGATATACATGGATAAAAGCTGGATCACATTACTGAGGAACACACCTCAGTATATTATGTGTTTGAATGAGTTTTTAGATTTTGCGATTTCTAATCGATCCGTTGAAGGGAGAATAAGATGTCCATGTCCTAAATGTAAATTTAGAACATGGTTGAAGAGAGATGAAGTTTATGAACATTTAATACTAAATCAATTCCCTGGTCAATATTTGTGTTGGAATTGGCATGGAGAATCGAACAATACAGAAAGATTGAGCACAGATGTTAATCCATAGAATGAGGTCCCAAGTTCGTTGACAATGGAAAATGAAATGCAAAACCTCATAAATGATGCATTCGACACTACAAGACACCACTATCAGCATAAAAACATATCAGAACAACCAGAAGAGGGTGCTACAAATTGCAACGTTACAAGTGATGTTTTTGAGACTGTAACACAAGTAGATCAATATTGGAACATATCATTGGATCCTCCTCTTGATTCTGTAGATCCAAATGTAACGGAAAACTTCACTGAGAAAAATGTGTTTCATGATTTAGTTGACGATGGAAATCAAGAGTTGTATAGTGGGTGTTTGAAATATTCAAAGCTTTCATTTCTGCTGAAGTTGTACCATATCAAATGTCTATGTGGAATTACAAATAAGGCAATGTCCATGATATTGGAATTGATTTGTGATACATTTCCTGAAGCAAAAATCCCAGAATCTTTTTATGATATGAAAAAAGTTGTTAACAAGCTTGGTCTGAATTATATAAAAATACATGCATGTCCCAATGATTGTATGCTTTATTTGGGAGAGGATTCAAGTAGACAGAATTGCAAGAAATGTTCTTCTTCTAGATGGCAGTCAAAGGGTGATGTTGGAAGTCTGACTGAACATAATTTCATGAAGAAGAAGAAAATGAACACACCTGCTAAGGTTTTGCGTTACTTTCCTTTGAATCTGCGATTGCAAAGATTATTCATGTCATCAAAAACCGCTGAACACATGAAGTGACATTCTGTAGATAATAACAATGATGGGTTAATGAGACATCCATGATATTCCCAATCATGGAAGACATTTGATTCATTACATCCATATTTCTTAGCTGATCCTAGGAATGTTCGATTGGGATTGGCTGCCGATGGATTCAACCCATTTGGGACTTTGAGTACAAGTTATAGTATTTGGCCAGTTGTTTTGATCCCTTATAATCTGCCTCTGTGGATGTGTATGAAACAATCATCTTTTATCATATCAATGATTATTCCTGGAAAAAAAATGCCTGGAAATGATATTGATGTATACCTGCAGCCTTTGATTGAAGAATTGTAGGAGTTATGGAGTAATGGTGTTGAGACATTTGATGCTTCTTCTAAAACAATGTTCAAAATGCATGATGCTTTACTGTGGACCATTAGTAACTTCCCTGGGCTTGGGAATTTATCTGGTTGGAACACTTATACGGGTTTGGCTTTTCCCGTTTGTAACTTTGATTTTGAGCCCAAACGGCTACCTCACAGTAGAAAATGGTGCTTCTTATGTCATTGAAGATTTCTCGATGCATCTCATAGATTTCAGCTGAACAAATCAAAATTTAATGTTTTCATTGATTGTAGACCACCTCTAAAGTTGTTAACCGGTTCTGAAATATTGACACAGCTTGAAAATGTTGAAAAAGAATTTGGGAAGGTTCATCATTTGAATGATAGCGGAAAATGGGTCTGAAGTGCATCATCAAGTGAAATCAGAACGCAACAGTGGAAGAAAAAAAGTATATTCTTTAAACTTTCGTATTGGGAATTTAATTTGTTGCGCCACAATCTTGATGTGATGCATATTGAGAAGGATTTCTGTGATAATTTGATTTTCACATTACTTAATGAGCATGGAAAGTCGAAGGATCATATTAATGCTCGCAAATACTTACAAGTAATGAACATAAAATGCGATCTCTGGCCAAATGAGAATTAAAAGTATGCTCCGACCATTTTCACAATGAAAAATAGGGATAAAGATACGTTCCTTCAAATTTTAAATAATGTGAAGGTATCTGATCAGTATTCGAGTAACATCTCGAGGTGTGTTGACTTGAAGAATCGTAAGTTACATGGATTGAAAAGTCACGATTCACATATTTTGTTACAACAGTTACTACCATTGGCATTGCGTACATTATTACCTGAAAAAATGACTACTGTTGTACTCCAATTCTGCACATTTTTCAGGAAATTATGTGAGAAAGTTGTACATCCATTTCTGCTTGAAAACCTCCAGGAGAGGTTTGTATTGACTCTTTGTGTAATGGAGATGATCTTTCCTCCATCGTTTTTTACTATCATGATGCATTTAACTGTACATTTGGTTGAAGAAGCTAAATTAGGAGGCCCCGTTCATTATCGATGGATGTATCCAATTGAGAGGTATTTTATTTATATTTTTTCCAGTTAAGTAAAGAATTTTTGACATTTAAATAAATTCATAATATTATTATTTTATTTCACAGATATCTTTGGCATTTGAAATCATACGTGAGAAATAAAGCTCAACCAGAAGGCTCTATTGCTGAAGGCTATTTGGCTGAGGAATGTCTTACGTTTTGTTCCAGGTATTTAGATGATATTGAGACAAGATTTAATCAAGTTGGACGTGTTGACAACACATCAACTCAATCAAAAATGCATCAGAAATCAAAAATATTTCCTGCTATTGGCCGATCAGTTGGGAGGACCTCAAATGTGACACTGACAGAATTGGAATTATTACAGGCACATAGATATGTGCTGACGAATAGTGAAATTGCAGATCCATTTATTGAAGAGTTGAGGATACAAACAAAGAGACGAAAGAGAGGCCGAACACGAAATGAGAAATATATAACAAAATTTGTGAATAAAGAGCTTGTAAAATGGTTTGCACGACGTGTAAGTTCATAAATATTGCAATAAATAAGAATATTAGTTTGACACATACAATTTCTAAATCTATTAAATTATATTTATTTTTTCAGATCATGAATACTGATACTCAAGCAGACTTGTCAGAAGATTTGAAGTTTCTTGCTAGAGGTCCTATAAAGCAAGTTAGAAAGTTCGACGCTTATAATGTGAGTGGCTTTAGATTTCTTACAGTTGATCGAGAAGTGGGTTTGAAAACACAAAATAGTGTTATATTTACATTTTCTGAAGTGGGATACTATGGAAAACTGCATGATATTATTGAATTAAACTACCATGGACATTTTTCTATTGTTTTATTCAAATGCAAATGGGTCAATATTATCAGAGGTGTAAAAAGAGATTCATTGCAATTTACTTCTATGAACTTCTCTCGCTTGATGGATGTTGGTGATCGTGAAATGCATGATCCATATATCTTAGAATCTCAAGAAAAAATGGTATATTATGTGAATGATGTTGTGGATGAAGGGTGGAGTGTAGTTACTCATGTAATACAAAGAGATTTGTATGATATGGGTGATGAAGTGGAAGATTTGACCTCTGAAGTTGAATGTCATCAACAATAGGAAGCAGAATTATTTTTCCATCATGATATTGAAAATATTAGTCTTTCAAGGATAAATGAAGTGGATGAATCAATGGAGTAGGAAACCGACATTATTGAAGGGGAAAATGATTGTATGTACAATTATTCATTCATGCAGCAACCACTTGTTTCATTTCTGCAGTCATTAATTACCATCGTTATATATATTTTTTTGTTAGTACTGAGAATCTATTATCATTTTTAATTTTTTTTCTGCATAATTTTTTTGAAATATATATTCTGAACTTAATTTTATTTGATTAAATGACAGGAATGCCAAGGAGGAAGCGGTATACTATTTCTTCTAGTTCTGCGACGGATGTCGATCCATCTGGGTCACTCCCCAAGACATCTGAGGCACCATATGCCTACACCCCCACACCATCTCTCCCTGCACCATCTCTCACACCATCAGAGAGCCTCCCATTAGAGGCTGAGTTGTCGACTCCCCCTACAAGTGCCTCATCAGTTGGGCGGCAATAGACCCCTTCCAGTTTGTCCCGGACACACTGGAGGGTCACAGTCATAGGTAAAAATTTTAATGAAATAAATTTATTGCATTTTGTTTATACTAATTGTTTGCTCATTGAAGATGAAAAAAAGAAAACTGTGGAGAAACACTTAAAAATCTCAGATGTTTGGAACTTGAATGGAAAAAAGATAGTCGTGCCATTTTGATTCTTATGGGGTCCCTACAGATGATGTCGTGGGGTTACTTGGCCAGATTATAGGTCAGTTGGCAGCGAAGCCCATTTCCCTTCCCATTTCATATGATGATTGGAGACATATGCCTCCAAAATGGAAAAATGAAGTTTTTGATTCTCAAATAAAGGTAATTTTATTACATTATGGTTTAATTGAATTTCATGTTACTAATATGTTCAAAATGAATTTCTATATACAGATGTTCTTCCACTTCACAGTTGCTGATGTGATAGCATGGAAGTGGACTTTGAAAAATCTCGGTAAAAAATGGAAATATTTCAAATGGAGGTTGTGGTGTGATGTCAACGATACTTCGTTGACCTTGGAACAAATGTATGACAAGCTACCCAGTGGGGTACCGAAAGAGCAGTGGAATGTTTTTGTTGACAGACATCGTGATGAGAAGCGGATGGTATTGAAATATATATTATTATATTATCCTCATTTTACATTAATACATGTATATGAAGAGGAGATGAAATTGGATACATTACTGTTAAATTTCATTTTATTTATTTCAGGATCTCTCACGACAGAATGCATCAAACAGGGCGAAGCAAGTCATCCCTCACACGGCGGGCTCAAAAAGCTTTTCTAGAAGCCGAATGTCATTGGTAATATTTTAAATAGTTTAAATATTTATAATACAATATTATCTATTTAATATATTGAATTTTTTATTTATCTTTGCTTAATGCAGTCACAGAATTTAGGGTACGAAGCCTCCCGGACTGAACTGTGGTTGGATGTTCACAGAAAATCAGATGGCTCTTTTGTTAATGAGCCTACCAAAGAAGTTGGGGTATGAAGTCAAATTTTTATTATAATAACTTATTATCAGTTTTTACTGTTTTAATATGTATTGATATTTGATTTATAGGTAAAAATTAAAGAACTATGGGATGCCAGTCCTGGGTAGTCCTACTCAGTCTCCCAGGATGACCCGGTTGCACAAGTCCTTGGGAAGGAGCATCCTGGTAGAGTGCGCGGGATGGGTTTGGGACCCGTACCATCTGAGATCTTTAGCAGGCCATCAGGGATTCCAGCCGCATCTACTCCTGGTTATGGTCAGCCCATACCTGAAGATGCTCAGAGGGAGATTTCTTCTCTACGAGCCACAGTTCAAGACTAAGGGACTCAGATATCTGCTATGCAAAAAGCGTTGACGGATTTATATCAGAAGATGAGCAGATATGCCCCCAGTGGTAGTGCACCGAGTGATGGTGAGTAGGTAAATCACAAAAAATCACAATCATTTAGTTTTCAAACTTTTATTGGTTTTAAGTTTAATTATAAATATGCAACAATATTTAGTTTTCAATATAATGTTCTTACAGGTGGCATCAGGAGATGGAGGTGGAGAGGGTGATGATGCATCATCGGACCATGAGTAGTATTGTTGAGGTGTTGAACAAATATGGGAAAGGTTGGTTTGTATATATAACCTCAGGTGGTAAAGAGAATGTGGGATACGCCTTTGGGATAGTTTCAAGATGTTGGTGTCTGGTGGTTGGATCTTGTTTGGATCCCTGTTGGCGGAGGATCTTTACATGGATCATCTATGGTGGGTCGTTATTTCTGATGGTTGGCTATGGTTGTGTTGTTTGATTCTTGGTGTGGAGCTATGCTTTGATTATATTATTTTTGTCTATTGTTGGTTCTTGGGGATTTAATTTGTTGGCTTACATCTTTATTGTGTAGTTAGTCGGTTGGGGTGATTATTGTTGTTTAAACTGTTTGGGTGGTTTAGGTTGCTGGTTTTCATGGCTTCCATGTTCTAAAGGTGTAGGTGTTGTGGCTTGGAATTGATGTGGCTTTGGTCTTGGTTGTTATGTGCTTTCATACAATGATCCTACATGGTGGTTCAGGAGTTGTTCATGGGGCGGGTTTGTGTGTCTTTATTTGTGTGGCTAGTGGAGTGTGTGTGGATGTAACTTGTCTATTTGTGTTGGTGTTCGAGAGGGTAGTGGTTTGTGTATGTTCTTTTGGGTGGTGATTTGTGTGAGTGATGATTTTTCTTATTGTTGGCACTTTTACTCATCCTTGGGTATTGTCTCTACTTTGGGCCATTATTTGATGTGCTTCCTATCGGGGTGCTCACTGGCTTAGAGGATTGTATTGTTGTGGCTGGTTCTGTTGGTTCAATGGGGTTCTATGTTGGGGTTTTCTACTTTTGTTGTTGGTGTCTATATGAAGTCTCTGGTTGTGGTGTCTATTGATGGTGAACTTGTGTGTATAGGGGATTCACGAGTTTCTTGGGTTGTTCTTTTATATTTTGTTCCTGGTCACTCTGGGGGGCCTGCTGGGTGGGCTTGGTTTCCTGGTTTGTTCTGATTGGCTTCAATAGTTTCTCCAGTCTATTTTCCTAGTTTTAGTGGGAGGGGTTTCATGTTATTTCATGTGCCTTTCGGCTATGTGCTCGCTTTTGGTTTCTTGAGCTTTGTGTTTGCTTCAACATTGTTGAGGCTTTTATTCTCTTATACATCAGTTGGTTCACCTTTGTGTAATGTGTTGTATTCTAATTCCTTTTATTTTTATATACATTTTTCTATTTTCCTTATAAGAAATCTCTAAAAACTCAAAAAACCATAAAACCCATAAAAACTGTAAAAAACCTCAAAATCCCTAAAAACCCATACAAATCTTAAAAACTCTATAAAAACATAAAACATACGCAACACACTAAAGAACTACAATAAAACCACAAATACCTAAAAACACTTAAAACCCTTAAAAACCAAAATACTCTATAAACCCTAAAAAGACAGTAGATCCCTTAAAAACCTTCAAACCCCATAATATAAATAATAACCCTAAAAACAATAAAAATCCTAAATAATCTCTAAAAACCCATAAACAGAAATAAAAAAACCAAAAAACCATAAACCTGTAAAAAAGAAAAAATCAACTAAAAACACTAAAACCCTAAAAACCCTAAAACCCCTTACAAAATAATACCCCTAAAAACCATAAAAACCCTAAAACCTATAAAAAATTAAAAAGAAAAAAAATCTAAAAAACATTTTAACACCTATGAATGTTAAGAAAATATATAATTCTAAAATACCTAAACAGTCAAAAATAAAAAAAAAAACAAATAAAACTCATAATACCAAAAAACACCTCCCCCCAGCACAAAAAATCACTAAAAACACAAAAAAACACAAGAAATCCTAAAATTCCATAAAACTCTTTAAAAACATAAAAAATCAAAAAACCCACAAAAAAACCTTAAAAACCTAAGAACTCTTAAAACCCATGAAAAAATAAAAAATTCTAAAATCCATTAAAAACTCAAAAAAACCCCAAAACACCAAAAAATTCCCTAAAAACATAAAAAACCGTATGAACTGCTAGAAACACTATAAACAACTAAAAGCTCAAAACCCCATTAAAACCCAAAAAACATTAAAAAATATTACAAAAATAAATCCCCACCAACTGAAAAAATCCATAAACCCCCCAAAAATCTATAAATACCATAGAACCCGCAAAATCACCAATATCCCAAATAAATAATAAAAATATTTTGAAACCAAATAAATACCAAAAATAATAAAAATATAAAAAAAACCATGAAACACGAAAAAATAATTAAAAACCTAAAAATTCTTAAAACACAAAAAAAAACCAAAAAAATCTAAAATCCCAAAATAAACCCTAAAAGTATTTGAAACCATAAAAATCATAAAAATACCTATAAATACTGAAAATTCATTAAAACACTAAAAAATCCTTTAAACACCTCAAAATATAAAAACCATAAAAACCCTAAAAAACTAAAAAACCATAAAAATAAAGAAACAACCCCAAATTCATAAAAAACCAAAAAACCCCTAAAAACACAAACACCCCTAGAACCCCTAAAATTCCCTAAAACACTAAAAACTATAAAAATACTAAAATAATCTTGAAAAACCATAAACATGTAAAATCCCAATAAACCCTAAAAACTCCTAAGAAAACATTAAAAACCTAAAAACACTTAAAACCCTTAAAACATAACAACACGAAAAACTTAAAAACCCATAAAAATTTAAAACCCTAAGAACTATAAAACCCCTATAAACATTCAAAGCCCCCAAAAACCCATAAAACCGCAATAAACCACTAAAAACAATAAAAAACTTTTAAACCCCTACAAATGTTTAAAAACTCTAAAAACCATTAAAACCACATTAACCAAAAAACCCAAAAAAACCAAAAAATCTGACAAACACTCTAAAACCCCTCTAAATCCCTACAAACCCTAAAAATAACGTATATCCTAAAAATTCAATAAAAATCCTATAAATATAAAAAAACCATAAAACCCTGAAAAACATAAAAAACCTAATACCCATAAAACACATAAAAATTTATAAAACCTCTAAAAACCCAAAAAACACTAAAAAACATAAAAATACCTAAAAACCCTAAAAACCATAATAAATCTTAAAAAAAATATAAAAATCCATAAAATAATTCAAAACCATTGACACCGAAAAATCCAAAAACACTTAATGAATCCATATAAAAAAAATACTTCAAATCCCTAGAAAACATAAAAATGCAAAACCACTAAAAACTCTAAAATACCTTAAAACCACAAAAGGCCCCTAAAACCCATAAAAACAAAAACGTGTAAACTCCTAAAAATACAAAAAATGGATAAAACAACTAAATACTCTAAGAACCCTTCAAATCCCTAAAATTTTAAAAAACTCTAAATAATTTTAAAATCTATAAAAAACTCACCCCCAATATAAAAAACCAAAAAAAAATCTAAAAACCCTCAAAATCCATAAAATCCCAAAAAAACTAAAAAACCCAAAAAAATCCTTAAAACCCCTAAAATATCTAAAAAATAATAGGAAAATATTTGAAAAGAAAAAACACTTAAAACACCAACCAACCAAAAAGCACTAAAATCTCAAAAAAATCCAAAACCCAAAAAACCCAAAACCCGGTAAGAACCTTAAAAAACCTAAAACTCTATTAAAAAGCCTACAAACCAATAAAAACTCTATAAACCCTTTACAACCATAAAAATTTTAAAAAACTATAAATAATATTATAAACCCTAAATGCATGAAAAATTCATAAAACCCCATAAAACCCCTAAAAACTGAAAACCCCATAAAAATAATTAAAAACTATAATGACTTTAAAAATCCTAAAATCCCAAAATACCCTTAAAACATAAAAAACCACAAAAACATGAAAAACCTTAAAAAACTATTAAAGTCACCAACACTCTTAAAAGACCCAAAAACCAAAAAACACTACAAACCCTAAAAACATATAAAATCCATAAAATCCCTATATACATTAAAAACCATAATTACTTCTAAAAACAATAAAAACTGAAAAAACACTTTAAATGCCTAAAAACATTAAAACACTCTAAAATTATTAAAATCCCTAAAAACTCAAAAAAGAACATAAGACCCTAAAAATAAAAGAAACCATAAAAACCCAAAAACAATAAAATCCCTAAACATCACTAAAAATGTAAAAACCCCTAAAAATACTGAAATCTAGTAAAAAATTGTAAAAATTAAAAAGATATAAAACCCCAAAAAACCTAAAAAACACTGAAAGCCACTAAAATCTAGAAAAACCTAAAAACTAAAAAACACCTAAAAAATTAACAAGGCATCAAATCCCATAAAATCACTAAAAACCACTAAAAACACAAAAAACCTTTAAACCCCTAAAAATGCTAAAAACCCTAAAACACTTTAAAAACTTAAAAATCTCACTTAAAAACCCTAAAAACTCAAAACAAACTGTGAATACCCTGAAAAACCGTGGAATTCCAAAAAAAAATACTAAAAAACCAAAACATTTCTAGAAAACACATAAAAATCCCTAAAAACATAAAAAACAATAAAAACCCTAAAAATACTAACAAAACCATGATAACCTAAACAAATTTAAAAAACCCTTCAAACCTATAGTAATCTAAAACCCTAAAACCCCTAAAACCCCTACAAATCATGAAACCCTCAGAATCCATAAAAATCCCTAAAAATTTATAAAATCTCTAAAAATCCTAAAAAATTTCAAAACCCCTAAAACCCAAAAAAATCAAATAAAACCACAAAAACCAAAACCACTTTATACACCTTAAAAACTAAAAATATAAAAAAACAAAAAACCCTAAAATAAGAAAAAACCCTCAAAATTATACAAACCAAAAGACCCCTGAAAACCTAAAACCCAAAATCCCCATAAATTCCCAAAAACCCAAAAAATCCCTAAAATCCCTTTAAACCACACGAAAATGTTACAAAAACCTAAAAAATACTTAAATCCCATAAAAACTAAAAACCCTCCCTAAAAACCACAAAAAAAATAAGAAACCTAAAAAACTCTAAAAACCAAAAACCCCTCAAAATCCCTAAAAACCCTAATCACCAATAAAAAACCTAAAAAATTATTAAAAATGCTAAAAAATGTAAAAATCACTAAACACCCTAAAAACCCTAATAAAAAATTAAATCCCAAAAAATGCTTAAAATTCCTAAAACATATTAAAACACTAAAACCTTAAAAACCATAACAACTTCAAAACCCATAAAATCGTAAAACCCCCTAAAAACCTTATTAAACCCTAAATACCAATAAAACCCCAAAGAACACTAAAAACTCTAAGAATTGTTTAATCCCCTAAAATAATTAGTAAATTCCAAAAAACAATTAAACCACCAAAAACTAAAGAACCCCTGAAAAAAAACCTTAAAAACACTATAACCCCAAAAACAAAAAAAAAATCCCTAAAAACCATGGAAAACAATAAAAATCCAAAAAATACCGTAAAAATACATAAAATGTAAAAAACCCAGAAAAAAACTAAGAAACCAGACAAACTGAAAAAGATTAAAAATTCCTAGATAAATAAAAAATGTTGAAAACCTTAAAACTATAAAAAATCATAAAACCCCTCAATATCCGTAAAAATCCATAAAAACTATAAAAATCCCTAAAAACAGAAAAAACAAAAAACCACTAACAACCTTGAAAACCACTAATAAATCCTTAAAAAACTAAAAACACTTAAAAACTGTAAAAAACCAATAAACACTAAAAATCCTAAATGACCTTAAAAACAAGAAAACCCTTAAAAACCAAAAAACCCTGAAAAACCATAAGGACCCCTAAAACCTCATAAAACCCTAAAACCACTAAAAATGCTAAAAATTCTATAAACCCATAAAATGGATAAAAAATTCTAAAAACTATAAAATGAAAAAAATAAAAAATACCCTGAAAGCCAAAAAAATCCATAAAAACCCTTAAAACACAAAAACGACTCAAATCCAAAAATACTATTCAAAACCAAAAAAATCCAAATTACCCATAAAAATCGAAAAACTAAAATCCCTAAAAAACCTAAAAAAAAGATTAAAACCCTGAAGCCCTAAAACCCCCCAAAACCTTAAAAACCCTAAATTCAAAAAAAAATAATATAAAACCACTAAAAACTCTAAATTCCCTTTAAACCACTAAAAATATTAAAAAACTCTAACAAAACAATAAAATCCTAAAAAGTTCAAAACCCTAAAAACCCAAAAAATAGTAAAACCCCTCAAATCCCTAATGAAAATAAAAAACCTAAAAAAACTACAAATACCTACAAACATTAAAAACCCAAAAAACCCTCATAACCCCTACAAATACATAATATCTAAAAAACATAAAACTCATAAAAACATAAAAATGATAAAAACCCTAAAACATTACGGAGACCCTAAAAACCCTAAATAAATAAAAACCCTAAACTATAAAAAATCATAAAAATCACTAAAAACACTTTAAACCCCTAAAGGTGATAAAAAATATAACAAACATTAAAACCCTAAAAACTCAAAAAACATTAAATCCCAAAAAAAAAATAAAAAACCTAAAACCATAAAAACACGTAAAAACACCTGAAATAAATAAAAACAATATAAATCCTAGCTATCCCTAAAAAAACCTAAAAATGTTAAAATCCCTAATAACCCTGACACCCCCTAAGAAAATTTTTAAACCTAAAAACACTTAATACAAGCAAAAAACCTTAAAAACTATAAAAACTATAAAACCCCAAAAACACTAAAAAACTATAAAATCTTTCAAAATACCTAAGAGACCTAAAAACCATAAAAATACTAAAAACCCCTAAAAATATTTAAACATATAAAATAACCCAAAAACCCTTAAAGTCCCTAATAAAACATTAAAAACTAAAAAAATATGTAAAATATCTATGGAATCAAAAAATAAAAAATCTATAAACCATCACAACCTAAAACCAATAAATCCCATCAAAACCCTTAGAACCATAATCCTACAAAACCAAAATACCCACTAAAAACTCTAAAAACCCTTAAAACCCTATAACTGTAAAGAAACAATAAAAAACCTTTCAAACCCTAAAATGTAAAAAAACATGAAAAATCAAAAAAAATAAATAAAAAGCATTAAAACCCATAAAAACCTAGAAAATCCCAAACATTCCATAAAAATGTAAAAAACCTAAAAACCATGAAAACCCTAATATAACCTTAAAAACACAAAAAATAGTTATAACCCCCTAAAAACATAAAAACTCTAAAACCCAAAAAAACCATTAAAACCCCTAAAATTCCTCAAAATCTATAAAAAACCTAAAATCTAAAATAATTCCAAAAAATAAATAAGAAACCCTAAAAAAAATAATATCATAAAATCCCTAAAAAATCTTTAGAAAACCGTAAAAACATATAACATGAAAAACTCTAAAAACCGTAAAAAATTCTAAAAACCCCTATAAGAAGTTAAAACACCTAAAACTCTTAAAAACAAAAAAACACTAAAAATAATAAAAATATGGAAAAACCCATAAAACCCCTAAACCACTAAAAATTCTAAAAGCCTTTTAAACCCCCCAGAAAAACACTAAAAACCATTAAAACAAAAAACTAACCCCCCCCCAAACCCCTAATAAATTCTAAAAATTATATCAAAATCAATAAACACATTAAAAAACATAAAAACCTATAAAAAACCTAATATAGACTTAAAAATTTATAAACACTTAAAATTCATAAACCCATAAAATAAAAAAACCTTAAAAATACCTAAAAAATAATAAAAACCATAAAGTTCCGAAATTGTTTAAAAACAATAAAACCCATAAAAACTCTAAAAACTAGTAAAACACTAAAAACTAATTAACTCCGAAAGTCTACAAAAAACTCTAAATATACTTAAAACCCTAAAAAACAAAAAACCTAAAAACTAAAAAAACCACGAAATCCCAAAACCCCCCAAAAAACTCCCCCTAAAAATCCCTAAAAACACTAAAACCCATAAGAATAATAAAAAACCCCTAAGAATCCATAAATATATAGAAAACCATGAAACCCCAATGAATAACATATAATCCTAAAAACACTTAAAACCCATAAAACCCCAAAAACACAAAAAAAATACCAAAAACCTTAAAAACCCTAAGAACCCTCAAAATCCCTAAAAACCATAAAAACCATAACAATTCAAATAAATCAAAAAAAAAACCAAAAACAATAAATCCCATATAACCATCATAACCTTTAATAAAATCTTATAAAAATAATAAACATAAAACACCTAAAATGCCTAAAAATGATAAAATCCATAAAAACCCTAAAAATCCCCTATAAACCTAAAAATACATAAAACCCCTAAAAACATTAACAAATCCTAAAACACATAGAAACCATAAAACACTAAAGAATTTTAAAAAATATTCAAACACCTTAAAATGTTTAAAAATTGTAAAAACCCTTTAAACATGAAAAACTCAAAAAAAAAAAACATAAAAACCCCAAAAACCCATAAAAACAACAAAAAATACCAAAACATTAAAATCTCTATAATCACTAAAAAACCTTAAAAACCTATAAGGTAACTAAAAGTATATTTAATTGTAAAAACCCTTAAAAACACTAAAAAATCCTAGGAAAACCATAAAAAATAAAACATATAAAACCCCTAAAAACCTAAAAAAAGGACAAAAACCCTAAAACCCTAAACGGCCCTAAAACCCCCCAAAACTATTAAAACCCTGAAAAACAATAAAAATCCCTTAAACCCCAAAAAAACCTTAAACCCACTAAAAATTATAAAAACCAATTAAAAAATTAAAATACTAAAAAAACTCAAAAAAACCCTAGATCCAAAAATCCAAAAAAACCAAAAAATTCCTCAAATTCCCTAAAAACACTAAAAACAAAAAAATACTAAATAATCCTAAAATTCCATAAAAATGTAAAAAACATTGAAAAACCCAAAAACAAAATAAGAAAGTCTTAAAACCCTAAAACACTTAAAACCAATAAGACCTAAAAAAATGCTAAAAACCCTAACAAACCAAAAAAACTATAAACCCCATAAAACCCCTTAAAATCCTTATATTCATGAAAACCCATTAAACCCTTAAAAACCTTCTAAAAACTCTAAAATACTTTAAACCCTTAAAAACATTAAAAAAACATTTAAACCCGTTAAAGGAACTAAAACACTAAAAAAACCCCCAAAACCCAAAAATACCCATTGAAACCGACAGCATCCTAAACCCCCTAAAAACCCTAAAAATTTATAAAAATTCTAAAAACCATAAAATCATATAAAAGACCAAAAAATAACTAAATATGAAGAAATAAAAAATCCCTAAAATCTATTATAAAACCCAAAAAAACCAAAAAACACTTAAAACCCATAAAAAATCTAAAAAATGATAGAAACAATAAAACCCTAGAACACCCTAAAACCCTATAAATCCCTAAAAACACTAAAAACATATAAAAACATAAAAGGTAATAAAAACCCCTAAAAGGGTAAGAAACCCAAAAAACCCTAACGCGGGCCCTCTGCCACCCCATTAATCCAAGGGATTTTGTCAAAGTTGATGTTTCTAAGGATTAAGTTGATTTTGTGTGGGTTAATGTTGGTGAGGATCTCCATTGGACGCAAACAGTAGTTTTTGAATCCTCAGATGACTTTTTTTCTTCTTGTTGAAAATTTGTGCATAGTGATCAGTCATGTGATTGTAGTGACCATGATAGGAGTGGTATGAGTCTGCATCAGGCAAGGTCTGGGGAGAGAAGCTAGAAAGTGGTGGAGGTGAAGGAGGCCATGGGAATGCTTAGGATACTTCCAACCCATCCAATGGGTGTTGTGGTTTTTGAGAGGCTAAAAATAGATTTGAAGGGTGGGTGTGATATGGAGGTATTAGTTGTGGATTGAGGTGGAATGAGTCTGAAACTGGCTGGGAATTATTGTGGAACGGGAGGTCCTGGTGCAGAGGCGATTCACACAGATGAAGGGGTGGCTCTAAATTTCATTTTTGTGCATGATGGATGTGGTGAATTGAAAGTGGGGGAATAGAAAAGGGGAAGGTGGCCGAGTATGGAGACACTACAAGGATTGGGAACAAGGAGAGCCCCCTGATGCAGTCCCTATGATGTGTTTTAGTGGCCTAGAGGAAGGACAGTTGGTAGGATAGTAGAAACCAGTCTCTGACTATAAATGATGTTTCTATGAATAATATGCCTGAGGATTTGGTTTTGGTTGAGTCAGCGGGTGATGATGGTGTGCAGCTTGGGATTTCCGAGTAGGGGGAGGTGGTTGGGCAGGAGGAGCTAGATGGGACTGAGCCAGAGATGATTATGGTTAGAGAGTATCTGATTTTGGTGGGATAAAAACTCAATTTTGATGAGGGTCCTCCGGGTCAGAGCATGGATGACCCCTTGGTTCTTTCCTCTAGGAGTGGTGAAATCCAGAGGGCTGGTCAAGGGTTTTTTCTAGTGCTCCATAGTGAAGAGGCTGGTGTAGAATGCATGGAGGACTTGGCTGGTTTTTCACTATATGAGATTGTGGGTAGGAATGGGGAAGGAGGTTTATCCTCAGATTTGTATAAGGCCATGGTGGTGCATGGAGACTCATCTATAAAATACCACATTGTCATCTGACATGACATGGTGGTGGTGGGATAACCAAGGTTACCCATTGAGGATGATGCTAGATTTTTAAGGGAGATCTTTCCTATGGAGGACCACAAGATAAATGCTAATATGGCCCAATTCAAGAGGGATAGAGCTAATCATGCTGATGCCTCTCAAAAGGGGGATGGAGTGTCCTATTGACAACTGAATAGGGATGGTGACAAAGGGTCCTCACGTTTGGCCAACGATGGTGTCCTTTACGGGAAGGTAGCTGATGTTGACAGTTTCACCTCCCCCCCCCCCCTAAAGGAGGTAGAGGGGGGATTACTCTTCTCTCCCTAAGACCATGGAAACCCATGATACCTCAAGGGTAACAATGTTGAAATTTAAATTCAACAAGCGGGATCTACATATACACAATTTCGAGCAGGAGAGACTCAGTGATAAGTATTTGGCACTATTTAGACAATAGGAGGACTTTGAGTTTGGATGGGAATCTATGGACATAGGGGTGGACTCAGACTCATGATTTGCAAACATGGCTGCTGGATATGGTACAAATGATGATCATTACATTACGGGATTGGTTTATGACTTCGGTGACGACATTGAATGATTGTTTCATTTTTTGTTTTTTGGGGTTTTGGGTCTTTTTGTTGGGGGTGTATTGGGGATTTTGGGTGTGGGTCAATTGATCTTGCCCCTCCTTTTGTCTATGTTTTCTGTTTTCTTTTCATACATTTTGGGGGGAATGGGGATAGCCTGGTCGTGCAGCTTCCTTTCCCTAAGATAATCCTTAAAACCTAAAAACACTTCAAACCCCTAAAAAATGTAAAAATTACTAAAAACCCAAAAACCCCTATGAATACAAAAAACCTAAAAACCCAAAAAATACCTAAAACCCATAAAAACAAAAAAAATTAAAAACAAATCCCCAAAAATACCTAAAAATATAAAAAACCATAAAAAACTAAAAAACACTAACAAAACATTAAAAACCTAAAAACACATTAAACCCCTAAAAATACAAAAAAAATGTTAGAACCCCTAAATTCTTAAAAATACACTAAACCCCTAATAACCTGAAAAGCATTAAAATTCCTAAAAAGATGAAAAAACCCTAAAACACCTAAAGAACTACTAAAAATCATAAAACCCTTTAAACCACTAAAAATGGTAAAAAACTCAGAAAAAATATTAAACACCTAAAAACAAAAAAATCCCTAAAAACCAGAAAAACCATAAAACCGTAAAACCCCAAAAAAATCCTAAAAACACTAAACCCCACAAAATACCTAAAAACTCAAAAAACCATAAAAACCCTAAAATCATAAAAAACCTGAAATCCCTATAAAAACCCTAAAACCCTGAAAACTCATAATAATATATTCAAAACATAAAAAAAATTAAAACCCCTGAAAAAACACAAAAATAACTAAAAATATTTAATAACTCCTAAAAATCATAAAACCCCTAAAAAATTAAAAACCCATAAAAACCCATAAAAACACTAAATACCCATTAAAAACTATAAACACCCTTTGAACCCATGAAAATGGTAAAAAACTATAAAACCCATTAAAACCCCCCAAAAACTCAAAAACCACTAAATACCAAAAAACCAAAAAAAATCTACAGAAGATAACAAACAATAAAAAATCTAGAAAACCATAAAAATCCTAAAGATTCCCTAAAAATCCCAAAAATTATAAAATCCCCAAAAACCCCTAAATACTTAAGAAAACTCTAAAACCCTTAAAACACCAAAAAATGAAAGAAACCCTAAAACCCTAAAAACCAATAAAACCCCTCAAAATCACAAAAAACCCCAAAAACCCATAAAAATAAAATAAAATCATTAAACTACCTGAAGCATAAAACCCATAAAAACCTTGAAACCCATTAAGAAAACCCTAAAAAACTAAAACTAGATAAAACCCATAAAAAGATTAAAATTCTAATAAACCTAAAAATCCAAAATATTTTAAAAAACTTAAAAATCAATAAAACCTTTCGAACCCCTAAGACCGTAAAAAACCTAAAACACCATAAAATCTATAAAACCCACAAGAAACATTATAAACTCCTTAATATCCTGATTTTTTTTTAAAAACACTTAAAACAATAAAAAATTAAATACTAAAAAATTGTAAAAATCAAAAAACCATTAAAACCCAAAAAATAACAAACCCCCCAAAATCCCTATAAACCCTAACAAGACATAAAAATCCTAAAAAATCCCTAAAAATAAACCCCCCCAAAAAAACCTGAAAACTAAAAAGAAAAACATAAAAATTGAAAAACACTTAAAGAACCTGGGAATCCTACAATGTGATAAAAACTATAAAAACCCTAAAAACCATCTAAATACATTAAACCCCTAAAAACCCATAAAAATCTATAAAATGATAAAAATACTAAAATACCATGAAAATCCCTGAAATTTTAAAATACCCTAACAAAACTCAAAAAAACCTTAGAAAACATCAAAATCTGAAAAATACTTACAACCCCTAAAGAACCAAAAAACATAAAAAACCCTAAAAAGACACTGAAATTACCTTAATACCCTAAAACCCCTAAAAACCTAAAACCCCCTAAAAACCTTAAAAACCCTAAAAAACCCATAAAAACCATAAAACACTAAAAATTATAAATACCCACTAAACCCATACAAATGTTAAAAACTTTAGAAAACACAAAACAAAACCCCTAAATCCCAAAAAAACTATAAAACCCAAAAAAATCCCCAAAACCCCCAATGCTATAAAAACCCATAAAAATCCAAAAAAAAAATATAAATCCCTAAAAATGAAAAAAACTCCAAAAACCCTAAGAAATACATAAAATCCAAAAAACACTTAAAACTAAGAGAATCCTAAGAACCCATAAAAACATAAAAGCACCAAAAACCCCCAAACACTTTAAAAACTATATAATCCCCTAAAACCATAAAACCTTTGAAAACCAATAAAACCCTAAAACCACTGAAAACATTAAAAACCCTTTGAAACCCCTTTAAAATGTTAAAATCATAAAAACTAAAAAAACCCTCCATACCCATAAAAACTCATAAATACACTAAAAACATAAAAACCCTATAGACCCTTAAATCAGCTAAAAACTTTAAAAATCATAAAAATAAAAAATTCATAAAAATATCTAAAAAATGAAAACACCCAGAAAATATATAGGTAAACCTTAAAACATATAGACACATAAAAAAAACCCATAAAATGCCAAATTTCCCAAAAACAATAAAAGCATAAAAACCCCAAAACCCTCAAAATCACTAGAAACCCTAAAATCCTTAAAATCCAAAAAAAAGAGTTAAACCCCCTAAAAACAAAAAACATTAAATCCCTTAAAGACCCTTTGAAAACCGAAAAAATATTAAAAACAATTAAAGCTCTCTAAAAACCTAAAAATGATTAAAAAACCTGAAATAGCTTAAAACCCCTAAAAACCCTTAAAAAATAAAACCCCAAAAAATTGTAAAACCCCTAAAGCATTAAAAAAACTAAAACTCATAAAAACACTAAATACCCACTAGAAACTAATAAAACCCTTAATAAACTAAAAACATTTACCACCCTAAAAGCCAAAAAATAATAAAAACCCTAAGACCCAAAAAACTCTCAAAATCCCTAATAACCCAAAAAAGAAAAAAAATGATTAAAAACCAAAAAGAAAAATTAAAAATGTAAACCCCCCCTAAAAACACATAATGTCCCTAATAAAACCATTAAAACCAAAAAACACTAGAAACCACTATAAACCTAAAAAAATTTAAAATCCCTAAAAAATCCTAAAAATAATATACCCCCCTCCCAAAACATTAAAACACAAAAAATCTCATATAAACCAAAATAAAATACCAAAAATTAAAAAAAAACCATTAATTCTTAAAATATGTTAAAAAATCTAAAATCCCATAAAGACTAAAAAACTCAAAATAAACCTAAAACCCAAAAAATATCACTAGAATATTCAAAATCTATATAAACCTTAATGTCCATAAAAATATTAAAATGCCCTAAAATCCCTAAAAACATAAAAAACCTAAGAATCCTAAAAAAACCATAAAAACCCATAAATAACCAAAAAATCATAAAACACCTAAAAAACCTAAAAAATCCAAAACCATAATAACATAAAATCCCTAAAATTAATTAGAACCCTTAAAACACTAAAAACCCAAAAATATCCTAAAAATACCAAAATATATTTAAGAACATAAAACCCTGAAGACATGATACAGACACCATAAAAATATCAAAACACTTGAAACCTCTAAAAATTAAAAAAAACCCAAAAAATCTTATAAATACCCTAAAAATCATAAAAACCATTAATTAATAAAACCCCAAAAAACGTCAAAACCCAATTAAAACAGTAAAGTAACACTAAAATCTCTAAAACACTTTAAAACCATAAAAATCTTAATGAACTCTAGAAAACCATAAAAACAAAATAACTAGAAAACCCTGAAACCCCAAAAACAATAAAACCCCCAAAAACATTAAAAACACTAAAAATCTAAACACCCCTAAAATCCATAGAAGAAATGCCGCCACTCTCACCAGGTTCTCTCCCGATTTTGTGTTTTCCAGGAGATCATCCTATGAACCCTTCCCAGTGGCTTCACTGCTCCTTTCAAGCCCTTTAGGTGTGATGCAGATGCGGTTTTTGGTGGTGGGGATTCTTGCTGGCATGGATCTGTTCTCTCAAAATTCTTCAAGTGGCTCTTGGATCACGCGTTCAAGACCTTCAGAGGCGTGGCTGGAACAGTTTTCTTGCGGCTGGAGGTGCGTCTGCATGCGTCAGGGTTTATCCTTGACAGATCTGGGCTCCGGTGGTGTTTCTTGGTCCTTGTTGGCATCGCTTTGGACGGATTTCTGCAGTGGTGTGGAGTGGGTTCGACAGAGCTGGAATCTCTTTACAGGGTCTCAAGACCTGCGGATCTGACGGTAGCGATCCTCGATCAGGGAGGCAAGGTTTGTTTTCGACTTGCTTCATTTTATGCTGATGCTAATCTTCTGGTTTGTTGTGGATTTTTGGATGCTATTTTGGTTTTTGGAGGTGCTTTGTGTGGTTTTGTGGGCCGATGTGATGATGATTCTTGGTTGGGTCGTGGTTTATTGTTGCTGCTGGATCATGAGTTTGTTGCAAATCATGAGTTCTGGATTATCGTGTGTTGTGGATTTCAATTGTCTCATACTGCTGCGAAATTTTGGATGCTGCGGTTTGGTACTGGGTATGGTTGCTAGTGGTGCGCTATTAGTTGCGTTGCGAGATGTGGATTGCTGCAAGCTGCTCGGGTTGAAGGTTTTGGTTGCTAGTTATTAAGCTGTGACCTCTTAAGAGATGGGTTAGGAGGATTCTTCTGGTTTCTTGGGTATATGGGATTGGCAATGCATGATCTGTTTTGGTGCTATTGGTTACTGGGAGTTGATGATGGCTGTGTTTGTTTGCGGTGCTCGCGCTGTGGTTTCATGCTACTGGTTGTGATTGGTTGCATTGTCGGTTCTGGTGCTTTTTGTTGCTGGGGCTGGTTGGTTTGGACGTGTTGCTGCTTCTATGTTGCTGTGATGATTGGATGTGCTGCTGATGGATGCTGGAATGCACTAGATGATGGCAGTTCTGATGCTGGATGCTGGTTGCTGTTGAGCTAGGAGTTGTTCATGCTGTGGTTTATGATCGTGCTGCTGCTGGATGCTGATTGTTGCTCGAGTTTAAATGCCGGGAGTTTGGTTAGCTGTGAGCTGTTGGATGCTGGTTGATGCTGGATGATGGTGGTGGTTGCTTGGCTTTGTGTTTTTTTTCTTTTTCTCTTTTGATTTTTCTTTTTTGGGGTCTTTGGCGTCTTGGGTTGTAAGGGGTTTTTGGGTGTGGGTCGTTTGACCCCTCCCCTCCTTTTTCTGCTGTGTCTTTTTTTTTTCTAATAAATTTGTGGGGGCCGGGAATAGCCCGACCCTCGCATCTTCCTTGCCCTAAAAGCCATAAAAATAAATAAAATTCAAAAATTCAAAAAAAATCCGTAAAACGTTAAATTGTATTAAAACCCTAAAAATCATAAAACCACATAAAAACAGTAAAAACCCATAAAAACCATTAAAACGCTAAATCCCATAAAAACTAAAAAAACTAAAACCCTAAAAATGTTTAAAAATATAACCAAAATTAAAAAATGTTAAAAAAATCAAAAAAATCCTAGATATCCAAACAAAATAAACCTCAATAACCCTAAAAATTGCTAAAACACCTCAAAATTCTAAAAAACCGATAAAAACAATAAAAATACTAAAAAACATAAAAAAATCCCTAAAAATGTAAAACCCTAGGACATGTAAAACCCTAATAAAACCAAAAAAAACCATTAATACACATAAATCCCCCTAAAAACCTTAAAAATTATAAAACCCAAGAAAATGTAAGAAATATAAGAACACTAAAAATCCATAAAACCCTAAAAATAATGAAATCCTAAAAAACCATAAAAATATCTAAAAATTTAAAATCCTCAAAACCCAGAAATACCCTAATAAAAAATTACAAACCTAAAAACACATAAAACCCATAGAAACTAAAAAATTAAAAAAATCCTTATAATCCATAAAACCTCTAAAAACCATAATAATTCTGAAACTCCTAAAAATGCCTAAAAATTTAAAAACTATACAGCCAAGAAAAACACCATGAAAATCATAAATACCTAAAAAAATAAAACTCTTAAAAACCTAAAAACGCTAAAAACTCTAAAAACTAAAAAATACCCAAAACCCCTAAAACCACAAGAACCCTTAAACCCATAAATAACTCTAAAAACTATAAACCCCTAAAACCCACTAAAAACATCAAAAGAAATTTAAACCCCAAAAAACGTTAAAAACTCTAAAAACACCTAAAAATAAAAAAACCATAAATAACCAAAAAAACATAAAAATTATAAAACTATAAACCCCCTAAAAACACTAAACACTAAAAAATCCATAAAAAATCTTTAAAATCCCTAAAAATCCCTAAATCATAAAAAACCCGAAACCCCAGATGAATCCTAAGAAAACCATAAATACATATAAATAGTTAAACACCTAATAACCTAAGAGATCTTCAAAGCCTTAAAAACCGTACAACTGTAAACCCCTTCAAAATCCCAAAAACCATAAAAACCATAAAAATCTTTACAAAGCCCTAAAAATAAATAAAAACATAAAAACTGTACCAAAATAGAAACACCAGAAAAGACCCTGCGTAAACCTTAAGTACCAAAAAATACTAAAAACCCCTAAAAATATAGTAAAATGTTAAAGACCATAAAAACCCATAAAACCCTAAAAACAAAAAAAAAACCGCAAACCCTATGAACTATAAAACCCAAAAAATCCTTAAAAAATATAAAAACCCATGAAAATATTAACAACTGACTAAATCAGTAAAAACATTTTAAAACCCTTAAAATTTTAAAAAACTATAAAAACTCATAAAACCCCTAAAAACCATAAAAACTTAAAACACGTATAGATCATAAATCCTCGAAAAACCTTAAAACACCATAAAAACCCTAAAACCCACTAAATATTATAAAAACCCTTTAAATATCAAAAATGTTATAAAACTATAAAACCTAAAATACCCTTTAATATTAATAAAACCCACTAAAAACCCTTAAAATCATAAAAAGGAATTAGAAATCCCAAAAATGTAGAAAACCTTAAAAATCCCAAAAAAAATTAAAACCTAAAAACACTTAAAAATCATAAAAACCTAAAAATACTAAAAAACATGAAAAACCCACAAAACACAAAATAAACCATCAAACCCTAAAAATACCTAATACCTGAAATAACCCGATAAAAATACTATAAAATCCCTAAAAATAACTAAAACATGAAACCACTAAAAACCATAAAAAGACCTATGAAAACCTTAAAAACCTCGAAACACATAAAACCCCTAAAAAGATAAAAATTCTAAAAACCCTAAACTAACCCAAAAGACTATAAAAGCCATAAAAAATCCTAAAACCATAAAACACCGTAAACCCTTAATACCCCCTGTAAAACCACAAAAACCCATAAAACCCCCGAAAAATCTAAAAAAACATTAAACACCTAATTTTTTTAAAAAAATTTAAAACCATAAAACCCATACAGAAATTTAAAAAAATCTAAACAAGAAAAAAAACATAAAAACCCAAAACCCTAAAAACCCTAAAACCCTCAAAATCCCTGAAAACCCTAAAAATCATAAAAATAAAAAAAAACCCTAAAATTTTCAAACACCTAAAAAACCCTAAAACTATAAGAAAACCAAATAATGTATTATCCTAAAAACACTTAAAACCCCTAAGAACTAAAAAACACAAAAACCCTAAAAACCCAAAAAAACCCCTAAAACCCTAAAAACCATAAACCCTTAAAAACCATGAAAAAAAATCAAAACCCATAAAAACCCTAAAACCAATAAAAACACTAAAAATCCTTTAATCACAAAAACGTTAAAAAACTCTTAAAAACATAAAATCCTAAAAACTAAAAATAACCTAAAAATACAAAAACCCTCAAAATCAATAAAATCCTTAAAAAGCATAAAAATCCTAAAAATTATCTAAAAATCCCTAAAAACATAAAAAAACAAAAAAAAAATATAAAAACTTAAGAAAACATTAAAAACCTAAAAAACATAAAACCCCAAAAAACCTAAAATACACTAAACACCAAAAAAACCTAAAACCCCAAAAAATCACTAAAACCATCAAAATTCCTAAAAACCTTAAAAAACAATAAAAATCCTAAAAAGGACTAAAATTCCATAAAACTATAAAACCCACTAAAAACCTTGAATAAAAATAGGAATACATTAAAAAAATAAAAACACATACATCCCTAAAAATTCAAAAAATCCTAAAAACCCTAAAAGAGCCAAAAAACCCCAAAAAACCCATAAAACCATAAATCCCCTAAAACTGTAAAAAAACACTTAAAACTCATAAATATACCAAAAACTAAAAACTATAAAAAATAATTTAACCCCCTAAAATTTTAAAAAATAATAAAAACCCATTAATATACAAAATACTAAAAAACCCACGAAGACCCTAACAAACCATAAAAACACTAAAACACTAAAAATACCTAAAAAATCTAAAATACATAAAAATTCTAAAATATACATACTAAAATTTAAAATCATAAAGAAACTAAAAACCAAGAAAATCCCTAAGAAAACCATAAAAATTTAAAACAGTAAAAACACTTAAAATAAAAAAAACATAAAAAACGCTAAAAAGGCTAAAAGACCTCAACAAACTGTAAAACCCTTAAAAAATAAAAATCACTTAAACCATAAAAACACATAAAATCATAAAAAATCTAAAAAAATCTATAAAAACATAAAACACCCTAAAAACTATTAAAAATACTACGGAAACATTAAAATCTAAAAACACTTCAAACACTTGGAAAACCTAAAAAATACAGAAAACCCCTAAAAATCCTTAAAAGACACAAAATATAATAAAACCCCTAAAAACCATAAAACCCCATAATTTTTCTTAAATAAAACTAAAAATTCAAAAACCCCTTTAGAACCATAAAAAATTAAGGAACTCTAAAAAACCTTAAAAACCCTAAATAACTCAAAAACACATAAAATATCCCAAACAAATAAAAAACCTAAAAAACACTAAAAACCATAAAAATCCCTAAAAGCACTAAAAACTATTTAATCCTACTAAATAAATAAAAATACATAAAATATAAAAAACTGTTAAAACCCATAAAAACTATAAATGCCCTTAAAACCTTAAAAACACTAAAACTCATAAAAACCCAAAAACCCCAAAAAATATCTTAAAACCCATTAAAACCATACAAATTTAAAAAAAATATAAACAAGCTGAAAACCCTAAAAAACGTTAAAAACCCTAAAACCCCCAAAAACACAAAACACCTAAAAACCCTTAAACCTTCAAAATCCATAAAAACACTAAAAACACATAAAAATATTTAAACATTTATAAAGTCCCTAAATACATAGTTCCCTAAAAATACTGTCAAATCCTAAGAAAAATATATAAACATAAAAGGAACTAAAAAGACTGAAAATGATAAAAATGCTAAAACCCTAAATTTTATAAAAACCCTAAAACACTATAAAAAACATAAAAATTGTAAAATATTGAAAATATCCATAAAAATACCTAAAAATTAAAAACCCTACAAATAATGAAAAAACCTAAAAAATTTAGAAACCGAAAAACACTTAAAATCCCTAAAAAACTAAAAAAACTAAAAACCTAAAAAAATCCAAAAAACCCAAAAAACATAAAACTACAAAAAACTGTTAAAATCCCTAAAAAACTTAAACACGATAAAAATTCTAAAAAATCCCAGATAGTCACTAAAATCTTAAAAACCCTAAAACCATAAAAACTCCTAAGAAAACCATAAAACCATAAAAACACATAAAACCGCTAAAAACATAAAAAGATAAAAACCATAAAATACCCAAAAATTTCATAAAACCCAAAAAACCAAAAAACCTATAAAAACCAATAAAACCATAAAACACCATAAAACAAAAAAAACCCTATAACCCACTAAAAACTCTAAAAAAACATTAAACCTATAAAAACATTAAAAACATTAAAAACACTAAAAAACTAAAAAACCCATAAAATCCCAAAAATCCCTATAAAACAAAAAATCCTAAGTTAACCTTTAAAATATATATAACCTAAAATCCCTAAAACAAAAAAAAAACTAAGAAAGACTTAAAAACCTAAAAACAAATAAAAGCCCTAAACACCTAAAATATACTGAAAATCCAAAAAAAAAACCTAAAATCCCTCAAAATCCATAAAAATATTAAAAACTATAAAAATCCTAAAAAATCCAGAAAAATCTATAAAAAATTAAAAACCATAAAACCCAAAAAAAACTCTATAGAAACCCTAAAAACCAAAAACCTCTTAAAACCCTTAAAAACTAAAAAATGCATAAAACCATAAAAAACATAAAATACCCTAAAAACCATAAAATTACTAAAAACCATAGAACCCCTAAAAATATTAAAAACCTAAAAACCCCATAAAAACTCTAAAATACTCCTCAGAACTATAAGAACCCTTTAAAAACCTAATAATGATAATAAAAATCTGAAAATAAAAAAAACCAAAAAATATTCAAAATCCTAAAAACCTAAAATTCCATAAAAACATAAAATCCATAAAAACCCTCAAAATACATAAAAAATCATAAAATTACTAACAAATAGAATATATCTAAAATTGTAATAACCCTAAAAACCAGAAAAACCATTTGAAATCTCTAAAAACATAAAAATAATTAAAACCCCTAAAAATGAAAAATATATATATAAATACCCTAAACCCCTAATAATCCTAAAACCGTAAAAATCCCAAAAAAACATAGAAAACCATAAAATTTATAAAAAAATGGTAAAAATAACTAAAAATGTAAAACAAATCCTAAAAACTCTTAAAAACCTATAGAAAACTATAAAACCTAAAAATGCTAAAACCCCTAAAAAACCCCCAAAAATCCAAAAACCCACTAAAAACATTAAAACCCCTAAAACGCATAAAAATACCAAAAAAACCCCACACAAAACTCTAAAAGTACTATAAAAACCCTCTCATGAATGACCTGATGTCTGGGAGTGACCTTGATGTAGCTTTGATTGTCTCGTGTGGTTTCAGTTTAAGTATGGATGGAAATGTATGTGAATCAGGAGTTGTTTTCCTTAAAGTAGTGCTCATGGCTGAAGGGAGAACTCATTCTTGCGCTGATAAGGCTTGTGGTGGTGGTAATTTTGCAGGGAGACAATTGGAAAAGGAGAAGGTTGTTGTAATGGAATCTTGGATCGGGAGTGAGTATCTAGTAGCTCCCCTAACACTACCCCTAGAAGGTAAGACTATGGTCTATAAATAGAACATTGTGGGTGATAGTAGTAGTATACTACTGGATGTGAATGTAGTGAATCTGAAAAATAGGTTTTAGGACTTAGCCTCGGTTGAGATGGTTGGTACTGATGTGCTGGAAGGAGAGCTTGTGTCAGAGGATGTGGCTGAGTAGGGTATGAGGTCTGGGGATGAGTAGCAACTCGCATTGGCTGGGAAGGTGATGATTGGGGTAGCGGAGCAGAACTAGAGTCCTTAGGTGAGTTTCCCCAATTGGAAAACTTCCCCTAGTGTTAATTGGGCGTGACAACGCAGAGGGTCCTAACATAGGGACTGGGATAGGACCTCTTGCCAAATAGACTAGTGCTAGCTTAGTGGAGGGTTTTCCTGGTGCTCATGAGGAGGTTCTGGTTGGGATCCCTCCACCGGGTCCAAACATTGATGAAGGCGAGATGGCCCCGAACCTGTAGAGTTCCATGGTTTCATATGGTGTTACTTTTACTAAAGACCATTGTGTGATGCTGCAAGATATGATGATAGTTGAATGGGAAAGGTTTCCCCTTGAGGATGAGGCTAGGAGAATTGGGGAGAGGTGTGCTGAGGATGACCACATGATACATGCTGCTATGTCCAGGTGCAAGGAAGAAAAGAAAAAGCTCCAGAAAAGGGGTGGCCCAACTCCTCAGACATGAAGCATGAATGGGAACAATGTGGCCTCAAGTGCAGCAAACAATGGCATTATTCATGAGCAGGAAGTTCATGAAGAGGGTTTCATCCTTGCCCCTCCTAAGCGAAGGCAACGAAAGGACTACTCTGACCTCCCTAGACCAATGGCCACTCGGGCCACCTCCACAGCGGTCAAGCTGAATTTCAAGGTCAATAAACGGGAGCGGCCTCCACAAAATGATGAGCTAGAGAGGGCCAGGGAGAAATTTTTTTCTATGGTTGGAATGTATGAGGACAACAATTAGGGTTGGGACTCTATGGACAAAAGAGCTGACTCAGACTTCTGGTTTACTAATGTGGGTGTTGGTCTTGGTGCAAGCTTTGGACCCCACGGTGTGGACCTGGATGGTTTTGGCAGTGATGTTGACTGATTTTCTCTTTTCTATGTCTTTTTGGACCTTGTGGGGTGTGCATATTTTGTGTCTTTTTCTTTTTTTTTCTTTTTGGGGATTGTTTTGGGTATGGGTCTTTTGACTCTATAATCTCTTTTCTTCACTATTCTCTTTTTTTCCAAATAAATTTTGGGGGGGCCTGGAATAGCCTGGACCTGCACCTCTTCTGCCCTAAAAACTTAAAAACACTAAAAACACTAAAAACCCTAAAACCAAAAAATCCCTAAATACCCTCAAAATCCCAAAAATCCATAAATATCCATAAAAATTCTTCAAATGACCTAAAATTCCCAGAAACCCATAATGAAACTATAAAAACCATAAATTACTTAAAATCCCTGAAAATTATTAAAATGTAAAAAACCTAAAAAGACATTAATAACTCTAAAACCAAAAAAATCCCTTAAAACACCTAAAAACCTTAACCCTAATAATACATAATAAAAATATAACCAATAAAAAAAATATATACCCTTTAAACCTATGAAAAAATATAAAAACTCAAAAAACCCTTAAAACCCATAAAACACTCAAAAATACAAAAAAACCTCAAAATCCATAAAAACCCGAAATACCCCATAAAATCCCAAAAAACAATCAAAACCCCTAAAATACCTAAAACCCATAATAGTTCTAGAAAAGACCTAAAAATACAAAAATTACATTAAATACCCTAAAACCATGAAAATTGTTAATAAAAAGTTAAAAACCGAAATATAATTAAAAACCCCATAAAACCCAATAATCGATAAAAACCTTAAAACCTTTAAAATCCATAATACCAATAAAAACCATTAATAATCCTAAAAAATAACATCAAATACCTAAAAATTTAAAAAGTTCATAAAAAAAAAGAAAACCCAAATGAAATCCATAAAAAAGAAAAAACCCTTTAAAGCCCAAAAAATGCTAAAAATCCTAAAAAGATCCTAGAACCCATAAAACCCCTAAAAAATATAAAACCCTTTAGACCCATTAAAATCATAAAAACACTAAAACCTTCTAAAATTATAAAAACCTTTAATCCCCTAAAAATGTTAGAAGTATCTAAAAACATTAAAACCCCAAGAAAACTAAAAAAACCATAGAACCCATAAAAACCCAAAACTCTTCCAAATCGCTAAAACCCATAAAACCCCACAAAAAACATAAAAAATACCTAAATATCCATAAAAATTTAAAAAAATCCAAAAAAAATGAATCACCTATATAAAAATTAAAAAATTAAAAACATGTAAACCACTAATGTTTTCAGAAAACCTTTAAAAGCATAAAGACCCTAAAACACCTCAAAATCCTTAAAACCCATATATAACCCTGAAAACCCAAAAATATTTAAAAACATAAATCCCCTAAATTCTCGAACACCCTAAGAAAACCTTAAAAACATTAAAACCATAAAACCCTTAAAAAACCTATAACCCTAGAAACATTAAAAAACACTAAAAATGCTAAAAACCCATAAAACACCTCAAAATCCCCAAAAATGATAGCAATCCTAAAAACCGTAAAAAATCATAAAAAAAAGAAACATAAAACCCCTATAAATTTCCAAAAAATCTAAAATCATTTAAAACCCCTAAAACCCTTAAAACATTAAGAAACCAAAAAGACATAAAAATAACTAAAACCCTAAAAACTATAAAAATCACTAAAAATAATAAAACCTCTAAAAAACTAAAAAACCATAAAAACACACACAACCCATAAAAATCACTACAAACTCTAAGAACCCTTTAAAACCCTAAAAAAATTAAAAACTCTTAAACACATTAAAACACTTAAACCTCAAAAAACCGTAAATCCCTAAAAAAATAAAACCCAAAAAACCCTTACATACACTAAAACCCCTCAAAATATCTAAAAACCCATAAAATTCCTAAAAATCCAAAAAAAATACCTAAAATGTACAATAAACTAAAAACTAAGAAAACCCCTAATAAATCCTTAAAAACATAAAAACACTTAAAACCCCTAAAAACCAAAAAACACTAAAAACACTGAAAACCCTAAAATCCCTAAACACTATAAAATATTAAATCCCTAAAGGCCATAACGCCCATAAAAACCTAAAAAAGCACTCAAAATCCCTAAAAACATAAAAAAACATAAAACCTATAAAAATCCCTAAGAAAAAATAAAACAAAAAAAAAATCAAAACCCCCGAAAACCTATAAATGCTAAAAATCCATAAATGACCCTAAAAACTGTCCTAAAACCATTAAAAACCATAAAACCACTAAAACCCCATTAAAATCTCAAAACCACATTTAAACCCCAAAAAACATTAAAGTACTCTAAAAACCCTTAAAACCATAAAAAACTCAAAAAAACCCAACAACCCAAAAAACCCATAAAATTATAAAAACCATCAAAATACATAAAAACCCTAAAACCGCATAAAATAATAAAAAGATCTAAAAATCCCTAAAATTTGAAAAAAAAACCATGAAAACCCCTAAGAAAACCTTAAAAACCGAAAACACCTAAAAACACTAAAAAAAATATTGAATACCATAAAAACCATAAAAACTCATTAAACTCCAAAAAACATTTATAAACTAGGGAAACCATTAAAACCTTAAAAACTAAAAAAAATCAATAAACCCAGAAAAACATAATTACACTAAAACCCTAAAAATACTTATGAACCCTAAAACCCATAAAAACCTAAATTGTACTTAAAAATCTCTAAAAACATAAGAAACCTTGAAAACTCGTAAAAACCCTTGAAAAACTAAAAACGCATAAAAGCCTAAAAAATGATGAAAACTAAAAAACCATTCTGCCCCTAAAGCCTTTCAAACCCATTATAAGCCTCAAAAATAAAAAAAATTCCAAAACTTGTAAAGAGCATAAAAATCCTGACAAACACTAAGAAAACATTTAAAATATAACAACACTTAAGACTCCTAAAATACCATAAAAATTCTAAAAACACCCTAAAACATATAAAACCCCATAAAAACCAAAAAATCCCTAAAAACCGTAAAACCCATAAAAACCCTTAAATAGAAACAAAAAATATAAACCCCATTAGACCCCAAAAAAATATGGTAAGGAACTCCAAAAAACTTTGATACCCCTAAATAACTCAGAAAACACTAAAAAAGCCAAAAAGGACCTAAAACACTAAAAGCCGCCAAATCCCTAAAATCCCTAAAACAAATAATTATCCTAAAAATTCCATTAAAATATATAAAATATAAATATTAATTGAAACCATAATAAACCTAAAAAAATAAAATACCCTAAAAAACTTAAAAACCACAAAACCCATAAATTTTTTGAAAATTCACAAATTTTTTAAACACTTTAAAACCGTAAATTTTTTAAAAGATTTTAAAAAGCATAAAACCCCTAAAATCCAAAAAATCCCAAAACCCCTAACCCCCTCCCCCCCAAAAAAACCTAAAACACCCATAAAAACCCTCAAAATCAATAAATAACCTAAAAAACAATAGAAATTCTAAAAAATATATAAATTTCCCAAAATAAATAAAACCCTATAAAAATCTACAAAAATCATAAAAACCTAAAAACACTTAAAAAAATAAAAAACCTAAAAATTGATAAATTCCATAAAAACCAAAAAGTCATAAAAACTCTAAAAATCCATAAAAACATAAAAAACCATAAAATACTAAAAACTCCCAATAAATCCCTAAAATGTAAAAACTATAAAACCCTGAAATCCCCTATGATTTCATTATAAACCTAAAATAGTTAAAATCCCTAAGAATCCAAGGATGGAGGCTATGTCTCCGGGTGCTCTCCCATTGTGTTCCCTAGATCTGCATCCCGATGGATCTCTGATGCTCCTCGGTGGTGCTGTTTATGGATTCTCGGTGGTTTGCACACGGTCTCGGTGGATCTTCTGGCTTTGTGACAGTTGCAATAACTTCTGGCGGTGGTGCTGTGTGAGGATCTGAAAGTTTAGAAGGTCTAGGTCGATGCTGAAACGACTCTCCAAACAAGATCCAGATTTGATTTTGTAGTGGTTTCCCTGGCTTCGTGACGGTGACAGGCAGGTGCGATGGGTGTCCTGATGGCTTGGCGGTGTAATGGTATGGTTTTCTCAGGATTCGGTGATGCGGTACCTTCCAGATCCATTCTCAGTAGGGTTTTGGCAGCTTTTCTGGTTTAGCAACCGTCTAATATAGATGTAGAGGGCGCAAAAGTGTCTAGGTGGTGTCTTGCTTGATCCTCATGTGTGGGTTTTCATATTTTCTTGTCATTGATGTGTGAAGAATCTATAGGTTTGTGTTTATGGACCCTCGACCTTGGCCTTGTCTGACACTGTTATTGCAGGTCTGCTTAGGTTGTGTTGTTCTTTGGGTACATTTCTGGTCTAGGATTCTTTGAGGTGTCCATGATTCTTTGGATGGAGCATGTTTCTTTTAGGGATTTGTTGTTCTCATATTATTTTCCTGGTGGATTCATGGTTGCAATTTGGCTGCTTCACTGGTTTTGGCTTGATTGGTCAGGAGTTGATGCTGGTGCTAGTTGATGGAGCTGATATGAGGTGTTGGGTCATGTTCCGTCATGTTGTACAACTTCAAGGTCTCTTGAGGGGAAATCTGGATCTGGATCAAAAAAGGATGTATGGGTGCTGCGTTTTTCTATTTGTACAAATGGGTGTGGAATGCTACACGCTGAATGCCTTGGAGGTGCTGGGAGCTAGAAATGGAGCTACTGGGTTCTGGTTACTACTTGATTGGGAACTTCTGAAGGAGGTGTTGGTTGTTGGATACTGATGTCCAGGATTCCATCTACTTCTTGGATGGGATGTGTTGATTTTGATGTTTATGAGTTTGGTGTTGGTGTCTTGGTGTGGCTGTTGATGGATTTTCTTGGGGAGGAGGTTCTAGATGCTAGAAACCATGTTGTTAGATGCTGGTTGTTGTTGCTGGTACTTGGTAAGGGCTACTTCTTCACTCCTAAGTGATGAATGTGAGACTTATGATCATGGTTCTAATGGTTCTACTCTGTTGGAGGTGGATCTTTTTGTTGAGGAGGTGCTGGATGCTAGATTTTGTGAGTTTGGATGCTTGTCGTTGCTTGGCTGTGAGCTGCTGGATGCTGGCTAATGCTGGATGATGGTGATGGTTGCTTCTTTTCTTTTGTGTGTTTTTTTCTTGGTTTTGTTTTGATTCTTGAATTTTTTGGGTTTCTTTTTCTGGGTTTGGGGTGTTTAAGGGTTTTTGGGAGCGGGATGTTTAACCCCTCCCCTCCCTTGTCTGCTGCAAATTTTTTCTAATAAATTTTGCGGGGTCGGGAATAGCCTAACGCTCGCATATTCCTTGCTCTAATAGTCCAAAAAACTAAATAACCTAAAATAAAAAAAACCCAGAACTTTTAAACATCCCTAAGAATACTAAAAAATAAAAATCCAAAAATCCAGAAAAACCCTAATAACACAAAAAACACTAAAACCTAGAAAAACCCCATGAAAACATTAAAAATCTCAAAACACATTAAATTTATAAAATCCTAAAAAATGATAAAATCCCTAAAAACCTAAAAATGCCCATAAAAACCATAAAACCCCTAAAGCCCATAAAAATCCTAAAAACCCCCAAAACCAAAAAAACCCCTAAAACCCACTAAAAACTCTAAAAACACTTAAACCCATAAAAATTAAAAACTCTAAGAAACCATAATTATTCTAAAAAACTAAAAAAACATTAAAAAAACCACAAAACCACAAAACCCTAAAACCCCATAAAAACAATAAAAATCCCTAAACACCCTATAGAAATTCTAAAAAGGCATAAAATTCCATAAAATATAAAAACCCATAAAACCCTATGAAAACCTTAAAAACCTAAAAACACTTAAAACGCATAAAGAACCTAAAATATGCTAAAACCCTAAAAAACACCTCAAAATTAGTAAAATCGTTAAATAATTCTAAAAATTAAAAAAATCCCTAAAAATTCCAAAAAAATTTAAAACCAAAGAACTCAGAAAAATCCTAAATATTAAAACCCTTAAAAGAATAAAAAATTATTGAAACTATATAAAACCATAAATACCCTAAAAACCATAAAACCAATAAAAACCATAAATCCTCTAATAAATGTAAAACCCTCAAAACCCATAAAGACCTAAAATACCACTAAAAAACCATAAAATTGGAAAAATGTCCTAAAATATTTAAAAGCATAGAAACACTAAAACCTTCTAAAACACAAAGAAAACCCTAAAAAACATAAAAACGATTAAAACCAAAAAAATCTTAAAAACACGAATAACCCAAAAAACCCTAAAACCACTAAAAATCCCTAAAACCATAAAAAACAATAAAAATTCAAAAAAATCCTTCAAAATACCTAAAAATGTAAACAAATCCTATAAAATTGTCAAAATAATAAAAAATACTCTAAAAACCATTAAAAATAACAAAAAAACACTAAAATTCCAAATTAGTTTAAACCACTAAAAATATTAAAAACTCAAAAAAAAACCTTTAAAACCTATAACAAATCATAAAATCCAAAAATTGTAAAAACCTAGAAATCCCAAAATTCCCAAGAAAATCCTCTATATCAATAAAAACCCTAAAAAATTTGAAAAATCCAAACAAGTCCCTAAAATCCCAAAAAACACAAAAAAAATAAAAATTATGAAAACCTCTAAGAAAACAATAAAAAACACACATAAACCCATAAAAAAAATATCACTAAAAACCCTTGAAATTTCTATAAAACAGAAAAACTCAGAAAACACTCAAAATACTCAAAATCCCTAAAAACATTAACTTCTTAAAAAAAGTTAAATATTACTAAAAATATTAAAAACCCTAATAACAATAAAAAAACCTTAAAACCCAAAAAAATACAAAACCCTTAAAGGAATAAAAAATGATGACACCAAAGAATACTTAAAATTCCATAAACACCCAAAATCCCCCAAAAAACCATAAACCCCTGGTAACCCTTTAAATCCTTAAAAACCCATAAACCCAAAAAACCACTAAAAAACTAAAAACCATTTAAACCTCCACAAAATTAGAAAACTCTAAACACCATAAATACACTAAAAAACTCAAAACCCCTAAAAATGTAGAAAACATTAAAAATAGTAAATACCGTAAAACTATAACTCCCTCAAACTCATTAAACCCCCTAAAAACCATAAAATTCATAAAAATCACTAAAACCCCCAAAATACATTAAAATAACATAAACCATTGAAAAAACTAAATAAAACCTAAAAAATAAAAACACTTAAATCCTTTAAAAAAAAAATTCTAATAACACAAAAAAACTAAAAACCTAAAAATACCCTAAAACCCCTCAAAAACCCTAAAAACCCTAAAAACAAAAAAACCCCGTCAATGAACTTAAATTACCATGAAACAAAAAACATCATAAAATACCTACAAATAATAAGGAATAATTAAGAACCTAAATCACATTAAATCCCAAAAAACCCTAGAAAGTTAAAACCCCTAAAAGACCATAAAACTCTAAAATCACTAAAAATAACAAAATCGCAAAAAATTACATAAAAACCCTAAATAACTAAAACACTAAAAACCTTTTAAACCCTTGAAAACATAAATAACTCTACTTACCCTTAAAAAAGGATCCTTGCCATTCAATTACCTTTGGGTTCCACTCTTTTAGGGAAGGGTAAAGCATTGCCACTTGGAAAGTATCTCAGTTAACATCACACAACAGCTGTCTAAATGGAAGGGAACGTCCCTATCCCAAGAAGGCAGAGTATGCCTTATCAATTCTGTCATCACCAGAATGATTGTTCATGTCTTCTCTATATATATATGGCCAGTAAGTCTGATCAAGTCTTTTGAATCCAGGATTCATAACTTTTCATGGACAAGATGCATTAATGAAAATAAATAGGTAACTGTTGCATGAAATTAATGCATTAAACCCATTGAAATGGGTGGTCTTGGAATTAAAGATCTCAGGGTTTTTAATGAGGCCTTGTTGGCCAAATTCACCTGGAACCTCTTCATACACAAGGATGGTGAGCTGGATTTTCTTAAAGAAAGATTTACTGCTTACTTGTGCAATGGTTACACTGGGTACATGCTCTCCTCTGTCTAGACCAAAATTAAATCCTCATACCAGTATATTATCTATCAGTATTTTTGGGATGTTTCAAGTCACTCCAATCTGAACTGTTGGCTCACTCCGTGGCTCGATTTTCCTCTACATGAAATCATGCAGGTACCTCAGGGTCTACAACACATGTCTATCAATGATCTCAACACCAGGATCATGGAGCTGGATGGACTTCTACCACCACAAATCATCTCCCAGATTCATCGTTACAATTACATTGATTCTGATACACTCATATGGAAGCCGAATCTGATTGGTCAGCTCACTACAAGGGAGTTCTACAAGCACAAATGCTGGCAAGGCATGGACCCCCCTCATGGATTCTGAAATATAAGTGTCAATTCATTCCCCCTAGACACTTCCTTCTTCTATGGAAGATTTGGACAAATAGTCTGCCTATGCATGGTCAGCTGCAAAAAGTCAGATGACAGATTGTTTGAGCCTGCAACATATGTTTTCGAGGTGCTGAAAGCATACAACACCTCTTTGTTGAATGCAATCTTGCGCATAGACTATGGAAATACATGCAAGATGTCATTGGTATTCATTTTCCCCCTGGATCCTTTTCCAAAAGGATGCTCTTTATTAAAAATTTCAGCTGCAGTGAGCAGCTTCACAATCTCCTTCTTGATGCATCTGCAACAACAGTTTCCTTCTTATGGGCTACTAGAAATTCTGCTATGTTTCGGAATAAATCATGCTCCACGCATGAGGGTATTATTGCCATTCATAGTGCTGTTTGAATGGGTGGGTGTATTCAATCAGGTACGATGAACAAATGCTTCAATGATCTTGTCATAATCCGCACTCTTGGTGTTCCTGGAAGGTGAAAAAAACCAATGTTTATGAAGTACATTAGATGGATTCCACCAATCCCATCATGGATTAAAGTTAATGTTGATGGTGCGGCAGCAGGCTCACCAGGACCTTCAGGTTGTGGCGGTGTTTTCCGTACTTATTGAGGTTTTATCAGGGTTATTTTCTATTATTTTATTGGTAATGGATGCGCCTATGAGGTAGAGCCTTGGGCTATTATCAAGGATGTTCGTTTTTCCAATCAATTTGGGTGGATGCATCTATGGATCGAATCTAATTCGATGCTTGCGGTGGAGGCTCTTCGCCAAAACTCAAGGAAGGTTCCATGGAGGCTCCAACCCCAATGGATTGAATTCCCTATCTTATCCAAAAACCTGAGTCTCAAGATCACTCATGCATATAAGGAGGTCAATATGGTGTCTGATGTTCTTTCCAAGATGTCTATTGAAGAATGCTGCTCACGGTGGTCATTCATTGCTCCTTCTTTTTTCACGTCTCATGTGGACTCTGACATGAAGGGTACTACCCGCACTAGAATGTACAAGTCCCCCCTATAATGTTTTGTACCTTTTCTTTTTTATAAATTGAGGCGCCAAGCTCTCCGCTTGGCTCGCGCCTTCTTTTCCCTAAAAATCCAAAACAACCCTCAAAATCCCAAAAAACTAAATACCATTAAAGTTATAGAAAATCTCAAAAAAAATCCCCAAAAAATCCCCAAAAATGTAAAAAACCCTAAAAACCCTTAAGAAAAACATAAATAACAGAAAATAATTAACACCCTTAAAATCATAAAAATGTTAAAAATCCTAAAAAACTCTAAAACTATCTCAATCAATAAAAATCCCTAATACCCCTAAAAACTATAGAAAAACTAAAAAAATACATAAAAATAACTTCATTTGTAAAAAGTCACAAAAAAACAGAAATCCCTAAAAAGACCATAAAAAAATAAAATCACTTAAAACCCTAAAGACCAAAAAAGACTATAGAACCCCTAAAAACAAATTAAATTCATAAAACCTCTTAAAACCATTAAAAAAACTAAAAACCCTAAAACCCACAAAAAACACTAAAAACCATTTTAAAACCTAAATACGTTATTAAACTATAATAACATTAAAACCCCAATAAAACTAAAAAATTCCTAAAAAACCAAAAAACCCAAATAAACCCCAAAATCCCAAAAAATCCCTAAAATCCTTTAGAAACCATAAAAACCTAAAAAATACCTAAAAATCCCTAAAAATTTTATAAACCTAAAAACTTTGGAAAATCCTAGGAATATAATAAAATCATAAAAACATATAAAACCACTAAATAACTAAAAAATGATGAATGCTAGAAAACCCTAAAAACCCTAAAACCCCTCAAAATCTATAAAAAACATATAAAACAATAAAACCTAAAAAGATATAAAATACCTAAGAACATAAAAATCCTATTAAAACCTTAAAAACAAAAAACATCAAACTGTAAAACCCATAAAAACCCTAAAACCACTAAAGAATATTAAAATACTAAAAACATAAAACCCATCAAGATACCTAAAAATGATAAAAATCCTAAAAAACCCTAAAAATCCAATAAATGTAAAAAACCATAAAACCCTAAAAACCCCTATCAAAGTTAATGTTGATGGTGCAGCGGCAGGCTCACCAGGCCCTTCAGGTTGTGGTGGGGTCTTCCTTACTTGTTGAGGATTTGTCAAGGGTATTTTCTATCACTACATTGGGAATGGATGTGCTTATGAGGCAGAGCTTTGGGCTATTATCAAGGCTGTTCATTTTGCAATTCAATTTGGGTGGTTGCATCTATGGATCAAATCAGACTCAATGCTTGCAGTGGAGGCGCTTCGCCAAAACTCAAGGAAGGTTCCATGGCGGCTTCTTCCTCAGTGGATTGAATGCCTTAGCCTATCCAAGAACCTGACTCTCAGGATTTCTCATGCATATAGGGAAGTCAATATGGTGGTCGATGCTCTCTCCAAGATGGCTATTGATGAATGCTGCTCACGATGGTCATTCATTGCTCCTTCCTTTTGCACGTCTCATGTAGCCTCTGACACGATGGGTTCTACCCGCACACGAATGTACAAGTCCCCCCTGTAATGTTTTGTAACTTTTCTTTTTATTAATTGAGGCGCCAAGCTTTCTGCTTGGCACGCGCCTTCTTTTCCCTAAATATGTTAAAAATTATAAAACCCTTAAAACTATAAAAGACTCAAAAAACTCCAATAACCCCCAGAAAACATAAAAACTATAAAAACCATAAAGTACACTAAAACTCTTCAAAATATCCAAATCACAAAAAATCCTAAAAATCCCTAAAATGTAGAAAACACTAAAACACTAAAAACCTAAAAAACCCTAAACAAATCCTTAAAACCCTAAAAATAATTAAAATCCCTAAAAACCTAAAAAACCATAAAAACACAAAAAATTCTAAAAACATTAAAATCCTTAAAATCCCTAAAAACGATAAAAATCCTAAAAATTGAAGAAATCCCTAAACATTTAAAAAACCCTAAAACCCATAAAAACCCCAAAGAAAAATGTAAAAACCAAAAAAAAATTAAATCTCCTAAAAACCTAAAAAATTATAAAAACACTAAAATGACCCTAAACAACTTAAAACCCAATTAAACATTTAAAACCCATAAAACCCATAAATTTTTTTTTTAAAAATCCAAAAAAAAAAATTCAAACTCATACAAACATTAAAATCCTCTAAAAAACTTTTAAATCCTAAAAAACTCTAGAAAACCCCAACAACCCAAAAAAACAAAAAACCCTAAAATACCTCAAAATCCCTAAAAACCAATAAATTACAAAAAATACCAACAAATAACTAAAAATGTAAAAACAAATAAAAATCAGGAAAACCCATAATAAAACCTTAAAACCCAAAAAACACATAAAAGCACTAAAAATTAAAAAACAATTAATACATAAAAACCCTAAAACAATAAAAATCCTTAAGTACCAAAAAACCCAATAATCCATAAAAATCTTAAAACTGTAAAAATATCTAAAAACATAAAATACCCTCAGAACCCTAAAAACCATAAGAAAACCTTAAAAACCTAAAACACTTAAAAGCTCTAAAAAATAAAAAAATGCAAAAAACCCAAATAACCTGAAAATGACCCTAAAATCCCTAAAACCCCTAACATCCATTAAAACTTCTAAAACCATAAAAACACTAAAAACCCATAAAAACCCTAAAAACCCAAAAAAAAATTTAATTTTTTTTTAACCCATAACATATTAAAAAACTCTAAAAACCTATAAAAACACTAAAAACATAGAAAAACTATAAAAAAAATCTTAAAAACTCTATAAACCACTAAAACCCTTAAAAAAACCTTAAAACCAGAAAAATATTAATAATATTAATAAATTCATAAAAATATTTAAAAATGAAAAAAAAAACCTAAAAACCATTAAAATATCTAAGAATACATTAAAATTAAAAAACACTTTAAACCCCTAAAAACCTAAAAATGTTAAAATCTTAAAAGACCATAACAATAAAAAAACCTAAGCCCCAAGATATTTCTAAAATCCTTAAAACCTTAAAAATTATAAAAATATTTAAAAATATAAAAAATCTTAATGAAAAGGCTGTAAAAAACATAAAAAACTAAAAACAATTAATACACCTAAAAAGAAAAAAAATAATAAAACCTGAAAAATATCCCCAAAACCACTAAAAAAATATTTAACTACCCTGGAAAAGAAGACACCAAATGAGTGCACTAATCCTGGTCATCAAATGACCTTAATCATTCCCCCTTATGCTGTAGGTTTCTGACAAGCGGTGTGGGTCTAATAAGTCATGTAAGGATATTATATCATCTTTTACTAGAGTAGGCCACATTATTTAACAATGTAAATAGAAGAAAAAATATATAATATTTAGTCAACATTCATAGGAAACATCTCCCAGAACTGGGTCCAAACCACAATCCCACAAAAACCAAGTCATGTCATGCTAACAGTGCTAAAATTGATTGATACCCAAAATAAAGAAAAATAGAAAAATATCCAAAATGGTCCTGACTGCATGTACAAATCCTCATAAATGCATATCCCAAGACTGAATCAATTCCTCTAGAACTTGTACTTTGCCCTTATTCGAACCTTCAATAATGATGTTTTCTCTGGTACCCAAGAACAACCTGAGCGGGGTGTGAGTACAACTCCATAGGCCACCAACAACAGTGTCTAAAAAATATCAAATATAAACATATAGTGCATGGTTGTATGAAATTAAAGACAAGGTATGCCAAATGACATTTTGGGTTCCACTAGTTAAAAATTTATACATAACCCATTTCTAACTTTATTACCATTTTCATTACTTATCCAATATTCATTATTTAGTCTAATATAATTATCTATTTCACAGGTTAGGAATTTATATAATTTAAGAGAAAGGGGTCTAAGGCATTAAATCACTAAGAATAAGGGAATAATTCATGTCACTATCTCACTATGGGTAAACATATCACAAAAAAAACATTTCACTCACCTTGAAGCCTCGGTTCAAGTGGTCTCATCAAATGAAATTGTTAGGGGAATAGATCCTCCATCCCCTTCCCTAACCTATGCATCATGGGTAGGAGTGTAGATCCCTATTCTAATTTGACCCATGGGCATAGAGCCTCATGTAAATACCCACACAACCAAGCCATGTGCATATGCTTATTTATCTAATCAAAACACACATACCATATCACAACCCATACTCAACACAATAACATAAAAATCACTATTAATAACCATCAACATTGAAATAATGTTATTCTATAACCCATTAAAAAATTTATGTTTACATTACATAAACCATTTAGCCCATTCCCCTTTCTAATGCCTAACTCTTAAAGAATATTAAATAATTTCCATACATTAAAATATTTACCATATTAATCAATTCCCAAGACATTACCCATTTAAAATGTTCAAAATTTTATACGCACTAACCCTCTTAGGCATATCTAACATAATTCAGTGTCCATTTAACACAATCTCAATTAACCTAATTAATGCATTTATCATTCATAATCCTTAGATCATCCTCCAATTTCCCTTTTACATTTATTATCTTAATAACCCATTAACAATTAACAAAATGATCCATTATCCCATTATCAAAGTCTAGAAAAATCTATCAATACCCTTATTTTAACACAAATTAACATAAAGAAATGTTCTTTAGGGGGTCTATGTTATCGCACGTTACTCTACCCTTAACCTTACCAATTTCTAGGTTTTAGAATGTAGACGTATTACATGGTTGGCCCTAACTTCATCATATCATCCTCCATGCATCCCAATGGGATCATTAGGGGTTGAAAATATCATTTAAACACCGATTATACCAAATATCACTAATGTAATCCAAAATATAACAAGGGAAGAACCATGAACACAACCATACAATCTCCAATCATCTCAAAAACTATGGTATATAACTTGTAGACCACCTAACTCTAATCCTTTGATGAAGACACTCTTAAACATGGAATTAGATCTAGATTCAAGAAACCCTTAAAAGCATCACCCAAATATCCACTAGAAAAAGAGGGTTTTAGGGATTGAAAAAAATAACCCAAGAGAGGCACCCTACTCCAAAAAAGAGATACAATAGAGGACCAGTCTTACCCAGAGCGTAGATCCACAACCAACAGTTCTCCAAATAGCCTAGAAATGAGGGTGATCGATCAATGGTATATCTTGAGGTATTTGGTTCATCATAATGGCTGGAGGTATGAGAAAGGGGAGTAAAATCAGGTAGTGACTTAAAATCCTGGGATAGAAAAATTATACATTTTCCAACTTTTAATTGGCTGTAAGATGTTCCCACACAGGTTTCCCAAACAGTGCGCAAGCCCCACTCTACGAGAAGTGAGGTCACAAGGTTACCTATGTAGCTCCTCAAAATTTAACTAACCATCTGAAAAATATTCATAATTCCACTATCCATGGTAGCATTTTTTGACTATTAATGCTGCATGATTTGGTTAACCATGAGAAAATCATTTGCCTCTTATAGATTGGCCCGCTTTTCATTATTTGCATGTAAAATTCCCTCAAAACACCCCAAGGCCTCTCATACACCCAATGAACATTTAATTAATGGGAAAAAATGATTCAATTAAAATTTTAATCAAGGAAATACCTTCATGGAGTCGGGATCTTACCATATTCTCACTATATAACGACTTGTCCTTCAGCCACTCTACCAGAATATCACTGAGCTTCCAAGGTAAAGAGATCAGGACACTGATCATGCACTTCTAACTCCCATTCCCATTTTTCTTCCTTAAAAAATTACTATGCTTTCATAAAACCCAAACCAAGGGCATAATATTTCCCCAAAATACATTCTCACCTCGATCCACAATATGAACCGGATGCTTCTTATGAGATACATATTCATGAAGCTCTATATCCTCCGCATCTAACTTGTGCGAGGGGTTAGAGAGATACTTCCTAAGATGCGACACATGAAAAAAATTATGCATAATACTATAACATTATGTAAGAGCCAATCTATTAGCCATTGGTCCATTCAACTCCACAATCTAAAATGACCCCAAGTACCTAAGAGATAACATACCCTATTTCTGAATCTAGTGGTGGACCAACCATGGTGACACCTAAAGAAATGCATGATCTCCCACCAAAAACAAAAGAGGTATATGATGCCTATCTGCATATGACTTCTACCTACTTTTATCTATTTCCATTCATTTATGAATCCACTAAACATTTTTGGATGTCTCCTACACAAGACTCATTCCCAACAACTCATATTCTCAAGCTTTAATCCAACACAACCGATATCTACGTTGCCTACCATAAAGTTCCATCCAACACAACATAGATCTAAATGAATCCATCTGAATTGTATCCTGTTAACTATTATTGTACACCAACCTAAAAAGGGAAAATTCTTTTCACACGATCCACCAAAATCTAGAACCCAATACCTCAACATTTCCTCTAGTACCTAAATTGTAGCCTTTGACTTCCTGTCTATCTATAGGAAGAATTATGTACTAAATAATACATAGGTACCATGTTCTGTATGCAATATCTTCATGATATTCGATGTGAAACAAAAATTACGATCTGAAACTATTTTCCATGGTACCCCTTGCAGTCACACAACCTCTAACACATACAACTAACCCAACTGATCTGTGGTGAAAATCTCTTGAATATGAAACAAATATTCCACTTTACTGAACTGATCTATGGCTACATAGATTGTATCATTATTATGAGGCTTCCTCATACGACCTACCATGAACTATATTGTTTCATCATACCACTTCCGCTATGGAATGGGAAATGGCTTCAACAAACCACCTGGGCACTTATGCTCAGCCTTCACCTACAGACAGGTAAGGCATCGCGCCACAAACCCCACAACCTTTTTCTTCATTCCAAGCCACCAATACTACCTAAAAATATCATGATACATCTTAGTTGAACGATGATTCATTGCACACTTTGTTACATGAAAATCACACATCATCTCTTCCCACATACATGTCATCACAACAACCCGACCGAGAACACATACGATCTCATCACCTCCAATGACCCAACCAGATGGTCACTCCCCACCATTAAAACATTCCCTCATATTTACATATTCTGGTCTTTATGTTGTCCCAATTTACTCTAAATCAAAAGAACAAAATAAACTACCAGGGATTCAAGGGTCATATTACCTTGTCAACCTTATAGCCCAGGATGCATTACATCAAACAACACCATCATCTTCCCCTCAGATCTGGACTCCTTAACTGCCTGACTTTGAGTTTTCTGACTCAAGGCATCTGAAAATACATTTCTATTTATCGTTGTGTAAAACTGCTCAAAATAAAAGTATTTCATGTAAACAACTCATATCCACTTCCAAATATTCCTGTCATGCTGATTGAAAATGTACTTAGGACTTTTATGGTTTATATTCACCCTAAACCACTCTCCCAATAAGTAATGACACCAAAATTTTAACACATGGACTACAAGAAACAATTCAAGATCCGGTGTAGGATAATTCTTTTCATGATGCATCAAATACTATGAACCATAAATAAAAAATGATCATCATGCATCAATACATTCCCTAATCCAATCACAAATGCATTAAAAAGAAAAGTATACATCTTAAATGGATAAGGAGAGATCATTATTGATGTGGTAGTAAACCACTTTTTTAAATATTGGGAAGCATTCTCACATGCTTCTGACCACTAAAACTTGATACATTTCTTGGTAAAACCTGAAAATGGTTTTATCAAATGGGAAAATTCATTAATTAACCATCAATAGTAGCCTGGTAAGCCTATAAAACACCAAACATCAAAATTATTCTTGGGCTACTTCCAAGACACAACTGCCTACACTTTCTCCTAGTCCACTGAAACTCCTTCCTCATAAATGATGTGACACAAGAAATTCACACTATAAATACAGAAGTGAAATTTTTATATCTTGGCATAGAGACTATGTTCTCTTAGAGTACTCAAGATGATTTCAATATATTTGTCATGATCATCATGAGTCTTCAAGTACACCAAGATTTCATTGAAAAATGAAACCACAAACGAATCCAAAAATCTATGAAAGATTCAATTCATTAGAGCCATGAACACTACTGGTGCATTGTTCAACCCAAACAACATCAATTAAAACTCTTATATCTCATACCAACTCATGAAGGTAGTCTATTACAAATCAGATGGTCTCAACCTTATCTAATGGTACCTCAACCTTAGATTTCTTTTTATAAACAATGAAACCCCTCTTAGTTAATCGAGTAGATCATCAATTCTAAAAATAGGGTATTGATTCTTAATCATCATCTGATTCAACATCTTATAAGAAACAAAAAGCATCAATGACCCATCAGACTTATTGGAAAACAATACTAGATTTCCCTAAAATGTTGTACATGGTCGGATGAACCCTTTCCTTTTTAACTCATCCAACTAACCCTTATGCTCCAAGAGTTCTACTAGCTCCAATATATATGGAGTTTTGGAAACTAGATCTATGCCTAGTAGTAACTCGATCATAAAATCAACATCTCTATCAGATGGTAGCCCTAATAATTCCCAAGAAACACATCTTGTAATTTATCCACAATAAGGGGAAAGACTGGTTTATATACTCCTTCATTGTTAGGAACAAGATAATCCACTTGGGTGGTGAAATATCCCAAATAATATAAAACAGTCCTTGCATGACATGAATGTAACACCCCGAGCTTCCACGATACGCTTCTCATTCAATAATGCAATAGCTTTCATTGTACGCAACTTCGAGTTCTAAAACACCGCGACAAATCAAAGTAGCCGTTATGAATAGTAATAACCACTTTTTAAAATTATAGAAATTTTATATTTCAAAATGGAATTCATTTTTGTATTCCTAATATCGAAATTAGCCTATGATGAATTTTTGGTATTTTTCTGAGAACTTCTAATTTTTATGAATAGTGAAAAATACTTTAAAACAACTTTTTTAATCAAAATAATTTATAGTGATAAATTATAATATTTGGTGGTTTTAAAGTATAATTAGAATATATTTTTACCATTTTATCCAATGGTGGTCATTAGAATTAATTTAACATTGAAATTGGACATAAACAATTGCCAATCTTTTGATATAAATTGTTTCTTGAAAACACGCTATTTGTCGTAACAGCGGGAATTAATTATAAAATTAATTAATGCAACTTATATGTTTGGAATTTTGTAAAATAGACATCATTTTTGAATTCGGAATATCAATTATAGCTTAGGGTGAAATTTTGGCATTGTTCTGAAAAACTCCAATTTTTGATGAATAGTGAAACCACTAAGTGGTAGTTAAATAACTGATTTTTCGTTTAAATGAAATATTACCACTTCTGTGATTTGATTTTCAAAAATCCGACATACATGGTTGTCATTAAGAAGTAAAATGTGGTTCAATGGGATAAAAATAATTTTTTGGTGAATAGTAACTTATTAAGTTCTTAATCGCGATTAGTGGTAATTAGGGTAGTTTAAGGTATAAATAATACTTTAATAATATTAAATGACCTAGACACATGTCCAAACCTCATTGGTTGTGTCATGGCCGACCAAGACAAGCCATGGCCTAACTTGGGGACCCCATGGATCCACTTTTGTTGGGAAATAACATAAATTACTTTTTATTTAATGTTAAAGTGAAAATGACACTAACATAAAGTGTTTTACTAAAACAATTTTTAAGTAGGGTTACACAAGTCCATATTTTGATTATAAATAGTCATTGGAAAGATACAAAGATTTCCTATATCATAGTATTTTTTTTATAATTTTTAGACATTAAATAAATTTAATTATTTATGACATAATAATGATGCAGCGATGACATCATTATTTGACGATTTAAATAAAATGGAAAGATAATATAAAATCTATGAACTACACATGGCCAAAACCAATTGGATGAGTGGATTTCGATGCCTTATCACCTTATCCACGAATTCTATCAATGTGGGACCTTTTAAAACCGAAACACATTTTCAAATAATGTAATGTTCCTTTACTTTCCAAAAGTGCCCCTCCTCTCCTCTTATAAAAGGCCCCCACCTCTACCTCATTTCACACACTCTTCAAGCCATTGGCTCGGCCAACCCCTGCCCATTTGCTCTCTCCACATCCCTCTCCTCATCCTAGAGGATTCCCTTTGGGCAGAATCCTTTCAAAGGAAGCCTTTAGGCTCAACTCAAAAGGAGTTACACTTTTTAAGGTAATTCATTCTCTCATGTTCTTTTGTTTTATTTTGCTTCTCCAACCCCCTAAACTCTTTTTATTTACTTCTTTTGTAACAACACCAGTATCTTAAATATACTAGGATGTTGTTATAAGATTTATTTGAGCTACACTTCCACACAACTACATCAAATGGTTAAAGAACATAAGGTTTCCGTGGATGGCGAAATTCTGCCTCCCGAAACGATGATTGTTCAACACTCATTTAACACCTTCAAAGGTGGCCATTATGATGTCACTATTTTTATATATGATATATAATATGTTTATGTTTTCCTTAAGCTTCTGTTTTTTTCATTTTGGGCATACCTTTATGGTTTCCATTATGGGTAAAACACGATATCTTCATTTTAGGAAGCGCGGACTACCGCCCCCTGAAAGTGATTTGATTGGTTAATACCATATGTGGGATGTGTGAAGGATAAAGTTAATGATATTATATATGTTATTATACTGGAATTATAATATACTCTCATATCATTATGATTCCATTCCAGAAAATATGAAATAGAAATGGAAGTAGCGTTCATGCGTACGTACGGCTTACCGTCTCCATGAACGGTGCATTTCATTTCTTACCTCTAAATGTGATGTAATATTATAAATGAATGTATGTACTGGATATATATGACATATATGATATCTACATCATGAATACCATTCTGGATATAATGGATATTTCACCACATGAACAACTTATAATTATAAGAAGTTTATTGTTGACTCATGTACCAAAGATCGACAAAACGACCGTTATTAACTTAAATAATTACATAATAACATTGTAATAAGTGATATAAAAAGGATAATGAAATTGAAAATGGTTCTTAATAAGGTAGATATTAACTCTAGTTTATTATTCAGGAGGTTAAAGAACGGTTGAGTCAAGTCGGACACAAGGTAAGGGAACTTCTTAACCCAACTTCCATTCTTTGGGTTAATCTCCTACTTTCAAATTATGTCATGATATTATTATGTATTATTTTGTATTTTTACTTTATTTATGTGTACCTATAGTGAATACACATAATAGATCTATTTTATTTCAAAAATGATCTTTGTAAGGGAATTTCTTAACCCAACTTCCATTCTTTGGGTTAATCTCCTACTTTCAAATTATGTCATGATATTATTATGTTGTATATTGTATTTATACATTATTTATGTGTACATATAGTGAATACACATAATAGATATATTTTATTTAAAAATGATCTTTTTAAGGGACTTCGTCTCAATCTCCATTCATTGAGGCATATTTTGTTTTATACACAAATTTCTTTTATACAGTGTATAAACCCCTTTGACTTTTAAGTTTATTCAAAAGGAATCTTTTTATACGAAGCATTTTACTAAACGACAAAAAGGGAATGCTTTTCTTTCCGTACTTATGCGGCGACAATGACTTCTCCGCCGCCGTGAACATTATTTGAGTTTCGGCTTCCTTTACAAGCCATACCTTTTTTAAAAAAGAAAAATAAATACAATGTTTTAACATTCTTTTATTTTGGTATTGAAAATGGTTTTGAAAGAATTTTTATTATATCAATGTGTTGTATTGTTATCTTGTGATTGAAATATGGAAATGTTATGTTTCCTTTATGCATGTTTTATGTGATACGATTATGTTATGGTTTATGATATGTTTAAACCTATTCATATGAGGAATGCATTGGACTTAATAAGTGACGGGTGGAGCCCGCTATAGCTCCTCGATGCATCGGCAGGTCTCATGAGACAAACTAGTGTCTTGGCACGAGGCCTTGACAAAATCTTATTTGTGGTCTTGGCACGAGGCCTTGACTACGTGGTTATGATAGTCTGGCATTATGCATTCCATCATTATGAAAGTGGTTATTGATATTGCATGTGATTATTCGACCAGTAGAATATCCATGTGAAGAAGTAAATGGCATTATCTCATTTTACTTTTGCCATATTATGTTGAAGTTCATGTTTAAAAGGCTTTTGTTTTAGTTATACATTGCCTTAAATGTTAATGTTTATTTATGAAAGCTTCCGCATTATTGTTATCCTTACTGAGCATTTGAGCTCACCCCTTTCAATGTTTAAAAATTTTCCAGGTTGTGAAGAAGTATTTTATGACTGACTTGCAAGAATAATCAGTGAAGATATGAGTGTGGACTATGAAGACCATGTTATTGTAGTTTGTTTAATTTTGATGTAATGAAAGACTTATGAATGTATCTAGTGTTTCCAAGGCTACTAAACTAATCGGTCTTTCGAGACTTGATCTTTTGTGATCATGCCAATGTTACGAAGTAATGCACCGACTCTGGGTAGCTGGGGTCGGGGCGTTACAGTTGGTATCAGAGGCAGTTTAGTACTAACCTTGGAAGCTAGATTTAGATAAACTCTGATTAGAGCACATAGCCCAAAGATAGACTTTGAGGATTAGTATAGAAGAACTTCCTAGAATTTTGGTATTATAGAGATGTTATGAATTTTCCGAGCAATACATCCCTATCTGGATACGAGCAGGTAGAGGCGGCTCTGGAACAGATGTACCTAGGTGTAAAACCCGAAAACACCGCTTTGAGCTAGACTCGAACGGGAACTGGTGCACGACAACGGGCCTTGCTGCACTCTTGGTTACGACACTCCCGGGGGATATGCTTAGGATAATTCTCATTTTACTTACAAACCACTATGAAGGGTTATGAGTACATACTTACTCAAAAAAAACATTTCTTTTTATGATTATGGATTATATCCATAAATAGTTCAATTTATGTAAAGTGTTTTACAAGTATGGAATTATGTATTTTGATTCATAAACTAACCTAGTTTATGCCGTTGTATAGAAATGGCGCCCAGTAGAAGGAATGTGAACTCCAGCAGTACGTATGATCCAAAGAGTAAGAAGGATAGTATCTTTCACGGTATTAAGCCAACATTTCGAAGGGAAATAGTCTCCCATGTGTTCTCAACATATGAAGAAATAGTATCATGTGTTAATAGGATAAGTAAAGAATTCTCTGAGTCCTATGGCTTTGAAGCGAAGAAAGAGACGAAAGGGATGGAAGAGAGAATGATGGATAAAGGGATGAGGGGAAAGAAGAATTTTCCAATATGTGGTAATTGTGGGAAGAAACATCATGGAACTTGCCTAAAGGGAATGGGAGTTTGTTATAAGTGTAGAGAAAAAGGACACAAAGTGCGTGACTGCAAGGGTAAGAAAATGGTTTCAAATGTACAATGTTTCTTCTGCAAGGATTGGGGACACTACGCAAACCAATGCCCAAATCGTCAAAGTATGCCCCAAATGATGTTATTGGATAATAATCAAGTTATGATACTACCACAGATGAGGAGTAATGATTAGAGTTCTTATGTTGTTATTAAATAATTTTGTAATTTGAGTGTTGTATCAATGATGTACTGGTTATAATAATTATGGAGTATATAAGGATTGTACTGCAGTACTATTTCATCAAGGACTTGAGATTGTGTGGAACCAAGAAAAGTGACTCCACAGTAGGTTAAATTTTTGGAAAATATATGGTTGAGAGAAAGATAAACCATAATATGGTTTTGATACTGAGATTGTGATTTTGGAATAAGACGTGATTGATTTGGATAAATTATATTGGATATACTTAACTTCCTTGAAACTGAATGATGTTTTGTATACATTTTTGGATAGAAGGAGTATATCTAGTATTCTATAAGGAATAAGGGATCATGGTAATTCAGCATGTTTAAAAAGAATACATGATGAAGGTGTTCACATGTTTTTACGTGGGATAAAGGATCTTCATTATGTTTACCTTCCTTATAAAATTTGGACTGTGAGTTGGACAGAAGTATTTTGGATAACTATTAAGGTTGGAATGGATTAAGTTGAACGTTGGATAGTATTGTTTAAGGTTAAAACATTTATGAAGATTATTTTTGGAATAGTATAGTACTATATTTTTAGGAAAAGGACAACCTGCAGGGTGGGGAATAACCCGTCGTGTCGGACAAAGCTGCAGGAATCGAACCCACAACCATAGTGCGACAAGCCTTTATTTCGTACCACTAGCCTACAGGAAGTCCCTGGTTATTAAAAAATAGTTTTACTGATCTAAATGGTATGTGTTAACATTTGGAACCTTATACAATTAGGATAAATAGAATATTTTTGAGTTCCGTTACCATTTGGAGTAAAAGTTGGGTTTGTGGTAAAAATTTATTAACGAATGAAAGTATACATAACAAGTATGTATATTCCCTTACGTTCTTAGTAAATCTCATAAATAAATTCCTCAACATTATAAAAGGTAACTTAAAACAAAAATGTTGTCGGTTAACTTTTCCAACTGGGGATTCAATGACCGTTTAACCAATCACAAGTTTGTGATTTTCTTATGGTTAAACTTTCTCCTAATCCTGTTTTCTATAACTCTCCATCAGACCTTGATGGTTTGTTTCTCCTCCATATCCATATTTTCATAGAATCCTAGAATGGGCTATATCGGGTGACCTTTGTACTTATCCTGCTTTCTTTTAATGTTATGTATTTATTAACCTTATTTCCGATGTGGGTTTTCCTCAAAGGTATTTTCTCTTTTCAACCTTTTATTATCCAAGAAAAATTTCAAATTGCGAGGACGCAATTTATTGAAGGAGGGGAGAATGTAACACCCCGAGCTTCCACGATACGCTTCTCATTCAATAATGCAATAGCTTTCATTGTACGCAACTTCGAGTTCTAAAACACCGCGACAAATCAAAGTAGCCGTTATGAATAGTAATAACCACTTTTTAAAATTATAGAAATTTTATATTTCAAAATGGAATTCATTTTTGTATTCCTAATATCGAAATTAGCCTATGATGAATTTTTGGTATTTTTCTGAGAACTTCTAATTTTTATGAATAGTGAAAAATACTTTAAAACAACTTTTTTAATCAAAATAATTTATAGTGATAAATTATAATATTTGGTGGTTTTAAAGTATAATTAGAATATATTTTTACCATTTTATCCAATGGTGGTCATTAGAATTAATTTAACATTGAAATTGGACATAAACAATTGCCAATCTTTTGATATAAATTGTTTCTTGAAAACACGCTATTTGTCGTAACAGCGGGAATTAATTATAAAATTAATTAATGCAACTTATATGTTTGGAATTTTGTAAAATAGACATCATTTTTGAATTCGGAATATCAATTATAGCTTAGGGTGAAATTTTGGCATTGTTCTGAAAAACTCCAATTTTTGATGAATAGTGAAACCACTAAGTGGTAGTTAAATAACTGATTTTTCGTTTAAATGAAATATTACCACTTCTGTGATTTGATTTTCAAAAATCCGACATACATGGTTGTCATTAAGAAGTAAAATGTGGTTCAATGGGATAAAAATAATTTTTTGGTGAATAGTAACTTATTAAGTTCTTAATCGCGATTAGTGGTAATTAGGGTAGTTTAAGGTATAAATAATACTTTAATAATATTAAATGACCTAGACACATGTCCAAACCTCATTGGTTGTGTCATGGCCGACCAAGACAAGCCATGGCCTAACTTGGGGACCCCATGGATCCACTTTTGTTGGGAAATAACATAAATTACTTTTTATTTAATGTTAAAGTGAAAATGACACTAACATAAAGTGTTTTACTAAAACAATTTTTAAGTAGGGTTACACAAGTCCATATTTTGATTATAAATAGTCATTGGAAAGATACAAAGATTTCCTATATCATAGTATTTTTTTTATAATTTTTAGACATTAAATAAATTTAATTATTTATGACATAATAATGATGCAGCGATGACATCATTATTTGACGATTTAAATAAAATGGAAAGATAATATAAAATCTATGAACTACACATGGCCAAAACCAATTGGATGAGTGGATTTCGATGCCTTATCACCTTATCCACGAATTCTATCAATGTGGGACCTTTTAAAACCGAAACACATTTTCAAATAATGTAATGTTCCTTTACTTTCCAAAAGTGCCCCTCCTCTCCTCTTATAAAAGGCCCCCACCTCTACCTCATTTCACACACTCTTCAAGCCATTGGCTCGGCCAACCCCTGCCCATTTGCTCTCTCCACATCCCTCTCCTCATCCTAGAGGATTCCCTTTGGGCAGAATCCTTTCAAAGGAAGCCTTTAGGCTCAACTCAAAAGGAGTTACACTTTTTAAGGTAATTCATTCTCTCATGTTCTTTTGTTTTATTTTGCTTCTCCAACCCCCTAAACTCTTTTTATTTACTTCTTTTGTAACAACACCAGTATCTTAAATATACTAGGATGTTGTTATAAGATTTATTTGAGCTACACTTCCACACAACTACATCAAATGGTTAAAGAACATAAGGTTTCCGTGGATGGCGAAATTCTGCCTCCCGAAACGATGATTGTTCAACACTCATTTAACACCTTCAAAGGTGGCCATTATGATGTCACTATTTTTATATATGATATATAATATGTTTATGTTTTCCTTAAGCTTCTGTTTTTTTCATTTTGGGCATACCTTTATGGTTTCCATTATGGGTAAAACACGATATCTTCATTTTAGGAAGCGCGGACTACCGCCCCCTGAAAGTGATTTGATTCGTTAATACCATATGTGGGATGTGTGAAGGATAAAGTTAATGATATTATATATGTTATTATACTGGAATTATAATATACTCTCATATCATTATGATTCCATTCCAGAAAATATGAAATAGAAATGGAAGTAGCGTTCATGCGTACGTACGGCTTACCGTCTCCATGAACGGTGCATTTCATTTCTTACCTCTAAATGTGATGTAATATTATAAATGAATGTATGTACTGGATATATATGACATATATGATATCTACATCATGAATACCATTCTGGATATAATGGATATTTCACCACATGAACAACTTATAATTATAAGAAGTTTATTGTTGACTCATGTACCAAAGATCGACAAAACGACCGTTATTAACTTAAATAATTACATAATAACATTGTAATAAGTGATATAAAAAGGATAATGAAATTGAAAATGGTTCTTAATAAGGTAGATATTAACTCTAGTTTATTATTCAGGAGGTTAAAGAACGGTTGAGTCAAGTCGGACACAAGGTAAGGGAACTTCTTAACCCAACTTCCATTCTTTGGGTTAATCTCCTACTTTCAAATTATGTCATGATATTATTATGTATTATTTTGTATTTTTACTTTATTTATGTGTACCTATAGTGAATACACATAATAGATCTATTTTATTTCAAAAATGATCTTTGTAAGGGAATTTCTTAACCCAACTTCCATTCTTTGGGTTAATCTCCTACTTTCAAATTATGTCATGATATTATTATGTTGTATATTGTATTTATACATTATTTATGTGTACATATAGTGAATACACATAATAGATATATTTTATTTAAAAATGATCTTTTTAAGGGACTTCGTCTCAATCTCCATTCATTGAGGCATATTTTGTTTTATACACAAATTTCTTTTATACAGTGTATAAACCCCTTTGACTTTTAAGTTTATTCAAAAGGAATCTTTTTATACGAAGCATTTTACTAAACGACAAAAAGGGAATGTTTTTCTTTCCGTACTTATGCGGCGACAATGACTTCTCCGCCGCCGTGAACATTATTTGAGTTTCGGCTTCCTTTACAAGCCATACCTTTTTTAAAAAAGAAAAATAAATACAATGTTTTAACATTCTTTTATTTTGGTATTGAAAATGGTTTTGAAAGAATTTTTATTATATCAATGTGTTGTATTGTTATCTTGTGATTGAAATATGGAAATGTTATGTTTCCTTTATGCATGTTTTATGTGATACGATTATGTTATGGTTTATGATATGTTTAAACCTATTCATATGAGGAATGCATTGGACTTAATAAGTGACGGGTGGAGCCCGCTATAGCTCCTCGATGCATCGGCAGGTCTCATGAGACAAACTAGTGTCTTGGCACGAGGCCTTGACAAAATCTTATTTGTGGTCTTGGCACGAGGCCTTGACTACGTGGTTATGATAGTCTGGCATTATGCATTCCATCATTATGAAAGTGGTTATTGATATTGCATGTGATTATTCGACCAGTAGAATATCCATGTGAAGAAGTAAATGGCATTATCTCATTTTACTTTTGCCATATTATGTTGAAGTTCATGTTTAAAAGGCTTTTGTTTTAGTTATACATTGCCTTAAATGTTAATGTTTATTTATGAAAGCTTCCGCATTATTGTTATCCTTACTGAGCATTTGAGCTCACCCCTTTCAATGTTTAAAAATTTTCCAGGTTGTGAAGAAGTATTTTATGACTGACTTGCAAGAATAATCAGTGAAGATATGAGTGTGGACTATGAAGACCATGTTATTGTAGTTTGTTTAATTTTGATGTAATGAAAGACTTATGAATGTATCTAGTGTTTCCAAGGCTACTAAACTAATCGGTCTTTCGAGACTTGATCTTTTGTGATCATGCCAATGTTACGAAGTAATGCACCGACTCTGGGTAGCTGGGGTCGGGGCGTTACAGTGAACACACATCCCACTAACCGTGATGGACATAAGTGTCTCCCTTAAGAGACCTGAACATTACCTGATGATGATAATAGTCAATTTGTGCCCGGTACACCACCAGCTAATCCATGATCAAAAGTAGGTCAAAACCTAACATCTCAATAGAGATTAACTCCCACAGAAAATGGTACCAAAAACCTCTATAGAAAGCCCCTTATATTTCCTGATATTCTCTTCTCAAACCCCCAACATAGTATTAATCGACACAACCCCACACACACACTCCACGGCTAGGACCAACACAACTACAAACTGTTCATAGATAAAAGAATATGTGGTTCCTGTGTAAAAAACACTAGAAAGAATGAAAGATAAAAGGATCGTACCACGAACCATTGATGGTATAGCCTCAACACCTCCAAGTTTATACAGAATTGGGTAAAGATAACCTACCTCATTTCCCTAGGCTCCAACCTGAGTCCCTGGTGTGGAACTACTCTACTGATTTGGATGCTCTCACCTTGGAGTACCATGTCCACCACCCCAACCAGTATGACCATTCAATCTACAATTACTTGTCTTCTATGGGGTAACCAAACCAATTACTACACTCTACATTGTCATCGATCCCCCATCTACACCCAACTATCATGGATTCATATAGAACTTCTACAGATTACCTAAACATCTGCACAACCGACACTCAACTAGTGGTCAGGGAAACTGACCATTCATGTTGCCTATCCTTTCTCACAGATGGTATTACACCCAGTCACTTCTCTGAGAGGGAAACCCCCTCTTATGACTACTCTTCACACATACACCTTGAAGAAAAATCCCAAAATTATGATTTCTACCCTTAGAAACCACACCAATATTCATTCAAACTAGCACCATGAGTCCACTACATGATGGCCCCTTTAAGTTCCCTTATAAGATAAGGCCATGATCCAAAACTTATAAAAACCCCTTAAAATGGAATATATTCACCTGAGATCTGATCTCAGGCCTAATCTCTTGTTGGAAACATTTCTACATTGCATCATCGTCCTCTTCCAATACTAGAATGAAGCATTGCAAGTCATTGAAATGACTAGAATAATCTATTGCTGACACAACCCCTTGGTTTAAAATCATAAAATTTTTAGCCTTATCCAACCTTAAGTTTTCTAGTTATAAGTTTATTAGAAACTTTCCACCGAAATATTTCCACATCATTCCTTCTGCACGCTCAGTCTGAACCATGATGTCCCACTAACGCTTTTCCTAACCTCACAACATATAAGCCACCAATATTACTCTCTTCTTATAAGGATTCCCTATATGGTCAAGAATCATCTTGATGGATTATATAGAGAACATGGATTCCTCAGGACCTCCCTCTCTTGTGAAGGTTAAAGGGTTTTGCACCTAAAACTATCTAGTTATCTCAAACATACTTGGTGCAACCCATTCAGTGTCTCATTCCATTATTTTCATAAACTAAGAGAAGTTACTAGGAAGATTCACTTCACTAATGCCCTAAATCCCCATGTCTTCTTAATCCTCTACTAGGAAAGAATTCTTGTTAACATCCTCCTTTTTCCCTTCTGAAACACATCTTTAATGTGGTATTTCACTACAATGCAAAGAATGAGCTTCAAAACATAGAATATAAAGAATCCAAAAATTACACAAAAGAATGCCAATAAAAATCCATTAACAAACCATCCACATACACTATCCCAATTAATATCATCCCACATTGATCACTAACTTCTAACAAACCTACTATGGGTCAGGGTTAACATGGGGTAAACTAATTAACGTTTCCACAATCTTTCACTATACTCCATTTTAAAACCATTTCAAAACATACAAGGTAAATCCTTCCTATTAAGAATATTTTCTTATTTCATATCTCCTTACAACCAACATTTAACTCATTTAACCCTTTCATTAAGGATAATTCTTTAACCATTCTCTAATATTTCTTCCAGTTTACCGATTTTCATTATTCTTATTACACATAATTTTCTTTAAATTTCTCATCAGAGTAAAATTCATTCCACCTTACATATCACACACACCCATACAATGTGTTCCTACCATAATAAATGTCACTTATGTACCTAGGATCCAAAAATTATGCTTGAATTCGCACCCAAATTCCATTTCATCTATGAGTAAAATATCACCAAATAATCACATCATAAAACCAATGCATCACCCAATGGTAAAATATCATTAAACTGTAATGACACATAATGATAAAAATAATACCCACCCTATATACTTGGGTTTTCCATTATACATGGGTTATCCACACCCAAGAATGTGCTCATTTACAAGACCCAACACATCATATTCTTATGTCTACCACAAAAAATAATTATACCCCATAAAGAAAACTCTCTGATACCACTGTGTGACGTCCCCAACCCAAAATTCACTAAACTGGTGCTCTGATCCAGGTCATCACATGACCACAAGCATGCCTTCTCATACTCCAAATATAGCTAACTAGTAGTGAGGGTTTAATAAATCATGTGGGGAAACAATACCCCCCTTTACCATAGTAGGCCACAATATTTTACAATGAAAATAACAGAAAAATAGGTAATAACCAATAAACATGCATAGGCAAACATCTCCAAAAACTGGGTACAAACCAAAAACTAATAATAACCATGTCATGTCATGATAAAAGTTCTAAAATTGAAGGAAATACAAAACAAATAAAAACATGTAAATCATAAATATGGTCCAAACTAAAATTATGAATCCTCAACTGGGCATATCCCAAGCCCAAATCAACTCCATAGCATTAGGCCTTTTCCCTAATCCAAATTTGCAACAATGAATTCTTCTCGGGTAACCAACGACATCCCAAGAAGGGTGTGAGTAAAAATTAGTAGTCCACTACCAATAGTGTCCAAAAAATATCCAGTCTAAATAGATAGTGAATACATGTATTAAATGAAAAAAATGTTAGACCAAAAGACAACTCATTTTCCATTTGTTAACAATACATAAACCATTCCCAAAAATATTACCATTTTCATCAATTATCTAATCATTATTATTTAATCCATTTTCATCATGTGCTTCATGGGTTAGGAATTTAAATTTTTTAATATAAAGGGGTCTAACGCTTTAAATCACTAAGCATAAAGTAATAATTCATGTCCCTATCTCACTAGGGAAAAAAATATCTCAAAAAATACATTTCATTTATTACAAAGCCACTTTCTGGGTGGTCTAATCGAATGAAACTGTTTGGAGAGTAGATAATCCATCCCATTCCCTAACCCATGCATTTTTTGTGGATTTTAGAGCCTTATTCTATCTTGACATGTGGGCATAGATCCTGAAGTCAATACCCCACACTACCAAGCCATTTACACATGCTTATTTATCCAACCACCAAACACATACCATATCAAAAAACATACTCAGAAAAATAACATAACAATAAAATTTCATATACATAGACATGAGATTCAATGTTATTCCATAACCCATTAAGACAAATTACATTTACATTATAGAACTCATTTATCCCATTCTCCTTTCTTATTACTAACTCGCTTAGAATATTATGTAATTCCCATACAATAACACATTTACCACATTCATCAATTCCCAAACAATTTTCCATTTAACAAGTTTATCATTTCATATGTACATACCCTCGAATGCATATCTAACATAACTCCTAGGAAATATAACACAATTTCAATTAACCTAATTAATGAATTTATCATTCATAAGTCTTAGACCATCCACAAATTGCCCTTTTACATTTCTTATATCAATAACCCATTAACAATTGAACAAATGACCACTTATTCCATTATACTAGTCTAGAAACATATATAAATACCCCTATTTCAGCTCAAATTAACATAAAAACATGTTCTTCATAGGTTATATATTATCACACATCACTCTACCCTTAACCTCACAAATTTCTAGGTTCAGGATTGTCAGCACACCCCATGGGTAGCCCTAAATTGGTCATATCATTATACATCCATCTTTAAGGGATCCTAAGGGGTTGAAATTATCATTTATTCACCCATTATACAAAATATCACTAAATTAATCAGGAACACAATAAGATAAGGACCAATATTGCAACCAAACATGAACAAATCAACTCAATGACTATGAGATATAACTTTTATACCACCTACCTAAAATTCGTTGGTGAAGACACTCTCAAATGTGGTCTCTAATTCGAATTCATGAAACCATTTAATCATCAACCTATGATAAACAAGAAAAAGTAGGTTTTAGGGATTCAGAATAATATAACACATGATACAATCCCTAATCTATAAAAGAGAGATAATAGAGGGATTTGACATTCTTGTACATTTGATCCAAAACCAACAACACTCCAAATGAATTATAAATGAGGGAGATTGATCCTTGGGAGATCAATACATGTGAGATATTGATGTTCTTGGTTCATCACTATAGATTAAGGTAGGATAATGGGGAGGAAAATCGGGTGGAGACTTAAAAATCCTGAGATGGAAAAATTATAATTTTTCCAACTTTTAATGGGTGGAATGGTTTTCTAAACTGTGTGAAAACCAGGTGTAAGATAATGTCTATGAGAAGTGAGGTCAAAGGGTTACATAGGGAGATCAACATAGTTTGAGTAACCATGAACCAACTTTGTGTAATTATACTATCCAAGGAAACTCCATTTTTTGGGAATACCTCATGGTTTTCTTAACCACTAACAAACCAAGCGCCTTGCATAGATTGGCCCAAGATTATTTCTTTTCAAGCCCCAACCCCCAGGACACACCTAAATACCCTCATAAACCTGGTTAGCATTTAATTAATGAAAGATAAGGAATTAAAAACAGAATTTAAACAAGGAAATACCTCTACAGAGCTGAAATCTTACACCATAAAACCCCCTAAACCATAAAAAACCTAAAAAACCCATAAAACCCCTTAAAAATCTAAAACCGCTTTATACCCCAAAAAATGTTAAATACTCTAAAAATCCATAGAAACTGAATTTTTTTTTTTAAAAAAACCCCTATAATCCCAAAAAACAATAGAACCCTAATATACCTAAAAAACCTGAATGTCCTAAAAATTCCTAAAAATCTTTAAAAACATAAAAAACCCTAGACCCCTGAAAAAACTAAGAAAACATTAAAACCTAAAATTGTTAAAACCCATAAATTTTTTGAAAATGATAAAAACCCAAACAGTCACTAAAAACACCTAAAAATCCTAAAAACCCTAAAACACTTAAAATGTCTGAAACCATAAAAATCGATTATAATCCAAAAAAACAAAAAAAATCCCTAAAAATGTAAAAAACCTAAAAAACCTAAAAACCCCTATGAAATTATTTAATACCTAAAAATAATATAAATCCCTAAAAACATAAAAACACTAAAAACCCTAAAAACCCTAAAAACCCAAAAGAACCTAAAAACCTAAAAACCCCAAAATCCATAAAAAATACTAAAAATCATAAAACCCTAAAAACCCTATGTCTCATGGTGCACGATGCGATTGTGGGGGAGAAAAATGCGCTACCCGACGGTTGATTAGAGAAGATTGGTTTCTTCTTAATCACTCATATCGGGTGCATCGTTTTCACCTCGAAACACCCAACGGTTCCATATCTAGAAATACGTGGACCTACTTTCCAAAGGTTAGAGTTCACTGGGTTGTTTGACCAAAGATTCTTAAGAACTCACATTGGTCGAGAGGATGGTAAGTCGGGCTCATCGCACCCTTTTGGGGGGAATTATTTCTTGTTCCGGGACTCTCTTATAGATTTAAGACATATTCATATGTTTTTCAATATTTAGTTTATACCCAAGCATAGTATCCATAGATTACTCCTAGTTAGAAATGGTCAGCTGGATGCAGGGGTTCGAAACCATTAATGCCCAATGTTTACCATCCCTCGTTGGATTAATGACCCAAAAGTGTCTGGACTCACAAAGACGACACTAGTTTAAAGCCTCGTAACTAGGCACTCTGAAGATTATTGTCATCCAGGGGGGACAGATAACAACTTGAGCATCTAGATCTAACCCATGATATGGGCTTCCTATGTATCTTCATGAGAGGAATCATAATCCACGTAGTTTGGTGTGGTATGGGGATTACACTCCAGGCTACCCAGGGTTGGTGCGGTGAACCGACATGAAGATTTTCGGAATGACCGGGTGTTGGGCTTGAACCTCGAGGAGGCTTATTATGTACTCTGTCTACGATACAGGGATCAAAGTCCACATAGTTCATATGTGAGTGTCGGAGAAACAAGGTGAATGTGGACCCGGGGGTCCGCTAGTGATTGGGATTGAACCTCTTGGAGGCTTCCTACGTATCCCTGTGGTGGGGAATCAAAGTCCACATAGTTAGGATGGGAGTGTCGGAGAACCGAAATGAATGCCAACCTGGGGGTCCGATGGTGATCGGGCTTGAACCTCTTGGAGACTTCCTACGTATCCCTGTGGTGGGGAATCAAAGTCCACATAGTTTGGATGGGAGTGTCGGAGAACCGATGTGAATGTGGACCCGGGGGTCCGACGGTGATCGGACTTGAACCTCTTGGAGGCTTCCTACATATCCCTGTGGTGGGGAATCAAAGTCCATGTAGTTCGGATGGGAGTGGGGATTACGCTCTGAGGCAACCCGGGAGAAGATGTCACAGTTTATTCTTACTCTAAGACCACGTGAGTCATGCTCGGTGTGAGAAAAAAGAGGCAACAGGGACCAGACGATCACGCCGCGAAAGGTGCGTCCGTGGGAAGTGGAGTGGGGCTTACGCATGGAGAAACCCAAAAATTCAGGGCTTACTCCGAGATGGACGCCCATGGCGAAAAAGCGCAGTGGGAGAGGGACTTGGCCCCAAAGAATAACGGAGAAGCACCCTTCCCCATTACGCCCTTCCTTGGCCATGGTTGTGGGGAAGTACAGAGGTGCATGTGGGATTCCTTCTGATGGGTAGTCTTCCATGCCCCGAGGAGGGTAGAAGTGCCCCAGTCCTAACAAGTAGAGGGGAAGAAAGGGGACACTCGGGCTCAGACTCTGCATTACCGTGGGAATGTGAACCCAAGAATGCTTTGGGAATCCTCTCAAGGGACGGAGCAACCCCTTCCCCCTCACTTACCATGGGTATGTGAACTCAAAACGGCGTGCTGATGTGCCTGAGGGTTACATCACACGGGTCCAGTGGCTCTGGTGGAGGCCTCGTCTCTGGGTCGATGAATGGGCCAATGGGGGGGTTGTGAAGAATCAGGCCGGATTGGAAGGATTTTGTCTAGCTCGGGGAATGGGAACTCTGAAAGATCTGGTTGGCCACACAGGTGTATGAGTGGTGGCTCCCTTCACGTAGGGAGGTGCTACATGGATGGAGAGGTCGTCCGTGAATCTGGGTGGTCCGCGGAGTGGTGGGTATCCCATGAACCAGTGTGGTTCGCAGCTTCGGGTTCGACCCGCGTACCAGGTTGGTACGCGGAGGGGTCCCTGCGAGCAGCGGCAACCGAGGGCGACGCCGGTCGGGGGTTCATACGTCGGGGCTTCGCCCGTGTAGGAGGGTGCAACACGGTGCGATGGATCAGAAAAGGGGAATAAACTCCCTGGTCCGCGGGGGTGCATCCGTGGAGGGGATATGGTTCTCGGTCTTCTTTTCTTTGTTATTTTAAGTTTGCGGTTCACCAAGTTATTATGAGTTTTCTGTTCCTTATTAATTCTCTTCCAGCTTCATACCTGTTCTGGTTCGTGAACTGGAACTTCACTATTTGTGAAATCCTAAGCTCCTTCTTTCGAAATCCTTCCACCTGAATCTGATCGATCTCCCCAAAATTCTCTTTCACTCTTCCCCCTCGATCTCCTCTTATAGAGTGGGGAAAGAGATGTATCTATGGTCATGTGACACCTTTTGCAGAGGCCCATGATCGGAAACCCGTTTTACGGATGACTTGGTCAATCTGAAACTCGCAAGGGCATTGTACACACCTCCCCCGCGAACCAAACTAGCTCGGGGAGTTCTTCATGGCCGCGTAGGGTTCCGCCTCCATTCCGCGAACGATAGCGGATGCGACCTAGGCCGGTTGACGCGGTTCCCGGCTGGGGCGGTTCATGATGGTGGACCGTCTTGGGACCCATCCTGCTTTGCACCCGCGGAGGATCCCCGCCTAGGTTCCGTGAATGACAGATGTCCGCGGAGGGGGGTGCTTCGCGGAACCGGTCGCGTACCGTTATCTTTGGACCGGTCTGCATACCGGTTTGACTTGTGCCATCCTTTGAGTATTCTCCACACTTTTCCCCAATTCCGTGGGGGGGGGGTAATTTCATAGAATATCTCTTGGATTAAAGGGGATTATCATTCTCTTTTGTAGATTTTTCAGGACCCTACAAATTCCCCCCATCGGAATGGGGTCCGATCGAAACGAAGTGGAGGCAATTCTGATGTAGAGTGGTCCTAAAACAAGGATGGTTTGCAGTAGGGGAGTGGAACTGGTTGGTGACCACACACATATATACGGGGGGGACTTCCTTTGTCTTTTACCGGATTCTTCGCGAAACCAGAGCTATCTTGCTTTTTTTTTGTCTCCACATGCTCGTTCCTTCGCGAAATGCCTCATCCAAGAACCAGCTGACACTTCTTCGAACTGTTCCTCATTTGCAGTCTGCTTCACCCGTGGACCAATATCCCAGCCGCGAACTAACACTTTTAATTAATTAAAAATTAAGTCACGATGGGACGCATAGGAATTATCTCTACGGTTTCTATGGTCCGTGGTCTGAAACATTCCAGACTTTGAAAATTTCTTAAGTCTTCTAAACCTAATTATTTAAATTCGGGATTAAGATTTCTCGGAGCAACCTAGTTCATGGTTTTCTAGACAAAGATCCACGGGCCAAAGGACTGCAGACCTCTTCTATGTAGGGTTGGTTCGCGGGATGCAATCATCAAAAAACCACATTTTGAGGCATGCTTTCAGACCTCGTCATGAGGGCTTCTTGACTCCTTTTCCATATTCTTGGTGTTTTGGTCAAGATTTTATTATTATGGACTAACCATTTGCCTGTTTTTTATAATGGAGGGTGAAAACATGCTTCCCCATCTCCCTGTACCCTATCCTACTTCCAAGCCTCTTCTGATTGGTTCAGGGAGACATCTATCTATGATTCGTAGAGCGGAGAGAATCAAAGAGAACCCTAGTCGGTCCATCATTCCCAACGATGGTGTCTTGAAGGAATTTCTCTCTCCTGAGATCCTGGGTTATCCACTATCAAATCATCTTCTTCTTTATAGATTCAGTCTTAAAGATGACATCCCTATCCCCCTACCTTCTCAAGTCATCCGTCACCTTGCTTTGAAGCATCATCGAAGTGTATTCAGGATAACCTCGCCCAATCGGGGAAGATAATATCTGATCCTGATCTGAAAGTCACTTTCATTTCGAGAGGCTCTGTCTGGACTAAAAGTGATCAGTACTCACAAGAATTATCTCAAGAAGATTCCCTCAAGAGTTACCCCTCCATAATCAACCTTCCTTGAGTGGATCCCAACGCGGGTGGATTTATAGGTGGGATATCTGGTCTGGTGGGCTTTTCTCGAATGACTGGGCCTAGGCCTTCTGGGTCCACCATCATTACTGGGAATCTCCTGAGTCACTGGAAGCAGTCAATCTATACTCTGCAGTGTGGGCCTCCCAGTTTTCTATTTACCCACTATCTTTGAGCCTTCCTGACTGGATCAGTCGCTGGTGTTCACGCACTAATACTTTCCACCTCACCCATTGTGAAGTTGGCATTATCATATGGGACATCTACCAATTGGGAGGGCTTTCGATCATCAGTGAGATGTATGACGAGTTTCTGCCCACTCCTGATGCATGGGACGACGTCGAACATGTGCCTTCGTTGGTGAGGGATCTGCTGGTTAGGGTCGAGTGGTCACTGGGTCATGCCTTGTGTGCCCGCTCTCTTATTCCCTATAGCACCTGGATAGGGTTATTTCTAAACACCACTGGTCCTGTGCCGAAGATCAAGCACCCCAGGGCTCATCTTTTTCAATAGTCATGAACCATCCCAGGTTCCTACTGGGCGGTTTTGGAAGCGGGTGACTACCTTTCATGGCGTTACGAGGTGCACCCCGGTGTGTTGCATATGCTCAGGTTGGCAGGTTTGTTTGCAATGTTTTTGAGCAGGTGGCTATTCCCTTCTCAGGATATCAACCCAGGCATCAGGGCTTGCACCTTGATGATGTCAGTCGAGTTGGCAAAGGGTTTCCCGATGAATTTGGTCGTGCCCACTTTGGCTCATATTTACGAACTAATGAGCCACATGCCAAAGTGTGGGTCACCCTACCGTCTGAGTGGGCCATTTCAATTCTTATACGAATAGATGGCAAATCATTTCCACTTTTATGAGTATTGTCATAACACAGTCATCCCGCTTCCTACATTTCGGCCTACCTTGCTTGATATAGCTGGGGATTTCTTGAATTCCCTCTATTCTAATGAATTTATCAAGATTTTGAGTGACTTCTCCTTGTTTTCTTTCACTCCCTACCCCAACCCTTCCGGCATCGTGTTCGACTACTGCAGGGGGATCCAGGAGGAGAATTCTTACGTGATTTCACTAAGGGATGGGTTTTTGTCTGCATGGATTGACAGGGTTTATCTATGAGAGTTATATTCCCCCCACCGTTTTTCCCGCCAGTTTGGGTGTATGCAACTCTATGTTTCCCTTCCCCCTCCTCAGGATCGATTACTACACCCGCCACTCTCCATCAATGATGGTTGATGCTGGCGCGGGAGGGATCTGGCACAAGAATTCCCTTGCATGGCATAGGAGAGGCCGCCAGCCTATACTTGGAGTACGCAAGAATGTGGGTAAAACATTATCCCGATGGGATCCTGGGGAAGGCTGTCCACCAGGTTCCCAAATCAGGAGTCATCGTGGCAGCTGTGCCTACCGCACCTTCCTCATTGGCTCGGAGGGAGGACCGACTGATGGCTCATCGGTCAAAGCGACTCAGGGGATTTTCCTCTCCCAGCCCCCCTACGGCCGAAGTTCAGATGGACCCAACCTTCTTGGACGTGGATGAAGATGACCCTGTGGCTTCGGGTCCTAGTGAGACAATTTCTGAAGTTTTTCCGGCCGATACCGGACATAGAAACTTGATTCCCAAGCTCGAACCGGGGTTAGAAGCTTCACACCTTCCATCTTCGGAACCATATTCTAGTGTGCACATGTCTGCACTGATCGCAATGCCATAATTCGTTCTCGTGCTATCTAGCGAGGATACCAAAGATCCTCTTGTCATGGTAGACCACCGAGCAGTGCGCAGGTGGCCCTGGTCCCTGATTTGAGAGATTTTCACCGAAACTCCACTGTCTGAGATGAAAACTAAAACTGAAGCTCTTTGACAACTCTTCCTAGGTTTGGGGTCAGGTGGCTTTGACTATCGGCAGCTTCATTTTCTTTCGTTCCAGGTTATCACGGCCCGTGAGGAAGTTTCCACTAATGAATGAAAACATTCTCACTTCGCTGCCTCTCATTGCGGGACCCGAGCCTTGGAGAAAGCCATGATAATGCTCCATCAGCTGGTAGCACAGGGGTAGAACTCTCTAGATTAGTCAGCCGCCCTATATACAGAGTTGCATGGATGTAAAGTACGGGCAGTGATGCTGAGGGATCAGTTTTCAGCTCTGACTGGTAATATTGAAGCCACAAGAAAAGGGATCAACAATATCCAAACAACGGTGGGGCACACTCGTTCGGTGGCCAAGGTTGAGGCTAGGGAGAGGCTCGTGCTGGAGCAGACTTGCAACAACATGTTTTTCTTACCCCTTTTTTGTTGTGAGGGAGAGGCCCTATCATGTGAACTTCCTCCATTTTTGTTCAAACGGAATACAATCTTTGAGAATATTTATATGATGTAAAATTTGATTGTTACTGGAACAATTGTTGCGTAAAAAACAACTCACAGAATCAAAATTAATCATAATTCAGGAAAAAAGAAACAATCTCTAACTGTTGCCAGGATCATGGGATCCAGCGAGCATAGTTTGACTATTACTAGGGTTTTGTAGAAAAACCCCACAAACCTTTTGTCTTTTCTTTTAATACCCTAATTTTTCATAGGCCCATTTGGTGTGGACCCAGTGGGTATGGCCCGAATTTTTCTTAGGTCTCCCTTTTTGGGTTTTTGGCCTAATAGGCTTTGCGCCTCTTTTTCTGAGCAGTTTAATGTCTCGCCAACAAGACTATTTGTACTGATGTTTTAGGTCGAACAGCTTTGACCAGGTATGGTGGGCCGAGGGCCCCAATGAGGTTTGGTTGTTTAAAAGATGTCCTGATATCATTCAAACGCATGTGGGGGGAGCATGTTTAGATTTGATCGACATGTAGGGCATGTCTCAAGGTATGGGAGCCATATTAGCGTGCAGAGGTAGGAAGAGCATCGCCTAAAGAAATCTTTCCTTTGGTAGACGGGCCAAGGGTGATCAATATGTAGAGACGATGAGGGCATGGTATGCATAGTCGTGCAAAGGTGTCCTTAAGTCAATGACTCCCCATTTCTGATGGCTATAGGACTTCATTGAAGTCCTGCTAATGGAAACCACCATGGATGGCTTAGAGAATTATGAAAACCACCAGGGGTGGATCGGAAAGGGTGTGTGACATCTGAAAGGGTTTTATAACATCTGTATTAATTAGGAGTGTGGACTCAGGTTCCCTGTCCAATGAATTAATCTAGCGTAAAGGATGGTTGGAGCTTGGCGTAGTTTTAAGTCATGCTGTTGGGACATTATCTAGAATGAAACAGCTTCTCCTGGTTCTTGGTAATCTTGTTAGAGACATTAAACCATATTTAGGTAGGGTCATGAAAGAGGATGGTAAATTGTATCTCAGAGGGTTTCCGAATCCTAGGATGGACATGGGGGCTCAGGGGCCAAGAGGCGTACGGAGAGAAACATTGCCTGAGGAAATATTGCCTTTGGTAGACGAGCCAGGGGCGATCAATATGCAGAGCCACTGAGGGCATGGTATGCATAGTCATGCAAAGGTGTCCTTAGGTCAATGATTTTATTCTCCCGATAGCCAGGAAATATTCAAGGAAGTTTGAGATTCAGGACCACCAGGGGTGGTTTATGAGAGTTTTGTTTTTTTGGAGTAGAGAGTATGGATTATGAGGAGAGGGTGCCTGGATACGGGAGAAACATCTAGGCTAAATTTCTTTTGAATGGATGAAGTCATCCCTTCTCACACTGGTGTGAGATGGTGGTTTGTGTAGGTCTGACCTGTGCACTGAGGGATAGAGAAAAGCCTCCATTCCTTACTGAACTCATGATGGGTTTGACCATGTAGTTTAACGTCATGCTGTAAGAACGACTTCCGTTTATTTTTAACATCATGTGTTAAAGACAAGGAGCATTATTAAAGGATGTTGTGCAGTTTAACGTCATGCAGCGAGGATGGGGGCATTTTTTATCCAGTGAAAATTCTTATAGTTAGAGGCATTTCTTTGGATGTTTAATGCTTGGTATTTTCAGCTTTATGCCAAGTGACCAAGATGTTCCGTGTATTTTAACGTCATGCGGTAAGGACGTAGCTGCAAAGGCCGCTCTTGATCAGAATATAACTAGGCTTGAACATCTTGGCATGCCCAAGACGTGGAGAGGGGTGGATTGGTGTAAATCATGGTTCCAGGGCTTCTTGGATAAGGAGAAATGATATGGGGGCTCTGAGACTGGTAAGCGTATGGAGCTAGGTAGAGTATCGCCTAAGGAAATCTTGTCTTTGGTAGATGGTCTAGGGGCTATTAATATGCTGAGCCACTGAGGGAATGGTATGCATAGTCATGCAAAGGTGTCCATGGGTCGATAACATTCCACTTCTGATGGCCATGAATGGTTATGAGGATCCATGATTGTCCGGGCCATGAAGTCTATCATTTGGTAAGAAAATATCTGGACATGTCGAGCATATTCGTCCCTAGTTGCTGTTAAAGCTTATGGATATCCCTGCGCTAATTTATCTTGTGTGTAGGGGGTGTACCTTCACTCCATGCAGTTTAACATCATGCGGTACGGACTAAGTACTCCTAGTTTAGCGATCATAGATCTCGGACCATTGGGTGTCTATTGCTGCAGTCACTCGAAGGATAAATGAGTTAACATGCTCTGATATACTCTGAACAGGGTGGGGGATGAAGGTTGTAAACTGTAACTCTGAGGTTTCCCGGATCAGGAGATGTGGTGTGGGGGATCCGAGGCCGGTAAGCGTACAGAGCTAGGAAGTGTACCCCCCGAGGAAATCTTTCCGTTGGTAGATGAGCCAGGGGCTATCAATATACAGATCCAGTGAGGGAATGGTATGCATAGTCATGCCAAGGTGTCCCCGGGTCGATGACTTTCCACTTCCGATGGCCATGAATGATTATGAAAACCCGATATTTCTCACAGTACAGAGTTCGCCATGCGGGTATAATGGTGTATGAGCATACAAGAAACATCTTCACTGCAATTTTTTTTTGAGTCAAAGTAGCCTAGCCATGGATTGATGTTTATAGATGCAGGTCTTCATGTGAACCACGGGCGGATACAGAGGCTAACCGTGTAGGGATACCCTGGAAAGTTTTGGATGTGAAAAAGGGGGATGAACTTATAAACCACTGCGCCATATATTTATGGATTGAGAGATATGATATGGGGGCTTTGAGCCCGATAAGCGTACGAAGCTAAGAAGAGTATCGCCTGAGGAAATATTGCCTTCGGTAGATGGGCTAGGGGCTATCAATATGTAGAGCCACTGAGGGAATGGTATGCATAGTCATGTAAAGGTTACCATGGGTCGATAAATTTCCACTTCTGATGGCCATGAATGGTTATGAAGATCCATAATTATCTGGTCTGTGGAGTATGATGTATTGAGGGGATGCATCCAAATGTGCAAAGAGTATTTCCATATCGTTTCTCCATATATCTTGGGTGGGTCGCGACGAAGTCCATGTAGTTTTAACGTCATGCGGTGAGGATGAAGAATACCCCCCGTGCAGGTCTTGTCCATATACAGGGGAAGAGGGCATTTTTTTTAAATATCAAATCAGGAATGGTTGGGCCAGGATGGGAAACCCTGACGTCACTACGTATCCTGCGAGGGTAGGAATCAAGACATACGTAGTTCCCCGAAGGAGGTACACCCCGCACAGGGTTAGTCCGTACATGGGGGAAAAGGTCATTTTTGACTTTCATTTGGGGATGGATGAGCCAGGGTGAAAGACCCTGGAGTCACTACGTATCCTGCAAGGGCAGGAATCAAGCCTCACATAGTTATTTGAAGTCCGTGCAATTTAACGTCGTGCGGTGACGATGAAGAATACACCCCGTGCATATCTGTTCCGTACACGGGGGAAGAGAGCATTTTCATTTTGAATGGCTAGGCCAGGATGGGGAACCTTGGTGTCACTACGTATCCCGTGAGGGCAGGAATCAAGCCTCACCTAGTTCTATGAAAGATGTACACCCCGTGTAGGGCTGTTCGGTACACGAGGGAAAAGGGAATTTTTAACTTTTATTTTGGGATGGCTGGGCCTGGATGGGGAACCCTGGAGTCACTACATATCCCGCAAGGTCAGTAATCAAGCCTCAAATAGTTCTCTGAAGTCCGTGCAGTTTAACGTCATGCGGTGAGGACGAAGAATACACCCCGTGCAGGTCTGGTCCGTACACGGGGGGGGGGGGGGAATTTTTTGAATGGATGGGCCCGGATGAGGAACCCTAGAATCACTACGTATCCCATGAGGTCAGGAATCAAGACTCACGTAGTTCTATGAAAGAAGTACACCCCGTGCAGGGCTGGTCCATACACGGTGGAAAATGGAATTTTTAACTTTTATTTGGGGATGGCTAGGCCAGTTTGGGGAACCCTGACGTCACTACATATCCTACGAAGGTAGGAATCAAGCAGTATGTAGTTATCTAAAATAAGTACACCCCATGCGGGGCTGGTCCATACACGGGGAAAGGGGACATTTTTTTTAACTTTATTCCATTGGGGAGTGGCTGGACCAGAATAGGGGATCACGGCGTCACTGCGTTTCCTGCGAGGGAAGGAATCAAGCCTCACGTATTTCTCTTTGGAGTACACCCCATGCAGGTCTAGTTCGTACATGGGGGAAAGGGGAATTGTTAATTATTTTTTATCCGGGGGTGGATGGGCCAGGATGGTGAACCCTAGCGTCGCTATGTATCCTGTGAGGGAAGTATTCAATCCATACATAGTTCTCAAAAATCCGTACAGTTTAATGTCGTGCAGTGAGGATGAAATACTCTTAGTTTAGGGTCATAGAGTTTGGACTGTTGGGTGCCTGGCAGTTTAACATCCTGCAGCTTGGATGATAACTTCTTTTAGTTATGCCAGTGAGGACGAAATACTCTTAGTTTAAGGTCATAGATTTTGGACCGTTGGGTTCTTGGTAGTTTAACGTCCTGCAGCTCGGATGATAACTGCTTTTATCTTTCTATGTGAAATACTTCTTCAGGAATATCACATTTGTAGGAGCGGTGTTGAACTTCCCGTCCATGGAGATTAGCGCATATGCTCCATTGGAGTAGACCTTTTGTATAACATATGGTCCTTCCCACTTGGGCTCCAGCTTTGGAGGTTTCTTTCCGGGTATCATTGGGGTCCCGAGGACCAACACCAATTCTCCTTCCAATAAAGACCAAAGACGGACCTTTTTATTGAATGCTCGTCTAATCCGGTTCTGGTATACTTCCATATGGTTCAATGTGTGCAACCGTTTCTTGTCTAGATACTCCAATTCAGCTAGCTTCTGTTCTGATTGCTCATCGTTGGATAATTGATCACAAACGGCAACACGTAGCGAGTGAAATTATAGCTCAATGGGCAGAACCGCTTCTGTTTCATATACTAATGAGTACTGAGTGGCCTGCGTAGCGGTGCGGATTGTGGTTTGGTAAGCCCAAAATTCATGGAGTAGTTTATCCAGCCATGAATTCCGATATTTGTCCACCATTTTCTAGAGAATGTTGTACAGGGTCTTGTTGAAAGCCTCTATCTGTCCTTTGGCTGCTGCGTGGTAACGGGATGAGTGGTTAGCCTTGATACCATATTCTTGGTATAGTTTCTCCAATTCAAAAAAGCAGAAGTTGGTGTCGTTATCCATTAGTATGGTATGAGGGACACCAAACCTGGTGATGATATTGGTTTTCACAAAGCTGAAAATGCCTCTTTCCCCGACTTCCTTAAGGGGCACAACTTCTGTCCATTTGGAAAAGAAGTTGGTTTCCGTGAGGATATATTTCATCTGTTTGGTTGTGGCGGGAGGATATAGTCCCATGACGTCCATTCCCTAGAGAAAAAATGGCCAGGAGTACTTAGCCTGATGATGTAACTCTGAGGTTTAGTGTATGAAGCTGGCATGAATTTTTCATGAGTGGCATTTTTCAGTAATTCCCTCGCTATTTCGTGCCACTGGGGGCCAATAGTACCCAAGTCTTCGAACCTGATGGGAATGCTTGGACCCCGAATGATGTGTCGCACATACTCCGGCATGTACCTCAGTAATGACGACAATATTTTCTTCTCCATCAATGCATCTGAGGAGGATTCCATTGAGGCCTCGTTTTTAGAGGACCTCTTGCTGACCCATGTTGGCATATAGGACAAAGTTGATTTACCTTCTCCGTATTTTCTCTCGTTCAGCCCTGTCTGGTGGAAGTTCTCCCCGTTGAAGGTAGTTTGCAATGGGGGTCATCCAGCCGGTGGTGGGAGCATATGGTTCTGGGATAGGACTGACTTCGTGGATTTCTTCCGTCTTAGATTGAACAAAAGGAAATACCATCCGACAATGAGAAATGCTAATAAATGTTTCATCCCGGTCTGGGTCAGCTAGGGATGTGGCCACATTAGATAATGTGTTGTCCTAGGAATTCTGAGATAGGGGAATATAGGTCAATGTTGGTTCTATGGAGAATTCCGTTATTAACCCTCAGACATGTTCAAATAGGGGAATCAGCTCCTCCTTTTTAATAGCATAGTCACCATTGACTTTCTTGATGACCAGTTCCGAGTCACCTTTTACCTTAAGGTGCTGTACTTGTTCTTGGACTGCGAGCTCCAGGCCTGCAATGAGGGCTTGATCCTCTGCTTCATTGTTCGTACATCCTTCTGACAGGAGGAGGGAATATAGAAAGACTGCCTTTTATGGGGACATGAGGATTATCCCCAAACCCACCTAGTTAAATTTGGAATCTTCCATCCTCTTCCTGGTTGGGCTTCGGGAGGCGTCGTCGAAGTACATTTCCCATGCTGGTAAATCCTCTTTAATTGCGAAGATGCCTTCATCTGGTAGCTCGATGTCCGGTGCGGCGGTCCCTATTGAAGGGTGCTCTGCTAGAAAAGCTGCTAATTCCTGGCCTTTGATGGCCATCTCAAGCACAAACCAGATGTCAAACTGTTGTAGTACGACTGCCCATCGGGATAGGTTCCCGGTCAGCATCGGGTGGCTGAGAATGTACTTTACCGGGATATTATGAGAAACCAAATGGATTTCATGATGCTGCAGATAATGTCGCAACATTTTAACTATGAATACTAAGGCCAAACAACTCTTCTCGATGTTTGAGTATCGAGTCTCAGCATCAATCATGGTTTGGATGAGGTAATAGAGACTGTTTTCACTGCCGGCGTCGTTCTTCTGTGCGAGGAAGGCTCCCAGTGACCGTTCTAGGGCCATCACATATAGGATGAGAGGTCTTCCTTAAACCAGGGGAATGAGAACCGGTGGGATTAAGAGATACTTTTTTAGGCTGTCGAACACCTCTTGGCAGTCATCTGCCCATTGGTACGTGACTCCCTTCTTCGTTAACCTGGTAAAGGGAAAACATTTGCCTACCAGGTTGTCTATGAATCACCTGATGTAGGCTAGGTGCCCATGGAATGCTCTCAACTCGGTGAGATTCCGGGGGGTGGTAGGCTGAAGATAGACTTTGTCATTTCAGGGTTGACTTCGATGCCATGATGGCGTATGATGAAGACAAGGAATTTACCTGAGGTAACCCCGAAGGCGCATTTCAAGGGGTTCATCTTCAGAATATGTTGTCAATCTTTGTTGAAGACGGTCTCAAGGTATGACAGGTGATCTGAGCACTGCCTGTACTTAACCACCAAGTCATCCATGTAGCATTCAACGAATATCCCCAGGAATTTTTTAAAGATACGATGCACGGCACGCTGATATGTGGCACCAGCGTTCTTGAGACCAAAGGGCATAACCCTGTAACAAAATATTCTTTGAGGGGCCCTGAAGGCAGTGGATTCTTCATCTTCTCAGTCCATCCTGATTTGATTATTCCCAGAATAGTCGTTCATAAAGGATAGAGCCTCATACCCAGCCGTTGAATCAATTAATAACTCGGTGATCGGGACTGAGAAATAATCTTTCGAGCAATGCCAATTGAGATCTCTGAAATCAATACAGCGGATTTGTCCATTCTTTTTCTTGACAGGGGAAATGTTGGCCAACCGTATGGGGTACTGGACCTCCCGAATGAATCCTTCCTTAATGAGCTTATCGACTTGAGCCTCTATTTTGGAAGCATTAGAGGGGTGTGTCCTTCTGGCAGCCTGTTTATAGCACCAGTGGTGTTCTGGAAGACCTAGGTGATGCGTCGTAACTTCGAGATCGAGTCCTGGAATTACCATATAATTCTAGGCAAAAACATCCTGGTGTTGCCTCAGGAAAGAGGTATATACCTCGTGCTCCTCGGGGGACATGGCTGCACAATAAAGAGTGAGCCTTGGGTCTTCCATGGTACCCAGGTTTATTTCCATGAGCTCGTCCACAGTGGTGGAGATACCTTCCTCGAATGCGGGAGGCACATTCCATAGATCTTCCTCCTCTTCTTCTACCAAATCCTCATCTTCTCGATCCGACGAGTGGAGAGATCCCAGCATAGGTTCTTGGGAATCCGGAGGCGAGGCATTGTGGGCGTCCTTGCTCAAGTATTCTCCCTCAGATTGAGGGTTGGTGGACGTCCCCGCAATGTCACACTCGGCCGTTATGGATGGAGTCATGAGGACAGCTGAGTGTGTGTCCGGACATGAACCACTTATCTCAATATGGTTGATGGGTAGTACGTAGTCTCTGGAAAGCTGTCTAAGGGGGTCATCTAGAACCATTTCCAAACAATTTGGAGCAGGAATCCAGTCGACACCATCGACCGAAGGCTTCTTCTTATTTTGCTCATAAAACCCGGCGTCGATATAGTGTGACTCGGAGAGGTCAAAAGGGGCCTTGTCGGTGTGAAATTTCCCACTTTTCCCATTGATTTAGTACTTAATACACTGGTGGTAGGATGAAGGAACGACCATGTACTTATGGAGCCACGACCTTCCCAGTAAGTCATTGAATGCTGTGTTCTGCTGAACCACCAATAATTCAGAATATGCCACAAGGTCTCCGAAATGTGTCTTTAGCTTAATTTTTCCCATTGGATTCTGCTCACTCTTGTCGTAACTTAACAGAGTTTTGGATGAGGGTACTGGTTCATTTTCATCGTATCCCAACTTACGGAGATTCTGTAGGGGAAGGAGGTTAACTCCAGAGCCATTTTCAATAATTACTTTATAGATCTCATCATCATTTAGTGTACCGGACACATATAGTGGTTTGATATGTCCTTGCATGACGACATATTAATCCTGATCGGTGAAGGAAATAACCGCATTTCATTCAACTGAGCCAGTCTCCATCCGGTAAATCTCGGCGGCAGCTACCTCAGCTTGAAACTCCTGGGGGCTGAGCAAGGCTTCTATAAGTGTCTCCCTGAGGTCTTCTAACAAACTTAGGGCATCCAGGATTGAAAGTTTGTCTAGTACTGATGCCAAATGCTTAAGTATGTGGTATTTATGTTCCAGTGGCCGACGCTTCTCCGTTGGTGGGGGAGTTTTATCGGGCAGCTTGGGAGTTGAAATGTTTGACGAGGAGGGACCGACTGCGGGGTCGGATGTCAACGGTGTTCCCACATTTTGGATATTCGGCCCACCCAGTTTTTTTATGCGCACTAGGTGTCTAGACACTTGTTCCTCCTCTGATGGTTACCACATAATGACAGGGGAAGAGTGGACACTTGTGGAGGTGGAGGGATATTCTTTCTCCTACTGAGTCCGTTGAAGGGCTCTCCCATGGGTTTCCGTGATATTGACGGTTTGGGATGAGGTCCAACCGTAGGGTTGATTTCGGCCTCGACTGAGCCTCCCCTGGTATCCCCTTCCATTGGGATTCCCCCTCCCTGCACTTTGCATCAGGAACTCATGTTCATAACCATACCCTTTGTCAGGGAATGATTCCATAAGATGGATGATGTTGATGGAACCAAAAATTGGCTCCTCATTGTAACACCCTGAGATTTTATAGAAAATATTCTTTTTAATTTCATTAATGTATTGTGTTATACGCTACACGAAAAGGAGCTTTCACAACACACATCTCTGACCTGGCTTGAATTACACGCAATCGCGACCTTCCATGATAGCATGTGTTGTACGCAACACCAAGTTTCGCTAAACAACGATATGCTATTAAAATATTATTAAAACTAGACGTTATGAATAGTAATAACCACTTTTTGAAATTTTGTAATTTCTATTTTTCAAAATGGACTTCATTTTTGGATTCGGAATATCGAAATTAGCTTAGGGTGAAATTTTGGTGATTTTCAGATAACTTTCATATTTTGATGAATAGTGAAAATTACTAAATTTTAATTAAAAACAACTTTTTCAATCGAAATAATTAATAGTGATAAATTATTAATTTGAGTGTTTTTAAAGTATATTTAGAATATATTTTTACAATTCAATATAATGTTGGTCATTGGATGTAATTTCACATTTAAACCAGTTATAAACAAGTGTCAATCTTTTGATAGTTATTATCTCTTAAAAACACGCCTTTTGTTTAGACGACGGGAATTAATTTTTAAATTAATTAATGCAACTGATATGTTTTGAATTTGGTAAAATAGAAATCATTTTTGAGTTCATAATATCAAATATAGCTTAGGCCTAATTTTTGGTATTTTTCTGAAAACTTTCAATTTTTGATGAATAGTGAAACCACTAAGTGGTAGGTTAAAAACTGAATTTTGCATAAAACTTAATTTTACCACTTCTGTGAATGGAATTTTGAAAATCCGACAGACACAGTTAATATCAAGGACTAAAATCTGGTTCAATGAGATGAAAATAATTTTTGGTGAATAGTAACTTTTTACCTTTTTTTACCACGGTTAATAGTAAATAGGGTAACTAAGGGTAAATATGATATTACTATTACCCTAACACATGTCCTAATTCTATTGGATAAGTGTAATTCGACCAAAAACAACCTTATGAATATAATATTACCATTTAGGTCCACTTGGATTAGATTATGACATTTAATATTATTTTATTTAATGAATAGTTAAAATAGTTAAAATCAAAGTTTAATAATTAAAACATTTTTAATATGGGGTTATACATAAGATAAATTCGACTATAAATATTCATTATAAAGCTAAAAAGATTTCCTACATAATTATATTTTATTTATAATTTTTAGACATTAAATAAATTAATTTATTTATGACACAACGATGATGCAGTAATTACCCTTTTAAGGAAATGTTAACATAATTGATGTTATAAATGCTCAAATAAATGTAATTTGAGACTTTTTATGAATTAAACTAATTTTCTAGGTTACTATGATATATTTGTGTTGATTTAATCAACTTTTTTAGAACATATAATTCTGTTATAACTTTCACAAAAATCATATATCAAATAGTGTCAAAATTGACACAAAATAGTTTTTAAATCAAATATTATATTATTAATTGTTATTTTATTTCTAAAAATCTAAGGTTCGGCCAAATGGCTTAGATAAGGATATATATATTAATAATAAACAACTTGGGGTTCGTTTGGCATGTTATAGTAAGTTTATTAACCATATAGTGTAAGAAAACAAAAAGTCACGGTAAAAGTTAAATTATTTAACTTAGAGTTAAATCTAAATGATAAGGTTAAAATAGGAACCTAAACTTGTCTAAATTCTATTGGATGAGAGTATTTAGACCCATCCCCACCTTAGCCTCGAAATAAATCAATTTGGAGCTATTTAAAACCGAACTTGACTTTATAATAAAATAATATTTTTAGTTATTTCAAAGGTGCCCCTCTCCTCCCTTATAAAAGGGCACCTCCTCCATCTCTTCCTCACACAACTTTGAGCCTTCAAGCTCGGCCAACCCCTGCCAAAATATCTTCTCCACTTCCCTAGCAACATCCTAGAGGTTCTGGTCTTCCTCAAAGACCAGTTTTAGCGCCCTAAGAGGAGGTCTCAAAGAGGCGCTTCAAAGAAGAGGAGGTTCGGACACATACGAAGCAAATCAGACCTAAGGTAAGGGAAATATCACAATCTCATTTTTATCCGAGATTGTTTATACTTTGGTATTTACTGGGTTTTATTTTATCATCCAAATCCATGTTTCCTCAATATTTAATATTATTTCCATCCACCTACAATTGTTTAAATCCAATTTTACCCTTCGGTGAGTTTTTAGTAAAAGATATGAAAGGAATCTTTTTTCGTTTTTCGTACGAGGTACTTTTTGACTTTTCCGACAAATGTACGAGAAGAATGTTTTTTTAACTTATACGGCATGAATGGATTTATAAAACATTATTTCCAAGAAACTTCCTTTACAAGTTTTCAAGTTTCTTTTTAATCAACCTCTTTTATTTTAAAGTCGTATGACATGTTATGAAAGGAAAAATGTTTTTGAAGTAGAAAGGATATTTTCCTCAAGAATGGAGTTCATGTATTTTATCAAAATTATTTTCCATCTAAGATAATAAAAGGGTTCTGTTTTTATCCCTATTATTACATTGGTTTGATTATGTTGTGATGGAAATATTTTTATGAATTACTTTATCTTATATGAATTGTTTTATGATGTCATGTTGTTTAAGAATCCCATTTTTATTACATGGGTTACGCTTTGATGTATGGTTTATTATTATGTGGAACACATAAGAAAGGATTCATTATAAGATGGGTGGGACCTATATCTCCCTCCAATGCATTGGGTAAATATTTTATATCTCATGAGATAGACAGGGCTGGAACGGTAGGTTATACCGGTTCAGTGAAACATGACTGAAACGAGGGTGACTCAGTTCAGAAAGGGGCTTTGTCCACTAAGATTGTCTTGGCAATGAGTCTTGACTAACAAGAAATTATTCTCTATGATTATGTGTGTATTCCACAAAGTTTCATGTTTTAAATTATGATTATTGTGAATACATTTCACTTCCATGATTTATCCCATGTTATGAAATTATGATCTCTTTTGCAGGTTAAGATTTCCAAAAGTTATGTGCTTGTGTATACGATGAGATTTATATTTCTTTTGTTTACCCTTACTGAGCATTTGAGCTCACCCTTTTATGTTTTCTTTTCCCCAGGATATAAAGAAAGGTTTTTGGTAAAAAAAAGGGAAGATCTTTATGGGAGATATTGGAGATCTTTCACCATGATTAGAAGATTACGTTCCGAGTTTCCAAAGACACTAAACTATTATGATCCTTGTGTGTGTATTTTTTGTTTTGTACTAAGTATTCCGCAAAAGTAATGTAATGTTCATGTACGTCAAGCTTCGGGTCTCTACAGTTGGTATCAGAGGCAAAGGAGGTAGGAATGTATTCGATCCTTGGGAACTCTCACATGTGAGCGTTGGACGAAGCATGGCTCTCCGCCAAAGGGCTTCATGAGGAAATGGCTGCCACTGGGGATGGTGGTGTGTACCGCCCAGGGGGTGTAGCCGCCCATGGAGTGCCCTGATAGGTATCAATTATATTCCATTGGAAGTAATTCCAGACCGCTACAGTTGGTATCAGAGGAAAGGTTTAGTCAACCTTTGGAAACTAGGATGCGAGAACTTTAGTGAGATCCCTAGAGATATTTATAAGGTTTGTCTAGGGATGTCCCTAAGGATAAGTATACGTATAGGATACAGTCCTATAACTACGGTAACAATCTTAGAATTTAACCTAAGAAGTTAGATATTGAGGATACTCCCCCTTTATAATGTTGTTTTCCCTAGCATGATTTTTGCCTCTCACACTATTCTTTTTGGGTTTTAGAAAATGGATGGAAACAAGATGATTCATGATAATGGAGGATATGATGGACAATGGAATGATATTCTTCATGAGCAACAAAATGAAATGGGATTTGGAAGTCCAAACATCATTATTATGCCGAATAAGCAATCTCATAATATGATCAATAAAGTAAAATTTGGTAAGTTTCCTGACTCGGCTAATAAGAGAAAGATGGAGTTTCATGATGATCATAGAGGAAAGAAAGTTCAATTTCCCCAATGTAAATCATGTGGGAAGAGGCATCAAGGAGAATGTTTCAAAGGAACTGGAAGATGCTTTGGGTGTGGAAAAGAAGGACACAAAGCCAGTAAGTGAAAAGGAAAAGGTTCAGTTAACACCAGGGATGAGGATAATGGTATTGCTACGACATCAACAATGGTTAAATGTTTTAAATGTGGAATGTACGGGCATTATGCAAACCAATGCCCTAAGGGAAAGTCTCATGAAGAGAATCAGTATGGTCATATGGGTAGTATTTATGTTGATGATGATGAAGAGACTACAAATGATATGTGAGATGAAATAATTGTTGAAGCTCGGTCAATGGTTTAAGAAGGTAGTGGAATGATTACATGTTTATCAAGTGTAATGTTGTATAAAGAATCTCATGGTACTATGGAATAAAGAGACATCTAAGGATTGTTACATTGTTGTCTTTCCTTGAGTTTTGAAAGTGTGTGATTAATGCTACCAGTATCCATGAAAGGTTATTCAGATATTTTTGGAATGAAGATGATATGCGCATAATGAAGGGATAAGGAGAAAATTAAATGTTTGATAGTATTCATGAGCTCATGACTGATATAAGGAGAAGGTCATATCATGGTTTGAGTATATAGAATTTTTGGATTTTGGTATGTGGTAAGAGTTAACTTTTTACAGCATTCATGTTTTCACTAAGGTTTAATAGGTATTCATTTTTTTCAAGAGAATACATGATTAAGGCCTTCAAATGTTTGGAATGTGACCAACAAGACATATCTTATGATATATGGGGATCAACGATGGTATTAAATATCTGGTAATCATTTTCATTATATTATGAGAGTGGACTACAGTATTATGGATAAGCCTAAAGATTAGAATGGATTATGTTGGACATAAGTTAGTATTGTTTAAGGATAGAAGATTTTCGATATTATTAATGGGATGTTATAGTAATGTAGTTTTAGAAAAAGGACAACCTGCAGGACGGGCGACAGCCCATCGCGTCGGACAAGGATGCGGGAATCGAACCCACAACCGAAGTGCGACTGGCCTTTATCGCCTACCACTGGCCTACAGGAAGTCCCTGTTTAGTAGATACTAGTTTTATTATATTAAGCAGTATTATATATGAAGTATAAGTTCATTTTAGGAACCATATATCATTAATCTCACTATAGATGGACTTATGTATTTTTTGATAACTTTTCTAACCTTTTGAGACAGATGGAATGACCCATCATTCTATCACATGATCTGTTAACACATCACGAATGACAAATTCAACTTCATTTCTTTAAGAGATGAAGCATAAATTGTCCAAAGAACGACAAATAGTGAGACTATACCAAAATCACGAAAGTATTTCTTCTAATTCCAATTTCATCAACTTTAGGGAAATGATATTGAAAACCAAAAATGTTTTCCTAGTGCTCTTATATCTGATTAATCAGATGGTACCTTAGATCGTCACAAATTTATGGATTTGTGATTGCTAGCTTTTCCATAGCCATGTTCTCTACCACTCTCCATCAGAACATGATGGTTAGATTTCTCTTCCATATCCATATTTTCACCTATGTGGAAACCCAGTGATTAGTTTATTTGGGTAACCATTACGTTTCATACTTTTGTTTTTAAAGATTGGTTTTGGTATTACTTTTTACGATGTGGGTTTCGATTAAAGAAACTTTCTAATAGTAAACCATTTATAACCCCGACGAATTTCGAGGGCGAAATTCATTTTAAGGGGGGTAGAATGTAACACCCTGAGATTTTATGAAAAATATTCTTTTTAATTTCATTAATGTGTTGTGTTATACGCTACACCAAAAGGAGCTTTCACAACACACATCTCTGACCTGGCTTGAATTACACGCAATCGCGACCTTCCACGATAGCGTGTGTTGTACGCAACACCAAGTTTCGCTAAACAACGATATGCTATTAAAATATTATTAAAACTAGGCGTTATGAATAGTAATAACCACTTTTTGAAATTTTGTAATTTCTATTTTTCAAAATGGACTTCATTTTTGGATTCGGAATATCGAAATTAGCTTAGGGTGAAATTTTGGTGATTTTCGGATAACTTTCATATTTTGATGAATAGTGAAAATTACTAAATTTTAATTAAAAACAACTTTTTCAATCGAAATAATTAATAGTGATAAATTATTAATTTGAGTGGTTTTAAAGTATATTTAGAATATATTTTTACAATTCAATACAATGTTGGTCATTGGATGTAATTTCACATTTAAACCAGTTATAAACAAGTGTCAATCTTTTGATAGTTATTATCTCTTAAAAACACGCCTTTTGTTTAGACGACGGAAATTAATTTTTAAATTAATTAATGAAACTGATATGTTTTGAATTTGGTAAAATAGAAATCATTTTTGAGTTCATAATATCAAATATAGCTTAGGCCTAATTTTTGGTATTTTTCTGAAAACTTTCAATTTTTGATGAATAGTGAAACCACTAAGTGGTAGGTTAAAAACTGAACTTTGAATAAAACTTAATTTTACCGCTTCTGTGAATGGAATTTTGAAAATCCAACAGACACGGTTAATATCAAGGAATAAAATCTGGTTCAATGAGATGAAAATAATTTTTGGTGAATAGTAACTTTTTACCTTTTTTTACCACGGTTAATAGTAAATAGGGTAACTAAGGGTAAATATGATATTACTATTACCCTAACACATGCCCTAATTCTATTGGATAAGTGTAATTCGACCACAAACAACCTTATGAATATAATATGACCATTTAGGTCCACTTGGATTAGATTATGACATTTAATATTATTTTATTTAATGAATAGTTAAAATAGTTAAAATCAAAGTTTAATAAATAAAACATTTTTAATATGGGGTTATACATAAGATAAATTCGACTATAAATATTCATTAGAAATCTAAAAAGATTTCCTATATAATTATATTTTATTTATAATTTTTAGACATTAAATAAATTAATTTATTTATGACACAACGATGATGCAGTAATTACCCTTTTAAGGAAATGTTAACATAATTGATGTTATAAATGCTCAAATAAATGTAATTTGAGACATTTTATGAATTCCACTAATTTTCTAGGTTACTATGATATATTAGTGTTGATTTAATCAACTTTTTTAGAACATATAATTCTGTTATGACTTTCACAAAAATCATATATCAAATAGTGTCAAAATTGACACAAAATAGTTTTTAAATAAAATATTATATTATTAATTGTTATTTTATTCCTAAAAATATAAGGTTCGGCCAAATGACTTAGATAAGGATATATATATTAATAATAAACAACTTGGGGTTCGTTTGGCATGTTATAGTAAGTTTATTAACCATATAGTGTAAGAAAACAAAAAGTCACGGTAAAAGTTAAATTATTTAACTTAGAGTTAAATCTAAATGATAAGGTTAAAATACGAACCTAAACTTCTCTAAATTCTATTGGATGAGAGGATTTCGACCCATCCCCACCTTAGCCTCGAAATAAATCAATTTGGAGCTATTTAAAACCAAACTTGACTTTATAATAAAATAATATTTTTAGTTATTCCAAATGTGCCCCTCTCCTCCCTTATAAAAGGGCACCTCCTCCCTCTCTTCCTCACACAACTTTGAGCCTTCAAGCTCGGACAAACCCTGCCAAAATCTCTTTTCCACTTCCCTAGCAACATCCTAGAGGTTCTGGTATTCCTCAAAGACCAATTTTAGTGCCCTATGAGGAGGTCTCAAAGAGGCGCTTCAAAGAAGAGGAGGTTCGGACACATACGAAGAAAATCAGACCTAAGGTAAGGGAAATATCACAATCTCATTTTTATCCGAGATTGTTTATACTTTGGTATTTTCTGGGTTGTATTTTATCATCCATATCCATGTTTCCTCAATATGTAATATTATTTCCATCCACCTACAATTGTTTAAATCCAATTTTACCCTTCGGCGAGTTTTTAGTAAAAGATATGAAAGGAATCTTTTGTCATTTTTTGTACGAGGTACTTTTTGACTTTTCCGAAAAATGTATGAGAATAATGTTTTTTTAACTTATACAGCATGAATGGATTTATAAAACATTATTTCCAAGAAACTTCCTTTACAAGTTTTCAAGTTTCTTTTTAATCAACCTCTTTTATTTTAAAGTCGTGTGACATATTATGAAAGGAAAAATGTTTTTGAAGTAGAAAGGATATTTTCCTCAAGAATGGAGTTCAAGTATTTTATCAAAATTATTTTCCATCTAAGATAATAAAAGGGTTCTGTTTTTATCCCTATTATTACATTGGTTTGATTATGTTGTGATGGAAATAGTTTTATGAATTACTTTATCTTATATGAATTGTTTTATGATGTCATGTTGTTTAAGAATACCATTTTTATTACATGGGTTACGCTATGATGTATGGTTTATGATTATGTGGCACACATAAGAAAGGATTCATTATAAGATGTGTGGGACCTATATCTCCCTCCAATTCATTGGGTAAATATTTTATATCTCATGAGATAGACAGGGCTGGAACGTTAGGTTATACCGGTTCAGTGAAACAGGACTGAAACGAGGGTGACTCGGTTTAGAAAGGGACTTTGTCCACTAAGATAGTCTTGGAAATGAGTCTTGACTAACAAGAAATGATTCTTTATGATTATGTGTGTATGCCACAAAGTTTCATGTTTTAAGTTATGATTATTGTGATTACATTTCACTTTCATGATTTATCCCATGTTATGAAATTATGATCTCTTTTGCAGGTTAAGATTTCCAAAAGTTATGTGCTTGTGTATACGATGAGATTTATATTTCTTTTGTTTACCCTTACTGAGTATTTGAGCTCACCCTTTTATGTTTTCTTTTCCCCAGGATATAAAGAAAGGTTTTTGGTAAAAAAAGGGAAGATCTTTATGGGAGATATTGGAGATCTTTCACCACGATTAGAAGATTACGTTCCGAGTTTCCAAAGACACTAAACTATTACGATCCTTGTGTGTGCATTTTTTGTTATGTACTAAGTATTCCACAAAAGTAATGTAATGTTCATGTACGTCAAGCTTCGGGTCTCTATAGTTGGTATCAGAGGCAAATGAGGTAGGAATGTATCTGATCCTTGGGAACTCTCACATGTGAGCGTTGGACGAAGCATGGCTCTCCGCCCAAGGGCTTCATGAGGAAATGGCTGCCACTGGGGATGGTGGTGTGTCCCGCCCAGGGGGTGTAGCCGCCCATGGAGTGCCCTGATAGGTATCAATTATAGTCCACTGGAAGTAATTCCAGACCGTTACACTCATCCTCTGACAAGTCAACCCGGTCGGTTGTCCTTGATGGTTCCATTTAGTGGGTTGGTGCCCGTGGTGCCAAGTTTGAGGGCATTAAATCTGATAGCGTCGGGGCTAACTTTGGCCTCATCACGGACTGATCCTCCTGTTCTTGTCTCCTCCCTTATTGATTACGCCTGGATGACCGGATCATCGAGGTTTGTGAGGCCGGTATTGTCGGTTGTGCGGAATTAGGGGCTATTGGTGGCAACACTGGCTACTATAGTTGAGCTCAGAGTATGCCCTGGGCTCGATTGATAGTCTTCCAAGTCATCCAATTATCAAATTTCATCCCTTTATTACTGGTGACTTCCTGCCACCCCTCCCCTTTATCGGAGTCAGTGGTGGAGATATATGTCACATGTGCTGGGGGTGGTCCTAGCTCGACCTTCCCGGAGTCTACCATCCTTTGCAGTAGGTATTTGAAGACGAATCATTCTCGAATATTGTTCCCTAGCATTTGATGGTAGGGAAAGTAGTCTGGCCTGTCATCGTGGCCAACTTCTTTGGGTTTTCTCGGCTCCGGGAGGCGGATCAAGTTGCAGTTCATGGCGGCAATGAAGTAGCCGCAGACTTGGTCCTCTCGAAACGAGTATACTTTGTATCTTCATTCTTCAAACTGGTTTCTCTTATATCCTCTCTGATCGTCTCACTTACGCAGAGGGGGCCACTGATATACAGGGGGCCCTTAACGATTTTGTGGAGGCCTGAGTGGTGGAGCAGGCACTGGGGCTGGCTTGAGTGTGACAGAGGATGCTTCATCTCTAACTACTCTCTTTTTGGGAGCATGCGAGGCTATTTGGGACATTAAATTGGTCCGCTACAGTTATTCCTCAATTCTCTAGTCAATGGTCAAGAGATGGCAGAAGCCAGTGGTGCACTCCACTGGTATGAGCGGTGTTCGTAGCTCATCTCGAATATTATCGATGCATATGGCAAGAAACTCATCTTGAGGCATTGGACTGTTTAGGGAGTATGTCAGACCTTTCCATCTAGAGATGAATTTTGATACCCTCTCGTTCTCCCTCTGCTTGTAGTTCAAGAGGTCACTGACTGTTGTTTTAAGCAATGTTGAGCTGAAGTGGAACAGGAACTTCTGCTGAAGGTCTTCCCTGCTTTTTATTGACTGGGCTAGCAGGCTCGTATACCATACAAAGGCGGATCCTTGCAAGGTCCGTACGAAACATCTGAGTTTCACTACTTCTTGTTGTTCTGGAGTTCCCATCATAGGGTCGCAATAAGACGTGTAGTGCAACAAGTTCTGTTCTGGACCACTTGATCCATTGAAAATAGGGAATACAGGGATCCCAAAATTGGGTGGATGTGGTGTGTTTCTCACCCAATCCAGGTAGGGTTTCCGCTCTAGCTGTATCAGAGTGTGTCGACCTTCCATTGCTTCCAATCGAGCTGTTAGTGCCTCGATGGTGTTGGTGAGACCCTATTTTACATCCTTTTGGGCCCAGTACTGGGCAGGTATTGCCTGAGGCATTTCTTGAGGATCTAGCTCGGTTGGCACTAGGGGTGCATGTTCCATTTGTGACACCTTCGGAGGGTTCATATGTACTCGCTTCGGTTGCTTCATGAGTGGAGGGAAGTCTTGGTATTCATCTGGATCCACATTTAGGTAGATAGATGGGCCGGGTGCCTCGTTGTGTGGGATCCCTGACCATACATAGTTTTCTGGGGAAACCCTTGGTCTTTGAGGTGCACTTATTGGGAGTGCATGATGTGTCTCCTCTTGGGATGCACTTTCAATAAAACGGTTCCTCTGGAGTAGCTCGGCGTTAAGCCACCTCAATTCTTTCATTTCCTTTTCTTGTTGAGCTAACCTCTCTTCGAGCATAAGTGGATCATTTTTATCAAGAGAGGGGGCGAGTTAAGGGAAATCGGTCCTTTGTTCTTATCCTTATTGGAAGTTCACAGGGTCAGCGGAGGAAGGTTAGCTGAAGGGGTAGCCATATTTAGAGCGGCCCTCTGGTTCTGGGTGTGCACACGTGGTGGTTCATTGTGAGTCATAGCCTAACTAGAACCATTTTCTCCTGATCCATATGGATTTTCATACTCTTTGGTGTTACCCATGGGGTTAACCTCTATGGCTTTGATGGATGCATATTCCGGGGCAGAGAAGATGTCATCTTCCAAATAGGAAGGGGATCTCCCGCGTATTTTACTGGTCTTCCCTCCTCTGTCCCGAGATTGCTTTCAGGCTCCTTGACGAAGGGTGACATAGAGAGTTCATTTATGCAACCTTGCAGTACGCCTCCCTCTTTAAGGGGATGATGATTCAAAGGACGGGATAGGGAAGAAACCTCATCTTTTGACTTTCCTCCTTAGATGAGAGAATACTGATTCTCGTGGGGGAGGTTGTTGTTGAGGAGGTAAAAATGTCCCCATCCCTGAGGGATGGGGTTGGATCCGTCCGTTGGACGTTGAGTCTCTTCCCATTTTTATTGGTCTTACGAGGAATTTGTTGTTAAAAATGCCCCCAGCTCTGCAGGATGGGGTTTACCCTGGATTTCGGCAGCGGTTGCTGCTATCACGACCTGCCTGATCTCACGTTTCCCTATTTGGGGGTGAACTGGGTTTGGTTCCGAGTTCATATGTGAATCAATCCCTTCTAGGGAGGAAGGAAATGACCACGGATTGGCCTCTCTTAGATGAGAGGTCTGTTGTATGCTCTCGGTGGCCTGATTCAGGAGTTCTTCGATGGCTTGTTCCCGTCGGGTCTGACATTTCTGGGGCTTACTTAAGGCCTATCTCTATTGGGTGTGTTGTCTTTCCTGAGAAGGGACCCCACCTGATTGTTGTCTTGATGTGATGACGTTGCAAGACACCATGCCGAACGAGTTCTTCTGGGCGGGGAGCAGAGTGAAATGAAGAGCTCCATGTTCCCCCCATCCCCTGATATGGACTCCCATTGGAGCGTCACCGATGAGGCGATACAACTGGTGTTGCACATGGAGGCAGGCTATCTCCATGGTTCCTTTACGCCTCTTGGGTCACTGTTGTTGTTCCGAAGAAAGATCTTCCATGTCGATGTGATGTAGGAGGTCTCATATTGTCTTGACGTGGTCTATATACCCGTCGTAGGGAAGATATCTTGATTTCAGCCGGAGGAGGGCTGTCCATATATTTTAGCGGATTTTGTGCACGCATTCTTCCAAAAACTCTCTCGGTACGTTGAATTGAGAGGTGGCCGTGGGACAAAACATAACTGTTATATCATCCCTGGATAGTCGTTTCCTCAGGTGAAAATGTCAGCATACTCCTCCACTAGTGACTCCTCTACCTGGTTAGCCCAACTGAGATGCTCACTAATAGCGTGGTCGGAGGAAGTGGGACCAGTAGGTATTGAATTATCATGTGGGTGATTCCGAGGTGGTTCAGAAGATGAACGTGGCCCCGGAGCGTCTCCCTATTGAATATGGGTGTCGTTGGCGACTAGCTGGGATTCTGACAAGCTTGATCTCGTCCTTCTGAGTGCCTCATCATTCAAGGGCTTTTCTGTGCTTGATTCGGCAGGGGGAGGACCTTCCTGTCGATATGATATGTCATTGCGGGGATTAACTTCTCAATGGAGGCCGCAATGGAGAGGACTACCATTACTGCTTGATGCCTCACTGCATAGAGGACTTTTGCAGTGCATACCCTGGGGAGGACCTCCAAGACGAGTCATAACAAGGGGAGGACATTATGGCTACGTAGCATTGTTACGGGGAGGGCCTTAGCAACAACCTCCATCATGGAGAGGATGAACATCATGGTTTGATTTTCGATGTGCATCATGGGGAGGACCTCCAAGATACACTGCGACAAGGGGAGGACCTTCTTGTTGCTTGGGGCCACTGCATGGAGGACCTTAGCAATGGCGGCCGTGGTGGAGAGGACTACCATCACAGCTGCTACAATGGAAATGACTACCATTACAACTTCCATAGGGAGAATATCTATGGGGTACACCCTGAGGAGGGCATTCAGAATATACCGCAACGAGGGGAGGGCCTTCTCATTTCTTGACGTCTCTACAGGGAGGACCTCCGTTATCAGGGTGGCGAGGACTACCACTGTGATCTGATGCCCGGCTGCGTGGAGTGTCATTGCAATGTAACCCATGGGGAGGACCTTCATGGAAGGCCACGACAAGGGGAGGGCCTTCTTGTCATGATGAGACGTCAATGCGGGGAGGGCCTCCACCGTCGTGACTATGATCACAATGACTACTATCATAATATGTGGTCCCACTGCATGGATAGTGCTTGCAATGTATACCCCAGGGAGGACCTTCAAGGTAGACCGCAGAAAGTGGAGGGCCTTCTTTCTGCTCAATCTTCTGGTCACACTGAGGGCTTCCGTGACTCGCACCAAAAGAGAATCTCTCGTGATTGATCGTTATATGCCAGTGGGGGGGGGGGGCTGCGGGTGCTCTGGGGAGGACCTTCAGAGCTACTGGTAGTGATATTGCGGGGAGGACCTTTACAACTTCTACTACCACTCCCATAATATGGTAATGGGTGGGAAGGGTTCTAAGACATCGATATGTGCTTAGCAGCATCGGAAACCCCAGATTCCAGCAGAGCGGAGTCATGAACCCACTCTTTATTTTCCGGCTGCCTTCAGCGCGTTTGGGGCACATTCTTGCTGGCAGTGGGGACAATCTGCTGTTGATAACGGCCTTCACCTTTGGGTCCCTGTCTAATTGGGTCCCATGATGTTTTCGAGATACGCCGACGAACATCTTGACTTTTAGCAGGGATATATGCCTGCTCTGGAGAATCAAACGTGATGGATGGGTGTCCCCCAGTTGGAACGAGTGAAGCTGCTCGATCCGGTTTCCCTTGTATCACAGAATATAGCTGACGACCCTCCTGGGTGGAAGTAGGGATGAAGATCTGCTCCGAGGCGGCTATCTCATCTCTTATATGAGTCGCCTCAATTGGGGAGATGGGCTCACGGGCACAAGTCCTTGTTGTTGACGCTAATGCAACTACATTCTGGAATGTATGTGAGATATGATCTGGGATCAATACCTACTTCTCCATCGTTGCCAGGATATGTAGAGAGACATCTTTGGATGGAATGGGTATGAAGGCCCATTCCGGTATCAGAGTATGAATATCCTCCTCTGGTCATCTAGTGTTCAGTAGGTACTGAAAATTATCCTATGTCGGGGTAGGTGAACGAATTTTCCCCTAGGCTGGGTTATGCCAGTTTATCTCTCTATTTTCCACCACATCGGGATGGCAGAATTTACTTGCATCCATAGGGAGCTGGCCCTGCACATGTTGATTTCCCATCGTATCGAGTCGGTGGCCTTTGTTGGCAGGGAGACATGCCCGCCTATTAATTGCCACCACATCTGGATGGCGGGCTTTGTTGATCGCCACCATGCTGGGATGGTAGGAATCAAGAGAATCTACTAGGAGCTGGTCCTATAGGCACCGGGTCTCCACCACGTCGGGTTGGTGGGATTCATGACCCTGGGCATGGAGAGGTGCCTACCGGGTAGGTTCCATCCTGTATGAGCGATGGGATTGATGGAGCCCAGTGGGGATGCGTGCCTGCTCGTATGATGCCGCCATGTCTTGATGGATGGATTTAGAGGAGCGAACAAGTGTATGTACCTGTTCATGATACGTCTCCGTGACTGGGCAGCGGATCTCCTCTTTAGGGACAAGGGTGATGATCGGTCCTTGGTTGTATGTTTTCCACCCTCATCGGGCGGTCCGAGGGGATGGAGCTTGGGGAGAATAGGCCTAGATACTCGGGGCAACATCCTCCTTATCGTGAGGATGTTGAGTCACGACGTGACCACGATGACATCTTCTAGCGGGGGCCTTGGAGCGGAACCCTCGTTCAGCAAGGATGAAGTTCTCAACATCGACCTCATCCTCCTCCCAAAGATAAGGGAGGTACGCATTGTCTCGTTCCAGGGATAGACTCCCGAAATGGTTTGAGATGGAAATAGGAGTCGTATGGATCTTCCTTCGTGGCCATTGCCGGGCGGGAAACCCGCAGGTCTTGGTGGATTGGAGGGCATGCATGGCCACCTCCACTATTGGGAGAGTACCATTCACGTGGTACTCTCAGATCAACGCATTCGAGACCCAACTTTGAAGACACTGAGTAGGTGACGGGGTGCTCCGTTGGTGAGGAACTATGGTCATTCCATTGTTGGAAGCACGCGCCTGTGAGTTCCTTCATGACGCCATTGGATCGAAGGGATTTCTGATGGTTCCTGTAAAAAATTTTAACAAATACAAATATCAAACCCATCAAATCATCATCTCATGACCCCATGCATAATTAATGATCTTTCTTGGCCCTCCTTGTGAGTATAAAGGGGGAACAGGGTGGGAGGTTAAATCTGTCATGCTTGGTTAAAGATTCACATCAGGTTCATCATTTTTTGTCTCGTGGCGCATGGCGGGATCGTGGGGGAAAACCTTGTGCTACCCATTGGTTGATTAGAGAATATTGGTTTCTGATTAATCACTCATATCCGTTTTTGCCTCGAAACGCCCAACGGTTCCATATCCAGCAATAGATGGACCAGCTTTCCAAAGGTAGGCATTCACTGGGTGGGTTGACCAGCGATTCATAAGAACTCACATTGGTCGAGAGGATGGGAAGTCGGACTCATCGCACCCTTTTGGAGGAATTATTTCCTATTCTGGGACTCTCTTATAGATTTAAGACGTATTCATATGTTCATGAATCTTTGGTTTATACCTAAGAATAGTATCCACGGATTAATCCTGGTTGGCAATGGTCAGCTGTACGCAGGGGTTCGGAACCATTTATACCCAAGGTTTACCATCCCTCGATGGATTAATGACCCCGAAGAGTTTGGACTCACTGAGACGACACTAGTTTAAAGCCTCGTAACCAGGCACTCTGGATTTTATTTTCATCCAGGGGGGAAATTAACGACTTGAGAGTCTGGATCGAACCCGTGATATGGGCTTCCTATGTATCCTCATGAGAGGAATAAGAATCTACATAGTTCAGTGTGATATGGGGCTTACACTCCAGGCTGCCCAGGGTTGGTGCAGTAAAATGACGTGAAGATGGTCGGATCGACCGGGTGTTGGGCTTGAACCTCAGGGAGGCTTCCTACATACCCTGCCTTGGAGATAGGGATCAAAGTCCATGTAGTTCTGATGGGAGTGTCGGAGAACTGATGTGAATGTGGACCCGGGGGGTCCGATGGTGATTGTGCTTGAACCTCTTGGAGGCTTCCTACGTATACCTATGGTGGGGAATCAAAGTCCACATAGTTCGGATGGGAGTGTCAGAGAACCGACGTGAATGCGGACCCGGGGGTCCGACGATGATCTGGATTGATCCTCTTAGAGGCTTCCTATGTATCCCTGTTGTGGGGAATCAAAGTCCACGTAGTTCGGATGGGACTGTCGGGAGAACCGATGTGAATGTGGACCCGGGGGGTCCGATGGTGATCGGGCTTGAACAACTTGAAGGCTTCCTACATATCCCTGTGGTGGGGAATCAACGTCCACGTAGTTAGGATGGGAGTGGGGCTTACGCTCTAAGGCAGCTCGGGAGAAGATTTCACTGTCGATGCTTACTCTAAGACCACGTGAGTCATGCTCGCTGTGAGAAACAAGAGGCAGTAGGGACCATAATATCATGTTGTGAAAGGTGCGTCCATGGGAAGTGAAGTGGGGATTACACATGGACCAGCCCAAAAATTTGGGGCTTACTCCGAGATGAATGCCCATGGAGACAAAGCATAGCGGAAGAGAGACTTGGCCCTAAAGAAGAATGAAGCAGCACCCTTCCCCACTACCCCAATCCTAACAAGTGGAGGGGCAGAAAGGGGACTCCCGAGCTTGGACTCCGCATTACCATGGGAATGTGAACCCAGGAATGCTTCGGGAATCCACTCAAGGGCTGGAGAAACCCCTTCGCCCTCGCTTACCGTGCGTATGTGAACTCCAAATGGCGCGATGATGCACCTGAGGGTTACATCACAGGGGTTCGATGGCTCTGGTGGAGGTCTCGGCTCGGGGCTGATGAATGGGCCAATGAGGGGGTTGCGGAGGATCAGGCTGGATTGGAAGGATTTTATCTGGATCGGGGGATGGGAACTCCAAAGGATCTGGTGGTCCACACAGGTGTATGAGTGGTGGCACCCTTCGCGTAGGGAGGTGCTACGTGGCTAGAGAGGTCGTCCTTGCACCAGGGTGGTCTGCGGACTGGTGGGAATCCCACGAAATAGGGTGGTTCACAGCTTCAGGTTCTCCCCGCGTACCAGGTTGGTACGTGGAGGGGTCCCTACGAGCAGCGGTGGCCGAGGGAGACGCCGGTCAGGGTTTCGTCGGTCAGGGCTTTGCCCGCATAGGAGGGTACTATGCAGTGCGAAGGATCGGAAAAGGGGCATAAACTCCCCAGTCCGCAGGGGGTGCATCCTCGGAGGGGCCATGGTTCGCAGTCTTCTTTTATTTGTTCTTTTAAGTTCACGGTTCACCAAGTTGTTATGTGTTTTTGGTTCCTTATTAATTCGCTTCCAGCTTCATACCTGTTCTGGTTCGCGAACTGGAACTTTGCTGTTTGCGAAATCCTAAGCTCCTTCCTTCGAAATCCTTCCACCCGAATCTGATCGATCTCTCCAAAATTCTCTTTCACTCTTCCCCCTTGATCTACTTTTTTTGAGTGGGGAATGAGATGTATCTGTGGTCATGCGGCACCTTTTGTGGAGGCCCATGATTGGAAACACGGTCTACGGATGACTTGGTCAATCCACAACTCACGGGGGGAATTAAACACACCTCCCCTCGCGAACCAAACTAGCTCGGGGAGTGCTTTGCGGCCGCGCAGGGTTTCACCTCTATTCTGCGAATGATAGCGGATGCAGCCTTGGCCGGTTGATGCGGTTCGAGGCTGGGGCGGTTCGTGACGGTGGAATGGCTTGGCGCCCGTCCTGCTTTGCACCCAAGAAGGATCCCCACCTCTGTTCCGTGAACGACAGCGGTCCACGGAGGGGGGTGCTTCGCGGAACCGGCCGCGTACCGTTATCATTGGACTGACCTGTGGACCGGTTCAGATTGTGCCAAACTTTGAGTATTCTACACACTTTTCCCCAATTCTTTGGGGGGGGGGGTAAATTGGGTAGACACTCCTTTTGATAAAAGGGGATTCTCATTCTAATTTGTGGATTTTTTAGGACCCTACACCCTAAAAGCGCACAAACAAACTCTGAATGAAGCGCCTCCACCCTCTCTACGGGGGATGATCCTATCTTGGAGGACATTTTGTCGCTCTCCTATGCTGATTCGTTACCCTCCTTCCTAGGAACGGTGCTCTGCCCGAAGGTTCCATAATTTTTTGAAGGTTGTCCGCAAATTCCACTCTCACTTCGGGAGTTTACTGAAGCTTCAGATCTGCACTGCTTGACTCTGGTTTCAAGCTTCCTGATGTGGCGACCCCCGGTTGCCACTTTTGATAGGTTCATTTCAGCCTTCTAGAATCTTAGGGCTCAGGCGATTATGGGCTTGATCGATATATCCCACATCATGATTCGCTTTGCCTCGGAGGAAGACCTGGTTTAGGCCTGGTCAGTAGCTCCTCGGTCATGCAATGGTGCTCATTTCTCCCTCTTTCGGTGGAGCTTTGATTTTCATCTGAAGCGTAGTTCCCCGATTGCTGCTACTTGGGTGAGATTTCCTAAGCTTCCCCTTCCCTTTCAAAATATCTCCATTATCTCGATGCTTGGGAACTTGGTGGTGCGTTTCCTATGTGTGGATAGTAGGACTAGGTCCCTTTGTCACCCGGATGCACCAAGGGCTTTTATTGAAATTTATGCTTCGAATTATCCTGTGGATGCTGTCTGGATTGCAGTGGGGGAAGAAAATAGGTGGAGACAGCCTGTCATCTTCGAGAAATGGCCGGTTTTCTGCTCATCTTGTTGGAGCTTTGGGCACAGTGATCACTCTAGAGGCTGCTCTGGCACTGTCAGGGGTGGTAGTTCTCTGGCTCGGATGTCTTCTGGTGAGATTTCCCTCCCTCTGGTGGAGGTGAATGGGACAAAGGGGGTGGCTCCCTCCCAACCTCTGAGTACTGATTTTCCCGGTTCATCTGCTGTGCTGGCTGGAAATGATTTAGAGGTGGCCCTGATGGATTCAGGTGGTTTCGTTGTGAGACTGACTGAAGGTGCTGGTGTGTCGGGGAATGCTGATGAGGAAGAAGTGGTGCTGGCTGAGAGGGAGAACCGGGCTTCTGCTAAAGGTTCCCACGGGTATGGTGACTCCCCTAGGAGGAAGACAGGTTTAGGGAAAGCTGTGGGGATGGGAATCGGGGAAGAAAATGTAGAGGAGGACTATGCTCTGGATCTGGAACGAGATGATATTGCTGGCTTGAAGGATGCAGTCTTGGATGAGCCTGCCGGGGAGGATGTGCAGGTGGCAGATATCATGAAGGAGGCAGTGGTTGCTCAGGGCCCGAGGACTGGAGATGAGTGGCGCTTGTCCTCAGCTGAGGAAAGGTCCATCGTGGATGAAGAGACCTGGATCCCTGCGGGGCCACACATGAACTGGTGTGATGCCCCACTGGTTCTGTCTGGATGTCCAAGCATGGGGGGACTTGACATGGGGACTGGGTTACCTCCTCCCTCTGACAGCACAAGCGATGCTGAGGAGCCTTTCAGTATGCCAGGAATTACTGGTGATGCTGGTGCCATAGACCTAGAGAGGGATATGGTCCTTCATGGTGTCCCCTCTGCTGAAGATTTTTGTGTGCAGCTGCATGAGATAGTTTGGGTTGAATGGGAAAGGTTCTCACTTGAGGATGAAGCTGAGAGGCTCGGGGAACGGTTCTCTGAAGCTGGACGCCAGATAAATGCTGCTATGGCCAGGCCAAAGGAGAAAAGAGGTGCTTAAACTCCTGGGACAGACTATAAGAAAGGGAAGGAAACATCGGCCAGTGATGGTATTGCTTGTGCGAAGGCGGGTGTTGTAGCTGGATCCACTTCTGCCCCTCCGAGACGACGACAGAGGAAGGATTAATCTGCTCTCCTGCGTCCCATGGAAACTAGGGCCTCTTCACGAGCTATACGAATTAATCTAAAGGTGAATAAGCGAGAGAGGCTTTCAACTTCTGTAGAGAAAGAGAAGGATAGGATGAAGCTTCTATCCAGGATTGGCATGCAAGAGGATTTTGAGTTTGTATGGGACTCAACGGACATGGGTGTTGAGTCTGATATCAGTTCTGCTAATGTAGGTGACGACTTTGGTGTGGGCAGGGGGTTTCGAGCTACGGAGCTGGAAGATTTTGGTGGGGATGTTGACTGATCCTCCCCTTGTGTGCTTTTCTATTTGAACTTTTGATTTGTTTGTCTTGCTTTTGCTTTTCTTCCTCTTTTCCTGTGTCCTTTGGGATGAGGTCGTAAGGGATTTTGGGTGTGGATCGGTGGATCCCTCCCCTCCCTTGTCTGCAGTGTCTATGTCTTTTCTTTTAATAAAATTTTGGGGGGTCCCAAGAATAGCCTGGACCCGAGCCTTCCTTGCCCAAAAAACATTACAAAACTCTAAAAACAAAAAAACCCTAAAAAACTCAAAAAAACCTAAATACCAAAAAAAACCCAAAGAAACAGTAAAACCCGTCAAAATCCATAACAACCCTAAAACAATAAAAATTCTAAAAAAGAACTTAATAATCCTTGAAATGAAAACAATAAAAAAACCTTGAAAACCCATAAGAAAACCATAAATACAAAAAAAACACATAATTCCCCAAAATACTAAAAATTCTAAGAACCCAAAAAACCCAAAAAACCGAAAAAATCATAAAAAATCATAAATCCCTAAAAACCAATAAAAAATATAATAAAACAATAAATATCCCTAAAAATATAAAAATCCCTAAAAACCCTAGAACCCCCATGAAAACCTTAAAAACATAAAAACACCTAAAACCCCTAAAAACATAAAAATGCTAAAAAAATAATAAAAACATAAAATGAGGTTTAAAACCCATAAAAATCATAAAACCCTAGAACCCTAAACCCACTAAAAATTATCAAAACCCTTTAGACCCCTAAAAACATTTAAAATTATAAAAAAAAATTTTAACCCAAAAAAACACAAAAAAACTCTAAAACCCCAAAAACCCCTTTAATCTCTAAAAACTGTAAATACCCTAAAAATACCTAAAGACCCTAAAACCCATAAAAATTATAAAATTCCATAAAAATATGTGAAAATATAAAAAACCATAAAACCCCTAAAATTCCCTAATAAAAACTTCAAACCTAAAAACACTTAAAACCCCTAAAACCTAATAAAACACTAGAATCCCTAAAAATAGTTAAAATACCCTAAAACCCTAAAACCTCTAAAAACCAAAAATCCCCTAAAAACATAAAAACCCTAAACACCCCTACAACCCCCAAATAGACACTAAAAACTCTGAAATCCCTTTAAACCACTAATAATGTTAAAAAATATAAAACAACTTAGTACCCCTAAAATCGCCAAAAAATCCTTAAAAACAAAAAAAAACCATAAAAATGCTAAAACTCCTCAAAATCCTAAAGACCATAAAACCCCTATTAACCAACAAAATTTATAAATAACCAATAAAACAATAAAAATCCTAAAAAATCACCAAAATTTATTAAATTAGTAAACAAAATATAAAAACCCTATAAAACCCCTAAGAAAACCATAAAAACCTAAAACCACTTAAAAGCCAAAAATAAATACAAAAATAATAAAACTATAAAAATACTATAAAACCCCTCAAATTCCGTAAAAATACTAAAAAAATATAACTTCTGAAATCCATTAAGATCTATAAAAATGTAAAATACCTAAGTCCCCTAAAACACCTAAGAAAATGGTAAAAACCAATAAACAACAAAACCCCTTATAAGTCTAAAAATAAAAACCCCTTAGAAGACCGTGAAAATCATAAAAACCAACTAAAAATTGTAAGACCTCATTAAACCACTAAAAACATTTAAAAACACAAAAAAAACATAAAACCCAAAAAACTAAGAAAACCCCAAAAACAAAATAATGAAAACCCCTCTAAAACCCAAAACCCCCACAAAATTCCAAAAAAGCCTAATAATTTTGAAAATCCAAAAAATCCCTAATAATCTAAAAATAAATAAGAAACCATTAAAGCACTAAAAACCCTAAGAACACTATAAAAACATTTAAACACTTAAAAATCCTACAAAACATAAAAACCCCAAAATCCTAAAAATCCCTAAAACACGAAAAAACCATATAACCCTCAAAATCCTTAAAAACCCTAAAAACTTATTAAAATCCAAAAACACCCAAAACTCCAAAAGAATTTAAAACTACCTAAAAATCCAAAACACCCAAAAAAAATTGAAAACCCAAAATACACCGAAAAACTCTAAAAAACCTAAAAACAATAAAAACCCTAAAAACTACTAAAAACTATAAATACACATAAAAACCAAAAAAACCCCCCAAATTCCATAAAAACAATTTAACCGCCAAAAACTATTAAAGCCCTTAAAAACTCTAAAAACGTTAAAACCCTATTAAATCCCTTAGACACACTAAAATACTAAACAACCCTAAATCCCAAAAAACCATAAAAAACCCTAAAACCCTAAATAACCTTACAAACTCTAAAAATACCTAAATAACATAAAAACTATAAAAATCAAAAAAAATCCCTAAAAATATCTTGAAACAAAAAAACAAAAAAACCTTGAAAATCACTAAAAAATCCCTAAAAACCTAATATCACTTAAATCCCCTTGAAAACCTAAAAAACAATAAAACCCAAAAAAAACCTTAAACCCCTCAAAATCCTTAAAAATAATAAAAACCAATAAAATTCTTAAAAAACACAAAAATACATAAAAACATAAAAATTATTAAAAATCCTAAAAACACCATAGAAAACCTTAAAAACCTAAGGTATTTAAAACCCATAAAACCTATAAAATGCTAAAAACCAAAAAACCTAAAAGTACTGTAAAACCTTAAAACCCCAAAAACCATAAAACCCCCAAAAACCGTAAAAAACCATGATACTAATAAAACCTCTCTAAAACCAATAGGACCTAAAAAACCCATTTAAACCCCCGAAAACTCTAAAAATATTAAAAGACGTAAAAATTAAAGAAACCCCAAAAAATTAAAAGAACCAAAAAAATAATAAAACACTAAAAAAGAATAAAAAATCATAAAAATCCCTAAAACCCTAAAAACCATAATTATCCTAAAAAAACTTAATACCCAAAAACCCCAAAAAACCATAAAACTCGTAAAAAACTAAGAAAATAATAAAAACCTGAAAACACTTAAAACCCCTAAAAACGTAGAAACACTAAACACCATAAAACCCTATAAACACTAGAAATAATCAAATCCCCTAAAACCTATAAAAATATTAAATATTCCATAAATAATATTAAAAATGTTAAAAATACCAGAAACCATGAAAAACCATAAGAAAACCTTAAAAACCCAAAACCCTTAAAACCCTTTAACAACCTAAAATATAATAAAAACCCTAAAAACATAAAAAGCATGAAAACCTTAAAAATCTACAAAACCCTAAAAGATCATTAAAATCATAAAAAAAATCTTCAAAATCCGTTGAAATATGAAAGAACCTAAACAATCTAAAAAACCATAAGTAAACCTTAAAAACCTAAAAACTATAAAAATCTCTAAAAACCTAAAAATACTAAAACCCATTAAAGATCCTGAAACCCTAAAACCATAAAACCAAAAAAATACCTAAAACCCTAAAAACATAAAAATCCTAATAAATTACTACAATTCCCTAAAAATGTAAAAACACTTAAAAACCTAGAAAACCTATAATAAAACACCAAAAACCTAAAACACTTTAAACCCAAAAAAACATAAAAATGATAAAATCTCTAAAAATAAATGAAATACCATATAACCCCCCAAACCCTTATAAACCATAAAAAACATTACAAACAAAGAAACCCTTAGAAATCCTAAAAAACCTAAAAACACTAAATATCAATAAAAACCCAAAAAAACCACAAATAATCCTAAAAAATCCCTAAAAACACATAAAAACAAAAAAAATCATAAATTCTAGGAAAACAACTAAGAAAAAATTAAATACCTAAAACAGTTAAAACCCCTAAATAATATTAAAAACTAAAACTCTGAAAACTCCTAAAAAGACCCTAAAACCCGAAAAAATATATTGAAACCATAAAAACCAAAAAACCATTAAAAAACCCTAAAACCTCTTCAAATCTCTAAACCCCACTAAAAACTCTAAAAACCATTTTACCCCTAAAAATATTAAAAAACAATAATATCCATTATACCAAAGGAAAAATCAAAAAACCATAAAATAGTAAACAAAACATAAAAACCATCAAAATCTCTAAAACCCATAACAATAATAAACAATATAAAAAATCCTAAAAATCCCAAAAAGTGTAACCAACCGAAAATGATGAAAACCCAAAAGAAAACTTAAAACTTAAATATAATTAAAATCCCTAATAAGATAAAAAATAAAAGAAATCCCTAAAACACCTCAATGTCCATGAACACCCTAAAATCCCTAAGAATCGTATAAGATCCCCCAAAACCAATAAAAACACTATGAAAAAAATAACAAAATATAAATCCTTTAAAAACCCAAAAATTTTAAAATCACTAAAAATATTAAAATCTATAAAACCCTAAAATATCCTAAAAACCCAAAAAATAACTAAAAACAATAAAAAAACTTAACAATCCAAAAAAAGATAAAAATACATAAAAATGTAAAAAACCATACAAAACCCAAAAACCCCAAAGAAAACATTAGAAAACTAAAAAAATAAATCCCCACTAAAACCTAAAAACTAAAGAAACTGTAGAACCCCCTAAAAATAACCTAAAAACCTATAAAACCCCTAAAACCATAACCCCCCCAAACCTGAAAAACCCCCAAATATCTATACAAAATAAAAACCCTATAAAAACCATTTAAACATATACAATCATTAAAAATATTAAAAAATCGTAAATACCCCAAAAACTCAAAAAATCTTTAAAACTCCCAAAAAACCACAAAACTGAAAGAAACCCTTAAAACCCCTAAAAACACCTAATAACCCTAAAATCCATAAAAATAAGAAAATAATAATAAAAACATATAAAAAAGTTAAAAAACATAAAGTCCCTAAAAATCCCTAAGAAAAATTTAAATTCCTAAAAACTCTTAAAACACAAAAAAACCTATAAAAATATAAAAACCTAAAAAAACATAAAACCCATAAAAACCCTAAACCACTAAATACCTTAAAAACCCTAAAACCTATAAAAAATTTAAAACCCCTAAAAACATTAAAACCCCTTTCAACTGCATGAAATGATAAATGACTCTAAAACCTATAAAACTCCTGCAAACTAAATCAAATCCAAAACCCCCAAAACAATATAAAACGATTAAAATTCAAAAAAATATCTAAAACCCTAACAATCCCTAAGAACCACGAAAACCCATTAAATCATAAAAAATATCTATAATTACCTAAAAATTTAATTTTGATAAAACCATGAAATCCCCTAAAAATGAAAAAAACAAAAAAACACTTAAATCACATTAAAAAACCTAAATACACTAAAAACCCATAAAAAATCCTAAAACCATCAAAATATTTTAAAATACAATAAACTATAAATGTATTAAAAAATTTCATAAAATCCCTAAAATGAAAAAAAATCCTAAAGATGAGGAAAACCCTAAGAAACAAATTAAAATCTGAAAACATTTCACAACCCTAAAAACATAAAAAATACTAAGAACACTAAAATCCCCTAAAAATACTATAAAAGCCCCTTATAAAATAAACCCAAAAAATATAAAATACCCTAAAACCCATAAAAACCCTAAATCCAATAGAAACTCTTAAACCAATTAAACCACTAAAAATGTTAAAAACTCAAAAGACCATAAAAACAGTAAAAACTCAGAAAAACAATAAAACCCAAAAAATAATAAAAACACTAAAAATTTGGAAATCCTAAAAATACCTAAAACCCCTATACACCATATAAATCAAAAAATCTCGAAAAATCTCTAAAAGCATAAATAACCCTAAAACCATGAGAGACACTTAGAAAAACTTTAAAACCAAAAATAACCTCAACCCCCTAAAAATGTAAAAAATTATAAATACCCTGAAAACCACTAAAACACCTATAAAACCTAAAACCCTTCAACATAACTCAACCCTAAAAAATATAAAAACCCTCAAGAAACCATAAAAATCCTTAAAAATGAAAAAAACACTAAAACCCTGAAAACCCCTCAGAAAACCTTAAAAACCTTAAAACACATAACACCCATAAAAAACTAAAAACCCTAAGTACCCAAAAGATGTAAAAGACCGTAATAAACCATAAAACATAAAACTATTAAAAACCATAAAAACTCAAAAAACCTATAAAATACTAAAATCACTAAAAACAATAAAGACCCTTTAAAACCCAAAAAAAGATAAAAAGTCTCTAAAATCCATAAAAATAGTATAAAACACAAAAATAACCTAAATAGCCAAAAATACGTAAAACCCATAAAAATCATCAAAATCCCTAAAATCCTAAAATAATTAAAAGCATAATAATTCCCTGAAAATCTAAAGAAACATAAAACCCCCCAAAACCCAAAAAAAACCCCTTTGAAATCCTTAAAAACCCAAAATAACCTAAATACTACAAAGAACAAAATTTCACGAAAACTCATATAAACCCTAAAATCCATAAGAGCCTCAAAATCACTAAAATCCATTAAAACCAAAAAATTACTAAAAAATGTCTAAAATCCCAAAAAAAGTTATAAAACCCCCAAATCCTTGAATACCCCAATAAATACCATAAATACCAAAAAAATACTTAAAATCCCTAAAAACATATAAGCCCTAAAAACCCTAAAATCCATAAAAACCATAAAAAGACAAAAAAACCCTGAAAATAATAAAAACCACAAAAAACCTTAAAACCCAAAAAACCAAAAAACCCTTAATTCCCAAAAAAACTCTCTAAAACCCCTTTAAACCCATAATAACAATAAAAACTATAAAAACTAAAAACGCTAAACCCCCCCCCCCCCCCAGAACCCCAAAAAACCCCTAAAACCCTAAAAATCCTTTAAAATCGTAAAAAATCCCTAAAACCACTAAAATATAAAAAACACTAAAAATAAAAAAAAACCCTATGAAAACATTAAATACCTAAAAACACTTAAATATACTAAAAATATAAAAATTATAAAACCCTAAAAATCCACAAAACCTTAAAAATCCATTAATCCCCACAAAATCCCTAAAAATCATAAAAACCCATAAAAATCCAAATAATCAGTAAGAATCCTTAAAAACAAACAAAACATGACAAATATAAAAAACCATAAGAATACCATAAAATATAAAAATGCTTCAAATCCCTAAAAAGATAAAAACGCTAAAAATCTAAAAAGACCATAAAACCCCAAAACCCTTAAAATCCATGAAACCCCCTAGAAACCCAAAAAATGCCTAAAACCATTCAAAATTGTAAAAACCCATTAAACCTTAAAACATTATTTTTTTAAAATGTAAAAACCTAAAAACTATAAAAAATAGTAAGAACCAAAAAAACCAAAAAAACCCTCGAAATCCAAAAACCCTTAAATCCATATAAATCCTAAAAAATCACAAAAAATGTGAAAAACCATAAAAACCATGAAAACCCATAAGAAAATCATAAAAATTGAAAAAAAATAAAAACCACTAAAAACCATAAAAACCCTAAAATACCTAAAAGCCCTAAGATCCCTCAAAACCCCTACATACCCCAAAAATATAAAAATCCTTAAAAATATCAAAAAATATGTAAAAACATAAAAAAACATAAAAATACAAAAAATTCCAAAAGAAACAATAAAATCCAAAAAACTCTTAAACCCCCTAAAAACATAAAATTTATAAAAACCCTAAAAACACTAAAAGACACTAAAAACTCAAAAAACCACTGGCAACTGTTAAAACCTCTAAATTCCATAAAACCCATACAACACTAAAAAACAATTCAACACTATAAAACCTTTAAACCCCAAAAAATGTTAAAAAACTTTTAAAATCATAAAACCCTAAAAAACACATAAATCCCTTTAAACCTAAAAAAAATCTAAACCCCTAAAAATATTAAAAACCATATAATCCCTTAAAAACACTAAAAACCCATAAAAATCAAAAAAAAAAAATCCCTAAAAATACCTAAAATCACAATAAACCCTAAAAACCCTATAAACCATTAAAAACCCTAAAAGAACACTCAAAATCCTAAAGCCCCCCAAAATTATCAATATCACTAAAAACACTAATAACCAAAAAAATCAAAATAAATACCAAAAACTCCTAAAAATATTAAATACCCTAATTAAACTGAAAAATCCAAATTGAACCTTAAAAACCTAAAAACACTTAAAACAACTAAAAACCCTAAAAAATGCTAAAACCCTAAAAACCCTAAAAGGATGTTAAAACTCTAAAAAACCTAAAAAACATAAAACCATTAAATCCATAAAACCCTAAAAACAAAAAAACCATAAAAACCTTTAATCCCCTAAAAAATTAAATTTTTAAGAAACTAAATAAACCACTTGAAACAAAAAAATCCTAAAAACTCTTAAAAACACTAAAACCCCTAAAAATCCATAAAAAATCTATAACCATAAAAATCATTAAGAATCAATAAATATGATGAAAAAATAAAAACCCTTAAAACCATGATAAACCCAATAAAAACCCTCAAAAACACTAAAAACAAAAAAAAAACAAAAAATCCCCAAAAAGATTTAAAATATCCTAAATACCATAAAACCATACAAACTATACAAACCCTTAAAAATCCCAAAAAAATCACTAAAAACCTAAAAACCTTATAATGACTGTAAAAAACATAAAATCATATAATTAATTAAAACCCTTAAAAGCCAAAAAAACACAAAAAACTCTAAATAACATTAAAAGAACAAAAAACCCCAACACCCCTAAAACTATAAATCCAATAATAACATTTAAGACCTTAAAAAATCCGTAAAAACCTAAAATAATAAAAAATTATAAAAAAAAATTAAGCCATTAAAAACATTAAAAAATATAAAAAACCATAAAACCCCTAAATAACCCAACAAACCCTAAAACCACAAAAAACTTTACTAACCCTAAAAAACCCAAAAAAACCCTAAATCCTTGCAAAATCCCTTTAAATCCAAATAAACATTAAATTCTACAAAAATCCCTAAAATATAAAAAATACTAAAATCCCTGAAAACCCCCTCTTAAAACCGTAAAACCCAAAATTAATTAAAACCCATATAAAACCTAAAATGATATAACCCCTAAAACCCCTAAAATACCTAAAAACTCTAAAAAATAGAATAAAATATAAAAAATGTTCGTAAAATCCCTAAAAATGTAAATACCCTAAAAACCACGAAAACCCCTAATAAACCCTAAAAACAAAAAATACACTTGATATACCTAAAAACCTAACGAATGGGAGAATGTGGAGTTAGATGCTTCCTATGGTTATGGTACTGATGGGTATCCCTATGGATTAGAAGACGCGTGATGCGGTGTTGGGTTGTTCGGCTTGCTGTGTCTTTTTCTGTTTCTTTGTTTTCTGTTTTTTGTTTTCCTTTTGGGGATTGTTTTTGGGTATGGGTCGATTGACCTGACCCCTCCCCTGGTATTGTGTTTTTTTCTTTTGATATTTTGGGGGCTAGGCTTGCCTAGTCTTGAACCTCCATTGCCCTAAAACCCCATAAAATCCTAAATAACAACTAAAAACATTTAAACCCACTAAACCCCAGAAATTGTCTCTAGATTTCAATGCTTCACAAGAAAGGAATGCCTCTTCTAAGGTTTGGGTTCGTATGCATAGAATAAATTTGGCACTTTGGCATCCAAAAATATTTCATGACATTAGCATGGAAATTGGGAATCCTATAATATTCCATAAGGAAACTGGTATTGTTCAGTTTGGCCACTTTTCCAGAATGTTGGTGGAGATTGATCTCAGCTCCACTTTAATTGATAAGGTAACCCTCTCTAATCCTTCTGATAATATCCATATTGATGTTGAATATGAAAGGAAACCCATTTTCTGTACCAAATGTATGGATGTGGGGCATTTTATGGAGTTATTTCAGAGGAATATTTCTTGCAAGAGATGTGGGATGAAGGGTCATCCAACTTACTTCTGTAGAAGAAAATTTGAGAGGAAGAATTTGATGTTGTCAAAGTGTCTTGATCATGATAGAGATGTTCTTAAAAAATAGTGATCCTCTAAGGTTGATATGTTAGATTTTGAAAAATTTGTCTCTCATGTGTCTATTTTGAAAGGCCAGGGCCCTATGGTGGATACGTCTCCGATGAGTGGCCCCTCAACTTCTTGGGTTGGATTTGTTAATGAATATATATACAAGGATGGTTTTGTTACTTCTCACATTGTATTAGTTGAGACTGGATAGAATGATTTCAACACTATTGGTGTGACTGGTGTGCCTGATCCTAGTTTGGATGATCACATTGGGATTCCTCAATAGGTTGATTGTGATCACAAGATCCAGAATTTATTGAACTCATCTAGGATTGATGAGAAGTGGGTGACATCTCTGATGTGCAAGGGATGAAAACGAGCAGTGGTGGTCCTGCCAGTTTTAAGGATTCACTCTTATCTAAAATGGGAAGATAGATGAAACTCATGCTCCCTCTAAGAGAAGACCAAGGAAGGACTACTCTAACACACCTCACTCTGTGTCTAACCGATCTTTTTCGAAGTTGTCGGGTAAGTTCAATTTTTATATTTTTAATATCCTCAACCACGGTTATTCCCAATCTGAATGGGAATGAGGTGATAACAATGACTATGGGAATGACATGTCTAATTATGATCTATAGTTTGGTGCTTGATGGATGAGGGAAAGTTTCTTTGTTTAACCCTGATCGTCCCTATTGTACTTTTTCTTTTATTTTTAATAATGGTTAGATGATTTGTTTCAGGCTGGAGTTGCTGGTTAAAAACCCAGGAATACCCATAAAAACTAAAAAAATCCAAAAAAAATATAAAAACACTTAAATCCCCTAAAAATCTCTAAAATACTCAAATCACTAAAGAAACCTAAAACCCCAAAAAATTCTAAAAAACCCCTCTAAATCCCTAAAAATCCTAAAAAACATAGAGATCCTAAAAAAATCCATAGAAAACCCAAAAAACATAAAATACCATAAAACCTAGAAAATATCTAAGAAAATATGAAAAACCTAAAAATATTTAAAAACAATAAAAAAATAAAAATGCTTAAAAAACCAAAAAACCATGAAATGCCTCTAAAAACCATGAAAACCCCAAAAAACCAAAAAACCCATAAAAATATAAAAACCCTAAAAAACTATAAAAATCGTAAAAAAACCACAAAAAACCCTTTAAACACATAAAAACATTAAAAAGAAACAAAAATATTAAAACCCATAAATAATAAAATACCCCCCAAAAAACCAAAAAACCTAGAGAACCCTAAATCCCCTAAAACTCATATGCCCCCTCAAATCCCTAAAAAGCCTAAAAACAGAAAAATTATATGAAATCCATAAAAATCCCTAAAAAATTAAAAATATAAATAACTAAAAAAACATAGAAAATCATGAAATCCTAAAACACATAAATCACCTTTAAAACAAAAAAAATTATAAAAACTCTAAAAAACTCAAAAAACAGAAAAAACCCCTAAAACCATCAAAATCAATAAAACTCATAAAACTCATTAAAATAAAAAAAACCCATAAAATCCCCAAAAATGTAAAAACCCATAAAAACATTAAAAACCCCTTAGAAAATCAAAAAAACCTAAGAACACTTAAAACCCCTCAAAACCCCAAAAATGCTAATGGACCTAAATACCCAAAAAGATAATGAAAACCACAAAACCTATAAAATTCATAAAAACCAAAAAAAATTAAAAAAAAATTAAATCCCCTTAAAATTACTAAAAATTTCAAAACCTTTTAAACCCCAATTTTTTTAAAAACTATAAAAACATTAAAACCCCTAAAAAATTAAAAAAACCTGAATCAAAAAAACAATAAAAACCTAAACACCTTAAAAACCCTAAACATCTCAAAATCCCTAAAAACTAAAAACTAATAAAATACTGAAAAATTCATAAAAATAACTAAAAACATAAAAAACCCTAAACCCCTAAAAAACCTAGAAAAACCTCAAAACCCTAAAAAATATAAAACCCCTAAAAAACTTAAAACACACTAAAAACCATAAAAACCCTAAAACCCTAAAAAACTAAAAAACATCAAAATCCATAAAATCCCTAATAAACCGTAAAAAACAAAAAATCCATAAGCATTACTAAAAATTTTAAAAATCAGAAAACCCCTAAAAACACTAAGAAAACCAAAAAAACCAAAAAACACATAAAACCCCAAAAACCCTAAAAATTGATAAAAAAATATTAAAACCCCTTAATATCCAAAAATCAAAAAACCCATAAAACCCCTAAAAACTGTAAGATCCCAAAAAAATAAAATACACTATAAACATTGAAAACAATTTAAAATCATGAACATATTATAAAACTATAAAAACCATTAAAACTCTAAAAACATTACAAGACCTTTAAACCCCCAAAAACCTAATAATCCTAAAACCCCCAAAACCTTAAAACCATTGAAATCCCAAAAACCCTAAGAAATCATAAGAATCCTAAAATCCTAAAGTCCCTAAAACATAAAAAGACTTAAAAGCCTTGAAAACCCATAGGAAATCCTACAAAGGAATAAACACATAAAACAGTATAAACTAAAAAAGGACAAAAACCCTAATACCCTAAAAACAAATAAAAAGATTCAAAATCATTAAAAATAATAAAAACTAAAAAAATCTAACAAAGTCCTAAAAATCCATAAAAGTATAAAAACCTATAAAATCATGAAAACCCCTATGAAATCATTAAATACAGAAAAACACTTAAAACCACCAAAAACATAAATACTCTAAAATCCCTAAAAGACCCTAAAACACCCTGAATAATATAATAACATCTAAAAAAATAAAAACCCTAAAACCCATAAATACCATAATAACACCTAAAAACTGAAGAAAAAAAATTTAAACCCCTAAAGCATTATAAAACTATAATACCATTAAGATCCATAAAAACTCATAATAAAACTGCTAAAACCCTAATAAAAATCTTAAAAACCAAAAAAACCTGAAAAACCCTAAAATTCCTCAAAAACCCTAAAATCTATAATAGCCATAAAATTCCTACAAAAGATTAAAAATCCATAAAAACATAAAAAACCATGAAAAACACAAAGAAAATATGAAAAACATAATAAAAATAAATATAGTAAACAAATAAAAATGTAAAAAATCCTTATAAACTTTTAATACCCTAAATTCCCATAAAATCCCTCAGAATTTTAAAAATCCAAAAAACACAAAAAAAAATCCCTAATAACCGTAAAAACATAAAACACCCTAAACACCTGGAAAACCCATAACAAATCAATAAAAATCCTAAAATCACTTAAAATATATAAAATATTCAAAAACTAAAACAACACTAAAATTCCTAAAAAGACAATAAAAACCATACAAACCCCTAAAAACCATAAAACCCCCTAAAACCATCTAAAAATCAATAAACCCCATAAAACACTAAAAATTCTCTGTAAACTATAAAAATCATTTTTAACCCTTAAAAATATTATGAAAATATAAAAAACATATAAACACTAAAATACACAAAAAATCCCAAAAAATAAAAAAACCAATAAAAATCATAAAAAATGCAAAAAATCATCAAATCCCTAAATAACCTAAAATATATAAAAATAATTTTAAATCCTTAAAAGTTATTAAAAATCCATAAAGACATATAAATCCTTAAAAACCATGAAAAATATTTAACAACTATGAAAAATGTACGAAAACCTAAAAAAACCTAAAAACAACAAGAATCCCTAAAGACCCTAAAATCCCACAAAAACCCCAATAAATCCTAAAAATTCTAAAAACCATCAAAATATGTAAAACACCTGAAGAAAAATAAAATTACTAAATGTTTTAAAAACACCTAAAAACTTATAATACCCTAAAAATAGTGGAAAAATATTATAAAACCTAAAAAAACCAAATCCACTTAAAACCCATAAAAACCTAAAAAATTATAAAAACAGTAAAAAGCACAAAAAAGAACCTAAAATAATATAAACCCCTAAACCCATAAAAACCCATAAAACCATAAAAATTCATAAAAATACATTAAAAATAATAAATCATAAAAAACCTATGAAAAAAATGAAAACCGAAAAACACATAAAACAACAAAAAAATCTACAAATGCAAAAAATAGTAAAAACCCTAAAGAGTAAAAAACCCAAAAACTCATAAAAACCAAAAACAACCAAAATATCCTTTAAACCCCCTAAAAACCCATAAAAACATCAATAACACTAAAAAGAATTTAAAAACTTAAAAATGTTAAAAAATAGTAAAAAAAAATTTAAACCCCTAAAAAATAAAAAAACCCAACAAACTAAAAAACCAAAAAACCACTAAAAGCCAAAAAACCCATAAACCCCTCAAAATCACCAAAACCCAAAAAACCCTAGACGTCCTAAAAATCACTAAAATCCATAAAAAAATAAATTTCATAAAAACCTAGAAAAAACTAAGAAAACATTAAGAACCTAAAAACACTTAAAACACCTAAATGCCTAAAATTTATGGAAAGGTTAAAAACAGGTAAAAACCCGTAAAACCCCATAAAACACTAAATATTCCTAAAAACACTAAAGACCATAAAATTCATAACAAATTCATAAAAATCCATAAAAACAAAGTAACTCCTAAAAAACATGAAAACCTCTAAGAAAACCATAAAAATAAAAAAACACATAAAACACCTAAAACCCCAAAAAACGCTAAAAACACAAAAAGAAAACCCCAAAACCCCAAAACCCCTCAAAATCCATAAAAACTCTAAAAACCCATAAATTGATTAAAAATAACTAAAATACATAAAAAAAATAAAAACACTAAAAAAACTCTTAGAAAACCACAACACCCTAAAGCACTTAAAACCCTCCAAAAACCTAAAAACATTAAAAACCCTAAAATCCCTAAAAGACCCTAAAACCCCTAAAAATCATAAAAACCCTTAAAAAACACACAAACTCCTAAATCATGATAAAAACCCTAAAAACCACTAAAAACACTATAAACCCTTTAAACCCCTAAAAACATTAAAATACTCTAAAAACCATAAAAATCTAGATAGACTAAAAAAACATAAAATCTGAAAAACGAGAAAAATACTTAAAAATCATAAACACATCCCTACAATTAAAAAAACCTTAAAACCATGAAACCCTTATGAAAACTCTAAAGACATAAAAATCATAAAACCCCTAAAAAACCCAAAAAACCCCTAAATCTCGTAAACACAAAAATCCATAAAACCCCTCAAGGTCCCTAAAAACTTAAAACACAATAAAAATTATAAAAAGTCTCCAAAAATAATACATAAAAAACCATAAAAACCCTGAAAACCCTTTAAAAAACATAATACCCTAGGAAAACCTAAAACCCCTAAAAATTGAAAAAATATAAAAAACCAAAAATAACATAAAAATCGTAAAATAATAAAAGCCTGTAAAACCTCAAAAAATACTAAAAACACATAAATACCCTAAAAATGGTAAAAATACTAAAAAACCATAAAAACCGTGAAAACATTAATAATATATAAAAAACCATAAACCCCTAAAAACTCAAGAACCAGAAAAACCCAAAAAACCCAAAAACCCACAAAATACTTACAATCCCAAAAAACACATTAAAATCCTAAAAAATCCAAAAAAATCCCTGAAAACATAAAAAACACCTAAAAACCTAAAGTAACACTAAAAAGCTTAAAATCTAAAAAAGCTGAAAACCCCTAAAAATATAAAAAACATTAAACCCCCTAAAGACCCATAAAACGATCCTAAACCCCCTAAAAACCCATAAAACATATAAAAATCAAAAGAACCCCAAAAACCAATAAAAACCCTAGAACCCATAAAAACCATAAAAAATATAATAACTCTAAAAACCCATTAAACACATAAAAAATCTAAAAACTATAAAAACATTAAAAAACAGCCCCCCAAAATCCACTAAAAACCAAAAAACACCAAAAAACCTTAAGACCCCTAAAAACCCTAAAAATCCACAAAACCCACCAAAATCCCTAAAAAACCTAAAACCCATAAAAATCCTAATTAATTCTAATAAAACCCATAAAAACCTAAAATTACCTAAAAACCTTATGAAATATTAAATACCTAAAAAAACTTAAAATCTCTAAAAACCAATAAAATGATAAAAACCCTAAAAACCCTCAAAATCTCTATTAACCCTAAAAACCCAAAAAATAAAAAAAAATCCCAAAATAACCTAAAAATCACTATGACCAAAAAAAACCAAAAAACTTGGAATAAAACCTAAAAAAACATTAATGACCTAAAAACATATTAATCCCCTAAAAACATAGGAAATATTTGAAACCCTAAAAACTATAAATGACCTTAAAACCCCAAAAAACCAAAAAACCCATAAAAACCACAAAAATAATAAAACAACACCAAATGAACCTAAATCATTAAGAAAATCAAAAATCGCTTAAAACCCTAAAAAATTCCAGAAATCCCTAAACCCCTAAAAAACCATATAACCCTAAAAACCATCAAAATCCCTAAAACACTAAAATCTATTAAAATAATAAAAATATCCCAAAAAAATCATAAATACATAGAAACCCTGAAAACTCCTAAAAATACCTTAAAAACATAAAAAACCTAAAACCCTTTGATAACCTAAAAATTCTAAAACCCCATAAAACCTTTAACCCCCCCCCCCCCTCCCCAAAAAAAAAACCGCATAGAAACCCCCAAAATCCCTATAACAGTAAAAAAAATCAGAATTATTAAAAATTAAAAAAATACCTAAAAAGTTATAAAAACCTAAAACCCCAGAAAACCCTAAGAAAACATTAAATTCCTAAAAATAATTAAAACACTTAAAAACCTAAAAAATGATAAAAACCCTAAAATACCCTTAAACCCCTAAAACTATTAAAAACTATAAAAAACCTATACGCCGTAAAAACCATAAAACCCAATAAAACCCACAAAAAATCTAAAAATTTATAATGATTAAAAAATATAGAAGACCCTAAAACACTAAAAAGTAAATATAGTCCTAAAATCCTAAAAAAACTAAAAAAATAAAAACAACCAAAAAAACTAAACAAAACCACTCACAATTCCATAAAGCTATAAAAAACCATAAATATCCAAAAAACCCTAAAAATACTAAAAAAATTTAAAGAACTATAAAACCCTAAAAACCCCTATGAAAACATTGAAAACTAAAAAACACCAAAAACCCCTAAAAACATAAAAAATGCTAAAACTTGTAAAAACACTAAAAACCTTAAAAACACACAAACTCTATAAAAATATTAAAACCCCATAAACCCTTACAAATCAATAAAAGTCCCTAAAAACCTAACAAACCTAAAATCCTTGAAAATACCTAGAAAAAACATAAAAAGTAAAAACTCTTGAAACCCCTAAAAACCTCAAAATGGTTAAAACCATAAAAATACTGTAATACCCCAAAATACCATAAATAACCTATAAAAACATAAATACCCTAACACCCAAAAAATCACTACAAAATCACTATACTCTAAAATAGTTTTAAACCCCTAAAAACATTAAAAAACATAAAAAATTCATGAAACCCCAAAAATCTCTAAAACACCATAAAGACATAAAACCCCTACCATTATGAAAATCCTTAAGAAAAGCATAAAAAAATAAAAACACTTAGAAACAAAAAAATATATAAATAATTCTAAAAAACAAAAAAACCCTCCAAAACCCTTCAAAATTGATAAAATTTCGGAAAAACCATAAAAATCATTAAAATCCCTAAAATACCTAAAAATGTAAAAACCCAAAAAAATGAAAAATTCTAAGGACACCTTAAAAAAACAAAAAAAAATCATAAAACCCCAAAAAACCAAAAAATCCTAAACCCTCTACAAAACCTAAAAAATCTTAAAAATCCTAAAACCCCCTTATAACCATAAAACACTCAAAAACATTAAAATCCTAAAATCCAAAAAATATTAAAAACCACAAAAATATATAAGAACCCTTTAATCCATTAAAAGTGTTTAAAAACTATAAAAATACTTTTAACCCCTAAAAACTCATAAAAACTATAAAACCCAAAAACCCCATAAAACCCCTAAAAACAGGAAAACCTTCAAAATCGTTAAAACCCTAAAAACCATAAAAATACTAGAAAACCACTAAAAAATACCTAAAAATCACTAAAAAGTTTAACAAACTAATAACCCTAAAATCGTGAAAAAAAAACTTAAATACCAAAAAATACTTAAAACCTATTAAATCTAAAAACACCATAAACCCTAAAATACCCAAAACCCCTAAAAACCCTAAAACCCTCAAAATCCATAAAAACGCAAAGATCCACAAAAATCATAAATATCACTAAAAACCCTAAAAATGTAAAAAATCCTAAAACCCTAAAAGACACTAAAACATTAATAACAAAAAACACATAAACCAATAAAAACCTAGAAAATTCAAAAAAACATTAAAGATCATAAAAACCCACAAACCCCCCAAAAAAACCATAAAACCACATAAAAACCATAAAAACCCTTAAACACCCAAATGCCCTAAAACCCACTAAAAACCAAATCCTATTTTAACCCCTAATTTTTTTTAAAAACCCTAAACAATTTAAAAACAGTAAAAACTCAAAAACAAAACCCTAAAAACCCTAAAAACCACAAAACAACAAAATCCCCCAAAATCTCTTAAAATCCCTAAATCCTAAAAAACATAAAAATCTATAAAAGTCCCTAAAAAAGTAAAAACTTAAAAGAACCTTGAAAAAACAATAAGAAAACCATAAAAACATAAAAAAATCCATAAAAACTTAAAAAATTATGAAAACACTTAAAAACCCTAAAAATCAATTAAAAACCAAAAAAACCCTGAAAACACTAAAAATCATAAAAGTCCATAAAAACCATAAAAATCCCCTAATAAATATTAAATACCATAAGAACCCTAAAAAATATTTTGAAAACCATAAAGACATAAAAAAACACAAACTCTTAAAAACATAAAGAATTATAAAAATCATGAAAACCCATAAAAGTCCATAAAATCCCAAAAATATACCTAAACCCATAAAACGCTTAAAACACTAAAGAATCTAAGTACTAAAAATCATAAAACATTAAAAACTATAAATAAATTTTATACAATAAAAAATGTTAAAAATCTCAAAAAATCCCTTAACACCCTATCAAATTAATAGAAAAAATAAAATCCAAAATAAACATAAAAATCCTAAAAACCCATTAAAACCCTCAAAATCACCATAGACTACTAAAAAAAATAAAAACCTGAAAAAATTACAAAAATCATAAAAAACCATAAAACCATGAAAACCCCTTAAAATCTTACAAAAATATAAAACCATTAAACCCTTATAAAACACAAAAAACAGAAAACCCTAAAAAACCTTAAACCCCCTTAATATCCCAAAAAACACTTAATACCATAAAAAATATAAAAGGACCTAAAATTCTCAAGAAATGTTAAAAACACAAGAAACCAAAAAAACCCTAAGAAACCCATAAAAATCTAAAAAACATAAAACCCATAAAAACAAAAAAATGTTAAAAACCCATAAAAACCCAAAAGTCCTTAAAAATTATTATGACCAGAAAACCCATAAAACCAATAAAAATCCCCAAAAACCATAAAACCCAAAAAAAATTAAATAAAATTCTAAAAAACCATTGTTCCCTTAAATCATTAAAAATGTTTAAAGAATCAATTAAAACTCTGTAAACCCAAAATAGCCTAAAAACATTAAAAACCTTAAAATCCAAAAAACCCTCATTATCCGTGAAACCCCTAAAAATCATAAAAATCCAAAAAACCCCTAAAAATTATAATACAAAATTAATAAACATAAAACTGTGATAAACCTAAATAAAACCATAAATAGATAAAAATAATTAAAACCCATAATAATACCAAAACTTTAAAACCACAAAATGTACCGAAATAACTAAAAAACCATAAAAAAAGAACAAAAAAACTTTAAAAAACCTAAAAACTATAAAACCCCTAAAAACCCACTAAAAATTATAAGAAACATTTAAAACCCTACAAATGTTAAAAAAACTATAAATTAACTTAGAAACCATAAAAACTAAAAAATGTCCCCAAAACCCAAAAAACTATATAATCCCTAAAAACCTAGAAATAACCTTAAAAACCTAAAAACCTATAAAACCCTAAAAAATAAAATAATAAGAAACCCCTAAAACCACTAAAAATAGTAAAACCCCTAAAACATTAAATACATTAAATACCCATAAAACCCATAAAACCCCAATAAAAATCTTAAATTAATTCAAACCACAAAAAAGGATAAAAAAACTATAAACTACTTTAAATTACTAGAAACTCAAAAACCACTCCCTGATACCCACTAAAACAATAAAATCCCTAAAAAACTAAAACCCCTAAAAATCCTTAAAAACCACAAAAACTATAAAAACCCAAGAGGACCTAAAAATAGCTAGAAACATAATATATCCAAAAACCTTTAAAACTACTAAGAAAATCATAAAAACCTAAAAACAATTAAAACCCCCAAAAACGAAAAAACATTAAATACAATAAGATCACTATGAAAACTATAAAAACATAAAAAACATAAAATCCCTAAATGAAATTAAATAGATAAAAACATTTAGAAGATCATAAAAACCCTAAAAAACTAAAAACTATAAAAACCAATAAAAACGTTAAAAACCCTAAAACCCATAAAGCCACTAAAAAACAAAAAAACATTTAAACCCATAAAAGTTAAAAAAAACTCAGAAAAAATAAACACATAAAAACTCAAGAAGAGCCCTAAATCCCAAAAAACCCATAAAATAAAAAAACCATAAAACCATAATAACCATAAAAACATTAAAAATTCTGTAAAACTGAAAAAAATAATATAAAAAAATCCCGAACATCCTTGAACACATAAAACCCCCTAAAAATCAAAAACCCTAAAACCCTAAGAAATCCATAAAAAACAAAAAAAACACTTAAAACCCCTTAAAAACCAAAAAACACCAAAAAGCCGCACAACCCTCAAAATCCATAAAAATAATAAAATCCTAAAAAACCCACAAAAATCCATAAAAACATAAAAAACCTTACAACCCTTGAAAATGATAATAAAACCTATAAATAATTAAGCACCCTAAAACCCTAATAAATTCTAAAAACCATAAAAAGGACTTAAAAACCCTTATAATAACCTAAAAACCCATAAATACCTTATAAAACCACTAAAACCTCAAAAATCCATTTAAACCTCAAAAAATGTTAAAAAACTCTAAAAAAATATAAAAACCTTAAAAACAAAAGAAAAACCCCTAAAACCAAAAAACCCTAAAAGCCATCAAAATCCATTAAAACAAAAAACACCATAAAAATTCAAAAAAATCACTAAAAATCTCTAAAAAAGTTAAAACCTGAAAGAACCTTGAAAAATAGAAAGAAAACCTTAAAAAACTAAATTCACATAAAACCTCTAGAAATCCTAAAAAATTCCCAAACACATAAAATCATAAAAACAGTAAAAAAACCCAAAATCCTTAAAAACTATAATAACCATTAAAATAAAAAAATAAAAAATCCTGAAAAACACTAAAAACATAAAAATCATAAAAATCTCCAAGAAAACCATAAAATCCTAAAAACACTTAATACCCCTAAAAACCTAAATTATGCTAAAAACCATAAAACCTCCATAAAAGACCGTAAAAACCATAAAAAACCTAAAATCGCTTAACACCCTTAAAAAACCCAAAAAACAACAAAATAATCTAAAAACACTTTAGATAACTAAAAACGATAAAATAAAATAAAAAACTTAATACCCCTTAAAACAAAAAAAACCCAAAAAACCCAAAAAACCCTATAAAACCCAAAAAATTCTCAAAATCTGTAAATACCCTAAAAATAATGAAAATCCTAAAAATATCCAAAAAACCCTAGAAACATAAAAAACCCTAAAAACCATGAAAATTCATAAGAAAAAATTAAAAACGTAAAAATACTCAAACCCCCAAAAAACACTTAAAATCCTAAAAACCTACAAAAACCCTCAAAATCCCGAAAACTCTAAAAAACAAGAGAATCCCTAAAAACCAAAAAAAATCCCTAAAAACAAAAACAAATCCCTAAGAACCCTAAAAAATTCTAAGAAAACCATAAAAACCTAAAAATTATTTAAACCACTAAAAAATTAAAAACCCTAAAAACCCTGAAGCCCCAAAAATACACTATAAATCATAAAACTTATAGAACCCTTAAATACCCATAATATCGTAAAAACCCAAAAAAATTTAAAACCCTAAAAACACTAAAACCTATAAAAAATACATTAACCAACTAAAAATATTAAATGAATATTCAAAACATTATAAAAAAAACAATCTCAAAAAAATCCAAAACACCCTATAAAACCCTAAAATCCTAAAAATACTAAAAAACTCAAAACCTTTAAAAATCCATAAAACCCTAAAACCCATAAAAATCCTAAAAAATAACTAATAATTCTAAATATTGAAAATAACCCATAAAATTATGAATAAAACTAAAAATACTTAAAAATCTAAAATCACTTAAAACCCCTGTACCCTAAAAAATTCTAAAAACCCCAAAAAACCCAAAAAAATACTAGAAAAAAATAAAAACCCATAAAAACCCATAAACCCCCAAAAAGACCATAAAAATAAAATATGAAAACCCTTTAAACCCCTAAAAATGTCAAAACCCATAATACCATAAAAAACAAAAGACCCTCAAAATCTCTAAAACCCCAAAAAAACATAAAAAACAAATCGTAAAAAATCCCACATAATCTATAAAAATGTAAAAAACTCTAATACATGGAAAAAATCTATGAAAAACCTAAAAACATAAATTACATTTAAAACCCCTTAATCCCCTAAAAATGATAAAAACTATAAAAACCATAAAAATACTAAAAATTATAAAAACCATAAAACACCAAAATCCATTAAAACCCTAAAAACCCATAAAACACTAAAAAACTAATAAAAACTCTAAAAAACATTTAAGACCCTAAAAAAGTCAAAAACTATAAAACCCCATAAAACCCTAGACAAATCAAAAACCCCTAATACAAAAAACATATAACCTAAAAAATATAAAAAACCTAAAAACCATAAAAATACATAAAACCCTGAAAATCCATTAAAATTGTAAACAAATTCTTAAAATACATAAAAACATAAATACCATCAATACCCTAAATACAATATGAAGACACAAAAAAACCTAAAAGCATGAAACCTATAAAAAACATAAAACCCTAAACCCATAAATACATTAATACACCTAAAAATCCCTAAAAACCTTAAAAACAATAAAAATCCTATATAAATTAAAATAAATCTCTAAAAACTTAATTTTTTTTTGAAAAACCCGATAAATGCATAAGGAAACCTAAAAAAAATTGATTCCCTAAAACTAAAAAATGGAAAAAACAAAAAAGACCCAAAAATCCTTTAAACCCCTAAAACCATAAACCCCCTAAAACCATAAATAACTCTAAATAACGTTAAAAACACTTAATAACAATTAAAAACCCTAAAAACCATTTAATCCCCTAAAACATTAAAACACTATATAAAATTTAAAAATACATAAAAACTGAAACAAATACTAACCCCCACCAAAAACCATAATTAAAAAACCCTAAATATCCTAAAAACCCTCAAAATACCTAAAACTATAAAAAACCATACAATCTTTAAAAACCCAAAATCCTTAAAAAAGTAAAAACCCCTAGAAAATCCACATAAAACTGAAACCTAAAAAAATATTAAAGCACTAAAACCCTAAAAATGGAAAAAATAAAAATTATAAAAATATAAATTAAAAAAATATCCCTAAAACCCTAAAAAACCTGAAAAATTCTAAATAATTCAAAAGAATCCCTAAAAATTTTATAAAATCACTAAAAATGCTTAAAAACCCTTAGAAAAAGGGCTCATGTATCTGCCAACCAGGAATCAATTGATGAGATAATTAATCAATGTAAATTCTAGATCATTGCTTCTATGGTCATACCAAAGGGTGAAAGATTATGAAGATTTTCCGAGCTTTTCTAGTGAGTTGCTGAAATCTGGGGTTTCTCGGACTGGAAAATGACATCCATGGGCTGCTGTTTTTATCACATTGTTTTATCCTCTAATGAGCATAAACGGCGTGCTTGGAGTTTTGGATCACTTACTCTCAAGCATGGTCTGCTACAAATTCAAGATTGGGATCTCAATTTTGATTCAACAGGTGTGAATAAAACTTTCACTCAGGTTTGGATTTGTATCTACAAACTGAATTGGATATATTGGCATCCCCTAATTCTATGGGACATTGCCTCCTCGGTAGGTTTTTCCATCCTTATTGATAGGGAAACATACAAACCAAGATTTGGGAACTATGCTAGAGTTCTTGTTGAAGTTGACATGGCCAACACTTTTGTCAAAGAAGTGGTGTTAAACACACTGGATGACAACATCATGCTGGAAATTCAGTATGGAAGAAGACCCAAGTTCTGTAATAATTGTCTCTTTCTTGGTCACACTCTCAATGAATGCAGGATACTGAAGACTTGTAACATTTTCAAGGCATTAGATCATGAGGATGGTTCATGTCAAGTTTCTAAAAAGAAAGAAATTCCCCATAAAGTGGTAGTGAATAATGATACCCTCCCTCGGAAAGGTTATACCACCCCACTGCAAGGTAATGAAAACAACAGCACTGTGACAAGAAGGGTTCTAGATCAACCTGTTGTGAACTCTGAGAAGGTATGTGATCCAATTATATTGGACCCGGCCAATGGGTTGTGTGGCTCGGATTCTGATACTCATAATGCTGGAAAAGCTTCTCATGTAGAGCAATTTAAGGATACTGCAAGTGCTTCTTCCTATATTGGGGCCTCTGCAGATATTTCTGCACCCCCTGCTATGAAAACTGGTTCCCTTAACTCTGGATGTCCTTCCCTCGAATCACCTGCTTTTGTGTCTCCTGTTTTTCAGCAACCATCACCTGTTCATCCTGATGCTCCTGATATTGCAACTGCCACCAGAGTGCATGATGCATCTGCACAACCCGATGCATAAGTTCTTGAAAATACTATCAAAATGCATGATGCAGGAAGGCTCATGCCTAATCCTGAACACTTTATCCATGTTCCTGTTGGAAATTCCACCAAGGATAAATTCACTGGAGTTCCTCACAATTAGGGGATTTGTGTTACTAATAACATCTCCCCCCACTCTGGGAAACTCTGGGTTGATCAAGGAGATCACAGTCAGGATGATGATATAAGATCTGATGTGATTATTATGGCCTCTACTCATGAGGTGCCAAAAACCAAACAAGTCAACAAGAAACCTCCTGGAAGACCTCCCAAGCAAAGCGGAATGAGAAAAGGAGCTTCTTCCAAGAATACACAAGTCCTGCCTCATTAGAGAGGAAACAAAAATCTCAATCAATGAAGCTACTCTTTTGGAATTTTCATGGAATTTGGGAATTCTCCTAGTATCGCAGCCCTTCAACATTTTCTCATCTCCAACAAGACTTCACTTGTGTCCATTACTGAGCCTCTTATTATTTTTGAAAACTGGAAGGGTTTCAATTGGGATTATATTGGTTACTCATTTATTGACCACAATAGAGGTGCTAGTAATCTTGAAACCTTATGGGTTTTTTCAACACAATGACTTGCAACTTGAGTCTTTTGAAATTAGTCATCAAATAATTTTAGTTCACACCCAACTGCAAGATATTCCTTTCTCTTTCTCTTTCGTTTATGAATCTTTCTCTTACATTACAAAAAGAGAACTTTCGGATTATTTATCTGCTCTCAGGGAGAATATGGATCACAACTGGGTCATTATTGGTGACTTTAATGTTATTATTTGTCCAGATGAAAAAATTGTCCCTCATTTCTCCTGTACAGCTACAAATGATTTTCAGTGTTATGTGGATCAATTCAATCTCACTAATGTTCCTATTGTAGGTTCCAAATTCACTTGGGGAAGGTTCTCTACCAATGGGAGGCAAGCCAGTGAAACTGATAGGTTCTTTATGAAATTCAATGATACTGGTGACCCATCTGACATCTCAGGGATTACTATTACTAAATTTAACTAGGATCACAATCCCCTTATTGTCACCATTCGGGAAGACAACAAGCGACTCACCCCATTACCCTTTAAATTCAACAATGCCAAGATATCAATTACAGGCTGCAGGGAAGTGAATCTTGATGGATGGAAAACTACTTTTCATGGTAGTCCTCATTTTGTGGTTGCTTCTAAACTTAATAAAATCAAAGGTCTCCTTAAAGTTTGGAGCAATCTCTCTTTCTAAAGACTTGATGATGAGATTAAGTATGCACAATACTAGCTGGAGTCTTTCCAAAAAAATAATAAGAAAGGGAATGTTCCTACTCGTGAGGAGCTTGAGTTTCACAGGAAACTTGATGATCTTGTTGTTCTTAATGAAAATCTGGAAAAACACCAACTCAACATTCACTGGCTCAAAGATGGTGATAGAAACTCAAAGTTCTTCCATCGATTACAACAGTATAAAAAAGTTCATAAAGGACCAAAGCATATCAGAATCAATAGAGCCACCTTTGTTGATGAGAAAGATATTTTTGATGCTGTTGTTGATCACTTACAATGATGATGGCATCCTCCCTTCTACCCCAATTGCTGAATGCATTGAGAAATTTGTGGATGATTCGCCGATAAATTATCTGACCTCTCCCCCTCCAGAGGATGAAGTTAAAGTTGGTCTCTTCTCACTCAACTCTGAAAGTGATCCTGGACCAGATAGATTTACCATCAAATTTTTCATTTTCTATTAGGACATTTTTCATATAGAAATTACTAATGCGTTTAGGGAATTCATTATCTTGGGATCGATCCCTCACGGTATCAATTCCAATTTTATTGCTTTGCTTCCAAAAAAGGATGTAGTAATTGATATTGGTGACTTTCAGCTGATTTCCATTGGGAAAAATATCCCAAAGATTATTAAAAAAATTATTGTCATCAGGTCGGGGAAGATTGTTAGAAATATAATCACACCCAATCAATTTGGATTTTTCCCTGGGCAGAGCATTCAAAACTACCTATACATGGCCTCTAAAAGAGTTAATATCATGAGGAAGGAATCCAAGCATGGGACCTTTGCTTTAAAGTTGGATATATCCAAAGCCTTTGACACCATTAAGTGGAAGTTTCTGTTTAAGGTTCTGAACATGTATGGGTTTTCAACCGAGATTATTAGCATGAATTATACCATCTAGGAAAGTTCTAGAATTTTAGTTCTGATTAATGGGGCACCAAAAGTTTTCTTTCAATGATCACGAGCGGTTGGACAGGGTGACCCCCTTTGTGGAATTCTTTTTGCACTTGTAGAGGATTATCTGAGCCATTTTGTTACTAATGAAATGTTGGATTACTTTTATAGTCCTATTAAAGCTGGGAATGATTATTTTGTAACTTAAAACCTATTTTATGCTGTTTATATCCTTCTCTTTGGGCAGGATAATATGCAGACTATATCCTCTATCCGGAAAATCTTTACGCACTATGAAGATGTTGCTGGACAAGCCATCAATTGGAGTAAATCATCTATTTGCTTTTGTAAAGGAAGATCTTATGTGAGGAAGAACAGAATTACCAGATGCCTAGGTTTCAAAAAAATATCCTTTCCATTCAAATACCTTGGAGTTCCCCTCTTCTAGGGAAATGTTAAACATTTCTACTTAGAAAGAATCTCTTTTAACATCACTCAAAAACTGTCTAAATGGAAGGGAATGTCCCTGTCTCAAGAAGGAAGGGTATGTCTTATTAATTTTTTCATTACCTCAGTGTTTGTTCATTCCTTCTCTATCTATAGATGGCCATCTAGCTTGATCAAGTCCCTTCGATCCATGATCTTGAACATTGCATGGACAAGATGCATTAATGAAAGGAAATTGGTAATTGTTGCTTGGAAGGACTTCATTAAACCCACTGAAATGAGTGGTCTTATCATTAAAGACCTTAGGGTTTTCAATGAGGCATTACTGGCCAAATTCACTTGGAGTCTCTTTACCCATAAGGAAGGTGAGATGGATTTTCTTAAAGAAATATTTACTGCCAATTTGTGTAATGTTTATACTGGTTATATGCTCTCCTCTGTTTGGACTACAATCAAATATTCATACAAGGAAATCATCTCCCAATCGTTTTGGGCTATTTTGAAGCAATCTAATTTGAACTGCCGGTTCACTCTGTGCCATGATTGTCCTTTATATGAAACTATGTAGGCTCCACAAGGTTTGCAACGCATTTCCATCAATGATATCAATACTAGGCTGCCCGAGATGGATGAACTTTTACCAGAACCCATTATTTCCCAGATTCATTGTTACAACTACATTGATTCCGATATCATCATCTAGAAGCCGAACTTGATTGGTCATCTTGCTTAAAAGGATTTCTACAATCACAAATTCCAGCAAGGTTTGGATCCCCCTCATGGAATGTTAAAAACAAGTGTCAATTCATTCCACCTAGACATTTTATTCTCCTTTGGAGGACTTTGAGAAATCAGTTTCCTATGCATGGTCAGTTGGAAAAAGCGGGTTGGCACCTTGTATCAGCCTCCATCCTCTGTTTACAGGACACTGAAAATGTTCAGCACCTTTTTGTGGAATGCAATCTTGCGTATGTCTTATGGAATTATATGAAAGATGTATTTGGTCTCCACTTTCCCTTGAGTGGAACCTTTTATCAGAGGATGTCTCTTATCATAGATTTCAGTTATAGTGAGCAACTTCACAATATTATTCTTGTTGCAACAACAGTAATTGTGGCTTCTTTATGGGCAGTGAGGAATTTTTCTATGTTCTAGAATAAGTCAAGATCCCTACATGAGGGTATTCTTGCCATGCATGGTGCTATTCGAATGGCCGGGTGTATCCATATAGGCACGATGCATAACAGCTCTAATGACCTTATCACCCTCCGCACTCTTGGTGTTTCTGGAAGGTGAAAAAAAACCAATGTTGATGAAGTTAATTTTATGGATTCCATCAATACCGTCATGGATCAAAGTCAATGTCGATGGTGCAGCAGCAGGTTCACCAGGTCCTTGGGGATATGGTGGTGTTTTCAATACATATCGAGGTTTTGTCAAAGGAATTTTCTATCATTTCATCAGGAATGGCTGCACCTATGAATCTGAGATTTGGGCTATTATCAAGGCTATGCGTTTTGCAAATCTGTTTGGGTGGATGCACCTCTGGGTTGAATCTGACTCAATGCTTGCGGTGGAGGCTTTTCGTCAAAACTCAAAGAAGGTTCCATGGTGGCTTTTACCACAATGGATTGAACACCTTAACTTATCAAAGAACCTGACTCTCAAGATCACTCATGAATACAAAGAAGTCAATATGGCAGTTGATGTTCTTTCCAAAATGGAAATTGAAGAATGCTGCTCACGGTGGTCTTTTGTTGCTCCTTCTTTTGGTGTGTCTCATGTGGACTCTGACATGAATGGTACTACCTGTACCCGAATGTATAATTCCCCCTGTAATGTATTTTCTTTTAATTTTATTTATAAATTGAGGCACCAAGATTCTTTCTTGGTTCCATGTCTTCTTTACCATAAAAAACCATAAAAATACCTAAAAACACAAAAACCCCATAAAAACCCCTAAAACCCCTAAAAGTGTTAAAAACACAAAAAAAAACCCAAAACACCTAAAGAACCACTTAAAACTATTAAAACCCATTAAAAACTAAAGACATTAAAAAATATAAATACCTTAAAAACCCTAAAAAGTAATAAAACCCAAATACCCCTTCAATTCATTATTTGGGATGGGTGATTCATTGGTGGCTGAGGCCAAGGCCATGCTTAGCGGTTTAGAGATTTTCCTCTCTAGAGGTATCAATCTTTCAATCATGGAGATGGATTCAGAAGTCATTCGGAGCTCCCTTAAGGGAAACATTTCCCCACCTTGGAACATTATCTATACCATTCACAAGTGTAAGACTCTCCTTTCCCATGATACTGAGATCCTCCACACGCGGCGTGAGGGTAACCGGATGGAAGATTTTTTGGCTTCCAGGGCTACCCATGACTTTCCTTTCTTGATTTTCACTTCTCTTGGCTCCCTGCCTTCAGGAGGGGCGGGTGTTCCTATTGGGGACGCTCTTGGCCTCCATTTTTTTCAGACCTCCATGACCATTTCTTTTCTTGGCGTCTATGTGTGCTGCTCAGTGGGGCTGGATGTTGTGCGCTTGTTCGGGTTTTCTTATGCTTTTGGTAATAAAATATCAAATTTTGACTTAAATAAAAATCATAGAAGTTCCCTAAAATTCATTAAAAACATAAATAAACATTAAAACCATGGAAAACCGTATGACAAACAAAAAAATCCTTAAAAAACTTAATCCTATAAAACCCTAAAAAATACTATGAACCCTAAAACCCTTAAAAACCATAATACCTTCAAAATACCTAAAACCCCAAAAACCCATAATGATCCTAAAAATCCATAAAACACTAAACTATGAAAAAAAAATTAGAAAACCATAAAAATAAAAAAACACTAAACACACCTAAAACCCTAAAAAACACTAATAACCCTAAAAACCTATAAAAAAATAAAAACCCTAAAAATCCCTAAAAATCATAAAAACGGTAAAAAACCTAAAAAATACTGACAAACCTAAAATCCTTGAAACTATTTAAAACCATAAAAACAAAAAAACCCCATAAAAACTATGAAAATAAATAAAAACTAAAAAAACAATAATCCCCTAAAAAAATTAATGAAACTAAAAAACATAAAACCCTAAAAACCAATAAAACAAAAAAACCCTAAAATCCTTAAAACCCCAAGAAATTCTTAACAACCCTAAACACCCATAAAAATCCAAAAAATTAAAAAATATATATATAGTCATAAACAACCACAAATGCTCTGAAAACCCATAAGAAAACATTAAAAATCTATAAAAATTATAACCTAAAAAACCTAAAAAACCTAAAAAATACAAAAAACCCTAACAACCCTAAAACACCAAAAACACATAAAATCCTAAAAAACCCAAAAGACCCCTAAAAATAACAAAACCCTAAAAATCCCAAAAGACATAAAAACCATAAAAACCCAAAAAAACCTAGAAAAACATTAAAAACATTTAAACAATTAAAGCCCTTAACCCCTAAAAAACATAATCCCCTTAAAAACCAAAAAAATAATAAAAACCCAAAAAACACCTTAAAAACCATGAAAACCCCAAAAAACATAAAACCAATAAAAACCTTTAAAACCCCATAAAAACACTAAAATCAAATAAAAACACTTTAAACCCCTAAAAATGAAAAAAAGATTAAAAAAAATAAAAACCCTAAAAAATCCAAAAACCCAAAACCCCAAATAACCATAAACCCATAAAAATCCTCAAATTCCATAAAACCCATAAAAAGGATAAAAATATTAAAAAATACCTAAAAATCACAAAAAATATAAAAATCCATAAAAACCTAAATAAACATAACAAAAGAGGATTTCGCCACTCTATCTTGGGTTCTCCCTCCTGACGTCTCAATCTCTAGCGTTCCCTCATAAATTTCCCCATGGTAGACTCATCTTACGGCTCACTCGTGATGCATATTAGAAGTGGTCTTCTTCTCTAATGATGCATTTTTGGGCGACATCGAATTTTCTTGGCGGTTATGGGGAGTTCAGTCTGAGCAAGGGCGGGGCGGCTTGGCCTAGTTTGTCCCATATTTGGAAGTTTGGGAATCCGATATTTCACGAGGGTCAAGGTTCTCCTCAAATCATGGAGTCCCCCATGTCAGTTGTGGATTTTGTAGGTCCTTGTCAGTGCCTGTTCTTATTGGTGGTGTCTTTCAAAGGTTCTCGGTGGCGCCGATCTTTGGCAGTGATCCGGTCCATGGAAGCGGGAATTCTGCTTCAAGATTGGAAGATCTAGGTGATTTTGGATTGTTGGTAGTGGTTTGGGTGGAAATAGTCATATCCAGGATTCTCCTTTTCAGAACAGTGTGTCTTGAGAGGGGATCTGGAGAGGCATGGAGTTTTAGTGGTGGCATAGAACTCCAGTTCGGGCGATACGAAGGTTTTTGGTGGATACGAAAGGAGTGGTGCCGACATGGTGGTGTTGTGCCTATTCTGGTTTGTTGAGTTTCTAGATCGGCTTGTTTTTGGTCTACACAAAAGATCTAGGTTCATTCCTTGGCCCTACCTTTGATTAATGTTGACGATCCTGGTCTTTTTGTGTTTTGTTACGATCTGGTTTTGGTACATGTTCTCTTATGGTTCCAAAGCAGTCTATTTTCTCCCGTGTATCTTGCTGAAGTGATTCATTCGATCCCTTTTATTTTATGGATATACTATGGTGGTGGATGGTTTGGCTATGAACCGTCACTGGTGTGGCTTGCAGATTCTGATTTCAGGCACTGTGTGCTGGTTATGCTTTGCAGTTTTTGGGTTGTTGGAAGGGCTGTTTGGGTTGTAGATTGGCTTCTATCTTGGATGTTGGCGGTTTATTATCCTTGGTTGTGCTGGGTACGATATGCAGGAATGTTGGTTGTTACTTGGAGGAAATGTGATGAATATTATTCTTTCGTTTATGATGATGGTGGTTCTATAATGCTAGAGATGGATATGCCTAGTGTGGTGGCACGGGGTGAGGCGGAGGCTGGTGACGTTAGTGCTGGTGGTTTGATACTGTTGGTGGTGACTCTTTTTGATGAGAAGTCACTAGCCTCTAGATGGTGTATTGCGTTATGGTCTGTGGTATTTTGTGTTGTAGCTAGTTTGGTTGTAAATCGGAGTGGATGCTGAATATTGGTTCTGTTGAGTTGTGATGGATACTGTCTTGCCTGTGGGTGTTGCAGATGTGTTCCTAGATGTGCTACTAGGTGCGAATTACTGGAAGATGACTGGATTAAAGGTGGGTCTGATGATTATAATGCTACTATGGTGCTGTTGGGGGAAATTATTGGCAAGGAGGTCTTGTCAGATGAAAATGGTGTTGTGAGATATCGGTTGCTGCTTTGTTGGGAGATGCTATTGGAGATGCTTCTAATTTTCCGCCTTTTCTGGTTTTATGTGTCTTTTGGGTTATTTGGGGACCTTTGGGTTTTTTGGGGGTGTCCAGGGTTTTTGGTTGTGGGTTGATTGACCCCCCCCCCTCTCTTGTCTGATGAGTCTTTTTTCTAATAATGTTTTTTGGGGGGGACATGAATTGCCTGGCCCTGAACCGTCCTTACCCTAAAAAACCATAACAAAACCAATAAAACCAAAACACACATAAAATCCCTAAAAAATATTAAAACACTAAAAACGAATAAAATCCATAAAAACCATAAAAAACCCTAAAACCCTAAAACCCCTAAAACCCTAAAAACCTAAAAAACCATAAAAACTCTTAAACACCCTAAAACCCACTAAAAACTCTAAAAATATGTTACACCCCTAAAAACGTTCATAAATTATAAGAGCACTAGAACCCCTAAAAATGTTTAAAAGAAAATACTAATCCTTTAAACCCTTAAAAATTTCAAAAAACCCTAAAAACTCAAAAAACCATAAAAATCCAAGAAATCCTAAAAACCCAAAAAACCATAAAAATCAATAAAAACACTAAAATATAATAAAAATGCTAAAAAATTTCTAAAAATCCCAAAATATTTAATAACACTAAAAAACATAAAATAAACTAAGAAAACCATATAAACCAAAAAACAACTAAACACCTAAAAACCTAAAAAATGATAAACACCCCTAAATCCCATGAAAACTCAAAAAACCAAAAAATATTCCAAATCTCTAAAAAAACTAAATTCCATAAAAATCTTTAAAATTCCCTAATAATCCCTAAAAACATAAAAACTGATAAAAAACACTGAAAAAACATAAGGAAATCATAAAAACATAAAAACACTGAAAACCCATAAAAACATTAAAATTGCTAAAACCCCTAAAACCCCTAAAAATATACAGAAATCTCTAAAAACCCTTTAAACCCATAAAAAAATTTAATAATTCTGAAAAAACATAAAAACCCAAAAAACTTAGAAAAACCTAAAATTCAAAAAAACATAAAACCATAACAACCCAAAAATCCTAAAAATCCCTAAGAACCTTAAAAACCATAAAAACCCTAAAACCCTAAAACCCTAAAAATTCTAAAAAATTTATGAAACACCTAAAAATTAGAAAATAATAAAATGAATGAAAAATCCCAAATAAAACCTTAAAAATCTAAAAACACATAAAATCGGTAAAAACCCTAAAACCCATTAAAACCCAAAAAACCTTAAAATACCTAAAAATCACTAAAACCATAAAAAACATAAAAAATCCCTAAAATTACTTCAAAACATAAAAAATCTAAAAACCCTAAAAACCCCAAATAAAATAGTAAACACCTAAAACTCTTAAAATCCCTAAAAATCCCTAAAAATTCTAAAAATGTTCCAACCGAAAAAAACTCTAACCACACTAGAAAATACCTTTAAAAACATCAAAACCCCTAAAAACCACAAAATTTCTAAAAACAACTACAAATCCCTATAAACATATAAACCCCTAAAACCCTAAAAACCCATAAGAAACCCATAAAAACTTAAAAACACCTAAATCCTCTAAAACTGAAAATACAGTAATAACCTAGAAATCCATAAAATCATTGAAGACCAAAAAACCTAAAAAAACCAATAAAAACCAACAAAAACATAAAATCCCATAAAAAATAAAAAACTAAAAACTATGAAAACACTTTAAACCCTAAAAAATAAAATAATAGAAAAATCATTAGAACCTTAAAAATTCAAAAAAAAAACCCAAAAAAACTCAAAACCCCATCAAAACTCTAAAAACACTAAAACCCTAAAAATCCCTAAAACCCTAAAACCCATAAAAATTATAAAAAAATAATAAGAATTAATAAAAAAATAAAAACCTCTAAAACCCTGAAAAAACCCTTATAAAACCTTAAAACACAAAAAACAATTAAAACCCATAAAAACCTAAAAAACAAAATTTACACTCAAAATAATAAACTCACCTCAAACCTAAAAAACCCTTAAACCCATCAAAATCCATAAATACCTTAAAAACCAAAAAAAACCAAAAATCTCTAATAATCACTAAAAATGTTAGAAACCCAAAAAATCAGGAAAACTCCCAAGAAATCCTTAAAAAGTTTTAAAAGAATACAACACATGAAAACCTAAAAGGGCTAAAAACCCTTAAAAATAAAAAATTCCATAAAACCATAAAAACTCAAAAATCTATAAAAACCCCTAAAATTATTAAAACCCCCCAAAACCCCTAAACACACTAAAACATCTAAAACCCATTTAATTGAGTAAAAATTTAAAAAAACTTAAAAAAATATTAATAACCCTAAAAACTCTAAAAACACTAAAAACCCAAAAAACCGTAAATAACCTAGAAACATTAAAAACCCTAAAAATATCTAAAAACCAAAAAAACATAAAATCCTTTAAAATCCCAAAAATTTTAAAAATCCCTAAAAACATTGAAAAAATAAAAAAACCATAAAAACAAAAAATCCCCAAAATCCCTAAAACCCATAAAAATCCCAAAATATATGCTAAAAAACCCCCCAAAACCCAAATACCAATTAAAACCAAAAAAAGTCCTTAAAACATCAAAAACCCAATAAAATCCCTAAAAATCCACTAAAAAGATAACAACTTTAATCCACTAAAAATGTAAAAAAAACTCTAAAAACCCATAGAGCCACATAAAAATTCAAAAAACCCTAATAACCCCAAGAAAACCATAAACATAAAAAAAACCCAAAAAAATTAAAAATCCATAATAAAACTAACAAACCATAAAAATTATAAAATATCCTTGACATCCATAAAATAGTAAAAATACCCTAAAACCCTAAAACCCCCTAAAAAAACCTTAAAAACATAAAAACACTTAAAACTTATAAAAACATTTAAACCACTATAAACCATAAAAACACTAAAAAATAATAAAAACCCTTAAAATCCTTAAAAACCCTAAAACCCATATAAATCATAAAAAATCCCTTAAAATCCATTTAAACATAAAAAACCCTGAAAACCCAAAAACCCCTATGAAAAAATTAATATCCTAGAAACTCTTAAAACCCAAAAATAACATTAAAACAACTCAAAAACCCATAAAACCCTAAATCTCCCAAACAAATAAACAAAAAACCACAAATACCATAAAATCCCAAAAAATATTAAGAAATCCTAAAAACCGATAAAAAATATTTAAAACCACTTAAAACTATAATAACTATTTAAATCGCTAAAAATATTAAAAAATATTAATACCCCTAAAAACTCAATAAAAAACCTAAAACCAAAAAATCCAAAAAAACCCAAAAAACCAAAAAAAACTAAAAAACCCCAAAAAAACCCCAAAAAACACTAAAAACAATACCAACCCTAAAAATACCTAATAATCCCTTGAAAAGTAAAAACCCCTAAAACACTGAAACTCATAATAAATGCTTAAAAACATGAAAAAACTTAGAGTAACTAAAAAAACATAAAAATCATAAATAAATAAAAAAACCGTAAAATACCATAAAACCCCTCAAAATCTATAAGGATGGCTACTCGGCTCTCTCGCGATGGTGACCTTCTGCGGAATCCTTGAAGACGACGACTGCTCTTGCACCTCTCCCTCCCCCCTCCGAGGGGGAGGGGCCTCTGCTGGTTCTTGATGATGAGGGTCCTTTTGTCCCTTTCTCAATCCCTGGTCTTCTTCCTCCTTTTTCGCGGATTGAGATATGCCCTAAGGTGCCCAACTTAGATGAAGGATTTCCACAGCTCCAGTTATCGATTGCATAATTCAACGAGGCCTCTTCCCTACATTGGCTGACCTTGGTTGCTAATTTCTTAAACTGGTGACCTCCGGTGGATGTTTTCGATAGATTTGTGTTTGAACAATGGGACCTCCATGATCGCACTATGGTAGGTCTTCTTGATAGTAGTCGCATTTTGATACGATTTTCTTCAGAAGAGGATCTGGTTCATGCCAGGTCAGCGGCCCCAAGAAGATACAACGGTGCTCGATTTTCCCTCTCTCGGTGGTGCTTCGATCGGAACTTAAAACGTGATTCACCACTGGTGGAAACATGGGTTAGATTTTTTGGAGCTTCCCCTTCCTTTTCAAAATTTCTCCATTATTTCTATGTTGGGGAATCTTGTGGGAAGGTTCTTATGCATTGACAGCCGAACACGGGCTCTTTTTCACCCGATTTCCCCAAGGGTCTTTGTGGAGATTGATGCCTCTAAAGGACCGATTGACTTTGTTTGGATTTCTGTTGGTGAGGAGCTTCGGTGGAAACAACCTGTGATCTTTGAGTCGTGGATTGATTTCTTCTCATCTTGCTGGCTTCTAGGTCATAGTGCTCGGGAATGTAGGTATAGTAGAGGTATTTGTTGTGTTTTGGACTAATCTCAGGAAGTCTCCAGTGAAGAGACGCAGATTCAGGGCGAGATGCGGAAGGTTGTTCACAAGGAGCCTGAAGTTCAGAATGAGCCTAGTGAAGAAGGTCAGCCTCGAGTGGAGAGGAATTTAGTGGAGGATGCAGCGAATGTTTCAATCAAGCTTAAAAGGAATGTTGCTGAGAGGTGGCGCCTGCTTCTGGGAGTGGTTCTGAATCTTTGGGGCAGATGTTTGTGAAGGAGGGACCTCCAGTTGTGCGGGGGGGGGGGGATAGATCTGTAGTTGATGGAGGTAAAGTGGGTATTGAGTGCCAACCCAAGGGGACAAAAATCTTCAAGCGTTTGAGGAGTGACCTGAAGCTCTTGGATGCTGGGAATTCCTTATGCGGGGAGGTTGCAAATGGTGGGAAGTCAAACTCATCTGATAGCAGGGAGGTCATACCAACCTTCAATCACTTTGAAGGGCTAGAGCTTGAGGAAGAGGTGCAAGGATCTCCACTTGTTGATGCTGGGAGTGAGAAGTCCGAGGCTCAGGAGAGAGGGGTGCAAGATGTTGTTGCTGAGAGGGGTGGAGGGGGTATGGCCCAGCAGGCTAGTGAAGTTGAGCCACTACTGGACAACACTAGGTACTCGGGTGGTGTTGATGAGCAGGAGATAAGGGAGTTAAAGGGTCTTGGACACAACTGTGATGTTTTTGATATGGACAAGGTAAAGGTAAGAAATATTCATGGAGAGGAGGGAAAAGGGGCTCCGGTTGCTGATGATGGGAGTGTAAGGCTTGCTGTACAGATACTAAGTGAGAAGCAGGATGTTGTTCTAAATGCTGAGTCAATTCTAGTCATTATTGACCCCTTGAATGATGCTGGCAAGTAGGGGAAAAGGGAAAAGCATGGGTTGGGGCCTCCATTGGATGAGGGTCATTTGCAGCTGGCCTTGGCCAGTGTGGTGTCCCCTCTTTGTATGTCTTCTGATGAACCTGTTCTTACTGACTGTTCACTGAATCAGGAGGACCCCTTCATCCCGGATCACCTAGGTCCTTGGAAGGGCAACCCTGCACATGCTCATGAGATGACTTTGACAATGGTGGACTGCCCAGGTCCTTGTGGGGTTCTTGCGAGCTATCCACTTAACCAGGAATCCTTCTTCATTCCCGATCAAGTTTAAGAGGATAATAGTAAGATAGATCACAACATGGCTATGGTCCTTAAGGAGAGGGCCATGCTAGAGGAGGCCACCGGGAAGGAAAAAAAGCATGTTGGGACCCATGTTGATCCAAAAAGGAGGAAGCTGAGGAAGGACTACTCTTCCTTGATAAAGACTATATCCACAAGAGCATCCTGCAAAGATAAGGAAAATGCCTCTGGAAGAGGTGAAAGGGATGCCAAGAAACAGCTGAATGTGGAGCCGGTGAGGTTAAGAGAGTATTATGCCAATTTCTTGAAGCAATATGACTCTTCTGAATGGGAATTAGTAGTCTCTGATGTGGACTTCAGTTATGGTGCCGAGGGAGACCCCCCTGGTGCGGACTATGTGGATGATGAAGGCTGGTATGTCCTGTGAAGGGGTGGGTTGCTGATGTAAGCTTGTTGCTTCTTTTGAGTTTTCTTTTCTTTTTTGCGGTCTTTGGGTGTGTGTTTGTTAAGGGCTTTTGGGTGTGGGTTGATTGACCATGCCCCTCCCTTGTCTGTAGTGTCTTTATTTTCTTTAATAAACTTTGGGGGGTGTCAGGAATAGCCTGGCCCCGAGCCTTCCTTGCCCTCAAAATCTATAAAACCCTAAAAACAAATAAAATCTAAAAAAATGCATAAAATCCATAAAACATAAAAAAATTAAAAATACTGAAACCCATAAGAATACCTAAGTGACCAAAACCACTAAAACCCAAAAAATTCTTAAACCCCTAAAAACTCCAAAATATCCTAGAAACATTAAAACCACTAAAAACCATTAAACCCTTAATTTTTTTAAAAACCCCAAAACCCAATAAAAACTATAAAAACACTTTAAAAACATTAAAATGATAAGAAGCTCTAAAAATCATTAAAACCCAAAATACCAAAAAACCCCTCAAAATCCAAAAATCTCTAAATACCATAAAATCATATAAATGTTTTTAAAATCCCTTAAAAAGAAAAAACCGAAAAATTCTAGGGACAATAAATATTCAAAAAAACACTAAATAATATAAAAATCCCTAAAAATCCTAAAAATCCTTAAAAATACCAGAAAACCCAAATAATACATAAAATGAAAAATAAAAATAAAAACCATGAAAATCCTAAGAAAAAGCATAAAAAAACTCAAAACCCCTAAAAATAAAAAAGAACAATGAAATAGCTAAACGCCTAAATGCCCTCAAAATTACTAAAAACACTAAAATCCATAAAAATCATAAAAATTCCCTGAATACATAAAAAACAATATAAACCCTAAAAACCCCTAGGAAAACCTAAAAAACTAAAATACTTAAAACCCATAATGAACCATAAAACTCTAAAACCCTAAAACACACTAAAATAAACTAATAACCCTAAAACCCCTCAAAATAATAAAAACTCTAAAAACCATTAAAGCCATAAAACCTGTATAACACACTAAAAAATATAAAAACCCATTAAGATACTAAACAAATTTCAAATATAAAAAACCTTTAATACCCAAAAAAACTCAAAAAACCATAAAAACTAAAAAATAACCATAAAAACATAAAAACTATATAAAAATATATAATCTATAAATATCCCTAAAAACACTAAAAACCCATAAAATCGAATGAAATCCCTAAAATTCCTATAAGGGTAAGAAACCCTAAAAACTATTAGAAACCATAAGAAATATTTAAATACAGAGATACAATTAAAACCATTAAAAAACCTAAAAATGGTAAAACCCCAAAAAATTAACAAATAACAAAAATAACATTAATGCCACTAAAAATAACTAAAATTAAAAAAACAATAAAAACCTCATAATCCCTAAAGACTATAAAATTCAGTAAAATATAATAAATCCTTAAATATATCTTAAAATGTAAAGAGGCCTAAAAACCCTAAGAAAACTATAAATAATTTAAAAAAATTTAAAAATATTTAAACCCCTAAAAACCTTAAAAATCAAAAAAAAAACTAGAAAACTCTAAGAACCCAAAAATAACCTAAAAACACTAAAAAAACCCTAAAAATCATAAAAATCTGATAAAATCTCAAAAATTTCAAAAAACCTAATGCCCCAAATCCCCCAATGAAATCTTAAACACCTAAAAATCATTAAACCCATAAATACCGAAAAAAATTCTAAAACCATAAAACACCTAAAATTCACCAAACCTTATAAAAATCCTAAAAACTATAAAAACTGCAAAAACCATGGAAAACCCCATAAATCCATAGTAACCCTAAAACCACAAAAAAAAACTGAAAACCCATTAAACCCACAAAAACATTTAAACACACTAAAAACCATTAAAACCATTAAAACTATAAAAACAAGAAATCCCAAAAAACTATAAAGCTCTAATAGCCACGAAAAGGTAAAAATCATAAAACATTAATAAAATCATAATAAACATCAAAAATATTAAAACCATGAAAAAACCTAAAAAAAGATTAAACCTAAAAAATAAAAAAACCCTAATAACCCTGGAAACTCATAAAAATCCCAAAAACATAAAAAAACCTAAAAACCATAAAAACTCTAATAAAAAATATAAATAACTAAAACAATAAAACCCCTAGCATTTCTTGTAGATGAAGGAGTAGAAGTGTAGAAGTTATTGAGGGAGAACGACCAATGATGGTTAAGATTCAAAGAAATGTTGTGACATGGTCTCCTCTGTTAAAGGAAATAAAGCGGCAATCCTCTAGGCCGAAGGTATCTCATGTGTTTGAGTGACTGAAGCGGGATCTAGTGATTGGGGGTGGGAAGGGAGGAATAGAGACTGAGGAAGGTGTGAGGTCCCCTAGGTTGTGATTTGAAGTTTGGTATGAGAAGGGTCATGATGGTAGAGTGGAGGAATATGCTTTGGGGGGCAGTAAATGAAGGTGAAGGCCTCGGTGGGGGAGGCTACTGCACAGGGGCTGGTGATAGTGTCACCTTTGGCTGGTCAGGAGGTGGCATAGATTTTGGGGAATTGTGGTATCGCAGCTGGCTTAAGAGGAGTGGATGAGAGACAAGAGGGCATGATTTTGTTTCGTGGTCATGCTGCACATAGGGAGGCGCTGGCGTTGGATGGTGCCCCCCTAAGTTACAGATTTGTTTTTCTTAATTCTGTTGAGTTAGATGGTATGGATGATGTAGAAGGGGATGTGGAGGAGCAAGGGTTGATGGAGTAAATGGGGAATGTTGCTAATACTAGGGTTGCGTCTGCTGCTTGGCTTGGTACCTTGGTTGAAGAAAATGGACCCTTAATGGATCCTCTGCCTGGTGATTCTTGTCATAGACAGGTCAGGCTGGAGTTTCCCATGTTTATAGCTTATGATGATGGTGTCGGGGCTGAGGAAGGACAATGTGAGTCTTCGATGGTCCCTAGAGGAGATATAAAGGATGGGGTATTGGCAATGCGTGGTGGAGAAAGGGTGGCCCAGATGGGGGAGGAGGCTAAGTAGGGGAAAGTACCTGGGCAAGGGGAGTTAATGAAGCATTATTATGTGGTGATGGAGGGCTCCCCAGGGCATGGGTTGGGGCCTTTGGATTTTCTGGTTCATGAGGGGGGCTCTACTGGTTAGTCTTCTTTGCAGGGGCTCTGGCATGGTTTGTTCATGAGTAGAGGAAGGCTACTGAACCTTGGGAGGTGATTGAGCCGGCTGTGGAGGTCTACAAGATGACTAGGGAGGAGGGGAGATTGTAGCTATGCTTCACTAGTGTGGTGCCCAGCATGCTGTAGTGTGGGGTTCTTGCCGCCTACTCCGTAATTAAAGAATCCTCCTTCATATCGGAGCAGTTATTTTTTCAGGCGGATACTCGACGAAGGAATTATAATTTGTCTATGATTAGTAAGGATAGGGCCTTGCTAGAGGTTGTCATTCTATATGGGAAGGAAAATAAATCGGTAGGGGTCTCATTAGACCCCCCAAAGAGAAAACTAAGTAAGTACTATTCCACTATTCCAAGGACAGTGTGCACGAGAGCATCTTACAAAGCTAAAGAAGTTGCATCAAGAAGGGGCGGTCGGCCTGTCCAGGCGAAGCTTAATGTGGATCAACAATGTCATAGAGAGTACTACACTACCTTCCTAAAGAATTATGAATCATCTGAATGTGATTATGTGGAGTCAGATACTTCCTCTAGTTATGGTGCTGATGGGTACCCACTTGGAGACGAAGACTTTGAAATGTAGTTTCTTCTTTTTTCTCTTCTGTTGTTGTGTTTGGTCATTTTTATCCCTTTCTTTCTTCATTTTCTTTTTGGGTATTGTTTTTCGGGTATGGGTTAATTGGCCCTGCCCCTCCCTGGTCTGCAGTGTCCTCTTTTTCCTAAAACATTTTGGGGGTGCCAGGAATAGCCTTGATCCTGCATCTTCCTTGTCCCAAAAAACCCTTAACAACCCTCAAAACACAAAAAACTATAAACACCCATTAAACCACTAAAAATCTTTAAAAAGTCCAGAAACCATAAAACCATACAAAAACTGAAAAAACTTCTCAAAAAACAAAAACAAATCCCATAAATCCCTAAAATCCCCCAAAACCCCAAAAACCCTCAAAATCCACAAAACCTCTAAAAATCATAAAATTCCTAAAAATACCATAAAAATAACTAAAACATAAAAAACCCTAAAAAACTAGACTAGGGCATGGATTATACCATGTGGTGTTCCCCACGGATGAACTGAAAAGGATACCCTGGAGTTTTGGCTCAATTTCTCTTAATCCAGGGCTCCTCCGAATCCAGGAATGTGATCGAAACTTTGATCCATCAAATGTGAAAAATACCTTGACGCAAGTGTGGATTAGCATATGCAAATTGAATTGGATTTATTGGCATCCTAGTATTTTATAGGATGTTTCCTCTGCAGTTGGATTCCACATTCGTAATGACAAAGAGACTAATAATCCACGATACAGGCACTATGCAATGGTAATTGTTGAGATTGACTTGGCGAGTACCCACATAGAATAGGTGGTCCTCACCACAATCGATGATAACATGAATTTGAAAATATAGTATGAGAGGAGTCCCAAGTTTTCCTCCAATTTTAGCTTCATCAGACACTCATTCGCTGAGTGTCAAAGGTCTAGAATCTGTGGCTTTTGTAATTAGTGAGGGCATGAGGACTCTGACTGTTAGAGGAAGCGGGTGAAGGGAAAAGGGTTGGTCTCTGAAGCAATGAAGCAACACCCTATAATGTCAAGTAACACGGATTCAGGGCATATCTTAGCTGTGGGAAACAATGTGGTGGCCAAATTTCTAGTTGGGATGGCCCATGGAGGTTTGGCAGATGCAGAGGCAGTGAGGGCTGATAGGGCATCTACCTCCAAGGATGTCACTTCCCATCTAGGGCCAAAACCTACTGTCCCCCCATGGGATAAAATCAGGCCCAGGGCACATCAAATCATATTATGGTTTATAAGGAGTCACACATCTGTTCGGATCCCAACAAGGATGTAGAGAGTGGGGATGATCCCACTGGTGGTTGTTCTGTTCATTCATAGTCGCCCCCTGCACAGATTGGATTGGACAACCTTGATAATCCACCAGCCTCTACAACGATTCAACCTGCCCCGAACTAGTTGGAAATGACATTGGAATCCAGTGTTCCTATGGGATCTATTGCAGCGCCACATGCAGCTAAGAATGTGGAGGGTGCAGCCAGTGGGCAACAGTCCGACTCTGGGTCGGGTGATAATTCTGATCAAGTGCAGCATGTTCCAGGACAAGGGGAGTTATTGGTTGGCCATATTAGCGATACTGTCATCCCCAGTAATGGTGCATCACCCTATCCTTCTCTCCCTCTAATGTTTGTGGATGGGAGACCTGTGGATGCAGTTGCACTGGATCAGGAGGATGGAATCGTGCAGGATGGTAGGGTGTGTACTAAGGATTCAAGAAGGATTTATGCTGGTGTCGAGCCTCCTGAAGGTCTTTGTGCCACCAACAGGTTCACCCCACTCTCTGGTAGCTTCTAGACTGATGATGGGTGTAATGAGAAAGGTCATGAAGAGGGGGCCCATGGGTCTCCTAATTGTGGCACTCCTGATGAGGAGCAAGTGATTGGGAATATGTCTGAACCCACGAAGAATCCTTTTGGAAGGCCTCTTAAGAATAATGGTAGGAAAGGAAAAGGGAAAGGCATTAATCCCCCATCCAAGAAGAAGCAACCTTCTACTGGGGGTGGGAAAACCTCTTCTTAATGAAGATCATTTTTTGGAACTGTAGAGGGCTGGGAAATTTACCAACGACCCGTGACCTTAAGAATTTAATTTTAGCCAAAAAACTAATGCTTCTTGGGATTACAGAACCTATGAATAGCTATGATAGCTGGAAGGGCCTTAATTGGAAGAAGTTTGGAAATTCTCTTGTTGCTCATAATAACATTGATAGAGGTATGGAGACTCATTGGGTTCTCAAGCATGATAATATTCAATTGTTATCCTTCGAGAGAAGACCTCAATTAATCTCACTATGGATCCAGAATTATGACTCTATACATACAATTTCTTTTATATATGCCTCATGTGTTTACAATAGTATAAGGAAACTATGGAGTGATATGATGAGCATCAGTGAGGACACTCATTACAACTATGTTGTGGTTGGTGATTTCAATACGGTGCTGAGGCCAGATGGAAGGATTGGATCATCTTTCTCACGCATTGCTGCAGAGGAATTCTCTTATTGTATTGACCAGTGAAATCTAGTGGAACTCCCTATTGTGTGTGATCGCATCACATGTGGAATGTACACCATCAATGGGAAGAAATCATGTAAATTAGATAGATGTTTCTTCCAAATCAATGATAGTAGTTCTTCAAGTGAGATATCTGCAACTACTCTCCCTAAGTTCAATTTGGATCACAACCCCTTGATGATTGAAATAAATGATAATAACCGAAGGTCCTCTCCTTTGCCTTTCAAATTCAACAATGCCTGGCTCACCATCCTTGGATGCAGGGAAGTGGTTGTTAATGGGTGGAGTAGCAGTTTTTATGCCATCCCACACTTTGTTGTGGCGGCAAAGCTCAAACGAATAAAGAGTATTCTTAAGGAATGGAGTATGATCTCTTTCTCCAAACTCGATGATGAAATCATGGCTGCTGAATCCCAGCTTTCTCACTGTCAAATAAACAATCAACAGTAGCCTACCCCCTCTAGGGAGGAAATGCAGCTTCACTCTAAGCTGGATGAGCTTTTAGCTCTAAAATAGAAGCTGGATAGAAATATATTTAGCGTGTCCTGGCTCAAGGAAGGGGATAGGAATTCCAAATACTTTCATCATCTTCACAGGGAGAAAAAATCCAAGAAAGTTATGAATGTCATCCAGATTAATGGGGCCTCCTTTTCATCTGAACATGAAATATCCAATGCTGTGGTTGGTCACTTGAAAGCACATAACAATGATGGAGGGCATGAGCAGACCCCTAAAATTTTTGGATCTATTGATCCTTGTATTAATGATCAGTAGAATAAGTGTCTTACTAATGCCCCATTTGAGGAGGAAGTCAGGTCTGCTGTTTTTTCTCTAAATATGGACAGCACTCCCGTGCCAGATGGATTCAGTAATAAGTTCTTCATGTTCTATTGGGATATTTTACATGTGGTGGTCACTGATGCTGTCAAAGAATTATTTATCTCCTACTCCATACCTCATGGAATGAATTCCAACTTCCTTGATTTACTTCCAATGAAAGAGGATTCCATGGATATTGGGGACTTTTGTCCAGTGGCGATTGGCAACACTATTCCTAAGATAATAAGTAAAATTTTGGCAATCAGGTTGGGGAAGATTATTGGTGGGATAATCATCCCAAACCAATTTGGGTTTGTCCCAGGATATAATATTCAGAGCTGCCTATATTCTGCATCAGAGGGTATCAAAATCATGAGGAAAGACTCTAAGTATGGAAGCTTTGTTATGAAGCTGGACATCTCAAAGGCATTTGATACGATCAAACGGAGATTCATCTTTACTGTTCTCAGCAGGTATGGATTCTCCACCTCTTTTATAAAGCTAATCTATACTATCTTGTCCAGTTTCAGGATCTATATTCTTGTTAATGGATCCCTTAAGGCATTCTTTCATTGCTCTCGTGGCATCAGGCAAGGTGACCTGATTTATGGACTCCTCTTTGTTCTAGTTGAGGATTACCTTAGCATATGCATAATTGATCTAGTTCAGGATGGTTTTTATGCTTCGATAAAAGCTGGGAAAGATCTTTATGTGCCAACTCATATTCTATATGCGGATGACATTCTCCTTTTTGGGAAGGCTGATATAAATACCCTATCCTCAATTAAATAACTTCTACAACATTATGAAGAGGTTTCAGGGGAATAAATTAGTTGGAAAAAGTCCTATGTTATTTTTTCCAATGGGATTCCAGTATCCAAGAAAAGTAGAATTGTCAGAACTCTTGGTGTCATATGGGGATCCCTCCCTTTCATGTAACTGGGTGTTCCCTTGTTATGGGGGAAGGTTAAAAGTGGATACCTTGAGGGAATTTCACTCAAAATCACTCAGCAGCTCGCAAAATGGAAAGGAAAATGCTTATCTCAGGTGGGAAGAATTTTCATGATCAACTCTGTTATTACATCCATGTTTGTGCATGCGTTCTCCATTTATAGATGACCAGCAAGTCTCATCAAGAGCTTGAAAGAAAAAATCTGAAACTGCACATGGATGGGATGCAAGAATGAGAAGAATATTGTTTTTGTGGAATGGAAAGAATTCAAAAAGCCCATAGAAATGGGTGGGCTGGGAATCAAGGACCTAAGGAAATTCAATGATTCCTTAATTGGTAATTTACATGGAATCTTTTCAACCTGCAAGATAGGAGTCTTGACTTCTTGAGGGAAATGTTCACTTCTAAAAAATGTGAGGAATTCCTTGGCTTCATTCCTTCTTCACTCTGGACCAAAATCAGGTCCTCCTATAGAAGCATTGTTTCTAACTCTAAATGGGCGGTCTCAAGGCATTCAACTTTGAATTTTTGGAAGACCACCTGGCTTGATCGGCCGATCCATGAATCTGTCCAGCCCCCTCCAAATTTTAAGCATTGGTCCATCACTGATCTCAACAATAACATGAGAGAGATTGAAAGCATCCTGCCACAAAATATTATCACACAAATACAAAGTTAAAGCTTCATAGATATGGACTGTCTAATTTGAAATCCCAATATAGTAGGGTTTTTGAGTGTGAAGGAGTTTTACTGATTTGAATGTGAGCATGGAATTCAACCCCCTTCTTGGCTCTCTAAATTTCAGAGGCCCTTCATTCCCCCTTACAGCCACCTTCTACTGTGGAAAATTTGGAGAAATAGATTTCCAGTTCAAGAGCAGTTGAAAAGATCTTGGTGGTTCTTTACCACTTCTATCCCAATCTGTCTTTAAGATGAGGAAAATCTGAAAAATATTTTTATTAATTGTCAATTAGATGCTGGTCATTGGGAGTATTTGCAGGGAATTTTCCACCTAAAAATCTTCACAAACAGCACATTGTCTACTCTTTTCAGTAGTGTTGTCGGTGTACAATGCATTCAACAGGTTTCCAACCTGCCTCTTTCTGCTACTGCGGCCCTTGCCGCTTTTGTGTGGGAAGCCCGGAATAAAGTGGTTTTTGATAATGCTCCATGCTACCTCCGTACTGGTGTGGTGGTGATCCACAAATCCGTCTTCATGGCATCTCATATCCAAGATGGTATGATGGCTAATGATGTTAATGATATTTTTGTGTTGAGAACTCTTGGAGTTTCTGGGAGATGCAGGAAACAAAGGGACTTTAAATTCATTCGGTGGATTCCACCAATCCTAGAATGGATAAAAGTAAATGTGGATGGTGCTGCCCTGGGTGCGCTTGGTCTCTCTAGTTGTGGTGGTATTTTCCGGAAGTACATAGGCTTTGTTAAAGGATTATTTTATGACTTCATTGGGAATGGGTGTGCATATGAAGTGGAGATTTGGGCCATGATTAAGGCCGTCCAGTTTGCAGTTCACTTTAGGTGGAAGCAGCTATGGATTGAATCTGACTCAATGTTGGCAGTGGAAGGACTCAAAAGCAAAACAAGGAAAATCCCGTAGAGGCTCCTCCCACAATGGGTTTAGTGTCTGAGGACCTCTCATGGTATCAACATTATGGTCACACATGCATACAGGGAAGCAAACAAGGTGGCGGACATTCTCTCCATGAAATTAATAGAGGATGGATGTTTCATGTGGTCATTTGTAGGACCGGATTTTTGTACTCCCCTTGTGGACTCAGACATAAAGGGTGACTTGCATACTCAGTTGTGCAGACCCTCCCTGTAAAGCCTTGTACTTACTTACTTTTTTGTTAATAAATTTTGTGGGTCCGAGACATGCCTGGCCCCGAACCTACTTTGCCTAAAAACCTCCAAAATTTCTAAAAATGATAAAAACTCATTAAAATATTGAAAAACCTAAAAAACTTTAAAAAGAAAAAAAAACTATAATGCCTAGAAAAACCCTAAGACAACTATAAAACCCTGAAACAATTAAAAAACATAAAATCATAATACCCCTAAAGAAACTAAAAACCCTAAAATACCCTAAAAACCTTAAAAACCCCTAAAACCATAAAAACCAATAAAAACCATAAAGACCCTAAAAACACAAAAAACCATTAAAACCTCTAAAAAATATAAAATCCCCTCAAACCCCTAGAAATGTTTTAAATCTCTAAAAACTATAATACCCTAAAACGATAAAAAACATTAAAATTCCTCAAAATTACTAAAAACCTAAAAACATAAAAATCTTAAACGGAGTATGAAAATACTTAAAAATGTCAAAAAACCGAAACACCATGAAAACCTTAAGAAAATGTTAAAAACTAAAAAAAACTATAAAATATCTAAAAAATTATGAACACCCCACAAAACCCAAAAGACCCTAAAAATCCAAAAAACCCAAAAATACTTAAATTCCCTCCCCAAAATATTAAAAACCCTAAAAAATAAAAACCCTAATACAACTAAAAAAAATAAAAACCCTAATACAACTAAAAAAAATAAAAATCCTTTAAACCACTAAAAATGATAAAAATTGAAAACTATTTCAAAACTGCTAAAAATAAACCCCCCCCCAAACCCCAAAACTTTCATAAATCAATAAACATTCAAAACACAAAAAACCCTTCAATATTCCTAAAAACCATAAAAACAAAATGAGAACACTAAATACCCATGAAAACATAAAAAACACTAAAACCCTTGAAAATCCCTAAGAAAACTTTAAAAATCTAAAAACACTAAAATCCCCTGCAAAACTAGACAAAAGATAAAATCCCCAAAACACCAAAAACCCCTAAAAAACCTAAAAACTCTAATACCCATCAAAACCTTTATTAACCATAAACACCCCATAATACCCTCAAAAATCAGTAAAAACTCTAAAACCCAATTAATCCTCTAAAAACATTACAATACTGTAAAATATCATAAAAACCATAAAAACCCAAAAAAATCCAAAACTGAAAAAACAAAAAAAACCCTAAGAACCCTAAAAACCATAAAACCCTAAAATCCATAAAATCCATAAAAACCATAGAAATCTAATAATGCCCTAAATATCCCTAAAAATGAAAAAATTTCCAAAACCCATAATAAAAACTTACAAACCAATAAAAATATAAAACCTCTAAATTACGTAAAAAAATAAAATCAATAAAATCTCGGAACAACTAAAAACCCTGAATAACCCTAAAAACCCTCAAAATACCTAAAAACCAAAAAAGCAATAAAAATCCTAAAAAATACCTATAAATAAATAAATAATAAAAAACCATAAAACATAGAAACCCCCTATGTAAACCATAAAAATCCTTAAATACATAAAACGCCTAAAAACCTAAAAAATGAAAAAAAAACTATAAGACCCTAAAAACCCCTAAAAACCATAAAACATATTAACAACCCACTGAAACCCTAAAAACCCACTAAAAACTCTTAAAAATTTTTAAACCCATAAAAAGTTAAAAACTCTAAAAATCCTTTATCCATCCAACGGCCCGAAGGCCTTCAATTTTTTTTATTTTAATGAAAAACATCCCCCTTTTAAGGGAAGAAGGGGGGGAACCCGAATAGACATCATCGACATAAAACATTCACAACCTGAAGGTCATGTGAGATAAACCAAACAAACTACATGAAGCTACCCCTCCCTAGAAAACGATCATGAAAAAATCTCCATCGGTGCAAGGATGAACGACAAGAAAGTGTCATGTGTCCAAGCACAGGCCCGATCTGATGGCTTGAGCCATAACCTCTCAAACATCCAAATCCATAAACCACTGCAACAATGAACAAAAATCTCTAGAACATCCTCTGGGGCCTGCTCCACGTGGTCGAGTCCGGAAGCAACACCAAACCAACAGGTCTCGCAAACCATTCGACCATTCAGAAAAGACAAAACCATTGAACCCCGAACATCGACCAGCCTGGGCCAACCCAACTGTCCTACTCAAAACACTCCCACCACCGTAGCCACGGAAGACCAGAAGAGAGTCCAAACACAACGAGATCAATCCATCATCACCTAGGACTGGATGACTCAACCCCATGCTAAGGTAACATCACTGATAAGAGAATCAAGGTCTTCCTGAAACAGAAACGCCGCTCTGGACATGGATCTGCTTCCATCAGAACCAAGATGAACCCTTACTAGGTTTCGGAAAAATCCTCACGGTGACAAGGAGTGCAGAGAAGAGCCAATGATGTTGAACCAGGACCGCCCCAAACCAGATCCATCCAGAAAACCAGAAACATCCCGAAAACAAGATCACTGAATCACCGAATAAACAAAATGTCAAAAAACATAGGATCTGAGGAGGAAAACCTCCCCCCTCCGTAGCACGAAGATCTGGCTGAGCCGCACCCCTTGAAAGTCTGTCGAAAAAACCATACAAACCCCTAAAACATTAAACTCCAAAGAAAACCATAAAACCCTAAAGACATTTAAAACCCCTCAAAATCCTAAAAAATAAAGAAAAACCATAAAACCCATAAAACCCATATAACCCTTTAAAATCACATAAAAAACCCACAAAATCCTTAAAAATACAAAAAAACCCTTAAAACTCCTAAATACATAATAAACCTCCAAAAACGATATAACCACTAAAAACTAAAAAAAACTGTAATTAATCTTTAAAAACATAAAAAATTAAATACAAACCCTATAAAAACCCTAAAAACCCTCAAAATCCCAAAAAACCAAAAAAAATCATAAAAATAATAAAAATCCATAACAAAAATATAGAAATGTAAAAAACCTAAAAAACCCATAAAAACCCTAACAAACCCTAGAAAACCTAATGAAACATAAGACTCCTAAAAAAACTAAAACTCTAAAAACCATTAAAAACCCAAAAACACATAAAACCTAAAACCCCTCAAAATAAAAAAAATACTATAAGAATAAAACAAATAAAAACTTCCCAAAATTCAAATACAACATTAAAAACCCTAGATCCCCTGAAAAAACTCTATAAAACTATACAAACAAATAAAATACTAAAAACTAAAAAACCATTAAACCTCTAAAAACACCTAAAAACCAAAAAACACTAGAAGAACCTAAAAATAGTAAGAACATATAGAAACTAAAAAAACCACTAAAAAACAAAAAATATTTAACCCCTAAAAATGTAAAAAAAAATATAAAATCACTAAAAATCACTAAAAACTGAAAAATCCCTAAAACCCCAAAAATACCTTAAAAACCTTGAAAGCACTAAAATCCCTCAAATTACATAAACTCCCAAAAAACAATAAAAATCTTAAAAAAGATATAAAAATCCCAAAAAACCTCAAAAACCCTGAAATACCGTAAGCAAATTGTAAAAACCTAAAAACAATTTAAAAACCTCAAAATCCTAAATAATGAAAAAAAATTAAAACCTAAAAAACCCAAAAAAACATAAAACCCCTCAAAATCCCTAAAAACCCTAAAAACCATAAAACCCCCTAAAAATACCAAAAAACATAAAAGACTCTAAAACATGAAATAACCTATGAAAACCATAAAACACTAAAAACACATAAAACCCCTAAAATCATAAAATAATTCTAAAACCACTAAAAACCTAACACGACCCTAAAATCACTAAACAAATATTAAAACCATAAAAACCCCAAAGAACCTTAAAAACCATAAAACCCCATAAAACCCCTATGAACCATTATAAACTTAAAAAACACTAAAAAGACCTTATTTTTTAAAATAACTCTTAAAACCTTAAAACCCCTAGAAATCCCTAAAAACTCAAAAACCCCAAATCCCAAAAACCATAAAACACTAAAACCACTAAATAACCCTAAAACTCATAAGAATACTAATAATGACCTAAAAATACATACAAACATAAAAATATTTATATACCCTGCAAATACCTATGAAAACCATAAAAACCATAAAACCCTAATACTGTTAAAAACCCGTAAAATCCCAAAAACACCTAAAAACCCATAGAGATCCTAAAAATAAATATAAATTCATAAAAGGTAAAAAATTCTAAAACCCTAAAACCCCTTAAGAAATCCCTAAAAACCATAAACTCTTAAAAACCGTAGAAAACCTAAAAACGATAAAACCCCAAGAAACCATAAATTCACAAAAAACAATAAAACCCCTAAAACATTAAAAAACATAAAAAATAATAAATACCTTAAAAACACCAAAAACTCAAAAAAACCCTTTACTCACCTAAAAAAGATAAAAAAAACTACAAAAAACCATAAAAGATATTAAAAACCTTAAAACTGAAAATGAACTATAAAAACCCTGAAAACCTAAAAACCATAAAAATCCTTAAAAATTCCAAAAACCATAAGAAATCCTACAAATCCCAAAAAAATATATAAAAAAATAAAAAACGCTAAAACCCATGAAAAACAAAAAACACTTAAAAATCCAAAAGAAAACTTAAAAAATTTAAAACCCCAAAAAATACTATAAACCATCAAACTCCCTAACAACCAAAGAAAACATAAAAAATCTATGAAATCCCAAAAAATCACAAAAAAGGTAAAATCCTGAAAAACCTTGAAAAACCTAAATAAAAAAAAACTCAAACACTTAAATTCCCCAAAAAACCTAAAAAAACTACAAACCATTAAAAACCCTAAAACCCCCTAAAACACCTAGAAACATTAAAAATAACTTCAAAACTCATAAAAAATTGAAAAATAGTAAAAACCCATAAACCCCTATTTTTTATAAAACTACGATAAATGTTAAAATCAATAAAAAATAAAAACAAAAACCCTAACAACCAAAAGAAATAATAAAATCCCAAAAACCAAAAAATACCTAAACCCCGAAAAAACCTTAAAAACATAAAAAACCCAAAAAAACCTGAAAAATAAAAAAGAAAACCCAAAAAAACCCAGAAAACTCATAAGAAAACCATAAAAAACTAAAACACTTAAAATAGATAAAAAAACCATTAAAATGCTACAAACAGTATTAACCCTAAAACCCCCAATATCATAAAAACCCTAAGAACCCTCCAAATACCCAAAACCCCTAAAACCATAAAAAACCAAAAAATCTCTAATAATCTATAAAAACACAAAATACCCTAAAAACACTAAAAAACAAATATAACGCTAAATTCAATAAAAGACCCTAAAACCCATTAACATCCCATAAAAAAATAAATATCCTAAAAAATCCCTAAAAATACCTAAAACCATAAAAACCATACAAACCCTGAAAACCAATGAAAAAACCATAAAAACCTAAAAACACTTAAAACCCTAAAAACCTAAAATACTATAAAAACCTATAAACCCAAAAAACCCAAAAAAACCATAAAAATACTTAATAACCATTAGAATCCTAAAACCCTAAAAACTACTAAAAACTCTAAAATTTCTTTAATCCCTAAAAAAATAAAAAAGATATTAAAACCCCTAAATCCCCTAAAAGATGGCGGCTCGGCTCTCTCACGATGGCGACCTTCCGTGGAATCCTTGAAGACGATGACTGCTCTTGCACCTCGCCCTCCCCCCTCCGAGGGGGAGGGGCCTCCACTGGATCTTGATGATGAGTTTCCTTTTTTCCCTTTCTCAATACCTGACCTTATTCCTCCTTTTCCGCGGATTGAGATATGCCCTAAGGTTCCCGACTTACATGAAGGATTTCCACAGCTTCGGTTATCGATTGCGGAATTCAACGAGGCCTCTGCCCTGCATAGGCTGACCTTGGTCGCTAATTTCTTAAACTGACGACCTCCGGTGGATGTTTTTGATAGATTTGTGTTTGAACAATGGGACCTCCATGATCGCGCTAAGGTAGGTCTTCTTGATAGTAGTCTCATTTTGATTCTATTTTCTTCAGAAGAGGATCTGGTTCATGCCTGGTCAGCGGCCCCAAGAAGATGCAACGGTGCCCGATTTTCCCTCTCCCGGTGGAGCTTCGATCGGCACATAAAACGCGATTCACCACTGGTGGCAACATGGGTTAGATTTCTGGATCTTCCCCTTCCTTTTCAAAATTTCTCCATTATTTCAATGTTGGGGAAGCTTGTGGGATGGTTCTTATGCGTTGAAAACCGAACACGAGCTCTTTGTCACCCAATTTCCCCAAGGGCCTTTGTGGAGATTGATGCCTCTAAAGGACCGATTGACTTTGTTTGGATTGCTGCTGGTGAGGATCTTCTGTGGAAAAAACCTGTGATCTTTGAGTCGTGGACTAATTTCTGCTAATCTTACTGGCTTATGGGTCATAGTTCTTGGGAATGTAGGTATAGAGGAGGTATTTGTTGTGTTTTGGACCGATCTCAAGAAGTGTCCGGTGAAGAGACGCAGATTCAGGGCGAGATGCAGAAGGTTGTTCACAAGGATCCTGAAGTTCAGAATGAGCCTGGTGAAGAAGGTCAGCCTCATGTGGAGACGAATTTGGAGGAGGTTGCAGCGAATGTTTTAATCAAGCTTAAAAGGAATGCTGCTGAGGGGGTGGTGCCTGCTTCTGGGAGTGGTTCTAAATCTTTGGGGCAGATGTTTGTGCAGGAGGGACCTCCGGTTGTGCAGGGGGGAAATAGATCTGTAGTTGATGGAGGTAAAGTGGGTATTGAGTGCCAAACCAAGGTGGCCAACATCTTCAAGCGTTTGAGGAGTGACCTGAAGCTCTTGGATGCTGGGAATTACTTATGCGGGGAGGTTGAAAATGGTGGGAAGTCAAACTCATCTGATAGCAGGGAGGTCATCCCAACCTTCAATCGCTTTGAAGGGCTAGAGCTTGAGGAGGAGGTGCAAGGATCTCTAATTGTTGATGTTGGGAGTGAGAAGTCCGAGGCTCAGGAGAGAGGGGTGCAAGTTTTTGTTGCTGAGAGGGGTGGAGGGGGTATGGCCCAGCAGTCTAGTGAAGTTGAGCCACTGCTGGACAGCACTAGGCACTAGGGTGGTGTTGATGAGCAGGAGATAAGGGAGTTAAAGGCTCTTGGACACAACTGTGATGTTTTTTATATGGATAAGGGAAAGGTAAGAAATATTCATGGAGAGGAGGGAAAAGGGGATCCAGTTGCTGATGATTGGAGTATAAGGCTTGCTGTACAGATGCTAAGTGAGAAGCAGGATGTTGTTCTAAATGCTGAGTCAATTCTAGACATTATTGACCCCTTGAATGATGCTGGAAAGCAGAGGAAAAGGGAAAAGCATGGGTTGGAGCCTCCATTGGATGAGGGGCATTGGCAGCTGGCCTTGGCCGGTGTGGTGTCCCCTCTTTGAATGGATTCTGATGAACCTGTTCTTACTGACTATTCCCTGAATCAGGAGGACCCCTTCATCCTGGATCACCTAGGTCCTTGGAAGGGAAACCCTGCACATGATCATGATATGACTTTGACAATAGTGGACTGCCCAGGTCCTTGTGGGGTTCTTGCGGGCTATCCACTTAACCAGGAATCCTCCTTCATTCCCGATCAAGTTCATGAGGATAATAGTAGGATAGATCACAACACGGCTATGGTCCTTAAAAAGAGGGCCATGCTTGAGGAGGCCACCGGGAAGGAAAACAAGCATGTTGGGACCCATGTTGATCCAAAAAGGAGGAAGCTGAGGAAGGAATACTCTTCCTTGATAAAGACTGTATCCACAAGAGCATCCTTCAAATCTAAGGAAAATGCCTCTGGAAGAGGTGAAAGGGCTGCCAAGAAACAACTGAATGTGGAGTAAGTGAGGTTAAGGGAGTATTATGCCAATTTCTTGAAGCAATATGACTCTTCTGAATGGGAATCAGCAGTCTCTGATGCAGACTTCAGTTATGGGGCTGAGGGAGACCCCCCTGGTGCAGACTATGAGGATGATGAAGGCTGGTAGGTCCTGTGAAGGGGTGGGTTTCTGATGGAATCTTGTTGCTTCTTTTGGGTTTTCTTTTCTTTTTTGCGGTCTTTGGGTGTGTGTTTGTTAAGGGCTTTTGGGTGTGGGTTGATTGACCCCGCCCCTCCCTTGTCTAAAGTGTATTTATTTTCTTTAATAAACTTTGGGGGGTGTCAGGAATAGCCTAGCCCCGAGCCTTCCTTGCCCTAAATCCCCTAAAAACTAAAAAAACCATAAAAAAATCCATAAAACCTTAAAAACACAAAAAACCCACCAAAACCCTCAAAATTCCAAAAATACAAAAAAACAATAAAAACCCTACATAACCTCAAAAAATTCCAAAAAATGTAAAAACCCTAAAAACCATAAAAACCATAAAAACACCTCAACCCCTAAAACCCTAAAACCCTTAAAACCTAATAAATACCCTAAAACCCCACTAAAAACTCTAATACCACTTTAAAACACCCAAAATACTATAAACAACTAAAAACCATGAAAACCCTAAAAACCATAAAAACCCAAAAACCCCATAAAAACCCTAAAGCCCCCAAAATCTATAAAACCTAGAAAAACCATAAAAATTATGAAAAAGAAATAAAAATCCAAAAAAAAAGAAAAAAACCCTAACCCTAAAAAACATAAGAAAATGTTGAAAACCTAAAAACACTTAAATCCCATAAAAACCAAAAAATGATATAAAAAAACAAAAATGCCTAAATCCCCTCAAAACATAAAATTATTACAAACACCTCAAAACCATAAAAAACCCTAAAACCCATTAAAACACATCAAAATCCCTAAAAACTATAAAAAATACAATAAATTCTAGAACATCCCTAAAAACCTATAAAAATATTATGAAACACAAAAAACACTAAAACCCCCTTAGAAGAACACAAAAACCTAAAAATTATAAAAAAACCTAAAAAACACTTAAAACCCCAAAAAACACCTAAAATAAATTAAAACCCCAAAAACCCATAAAAACACTAAAAAATACCATAAAACTCTAAAATACCTTTACACTTCTAAAAACGTTAAAAACTATAAAATCCTTAAAAACTCAAAAAAACTATAAGAACCCAAAAAACCCCATAAAATGATGAAAAAACATAAAAACCCTAAATCCCTCAAAATCCATAAAAACACTTAAAACCCCTAAAAACCCTAAAAAATGATAATACACAAAAAAATAAAAAAAATGAAAAAATCCCAAAAACACTAAACATCCCTAAAAACCCCAAAGAAATTATAAAAATCCTGAAAAGTCCTAAAAACCCTAAAAATATAAAAAAGCAATATAATAGTGAAAAAAACTACAAAAAAACATAAAAACTAAAACAATAAGAACCCCTAAAAAAAGCTAAAACCCAAAATACCCTCAAAGACCGAAGAAACCCTAAAAACCTCAAAAAACCATAAAACCCACAAAAATCATAAAAACACATGGAATCCCATAATAACAAAAATACCAATAAATACTATAATAATAATTAAAACCACTAAAAGTGTTTAAAAACTATACAAATCCTTACAAATCATAAAAAAACACAAAAAAACCCTAAAACCCAAAAACCCCATAAATACCCTAAACACTATAAAAACATTAAAACCCCATAAAAATCCATAAAAACCCCTATTTTAGATGGTTGAGAAAGCATGGGGAAAGGGAAATTCTGTGGAACCTGTACACATGTTGACTTCCCTGAGTCGAGAAGTGGAATATCCCGTGCAAAAACCTGATTTTGAACCTTTTGGAAATAATGTCATATTCCAATTTTGCAATCCCCGTGCTGTTAAACCTGATCAACCAATGGATTCTTCGTTGGATGTGTCAAAAAATAATTTTTCTGAGGTTGTCAAATCTGTGGCTTCATCCTCTTTCTCTGATTTCAGCATCCCCTCCCCTGGTTTTGTTATTAAGAATGGAAAAAGGGCTCTTGTGGCTGCCAATCAGGAGGATATTGAGGAGAGAACTAAGATCTATAAATTCTCGATCATTTCTTGGTTGTTCATACCCAAGGGAGATAGACTATAGAGATTCAAAGAGCTTGTCAAGTGAGTTGCTTATATCTGGTGTTTCTCAGACTGGAAAATGATGGCCATGGGATGAGGCTTCTATCACATTGTTTTTCCATCAGATGAGCATAAACAACATGCCTGGAGTTTTGGATCACTTTCTCTCAAGCCTGGTCTGCTACAGATTCAAGACTGGGATCACAATTTTGATCCAACATGTGTAAAGAATACCTTTACTCAAGTTTGGATCGGCATCTACAAATTGAATTGGTTTTATTGGAATCCCCAGATTCTGTGGGAAATTTCTTCCTCGGTAGGTTTTCCTATCTGTATTGATAGGTAAACTGACAACCCAAGATTTGGACATTATGCTCTAGTCCTTGTTGAAGTTGACATGGCCAATACTCTGGTTGAAGAAGTGGTGTTAAACACACTGGATGAAAGTATTGTGCTGGAAATTCAATATGAAAGGAGACCCATGTTCTATAGTAATTGCTTATTTTTTGGTCGCTCCATCAATGATTACAGGAGGTTGAAGACATGTAGCATTTTCAAGGAAAACGTTCATGAAGAAAATTCATGTCAAGCATCCAAAAAAAAGAAATGACCCATAAAGATACATCATTCACATTGCAAGGCAATAAAAACATCCTAATTGGTGCTCCAGTTACGTTGGAACTGGTTAATGGGCCCAGTGGCTTGGATCCTGTTAATGGTGAACACGTTTTCTCTGTTGAACAACTCAAGGTCACTACAAGTGCTTCGGCCCTCTCTAAGTATAATGGCCCAGCTCCTGTTCAGGCCGATCAAGTTGTTCCTATGAAACAACTTAAGGAAGTTGTAAGTTCTTCGGTTCCTCTGGATCCCAGTGGCTCAGCCCCTAATAATGCTTGGAAAAAAATTCCTATTGAGTAGCTTAAGGACACTACATGTGCTCCGGTTGCCCTAGGGGACTCTGAACCTAACAATCCCTCCCTTGTAGCATCTGTGCATGCTTCCCCGGCTTCTGAGCTACCCTCTTCTTCTCATGATGGACCTAGTCTTGCAACTACTAGAAATATGCATAACACACCTGCACCTGATATTGTAGATATCATCGAAGTGTATGCTTCAGAAACGCACATGCCCAACTCTGAGGTCTTCATACATGTTCCTGCAGGACATGTCATTAAGGCTAAATCGATTGCAATTCCCCAAAATGAGGGGATTTGTGTTACTAATGCGTTATCTGCTTCATCTGGAAAATTTTGGGCTGACCAGGTAGATGACATTCAAGAGGATGATATTATCTCTAATGTGATTCCTACAGACTCTACTCACGAGGTTCTAAAAACTGAGAAAATCATCAAGAAACCTCCTGGAAGGCCCCCCAAGCAGGGTGGAAAGCTCAAAGGAGATCACAAAGACACGCAAGCTCTGCCTCGACTGAGAGGCAATGTCAATTAATGAGGATATTCTTTTGGAATTTCTAGGGGATTCGGAATTCTCCCACTACAGCATCCCTTCGGCACATTCTCATTGCTAATAATCCTTCACTTGTGGCCGTTGTTGAGCCTTTAATCTATTTTGAAAATTGGAAGAGTTTCAACTGGGACACTCTAGGTTATACGCTAGTTGCACACAACAGAGGTGCTGGCAATCTTGAAACCTTATTGGTTTTGCAACATAATGACTTGCAACTTGATAATCTTGAGATTAGTCAACACCTAATCACAGTTCAAACCTGGCTGCAAGATATTCCCTTCTCTTTCTCTTTTGTTTATGCTTCTTGCTCTTACATCAGAAGAAGAGATCTTTGGGATGATATATCTCCTCTCAGTGAGAATATCGCTCACAATTGGGTCGTCATTGGTGATTTCAATGTTATTCTTTGGCCAGATGAAAAAATTGGCCCTCATTTATCCCGAAATGCTATAAATGAGTTTCATTGTTTTTTGGATCAATGCAACCTCAATGAAGTCCCTATTACATGTGCTAAATTTACTTGGGGAAGATTCACTTTCAAAGAGAGGCAAGCTAATAAAATCTATATGTGCTTTATAAAATTCAATGATGATGGTTCTCCATCTGAAATTTCAGAATTTACTCTTCCCAAATTCAATTCTGATCATAATCCCATTGTTTTTGACATTCGTGAGGGCTGCAGGAGACTCACCCCCATACCTTTCAAGTTCAACAATGCCTGGCTTGCAATTCCCGGTTGCAGGGAAGTTGTTCTTGATGGTTGGAACTCCATTTTTCATGGTAGTCCTTATTTTTTGGGTTCTTCAAAGATTAAGAAAATCAAAAGTCTGGTTAAAGATTGGAGTAAACTCTCTTTCTCAAGAATTGATGATGGGATCAAGGATTCGGAATATCAACTGGCATCTTTTCAGGAAAACAATCATCAAGGGGATGTTCCTACTCGTGAGGAACTTGAGCTTCACAAAAATCTTGATGATCTTATTGCTCTTAAAGAAAATCTGGAAAAAAATCAATTCAATGTTCAATGGCTCAAATATGGTGATAGAAACTCAACGTTCTTCCATCATTTTCAATGTGAGAAAAGGGTTCGTAAAGAACCCAATCGTATCTGAACCAATGGTACAACCTTGGTTGAGGAGAAAGATCTCTCTGAAGCTATTGTTGATCATTTAAAAGATCTTTATAATGATGATAACATGCTTCCTTCTACCCCAATTTCGGAATGTGTTGAGAAATGTGTGAATGACTCACAGAATAATGATCTGACCTCTCACCCTCTTGAGGATGAAGTTAAATGTGGTCTTTTTTCACTCAATTCTGAAAGTGTCCCGGACCTGATGGATTTACCAACAAGTGATTCATTTTCTATTGGGATATCTTTCATACAGAAATTACTAATGCTGTCAGGGACTTATTTTTCTCAAGATCAATTCCTTTTAGAGCCAACTCCAATTTTATTGCCCTGCTTCCCAAAAAGGAATTTGCAATTGATATTGGGGATTTTAGACCTATTTCCATTGGAAACACCATCCCAAATATTATTAACAAAATTATTTTCATTTGGTTGGGGAAGATTGTTGGAAACATGATTACACCCAATAAATTTGGCTTTATTCCTGGGAGAAGCATCCAAAACTACCTATATATGGATTCTGAAGGAGTGAAAATCATGAGAAAGGAATCCAAGTATGGGACTTTTTCTCTGAGATTGGATATGTCTGAATCATTTGATACCATTAAATGGCACTTTATCTTCAAGGTTCTGAGCATGTATGGGTTTTCATCCAAATTTATCAGTCTGATTTCTACCATCTTAGAGAGTGCCATAATATCTGTTCTAGTTAATGGGGAAGGAAAAGGTTTCTTTCAATGTACACGAGGGGTCAGACAGGGGGATCCCCTTTCTGGAATCTTATTTTCACTTGAGGAAGATTATCTGAGTCACTTTTTTTCTAATGCAATGATGACTGGATTCTATTGTCCTATCAAAGCTGGGAAGGACTCTTTTGTACCATCACATCTTTTTTATGCTAATGATATTCTTATCTTTGGGAAGGATAATATGGAAACTATATCATCTATACAGAAAATCTTTACTCATTATGAAGATGTTTCTAGACAGGAAATCATCTGGAGAAAATCATCTATTGTCTTCGGGAAAGGAAGTACCTCTATGAGGTAGAATAGAATTTTCAAATGCCTTGGTGTCATAAAAGGATACTCTCCATTCAATTACCTTGGGGTTCCCCTTTTTTGGGGGAAAGCAAAGCGTTTCCACTTATAAAGCATCTCTGTCAACATCACACAGCTTCTGGCTAAATGGAAGGGAAAGCCCCTGTCTCAAGCAGGAAGAGTATGTCTTATCAACTCTGTCATCACCTCGATGTTTGTTCATGTCTTTTCCATATATAGATATCCAGTAAGTCTGATTAAATCTATCCAAGCAAAGATTCAGAACTTTGCATGGACAATATGCATTAATAAAAAGAAATTAGTAACTGTTTCATGGAAGGACTGCATTAAACTAATTGAAATGGGTTGTCTTGGAATTAAGGACCTCAGGGTTTTTAATGAGGCTTTGCTTGCTAAATTCACCTGAAATCTCATCACACACAAGGAGGGGGAACTGGATTTTCTTAAAGAAAGGTTTACTACCCACTTGTGCAATGGCTATACTGGATACATGCTCTCCTCTATTTGGTCCACAATTAAAGCCTCATAAAAGGGCATTATCTCTCAGTCGATTTGGGCTATTTCAAAGCATTCCAATTTGAACTGTTGGATAACTCTATGGCTCGACTATCCTCTTGATGAAATCATGAAGGTACCTCAAGTCCCCAAACACAAGTCCATTAATGATATCAACTCAAGGCTGATGGAGCTAGATGGAATTTTACCGGTGCACATGACTTCCCAGATTCAGCGCTACAGATACATTGATTTTGATACTATCATCTGGAATCCGAATCTGATTGGTCATCTCACTGCAAGGGAGTTCTATAATCACAAATGCTGGAAAGGTCTGGAATCCCCCTCATGGATTCTGAAATTTAAGTGCCAATTCATTCCCCCTAGACACTTCCTTCTTATTTGGAGGATCTGGAGAAATCAGCTACCTATGCATAGTCAGTAGCAAAGAGCTGGATGACATCTTGTTTTGGTCTGCAGCCTCTGTCTATAAGATGCTGAAATTGTACAACACCTCTTTGTTGAATTCAACCTTGCACATAGATTATGGAATCACATACAAGATGTATTTGGTCTCTATTTTCCATCTCGAACCTTTTTCCAAAAGATTATTTTTATTACAGAATTCAATTGTAGTGAGAAAATTTATAACCTTCTTCTTGCTGCATCAGTAGAAACTGTTTCCTTCTTATGGGTTGTGAGGAATTCTGCTATGTTCTGGAATAAATCATGTTTCACACATAATGGTATTATTTCCATGCATAGTACTGTTTGAATGGTTCGGTGTATTTAAGCAGGTACTATGAATAACTGCATTAATGACCTTGTCACCCTCCGCACTCTAGGTGTTTCTGGTAGGGTTAAAAAACCAATGTTGATGAAGTCCATCCGATGGATCCCACCAATCTCGTCATGGATCAAAGTTAATGTTGATGGTGCGGCAGTAGGTTCCCCAGGTCCTTCAGGCTGTGGTGGTGTTTTCCACGCCTATCGAGGCTTTGTCAAGGGCACTTTTTATAATTTCATTGGAAATGGTTGCACCTATGAGGAAGATCTCTCGGCTATCATCAAGGCTATACATTTTGCAAACCAATTTGGGTGGATGCATCTCTGGATCGAATCTGACTCGATGCTTGCGATGGAGGCTCTTCGTAAAAATTCTAGAAAGGTTCCACGGTGGCTTCTACCCCAATGGGTTGAATGTCTTAGATTATCCAAGAATCTGACTCTCAGGATCAATCACGCATACAAGGGAGTTAATATGGTAGCTGATGTTCTTTCCAAAATGGCTATTGAAGAATGCTGATCGCGGTTGTCTTTTATTGATCCTTCTTTTTGTGCATCCCATGTTGACTCTGACATGAAGGGCACTACACGTACTCGAATGTACAAGTCCCCCTGTAATGCCTTGTACTTTTCCTTTATTTATTATTTGAGGCACCAAGCTCCCTACTTGGTCCGCGCCTTCTTTTCCATAAAAAACCCAAAAAACCCTAAAATCCCTAAAAATCCCTAAAACATAAAAAACCCCTAGAAACCCATATGAACACATTAAAAATATTAAAAATATGAAAAACCCTAAAACCCAAAAAAAAATTAAAATCATTAAAACCCTATAAAACCCTAAAAATACTGAAGAGGCTCAAAAAATCCAAAAAAACATAAAAACCCTAAAAACCCTGAAAACCACAATGAAAAACATAAAAACCTAAAACACTCAAAACCCTTAAAAACTGTAAAAACACTAAATATCCTAAAAAAACATAGAAATACCCTGACCCACATAAAACCACCAAAAAACATGAAAAACATAAAAAAATAAATAAAAAACTAAACAAACCCTAAAAACCCCAAAAACCCAAAAGAAACCCTAAAACCCCTTAAATTCAAAAAAAAACCCTATTAAGCGTAAATATCCTAAAAGACCACTAAAAATTCCTAAAAACATAGAAAATCATAAAACCAAAAATAAAAAATAAGAAACCATAAAAACCAAAAAAAACTAAAAACCGCACAAAACACATAAAAAATTATACAAATACTAAAAAAATACTAAAACCATAAAAACTTCAAAATCCATAAAAATAGTAAAAACCCAAAAAAATACTAAAAAACATAAAAATCCTTATAAACCCAAATCATTAGAAGACATATTTAAAATCCTAAACCACTTAAAACCATTGAAAAGACTAAAACACCTAAAACCACTAGAACTCAAAATTCCCTAAAAAGACCCTACAAAACCTAAAATCCCCAAAAACATAAAAACCCATTAAAACCATAAAAAACCTAAAAAAACCAATATAAACCCTTAAACCCACTAAAAATATTTTAAATCCCTTCATACCCCTAAAAACGTAAAAAACACTAATAGACTATACAACACAAAAAACCCTAAAACCCTAAAACCCCAAAAAACCATCAAAATTCACAAAAACTCAAAAAACCATAAAATTACTAAAAGGTATCTAAAAATACCTAAAAATAAAAAAAAACATAGAAACCCTTGGAAACCACTAAGAAATTAATAAATAACTAAGATACATAAAAACCCTAAAAATACTAAAATAATATAAAGACACCCAAAATGCCTAAAAATTACCCTAAAAACCCTAAAACCCCAAAACCCATAAATTCCACTAAAAATTAGAAAATCCCTAAAACCACTAATAACTCTAAAAACCATTTAAACCACTAAAATGTTATAAAATCTAAAAAATGTAAAAACCTATAAAAAATCCCAAAAACACAAAAATTCATAAAACCATAAACCCTCAAAATACCTAAAAACCCATGAAAATCCAAAATTAATCCCTAAAAATTCATAAAAACATAAAAAAAATGCTGAAAATCCCTAAGAAAATCTTAAAAAACAACTAAAATCCATATAGCACCAAAAAAATGCTAAAAACAATAAAAAAATTGAAATAGATAAAAACCCTAAGACTCATCATGACCCTTATAAACCTCCAAAACCCCAAAAAAACCTAAATACCCACTAAAAACTCTAAAATCCCTTTAGACATCTAAAAACCATAAAACTCTAAAAAATCACAAAAACCATAAAAAACATAAAAAAACACGAACAACCAATAAACCATAAAACTATTACAATCCTAAAAACCATAAAACCCTCAAAATCCATGAAAACCCTAAAATCCAAAAAAATCTGAAAAACAATCCCTAAAAATCCTTAAAAAGAATGAAAAATCCTAAAAACTATAAGGAAAACATAAAACCTATAAAAACATAAATCTAATAAAATACCTAAAAATAAAATCCATTAAAAACTCTAAAACCCAAAAAACCCCTAACAGCCATCAAAATTCCTAAAATTCATAAAAACCAAGAAAAATTCTAAAAAATCCCTAAAAATCAACAAAAAAGGAAAAATAAAAAAACACTAAAAATCCCTAAAGAAGCCTTAGAATCATTAAAACACATAATACTACAAAACACATAAAATAAACTGTATAAAAGATAAAAACCCTAGGGACCCTAAAAACCCTAAATCCACTAAATCCATAAAAAACCCTAAAAACCATAAAAACACTAAATCCATAAAAAAACTATGAAAATCCTATAAAAATCTGAAAACCTTTTAAACCCCTAAAATTTTTAAAACCTATAAATAACTGTAAAACCATTAAAAAAATAAAATACCCCAAAAAACCCATAAAATCCCAAAACCCCATAAACCCCTAAAACTCCTCAAATGTGATGACGACATGGTCTAGATTTCGCAACGTTTTGGCTCGTCTTTGGTAGATATGGTTCCTGATCCTTCTTGAGCGCCATCTTTGTAGTTCCTTGGCAGTGGTATCGATGGATTCCCGGTGGCCTGGGCACAGTCTAAGAGGTCAATTGTGAAGTCAACGTTGGTTCTAGATCTGAGTTTTCAGTGGCTTTACTCTGACTTGCTTCTTCGCGGCCTGGTTTCGTCCCTGATGACTCTTCGAATCTGGTACGTTGTCTCTCCATAGGTGTGGAACCGCATTATTTTGGTGTGCCGGTGGTTTATGTTTACCAGTTGCTTCAGTTTAGTGGATTTTTGCTTGTTCTGCTGCTAAGGTTTTCTCTGCTTGTGGAGTGGCTTGATGGTTGGGCATGCTATTTGGTTAGGGGTCTGATTGAGTCTCTAGTTAAGATGGTTCAGGTTTTTTTGAATTTTTTGATGCTGTTGGGGAAATCAGTATGTACTGATGCGAGAAATATGTTGTTTGCCTTCACTGGTTTGCGTGGTGCGGAAGGATAGGTTGTTTTCCAGCAATGGTGGTGCTGGTTACTACTTGCTTCAGGGCTAAGACATGATGAAGTTGTTTGCTATGAGTTTGGTGCTGGTGGTTGTAAGTTGCTGGCGGTGGATCCTCTTAGTGAGGAAGTTATAGAGACTGCGAATGATTTTGGGTTCGTGTTGTTAATGGTTGATCTTCTTGGCAAGGAGATAATTAATTATGGTAATGCTGCTATGGGCTTGTTGCTGTTTGGTTAGAGCGTGATGAAGCTAGCGAGCTGGTTTTTGGTGCTGCTGGTTCTGTGCTGCTTGTGGTGGAACTTCTTGGTGAGGAGGTGATGGATGCTGTAATTTGTGATAATTGATGATGGTTTCTGTATGCATGGGAGCTCTGGTAGCTGGTTTTTTTGTGTGTTTGGTGCTGATGGTTATGTGATGCTGGTGGTGGTTCGTTTTGGTGAGAAGGTGAAGGATGCTGGTATTGCTGAGTTTGGATGCTAGTCACTACTTGGTAGTGAGATGTTGGATGCTGGTTAATGTTGGATGATGGTGATGGTTGCTGCATGGTTTTGTTTGTGTGTGTTTGGTTTTGGTTTTTCTTTTTTCGTCGTCCTTCGGTGTGTCTTTGTAAAGGGTTTTTGGGTGCGGGTTGTTTGACCCCTCCCCTCACTTATCTGCTGCGTCTTTTTTCTCTAATAAATTTTGAGGGGGTCGGGAATATCCTGACCCTCACATATTCCTTGCTCTAAAAACCTAAAAAATTATAAGAAATATAATAACCCTAAAACCCCTAAAAACATAAAACCCATTAAAATCAATGATAAAACCCTCAAAATCCATAAATATCCTAAAAGAATCCTCAAAATCCCTAAAAACATAAAAACACAATAAAATCCCTAAAAACTAAGAAAAACTATTAATAATAATTAAAACTGTAATGAATTAAAAAAATCCCATAGAATACATAAATCCTTGAAATCCCTAAAAATGAAAGAAATCCTTAAAAACGTGAAATAACCCAAAAAATCCAAAAAATCCATAAAAATCCATAAAAATCCATAAAAACAAAAAAAATCATAAAAAAACATAAAAACCCTAATAAAACCATAAAACCCCTAAAAACTAAAAATGCTAAAATCCTTAAAAACAACATAAACCCTAAAACCCCAAAACCACTGAAAATACATAAATACCATAAAGAAAACAAAAAACAGAGCCCAAAATCCCTAAAAACATTAAAAACCCTAGAAAAAATTCCAAGGAAAATCAAAAAACCCAAAAACATTAAAACCCCTAAAAAACAAAAAAAACACAAAAAACCCCTAAATACCGTAAAAAACCTTAAAAACCCAGAAAACCACAAAAACCCATAAAAACCTATAAACCCCTGAAAACATATAAAGCACTATAAATCACTAAAAACTATAAAAATTTATTTATACCCCAAAAAATGTAAAACAAACCCCGAAAAAACCTAATAATCTCAAAAATACCATGAATCCCCCAAAATACCACAAAACCCTAAATAGCACTAAAAACCCAAAAAAATCAATAATCATCTTAAAACCCCATAAAAATCCTTCAAAATCACTAAAATTGCCTAAAAATATCAAAATCCATGAAATGCACTAAGAAAATCCAAAAAACCTTAAAAACATGAAACCCCTAAAACCCTAAAAAATGAAAAAAAAACATTAAAAAACCTAAAACCCCCAAAAAGATATAATAACCCCTAAAACCCTAAAACAAATAAAAATACCAAAAATTCCCTAAAAATACCAAAAAACATAAAAAACTCTAAAAACATGAAATAACCTAAGAAAGCTGTAAAACTATAAAAACACTTAAAACCCCTGAATACCTAAAAAATTCTAAAAACCCTAAAAACTAAAAAGACCCTTAAAACCATAAAAAATTCTATAAAAAATAAAAACCCCCCAAGTACCTTAAAACTGATAAATCCCATAAACCCCTATAAATTACTAAAAACTCTAAAAACCCATTAAACTCGTAAAATATTTTAAAAAAACTAAAAACCTAAAAACCCCTAAAAATAAAAAACCATAAAAACCCCAAAACCAATAAAAACCCTAAATCCCCAAAAAACCATAAAACCATCAAAATCCCTAAAAACCCTAAAAGCACCAAAAAAATTATTAATACCCTAAAAATATTCAAAAACATAAAAACCTGAATATACCTTGAAAACAATTAAGAAATCCATACAACCCTAAAACACTTAATTCCCATGGAAAACTTAGAAAATGATAAAAACCGTAAAATACGTAAAATTCCTATGAAACCCTAAACCTCCTCAAAATCCCTAAACCCCATAAAAATCATAAAACAACCACTAAAAAAATCTAAAAAAGCCCTTAAACTCCTAAAATAGATAAAAATACTAAAAACCTTAAACCCCATGAAAAACGTAAAATAACATAATAACACCAAAAAACTATACAAATCCTAAAAATCTTAAAAATCATTAAAACCATAAAAATCCCTAAAACCCAAAAAAACATAAAATCCATAAAATCCCTAAAAATGTCAGAAACCCTTAAAACCCTTAAGAAAACCTTTAAAACCATAAAATACATAAAACACCTAAAGACCATATAAATGACCAAAAAATAAAAAAAACATTAATAAAATAAAATACCATAAAACTCCAAAAATCATTAAGAACCCTAAAAAATCATAAGAATCTTAAACACCCATAAAAATTCTCAAAATGCTTTAAACAATTAAAAACATTTAAAAACCTTAAAACCCCTTTTAACCCATAAAACACTCATGAAACCCCTAAAAAGACAAAAAAAATACCAAAAAACAATAGAAACCCTAAAAACAATAAAACCCATAAATATCCCAAAAATTAATAAAAATAATAAAAATCCCTAAAAATCCCTAAAAATCCCAAAAAATGTAAAAAATTTTAAAAACCCTAAAAACACAAATACAAGAATAAAAAACTAAATAGAAAAAACCCAATAAAAACACTAATAAATACTAAAAACCCTACAACCCCAAAAACCTAAAAACCTCAGAATCCTTAAATACACTAAAAACCCTTTTAAAAAATATAAAATTCCTAAAATCCCAAATAAATTTAAAAAACCTAAAAACCCTAAAAACCATCATATTCACTAAAAACCTAAAAAATAGTATTCTTAAATATACCCTAAGAAATATTTAAAAAATAAAAAATCATAAAATCTATGAGCAACATTAATTAACCCTTAAAATCACAAAAACACTTAGAACCCATAAAAACCCATAAAACGTTAAAGAAACTAGAACCCCGAAAAACCCAAAAAAACCAATAAATAACCCCAAAAAATTCTTAAAAATTGTAAAAATTATTCAAAATCCTATGAATACTGTAAAGTACCTAATACACTTAAAACCCATAAAAACTGTAAAATGATAAAAAAAACCTAAAACACTGACGAGATCCTTAAATTATTAAAACCCATAAATCAAAAAAAAACAAAAAAAACTCTATAAACACTTTAAAATCCTAAAAATGTTAAAAAACAAAAAACCCATAAATCCTAAAAAACTAACCCCTCCCCATAAAACCCCCAAAACTAAAACAAATCTCACAACCCCTATAAAACCCTTAAATACCTCAAAATCCCAAAAAATAATAAAATTTGAAATATCATAAAACAGCCCTAAAATCCTTAAAAACAAAAAAACCCTAAAAACCCTAAGAATTCCTTTAAACTAAAAAACACGTCAAACCGTAAAAAACCTAAAAAGAACAAAAAACCTAAAAAAAACCCAAAAAAACTCTTCAAACCCTTAAAATGACAAAAACCAATAGAAACCAAAAAACCAAAAAACCCATAACACCCTAAAAACCCACTAAAAATAAAAAAACCCTATAGACACAAAAAAATGTTAATGAACATTTATAAACCATAAAAATCTTAAAAAATAAAAAAATTCCTAAAATCCCAAAAAAGAAAAAAAACCCTTAAACCCTAAAAAATGCAAAAATAAGTAAAACACTAAAAATATTAAAATCCCTATAAAAATACAAAAAAACATAAAATAAAAAAATACTAAAAACTCAAAAAACCCATAAAAACAATAAAAATATAAACCACCTAAAACTCATAAAAACCCTAAAAATGCTGGAAACTCTAAAATACACTAAAACCCAAAAAACACTAAATACACAAAAAATTCCTAAAATCAATTAAAAATAAAATATCATAAAAAAGTCCAAAAAATATCAATAACATAAAAAACCCTAAAACACATAAAAATCCTAATAAATCTATAAAAAACTAGAAACAGTTAAGAAGCCTAAAACCTAAAAAGATAAAAAATTGAAAAACCAAAAAATTACTAAAACACTTAAAAATATCTAAAAACGTTATTATCCTCTAAAACAATAAGAACCCCAAAAGCCCATAAAATCTCTAAAAACCATTAAAAAACAAAACACCATTTAAACCCCTACAAAGATTAAAAACATGAAAAAAAAACCCACACACCATAAAAACTCAAAACACCCATAAATCCAAAAAAAAATACTAAATACGCTAAAAACCCATAAAAAACACTGAATCCATTAAACCCTAAAAACCATAAAAATAATTAAAAAGTATCTAAGATCCATTAAATCATAAAAAAACCTAAAACTAAAGAAAACCCTTAATAAAACCTTAAAAACATTATAACTCTTTAAACCTCGAAAAATCCTAATAAATGCTAAATACCTTAAAAAACCTAAAACCCTAACAAGCCCATAAAACACTCCAAATCCTCAAAAAACCTAAAACCCATAAAAATCTTTAAAAAATCTCTAAGAACCCCTAAAAATAAAAAACCCTTAAAAACTAAAACCCTAAAAACACCCATAAAACCCTAAAATCACCTAAAACCGCTAAAAATTCTAACTACACTAATGAATCTAAGTACCCTAAAGACCCTAAAACCCCTAAAACCATAAATAACACAAACCGTAAACCCCAAAAAACCCAAAAATCCCTAAAAACCTACTAAAAACTCTAAAAACACTTTAAATCCATTAGAATGTTAAAAAATGCTAAAAAACTATACAAAACCCAAAAACTCAAAAAATAACCCAACGACGCAAAAAACCGTAAAAACCCTAATAACCATAAAAACCATAAAAATAGTCTAAATACTTAAAAATACAAAAAAATACATAAAAATCCTAAAAAATTCCTGAAAAATCCTTAAAAACATGGAAAACCCTGAAACCCCTACAAAACACAATGAAATCCATGAAAACCAAAAAACAGTTAAAACACCTAATGAAAAAAATGCTTAAATTACTAATAAACCCTAGAACCCTAAGAAACCCTAAACCCCTAAAAATCCCTCAATATAATAAAAACCATAAATATTTCTATAAAATCCATAAAAATAAAAAATAACTAAATACTCCTAAAAATCCAAAATACCCCTAACAAAACCTTAAAAACCTAGAAACGTAACATTCCTAAACAACATAATATCTCTAAAAACCCTAAAATACATTAAAAACCCTAACACCCCTAAAAACTATAAGAACCCCTAAACCCCTTAAAACCTCAGAGGCCCATTAAATCCAAAAACCCACTAAAAACTCTAAAAACCCTTTAAACACCTAAATTATTAAAAATTATAGAAATTATTAAAACCCTAAAAAAACATACCCAAAAAAACATATAGACCCTAAAAAGAAAAAAAACTCCAAAAATCCACAAAAAACTCAAAATATAAAAAACCTAAAAAATATCTAAAAAATTATAAAAAATTAAAAAACCAGAGAAAACACCTAATAAAACCTTAAAATCCTAAAAAAACATAAAACCCCTAAAATCTATGAAACACTAAAACTCTATAAAACCCAAAAAATTCCAAATAAACCAAAAAAACCCTAAAGATCATAAAAACCAATAAAAAACTAAAAACCCATATAAACCCAAAAAACACTAAAAACTCTTCAAACCACTAAAAATGTTAAAAACACTGTTTTTTTAAAACCCTAGCAACACAAAAACCCTTAAAACCCAAAAAAAACATAAAACCCTCAAAATTGTAAAAAAACCTTAAAGACATGGAAAATCCCTAAAACAAAAAAAACATTTGATATCATCAAAAAGTCCTAAAAAATCCCAACAATTTAAATTATACTAAATATTCGGAAAGCCCCTTAGAAAACCATAAAAAAACTAAATAAACTTAAAACATAAAAAATTATAAAATCCTAAAACCCTAAAAAACACTAAAAACCCTCAAAATCCCTACAAAACATAAAAACTATAACAACCTCAAAAACTACATAAATACACCTAAAATGTAACAAACCCTAAAAACCCTAAGAAAAACATGAAAAACAGAAAAATAAAATAGAACCCTAAAAACCAATAAACCTATAAAAAACCTAAAACCAAAAAAATCCCTAAAACTATAAAACCCCTAAAACCATAAAACCCCTAAAAATATTTTAAAATCATAACAACCCAAAAAAAACTTTTCAACCCAATAAAAAAACATAAAAACGCCTAAAACGCCTAAAAATATAAAAAAAAATACAAAATCCTTGAAATACCTAAAATAATTGAATAAACCCTAACCCCCCCCCCCCAAAATCATAAAAAACAAAAAACCAAAAAACTTCCTAGAATCCATCAGAATCCAAAAAAAAACTAAAAACAAAAAAACGATAAGAAATCCATAAAATCCTTAAAAACATAAAAACCCCTAAAAACCAGGAAAATCATATTAAAAAAATTAAATCCTAAATAAAATTAAACCCCTAAAAACCTAAAAAGTGAAAAATTCCCTAAAATCCCAAAAACCCTTAAAATCTCTAAAAACACTAAAACCCATAAAAATCCTAAAAAGAACTAAAAATAGCTAAAATGTAAAAAAACTATAAAACCCATGAAAAAATAAGAAAAACATTAAAACCTAAAAACATTTAGAACCCCTAAAAACATTAAAAACACTAAAAACACTAAAAAACTAAAAGTCCATAAAACCATAAAGACCACTAAAAACGATGAACACCCCTAAAAACTGTAAAAACCAACAAATCCCGAAAAACCCTAAAATCAATAAAAACTATCAAAACCATTTAAACCTCAAAACATATTCTGAAATATGAAAAATTTAAAACCGTAAAAAAACTCACAAAAAACAAAAAACCCCAAAGAAAACATAAAAAACCCAAAAAACCAAACAAAAAACATAATAAAACTCAAAATCCATAAAAATCCTAAAAACTCTAAAAAACATAAAGATCATAAAAATCATTAAAAATTCCAAATAATTTAAATAACCATTAAAACCATGAAAAACTCATAATAAATCTTTAATACCCAGAAACACTTAAAACCCAAAAAAACCTAAAAACCATATGAATCCAAAAAAACACCAAAAAATACTAAAAGACCCTAAAAATACTAAAAATCCTGAAAACCCCTAAAAACATAAAAATCAAAAAAATACCAAAAATTCCCTTAAAATGAAAAACCACTAAAACCCCTGAAAGTCCATAAGAAAATCATAACATGTTAAAGACACATAAAAACCCTAAAACCAATAAAAACATTAAAAACACTAAAAATTTAAATATCCCTTTAAACACCATAAAACCCATAAAAACCTTAAACCTCCATAAAAACCATAAACCCCTTAAAATTCACAAAATATGTAAAAACTCTTAAATCCCTAAAAATTTTAAAAACTCAAAAAACCTTTAAAACCCTATAAAACAAAAAAAATACCCCTACAAACAAAAAATCAATAAATACCATAAATACCATAAAATCCTTGAAAACCCCCAAAACATCTAAAAATCCATAAATACCTAAAAAAATAAAAACCTAAATGATCCCTAAAAATACCTAAAAATTTAAAAACCATTAAAGTCCCTGAAAATCCCTTATAAATCCCTAAAAACCGAAAAATATATAAAATACCTAAAAACCTAAAAAATTCTTAAAACACTAAAAAACCATACAGCCCTAAAAACCTATAAAAAGCCTTAAAATACCAAAAAACCCTAAACACCCATAAAATCCCAAACAAATACATAAAACTCCCTAAAAAACATAGAAAAATTTAAAACCCTAAAAAACCCTAATAAAACATTAAAAACCTAAATACACTTAAACCCCTAAAAAATAAAACAATGTTAAAAACCCTAAAACACTTAAAAGGTCCTAAAACCCATAAAACCCATAAACCCAAAAAACCATAAAAACACTAAAACCCCATAAAAACCATAAAAACACAAAAAAACAAAAAAAACATTTAAACCTCTAAAAACATTAAAAATTACTAAAAGCTGTAAAAACACTAAAAAATAAAAGAAACCATAAAGTCCATAGAAACTACAAAACCACTAAAAAAACATAAAATCTCTAGAAAACATAATAAGGACAAGAACACTAAAAATTTAGAAATCCTTAAAAATCCATAAACCATACCCTATAAAAACCATTAAAACCCATAAAAAACCTAAAACCCACAAAAAAAATATAAAACCCCTTAAAACATTAAAATAATAAATAGACCATTTAAACCCCTAAACACTTTAAAAATACCTAGAAATCCAAAAAAACCCATAAAAACCCTAAAAATGCTAAAAATCCCCAAATCCCAAAAAAACCAAAGCATCCTATAAAAATCCTAAATAATCCATAAAAATGAATAAAAATTAAAAAACCATAAAATCATGAAAAACCATAAGAAATATTTAAAAAAAAACACTTAAAACACAAAAAAACCTAAAAATGATAAATACCCAATAAACCATAAAAGTACCTAAAAATAATAAAACCCCAAAAAACATTAAAAACCCCTAAAAGGGAATAAAACCCGAAAAAACACTAAAATTTTAAAAACCCTTTAAACCCATAAAAGGTTTAAAAACTATAAAAACCATAAAAACTATAAAAACCATAAAAACAATAAAAACCTCAAAAATCCATGAAACCCAATAAACTGTAAAACCTAGAGAACCCTAAAACCCAAAAAACCCCCTCAAAATACATAAAACTATAAAAAACCATAAATATCATAAAAACCCTAATAATCCATAAAAATATAAATAAAAACTTAAAAACCATTAAAATCATAAAACCTCTAAAAAATATAAAAACCCTACAAAATATAAAACCATAAAAAAACCTATATACCCTAAAAACCCTAATAACCCTCAAAATCACAAAAAAATCACAAGAACCATAAAAATTATATAAAATCCCCCCAAATCACAAAAAATTGTAAAAATATATAAAAACATGGAAAAAACCAAAGGAAATCAAAAAACCTAAAACACTTAAATCCGCCAAAAAGCTAAAAGAAACTAAAAACTCTGAAACCCAAAAACCCATAAAAACATTAGAAAAACATAAAAAATCATAAGAACGCTAAATATAGTAAAACAAATTTACCCCTAAAAATGCTAAAAAACTCTAGAAAATTTTGAATCCCCTAAAAACTCAAAAAAAAACCCTATCATCCCAAAAAAATAAAACCCCTAAAAACTATAAAAATGGTAAAAATCCATAAAAGTCCCTAAAAATAGAAAAAAACCCTATAACCTTTATAATCATAACAAAACCATAAAATATAATATATACTTAAAACATATAAAAATAAAAAAAATATCTAAGAACCATGAAAACCCTTAAACCATAAAAAACCCTAAAACCCCTCAAAATCCCTAAAACCATTAGAAACCATAAAAATAATAGAAAGCCGTAAAAATCCATAAGGCTTAAAAAAATACTTGGAAAACCTAAATAACTCTACAAACCATAAAATACCCTAAAACCCATAAACACCCCAAAAACTATATAATAAATCCAAAAAACATCAAAACCCTAAACCCCACTAAAAAATATAAAAACCCATTAAACTCCTGAAAATTTTAAAAATTATAAAAACCTTAAAACCCCTAAATAATCCAAAAACCCCTTGAAACCTAAAATACAATAAACACCCAAAAACCCAAAAACCCATTAAATATCTAATAGCCCTAAAAACAATCAAAATCAAAAAAAATCCTTTAAACCTCTAAAAAACCTCAAAAACCTAAAAATAAATAAAACCTCTAAAAAACTAAAATGTGATAAAACCCATAAAACCACAACAAATCCAAAAAACCATAAAAATCATTACTTCCCTAAAACCATAAAAACTGACTAAAAACTCTCAAATAACAATAATCCCCTAAAATGAATAAAAAATATTAAAAACCCTAAAACCCCTAAAACTCAAAGAACCCTAAAAACAAAAAAACATAAAAATCCAAAAAAAAGTAAAATAACATAAAAACCCTCAAAATACCTAAAAAATAAAAAAATAATATAAATCCTCATAATCCCCAAAAAATTCCTAAAAACATAAAAAAACCCAGAAGACCCTAAGAAAACATGAAAAACATAAAAACCCCAAAACCCATTAAGTAACCTAAAAAACACTAAAACCCCTAAAATACCCAAAAACCCTAAAAACCAAAAAATACTCCTAAAACCCCTAAAACCCATAAAACCACTAAAACCCATAAAACCCATAAACCCCACTAAAAATATAAAATCCACTTAAACCCCTAAAAATATTTAAAACCTCTAAAACCTTATAACCATTAAGAACTCCAAAAATGTAATTTCAAAAAAAAATTGTGTAATTTTTTCTAATTATATGTAATTATTCTGAGACCACATACTTTGAAGAAATGTGATTCCAAGGCCCTGTGAGACCATAATGAAATTTTGAACTTTTTTATGGTACATTCAGTAAAAAAGAGAGCATGTTTTTCTAACTTTTGAAACAAATCTAGGATTAAAAACCTAAGGACTCCATTGAATTCAGAATTCCAAAATTCACCTATAAAGAACATAGCTTTAGCCGATAAGGGTAGAATGGAAAAATTAATTTTCAGACTTTTCAAAAAATAATAATATAACTTTAATGAGTTATTCTCTTTTCCTTTCTCATCTGTTGAGTGGAAGATGGTGACACTGCGATGCAGTGATGAGGCGCATTGATGAGCCTCATTAATATCACATCAAATTGTAGCATAATGACACTTTAATGACTCATAAGAGTGACATTATTTCATAAATGATACAACATTACGACGTGACGTCACAACATAACATAAACGACCTGACGTCACAACATAACAGAAATTATGCGACATGTTGGCCTTTTATTTTGGTTTTCACATTTGTGGGAGGAGGTATTAAACTTATAGGATTATCTGATGGACCTCTGATGAACTTCCACTCCAATGAAGAATGAAAAATGCTGATGAACATCATACATATTCAACGCACCTTGTAGAACAGAGTCGAGAGAGATAAACAACATGGACATCTTGAAACCTTGAAGACGAAACATTGTAGAAAAAAATGTCAAAGAGGTAGGGGTTTGATTTTTTCTAGTTCTTACCTATTCTTATTCTAGAAACAATGAATGTAGTTCAACTCACAAATAGGTTGATCCATGAATCGTTTGTTTCTGTGGGAGGGAAATTTTTTTGGGGATTTTCGTTATCTGAGAAGGGAAATTATCATAGGATTATTTAGTTGGAATCCCCAGACCTCCCATGTTTATAAACCTCTAATGTGAAGGGCGTGGGCCGACACTAATAAGGCCCAATCACCTCTTCCATGTGTGTTCTTTGTGGCTGCACCCTCAAGGTGGCAGAAATATGATTCTGTGACCATTGTGGTGAAGAGGGAGTTCCCTCAAGAGTGTAGGTGAAAGCGACATGAACAACATACCAATAGAGCATGTTTGGTGGTCCTCCGAACATCTTCATGCACGCTGACGGTAAAGGTGGATTCACTCTCATCGGTGTTCCACAGTGGTAGGAGGCTGCGTCCAATGGGTCCCAACAAAATCGAGAGACGTGGAACCCTCATGGCATCGCGTGGAGGGATGACCCACATCCAAGTGATTTGGCGAGTCGTGGTCACTCGACCGCGGTCGGAGGACCCCATGTGTCTGTTGGTCTAGTGGGGGCCGAATGCAGCAGCTGGCTATGTCTCGACAAAGGTGGTGTATCACGTGGGTTGGAACTATGATAGCAGGCTAGATCTATACCGGTAGGCTGGACCCACAACCAGCAGGCCATACTCACGTTCATTGGGTTCAGCCGAATGAGACTGGGTCCCCAGGTGACCCGGTGGACAGGAACCTCGACCAAACCAGACCGGGTCGAGTGGGGCCCATTGGGCATGGACCACTGGTCAGGCTAAACCAAACCAACCCAGACCCAAACCTAGTCAGTTCCAGTCACTCAGAACTAAACTGAGGTATGTGTCACCCTCTAGCCGGGTTGGTTGGGTCAGTCTAACCTGGTCGGACTAGAGCTTGATTTAACTGGCCCCTATTTACTAAAACAACTGTATCAGGAAAACCGAGCGTACGATTGAGTAGAGGTTTGTGGCATTAGTATCCTCTCAATAAGTAATATATTTTTTCATGATTTGAGGAGACTTTAATTGTAGTTGAGATGTGATGAATGGATTTAGGAGTAGTTCTCTGAGGCGCGCTACATACGGAAGCCTGCGGTTGGCTGAGACCAAAAGAATATTGACTTTCAGTTTTATATGACTTGAATATGGGCTATTGGGAATAACGTTTGTGTGAGTTTGAAGTCCCATAGTAGTAAGCACTTCTGTGTGTCATTTTAGGCCCACTATATGCAATGAGGAGGAGTACCTCAGTTAGAAAATATTAGTGGGAAGCACTTCTATGTGAATTTTTAGGCCCACGGTACATGATGAGGAGGGGTACCTATGTAGTCCAATGTTAGTGGGAAGTAATTCTGTGTGAATTAGAAGGCCTACTATACTCGATAGAGGAGGATTTATTCAGCAGTCGAGGTGTTCAATGATGTGACTGATGATTCTTATATCACTACCCTAAATTTATACCTGGTGTGAGCTGTCATATGCTTTGTGAATTACATTGACGATTAATGTGTGGTATTCCCTTTTTGTTTTGGGGTCCTTGATAAATATTTAGTTACCCACCCATGCACGGGCTTTGATCACACGTGTTATTTCTGGTGCAGATGATCAATGTTTTGATATAAATATTGGTAGACAAGGACCCAGAGGTGCTCAGGGAGATGAGATTTATGAATGCTACATTAGTGGACTTTGTGTCCTAGGACCAGGCAGGGACCAGTAGAATCTGTTATATAGGATGTTCTACTTCACCTTCTAGTAGCTGCAGTACTCTTCTATCTATGTGGGGTTTTCCGCAGATGGCCATCAGAGTTTCCTTTTTGTACTTATATGTTTTCAGTTCATTTGATGGCTTTGTATTTTCGTCCACTTATATTAGTTTTACCTATACATATCTTTGTTTTTGTGGTACTACTTTTGTTTTTACTGTGAGGGAATTGGTTGGGTGTGTGTGTGTGTGTGTCTAGGTACTCAGGAAAATGAATCCCTCATTTTGGTTGATGCCTTTGGTGCTAGTCACTAGCCCCTGGCCTTTGGGAGGCTGGATTAGGGTAGTCACAACACGGGCCCCCAGGGACAGGTTGTGACTAAGTGGTATCAAAGGAAGGTTGGAAATACCACAAATACAAGGAGTGTTTTTTTTGGGGAAACAATGTTATGTGTTGTGAGTTCAACTTTCATATTAGGCGAGTCCAGTGTTGGTTTGGCGACTGACTTATCCATACAGCACAAACATGAATTATGTTTTTCAGCTAAATACATGAAAATATTTGTTGCATATGTGTCTCCATATGTTCTTTTGAATAAGATTCATCTCAATGGGTATAACCTAATGACTGTGGTACATCATGATCTATCTCAAGATTACTCTACGTGGACTACCGGCCAGTATCCGGATACGAGGTTGTGAGGAAAACCCGCCTAGCAATGAGGCGTCTGTTCTGGGACCAGTTATAGATATGGACCCAAAGAGTTTTTTACTAGTTCTACCACCTGCCTATGGTTAGTGTCTACTGCCGGTGGTTCTAGTAGACGAGGTGTGCAGACTCAGTACCCTGCCTGAGTTTCAGAGACCAAGGACTCCCAAGTTCAGGGGAGAGACATAACCTTAGATCGTTGAAGATTAGATATAGGTCATGACCCATGTCATAAACATAGTGAGGATTCTTCCTGAACAGATGTAGATCATAGCAGCGAACCTTTTGTAGGGATCTACAGGGAGATGGTGGAGATTCACCACCCAGACACATGATGAAGGGACCCTCCCCTAGGCAGACATCGAGCGGCTTTTCTAGGAGGATTTTTTCCCCATGACCTTGAACTCTGTGAGCATTAAGGAGATGTTTCACCTATAGTAGGGTATCATGATGGTGTCTAAGTACTCAGCAAGTTTCACTAAGCTTTCTCACTAATCGACAGATATGGTACGAGCCCCTTTCTTCAGGGCTTTGACCTTTGAGTAGGAACTTGGGCAAGAGATCCGGGCATCGGTGTTGTCTCCCAGCATCCCTACATAGGATGGGGTGCTGGAGAAAGCCCTTATAGTAGGTAACTTCATTGAAGAGTAGGCGCCCACAGCTAGAGCTACCAGAAGACCTAAGGTGGTGGTGTGTTTGGAAGGAAGCAGATAGCTGATGTGAGGGCCCAAGCTGGCTAGGTCTTTCAGAGGATTACACCAGGAATTAGGGTCAGCAGTCTGGGGATCCCAGACTAGAGGGAGTCATCCATGCACCCGTCTTTGCTTCTTGTGTGTCGGGTAGGGACACATTACACGTGACTACATGAACTTCCATACAGAGGAATAGTAAATGGTCATGGGGCCACCAGGGTAGAGGTATTGGTTCAATCAAGGAGGTTTGTAGGGCAGAGAACATGGTAGGGTAGTAGTCCAAGGAGTAGTCAGTAGATGAAATTTTAAAAAGTTACCGCCACCACCCCCAAGTGGTCCACCCCGACCTTAGGGAGCAGGCGGACAAGGGAGAGCATAACTTCAGTCAACAAATACTTATGACCACAATGCTCCAGAGATGATTTGAGGTTTATCTATGACTTCTCCACCCTAGCTACAGTTTATATAGACAAAGGTTCTAGTCACTCCTTTATTTCCATAGATCTCATTCGGAGCATAAAGATTTTGGGGGAGTTGTTGGCTTTATCCTTACTTCTAGAGACGTCTACGAGAGGGGATTCGATGATTAAACACTGGTTTCATTAGTGTAAACTTACTCTCAGAGGTGAGAGATTTATATTCTATATCCTAGTAGTGGTGTTAAGTCTTATGACTTCATCTTGGGTATGGACTATTTATCTATAGTCCATGCTCAGATTGACTATTTTAGGTGTACATTGTGGTGTGTCCATGGAGATGGGACCAGTTTTTCCTTTACCAGTGATAAGGAAACCCTTACATCATAGGAAGAATAATCATGGAGGAAGTTGTAGTATATCACTCTCTAGTTGGCCAGCCTCGCCCTCGGTACACTCGATTAGAGGAGTCTAATATTTCCTATAGTGGTGGATGAATATAAGGTTGTTTTTCTTGAGGATGTTTCAGGACTACCTCCTCATAGGGAGGTAGAATTTTACATCGAACTATACCCTAGGTCGACACTGATATCCACACTAGCATATTAGATGGCTCTTGTGGAGCTTCGCGAGTAGAGGGTATAGCTGGAGGACTTGCAGATTAAGGGGTTCGTAAGGACCAGAGATTCACCATGAACATCCCCAATTATTTAGTCCATGAAGGAAGATGGGATTTTGAGATTGTACATGGACTATTGGTTCCTGAACCAAGTTACTATGAAGAACAAATATCCACTACTGAGAATTGATGATCTCTTTGACCAGCTAAATTGGGGGAAGTGGTTCTCAAAGATAGAACTAAAATCATGCTATAACCATCTCTGATTATAGGACAAGGATGTGTCTAAGACAGCCTCTAGGTGACAGTACGGCCCCTATGAGTTCCTGGTGATGCCTTTTGGCATGACCATTTCCCCAATAGTGTTCATGGGACTCATGAATAGGATCATCCAGCCTTACCTCGACTGGTTGGTTGCGGTCTTTATTGATGACATCTTGGTGTACTCGGCATCAGAGGAGGAGCATTCTATACACCTGCAGATAGTCCTGGATACACTCTGAGTGAAGAAACTTTATATAAATATGTTTAAGTGTTAGTTTTGGATTAAAAAATTCTACTTTCTTGGACATGTCATCTCAGAGGATGGAGTTGTAGTGGATCCAGAAAAGATAGAGGAGATTCTTTTTTTGGGCTGCCCAGGAGCGTGATAATGGCGCAGAGCTTGGTGGTGTTGGATGGGTACTACCAGAGGTTCATGCCTGACTTTTATAGAGTAGTAGTACCCTTATCTACTTTAACATAGAAAATACAACCCTTCATGTGGATGGAGAAATGTCAGCAGAGTTTCTAGGAGCAGAGGCGGTGAATGACTAGTGCCCCAATATTGAGACTACTAGAGAAGGGTGTTGTCTATGTAGTTAACTGTGACACATCAGTGACCAGGTTGAGTTGTGTCCTGATGCAGTAGTGAGTAGTGAACGCCTATGGGTCATGAAAGTTGATAAAACATGAGTAGAACTACGCGACCCACAACCTGGAGTTGGCAGCAGTGGTCTTTTCCTTAAAGATGTGGTGAAACTACTTGACAGGTGAATGGTTTAAGGATTACTCCGACCATAGGATTCTTAGGAATATCTTCTCCCAGAAGGACCTGAACCTGAGATAGCAGTGATGGCTAGAGATCCTTTAGGACTATGACTTTGAGTTAGTCTATACTCCTGTAAAGGAGAACGTAGTGGAAGACGCACTCAGATGGAGGACCGATTTTCCATTGTTGAGTGAGGCAACTAAACAATTGGCCATGACGCAGGTATACTTCATGAATGATGGTAAAGCTACTTTCCTTAAATGGATCACTATTACTCCCCCACCCTTACCGTGAGTTAGGGATGAAAAACTAGTGGATGTTGAATGTGAGTCCTGGTGTGCTCAGTTATCCTCAGGACGAGATCTTGATTGATTTTTGATAGGTTTGGAGCACGTCACCCTTTTTAGAGGGCGTATCATAGTGACAGTGACAATGAAGGAGGAGGTTTTGAGGGAGTTCCATACATCCCCTTTGGCGGTACATCCTAGAGTGGTGAAGATGTACCAGGACCTTCAATGTCAGTACTGGTGGTCAGGGATGAAGAAATTGGTGGATGATTACATTTCATGATACCTCACATGTCAGTAAGTGAAGGCCAATCATTATGTTCTATTAGGATTGTACCAACTACTTGAGATACCTAAGTGGAAATGGGATGGCATCTCGATAGAAATTTTGACAGGGTTACAATGCACATCCAGGTGCCATGACTCTATCTAAGTGTTGACACACTCACCAAGTTGGCTCACATCCTACCCATCTGGGAGTAAGGATCAGTAGATGGTTTGGGACACCACTACATCTAGAAGATAGTGCATCTACATGGGGTACCTTCATTGATTGTCTCATATCGTGACTCTCTCTTTACATCCCATCTGTGGAGGGGATTATAGGAGGCGTTCGGGACGTAGCTCTGCTTGAGAATAGATTTTATTTCCTAGAAGGATGGTCAGATGGAGCAGACCCTATAGACCTTGGAGGGCATGCAATGTTCTTGTGTCTTCGATTTTGGTTGCAGTTGGTTGGACCACCTGCCACTGGTGGATTTTGTATACAACAATAGCTATCACCCCACCATTTTCATGACACCGTTTAAGGCCTTGTACAGCTGGCCTTGCAGATAAACCCTATGTTGGATAGACCTAGGGGATTTGGAACTCATGGGTTGGGTGTTGTTAGAGGCTTCCAACAAGAAGTTAGAGATCATTCGGGAGTGGATGAGGACTGCAAAATGTAGGAGTAAGTATTATGCTGATAAGAAATGGTGACCCTTGGAGTTTGAGGAAGGAGATCATGTATTCCTTTGGGTCTCACCCCGATTATTATTTAAAAGATTTGGCCGTGGTGGAAAGCAATCTCTGAGGTTCATCAGACCTTTTCAAATATTGAGCAGATTTGGTGAGGTGGACAACCACCTAGAACTCCCTCCACAGATGCACCAGGTGCATGATGTTTTCCACGTGTTGTAACTTATGATGTACGTGCAAGAACCATTGCATGTCATTGAATGGGGCAAGCCGAACATTGACGAAGGGGAGACATTTGATGAGTTCCCGGTGGAGATAGAGGATCAAAAGAAGAGGGTCCTACATCGGTGGAAAATTCTTCTGGTGCAGGTTTGGTGGCAGCACATGAACCTCCAAGAGATAACATGGGAGTGGGAAGCTCAAATTCATGCATAGTACCCCCATTTGTATGATTAGTTTTTCTTTTGGATTTTAGGGACATAAAGACCTACAGTTTAGAGAATGTAATGTGATAAAAATTTTATGTATTTTTTTAAATTATATGGAATTATTTTGAGACCACATGATTTTATGGAATGTGATTTCGAGACCTAGTGAGCCCAAAATGGAATTTTGATATTTTTTACGGTATGTTCAGTAAACGGGTGTATGGGTTTTTTTCTAAATTTTTAACCAGTGCTCAGAAATAAAAATTAGATGTACCCATTGAATTCAGAATGGAAGGATGAACCAAGAAAGGACTAAACTTTTGTTGGCATGGGTCGAACATAAAAGATAACTTTCGGACATTTAGAGAAATAATAAAATAACTTTAAAAAGTTATTTTATTTTTTTCATATCTATTGAGTGACGGATGGTGACATTGTAGTGCAGTGATGTGATGAATTTATGAGGATTGATAATGGTTTTTTAAGATGAAGTGTAACGATGCTTTAATGACATATAACAACAAGGATGATTCAAAAATGAAACAGTGTAAAGACGTGATGTTGCAGTGTAATAGAAACATTGAGACATTTTTTCTTTTTATTATTGTTGACACATTGCTGGTAGTAGAAATTAAACTACGAGGATTATATGAAGAACCACTGATGAACATACACTCTAATGAAGAATGATAAATTTTGACAAACATCAAACATATTCGACGAACCTCGAAGAATGGAGTCAGAAGTGATGAACGACGTCAACGTCTTGTAACCTCCAGGACCTAATGCTGCGACTAGACTGGGTCAATTGAGGGCCATTTGGCTAGTCCCACTAGTCTTTCTAGACTAGACTAACCCAGTCCTAAACCGTGTCAGGTCGAGTAAGTCGGAACTAAGTAGGGTTATGTGGAACCCCCAGGCTTGGTTGCTCGGGTCGGTCCGACCGGGTCAGACCTGACCCAGATGCAACCGACCCTAGTTATCAAAAGCGCCCATATCTTGAAAACTTTGAATCCAATTGATGATAAATTTGCGGTTTTGGTACCCTCTATACAAGGTGGATCTTTTGTCATGCCTTGATGAGGTTTTCATGGAAGTTGAGTTGTGACGAAGGGCTTGAGGAGTGGTTCTCCTAGGAACTCTATTTACGGAACTCTGCAGTTGGCTGAGACCTGAAGACTGCAGACTTTAAACTCTGTATGACTTGACTATGGACCAGTGGGAAGCACTTCTATGTGACTTTTGTAGGTACATGGTTGCAAACACTTCTGTGTGACTCTACAGGCCCATTGTACGTGATGAGGAGGAGTACCCCAGTTGACCAATATTAGTGGGAAAAACTTATGTGTAACTTTTCAGGACCACAGTATATGATGAGGAGGTGTACCTAAGTAGTGCAAGGTTCATGGGAATCAATTTTGTGTGACATGACAAGCAAACTGTACTCAATAGAGAAGTTTTTCTCCAATAGTCAAGGTGTTCGAGGATGTGACTGATGATTCTTCTATCACTACCCTAAATATATAGTTGGTGTGAGCTTCCTTGTGCTTCGTGCTTTACTTTTAGGATTGTTGTGTGGTATTAACTTTTTATTTTGGGGTCCCTACTACGTATTTAGTTACTCCCACCTATATGAGATTTTCCCACACATGTTGTGTCTGGTGTAGATGATCATTGTTTCGACATAGACATTGGTGGACTAGGACCCAGAGGTGCTCAGGGAGACAGGACTGATGAACACTACAATGGTGGACTTGGTGTCCTAATACTAGTCAGGGCCTAGTAGGATCGGGTGGATAAGATAATCTATATATTCTTCCTGTATCTACACTACTCCCAAGATCAGGTGGGGTTTTCCATAGATGGCCATCAAAGTTCCCTTTTTGTACATTACTATTTTTATTTCTTTTGTTGTGTTGATATTTTGACCCACTTATATTAGTTGTACTTGTACTCATATTTGTTTTAGTGAATCTCATTTACTTTTAAGTGTGAGGGACTTGGTTGGGCATGTGCGTGCATATAGGTACTCAGGAAAAAGCCTCCCATTTACAGGTCGACACCTTTGGCGCTAGTCGCCAGCCCTTCGCCTTCAGGAGATGGTCTTGGGGTAGTCATGACATGATCCCCAAAGGGACGAGTCTTGAAAAAAAAACCCTAAAAATGAAAAAAAAAATAAAAAAATAAAACCCCAAAAACCTTCAAAATCCATAAAACACTAAAAACCCAGAGAAATTTTAAAAAAAATCAATAAAAATATGTAAAAAATAAAAAAATGTTAAAAACTTTAAGAACCCCTAGGAAATCCTTAAAAACCTGAAAACACATAAAATCACTAAAAAACCTAAAAATGACAAAAAAAAACTAAAAACCCGGAAACCCATAAATACCTAACAATCTTAAAATTCCCTCAAAACCTTAAAAACCCAAAAAACACAAAAACAACAAAAGACTCTTGTTTCTTCTGGAAATGGGGATGACCTTTTTTGTTTAAGGTTCAAACTTTGCAATCGGTTTCTAAAGGGTTTATTCATAGAACCATAAACATCCAATGATTCTATATCCATTTGGACCTACTTTCCAAAGGTAGGTGCTCATTAGTTATGGACTGATGAGGCTTAATAATTTTCATTGGTCGAGAGGATGGGAGGTCAAACTCATCACACCTTTTTGGGGGGAATTATTGTCTACTACAGGACTCTCTTATATAATTGAGTTATGTTCATGAATCCTTATTAATTTACCAAGTATGAAAATGAGTTTTCCCTTTAGATATTACAATCAATGATTGATATGTAGGGGATTTAGAGAATATTTTATATGTATTTTAGGTTATTCATCAATAGAGAATCATTCATATTAATTAGTGATTCTTAGTCAATGGTATCCTTCCATACGTTATATATAAATCTCTTGGTCATTATGATGATCATACTAGTTATAAAGACACTCAGTGGGGCACTTTAAGTTTATTGCCATTCAGAAAGACATGGATTATTTTAGAATTGGGATCATACCCACAGATGGTCTACCTATGTATCCTTGTTAGAAAAGAAATTAGAAACCACGTAGTTCAAGTGAAGAAGTATGATGTTTATGCTTGATTAATGGATCAAATAGAGTTGTCATAATTACTTTTACCCTCTAAGCTCACGTGAGTCATGTTCGGGGTGAGAAACAAGAGGTATTAGTAAAACCTTCCGATTGTTCCATGAAATATGAAATCATAAAAATGATGTGGGGGTTACATATGTATGACCGCCCAAGTAAATGAAGACAAAGACTTTTAGGAAATAATCCCAAAAACAGGGTCCATAAAGGTATTTGTACTTTATGGTGATTTGGGATTTTAACCTGGGACATACTCCTGAAAATGAATCCAAAATTTTATAGGGACTTATGATTGAGTTTTATTCCTGAGAAGGAAGCCCCAATAAAAATAAATTAATACTGGGGCTTACTCCTGAGGAGGATTCCCATGTTAATGGGATTTGTAATTTGGGGATTACTTCTGAGAAGGAGGCCCAAATCAAACGATATTCTTAAAATTCCTTTTAGATAAGGAAGACAACAAAGGAACCATGCCACAAAATGGCTTTGAAGAGGGTTTTGAATGGTGTCTTTGAAGTGGAAAGGTGAATTTGGGGAAAGGAGGTGACTAGAAAGGAGGTGTGAAAGTTTTTTTCTGGTTCACAAGTCTAGGTCATGCAAGTATACTTGCGCGACATTAGTCACCTTGGGCGATGAAGAATCCATAAAGTGATACTTGGGAGAATTTGAATTGGAGCCCTTATTATCATCCCTAGAGGCTTTCAGAAGGGCGGTGCACAAGTTTCCATGAGAGGTAAAGGAGGCACACATGTGTCTTCACTTCCCTTAAGGGATGGACACTTAGGCGCATAAGTATTGATGAGTTCTAATACTTAGGCCTTATTATTACTATTTAGATCTTCCATTCTAGGTAAATAATCACCTTAGAAGTGTTCTAAAGACGTCAGGAAAACACTTGGGTGACCAGAGATTTAATCTGAGTTTTGGAAAATTCATCCTTGAAATGGGGGGCCCAAAGGGGATATTTATAGTCCACTGAGGTCCTTGGGTGAAAAAATAAATAGGGCGCGCAAGTGACTTACGTGACCCATATGTGGCGTGCAAGTGACTTGCGCGACCCAAAAGAAACTTGCGTGACCCATGATTAAAGGGTTCCTTGTTCACGAGTTTGTTAATTTTTTATGTTCTTTAAAGGATGACACTTTTTATGCTAAAGGTATTCCCCTTTTCCATTCATTAGACTCTATGACATAAAGGAGCATCAACAAAAGTCCCCCCTCAGAGTTGGATCCAAAAAAGGAAGGAGGATTTGACTCTGAGGAAAACGAGAAACAAGGTGCTACGGCGCGCAAGTAGTAGGCGCGCAGGTACTATTCTGGCTTGCAGTTTCAGCACACTGGGGTATGGCCTCTCCTATATATATGGGTGTCACTTCGTGAAAAGCACTCGGTTTCAAATGCTTCTGAGCTCTTGTCACGTAGGTGTCTTGGCTTTTCACTCGTTTGTGCTTCTGTTTGTTGCGTCACGCATCCACAGTCTGTTTCTAACTTACGTGCCAGTACTTGCGCGGTAAAACTTGTGCGACCGTCTTGGACTTCCACGTCAATATTATACTTCTACGCCTTAATGCCTTAGCCATTTTTTTTGATTTCTTCAAAAAATTTATGAAAAACCAACTTATAAGTTAATTATTCGATCTTTGTGCCAATTCAATGGCTCCAAGGAAGATTGGATCCGCTGATAAGCTGGCTAGAAAGCGGATTGATGACATGATGAACATCATTTTCCATGATTACTATGATATCTGCAATAGAACTCTCCCAGATTTGGCCAATTACTTGAAGAAATATCTTGTAAATTTCCCACAAAGTATTTACTTGCCTTTATATGGCCATGGTCTTTTGTAAGGAGTCAATGTTCCAGATTCAAAGAACTATATTACGCATTCCTGGTTTCAGACTTACACTAATTTCTCTTCAGCAAATGTCTCATTTGCATGATCATTTGTAAATGCTGGAACAGTGGAGAAGAAATTTATAATGCATCATATCCCATGTGATCCAGACATGAAGCCTCACAAGCCTGATCTGCAACCGCATTACTATCCCTCCATTTTTCGAAATTCTCAGATGGATCAATCCAAGGGATGGAAAAAGAGATGGGATTTCTGCCCAGGAGGAGGTGTGAAGCCGAATTGGATGTGGGGATATTGGGTGCGACAAACCTATGCAGATTTTGACGAGGATCTGAAAGGTGCCGCAATATATGAAGTTGTCTGGGCTGTGAAGACATTTGTATACGGGAATGATAACTTTGTGTCGTAGTTAATCAGCCGCTGGATCCCAGAAACAAATTCTTTCCATATGACTCATGGAGAAGTAGGCATTAGTTTTTGATATGTCAACAAGATCTTGGGGGCTCCAATCTTGGGCAATATGTATAATTATTTCATCCCCACCAAGGTGACTTGGAATGATTCAGAGATGACTCCGGCTTTGGCTTGAGAGTTATTGAAAATTTTACACAAGATCAAGAATTAAATGTCCACCAAAACTCATTATAGAAAGGATATTAATCGAGAGGAGTAGATGGATATGTTTCTTATCAAGAAGAAAGAGAAGGGGGCCACCTGTACTCATCCTACCAGCTTCCCCAGAATAGAGAATAGGGGTGCCCTTGGAACATTCTGGACAACTCTGGAAGCGGGAGAGTTTGAAAAGTGGGGATATGAAGTGGACCAAACAATCCCAGAGAAGACCTGTCTGGTGGTCTTTTTATCTTTGTGGCTTAGTGTTTATCCACTATCAGTTAAGGATTCAAAGGGAGGCATCTGGACAGAGACCTTCGTTGTTGCAGCCAATTTGGCTGAGAGGAAAATGGTTGGGTTGGCCACCCCAATTTTGGCGAAGATTCACAGGAGCTTACTCCATGTCTATATGTGTAAGTCTCCTTTGAGAATAGTGGGACCATTCTATGTTTGTGGGGATGGTTCACCACTCACTTCATGACTTACGCTATACAGACTGGAGTACAGGTTCCTGGAAGTTCTTTCTAGCTATCAGTGCATGAATATTATGGAATTTTTCCGTTGTCCCTCAAGTCCTATGAACTGAAGGTGAGGTTGACCATGTTCAAGAAATTCATTTTCTTTCCTTATAGAAACCCACCAACCAGGCGGTTTGTTGATAATGTAACAACTATCCTGGAATTGAGGTCATACATGCTGGCTTGTAGAGATGGTGTATTGGCCACCAGTATTGATGGAGAGATTATATGTGAGGCATATGCTCCATATAGATTTGCACACCAATTAAAGTGTCTACAGAAGATTATTGTATCCCCTATTATGTATGTTAGGTCAGAGCAGCATCCAATGGTTTCCCAATAACTATGGTTATTGACAGCTATAGAGAAGACCGGGGCAGTGATTGATCTACCAGTTGCGGGAGCGGCAAGTCACTTGACTATATGGTATGATGAGAACATGGTAGCATCATACCTTGAAGTGGTACTAAATCATCTGGTTCCTCAGGTGGGGACAAAAAAAGAGAACTTTCAGGAAAGAAACCCTTCATCTGGAAGGTGACTCTTCCCCACCCAGAGCTGATTTACCGGGTTCCTCACCCGGGGCTGATTCACCGGAATCCCAGGATGGGGATGACGAGGCACAACATGCGTCAAAGCGGCCTCGTGCCAGATATAATCTTCCTGTGAGAGTTAAGATACATTATCCATCGAATCCTGGTGAGTTATATCATTGAGTCAATTTAATCACAATTATTTTATAGAGCAGAAAATTTAATTTTCTTATCCTTTATCTGTTATTTGTAGGAGCTGGGAAGAAGTTGAAGTCCCAGATTGTAGGACCCTCCTCATAGTCTTCTGGTGAACATGATGAATATTTACGACCAGAGGCTATCTAGACATGATAGAGTTTATATTGCAATGCAAAAACTGCCGGGATGGACATATGTGAGGGGATACATATCCCTGGAGTAGGGAATCTTCGGGATTCTACTGATATTCGCTTCGAGGATAACCCCTATGAAGTGCGGGCTTGCATCAGAGAGATAGATATGCTCATATATTCCACTGATGATTCCATTACTATCACCAAGAGGGTGAAGGAAATGATGGATCATGGCACCAATGAGGGGATTGGTGCTTCAGTAGGCGAGGAGTGGCATGATTATGTGGCTCTTGAAGATGTAAGTCTCTTTTCTTATTTTCTTTACAACTTGATTTCAGTTAAAGATTTGTTACTCAAGTAAATTACTCTCTTCATCCTGTATCTTGTAAAGAAAGGAACTTTCGCAGTCCCTTCACCATAGTATAGCCCTGGTGGTACCGTTATCAGAGCTACTGAATCTCCCTGTGAACTGGGTGAAGTATCTCCTGGCCAAAAATCCATGGATAAGGAGTTAGAAAGGTATTTTCATTCTCCAATACCTGTATTTGGAGGTGATGATGTCAAAACACCCAAAAACTCAAAGAAGAAAAGTCATAGAAGGAATAAGACCACAACCAAATGCTTTATCAGTAGTGGTAAGTCCTTCAGATAGTCATGAATCCTAACTCATGAAAAATATTTCTCATACTTCTTGGGATTTCAGGGGATTCTTCAATTTCTCCAATAAGGGAGAGGACTGACCCTCCTCTGAGGACAACATAGGGTGCTGGTTAATAGTCTCCAATTCATGTTGACTTGGCTGCTCCTGAAGAAGAGTTAGTGTCTGTTCCCAGTACTGCTCCTGTTGCTGATGCAAGGAGAGAATAGCATGCTTCTGGTAAATTAACAATACTTCATAGAAAGTTGAATGAAAACATCAACTAACTTCCATTTTGTGATGATGTTGGTTAAACAACAGCACCAGAACATTTGGCGGCCAATGAAACTGATTCCATAATTTTCTCTGAAGAAGCTATCTGGGTCAGAGGTCATAGGAGGAGGGTCACAAAGAAGACATATCAAATGCTATAAATAGTGAGACTAACCAGGAATCTGAGATATCACTGAATGAAATGACGAAACTTGGCGCATCTTTTGAAGAAATTTTATATCATGTTAAATTAACATGTGACTTAGAAGATTTTGGATGTGACTGTCATCTTTTATCCTCTTAATTTTTTTCATTACATCTATGATCATGATTGGTTGAAATGTACAATTCCGTCTGAGGAAGTTGTTGATCTGCCAGTACTTGAAGGGGGTAGAGACAACCCCATCATTGTAGTGACGCAAGATCAAGTGGAGCTTAACCTGGCAGAGATTCCTGAAACCCATCCTGAAAATCCTATAGAAGTTAGGAAAGACTGGGAAGATCCTTCTCATACTTCTGATCTACCGTTGGGTAAGAGATGATAATATTTGTGGATGTACTTAAATTGCAAGACATCTAATCAACTTTATTTTATCCTTTGAAACTAACCAAATCTTTTAATTAACTATGCAGGGCTATGAACTTCAGTGGCTAAATCCGGAGGTGAATCCTCATCCTCCACCTTAACAGGAGTAGAAAGTGAAGTACCAAGGGTCAGGGGGGAAGGAGAAGAACATGTCACTTCTTTAAGTGAATTAATCCCAGACTATATTCCCCCTATGATAGTGATGCTGAATCAGACCCATAGGTACAAAAGGTGCTACAATTCTAACATCGCAAGGCCTGACAAAATATATGGAAGATCATATCTGAAGGGCCTCTTGAAGAGATTTCTTCGAAGATATCACAACTGTCATCCTTGTTCATCATGGTGGGACTTGGCGGTTTTGAATATCAAGTGATCCATGCCACGGTGAAACAAGTCATCTTAAAGAGGGACCACGAGCAAAAGTACCATCAAGATCTGACCAGAGTGAGGCTATTGACCAATATCAGTGAATTTGAGGTTGCGGTGTCCCGAGCTGAGGTTGATCATGCTGCAAAGTTAAAGGAGGTGAATCATAAGATCAAAAAGAAATTTGTCCATCAAATTCACCTTCAGCAACAGTTAGATGTTGTTACTGGGGAACTTGACCAGCTTAACAATTCACTGGAAGGAGTTCAAACGAATGGTATGAAAGCCATCGCAGATGCCAAGAAATCACTCCATCAAGCTGAAAATAGTGAAGCTGGTCGAGTGAATGAACTTCAAGTGGCTGCTGATAAAGCTCGGGATGACGTAAATCAAATTAAGAGTTATGTTGAAAGCCTCTTGTAATTCTTTAAAAAGAGAAAATAATTCGATATGTGTATGTTCTTCTAATTTTGTGCATCAATGAAAAAAACATTGCATCTTTAACCATTTGTACCCACATCCTCTTGCTAATTACTTATATATATATATATATATTTACCTAAGCTAATGGGCCTTGTAAGCATAGTTTAATTATTTCTAGTATTATACAAATAACCCCACAAACATTAAATATTTGTTTTTCTCAATATTGCATAAATCATACAAAATGTACATTTAGCGAGCTGGGACTCGACTTTTGTTCAGAGTTCCTTTTACAAGTTCCAAATTTAATGAGTACCCTATCTCTTGTTGGTAGTTTAAAGTCATGCATGTCAGACATAAAAAAAGCTAATGTTTTAGGTCAAATAGCTTTGAACAAATGGATTAAAATTGACTCAATTCCTTGATAATTTGTTTGAAAACAAATTACCACATTCAATCATGGGGGAAAACATGTAAACTAAGACTTAAGAAATTTGGAATCTGAGGGATGATATGAAAAAATGACTAAAATGAATTAGAGGAAGTATTTCCTAAGAGTGAAGTTACCACTATTTAACAAACCCATTAGGGGGTTGAATTATGCAGGGCCAATTAAGGGCATTGGCTGCATAGTCAAATAATAGCATATTTTGGATGACAGGTCAGTTATGTAGACTTCATATGCAAGGCCACCTAGGGGCACATGCTGCATAGTCAGGCAAAAGAACTATCAGAAATTTTACATTTCTATTGCTAAAATCCTGTGAAAGTTTATGCATATTCAAATTTTCCAAAGCATAGAGTCTACTGTATGGAAAGAAGTACTTGAATATCGAGATGATATCTCCAATCAAGATTGTCAAAGAATTGGATGAATGTCACTCTTGCGAAGGTCTGACCCAAAGGTAGGGAAGGGAAATATAAACCATAGACTTAAAAATTTTTAGATCATGAAAAAGAGTATGGGACAAATATGTTAAGGATGGATATTTTTACAGATCCCTACATATTGTTGTTAAGAAAAATAAGGAAAAAAGAGTTTTTTACCCATGAATGAAGTTACCACTATTTGACAAACCCATTACGGGGTTGAATTATGTATGTCCATTTAAGGGAATTGGATTCATAGTCAAATAACAGTATCTTTTGGCTAATAGGTCCGTTATGTAGAGTACTTATGCAAGGCCACCTTAGGGCACGTGCTGCATAGTAAGGAAAAAGAATTCCTGGGTATCGAACATTTTGTGACAAGAATTCAAGAAAAGGTTTATGGAGATCTTGAAGTATTTAAGGATAGGAGTATGACACATCAAAATGGGAATTTTCCAATTAATGAAGGAGATACACAGACCCATTCTAACCATAATCATGTTGTGGCTGGGTCCTGAATTGAGATGCTAGACTTCACTACGTATCCCATAAGGATGGGAATCAATCCATACATAGTTCTTGAAATACCGTTTAACATAATGTGGGATGAGAGTGTATGAGAACTTTGTTTAGGTTCATAGAGTTCAGCCCATATTGAGGAATACACATTGTGTTTTTAATAAACCTGATGTTAATGAAGACTGAGGTTTTCATACCACATTCATGTTTTCACAGGGGGACTTTTTAGCCAAGGGACTGAAAGTGGAATTTGGGGTTAGGCTCAAAGACTTGGGGCTAGATTCGAGGGATGATCGAATGTTCCTATGTATCCCATAAGGATTGGAATCAATCCATAAGTAGTTATTTAAATACCCTCTATACAGATTTGGTTTGTACAAGTGAAGGGTGAAAGGGGACTTTAGTGTAATGATGGTTTTGACCAAAGATTAAAGGTTCATGCATTAACATGTATGCACATAGTCTTTGGAATATGAAATGGTTGGAGATCAATGTCAATAATGATTCCCTCTTAGGAAAGGGTGTCAAAGACTATGGTAGTTTATTATCATACATGACAAAAGTATGAATAGTTTAGGGTCATATGCATGGACCGGTGCTACACAATTTAGCATCATGTATCGTAGACATGTTTCTATTCAGTTTAATGTCTTTCAGTGAGAAAAATGGAGGACTGTATAGTTTAATGTCATATAGCAAGGATGATGGTGAACCAATGTGAAGATATTGGTTTGGGGCATGAACCTCAAGAGGTTGCCTACGTACCCAGCCTAGAAGGCAAGGATCAAAGTCCATGTAGTTCAATTGAGAATGAATTGGTGATTGAGTAGTACATGAGGAAAATGACACAAAAATGGTGTTGGGACTTATGCATGGTTAACAGCCCAGAGAGGGTGTTTTGGATAAAGTTTACTCTAAGCTCACGTGATTCATACTCAGTATGAGAAACAAAAGGTAGAAACAACCCTAACGATGCACAATTTAACATCATGTAGGACAAATAAGGGACTGGACATAGTTTAACGTCATGTTGGACAATGGAGAAATCTATGCAGTTTAATGACCTCATCAAGGACAAAACGGACCATGCAGTTTAATGTCTTGTAGTAAGGACTATAGGGGACTATGTAGTTTAAAGTCTGGCAGTAAGGACTATAGGGGTCTATGCAGTTTAAAGTTTTGCAGTAAGGACTAAAGATCCTAGACATCTGCCTCTTCCTATAATTCCTATGTTCAGATACAGGGAACTTAAGCTCATTATGATATAAACTGTCAATGATATATGGATCCATTAAATGAATCATGTTAACAGAACCAAAGATCAGCTCTTCATCTGATGAGGATTCTGCCTGATGAACCATTTTAGGTTGTGCCGTTTGGTGGGGTGGTGCCCGTGCTTTTGAAGTAGATGGCATAAAATTTTCTAGAGTCAAAGACAACATAGGATTTTACACGAGCTCATCTTCTTCTGAATTCTCTTCTTTCTTCTAATTATGATGACTCTTTGAGGATTTTCTTTCTGATAAAGGGGGTTTTTTGTGGCATTCATAGAAAAAGACACAATTGGTTGATTCAATTGCATTCATAAAATGGCATGGGTTTGGTTGATCGTTTTCTTGAACATCCAATTATCATATTTCTAGGCTTTTTTTTTGACTTTGTGCCATTCACCTTCTCCCTCCAGATTTGTAGCAGTAACACATGCTACCAGGGCTGAAGAACCTTTCAGTTTTACTTCTCTCGAGTCCACCATCTTTTGCATAAGGTCTTTGAAGACAAAACACTCCTAAATGGGATGCCCAAACATCTGATGAAATGGGAAATAGTTGGGAAGGTCTTCATCTCCTTCCTTGTTTGTCCTTTTAGGCCTTGTAAATTTAACCAAATTATTTTCCAGAGCCGAAATGAAGTAACCAGGAACTTGTTCATTTATAAAAGAATAAACTATGTTATTCAACTCCTCAAATTGTTTCCTTCTTTGATATCTTTGATCATATTTATGAGATGGCCTCTGTTGATGATGCTCAAGAGGTAAAGACCTTCGATAATATGAATATTTTGAAGTGGAACCAGGTACAGGTGCTTGTTTAAGTGCAACTGTTGTAGTCTCTGCTCTCCCCATTCTCCTTCCTAGAGCTGATGGAATTAAACAAGTTTTAGACTTAGTCTCTATAAGATAATCTATGATCTGTTGAGTGATTGAATTAAGGTCTCAAAACCCTCCTATGTATTTCACATGGATCAAAGGTTTGCATAATTCATCATGAAAATTTACCACACAGACTGGAAACAACTCTTCTTGAGGGAGTGATAAGATTAAGGAATATGTTAATCCCTTCTAGCGAGAAATGAAATATGAAACTCTTTAATTTTCCCTTCTCTTATAGTTTTTAAGTTAAAAAATTTTCGTATTTGGTAATGTTGAGGTAAATTGAAGAAGGAATCGTTGATGGAGATCTTCCCACCCAGTAATTGACCGAGGCTGAAAACTTGTATACCAGAAAAAAGGAGGCCCTTGTAATGACTGCACAAAACATCTAATCTTAACTACTAATTTTTGTTGAGAAGTTCCCATAATAGGATCACAACGAGAAAGAAAATGTGTTAAGTGTTGTTCCGGGTCTCCTAAACCATTAAAAATTGGGAATGTGGTATTCACAAAATTTGATGGGGGAAGAATTGCATCAACCCATTTAGGGTAAGATTTTTTTTCCGGTTGAACTTGTCCACATTTTCCTTCCATAGATTCTAATTGGTCTATTAATGAATCAATGGTAGTTATTAACTTTTGAGAAACATCTAGTTGAGATTGGACCTGAGAAGGTCCAATAACCTGAGTTTGGACGGGTGTGGTGACTGGTACTGCAACTGATGGTAGCACTACCAGTTGTCGTCATGCATGACTCATAGGATTGGACCTGTGAGGGTGTACTTGTAAAGGAGGATATTCTTGATCCATCCCAATAGATGCAATGAATTCCCTTGACTGACCAACTCCAGCACGCTTAGGAGGAGGACTACTTTGAAGTACTTCTGCATTTAATCTCCTTAACTCCTTTATTTCTTCCTCTTGCTATGCGAACCTTTCCTCTAATGAGAGAGATTGGACTTCTCCATAGGTAGGGTGGGATATAACCTGAATTTTACCCTTTTCTTTGGAATGTTCCTTTTTGGAGTATGGAAGCGCATTACCCGAAGGAATATCTTACCTCTGGGAAGCCCTCTGGCATCTGCTATGCACACCTTCTTAATTTATTTTTGTGTGTACAGATTCTTGAATAAGAACTTCTTCATCTAATTCCTCTGAGTGATCATCATGTTCCGGGGGATCAGTGACAATGACATTGATGACATTTATTGATGCATAACGCATTGCATCCCTTCTATTGGCATTTCTGCGATACTGTCTTCTTCCATGTCCTTGATGAGAGATTTCCTTTTGTTGAGTTGATCTCTCAGGAAGTTCTTGATAAACTGTAATTTGGAGGAAATCTCTAGATAATTTAGATATGCATTCCTCTTGTGTCTTCTTCCCTAATAGAGAGAAGACCGACATTCACTGAGGAAGAGATTGAGAATTTGAAAACGTCCCTAGTCCGGTGGACTGGGGCTATTCCTGCTTTTCCTGCTCAACTCCTTGAATCCCATCTGTTGATCCCAAGGGTTGGGCTAAAAGAGTCCACAGCCTAGAAAGAAGAGGTTGTTCTTGAGCTGCTACATCTCAGACTTTCTTAAAATCTCTCTTGATTTTACGAATCATAGTTCAGAAATTAGCCGGATGCATTATCCGACATCCACTCAAATCACCTGGATCAGATGACCATTGGATGATTTCTGACACCTCTGTCACATGATGATGCACATTCTCTAAACGAGATTCCTGTTCTATATTCTCATTTTCTTGATGCAAGAGTAATTCGACAACTTGTTCTTTGTATGCTTGACTTTGGGAAGAACTAGTTGAGGCCTATTCCTAAGAAATCCTTTGATTACACAAAAAACCAATTGGATGTGGCTGGCCATGGGCAATAACATTGCATGAGACCACTTTTGGTGGGCTTTGTTGACTGGAGAGCACAGTGAAATGCAATGCTCCATGAACAGCCCATCCTCTGATATGAATACCAGATGGGGCACTGATAATTAACTAGCGCAACCTTTTTAGTGTGCCAAAGCATGAATACTAAAGGGCTCTCTGCTGCTTTTCAACCTTTGTATATCAGGAAAATAATAGAGATACCAAATCAATTTGGCGTTTCTAACCTTCTATCACCTTAACAAGATTTTGATATTCATCATGAGGTAATATTCTCTCTTTTAAGTGACAAAGAGTTTTCCACATGTTGAGATGAATATCGTGAATACAATATTTAGTCAAAATTTCTAGAATATCATACTGAGAGTCAATCAAAGGGAAAAACATGACTGGTAATTCACCTTTCGCCAGTTTTTTTCTCATATTCAGCACTTCCTCCTTATCATTTGAAAAAGTTCTTTTACCTGATTAGACCAAAGATGGTGTTTCTTTTTTACTTCATCAGATTTGACAAGATTGGTAGAGAATTCATTTAACAAATTAGAAGATGAATGACCCAAGGGTGGTTCGGATAATGACTTACACCCTAGGCTATCTTCTAATTGAGAAAGTATTTTACCTGCTAGTGGTAAAGCATCAGACATGACTGGCTTCGCATTTGAAAGTTCCTCAAGATAATAGGTCTTTTTCGTTACTGAATTGTCCTTTGAAGAATTTTCCAGGCAATGAAAATTACTACTTTGGAGAGGACTTTCATAGATAAATTCACCATCATGGGGAGGACCACCATGGTGGGTTACAGAAAAAGATGAAACCTTTTTCTCCTTGATCTTCTGGCCACACAGAGGGTTATCGTGTCGCTCATCTGAGGATGATACTTTGAGATCGAACAAACTGTCATGAAGCAAGACTTTGTGAGGAAATTTTTGATGAAGACCTTCAGAATTTTTGTTATTACTTCCAAAATTTGAAAAATGAAAGAGTAGAATCTTGAGTTGCAACAGATAATTGTCTGATCGCATCAAGAACTCCAGCATTGAGCAAGGTATTATTTCAGATTGGCTCTTGATTTCTTGACTGTGTTGGATGGGTATTTTTCTTAGACGACTTCGTACTCACTTTGGAAACCACTTGTTGATGAAATTGATTATTATGGGAAAGTGTATGTGCCTACTCATGAGAAATCGTCAGGTTAGGCTGATTATCTCCATTCAAATCGGGTGTATGTTCCTAACTTGATTGTCCATATGACATGGGGGTGTACGCCCCACAACCCTCCTGGATTGGGATAGAGGTGTGTATCTATTCCGGAGTGATATGCTGATGATTCACTCCAATAATGGGGGGAGATTTATGATTCTTTCCCAGTGATGCTGCTCAAGTTGTTGTAATATTCTGACAAGCATCCAGAATATGGGAAGATATTTTCTTATACTCCTTCACCATTTGCAGAATGTGCTTGGTGACTTTAGCTACCAGAATGGGAATATACGTCCCTTCCATGCTTGGATTAGGTGTGTATTCCTCCTCCAACCCTCCTTTTCCTGTCAGTGAATTCTGATGGTACTCATGTGTGGGGGAAGAAAATTGTGTCTTCCTCCTGCTTGTCATTGGAGCTTTCCAATTGACATCTCTGGGTGCTACCAAATGAGACTATTGGTTAGCCTGATGAATTGAAGGTGTATATGCCTACTGATTGTTCTCCACCACGTTTAATTGGAGAGTTTCTTTGGTTGCAGTCAGACGAGCCTACTGACTAGCCAATGAATTATAAATAGGTGTATGTGCATGCCTATAATACTCCACAGGAATTGCCTGATGGGATTGGCATGTTACTGCCAGACGAGTCTGCTGGGTAGTAAAATCAGGACGAACGAGTGTATATGCCCACTCATTTTTTGCCATAAAGTTGTCTTGATGGACTTCTCCAGAAGGGGTAGAAGTAAGAACCTACTCCCTATTGTCCAAATTTCACCTTTGACGGTTCTTCTTGTGTGATCAGGTCTGAGGAACCTAAGTCGAACCCCTAAAGGTGATACCCTCATCATGTTGAGGGTGCACTACCACACGAGTCTGGAGGAAATTGTTGATGGGATCCCTAAATAAGGACTCATGTCTTCTTGAATTAAGGCCTTGAGTGACCTTCTCATTCTCCTCCCCATAATATGAGAGGTACTGGTGATTTCATTCTGGGGATAATGACCCAAAACAGTTGGAGAAGGTGGTTGGCACCATCTTCTTCTTGATCACTGGTCGTCGCTGTTTGGACAACCAGTGTGAGTTGTTATCTTGGAGGGCTTGTCAAGTGGCCTCTAGAGTGGGAATGGTACTTTGTTGATGGTATTCCTTAACCAATGCATTTGAGACCCAGCGTTGAAGATGCTGAGTAGGTGATGTCGTCCCCAGAGCATAAGAGGATCCAGTAGAAGTAGCAGCAGAAGCATTCATAGGTGTGAACTTTAAAGAATCCATTTCTGTAATGTAGAGAGATCTTGGAAAAGAGTGTCTATTTTATGTAACATACATAATCAAGATAAGTTTGTCCTGAATACATCTTTTGGATGAGCACATATGTTATTGATTTCTTTGTTGGACCTCACATTGAGTTAAATAGGGGCCTAACAAATAAGTAAAACATAATTTAACTTGGTTAAGGATTCAAATCAAGTTCACCATTTTTGTTTATTCTGGAAATGGGGATATCCTTGTTTATTTAAGGTTACAACATTCCAGTTGGTTTCTAACGGGTTTATTCGTAGAACCGGAAACATCCAATGAATGTATATCCATTTGGACCTACTTTCCAAAGGTAGGTTCTCATTAGTTGTGGACTGATGAGGCTTATGAATTTTCATTGGTCAAGAGGATGGGAGGTCAGACTCATCACACCTTTTGGGGGGAATTATTGTCTACTCCGGGAATCTCTTATAGATTTGAGTTATTGTCATGAATCCTTATTAATTTACCATGTATGAAAATGAGTTTTTCCTTTAGATCTTACAATAAATGATTGATATGTAGGGGATTTAGAGAATATTTTATATGTATTTGAGGTTCTTCATCAATAGAGAATCATCCATATAAATTAGTGATTCTTAGTTAATCGTATCCTTCCATACATTATATAGAAATATCTTAGTCATTATGATGACCATACTGGTTATACAACAACTCAGTGGGGCACTTGAAGTTTATTTTCATTCAGAAAGACAGGGATTATTTTAGATTTGGTATCGTACCCGTAGATGGGATACCTACGTATCCTTGTTAGAAAAGTAATCAAAACCCACATAGTTCAAGTGAAGAAGTATGAGGTTTATGCATGATTAAAGGCTCAAAGAGAGATGTCATAATCACTTTTACACTCTAAGCTCACGTGAGTCATGCTCGGTGTGAGAAACAAGAGGTATCAGTAAAACCAGACGATTGTTTCATGAAATATGCAATCATAAGAAATGATGTGGGGCTTACATATGTATGACTGCCCAAGTAAATGAAGATAAATACTTTTTGTGAAGAAACCCAAGAATGGGGTCTATAAATGTATTTGTACATTATGGAGATTTGGGATTTTAACCCGGGACTTACTCCTGAAAAGGAATCCAAAATTTTAGAGGGACATATGATTGAGTTTTATTCCTGAGAAGAAATCCCAAATCAAAATAAATTAAGACTGGGGCTCAATCCTGAGGAGGATTCCCATATTAAGGGGATTTGTAATTTGGGCCTTACTCCTGAGAAGGAGTCCCAAATCAAAATATCTTCTCAAAATTCCTTTTAGATAAGGAATCCAACAAAGGAACAATGCCAAAAAATGGCTTTGAAGAGGGTTTTGAAGGTTGTCTTTGAGGAGAAATGGTGAATTTGAGGAAATGAGGTGACTAGGAAGGAGGCGTGAAAGTTTTGTTTTGGTGAGAAAGTCCTGGTCGCGCAAGTATACTTGCGCAACATGAGTTTCCTTGGGAGATGAAGAATCCATAAAGTGATACTTGTGTGACTTTGAATTGGAGCCCTTAGTATCATCCCTAGAGGCTTTCAGAAGGGTGGCGCAAAAGTTTCCTTGAGAGGTAAAGGCGGCGCACAAGTTTCTTCACTTACCTTAAGGGTTGGACACTTAGGCGCACAAGTATTGATGAGTTCTAATACTTAGGCCTCATTTTTCCTCTTTAGAGCATCCATTCTAGATAAAGAATTACCTTAGAAGTGTTCAAAAGACGTCAGGAAAAGACTTGGGAAACCAAAGCTTGAATTTGAGTTTTGGAAAATTCATCCCTGAAATGGGGGGCCCACAAGGGCTATTTATAGGCCACTGAGGACCTTGGGTGAAAATAGAAATAGGTCGCGCAAGTGACTTGCGTGACCCATATATAGCGTGCAAGTGACTTGTGTGACCGGAAGGAAATTTGCGCGACCCATGCTTAATGGGTTCCTTGTTCATGCCTCTGTCAATTTTTGATGTTCTTCAAAGGATGACTCTCTTTGTGCTTAAGGTTTTCACCTTTTCCATTCGTTAGTCTCTGTGACGAAAAGGAGCATCAAAAACTCGAAAACTCTTCAACGATATAAATATGTTAAAAATATATAAAACCCCTTTAAAACCCTAAAGGATAAAATAACCATAAAACCCAAAAAACAATAAAAACCCCTAAAAACCAAAAAACCACTAAAAACACCAAAATCCCAAAAAACCATAAAAACCATAAAAATACAAAAAAAATATAAAAATTCATAAAAACACAAAAAACTCTAAAAAACCTGAAAACCCCTAAGAAGTACTGAAAAACATCAAAACACATAAAAACATAAAAATTCTAAAACCCCTTAAAAACCCGTAAAAACACAAAAACCCCAAAAAATAAAAATAAAAACCCCACTTAAAACCAATTAAAACCCTAAAACCCCTTAAAAACCTAATTTTTTTAAAAAAAACTAAAACCCCTTTAAACCCCTAAAAGCATTAAAAATTATAAAAAACTTGAAAAACTCAAATAAGCTCTAAAAACCCAAAAAAACATAACAAACCTGAAAAAACCTAAAATCCTTAAATCCCGCAAAATCCTTAAAAACTATAAAAAATATAAAGATCCTAAAAATCATTAAAATTACTAAAACTTAAAAAACCTAAGAACCAAGAAAAAACATAAGAAAACCAAAAAAACCTAAAAATAATTAAATTGCCGAAAAACAAAAAAAGTATCTAAAATCCCAACAAAACCTAAAATCCCCAAAAACATTAAAAACCATAAAAATACCAAAAAACTATAAAAATACTTAAAAATCCTAAAAATCCCTAAAAGTACTAGATATAAAAAACCATAAACCCTGAAAACCGCTAAGAAAACCTGAAAAACCTATAAACACTTAAAACACCTAAAATCCATAAAAGGCTAAAACCTATACAAGATCTTAAAACTCATAAATAAATAAAAAACCATAAAAACTAATAAAACCCCAAAAAACCATAAAAAACTCTAAAAACCCAAAAAACCACTAAAAACCAATAAAAACTATAAAATTTATTTAAAACATTAGAAAAAATAACAAAATCTAAAGAATGCTAAAAACAAAAAAAACATAATCCCCTAAAAACCGTAAAAACCCTAAAATCCGTCTAAATTCATAAAACATCAAAAACCTAAAACTTCTATAAAATCATTAAAATTATAAAAAAATACAAAACCCCAAAAAAACACCCAAAAACTAATGAAAACCATAAAAACTTATGGAAATTTAAAACCCCTTGAAAACCTAAAAAACATTGGAAGCACTAAAAAACCCTAAAAACCAAAGAAAAACCCCTACAAACACTAAAAATACTAAAACTGAATAAAAACCCTAAAGATATTCTTACACTATAAAAACCCTTTTAAAACCAAAACATTAATAAACTATAAAAAACCATAGAATCCCTAAAAATTCAAGGGAACCCCCAAAATCCCAAGAAAACTATAAAACCCCTAAAATCTTAAAAACCCTCAAAATTCAAAAAACACCTAAAAATACATATGAATCGCTAAAAATACCTAAAATTTTAAAAACCCTAAAAACCCTAGAAAAGTTTATTACACTTTAAAACTCTAAAAACATAAAAAGCTGGGAACCATAAAAAACACTAAATCTCTTAAAACCCCTAAAACGCTCAAAAACCATAAAACCCAAAAATATTCTAAAAATCCAATAATACAAAAATTCTATAAAAAGTTAAAAACCCATAAAAACCCAAAAAACATAAAAATAGATAAAAGCTCTAAAAAAAATTATGAAAATTCTAAAAGACCAATAAACCCAAAAAACAACAAAATACCCAAAACTCTTAAAATCCTTAAAAAACACTAAAACCCCATAAAAACATAAAAACCCACTAAACCGATAAAAACCCTAAAATTTATATAATTATCAATTAAATATAAATAACCTTTTAAACACCTAAAACTAAAAAAATCGCAAAACAAAAAAAACTATAAAACCACTAAAAAGAATAAAATACTCAAAATCAAAAAAAATACAAAAAAACCATAAAAACATAAAAAATTCATAAAAATTACATAAAATGAAAAAGACCCCCAAACATCTGAAAAAACATATGAAAACCTTAAAATTATAAATAACATAAAAAATAATAAAAAACTTAAACTACCCTAAATCGCATAAAATTCATAAAAACATTAAAACCCATAAAAACCCCATAAAAACCCTAAAACCCACTAAAAACTCTAAAAACCCTTTAATCCCATAAAAATGATAAAAATAATAGGAACCTTAAAACCCTAAAAAATAAAAAAAAAACCCAAAACCCCAAAAAAAACCCGAAACAATCCTAAAATTCCTCAATTTATTTAAAAACCCTTTTAAACCATAAAATTTTAAAAAATACATAAATATCCTCAAAATGTAAAAAACACTAAAAAACCAAAAAAAACTATAAAAAGTCCTAAATACACTAAAAACCCCTTGTTTCGCGACGAATCAGATGGACTAGACCGACACGCCCGACTTTCGATCTCACGGAGGGCTGAGCTCCGCTCAATCACTAAGGTCGATTATATTGGTCTTCATTTCGAAATGCCCAACGGTTCCATATACAACTATACATGGACCTGCTTTCCAAAGGCAGGCATTCACCAGGTGATTTGGCCGGCGATGCTTAAGAACTCACATTGGTCGAGAGGATGGGAACATGGGATCATCACACCCTTTTGGGAGGGGTAATTATTGCCTATTTCGGGACTCTCTTATAGATTTAAGATGTGTTCATATGTTCTTGACTCTTTTGTTTATACCCAAGCATAGTATCCACGGATGACTCCTAGTTGGAAATGGTCAGCTGGATGCAGGTATTCAGAGTCCTTTAGGCCCGAGGTTTACCATCCCTCATTGGATTAATGACTCTGAGGACTTTGGACTCACTGAGACGGTGCTGTTTTGAAGCCTCATAACTGCGCCCTCTGAAGCTTATTGTTGTCCAGAGTGGACAAATAACGACTTGAGTGTTCGGATCGAACCCATGATACGGGCTTCCTACGTATCCTTACGAGAGGAATCAGAATCCTTGTAGTTCGGTTTGGGATGTGGCTTACACTGTAAGGAGGCCCATGATGTGGGTTAACTTACGTAAAGGGGGGGGGGTCAGATTGACCTATTGTTGGGCTTGAACCTCAGAGAGGCTTTCTACGTACCATTCCTAGGAGACAGGGATCAAAGTCCACTTAGTTCGGTAGTACAGTTTAACGTCATGCGGGATGAAGGACGAAACGACATGAAGGGAGTCGGATTGATCGAGTGGTGGGCTTAAACCTTGTAGAGGCTTCCTACATACCATTCCTTGACATGGATCAAAGTCCTCATAGTTTACAAGAGGTGGTGTCGGAGAACCGACGTGAAGATGGATCGGGGGTCCGATGGGTCATGGGCTTGAACCTCATGGAGGGTTCCTACGTACCATTCCTTGAAATGGATCAAATTCCTCATAGTTCGCATGGTGGTGTCAGGGTCTATTCTTACTCTAAGCCCACTTGAGTCAGGCTCAGTGTGAGAAAAAAGAGGCAACATAGACCTGGATATCACGTCGCGAAAGGTGCGTCTGTGGGAAGCGAATTGGGGCTTACACATAGAGTGGACCAAGAAGTCGGGGCTTACTCCATAATTGAGGCCCAATGGTAAAAAAGCCCAGAGGAAGAGGGAAAGGATAAAGAAATCCCCTGTGTCCATCTCCCCTATTGGGCCCCCTGAAACCGGGGAAGTGCGGAGGTCCATGGGTGCTACCTCTGGCAAGAAAAGCTAGGGGCTTACACCAGGGAGGTTTCCCTGTTCACTCCCAGAAGAGGGGAGAAGTGCCCATTACCGGATTTGAAGGGAAATGGAAGCGGGGTCCCCCAATTTAGTGTGTGGAGAGGCAGAAAGGGGACTCTGGGCTTGGACCCTGCATTACCGTGGGAATGTGAACCCAGTAACGCTTCAGGAATCTGCTCATGGGCTGGAGCAACCCCCTTTCCCTTTCTTATTGTGGGTATGTGAACTCAAGGTGGTGCGCTGATGCGCCTGAAGGTTGCATCATACAGGTCTAGTGGCTTCGAGGGAGTCCTTGGCTTGAGGCCGATGAATGATCCAATGAGGGGGTTGCGAAGGATCAGGCCGAGATTGGAAGGATTTTATATTACCCATGGGACGGGAACACCGAAGGAGTTGGTGGGCCACACGGGTGTATGAGTGGCACCCTTCACGTAGGGGGGTGCTACGCGGCTGGAGAGGTCATCCACGAACTAGGGTGGTCTACGGACTGATAGGCATCCCGCGTACTAGGATGGTACGCGGCTTCGGGTTTAGCCCACGTACCAGGTTGGTACGCGGGGGAGTCCACGCGAGCAGCGGCGACCAAGGGCGATGCCGGTCAGGGGTTCGTTGGTCAGGGATTTGCCCGCGTAGGTGGGTGTTACACGGTTCGTCGGATCAAAAAAGGGGTATAAACTCCCTGGTACGCTGGGAGTGCATCCGCAGAGGGCCCATGGTTCGCGGTATTCTTTTTTTTCTGTTATTTTAAGTACACGGTTCACCAAATTGTTATGAATTTTTGGTTCCTTATTAATTCGTTTCCAGATTTATACATGGTCTGGTTCACTAATTGGAACTTCGCTGTATGAAAAATCCTAAACTCCTTCCTCCAAAATCCTTCCACCCAAATCTAATCGATTCCACTTTTCTCCCCTTCAATGTCCTTTTATAGAGGGGAGGAAAAGGGGTCTGTTTTGGTCATGAGACACCTTTTGCGGAGGCCCATGATTGAAAACCCGGTTAACGAATGACTCGGTCAACAATCCGCAACTTGCAGGGGCATTGAATGCACCTCACCCGTGAACCAGGTCAGTTCGAGGGGTTCTTCATGGTCGCGCAGGGTTCTACCTCTATTACGCAAATGACAGCGCATGCGGCATGGGCTGGCTGGCGCGGTTCACGGTTGGGGTGGTTCGTGTCGGTGGACCAGCCAGGTGCTCGTCCTGCTTCGCGCCCACGGAGGATCCCCGCCTCTATTCCATGAACGAAAGCGGTCTGCGAAGGGGTTCGCTTCGCGGAATGGGACGCATACCGTTTATATTGGACCGGTCCGTGGACCGATTTGTCTTGTGCCAACTTCTCCACATTTTTTCCCAATTCCTCAAAGGAAATTGGGTAGGATCCTATCTTTAATTAAAGGGTATTCTCATTCTCCTTTGTAGATTTTTTTTCAGGACCCTACAAATGCCCCCATCTGAATGGGGTCTGATCTGAACGAAGAGGAGACTATTCTGATGTAGAGTGGTCTTGAAATGTAGATGGATTGAGTAGAGGGGTGGACCTGGTAGGGGACCACACCTATAAATACAGAGGCCCCTACCCTTTTTCCTTTACCAGATTCCTCACGGAGAATTTTCCTTTCGTCTCCGTGTGATTGCTCCTTCGTGAAACTCCTCGTCCGTGAACCAGCTTCCATTTCCATGAACAATTCCTCATTCGCGCCTGTCTTCACATGCGGACCAACCTCTCTGCCACGAACTAACACTTTTAATCAATTAAAAAGTATGTTACAACGGTCCACGTAGGAACTCGCTACGCGGTTTTGATGGTCCATAGACTGGAATAATCCAGACTCTGAAAATTTATTAATTCCTCTGAACTTAAACTTTTAAATCCGCGATTGAGGTTCCACGAAGAAGCCTGGTTCACGGTTCTCTGGCTGATGCTCTGTGGGCCAGAGTACCGCGAACTTCTTCCGCATAGGGTTGGTTCACGGGATGCAGCAGTCACAAACAACCATTGGAGGCCTGCTTGCAGAACTCATCGTGAAGGAACCTTTACGTAGTCCTTTTCCAAATACCTGGTATTTTTGTACAAATTTTATTATTTTAGACTAACCATTTGCCTGGTTTTCCAAATGCAGGGAGAAAATATGGTTCCTCCTCGCCCTGCAGCCAGGCCTGCTGCCGAACTTCTCCCAATTGGTGATCAACGCCTAAAGGATATGGCTAGCTCTGTTCAGGATGAAATCTGCCACTCCACACTATACCCCTTCCTTGACAACTTACTCTCCGAGTCATAGTGGGAGTAACCCTTTTCCAATAGCCTTCTTACCTATGGGTTCTGTTTACTGTCTGATACACCGACTCTGATACCATCTCGTGACAAAAATCCTGCAGCATGGATATTTATTAGTACTATCCCTTGATCTGTGATATCTACCAGAGGGTGGCCTTCCCCAAGGGATACAGCTGCTGGATCTGTGTTGAATCACCTTCATGTGTCCCCATCAGGACAACAACATCAGCAGGATGGGGCAATTCACTATTATCGGAGCATTTCCCGCAATGCTATGGTGAACGGTCAACAAGGCTGGTCAGCAGACCGGGACCTCTAGCCTGGAGGGGAATTTAAGTCATTGGATTGGGGGGTGGACCTTCTGGGTTCACCAGAGCTATGCAGAGTTTGAGTCGGAATTGCGAGATGTGGGCTTATATGAAGCTGTCTGGGTGTCCCAGACCTATACCCATTGGCCCCACGCCCTTGATAAGTAGTTTATGAGCCGTTGGAGTCCGGATACCAACACATTCCATCTGGTCCACGGGGAGGTGGGTATCAGTATTTTGGATGTCTTCCAGATCTCAAGGGTCCCCATTGTTGGAGGCATGTATGATAAATTCCTGCCTCCCCCTTCTGTGTGGGACGATGAAGAGAGGACTCCTCCCTTGGTGATGCAGCTTATTGATCAGGCCCAGGAGCATTCGAAAGATACATCTCCAAAATAGCTTGTCCCATACCATGAATGGATCAAAGAGTTTTCCAAAGAGAGCAAGTCCATGGATCTTCCGCGCAGGCCCACGACCTTCCCTACGATGGAGTCCCAAAGGAAGAGGGGAAACTATTGGCTGATCCTGGAGGAGGGCCAGTTCAACAGCTAGGGCTGGGAACTGGTGCCGGACGTTGATCGACTGCTCCACCTGCCGACATTTTTGGACATGTTCTTGATTGTCTGGCTATTGCCCGTATGTGAGACTGGTGGCATGCAGGTCTCTACTTTTGTGATGGCGGCACAAATGGCCACTGAAAACGTCATCAACTTGGTCATCTCAGTAATGGCTAGGATTTATCGGTTGCTGGGAAATATTACTGAGGGGAATCGGCCAAACCGGGTAGTCAGCCTTTTTCAAATCCTCTGGGGATGGATGGGAGCGCATATTAAGAACTATTATACTTTCATCAACCCTTTTTAGATTCCGGGCACCATATTTTGGCTATATTTGCAACTGACCAGTGGGGTTATGCCTGAGGAGTGGGTGGCCCAAGAGAAGGATGAAAAACATACGGTTAAGAATATGCGTCTATTGTCGAGCCGGATCTCAAGTTATAATCATTTCAATTTCGGACCATATCCCTCCCCGACCGATGCAATCATGAACACCATATCAGAGGAAATTAGCAAGAAGTGCTACCTCTTTTCCCTCCAAGAGGGTATTCTGGTGGCTCGTATTGGCGGGGAACTGATCTGTGCGGGGTATGCGCCCTGCCGATTCAGGCATCAATTTGGCTGCGTCTAGGTATTGTGTCCTCTTGCACTCAATGGTGCATTCGGGAACCGCCATCTAATGGTGGCCAGACAATTGTGGTTAATGTTCACCCGGGAGGATACTGGCTGCGAGGTTATGACCCCAGTGCTTGCAGACTCCATGCCTTTCTTATCCAAGAGCTATGCCGACTCCTGGGTGAAATCGTACTCGAATGGACAGTTAGGGTTGTGGGTGCCCACCATCTCAAGTCCTAAGCCATCGAGGAGTATGAGGAAGCGGAAGGGGGAAAATGCTCCAACTAGGACGAGAAAGGTTCTCTGCAACCCTACTGGTCCTGTGCTCCCGGGGGAGATTTTAACGGGCATGGGTGTATCCTCACCTACCCTCGAAGCTTCTTGGAGAGAGTCAACCATTCCTGCTGATGCTACCTTCCAGATGGCCTGGGTCCAATGGGACAAATTTAGAGGTCGATCATCCTTTCGCAGCCAGTACCCCCGTCCTTTATGGTAGAATCTCTAGGAATCAGAAGTGGATTTTGATGGGATGGGCTACATATCTTCTCATGTTTACATTCTTTATGATGTGGACCCGGAGAGGGACAATCGGTAACTCCAGGACCTCGAGGCCTACATTCATGCTTTCCAGGGTTATGTGGTCTTGACTCATCGAGTCCAGGCCATGCTGTGATTGGTGACTGATGAGGAGGAGGAAGAGAGCGATCACTCTTCAAGGGGTGATGATTCAACTGGTTCCCCTGCTACGGCTGAGGCAAGGGAATTCACCCTACCCATGAGGTCCCGCCTACAAGTAGTTCCAGAGAGTTTTAGGGAAGCAGCGAGATCTGGAGAATAACCACGACTGTCGGCGCCTCTGCCATCCCCTGCCGCTTACCGAACCTCTCAGGTTGATCCGCCCCGGCTATCTGCTCCTGTTACGGCCACATTTCCAGATGCGTGGAGGATTTGGGATGACCTGAGGGTCAGTGGTTCGGATGAAGAGGTTTGGGAATTACTCCAAACGATCTCTCTTGAGCTTCCGGTTATTGGGACTACCTTCGCTCCGCCTCACTTGCTATTGGAAGAGGATCTGGATGAAATAGTCGCCTCATTGAAGGCAATGGATGCACACATGCATTCACTCCGAAAACAGATTTATGGGTCAAACCAGGTGTCTATGATGATAAAACATCCCGAATTGTCTGATTTCGAAGAAGAGGTCACCCTGATCATCCGTTCCAACTTTCTTTCTCCTTTACTGTGAAGGTTTTATTGTTTCTTTCCTCTATGCAGGGTGCCGAGGAACCCCAGGGGGAAATTCCATCCATGGAGTATACTCCCTGTGGTACCGTAGTAGGTGAACATGCGCCTTCGACTACGGGAATCATCGAGGAGGGGTATCCTGGCGCAACTGATCTCATGGAAGCTACCATCACAGACCAAACTCGGGTGTTTCCTCCTCCATCTCCTCCTAGCGTTCCGAGCGGGGAATTGTCCCCTGGGCCGATCCAGAGACGTCGGCAGGCGTCCCGATTATCGGAACGGCTCAGACAAGGGATGTCGGGAAATCATGACTCTCGTTTCCCGGATTACCAACTCATGTATTATGATTCTACTAGTTATTAATGGTTTTGGCATTATGGTGTAGGTCCAATCGGGGACCTGGCCATGGCTACCCAAGCGGTCATACCTTATTCCCCCTTATTATCTGAGGGACCACCTGGAGCCACACCTAAGCATGACAAGATGGCGGACCCTGCTGAAGGGTCTTGTGATGTGGACGCCTTCCTTCTGTCTTCATCAATAAGAGATATGCCAGAGGAGGAACAACTGTCGGACGAGACCCCCGTTGAACACACATCCTCTATAATTACGGAGGAGTATGGGGTTCCTGTGATTACCGTGGAGGCCCCAGATCTAACGGGGTTAGCTGCCTCCAACCCGATGGGTCCCATGGTGGTGGAGGAAGAGCCTCCCATCAGGCCAGTTGTCGGAAACCCAGAGTGGGCCATTTTTTTGTTTACTGGGGGAGTAATTTCCACGAACTTGATCTCCATAGACAACCACTTGGGGAAATCTTTGGGAGTTTCTAGCCTTGGGTGTGGTCTTAGGTCCTGGACACCTCTGAGGGTTCCCAGGACTCCCTTGCCTCTCAAAGATGTAGTTTATTCCTCGAGTGACCACGAAATCATAGATCTTGAGGGCACCGACGCCCTGATGATCAAGGGTAAGCTTCTCAATCTCTTTCCACTGAATTCTTTCTCTTCCATTTTCTGATTAGGGATACTTATTTGTCTTATCTACTTTTGGGCTTTAGGACCACGACTTTCGGTGCTGATGATTGTGCCATCTGATCCAATCGTGCCCATGACCACAACTGCTGGGGGCGAAGTTGCCGCGACACCGAAGTTTGCGGGTGAAGCTACATCGGGTCCCTCCATAGTGACGTTCATCCCTGAGTATGTATCTTCATCTGAGAGTGAATATGAGCCTGATCAACAAGTCCTTCCCAGTCTTAAACCTTCTCGTTAAAGGGCTTGGGAGAAAATTTGGAAGCTGATTTCTCAGACTCCCTTGGCTGAGATGCCGACTAAATTAATGAAGTTGCACAATATGTTTATTCTGCTAGAATTCAGCGGCTTTAACTACCATGTTATTTATGACATAGTCAAGTAGGTGGTCACTGAATGGGAGAGGCTTGGTGGTTTTTAATCTCACCTTTCTGCTGCTCAATCTGAAGCCTACCTTTCCACGACCCGACAGATTTGCCTAACAAAAGCTCATGATCATGCCGAGGTGGTCCCGAGACTTCAGGGAGAAGTCATCAAGCAACGTTCTTAAATGGAGGTGCTGAGGAGTGATATACACCAGCTTCAACAGAAGGAGACTAATGTCACAACCATAATTGAATAAGGGGAGCAACAGATGGGGGAGGAGATGAGGGCGATCTCAAAGGCTGCACAGGAGACCGAAGCATAGTGGGCTGGTATAGAAGCTGAGATAGCCTTACTGTAGAATATCTATCAAGTAATCAAGGATTATCATCAATGCCCAATACAACTTTGTGAATTCTCCAAAAACCTCCTGTAATAACCGTTCATGCCAGAGGAGGCTCCAGATTGTAGATTCCCTTCTCACCAACTTTGTTATGGAACAAAGAGATGTTTCTCCTTAGCACTCTTGTTGTCTTCTCTTGTGATCTCCGGTGATAGAAATTATTTGACATGATTTTTTTATATGATAATTCACCGAACATAGAATAATCATAGTTTAGAACAATTGATAAAATAGAAACGGGCTCTAATTTTTACCTGGACCATGGGATCCAGCGAGCATAGTTTGACTATTGCTGGGGTTTTGTAGAAAAACCCCACAATCTTTTTTTGTATTTTCTGTTAATACCCAAATTTGTCCTGGTTCCATTTGGTGTGGACTCAATGGGTATGTCTCGGATTTTTCATAGGTCTCCATTTTCAAGTTTTCGGCCTAACGGGATTTGCACCTCTTTTTGTTAGTGGTTTAATTTCCCAATACTATCATTACTGATATTTTAGTTCAAATAGATTTGACCAGATATGGTGGGGTGAGGGCCCCGATGTGGTTTGGTTGATTCACAGATGTATAAATACCTTTCAGACGCACGTGGGGGGAACATTTTTAGATTTGAACGATATACATGGCATGTCTCAAGGCATGGGAGCTATATTGGCGTGTAGAGGTAGGAAGAGCATCGCCTTAGGAAGACTTGCCTTTGGTAGATGGACCAGGGGCGTTCAATATGCAGAGCCGCTGAGGGCGTGGTATGCATAGTCATGCAAAGGTGTCCTAAAGTCAATGACTATCCATTTCTGATGGCCTGAGGACTTCATGGAAGTACAGCTTATGAAAACCACCATAGGTGTCTCGGAAAGGGTGTGTAATGTATGAAAGGGTTTGGGAACATCAGTATTAATTAGGAGCATGGAAGCAGGGTCCCTTTCCTATGCATTTATCTAGCTTAATGGATGGTTGGAGCTTGGAACAGTTTAAAGTCATGCAGCTAGGACATTCTTCAAAATGGAACGGATTCTCCTGGTTCTCGGTAATCTCGTCAGATACGTTACACCATATTCAGGTAGGGTTGTGAAAATGGTTGGTAAACTGTAGCTCAGAGGGTTTTCGAATCCCGGGATGGACATGGGGGCTCGGAGGCCAAGAGTCGTATGGAGAGAAGCATTGCCTAAGCAAATATTTCCTTTGTTAGATAGGCCAGGGGCTATCAATATACAGATCCGGTGGGGTCATGGTATGCATAGTCATGCAAAGGAGTCCTTAATTCAATTATTGTATTCTTCCGATAGCCAAGAAACTTCAAGGAAGTTGAGATTCGGGACCACCAGGGGTGGCTTACGAGAGTTCGACTTTTTTCTGAGTACAGAGTATGGTTTATGAAAAGAGGGTTCCTGTATATGGGAGAAACATCTAGGATAAACTTCGTGGGAGTTGGTGACATCATCCCTTCTCACGCTGGTGTGAGATGGTGGTTTGTACAGTTCTGGACCGTGCACTGAGGGATAGAGGAAAGCCTCCATTCCTTACTTAACACATGATAGGTTTGACCGTGCAGTTTGACGTCATGCGGTAAGGATGAAGGCATTGTTATTATTATCAAATCCGTGCAGTTTAATGTCATGCGGAAAGGACGGGTGGTATTTTAAATTCCGTGTAGTTTAACGTTATGCGGTAAGGATGGCTTCCGTGCAGTTTAACGTCATTCGGTAAAGACGAGGATCATTATTAAAGATAATATGTAGTTTAATGTTGTGCAGTGAGAACGAGGGAATTTTTAAATCTGTGAAAATGATTGCGTTTGGAGGAATTTATCTGGATGTTTAATGCTCGGTCTTTGTAGTTTCAAGCCAAGTGGAAAAGACATGTTACATACAGTTTTAATTGTCATGCGGTAAGGACGTAGTTACAAAGGCCACTCTTGGTCAGAATGTAACTGGGCTTGAACATCTTGGCATGTCCAAGACATGGAGAGGGGTTGAGGGTGTAAATCGTGGTTCCAGGGATTCTTGGATCAGGAGAGATAATATGGGGGCTCTAAAACTGGTAAGCGTATAGAGCTAGGAAGAGTATCGCCTGAGGAAATCTTGCCTTTGGTAGATGGGCCAGGGGCTATCAATATGCAGAGCCACTGAGGGCATGGTATACATAGTCATTAAAAGGTGTCCACAGGTCAATAACTTTCCACTTTCGATGTCCATGAATGATTATGCGGATCTGGGATTGACTGGGCCACGAAGTCTATTGTTTGGTAAGGAAATATCTGGACATGTCAGCGATGTTCGTCCCTGGTTGCTATTAAAAAATGAAGATTTTACCATGCTGGTTTATCTTGTGCATGGGGTATACCTTTACTCCATGCATTTTAATGTCGTGTAGTAAGGAAGAAGTACTCTTAGTTTAACGTTCGTACAGTTCGGACCATTGGGTGACTATTGCTACAATTACCCAGAAGGCAGCTGAGTTAGGGGGCTCTGGTATAATTTGAAAAAGTGTGAGGGAATGAGGGTGTAAACTATAACTCTGGGGTTTCCCGGATTAGGAGGTATGGAATGGGGGCTATGAGGTCGGTAAGCGTACGGAGCTAGGAAGAGTACCGCCTGAGGAAATCTTTCCTTTGGTAGATGGGCTAAGGGCTATCAATATGCAGAGCCACGGAGGGCATGATATCCATAATCATACAAAGGTGTCCATAGGTTGATAACTTCCCACTTCTGATGTCCATGAATTATTATGAAGATCCGAGATTGCTCATTGTACATATTGTGGCATATGTGGACAATGGTGTCCAAGCATACAAGAATCATATTCACCATAATTCTCCGTCGAGTCAGTATATCCTAGTCCTGACTTGATGTTTGAAAATGAAAATCGTCACGTAAACCATGGGTGGATACATAGGTTAACTAGGTAGGGATTCCCTGGTAACATTTGGATGTGATAGGGGAATGAGCTTTTAAACCATTTCTCCAAAAAATTTTGGATCGGGAGATATGACATGGGGGCCCTGAGGCCGGTAAGCATACGAGGCTAGGAAGAGTACCACCTGAGGAAATCATGTCTTTGGTAGATGGGACAGGGGCTATCAATTTGCAGAGCCGCTGAGGTCATGGTATGCATAGTCATGCAAATGTGTCCACGAGGCGACAAATTTCCACTTCCGATGACCATGAATGGTTATGAAGACCCGCAATTATCCGGGTCGTGGAGTCTAATGTATAGAGACGATGCATCCAAATGCACAAGGAGTATTCCCATCTCGTTTCTCCATATATCTTGGGTGGGTCTCGATGAAGTCTGTGCAATTTTAATGTCGTACGGTGAGGATGAAGTTCTTTCAGTTTAACGTCGGGCGGTGAGGATGAAGTTCGTGCAGTTTAACGTCATACGGTGAGGATGAAGTCCCTACAGTTTAGAGTTGTGTAGTGAGGATGAAGTCCATGCAATTTAACGTTGTGTGGTGAGGATGAAGTCCGTGCAGTTTAACGTCATGAGGTGAGGACCAAGTCCGTGAAGTTTAACGTCGTGCGGTGAGGAAGAAGTTCATGCAGTTTTACGTCATGCGGTGAGGATGATGTTCGTGCAGTTTAACGTCCTGCGGTGAGGACGAAGTCCATGTAGTTTAATGTCGTGCGGTGAGGAAGAAGTCTGTGTAGTTTAACGTCGTTCGGTGAGGATGATGTCCGTGAAGTTTAACGTCGTGCAGTGAGGACGAAGTCCGTGCAGTTTAACGTCATGCGGTAAGGATGAATTCCGTGCAGTTTAACGTCGTGCGGTGAGGACGAAGTCCATGTATTTTAACTTACTGTGGTGAGGACAAATTCCATGCTGTTTAACGTCATGCGGTGTGGATGAAGTCCGTGCTGTTTAACGTCGTGCTGTGAGGATGAAGTCCATGCACTTTAACTTCATGCAGTGAGGACGAAGTCTGTGCAGTTTAATTTCGTGCGGTGAGGACGATAGGTATATATACCTGTGTTTTCTTTTCTTGATGACTGGACTGGGAGATAGGATCTCGGCGTCGCTACGTATCCTGCGAAGGAAGAAATCAAGCCACATGTAGTTCTTTTTTGGAGTGAACCCCGTGCAGGTCTGGTCCTTACGTGGGGGAAGGGGGCATATTTATTATTATTATTATTTTATCCGTGCAGTTTAACATCGTGCAACAAGGACGAGGAACACACCCTGTGCAGGTCTGGTCCTTACACGGGGGGAAAGGAGGGTATTATTAGCTTCATTTGGGTATGGCTGGGCCAGGATGGGGGATCCTGGTGTCACTACATATCCTGTGAGGGAAGGAATCAAGTCGTACGTAGTTTTTTAAAAGATAAGACACCTCGTGTAGGGTTGGTCCATACACATTGGGGAAGGGCATTTTTAAATCTTCATTCGGGGGGTGGCTAGACGAGGATGGGGGATCCTGGCATCACTACGTATCCTTCAAGGGCAGGAATCAAGCCGTATGTAGTTATTTAAAATGGTACACCCAGTTCATGGCGGTCCATACATGGGGGGGAGATGGAATGTTTTTGTCCTTATTATCCATGAAGTTTAACGTCTTGCGGTAATGATGAAGAATACACCCGATGCAGGGTTGGTCCGTACACGAGGGAAAATGGAATTTTTAACTTTTTTTGGGGATAGATGGTCTAGGATGGGTGATCCTGGCAACACTATGTATCCTACAAAGGCAAGAATCAATTCATACGTAGTTCTCTGAAATCCGTGCAGTTTAACATTGTGCGGTAAGGACGGGGAATACCCCCCGTGTAGGTCTGGTCCATACATGGGGGAAGAGAGCATTTTTAACTTCTTTGGGGGGGGGGGTGGCTAGGCCAGGATGGGGAATCCTAGTGTTGATACATATCCTGTAAAGGCATAAATCAAGCCGTACGTAGTTATCTGAAATCTGTGCAGTTTAACGTCGTGCAGTGAGGACGGGGTACTCTTAGTTTAGGGTCAAAGTGCTTGGACCATTGAGGCTTGGATGTTTAATGTCCTGCAACTTGGACGAAAGGTTCTTCGTAGTTTGACATCCTGCATCTCGGAGAAAAAATTCTTTTAGTTATGCAAAATACTTCTTCAGAAATCTCACATTTGTTGGAGCGATAGTGAACTGCCTGTCCATGGAGATCAGGGCATATTCTCTGTTGGAGTTGACCTTGTGTATAACGTATGGTCCCTACCACTTAGGATCTAGCTTTGGAGGTTTCTTTCCGGGTATCATGGGGGTCCGTAGGACCAACACCAATTTTCATTCCAAGAAAGACCGAAGACAGACCTTTTTATTGAAGGCTCGTGCGATCTAGTTTTGATATACTTCTAGATGGTTCAAAGTGTGAAACCACTTCTCATACAGCTGTTCCAATTCACCTAGCCGTTTTTCTGATTTATCATCATTGTACAATTGATTACAAATAAAAACACAGAGTGAGGGCAATTGGAGCTCAATGGGCAGGACCACTTCTGTTCCGTATACTAATGAATATGGAGTAGCCTGGGTAGCAGTGCAGATTGTGGTTCGATAAGCCCACAATGCATGAAGAAGTTTATCCGGTCATGATTTCTTGTCTTTTTCCACCATTTTCTAGAGAATGTTGGACATGGTCTTGTTGAAAGCCTCTATCTATCTGTTGGACACTACATGGTAGTGGGATGAATGGTTATCCTTGATACCATATTCTTGGTATAGTTTCTTCAATTCAGCAGAGCATAAATTGGTGCCATTTTCCATTAGTATGGTATGAGGGATGCCAAATCTGGTGATGATATTGGATTTCACAAAGATGACAATGTTTCTTTCCCCGACTTCTTTAAGGGGTACAACTTCTGCCCATTAGGAAAAGAAGTTTGTTGCTATGAGGATATAATTTAGTTGTTTGGCCATGGCAGGAGGATATGGTCCCACGACGTCCATTCCCCAGATGGAAAATGACCAGGAGTACTTAGCCTGATGAAGTAACTATGGGGGTTGGTGTATGAAGTTTTCATGAATTTGGAATGAGTGTAATTTTGTATTAAAGTGATTGAAATCTTGCACCACCATGGGCCAATAGTACCCAAGCCTTGAAACCTGATGGGAAAGCTTAGACCCTGGCTGATGTGCTCCATATACTCCGACGTGCACTTTATTCATTACGGTAGTGGTTTCTTCTCCATCAATGCATCTGAGGAGGACTCCATCGAGGACTCATTTGTAAAGTACCTTTTGCTAACCCGTGTCGCCGTATAGGACAAAGCTGATCACCCTTCTTCATATTTTCTCTCATTCAGCCCTATCTGATGGGAGTTCTCCCCTTTGAAGGTAGTTGGAAATGAGGGTCATCCAGCCGGTGGCAGGTGCATATAGCTTTGGGACAGGACTTACTTTGTTGATTTCGTCCATCTTAGTCTGAACAAACGGCAATACCATTCGACGATGTGAAATAATGATAATTGTTTCATCCCAGTCGGGGTCAGCTAGGGTTGTGGCTAAATTAGCTAATGCATCGGCCTAGGCATTCTGAGACTCTGGAATATAGGTCAATGTTGGTTCTGTGGAGAATATTTCCATTAACCCTCAGACATGGTCAAATAGGGGAATTAGCTCATCCTTTTTAATAGCATAGTCACCATTGACTTTCTTGATGACCAGTTCTAAGTTGCCTTTTACCTTAAGGTGTTGTACTTGCGCCTGGAGTGCGAGCTCCAGGCCTGCAATGAGGTTTTGATATTACACCTCATAGTTCATAAATCCTTCTGACAGGAGGAAGGAATATGGAAAGACTTCCTTTTCTAGGGACATGAGTATTATCCCTAAACCCACCTTATTAAATTTGGGATCCTCCATCCTTTTCCCTGTCGGGCTTCAGAATACGCCGTTGAAGTACGTTTCACATGTTGGGAGCTCCTCTTGAACTGAGAATATGTCTTCATCAGGTAACTTGATGTCCGGTATGGTGGTCCCTGTTGAGGGGTGCTCTACCATAAAATCTGATAACGCCTGGACTTTGATGGATTTCTGAGACACAAACCGGATGTCAAACTCTTACAGGATGACTACCCATCTGGATAGGTGCCCGGTCAGCATTGGGTGGATGAGGATTTTCTTGAGCGGGTTACTATGTGAGACCAAATGGACTTCATGGTGCTACATATAATGTCAAAATTTTCGAACTGTGAAAATTAAGTCCAAACAACTCTTCTCGATGTTTGAGTATCGTGTTTCAGAATCGATCATGGTCTGGCTGAGGTAATAGAGACTATTTTCACTACCAACGTCATATTTTTGTGTGATAAAGGCTACCATCGACTGCTCTAGGGCCGTCACATATAGGATGATAGGTCTTCCTTCAATCAGGGGCATGAGCACTGGCGGGCTCAAGAGGTACTTCTTTAGGCTATCGAACGCCTATTGGCAATCACTTGTCCATTGGTACATAACCCCCTTTTTCATTAACCTGTTAAAGGGCAGACATTTTCCCACTAGGTTGGCTATAAAACACATAATGTAGGCCATGTGTCCTTGGAATCCCCTCAACTCAGTGAGATCTCCGGGAGGTTGCAGGACAAGGATAGCCTTTTTCTTTTCAAGGTCGACTTTGATGTCACGATGGCGTACGGCGAATCCAAGGAATTTCCCTGAGGTAACCCTGAAGGCGCATTTCAAGGGATTCATCTTCAGGCTATGCTGTCGAAGTTTGTTGAAGATGGTTTTAAGGTCTGACAGGTGATCTGAGCGCTGTCTTGATTTGACCACCAAATCATCCTCGTAGAATTTGACAAACATCCCCATGAATGGTTTAAAGATACAATGCATGGCATGCTGATATGTGGCGCCAGCGTTCTTAAGACCAAAGGGCATGACCCTATAGCAGAATACTCCTTGGGTGGCCCTGAAGGTAGTGGCATCTTCTTCTTCTCGGGCCATCCTGATTTGATTATACCTGGAATAACCATCCATGAAGGAGAGAGCCGCATACCCGGTCTTTGCGTCAATTAATAACTCAGTAATCGGGATTGGGAAATCATCTTTCGGGAAATGCCGATTGAGATCTCTGAAATCGATGCAGACGTGGATTTGTCCATTCTTTTTCATGATGGGGACAATGTTGGCCAACCATCTGGGGTACTAGACCTCCCGAATGAAGCCTGCTTTAATGATCTTATCGACTTCAGCCTCTATTTTGGCAGCATGTGAGGGGTGCGTTCTTCTGGCGGCTTGTTTATAGCCCTAGTGGTCTTCCGACAGACCTAAGTGGTGAGTCGCCACTTTGAGATCGAGTCCTATCATTTCCATGTAATTCCAGGCAATAACATCCCAGTGTTGCTTTAGGGAAGAGGTATATACCTCGTGCTCTTTGGAAGACATGGCTGTACTAATGAGATTGGGCCCCAGGTCTTCCTCAATACCCAGGTTTATTTCCCTAAGCTCGTCCACGATGATGGAGATACCTTCTTCAAATGAGGGAGGTGTATCCCTGAGATCTTCCAACTCCTCTTCCCCCACATTCTCTTCATCTTGATCCGACGGGGGGAGATTTCTCGGCATGGGCTCTTGGGAGTCTGGAGGCGAGGCATCATGGGCATCCCTTCTCAAGTATATTCCCCCAAATTGAGGGTTAGCAGTCATTTCAGCATCTTCACGCTTGGCCATTATGGCTGAAGTCATGAGTATAGCTGAGTGCGTGTCCAGACTTGAACCCCTGCTCTCAACATGGTTGATGGGCAGCACATAATCTCTTCCGAGATGCTTGATGGGGTCATCTGGAACCATTTCCAGACCATTTGGAGTGGGGATACAGTCAACACTATCGAGGAAAGGCTTATTTTTCTTTTGCTCATAAAACCCGGCGTAAATGTAGTGTGACTCGAAGAGCTCGAAAGGGGCCTTGTCAGCGTGAAATGTCCCACTTTGTCCATTGATGCAATACTTGATACACTGGTGGTAGGATGAAGGAATAACCACGTGCTTATGGATCCATGACCTTCCAAGCAGGGCATTGAATGTTGTATTCTTCCCAACCACCAGGAATTCCGAGTAGGCCACAAGGTCTCCAAAATGGGTTTTCAGCTTGATTTTTCCCATTTGCATATATTCACTCTTATCATAAATCAATAGAGTTGTGGTAGAGGATATTAGATCGTCCTCATTGTAGCCCAATTTAAGAAGTGTTTGTAGGGGAAGGAGGATAACTCTAGAGCCATTTTCAATAAAGACTTTTCAAATATCGACATCATTTAGTGTGTTGGACACATATAGTGGTTTGATATGTCCTTACATGATGTAATCATTATCCTGATCAGTGAAGGAAATCACCGCATTGCATTCAGCCGGGATAGTCTCTATCTGATAAATCTCGGCGATATCTACCTCGGCCTGAAACTCCTGGGGGCTGACCAAGGCTATAAATAAGTGCCTCCCTGAGATATGCTGACAAACTCAGGGCATCCAGGATTGACATCTTGGCTGGTACGCCAACTGCTTAAGGATATCGTATTTTTACTCCAACAACCGATGCTTCTCTGTTGGCGAGATAGTTTTAGCAGGTATCTTGGGAGCTGGAGTATGCGACGAGGAAGGACCGGCCATAGGGTTGGAGGTTGACGGTGTTCCCACGTTCTGGGGACTTAGCCCGTTCAGTCTATTTGTGCACACCGGGCATCTAGACACTTGTTCTCCTCTGATGGGTACCGCAGAATGATGGATCCAGAGTTGTCGCTTGTGGAGGTGGAGGGATATTCTTTCTCCTGTTGATTCCGTTGAAGGGTTCTCCCATGGCTTTCCGCGATATTAACGGTTTGGGCTGGGGTAAAAACATAGGGTTGGTTTTAGCCACAACTGCATCTCCCCCGGTATCCCCTACTTCTGTGATTCCTCCTCCCAGCCCCTTACGTCGGGAACTCAGGTTAGTAACCATACCCTTCTTCAGGGAACAATTCCATTATATGGATGATGTTGATGGAACCAAATATTAGCTCCTCATCCTGTGAAGGGTCAACCTTGTCAATTGTCCCTGATGGTGCCATTTGGTGGGTCGGTGCCCGTGGTACCAAGTTTGAGGGCATGAAATCCGACAGTTTCGGGGCTTACATCGGCCTCATTGCGGACTTCTACTATTGTGCTTGTATCCTCCCTTTTTGATTACGCATGGATGACCAGCTCGTGGAGGGTTGTAAGGCCGTTATTGTGGGCTGTGCGGAATTATGGGCTGTTGGCGGCAACACCGGCTGTTGTAATTGAGCTCAGAGTATGCCTTGATCTCAGTTGACAGTCTTCTGAGTCATCCAGTAATCAAATTTCTGCCCCTTCTTGTTGGTGACTTCCTACCACTCCTCCCCTTTGTTGGAATCGGTGGTAGAAATATACATCACATGTTCTGGGGGTGGTCCTAGTTGGACCTGTCTGGATTCTACTATCCTTTGCAGGAGGTATTTAAAGACGAAGCATTCCCAGATATTGTGCCCTAACATTCGATGGTAGGGATATTAATTTGGCCTGTCATCGCGGCCGACTTCTTCGGGTTGCCTTGGCTCTAGAAGGTGGAGAAAGTTTCAATTGATGGTGGCGATGAAATAGTTGCGGACTTGGTCCTCTCAGAACGAGTATACTTTGTGTCTTCATTCCTCGAACTGGTTCTGCTTTGGTCCTCTCTGATCTTCCTGCTTGGGAAGAGGTGGCTGCTAATATATAGGGGGGCCTTGACGATTTGGTGGAGGCCTGAGCGGTGGAGCAGGTGCAGGGTCTGGCTTGAGCATGATAGAGGATGCTTCAACTCTAGCTGCTCTCTTTGTAGGAGCCTGTGAGGCTATTTGGGACTTCAGATTAGTCCGCTGTAGGGAGTCCTCAATTCACTGGGCGATGGCTGAGAGATAGCGGAAGCCAGTGGTTCACTCCACTAGTATGAGTGGTGTTCGCAGATCATCTCGAAGATTATTGATGCATATGGCCAACATCCCATCTTGAGGCATTGGCCAGTTCATATAGTAGGTCATACCTTTCCATCTGGCAATGAAATATGAGACCCTCTTGTTCTCCCTCTGTTTTCAATTCATGAGGTTATTGAGTGTTGTTTTAGGTAGCGTTGAGCTGAAGTGGAATAGGAACTGCTGTCGAAGCTCCTCCAAGCTTTTTATTAACTGAGCTGGCAGATTCGTATACCAGACAAAGGCAGATCCTTGCAAGGTCCGCACGAAGCATCAGAGTTTCACTGCTTCTTGTTGTTCTGAAGTTCCTGTAATAGGGTCGCAATAAGACGCGTAGTTCATCAAATGTTGTTCCGGATCGCCTGATTCATTTAAAATAGGGAATACATGGCTACCAAAATTAGGTGGGGGTGGCGTGTTGCTCACCCAATCTGGGTAGGGCTTCCGCTCTGACTGTATTAGAGCACGTCGACCTTCCATTACTTCCAATCGAGATATCAATGCCTCGATGGTGTTGGAGAGAACTTGTTTTACATCCTGTTGGGCCCAGTCATGGATAGGTGTAGCCTGAGGCTTTTCTTAAGGATTCGGCTCGGCCGACACCAAGGGTGCATATGCCGTTTGTGGCACCTTCAGAGGGTTCAGACGCACTCTCTCCAGTTTATTTTTGAGTTTAGGGAAGTCTTGGTATTCATCTGGATGCATATTTAGGTAGTTGGATGGTCCAAGTGCCTCATTTGGCGGGAGCCCTGACCGCTCTTCATTTGCAGCGGAAAACCTTGGTCTTTGAGGTTCACTTACTAGGAGTGCAAGGTGTGGCTCTTCTTGGGAATCGATTTCAATAAGATAGTTCCACTGGAGTAGCACAGCATTATGTCGCCTCAATTATTTCATTTCGTCTTCATGTCGAGCGAATCTCTCTTTGAGCGTAAGTGGCTCGGTTTTATCGAGATAAAGAGGCAGGTTAAGAGTAACCGATCCTTTATTCTTATCCTTATTAGAAGGTCGCAGGGTAAGGGGAGTAGGGTTATCTATAAGGGAAGCCATATTTAGGGTGTCCCTCTGGTTCCGAGTGTGCACATCTGGTGGTTCTTTGTGAGTCACAGCCTGACTGGAACCATCGTCTCCCGATCCATCCAGATTTGCATCATCTTCGATGTTACCCATGGGGTTAGCCTATATGGTGTTGATGGATGCATATCGCGGGGCGGTGAAGATTTCATCTTCAAAATAGGAAGAGTATCTCCCTCACCTTTTACTGGTCCTCCCCTTCCTGTCCCTGGATTGCATTCGGACTCCTTGACGAAGGTTGACGCAGAGAGTTCCTTGATGCGCCCTTACGGTACACCTCCCTCTTGAAGGGCATGCTGATTCAAAGGATGGGATAGGACATACACCTCCTCTTTTGATTGTCCTCCCTAGACGAGAAAATACTGATTCTCATGGGGGAGGTTGTTGTTGAGGTGGTAAAAATTCCCCCAGCCCTGAGGGATGGGGCTGGCTCCATTCCTTAGATGTTGAGTCTTTTCCCGTTTTTATTGGTCTTACAAGGGAATTTTTTGTTAAAAATGCCCCCATCCCTACAGGCTGGGGTTGATCCTAGATTGCGGCAGCTGCTGCTGCTATCACTACTTGCCTGATGTTGCGTGACCCCATTCGGGGGTGAACTGGATCTGATGCCAAGTTCACCTATGAATCAATCCCCTCTGAGGAGGTAAGGAATGACTGCTGATTGTCCTCTATTAGGCGATAGGCATGTTGTATGATTTTGGGGGCCTGGTTCAGGAGTTCATGAATGGCTCGTTCCCATCGGGCATGAAGCTTCTGGGACTTACTCAAGGCATTTTTCTGCTGGGTGTGTCGCCTTTCCCGAACAGGGAGACCAGTCGATTATTGTCTTGTCGTGATGACGTTGCAAGATACTACATAGAACGGGTTCTTCTGGGTGGGGAGCAGAGTGAAATGTAGAGCTCCATGTTCTCCCTATCCTCTGATATGGACTCCCATCGGAGCATCGCCAATGAGGCGGCGCAGCTGGTGCAGTGCATGGAGGCAGGCTAACTCTATGTTTCCTTTACACCTCTCAGGTCACGGTCTCCGCACCGAAGGAAGAGCTTCTAGGTTGATGTGATGCAGGAGGTCTCCTATTGTCTTGACGTGTTCTACATACCCATCGTAGGCCAGGAAGCTTGATTTCATCCAATAGAGGGTTTTCAATATATTGTAGTGGATTTCGTGTGCACATTCTTCTGAAAACTTTCTTGCTATGTCGAATTGGGAGGTGGCCATGGGCCAAAACATAACTGGGATATCATCTCTGGCCAGTCATTTCCTCAGGTGCAACATGTCGGCATACTCCTCCACTAGCGATTCATCTACCAGGTCGGCCCAACTGAGGCGCTCACCAATAGCGTGGTCAGAGTCAGTGGTACCGGTAGGTGTTGAATTATCATGTGGGTGATACCGAGGTGGTTCAGAAGATGAACGTAGCCCCAGACCGTCTCTTGATTGAAGATGGGTGTTGTTGGAGACCAGCTGGGGATCTGACATGATTGATCCCGTCCTTCTGAGTGCCTCGGCATACGAGGGATTTTCTGGGCTTGATTTGGTAGTTAGAGGACCTTCGTATTGATATGATATGTTACTACGGGGAGGACCTCCATAGTGGCGACCGCAATGGCAAGGACTAACATCACAACAGCTGCAGGGAGAGAACCCATAGGTTACACCCTGGAGAGGGCATTCATAATGTACCGCAACTAGGGGAGGTCCTTCTCGTTGAACAACGTCTAGGCAGGGAGGGCCTCTGCTATCCGTGTCGTAACGGAGAGGGATACCATTACTGCTCGACGCCTCACTGCATAGAGGAATTTTACAGTGCATACCCCGGGGAGGACCTCCAAGGTGTGTCGCAGCGAGGGGAGGACCTTCTGGTTGTATAGAGTTGTTACGGGGAGGGCCTTTGCAACAAATGCCATCATGGTGAGGATGACCATCATGGTTTGACGTTCGATGTGTATCCTAGAGTGGGATTCAAGATACACTACGACAAGGGGAGGAACTTCTTGTTGCTTAGGGCCATTGCGGGGAGGACCTTCACAATGGTGGCCATGGTGGAGAGGAATACCATCACAACCACTGAAATGTCAAGGACTACCATCACAACTGCCATAGGGATAATGTCTACGAGGTACACCCTGGGGAGGGCCTTCAGAATGTACCGCAATGAGGGGATGACTTTCTCATTGCTTGACGTCTCTATGGGGAGGACCTCCGTTATCAGAGTGGTGAGGACTAACACCATGATCTGATGCCTGGCTATGCGAAGTGTCGTTGCAACGTAACCCCTGGGGAGGACCTTCAGGGCAGGCCACGACAAGGGGAGGGACTTCTTGTCATGATGAGACGTCACTGCGGGGAGGGACTCTGTAGTTGCGACTACGATAGTGAGGTCTACTATCATAATATGTGGTCCCACTGCATGGAGAGTGTTTATAGTGTATTCCCTGGGGAGAACCTTCAGGGTGGACCGCAACAATTGGAGGGCCTTCTTGCTGATCGATATTCGGGTCACGTGGAGGGCTTCCGTGACTCGCATCAAAAGAGAAGCTCTCGTTATCGATCATTATATGCCCGTGGGGGAGACCCCGCGGGTGCTCGGGGGAGGACCTTCAGAGCTGCTGGTAGCAACATTACAGGGAGGACCTTTGCAACTACTACTGGAACTCCCATAATATGGTAATGGGTGGGCAGGGATTCAAGCCTTTGATATGTACTGAGAAGCATTGGGAACCCTAGCTTCTAGTAGAGTAGAGTCATGAACCCCCTCTTTATTTTCCAGCTGCCTTAATTGCGTTCCAGGTTCTTTCTTGTGGGTAGCGGGAACCATCTACTATTAATAACGGCCTTCACCTTTTCTTCCCTTTCTAATTGGGTCCCGTGATGCTTCAAGGATATTATGATGAACATCTTCACTTTTATCAGGGATATATACCTGCTCTAGATCATCCACCATGATGGATGGGTGTTCCCCAGTTGGAACGAGTGAAGCTACTTGATATAGTTTCCCTTACGTCGTGGAATATGACCAAAGACCCTCCTAGGTGGAAGTAGGGATGCAGATCTACTCTGAGGTGGCTATCTCGTCTCTTAGATGTGTCACCTCAATTTGGGAGATGAGCTCATGGGCCCGAGTCCTTGCTGTTTCCACTGATGCAATTACATTCTGGAAAGTCTGTAAGATATAATCTGGGATCGATACTTGCTCCTCCATTATTTCTAGGATATGTAGAGAGACCTATTTGGATTGAATGGGTATGAAGGCCCATTCCGGTATTGAAGTAGGAATATCCTGCTCTGGTCCTCCGGTGGTCAGTGGGTACTGAAAATTCTCTTTTGTCGGGCCAGGTGAATGAATCTTCCCCCATGCCGAGATATGCTGGTTTATCTCTCCATTTTCTACCACATTGATATGGAGGACTTTACTTGCATCCATAGGGAGCTATCCCTTCATATTTTGGTTTCCCACCGTATCGTTTTGGTGGCCTTTGTTAGTAGGGAGACGCACCCGCCTATTAATTGCCGCTACATCTGGATGGAAGGCTTTGTTGATCGCCACCATGCCGGGATTGTAGGTGTCAAGAGCATCTTCCAGGAGTTGGTCCTACCGGTGCTGGGTCACAACCATGTCTGTTTGGTGGGCTTCACGATCCTGGGTCGGGAGAGGTGCCTGCCGGGTAGGTGCCGTCGTGTGTGGGTGACGAGCTTAATAGAGCTCGGACGGGATGCGCTCCTTCACGTATAATGCCACCATGTCTGGATTGAAGACCTTGGAGGAGCGGCCATGTGTATGTCCCTACTCGTAATACATCTCTGTGACTGGGCAGCAGAGCTCTTCCTCTGGGACACAGGTGATGACCTGTCCCTGGTTGTATGTTTGCCACCCTCTTCGAGAGTTCTGAGGGGCCAGAGCTAAGGGAGCATGGGCCTAGATCCTCGGGGGGACATCCTCCTTAGCGTGAGGATATTGAGTTGCGGCGTGACCGTGACAACGTCTTTTAGTGAGGGGCTTAGAGCAGAACCCCCATTTAGCAGGGATTAAGTCCTCGGTGTCGACCTCATCCACCTCCTTAAGATAAGGGAGGTATGCATTGTCTCATTCCAGGGATAGACTTCCAAAATGGTTTGAGACGGAAACAGGAGCCACCTGGATATGCTCCTATGGTTGCTGCTGGGTAGGCGACTGGCGGGTCTTGACAGATTGGAGGGCATGCATGGCCGCCTCCACCGTCGGGAGAGTACCGTTCAAGTGGTACTCTGAGATCAGCCCATTTGAGACCTGGAATTGAATACGCTGGGTAGGTGACATGGTCCTCCATTGGTTAGGGTGTCCGATCATTGCATAGCTTGATGTGCACACCTTTGAGTTCCTCCCTGATGCCATTGGATCAAAGGGAGTTCTTATTGGTACGTGTAAAATATTTTAACAAATAAAAATAGAAAACCCGTCAATACAGCATCTCATGATCCCATGCGTAATTAGTTACCTTGCTTGGCCCCACTTGTGAGTATAAAAGAGCACATAGTGGGATTAGATTAAATCCTTCATGCTTGGTTAAATATTCATGTTGGGTTCACCATTTATTATTTCGCGACGAATTGGATGGACTAGACCGACGCGCCCGACTGTCGATCTCACGGAGGGCGGAGCTCCGCTCAATCAATAAGGTCGAGTATATCGTTCTTAATTTAGAAACGTCCAATGGTTCTATATCCAACGACATGTGGACCTGATTTCCAAAGGTAGGCGTTCGCTGGGTGATTTGGTCGGTGATGCTTAAGAACTCACATTGGTCGAGAGGATGGGAAGTTGGGCTCATCGCACCCTTTGGGGGGGGGATTATTGCCTGTTCCAGGACTCTCTTATAGATTTAAGACATGTTCATATGTTCATGAATATTTAGTTTATACCCAAGCATAGTATCCACAGATTACTCCTGGTTGGCAATGGTCAGTTGGACGTAGGGATTTAGAATCATTTAGGCCCGAGGTTTACCATCCCTCATTGGATTAATGACTCCAAGGACTTTGGAATCACTGAGATGACACTGGTTCAAAGCCTCATAACTGGGCGCTCTGGAGCTTATTGTCAACCAGAGGGGACAGTTAATGACTTGAGTGTTTGGATCGAACACGTGATATGGGCTTCCTACGTATCCTTGCGAGAGGAATCAGAATCCTCGTAGTTCGGTTTGGGACAGGGCTTACACTCTGAGGCGGCCCAAGATGTGGGTAAACCGATGTAAAGGGGGGGATCAGATTTACCGATTGTTGGTCTTGACCCTCGGAGAGGCTTCCTACATACCCCGCCTAGGAGATAGGGATCAACGTCCACATAGTTTAGGAGTATAGTTTAACATCATGCGGGACGAAGGACAAACCGACATAAAGGGAGTTAGATTGACCAAGTGGTGGGATTGAACCTCATGGAGGCTTCCTATATACCATGCCTTTACACGGATCAAAGTCCTCGTAGTTCATAGGAGGCGGTGTCAGAGAACCGACGTGAAGATGGACCGGGGGTCCGATGGGTAATGGGCTTGAACATCGTGGAGGCTTCCTACGTACCATTCCTTGACATGGATCAAAGTACTCATAGTTCGCATGGTGGGGTCAGGGTTGATGATTACTCTAGGACTACGTGAGTCATGATCGGTGTGAGAAACAAGAGGTAGTAGAGACCTGGCTATCACATCGCGAAAGGTGCGTCTGTGGGAAGCGGAGTGGGGCTTATGCATTGGGCAGCCCAAGAAGTCGGGGCTTACTCCATAATGGATTCCCGATGGTGAAAAATCCTTGAGGGAGGGGGAAACGATAACGAAATCTCCTATTTCCATCTCCCCTCTTGGCCCCCTAACTCCGAGGAAGTACGGAGGTGCATGGGTGCTACCTCCGGCAAGAAAAGCTAGGGGCTTAGACGAGGGAGGCTGCCCTGTTCACTCCAAGAAGAGGGGAGAAGTTCCCACCGCCTGAGTTGAAGGGAAATGGAAGTGGGGTCCCCCAATATAGCGAGTAGAGAGTCAGAAAGGGGACTCCGAGCTTGGACCCTACATTACCGTGGGAATGTGAACCCATGAACGCTTCGGGAATCTGCTCAAGGGCCGGAGAAACCCCTTTTCCCTCACTTACTGTGGGTATTTAAACTCAAGGCGGCACGCTGATGTGATTTAAGGTTGCATCATACGGGTCTGGTGGCTTCGAGGGAGGCCTTGGCTCGGGGCTGACGAATGGGACAATTAGGGGGTTGTGAAGGATCAGGCCGAATAAGAAGGATTTTATCTGACTCAGGGGATGGGAACAACAAAGGAGTTGGCGGGCCACACTAGTGTATGAGTGGTGCCCTTCGCGTAGGGGGTGATACGCGGCTGGAGAGGACATCCGCGAACCAGGGTGGTCTGTGGACTGATAGGCATCCTCAATTCCAGGAGGGTACACGGCTTCAGGTTCAGCCCGCGTACCAGGTTGGTATGCAGGGGAGTCCACGCGAGCAGTGGCAACCAAGGGAGATTCTAGTCAGAGGTTTGTCGGTCAGGTCTTCACCCGCATATGAGGGTGCTACGTGGTTCGTCAGATCGAAAAAGGGGCATAAATTCTCTGGTCCGTGGGGAGTGCATCCATAGAGAGGCCATGGTTCATGGTCTTCTTCTTTTTTTGTTATTTTATGTTCGCGGTTCATCAAATTTTTATGTGTTTTTTGGTTCCTTATTAATTTTTTTCTAGCTTCATACCTGTTCTGGTTCGCGAATTGGAAGTTCGCTGTTAGGGAAATCCGAAGCTCCTTCTTTCGAAATCCTTCCACCTGAATCTGATCGATCCCCTCTTTTCTCCCCTTCGATGTCCTTTTATTGAGGGGAGGAAAAGGGGTTTATTGTGGCCAGGCGGAACCTTTTGTGGAGGGCCATTATTGACAACCCGGTTTACGGATGACTCGGTCAACAATCCGCAACTCGTAGGGGCATTGAATGCACCTCACCCGTGAACCAGGTTGGTTCAAGGGGTGCTTCGCGGTCACGCAGGGTTCCACATCTATTCTGCGAATGATAGCGCATGCGGCATGGGCCAGTTGGCGCGGTTCGCGGTTGGGGTGGTTCGTGTCGGTGGATCGGCCTGGTACTTGTCCTGCTTCGCACCCGTGGAGGATCCCCGCCCTTGCTCCGCGAATGACAGCGGTCCACGGAGGGGGGCCCTTCGCGGAACCAGTGGCGTACCATTTATATTGGACCGGTCCGCATACCGGTTTGTCTTGTTCCAACTTCTCCACATTTTTTCCCAATTCATCGAAGAAAATTCGATAGAATCCTCTCTTGAATTTAAGGGGATTCTCATTCTCCTTTACGGTTTTTTTCAGGACCCTAGACCCCTAAAAACCAAAAAAAAATTTCAAACCATAAAATGAAAAAAAAACATTAAAAAACATCTAAATTTCTAAAAACCATAAAAACCATTAAAAGAATAAAAACCATAAAAATCCATAAAAAACATTAAAAAACCATAAAACTCGTAAAAACCTCGCAGAAAACCTTAAGAAACTTTAGAAACTAAAAATTCTTAAAACCCAAAGGAATGATAAAACCCTAAAACCATAAAAACCTATAAGAACCATAACCTCCAAAAACCATTAAAACCCTTAAAACCCAAAAAAACCCTATAATGTACTAAAAAATCTAAAAACCCTTCAAACCCTTAAAACGTTAAAAAACTATAAATACATTAGATAGTCTAAAAACCCAAAAAAAAACCCAAAACCCCCAAAAGACCAAAAAAACTTAAAAAGACCCTTTAAACCCACAAAGCCGTTAAAAATTATAAAATTTAATTTAAAGACCTAAAAACATAGAAACAATAAAAACTAACAAAACCATAAAAACCCTAAAACCCTAAAACTCTTAAAACCCCTCAAAATCCATAAAATCCCAAGAAACCATAAAAAATACTAAAAATATCTAAAAATACCAAAAAACATAATAACCCCGAAATAATCTAAAATACCCCAAGAAAACCCTAAAAAACTAAAATTAATTAAAAACACATAAAACTAAAAAAATGTTTAAAACCCTATCAAACCATTAAAAGACCTGAAAACCATGAACCCCAAAAATCTATAAAAACACCTGAAAACCTTAAAAACACTAAAAACACATAAAAACCATAAAAACCCCACTAACAACTCTAAAACCCTTAATACCCTAAAACATAAAAAAAATAAAAAAAAATATATACCATAGAAACTAAATAAAATAGAAAAAACCCCAAAAAACCAAAAAACCCCTAATACCCTAAATAACCCAAAAAACCCCACAATGTACCTAAAACCCCAAAAATCCTAAAAATCAAAATAAAAAAAATCCTTATAAACTATAAAACTATAAAATCCATAAAAATCCCCATGAAAACCTTATAAACTTAAAAATATTTTAATCCCCTAAATACCCAAATAAAAGCTAAAATCTCTACAATACTCAAAAACCCTACAAAACCCAAAAAACCAAAAAACTATAAAACCACTATTAACTATTAAAGCCCTTTAAATCCCTAAAAATGTTAAAAACTCTAAAAATATTTTAAAATCATAATAAATTAAAAATACCATAAAAACCCATAAAACCTGTAAAAACCCTAAAAACCAAAAAACCCCTCAAAATCCCTAAAACCAATAATAAACCATAAACATCCGAAAAATTCAATAAAAATTCATAAAAATGAAAGAAACCCTAATTTTTTTAAAAACATTAGAAAAACATAAAAACCTTGAACACTTAAAACCCCTTAAAACCTACAGAACACTAAAAACTCTAAAACCCGTTAAAACATTAAAACCCCTAAGAACCGAAAAATACCTAAAAAAAGATAAAAATCATAAGAAATCATAAAAATGCAAAAAAAAATTCCAAAAATGTAATGAACCCTAAAATCCATGAACAAACCCTACAAAACATAACAACCTAAAACACTTGAAATACCTAATGAAACTTAAAAAACATTACAAATCGTAAGACCAATAAAAACCTAAAAACCAAAAAACACTAAAAACCATAAAAAACATAAAACCCATAAATACCCTAAAACAAAAAAAACTTAAAAAACCATTAAAACCCATAAAAAATTGGTAAAACACTAAAAATCAAAAAACACTAAAAACATAAAAAAACCCTAAAAAATGATAAATCCCATAAAAACTATAGAAACCATAAAAACAAATAAAACCCCTCAAAAACTAAAAAACCCATATAATACCATTAAAATATTAAAGATTCCTAAAAATATATAAAATCATAAAAAAAACCCCTATAATCATAAGAAATCCATAAAAACATAAAATCCCTTAAAACCCTAAAAACCCTGAAAATGCTAAAAACCATAAAAAACCTAAAAAAATCCTAAAGAAATTAGAATTATAAGCCCCCAAAACTGTTAAAAACACTAAAAACCGAAAAAAATCTAAAAAAAACTATAAAAACACTTTATACCCCTAAAAATGTTTAAAAAACTATATAAACATTAAAAACCAATAAAATAATAAAAAAATAAAAAAAACCCAAAGAAACCATAAAACCCCTAAAAAAACAAAATAATCCTAAAACACCTCAAAGTCCCTTAAAATCATTAGAAAGACCTAATAACACCTAAAAATTTAAAAAACCCAATAAACCCTAACAGACCCTAATAAAAAATTAAAAAAAATTATATCTCTTAAAACTCTAAAAAAACTAAACAACTCTAAAAACACTAAAAACAAACCAAATCAGAAAAAAATAAAAAACATTAAATCCTAAGAACCCCTAAAAATCCCATAAAACATAAATAATACTAAAAACAAAAGAAGTAAACCCTAAAAAACTAAAAATAGTTAATACCACTGAAAACCCTAAAAATAATAAAAACCCTAAAAACACTAAAAATCACTATAAACTCTAAAAAAATCATAAAATACCTAAAACCATAAAAACATTAAAAATACAAAAACCCCTAAAAATACACTATTAATTCTAATAACCATTTAAACCCCTAAAAATTTTAAATAACTCTTTAAACCACTAAACCCCTGGAAAACCATAAAACCCCTCAAAATAACTAAAATCCCTAATACCATAGAAATAAAAAAAACAATAAAAATATATAAATTCATAAAACCCCTACAAACCCATAAAAGAATAAGAAAACAATAAAAAGAAAAAACTATTAAAATATATTAAAAACTAAAATACGCCAAAAACCCAAAAAAACCTAAAACCCAAAAAACCTTCAAAATATATAAAAACACAAAAAACAATAAAGATCCTAAAATTCCATAAAATTTCTTAAAAATGTAAAAAACCATGAAAACACTGAGAAACCCTTAGAAAATAGGAACAACCTAAAAACAAAAAAAAAACTCATAAAATTCTTAAAAAGGAATAAAAAACTAACAAAACTAAAAAGTTCAAAAAAGCACTAAAATCCATAAAAACCCCTAATAATCTTAAAATCCCTAAAACATATAAAACCCTAAACAAACACTAGAACTATAAAAATCCTTTAAACACCTATAAATGTTAAGAAACACTAAAAACTAAACACCCTAAAATTATAAAAAAACCTAAAACTCAAAAAACTAAAAAAACCTACAAACAATAAAATCTCTAAATCCATAAAAACCTTAAAAACCTAAAATCCTAAAAAACCCTTAAAAATATGTAAAAAGATAAAACCCCTGAAATCCAGTAAAAAACATAATAAAACATTAAAACCCTAAAAACACTTAAAACAATTATGTACCTAAAAACACAAAAAAAATTAAAAACCCCTAAAACTCTAAAAAAAAAATGCGTAAAAATCCATCAAATCCATAAAAACATAAAATTCAAAAAAAAAGTCTAAAAATATTTCAAACATAAAAATCCCTAAATCCCAAAAAACCCAATGAAAATAATAAATATATAAATAAAATGAAAAACACTAGAAACCTAATTTTTTGGAACCCATAAATGACCCTAAAACACTGAAACCCTTAGAAACCCATAAACACCATAAAATAATTACAGAATATAAAATCCATTTAAACCCCTAAAAACGTTAAAAAATAAAATCCCTTAAAAACATAATTTTTTTTTCTAAAACCCAAAAAAAATCCATGAAAACACAAAAACCCTCAAAATACATAGAAACACTTAAAATCCTTAAAAAACCTAAAAACTATAAAAATCATAAAAAATTAACTAAAATCCCTGAAAATATAAAAAATACTAAAAATTCTGAACACTAATAATAAAACATTAAAAACCCTTAAAATATTTAAAACACATAAAAACATAAAACCCTCCCTAAAATCCATAAAAACTGTAAAAACCTATCAAAACCCTGAAACATATAAAGATACTAAACACCATTTAAACCACTAAAAATGATAAAAACACACAAAAAAAAGTAAACTATAAAAACTTAAAAAACCTGAAACCCCCAAAAAACCATAAAACCCCTACACCCCTTAAGACCATAAAATCTCTCAATAATCCTAAAAACCTTAAAAAACCACAAAATTCTAAAATTTTTCAAAATCCCTAAAAATGTAAAAACCCTAAATCCTTTAATGTTGTTAACAAAACCATAAATAAGAAATAAACCATATAAAAACCTAAAAACAATTAAGAACACTAAAACCCTATAAAAATAATAAAAACCCCAATTACTATCAAATTCCAAAAAAAAACAAAAACAAAATCATTAAAATCAAAAACAATCTAAAATATCCCTAAGATCATAAAAAATCCTAATAATAAAAAAACACAAAAAGCACTTAAAACACTAAGAAACCATTAAATACCTAAAAATGAAACCCCTAAAACCTAAAAAATTCTAAAACCCTAAAAAAACACTAAGATAACATAAAGACCCTAAAACCCCTAATAACCATAAAATATACTAAAAACCAAATAAAACCTTAAGACCCAAAAAAACCTAAAAACCCACAAATAACACTAAAAACCCTTTAAACCAATACAAAAATTAATAAACTCTAAAAACCTAATGAAACATAAAATAATAAAAAAAACAGTAACCCAAAAAAACAAAAAAACTAAAAAAATATTTCAAAATACCTAAACCCCCTAAAAACCATAAAAATCATTAAAATATCAAAAACTCACTAAAAATGTAAAAAACTATTCAAAACCTTAAAAATTTAATGAAATTGTAAAAACCTAAAACATGTAAATCCCTTAAAAACCTAATATACGCTAAAAACACGAAAACCCATAAAAAATCTAAAACTTCCAAAATACTTAAAAATAAAAAAACAAAAAAAACCCTAAGAATCGCTAAAAATGTAAAATCCTAAAAACCCTGATAACCAAAATATAACCTTAATACCCAAAAATAATTAAAACCCCCCAAAAATATAAAAATTTTAAAATCTCTAAAAGACCAAAAAACCCAAAAAACCATATAAAACACATAAAAACAATAAATACCCACTAAAAAATCTATAAAACATTTAAACCACTAAAATAATTAAAAAATTTAACAACCATAAACCCCTAAAAATAGAAAAACACCTAAAAACATAAAAACCACAATACCCAAAAAACCTATAAAAAGTCTCAAAATCCTTAAACATAATTAAATACCATAAAAATCCAAAAAATATCTTAAAAATCCATAAAAATGTAGAAAACCCTAAAAATAATGAAAACCACTAAGAAAAACATAAGAACCTAAAAGCACATAAAACCCCTAAAAACATTAAAAATGCTAAAACCCTCCAAAAAAACTTAAAAACCATCAGAATCCCTAAAACACTAAATCCCCATAAAAATCATAAAATGTACCTAAAATCACTAAAAATGTAATGAAACTATAAAACCCATAAAAAACCCTCCACTTAGACAACAGATTTGAAAGTCTAAGCCAGGAGGGAGAGTTTGCAGGCCACCCCAAATGTCCTTCTGAAACCGATTCTCATGGAGGCCATTCCTCAGAAGATATAGGTTTGGGAGGGGCTGATAAAGGTCTTCACAACCAAAGAAAGAAGAAATGGAGTAAGGAAAATAGGGTACTGGGATGTCATATTGTTTCCAAAAAGCCAAAAAATAAGGGGCAGAAAGACTACTCTAATCTTCCTAAACTGATGGAGACTCGGTCGGCCAAAAAAGAGAGTAAACCCAAGGAGCAGAAGTTACAGGAAGAGACACGATAGGAGGTTAGGAATGATGATGCCATAGTGGCCCATGTTCAAGCGAATAGATCCTCAAAGGAATATGACCAGTGCCAGGGGATTCTGGAACTGGAGAAGCTGATGATGGAAAGGGCAGATTCCCCCGGATAACAACATGCAGCAGGTCCTTTAGTTGGCCTGCAGAGCCTAGAAGAGAATGAGGTGGATTCTCAGCTGAAACTAATTATGCACTATGGAGAAGAAATGAAGGAGGATGTTCTGGTGATAAAGGCGACGAGGGAAGACATTGATCAAATGATGGGAAGACTGATCCAATTGGCAGTTACAAGGGAGCAAGCGGAATGGATTGACAAGCAAGATCATATACTGGTTAGAATAATTCAATATGGAGAATATTAGAAAAGAAGAATACATGCAGGCTTGGGAGTATCTTGCAAGTCACAATGAAGAGAACATAGGGGAAGATCCAAACTATCTGGTAAATTCCCTCCCCTAGAAATTGTTTAGGGAAGGAGACTCCAATCGCCTGAGACTTGAGTTTAATTGTTCAGTTGTAACCTTTGATGCTTGACATGTTTATCTGTAGGGTTCTCACTTCCCCCTTAAAAGTGTTTGAAAATAAAAAAGATAATTTGGAGGAGGATAAAAAACAATAATATTACCTTAAAAACTAAAAAATAATCAAAACCCTTAAAACCAAAAATGCTAAAACCCTATGACCCTAAAAACCCTAAAACCCACCAGACATCACCACCAAAGCCATAAATAAAAGATGTTACCTTAGGGTCACATTCCGCACCATATTGAGAATCTACATCATCAAAGTAGAAGTCAGAGTATGCATCTATGCCCATTGATTCCCAACCTGACTCAAAATCCTCATGAAGTTTGAGAAGCACTAGATACTCCTCCTTACGTTTTTCTTTCTCTGGGGTAAATTGTGGCTTTTCTCTTTTGTTAACTGTGACAGTCAGTTTGGCCACCTTTGATGACGCCTAAGTATTTAGGGGTCTAGGAAGAGTGGAGTAATCTTGATTCATCTCCTCTTAGAGGTAGTATAGGTGGAGCCATCATCCAAATTTTTCATCCTCCTAAAATAACTTGAATGTTCCTCCACCTCCAGGTCATGTAGAACCACATAGCTAGGCTCACCATCCAAGGCCCTCATATTTTATTTTATAATAAATGTTTCAGGGGGTAGGTGTAGCTTGGCCTTTCACCTTCTTTTCCCTAACACACTAAAATATAGTAAAAATCCTAAAAAATCCACAAAAAACCTAAAAAATGAAAAAACCTTAAAAACCTGAAAAAAAAACTATGAAAAAAATTAAAACCTTAAAAACTTGTGCTTGTGTTTTTCCTTGTTCTTTTCTGCTTTCTTTTCCCATTTGGACTTGTTCTTGCTCTTTGTTTTCCTTTGGAGTATTTGTTTTTGGGTATGGGTTGATTGACCCTACCCCTCCTCTATTTGTTGCATCTTTTTTCTTATTAATAAATTATAGGGGGTTAGGAATAGCCTCGCTTCAAACCTCTTCTACCCTAAAGACCTAAAAAACAAAAAAAAACCCCTTTAAACACTAAAGACACCCTAAAACCCCAAAATCCATGAAAACTTGTAAAAACTATAAAAACTACTAAAAACGGTAAAACCCATTAATCCCCTATAATAATTTAAAAAACATATAAAAAATTACACCCCTATAAATTAAAAAAACAAGAAATCTATAAAAACCCTAAAACCCTTCAAAAACCTCAAAATCCCAATAACCATAAAAAACAATTAAATTTAAAGAATTCATAGAAATCCATAAAAACATAAAAGACCTTAAAAATCACAAAAACACCTATGAAAAACATAAAAACCTAAACACACTTAAAACACCTATAATAATAAAAAAGCTAAAAAATTGTTTAAAACCCCTTAAAACATCAAAATCACTAAAAACCCTAAAATCCCATAAAAATATTAATAAAGCCCCAAAATTCCCCAAAATGTAAAAACCCTAAAACCATATTAATATACCTTTGAAAACCATACAAACCAAAAACCACTAAAAATCCCTAAAAAATTATAAACAGCATAAATGACACTAAAACCCCCTAAAAACTATAAAAACCTTAAAACCCATAAAAAAACCTATAAAAACCCTTTAAGACCCTATAGTTGTTAAAAAAATATGAAAACCATAAAAACCCCTCTGAACTAAAGGAAACCTTAAATCCTAAAAAACTCATAAATACCACAAACCCCTAAGCATCCCTAAAACCCCTCAAAATAACTAAAACCCCCAAAAAAACTATTATAATTTTAAAAAATATCCCAAAATCCCTAACAACTAAAAAACCCTAAAAAACATGAAATCCCCTAATAAAACCTTAAAACCTAAAACACTTAAAACCCCAAAAAACCTAAAAATACTGAAGACCCTAAAACCAATTAAACCATAAAAACTGTAAAATCCGTAAAAACCCCCTACAACCAATAAAACACCTAAAAACACTATAAAAAACCCTTTAACAACCTAAAAATGTTAGAAACACTAAAAACCCTTAAAACAGTTAATAACTGAAAAACTATAAAACATTTAAATCACATAAAAACCTTAAAAACACTAAAATCCCTCTAAATCCCAAGAAAACAAAAAAAAATAATACTAAAAGCCCTAAAAACCCCCAAAAAATGTAGAAATCCATAATTCCCTTAAAATCCCATATAAAAACCATAAAAACAAAAAAACACTTAACACCCCAAAATCTATATTAAACAATTAAATCCAAAAAAACCATAAAAAACCCTAAAAACACTAAAAGAACTCAAAATCCTTATAACCCCTAAAACCCCTATAAATTCTAAAAAACCACTACAAATCCCAAGGACATAAAAATGCTAAAAACCATGAAAAACACTAATAAAACCATAAAAACCTTAAAAACAAAAAAACACTTAAAACCCATAAAAACACATAAAACCCTAAACACCATAAATAACCTTAAAACCCCTAAAAACCATAACACCACCTAAAACCATTAAAACCCCTTAAAACCTATAAAACTCAAAAAAAACTCTAAAAACCATTTAAACCCGTGTAAATGTTAAAAAACTCTAAAAACTATAAAAAACCTTATAAAAATCTAAAATACCCTAAAACCCAAAAAAAACCCCATAAAACTTGAAAAACCCTAAAAATCATAGAAACACAAAAAACTGACTAAAAACTCTAAAAATCCTATAAAACCCTAAAAACGTTAAAATAATTATTTTTTTAAAACCATAAAAACTCAAATAATGCCTAAAAACAAAATAAATGATAAAATTAGTAAAAACCCTAAAACCCTAAAAATCAATAAAAACCCTGAAAAAATTAAAAACCTAAAAATTCCCAAAAGTTGTAAAAAAATATAAATTCATGAATTCTCATAATAAAACATTAAAGCATAAAAACATTTTAAATTCTTAAAAACCATAAAAAACGCAAAAAACTCTAAAAACCCAAAATAACAATTATACCCTCAAAATCATTAAAACCCCCAAAACCATAAAAATCATAAAAACCCCTAAAACCCTTAAACCCTAAACCGGATTTGCCATAAAAACCCCTAAAATCCCTAAAATATTAAAAAAAAACTAAAACCCTTAAACCCTAAAGAAAAAACATAAAAACCTAAAAATACATAAAACCCCTAAAAACCTAAAAAATGATAAAAATCTTAAAAGTCATTAAAAATCCTAAAAATAAATAAGAACACAAAACCCCTAAAAAGTTATAAAACTCTAAAACCCATAAAACTACTAAAAACCATAAAAACCTTTTAAACCCCTAAAAATGTTAAAAACCCCTAAAAATTGTTAAAACCCATAAAAACTCAAAAAACACTAAAAACCCAAAACTCCAAAAAAACCCTAAACCGTTGAAACCCTAAGATTATCTAAAAACCTAATAATAATAAAAATATTAAAAAATCACTAAAAAATTCCTCAAATTTTAAAACAATATAAAACCCTTAACCCCCTAAGAAAACCTTAAATTCATAAAAACATGTAAAGCCCTTAAAAACCCTAAAAATTCTAAAAACCCTAAAAATAGAAAAAACTGAAAAACCCTAAAAACCCCTAAAATCCATAAACACCCCTAAAAATCCTAAAATACCACAAAAAATTTGAAAACCCCTTAAACCCATAAAATTATAAAAAAATATGAGAAACCTTAAAACCTAAAAAATTTTTACAATAGCCTAAAAACCAATCATAAAATTGAAACTCTGAATAACATCAGAAACCCATAAAAAAATAAAAATCTCTAAAAAACATAAAAAACCCAAAAAAAAAAATCAAACCCCTTAAAATCCAAAAAAATACATAAACATGTAATAAACCCTAAAAACTATAAAATCATTAAAAACCTAAAAACAATTAAAACCATAAAAACTCCAAAAAACTCAAAAAACCCCTCAAAACCCAAAAAACCATAAAATTCCTAAAAAAACCAAAACATTAAAACCCATAAAATATTATAAATCCCTAGAAATTCCTAAAAACATAAAAAACCCTAAAGCCGTAAAAACCAAAATGAAAACCTAAAAACCCAAAAAACACAAAAAACCTCTAAAAACCCTAAAAACATAAAAATAAATAAAAAGTCCCTAAGCACCCTAAAAACCATAAAACCCCTAAAAACATTTGAAAACCCTAAAATCCTAAACCACTAAAACCGTTAGAAAACATTTAATCCCCAAAAAACATTAAAAACTCTAAAAACACTTAAAACACTAAAAAGTTTAGAAAATCTGCTAAAACCCCAAAAGACCATAAAACCCTAAAACCCTATGAACCCTCAATATCCTTAAAAACACTAAAAACATAAAAATCCATAAAAATTATCAAAAAAACCTTAAAAACATTAAAAAAACAAAAAACCATATGAAACCTTATGAATTCTATAACTCTTAAAACCCATAAAAAAAAATAAAAAACACAAAACCCTAAAAATCCAAAAAAATCTAAAAAACATAAAAACCCTTACAACCGTACCAAACACTAAAAACCCATTGAGACCATAAAAAACACTAAAAAATAAAAAAATATAATCAAACCAATAAAACATTAAAATTCTCTAAAAACCTTAAAACCCAAAAAAGATATAAAAAATCCTGAGAACCCAAAAAACCAAAAAACCCCTTAAAACCTTAAAACACTCAAAATACCTAAAAATCCTAAAAATATAAAATACTAAAAATTCCCTACAAATACCTATAAAATTAAAAAACCTTAAAACCTTAAAAACAATTATGAAATCCTTAAAAACATAAGAACACTTATATCCCCTAAAAAACCTAAAAAATTAAAAAATGCTAAAAACCCTAAAAATTATAAATAGCATAAAACCCAAAAATCTCTAAGAAACATAAAAAACCCTAAAAACCCTAAAAATCAACAAAAAACCAACAATGTGTGAAAAACCCAAAAACCAATTCAAAATCCTAAAAATGCCTTAAACCCCGAAAACATTTAAAACCCTTAAAATCCTAAACAATTATAAAAACCATAAAGACCTATTAGACCCTAAAACCCCGAAATTCCATAAAACCCCTTAAAACAATAAAAATTTCTAAAAACCATAAAACCCCCTAAAACCCCATAATACCCCATAAAACCCACTAAAACTATAAAAACCCTTTAAACCCCAAAAATGTTAAAAACCTATAAAAATCATAAAAATCATAAAAACTAAAATAAAACCCGAAAACTGAAAATCCATAAACCCATAAAAACACATAACAACTCAATAAACCCTAATAATCCCTAAAACCCCTAAAAATATAAAAATCCAAAAAAAACCATCAAAACCATAAAAAACATAAAAAATCCTGAATACCCCTATGAAAACCTTAAAAACCTAAAAACACTTAACACCCTTAAAATCCCCAAAAAAATGATAAAATCCCTAAACAACTAAAAATCTCTATAAACACTCCAAATGAAAAAACCCTAAAAACAATAAAATTCATTAAAAAGGAAAAAAATCACTTAAAACATAAAAAATCTATAAAAAAATATGAACACCCCTAAGAAAATATTAAAAAACAGAAAACACTTAAATCATAGAAAAACCTAAAAAAAGAAAAAAAAACCCTAAAAACCCTAAAAAGAACCTAAATCCCTAAAACCCCCAAAATCATAAAACTCCCAAAAAACCATCCAAACCCCTAAAAATATATAAAAACCTAAAAACCAACTAAAAACTCAAAAAAAAATTAAACCCCTAAAGACATTAAAAAAACTAAAAAACCTTAAAACCATAAAAACACAAAAAATCCTAAAAACCCCAAAAAACAATAAAACCCCTAAAAATCCTAAAAACCCATAAAACCATCAAAATCCCTAAAAATCTTAAAAACCCTAAAAATAATAAAAATACTAAAAAATAAATAAAATCCCTAAAAAAATGCTAAAAACCTTGAAAACCCTAAAGAAAACTATAAAATCCTTAAATTACTTTAAAACCCTAAAATACTTAAAAAATGGTAAAAAACCTAAAACAATTAAAACCCAAAAAACCCTCCAAATTCTTAAAATCCCTAAAGACTCTAAAAATCATAGAAACCCCTAAAAATCCCTAAAAACATAAAAACCCTTAAAAACACTAAAAACACCTAAAACCTTAAAAATATAAAAACAAATAACCCCCCCCCCCCAAAAAAACAAAAAAAAACCCAAAACCGTAGAAAACCAAAAAACCCCAAGACCCTAAAATTAAAAAACCCATAAAATCATTAAATAACTGAAAATCCTATAAAACTCTAAACCGATAAAAATTCTAAAAATAATTTAAACCACTAATTTTTTTAAAAAAACTCAAAAAGCATAAAAACCTAGAAAATTGAAAAAAAACCCTAAATACAAAAAAACCATAAAAACCATAAAAACACCAAAAACACCTCAAAATCCTTAAAATCCCAAAAACCCAATAAATATCATAAAAATCCCTTAAAATCCCAGAAGGCATAAAACCCCTGAAAACCCCTAAGAAAACCTCAAAAATCTAAAAACACCCCTCAAAACCATAAAACCCTAAAAACCCTATGAACCCCTCATATTTATTAAAAACATGAAAACTAAAAAAATCCTTAAAGGCGTTGAAAATCTCTAAAAACGTAAAATCCCTAAAAACCATGAAAACCCTAAGAAACCTATAAGAAACTAAAAACACTTAAAATAATAAAAAGCCTAAAAAACTAAATACCCTAAAATACCCTATAAATTAAAAAAAACATAAAAACCATAAAATCCCCCAAAACCATAAAATCCCTAAAACCCCCAAAAAACCATAAAAACCCATAAAAACAATTAAAATAATTTAAACCCCTAAATTTGATAAAAAAACTCTAAAAAATATTAAAAACTCAAAAAACTAAAAAATCCCTAAAACCTAAAAATCCATAAAACCCCTAAAAAACCTAAAAATCCTAAAAATAGTCAAAACCCCTAAAATCAAAAAACAAAAAACAAAAAAACCTAAAACCCTAATATAATTAAAAATTTAAAAATTAGCAAAAACCCTATACACCGTGAATAAAACCATAAAAACTTAAAATCACATCAACCCTCTAAATATCAAAAAAAAATCCAAAAACCCTAAAAAAAATTAAATTCAATAAATACATTCAAAATACCTAAAAACCATAAAAATATTAAAAATCCATAAAAATGCCAAAATAATTTAAAATACTTAAAAACCCAAAAATATACCAAGAAGATCATAAAAACATAAAAAATTAAAACTATTAAAAATATAAATACACTAAAAACCACAAAAATCATAATAGACCTTAAAAACCCCTAAAAATATAAAATCATAAAATAGTAAAAAAACATGAACCCCCATTAAATCCCTAAATACATTAAAAATATCTAAAAAAAATAAAAATCCCAAAAAAACTAAAAAAATCCCAGATTACATAAAATTCATCAAATCCCTAAACACCATCAAAATTCCAAAAAACTCTTATAATCAAATAAAATCATAAAAACATAGAAAATACCTAAAAATGTAAAAATCCATAAAAAAACTAAGAAACATTTAAGAAATTTTTAAAACCCTAAAAACATTTAATAGCCCTAAAATCTTATAAAACACTAAAACCCTTAACAGTCTTAAAACCCTTAAAACCCTAAAAACCCTATAGGGTCCTGAAAATTCCCCCAAGGGAAGAAAATACCCGCACAATCGCTTTGTAGAAGGAATAAAGTACTTTTACATGTCTAGCAAGGTGAATGGACTCAAATTGAGATGTAATTTTCAGAAGAAACATGATGGAATTCAAGTTGTCAGGGATTTTCAAGTGACCTACATACCATCACGAAGAAAGGTTCACATACCAGCTCAATCGCGAACCAAAAGGTACATAGGACGATCCACGAACCACTGGACCGCAGAGCAATGGCTAACGAAACAATGCATATTGTGGACCGTGTCACCAAAGGAATTGTGCATGCATAGTCAATTCACATACCGCACTATGAACCCATCAGTTCGTGGAAGAAGCGAACCAACATGGTTATGCGAACCATTATCGGGAACCGAAGCCTCCGCAAACCCCGGTTGACCCTGTTTTTTGCGGGTCAGGATATCTCATCATAGGCCTCTAAAAATGGTGTTTCATTCCCAATAGATTCAATTATCCTGATGCTCAATAAAAAAATCATAGTAGAAGGATGAAGGACGGACGATGAAAGACTAAAGGGAACCCAGAGGTTGGAAGAAAGAGTTCAGAGATGACTACAGCTTCAGTCTCAATTCATTAATGAAGCCCAAATCATGAACCACATTCTCCCCAGGTACAACCAGCTGTGAACCATAAAACGGAGGAATTGTATACTAATAATATAACTGGAAACCTAACTGGTGAAGCATGAACTACATACTTCTCATAGATAAATTCCTTGTGAATGATAATTCCCGAAACTCTCCTTCAAAATGGTGCTTCACATAGTATACTGCTACGTGGACTGAACCCGACGCTGTGTACTTCATCAGTACACGGATGGAACCTAAATTAGCATGATCGGACACATACCACTGTGTTACTCATTCATCGATACCCATTCCCACATACCACATCAGTACGCAGACGACCTCTTTGATCACATACCACTATAGTGTGTGGACCCCACCACCCCGTATAAGAATCCAGTATGTGAAATGGGATGTTTTCGGGTATTATTTCTTCCAGTGCCTACCTCACCCTTCCATTACCGTACAGTCCTCCATAATACCTCCTCTAACCAATACTTCGATATCAGACCAATGACTCCTTCAAAGACACCAGACCCGTATGATCAGACCATCAGGCATATCATCGCACCCCTTTGAGTCTACATTCCCATGGTAAGTGGAGTCGTGAAGGCTCTCCCCACAACAGTTCTGTCTTCGGTAATGCCTGTGGGTATACACTCCCATGGTAATCCAGAGTCTAATCTTGGGATGTTGAAGTGAACCTCCCCATTCTAGTGGTTAAGGGTGATCCCTCACATTTTCATTCAATGGGTAATAGTGATCAGTCAAATGGGTTATGTCTGCTCCCCCTTTTACGGGAAAAAAAATCCTCCCCTTCCAAGAACCTATTATGGTGCCCTCCCACTGAGGTGAGTCCCAAATCTTCTGAGGTCGTTCTATGTGACCATTAATGACATTTCACATTGAATGGTTCATTACTCGACACCCTCATCCACAGTCGCCCCGTCCTCTTCCTCCATGGGCTATCCCTCTCCCACAACTAGAAGAGGAATCATGTGTATTGTTGAATCTTTGACATCCGCTTGTTTCACACATCGGGCATGAATCATATGGTCTTAGAGGCTTATAATGATTACAAAATCCACATGATTCTGAACAATAAGAAATATGATTCCGGATCAAATCGAGATTCGTAGGACGCCTGTCAGAAGGCCCGAGCTCAAAAGGGTGCTCATCCAAAAAAGGGGTTCACCCAATCATGCCCCCTCAAAGGGAAGCTTCAACGCATAAGTCCCATACATTCTGAACTATGAGAAATTTAATACCATATCAAATCAGGAAATGTAGGATTCCTTTCAGAAGGCCTGATCTCAAATGGGTTCCCATCTAAAAGGGTTAACCCAATCATTGTTCCCATAAATGGGTAGCTTCTATACATAAGCCCCTCACAATCTGAACTATGCGGGTTCAAATTCCCCTCCTGAGGATACGTAGGAAGCCCATTATATTGGACCAATACCAATATCAAGTCACATTATTCCCCTCTGGATGACAATAAACTCTAGAGCCCCTTATAATATAGCTAAAGTCATCATCGCCTCTGTAGCATCAAATATATGCATGATTATAATGATCTTGCAAACATAGGGTAGCTTGTGGAAAAAATCATTAATAATGAACCAAGGATTCACAAACATATAAACATGACATAAATATATAAGATTACCCAGAAACTAGAAAAAATCCACCCTTGGAAGGGTGCGGTGATCCTGACCTTACATCATCTTGACCAATGAAGTCCTCCAGTGTCGTTGGCAGAATAATCGATCAACGAGTGCCCACCTTTGGAAATCAGGTGCATGAATCATGGATACCAGGTCCATTGGGAATTCTAGGCTCAATGAATAAACTTGTTGGAGAACATATGAGGAAGATATATCTGAGAAGGTCCAATTGCACAAGTACTTGACCACCACACAATCACCTGCTAGGACCAACAGTTCTAGGAGGGTTAATCCAACCTTCTTTTAAGGATAATGACGTTGAACGGGTCGAAACAAAAGAAATGGTGAATTCAATGAGTACCCCTCTCTATATAAAAGTGACGGGTGATGATCCTCATTGTTCTATTTCTACACCACCCAAAAATGTGCAATCTTGGAGGCAGAAAAAAAAATTGTGAACCCAACATGAATCCTTTACCAAGGTTGTGGTTTAACCCCAATGATAAATGAAAAAAGAACATTATATGTCGGCCCATTTTGTTTTCCACGGTCCATGCCAAATGTGCCACCTCAAAGGTGGAACAAAAATGGGTAACCCGATGTGAATCCTTAACCAAGGTGGCAGTCATACCCTAGTAAAGCCCCTTCACCCCACAATAAAATAAAGAGGGGAAGGGGGCTTGACAGAATTGCCAAATATACATATGTTTAAAATAAATTCTACTTTTATGTAGTTTTGTGGCTAGTATGTCATATATCTATGTTACAGGTTACCACAAAGAATCCTTTGATCCAAATTACTTCCTGACGACCAATACATAAATGAACATTAATGATTGCACAGGTGTTTGGGGCCGCAATGAAGAGAAGGACCCCCACAACTACCCAGGATATTCAACACTAGGTATCTGACATGCTGATCACAAAGTACCACCAAAAGGGTACTCTCCCTACACTGGAGGCTGCAAGGCAAGCCATACAGTGTAAAAAGGTCTTCCATCTACCTCTTCATCTACTACTGGCACTCCATCATAGGGTGGACCTAGTGGTCATCTCAAACCATTTCGGGAGCTTGTCCCCGGAACGTGACAATGAGTACCTCCGTTACCTTAGGGAGGTAGATGAAGTCGATGCTAAAAGATTCTTCTCAACTTCATAGGGGTCATACTCATAGGATCCCACCAGATAACATCATTTATGGAACCAAACGACCAAGCCTCCTCCCATCGAAGAGGACCTTACGCCAAGGGAACCTGCCAAAGTCTAGGAGACCCAGTCCCTTGGGTTACCTACCATGGGTGGTGAATATATAATCAGGAACATGCTATCACCCTGGTTTATGTATATCAGCTCTGTCGTACTAATGCAGCAACATTAAATGGGAAGACTTAAGACACTTCCCTCTACACTCAATCCCACTACCAAAATAGGGTTGAATAATACGATCACATGCATGTTCCTGCTAGTGCTCACATGTCCCTCTATGGAGACAGAGTGGAAAACTACTTGCAGATTTAAATATCTGCTCATACACAACAATCCCTTCATCTAAATAGGGTGGTAACTAGCTATAAACAGGCATAAACACTTGTTAATGCATATCAATCCCACCATCCAAATAGGGTGAAAACCAAATATGATAAGATTCAAATTCCTACGGATGCTTATAAGGCCTGTGAGAAAAATAAAATACCAAGTGAGCAAAAGAAAATACCTTCTAGTGAATATGAAGTCCACCAATAAAATATGTCTTCAATTGGAGAAGAAGATTGGTGATAGACACATTCCTCTACCCCAACATAGGAGAACTGCCAGTATCTACTAGAAACACATAGAGGATCAGAGTTGGCACAAACACTTACTTTGATATTGGAATGGGCCTTCAAACATGTTCCAGCCAATGATGTATACCAACACATCCTGTAAATGATGGAATATGAGATGTCAATTCTAGACCATATCCTCCAAATATTCCAAGATATCATTAAATCGACGACAAAGGTGAGACATTGGGCCCACGAACCAGTTTCCTAGAATAGAATGACTCACTCGCAAAATGAGTTAGCCACTCCAGAGTAGTTATGCATCCCTGCTCTAGTCCAGGAGGGTCAAAGGAAATATCCCTAATATATGGACAACCGGGTTAGGAAAAAATACTTGTTCCAACTGGGGGACGTCGGTCCAACATGGAGGCTACTCTAGGGAAGGCATATATCCCTTCCAAAACTCAATTTGTTTGTCAATATATCCCAATGACATCATGGGACCCAAAAATAAAAGGACCCATATATGAAGGCCATTACCAACAGAAGATGGCCTCGGTTACCCACAAGAGAGTGCCCAAAAAATGAATAGCGCCAAAGGAAGCTGGAAAATGAAGAGCACATACATGATACTACTCTTTTAGAAGTTGGGGTTCTTGATGCCCTCGAAGATATATCAATGATGGATCAAGACCCTTCCAGTCCATTACGAAATTATGGAAGTGGTAGTAGCAGTTGAGAATGTCCTCCCCACAATGTCGCTACCAGTAGCTCTGAAGGCCCTCTGAAGAGCACCCATGGGGGCTCACTCCATGGGATATAAATGATCGATAATGAGAGACTATATCCTGATGCATGTTCAGATAGACCTCCCCTTGAACTGAAGATTAGACAGCAATAAGGTCCTCCCCTTTCTCTCATACACCTAGATGGTCCTCCCCACGATATACGCTACAGATATGCTTCACCCTATAGTCAGACATTGAGTCGTGTTGCTAGTCCTCTCAATAATGATAGTAATTTAGAAGGATCTCCCTACAATGACAGTTTCTATGATGGTCCTCCCCATAGTAATGTCAAGAAACAAGAAGGTCCTCCCCTCACTGCATTACGTCCTGAAGGCCATCCCCAAGATGTGCACTGTAAAAATTCTTTTTGCAGCCAGGTATCAAGTCATGATGGTAGTCCTCTCCATGATAAAAGTCATTGTGAAGGCCCTACCAACAAAGAAAGTTGTTGTGAAGGCCCCCCCATAGTGACATCAAGCTACAAGATAGTCCTCCCCTCACTGTATCTCAACCTAAAGGTCCTCCCCATAGTATACGCCATAAAGACATTTATCGCAGTTGGGAATTGAGTTGAAATAGTATCCCTCGCCATTGCAGCACCAATTGAAATGGTACTCCCGGTAATCAAAATTCATACCAGTAGGAGGGTCCTCCCCTTGCCGAAAAAATATTAGAAAGCTCTCATATGCTAAGGCCCTTGAAAAAATGGAGTAAAAAACATCAGACAGTTCGTCTATACTGAGTGATATTATTTCTCAACAAGAGGATGGCATGGGGCTACACTCATCTTTTGAGCCACCCCCGCAGCGTCTGCAAGTCAATAAGGCTCCCACTAGCCCAGTTTCTTGGAACTAAATTATTATGAAGTAGTCATGTTGGGAATATCACGTCATGAAGCCTCTAGAAGAACAACAACATGATATGTTTCTTGTGAGAAGACAACTAGCTAGGGATAATATACCAGTGATGTATTTTCCTACCACCATTTTTCACATTGACATACTAGGAGAGTTGTTTGGGGAATAAATGAATGACATTAGCTTTAATATATAGATGACTCTTCATCAGTTGGAAGAAAAATTCCAACCCTTCAAATGGAATTCAGACCATGTTAATACGTTAGGGGGATTCGTCATCAAATCGACCTAGAATCCCACCTATCTGCATGACATCCACAACCAGACTGGAGAAATAAAATCCCTTAATTAGCTTGCCTCCATGAACTTCATAAGTGTTGTCACCTCATTGGAAATGCCCCAGCTGGAGTTCACATTCAGGGATGAGGAGAACATAGAGCTCTACACTTCACCCCACATCCTGTATAGTTATCCCCTTTGGAAATGATATCCTACAACGTCATCACCCAGAGGCTGCATTAATGTGAAACCCTTTCTTAGGAAATATGGGATACTTGACAAAAACTGGTCCGGAGTAAGTCTCAATAGCATTACGGCCAAAGGGATCAATCCATTGAAGATATTATAAGTCAGGTAACAAAGAACATCTAGCAGGATTTCTGCCGAAGGTATGTCAACCAGGAAATAGTTCCCATGTCTTCAAAATACCATAAACTTTGTGCAGGACCAATTCCATACTCGGATCACACCCACATGAGAGTATGGGGAATTGAAAAGGTGTAAATAGTGGTGGCTACTGCCAAAATACGGGAACAACCCCCGCCCATAGGGCTGGGGGAATTTTTAAATTAAATTTCCCTCATTAGACCAATAAATCCAGGCCATAAAATATCAACATAAGAATGAGAACAACCCCAACCCACAAGATTGGGGGAATTTTTACCTTAAATCCCCACACAACCGATGTCTTCCTTCCAACATCTAGGAAGAACGATGGAAAGAGGAGCCCCCCCCCCCCTTCTTGTGGTACACATTATTTGAGAAAAAGTCACGTTATGATGTCAGACCGGGGCTCCCTTTGGGTCAATATTCACTAAGAAATCCAAATAACACCACAAAATGGAAGTCGAAAGTCCAATAAAGTGTGCAAAAGGCCTTCCTACCATTCGGAACCGGGCACACCACACCCAATGTTGTATGCCTTAGTGAACTTGGTAAACGTAAACCCACCGATATCATAGGAAATGATGTAGAGGGAGAGGACGTGAAAGAAGATGGTTTCCTCCTAGAGGCATCCTACATCGAGCCTGATGGTGTGAACACATGAAACCATAGAGCTATCCTAAATCTGGGTTCCCCCTCAATTAATCCATCACTACCTCCCCCAAAAAACCCCAACAAGGGGAATAATAAATCCAATATCGTCTATAACCCACCTCCTCCTCCAACTATAAATGCATCCCTCACCCATGAGGAATAGTTTTCTAAGAAAGAGGAAGAAATGAAAGGGGTCATATGAATTAATGATGAGCTTCATCGAGGAGGTACATTTTCGGATGTGTTCTCCCTGCAGAACGCCAGTAGGTGCTCCCAGAAGAGGTTTCGATACCACATGCACTTATCTCGGTGAATGAAGCCTTATTTGGAGGACCGCAAAACCCATCCAGGGAAGGATATCAAGACTTCCCCTAGTTGGGAAGGCAGTTGAAATATATTTAGGTAAACTGGAAAATGATACCCCTGGTTGGTAATCCACCCCCAAATTCCAGGTACGTTGGCACACCCAGTCTTGGCCCCTGCCGCACTAACTCAAGATCAATCCATACATGATATGAATAAAGATATGTTAAACATTTTTGAGCATTTAACATCTCTACTAGAAGCCATGGAGGTGTGTCACACTCCAATACAGCCAGAGCACAAACCCTACCTTGATTAGGTGAGCAATGTTCTGCCACTGCCAAACTTTGGGAACCCTCTATTCTCAGTCTTCAATGGCTCAGAGTACCCTAAAAACATTTAAAGCACTGTTGATATTATTGTGACCCCATGAAGGTAAATAAGGAACAAAAAGAAGTAGTAAAACTCTGGTGCTTCGTACAAACCTTGCAGATCTCGACTTTCATATGGTATACTAGCCTACCAGCCAATTCAATCATAAGATGGGAGGACCTATGGTGATATTTTCTCTTCCAGTTCAGTTCAATGATGCCTAAGATGATGGTTAGTGATCTTATGAACTGAAAATAATGAAATAATGAAAGAGTACCAGACTTCATTGCCAGATGGAAGGGCTTGACAAATTCCCTAAACCGGCCGCTCCCCCAAAATGAGATGTTTTCCATGTGAATTGATAATCTTTAGGATGAATTGAGAATGCATATCATCCCAGTGAAGTAAACGAGTGGGTTTAGAGAATTATCTTACATTTTCCAAATAATATAATAATCCTTTAAAGTACCAATATTATGTCTCTAGTGGCCCCATCAGCCCCTGGGAATAGAACAGGAAAAGGTGAAGCTTCTTCTGTCATGCTTAAGCCACCCCTGGCACCAGCTCCAGTTACGAGGCCGCCACCAAACCGTGTGGGACCCCCTAGATTTGAAAAAAACCCCACACCTTGGATTAGTGACGGGGTGCTAAAAAATCTGTATGAAGAATGAAGAAACAAATTTTACTCGTTCGAAGATGACCAGGTCTGCGGCTATTTCATAGCCCCAATGAATTACAATTTTTTCCTACTATCAGAGCCAAAGTGAGCCAATGATGTGGGTCTCAATGACCATCAAAATTATTGTCCCTATCACCAAATACTGGGACATACTATCTAGGAATTCATTATTTTCAAGGATCTCCTATAAAATATTGTGGATTCTGGGCAAGTTAAGTTGGACCCACTGCCAGAACATGTGGCGTATGTTTCCACCTTAGACTCAAGAGAGGAATAGGAATGAAAGACAATCTACAGTAATAAGGAGAAAATTTTGATAATTGGATAACATGGAAGACCGTCAATTGAGTCTATGGAATCCTCCAGGTGCAGTTCAAACAACCAACTATGCCCCAAAAGTTCATAATACAACACAATTATCCTCCTCAGACCCGCGGTTCTCCAAAGTCCAAAATGGCATAAAGAAAGATAAATATGATGAGCTGATACTAAATCCAATGTTAGTGTTGAAAATTTTGAAATTTATTCCAATAGACTTGGTACAACGGGCACCACCCCACCAAATTGTAAAACCAGTACCACCCCTCCAAACAGTACAATGGGCACCGCCCCACCAAACAGCCCCATCAGAAGGAGACAGTCTGACATAAATAGTGTTAGATCAAGAACTAATCTTAGAAGACATTAATTTTATAAACATGATGGACCCCTTCTTGGATAAAGAATATGTCCATGAACCCAAATTACTCATGCCCAACCGGAGTGTCGGGATAAGAGACCACAGAGGCCAGACGTTTCCTAAAAGGCATGATAGTGGCTGGAGTCAAATTCCTAACCATGCCATAAGTCAAACCATTAACATTGTAGAAACTCAGAGAAGGACCCTCTAGAAGATGCAACAAGAACCGAAGTTCTCCTCCACCCCCATCAGAAGAAATCCATGCCCAATTATCTTTGAATATCTATTAGGGGAGAACAAATATCAAATCACCCAAGGCATACAAACAGACTAGTTCACCCAAACGTTGAAAGGACCACAACACCACCTACCCCGATTATAGAGGTCGAACCATCTACATCCAATGATCGAACCCCTAATGTGTCTATGAAAGAGAAACCCAAAGCAGGAAAGTGCCACCCTTTAGAGAAGAAGTATGATATTATAAAGTAGTTGTCTTCAGTACTGGCAAAGCTATAAATCCTGGATGCATTATTCCTGTTTATGATTCTTAGGAAGGAAATCATTGAAGGCTTACTATGTCCCCAGGAGTTCGAGGATGAAGTTAAAAAAACTGAATTCTACCGAATGGAGACTTGACCTGAAGAATGTCACACCATCATATCCTTCATATATAGGGATAAAGATACTCTCATGAAAGGGGACATCAAACCCTAATATGTGTCTGGTAAGATAAATTGAATTTATTTCTAGATGATCATTATCGACAATGGATCTAGAGTTAACCTCCTACCACTATAGACACTTTTTTGGCTAGGATATGATAAAGACACATTGAAACCTTGCACTAAAACTCTTCTAGGATATGAGAAAAGTGATCAGAAACCATTGGGATAGATCAAGCATAAAACTCATCTCAGATACAACATGTTTAATTCTATGTTCCTGGTAGTATGGAAAAAGTACAGACTTCAACATCCTGTTAGGGAGGCATTGTCTACATCAGCATGATGCAATTCCATCCTCATACCATCAGTGCATCAAATATTGCACTAATGGGAAAATTGAGATATTTCTAGCCATTAAATCTCCTTTTGAGTCATATGAGTCACATTATGTCGACACCGGGTTCTATAAATCAAAAGAAAATCATCTTTCGGTCAACGACATTGATTGGACCACTTCCTCGAATGGATTGTAAATGGATCCCGATGACCTCAACCAATAACTTGGGGAAGAGTAAATACTCCGCATCAACTAAGTGGTATGAATAAGAGCAATTATGGATGCAGAATCAATTGTATGCATGATCTATGTCGTGGCCACCGAGTCCATAGATATAGAAAATCAGGCTTGCATTGTGGGGATAGAAAAGCATTATCAAAGATTCTCTCATCCCTTCTGTAAGACATAAAACTTCCCTTGCCTCACTATTAAATAAAAGGATATTTCTCACCTATCATAGGAGAGTTCATCATGAAAATCCACTCTCTATTAGAAGAGGAAGAAGAGGATGAAGAGGAAGAAGTTGAAGACGTTGATGAAGAAGTAGAGGAAGAAGATCTCATAGATTCCCCTCTTCCATTTGAAGAAGTTGTATCCACCATAATCGATGAAATTAAGGAGAAAAATTTGGGGACCAAAAATGACTCACGACCCACTCTGATCAGTGTGTCAACTCATATCAAAAAATAGAATTCATACACTTACTTCCAAAAGAATAATCATTTTTTTTCATGGAACTACACAGAAATTCCAGGCCTCGATCCTGAGGTGTCCACTCCTCATCTAGGTTTACCAAAATATCACCGGTGATATAAGCAGGTATCCAGAAGGACCCACCCAACACATGCTGCCAAAGTAGAGGCTGAAGTTGAAAATTTGATCAAATAAAACATCATACGAGAGGTCCAATATCTGATCTGGATGGAAAACAAAGTCCCTCTCAAGAATAAGAATTGACATATTAGAATATGTATTGTCTTCAAAGACCTTAATTGGAATTGCCCAAAAGATGACTTCCTAGTCCCAATAATAGAGTTATTGATCAATAGAATAGCTGAATATGAATCTCTCTCTTTCATAGATTTCTATTCTGGATACAATAAAATCTAGATAGACCGAGGAGATTAAGAAGATACCACTTTTAGGTCTCCTTAGGGAATGTTATTTTATAATGTGATTCTGTTTGGTCTAATGAATGTTGGAGCCACATATCAGTGTGTCATGCATCGAATCTTAAATCCCATCTTGGTAATGTTTTTCGAGTGTTATGTCAAATATCTGGTGGTTAAATCATGACAATGCTCGAACCACCTGGCTAATCTGAAACTATCTTCAACAAATTGTGACAACATAGTTTAATGATGAATCCCCTTAAGTGAGAATTTGGCATTACCTCAGTAAAATTCTTAGGCTTAGTTATATGCCATCGCAGCATCAATGTCGACCCCAAGAAGAAAAAATCCATCATTGGCATGTTCCCACCTTGAAACCTCACCGAGTTGAGAGGTCTCAAGGGGCACCTCACCTTCATTTGATGCTTCATAGCAAACCTAGAAGGTAAAGTCTTACCTTTCACTAGTATCACAAAGAATGAAGTTACATATGAGTGGGATAATGTTTCCAATAAGAGTTTGACAATCTCAAAATATATCTCCTAAGACCACCGATTCTGATTCCACTAGTTGAGGGGAGACCACTCATTTTGTACATAACCACCCAAGAACAGTCATTAGGTGCCTTCCTCACGCAGAAGAATGATGTCGGTAGCAAGAACAACATCTATAACCTCAACCAAACAATGATGGATACTGAAACTCGGTATTCAAAAATAAAAAAGAACTACCTAGCCCTATTTTTTGTTGTTCAGAAACTCTGACATTACCTGCAACACCATGAGGTACACCTAGTTTCCCACTACAACCTGCTCAATTATATCCTCTACTTTCCCATGCTAAATGGGCATCTATCACGATTGGCGGTCATCATACAATAGTTTGACATAAAATACTTACCCCAGAAGGCCATCAATGGTATGGCGTCAACAGAATTCCAGGACAAGCACCCCTTAGAAGAAATAACATTGTGGGATGTTGAATTTCTAGATGAAGAAGTATTTTATGTTCTAGAGGACCCCCATAAATGAGAGATGTACTTTTATGGTGCTTCCCAAAGCCTGATAGGGAAAATAATGGAGGCTCCCAAGCTCAAAAAAGTGGGGCTGGGAATTATACTCATATCCACCAAAAATGACATCTTGCATTACTCTTTCCTGCATTTGGAAGGGTGTCCAAATAATGAAGAATAGTATCAGTTCCTCTTTACAATCCTGTAATTGGCACTTCATGTGAGATCCAAACACCTAAAAATAAAGGGATGTTTGGAACTAGTAATCAAACAAGTTAATTGTGACTATATCATCAAGAAATAAGTATTTGTTCCCTTGATGAATCGTGTTCAATAATTGGTGTCATAATTACCATCGAAACTAATGCTGACTTATGTCCCCAAGTCACAAAATGTTCAATCTAACGGTTTAGAAAATGCATCCATAGAATTGGATGACCCATACCAGGATGAAAAATTCATTAGTATTTCCCACTATTGTATAGTCTTGCCATTCATCTGGAGAAATACAGAGGAAATAGAAGCAATTAGCCCCATCTCTAAGCCTTATAGTCACACAACTGGTTGGATGACGCCCATTATAAATTACCTTCGAAATGGGGAACTACCACCAGATAGGGATGAAATGGAATAGGTCCAAATATGGGCATTCAACATGGTCTTGAACTATGGGGTAATCCAAGAAAGGGTTCTCTACAAACAAGGCCTCGACAGGGTCCTTCACAGGTGCTTTTATAGGTAAGAGACTTATACTGTCATGAAAGAAGTGCACGTTGGAGCTTGTGGAGCACACTAATCAAAAACCATGATCTCTCACCAAATCTTAAGGATTAGGTATTACAGGACCACCATGATATAGGATTGTTCCATATTCACCAAGAGGTTCCATTTATGCCATGTTCATGCTAATTTCATACACGAACCCCCAGAGTTACTTGATACAACTTGGTACTCCGGGCCATTCATTGCCTTAGATATGGATGTCGTGGGACCATATCCTCTCTCCACAGCCATACAATTCATGTTTATACTCACAATGAAATAAATATTTTCCAAATGGGCAGAAGCCATAGACCTTAAGGAATTCGGGGTGAAAAACATCATCAACTTTTTGAAGGCCAACATAATTACCAGATTTGGTGTCCCTCATACAATACTGATGGAAAAAACACCAACTTCTTCTCTAATGATTTGGACAAGTTATACCAAGAGTATGTAATTAAATCCAACTATTCGTCCCATCACCACGTGGGGGCCAATGGGCCGATAGAGTATTTAAATAAGACTTTGTACAACATACTTCAAAAGATGGTTGATAAGGACAATAAATTGTGTCAATAGAAGGTCCTTCATGCTTTAGGGGCTTACCGGACACTAACCCGCACTGTCACCTGGGAAACCCCGTACTCACTAGTATTCGGGGAAGAGGCAGTGTTACTTATCAAAATCCAATTTCCATATCTTCATGTGGCCATTTTTGATCAACTATACATGGAAGAGAAATCCAAAATATGGTTTGATGAGTTGGAGTAGCTAGATTTGTAAAGGCTACACACTCTACACTATTTCAAAATCTACCAAAATCAGATTGCATGAGCTTTCAACAAAAAGCCTCGCCTTCGATCATTCCTCGAAGGAGAAATTGGGTTAGTCCTCAGTAACACGATGATACAAGAGAAGAATCCCCCATAGCATGAACCAAAGTGAGAAGGACCATATTTTGTATATAGGGTCTATTCCAATGCAGTATACACCCTGGTATCAATGGATGGAAAGAACATCGTGACTCTGAAAAATGTCATGTTCTTGAAGAAATACATCGTGTAATAGCAGAAATCATGTCATGGTTCAAACTCTACAAACCTAAACTATGAGTTATAAAACCCTCATTTCATATTACAAGCTCTACGACCCTAAACTATGAGTTATAAAACCCTCATGTCATGGTCAAAGCTCTACGACCCTAAACTATGAGTGATAAAACCCATATTTTCATGGTCCAAGCTCTACAACCCTAATATATGAGTTATAAAACCCCTATTGTTTTGGTCCAATATCTACATCCCTAAAATATAAATTATAAAACCCCTAATGTTTTGGTCCAATCTCTATAACCCTAAACTTTGAGTTATAGAACCCATAATGTTTTGGTCCAAGATATATGACCCTGAACTATGAATTATAAAACTACTAATATTATGGTCCAAAAACTAAGACCTTAAATGATTTGTAATACCCACCATGTTACAGTTCAAACAATAAGTCCTTAAACTATGAGTCATTTTCTTTTCTACAGGATGTTAAACTATAAGGAACTCTTCCTTGAAACATGACAATAAGCTGTGACTCATGTCCTCACCATAAGTTGTTAAACTACCAGACAAAAAATATCCTAATTGCATGGAAAGAAACTGCATGATCTCTCACAGAACTATGTATTTCTTGATTAATACCCACTTAGGATACGTAGAGACACCTCAATCTCTGATCTTGGCCCTCCCCACCATGAAAAAAATACCTCCATCATGCCCCCTATCTTCCCATATTCGTACGGGAATCCCCTATCACTCCTTGTTTATCACATCAAGAATAACTCACATGATATTTGGATCAGTGGTAGGGATTCTCTTATGAAATCCAACTATATATTAACATGATAGACATGGAAAACATGATGGATAGAATGAAAATTCCATTACGCCTAGACCGATCCATATTGGTATAGGGCACATTTAGAACTATGTATGGTTTGATTCCTTCCCTTGCAGGATATGTAGAAATTCCTAGATCCTCGATCATGGCCTGACCCCACCAAGAAAGTAAAAGAAAATTCCCTGATCATATCCTTTACCTTCTAACACCTATGAAGGAAACCCTATGTCCATTCCTTGTTTCTCAAAATGAGTATGACTCACAATATCTTAGGATCAGTGGTAAGGATTCTCCTATGAAAATATGTTATAGAGAAGTATGGTGGACCTGTAACCCCTAGGAAATGAAATAGAAATGTCCCAATATATGGACCGAGCTAGATAGGTACAGGGAACGTTGGGATCGAAGAACGACTTGATTCTAGCCCTTGTAGGATATGTAGTGATATCCATATTTGGCATCTCAGCCCACCCAATCGCTATAAAAAAATTCCCTCTAATGTCCCTACTCATCGAGAAAACATTGGTAGGGAACATTAAAGATCTACATTTGGATTTATTCCTTCCCACGTAGGATACATAGTGACACCCGTATTTGGAATCCCAACCCAGCCAATTGCCACCATCAAAAAAACAAAATCTCCCTTTACCCCCATAATTTGGTCAGACTTGTGTGGGTATCCCATGGAAGGTTCTAATCACATGACAATAAATTGAAAAAATCTTCGAGATTTATGTGTGGTCAAGTCCTCAGTGTTACGAAATCCCAAACATGCCCACTACTCATGATAAGTCAAAAGATCCTTCCTCCCCTCTCTACATTTAAGTCAGATCTATGTGGAAGTTCTAATAGTTTATAGCTAATCACAATCTGGATATTTCTTACATTATCTGGAGCATCTCTTCCATTTGACAAACTCTATACTCTGGGAAAACTGGTATCCCCATAATAATTCAAGGCCATCTAATATAGAAGGCTAGTGTCCTATAGACACCTTTGTTTGAATATGAATATCATGCCCAAGTGGTTCTGCATATGTTTCCCACAAAAAAGGACACCAGTCATGAAAAATTCGTTCCCAGGAGAGTCCTCTCATATATTAGTATGTCCAATGGATTCCAAGCCCCATGTCACCCCCCCTAATTCATGTTTCCCTTGGGACTATGGTTTACACCTTCTATCATCACCCACATCTAAGGAATGCTAGAAGATTCTGATTATGATTAAGCTAAAACTATTAATGATTTTTATGACAGTATAATCATCCTCAATGTATGACTCTAAAATACACAACATCATGTCCTCAACTCATGACATTAAAATGTGATTCCAAAATTGTCCTTGACATATGATGTTAAACTGTATAGCATTGGTTTAATCTTAAAGAGATCTCTAATGTTGATTTTTATATTCTTAGGAAATGACACGAAATCCTCTTAATCCCTTGTTTCTCACACCGAGTATGGATCACATGAGATTAGTGATCTTAGTGAGTGATAAACCATGAGATCATGGAAAAGAATCCCTGAAATTTGGTCCTAGTAGCACAACACTAAAAGTCATGTCACGGTTCTCATCCCCGAGAGGAACCTCACATCCGGGACATGTGACATTAAATGACCAGGTACCCCAAAGATGGAATGAATGCCTCACCCTGTGTATGAGTCATATCTACATAGGATATTCCTAATCCCATGAGTAAATTGTAGCCCAAATGTGCCCAATATGTCCAGATACACTCCTACCATACCCCAAAATTTGTGCTTTGAGTGGTCTTGATTCCCCATAACCCTCCAAGGCCATCGAATATGGAGGGCTAGTGTCTTGTAGACACATTTGATAGACTATGAACATCATGACTCGATGGCTCTGCATATATCAGTTACAAAAATGGAAATCAGTCAAAGGAAACTTCATCCCGATGAGATTCCTCTCCTATCTCAGTTCTCCCAATGGATTTCAATCCTCATTCCATCCCTCCTAATTCAAGGGACCTCAAAGTCATGATTTACATTTTCATTCTTAAACACATCATGGATATGTCAGAACATATGGTCCTGATTCATCCATGGTCCCTTTTGAGGTTACTAAGGATACCCCATTCATATGAGTGGTGTTGATCCACATACAAAAGAAGAGTGCCTCCAATCATTTCGAGTTTTCCCCAAAAGATGTTCGGTTAAAATTCTATTTTTCAAAGGTCACATACCATATTTAGAAAGTTAGAAATCTCCATATTCCATAATGGCCACCAGATATGGATGTTTAGGGTCATGTAGACCACATTTTTTTGACTATTCTCATCATGCCCTAGTGGATCTTTATATGCTTCCCACAAAAAAGGTCATCAATCGAAGGAAAATTTATCTTCAGGAGAGTCTCTTACAACTTTTTTATGCTCAAATAACTATTCTGTTTTTTCACATACCTAGATTTGGAAAAATCTTGGATAGCAGATTATATGACTTATTATTTTCCAATGCCCCTAAAATAAAAAGGACTTATAATTGAACAGACCATTCACTAGCTCTTCCTCACGTAATTAAGAACTGTGGGGGAGAAACTACCCATATAAAGCTGATAGGAATGTCCTTAATGTTTTCAGACACCACGACATAGGCCAAACACCTACTGTGGCTCCCGACACCAAAATATATTAACAGTGTTGCAAATAATACTAGTACATTGGAAATGGAAGGCCGGTGTCCTGTAGAATCCTTTTATTGACTATGCACATCATGCCCTAGTGGATCTTCATATGATGAAAAAATGGTTGTCAATTGAAGGCAAATTAATCTTCAGGAGAGTCCTTTACAGCATCTTTATGATCAAATCAAAATCATGTTTTATCACACCCCCAGATTCGGAAAACTCCTGGATAAAATCTTACATGCCTTCTTCTTTTCTAATTCCCCAGACATAATAAGGAAAACTAACTGAACTAACCATTCACCAGCTCCCCATCACACAAGTAAGAATCTTGCGAGAACAACTTCCTATCTAAATACAATATGAATGTCCCAAATGTTTTCAGACACCACGACTCAGGCCAGCCACCCACTGTAGCTCTTGAAATAAAAATACATTCAAGGTGTTTCAAATCCTACCAGGACATCAGAAATGGAAGGCTAGTTTCCTATAGAAACCCTTTTTTGGACTATGCACATCATTCCTTGGGGGCTCTGCATTTGTTCCCCACAAAAATGGCCATCAATCAAAGGAAAATTTGTCCCCATGAGATTCCTTTCCAACTTTCGTAGGCTTAAAATGAATCCCAAGCCTCATGCATGTCTAGAATATAAAAATTAATGGTCAAGAAAATTACCCTATCAATGTTTGAAGAATGTTAAAGAATTATCAGCTAACGGACCCAAGTCTGGGCCCTGCCCCATTAAATTTGGCCAAAGTTGTTCGACGTAAAACAATAGAAATAAGTTTTATTGACTGGACTATGAACTGACAGAGAAAAAGACACCATACTTTCCATAAAAAATCCATAGAAGGCATCTCTGGAAAAAATTCATTTATCGGTTTGTTAAAAAAAAATCATGCCATAAGAAAAGGCATAAAGCTTGTTAAGTCGAAAACCCGCAAAGGGAGGCCTAAGAAAAATTCATGTTATACCTGCTAAGCCCTTGTCAAGCAGTATTAGGTGAAAATTAGGGTAATAATTAAAAATTAATAAATGTTCATAGTGTTTTATAGGAAACCCCAAAAATAGTCGAACTGCGCTCACTAAGTCTCGCGTCTCAAGAAAAAATTTGAGCCTGATTTGATTATTTTAGTTTACTTGTTTCAAGACATGGTTTTAAATTAATACCTGATTAAAATTATGTTTATATGATTAATTTTGATCAATTAATATGATAGGGAAAATACAGGGAAAGAGAATTTAATGGAAAACAAGTTTCATTGAGTTTGAAAAAAACGGAGGAGCATCCCCAGCTCAAAGATTCTTAAAACTATTAATAAAAGGGGGAAGATTACATATCATTATTTAGGATATAACTACAATATGGATCAGTTTGTCCTTTCTAGGAGGATGGAAAGTGATTTCCACGAGCTTTAAATGTTCTGCTTTAAAGAAGATCTCTCCTCTGTTTCATCCTAGACCGCCGGATGCACCTGCTCCGGAACAACTTCATGGTCACACCGTTTCTTCAAGATGGCTTCATAGTTAGCACGAAAAGTGTCCAGTTGATCCCTCAACCTTGTTGTGTGGTAATCTTACTCCCACAACTCTTCCTCCTGGGTGTCCACCAAATCACATGCCTTCACCTCCTCAGTTTCTAGATGATCAAATTCTTCTGAAACATCTAATATGTTCACCACCCGGTGATAGGAAGAATTGAACATGGTCATCTTCTCCTTGAAAGTGGAAAGGGCTTCTCGAAAAATGATTATTTGGTAAATAAGGAGGTGTATGTGCAGATAATTGAAGCTGTTGGAACCCATATCAATGAATAACTACTGAATATTTTCACCCTCATCAGCAAAATTGGCCATAGGTTTATCCGTGAAAAGAGCATGTAAATGGCGACATTCCTCTTTTCGCACCACCAGGTGGATTTCCAAAACATCAATACCTTGATCCTACCTTACTTTTATATGTCTATAAGTAGTAAGTGTCACTATAGGAGTGGAGAGGGACCAAAAAAGGTCACCCGAGATGGGAGACTTTCTTTTACCTTTGATGACCTAGCCACTAGAGCCAAATGCAGTGGACTATGCACGACTTCTGGGATGATCATTGATACTTGACTAGTTCCAGCCTCATTAAGTGCTTGGGTAGTGTCCGTGGGAGGGGAGCAGTCTTAATCACTACCCAATGAGATATGTTGTACCAATGAGCCCCCTCTCTAGAAGTTTCTAACAATGAACTAAGTGTCTTCTTACCACAAGGGTAGGGAAAGGTTGTGTGTCCATCCTGGATAATGCAGGGACAGAGGTATAAGTCATAGCTATTTCACTCTTCAGAGTAGAAGGAATGTGTGGAATTATTGTCGGAGCAAAGATGGGGTAGGAAATGGTTAAATGTTTCTACACCCGTTGAACTAGTTCTTTCAGCATCCCATTGGGGTAACAATACACCCATAGTCAGGCACACTCTACTGACAAGAAAGTGGATTCTATCATGTTAGGAATGATCACTTCCATAGAAGCACCATTATGCATCATCATGATACATTATTGGAGATGAAAAATGTGGTGATACTCTCTTCTTAATTGAACAGAAAGAAGCAACATAGTCTGTTGGAGGAATTTGAATTTCATGGAAAACCGGTAGGGGAGGTATGGCTCACAAATGACTACTTGATCTATGAGATCAGTGAGCTTCTAATCTCGAAGTGTGATAAGGTACGATCATTCCTCCAAATAACCCTCCTTATCACCTCTTAATGACCCATGATGGGTAGGATGCAGTGAAAATGAGAGATGAGAAGTTTCATTTAGTAGTACAACCAAATCAATAACAGTTAGATTTCGAGGATGGACAATGAAAATATTGAGTAGGGAGGGTTGAAAGTCAGAATGAGGAACATTTTCAGTATTCTGGTATTCATAATCGGGGAAGTGTTCTACAATACACCCATACATAAATTGAAATGGTCTTCTAAGATGTTGTTGGGGCCAACATTTTTTTATTTTTCCTAATAATTCATAAAGTCGAGAAAGGGTAGGAAGGGACAAATTATTGGGTCGACCCTCTGCCAGCGTGGCCTCCATCATCAAAGAACAGTCCTGAACCCTGATATATACATCTCGGGATGGGAAAGGGATTTGGAAATCCATATGATAAAAGACATGGTAAAGAACCCTAATATTCTAAGCACATGTGATACATCTGGTAAAAGCTCATATCCACATGTGGAATGTCGTACCACTTCAAGGGTAGCACATTATGACCATGGAGTTTGGTAGCACTGATGGGTTGGATGAGTTCGACTGTGGTGAGCCCTAGGCTTGGATCTGTTTTCCAACTAGAATGACCCTATACATGATTAGAATGGTATAAGAGAGAGATCCTGGAGAGGATGGTCAAGTAATCCCTTTACCATGACCAGTAAACTCCTTGTTAAAGGTGACATGTGGTCTGTGTCATTCGAAGAAGTAACTACTGGGAGAAACATGCCCTAAATTTCTCCAATTTTTGGGAGTCCTCCAAGCTGGTAGATATCACATTGGTTGTTCCCCACCAAACTATGAAATAAGTGGAAGGTTTTGGTGCCTAAACAATAGTGGATCAACAATTTCAGAAGGATTTCACCCGGGGAGAAGATTGCAAACTGAGAAACCTAGGCTGCCTGATACTATCCCACCACCTCTAACTGGTTAGGGGACTCCAAAATGTTCTGATTCTCCTACAATTCCTAATACCACTCATCAGAGAAACATCCTACAGCTCGTAAATCCCACTTGGTGCTCCACCCTCCATTGGTATTTTCTTTGGAGATTCTGATAATGGATGGGTATTCTCGAGTGTCTAGTCTCGAGAAACCATTGTGACACATGTGGTTTTCCTGAGTCCATGTCAAGCCTATTAGTATGATGAAGTTCTCCAAAATTGAAGTGGAAATGAATTCTTCTATTGGGGAACTATTGGCACGATCATTTACTTTCAGTGCCACCAAGAGGATGAAAGGGGTATCAGGGTCAGCGAGCAACAGAGGAATGTTGTCAGGGAGACCAAATCTATAAAGTGGAAATTGTACAGATAGAGAATAGACTAGAAGATATGGTGTCATGAAATCACTTAAGAATCTATCACGAGGAATGATGTTGGCTTGAAGATGATCCTCACTATATCCCTCGAAGGTTTCCCTTGTCTTCATCGATTTTATCACATCCTGTGAAGCAGCCATTGTAACCTGCACAAGAAGATCCAGAAGCCGACATAAAATCAGTCCAATAAAAATGTAGGATAAAGGATATGGAATAATGGCTAAAGGACTCAAAATATCTCCACAAAAGGCAACGTTTAATGTTTTCGAAAATGGTACGTGGTCTTCACATCCCACGTACTGCATAGTGTGCGGAAGGCACAATCCACGTACTACATGATACATGAAGGTAACCGCCCCTACAACTATGGTACGCTGATTCCATTCACCATGTAAATCCATGGTACGCACACAATCCGTGAGGTGTTGGCCTGTAGATTGGTGGCCAATGAACAGAAAGGATCACAGAAGATGGAAACTATGAACCTAGTCCTTGATTGTGATCATGTTCAAAAATTGTAGACTAATGTTTATGTTCAGATTACTAGTTCTTGATGTTCGGTTTTCCAATACATGTTCAGTATGTGGAGAAGATATCCACATAGCATTCTATTATGTAGAAACTAGATTTTAATCTTAAAATTCCGCAATGTTTTTTTTGAATCCAAAATATTGTATGCAGATAGAGAAATGGTGGGGAGATCTGTTCATGATATGTATGAAGCAGTCTGCGAATAGGATTTTTGCAAATAGCACGGTACGTGAGAGAAAAGGAAGCCAAGGAAATCAATAACACTTTATGCTCTGAGAAATGGTAAAAGAGAAATGGAATGGGAACCTTTATATAGGTGTGTTTCCCTCCTACCAGGTCCATCTATTCTACCATGAACCATTTTAGTTCAGGACCATTTCTACATCAGGATATCCACCTTTTCATTCGGAACTGTCCTCATTCCAATGGGGGGCATTTGTAGGGTCCTGAAAATTCTACCAAAGGAAGAACCCCCCCCCAATTTTTATTATAGAAGGAAGCAAGTACTTCTACAAGTCGATAAAGGTTAAAGGACTCAAATTCAGTTTCAATTTTTAGAAGAAACTTCAAAGAATTCATGTTTTCATGGATTTTTAAGGGGCATGTGTACCATCCCAAGGAATGGTACATGGAAAAGCTCGATCATGATCCAACAGGTATGTGGGACAATCCGCGAACCACTAGCCCGTAGAGCGATGGACAGCAAAATAAGGCCGATCATGAACCAAGTTGCAGAAGGAATTGTGTGCATTTAGTCAATCCATATATCATACCATGAACCAATTAGTTTCTGGAAGAAGCGAACCAAAAGGGTTCTACAAAACATTATTGTGAACTGAAGCCTCTGTAAACCCTAGTTGACTGAGTATTCCGCGAGTTAAGATATCTCTTCATGGACCTCTACAAATGGTTCTTCATTACTAATAGATAAATTTATCATGATGCTCTATAAAAGAAGCATAGTAGATGGATGAATGATGGATGACAAAATCCTAAAGGGAACCAAGAGGTTCAATGAAAGATTTCAGAGAAGAATTCATCTTTAGTCTCGATTCATCGATGAAGCCCAAATCACAAACTACATTCTCCACAGGTACAGTCTTCCATGAACCCTAAAATGTTGGAATTGAATAATAATAATTGAATCCCAAACCTTATTAGTGAACCGTGAACTACATACTTCTCACAGATGAATTCCCCAGGAATGATAATCCCCTGGACCCTCTTTCAAAATGGTTCTCAACATAGTGTACTTCTATGCGGACTGAACCCGAAACTGCATACTACATCGGTATGCGGATGGAACCCAAAGCTGCATGATGGGTTTCATAACACTATAGAACGTTGTCATCTATACCCATGCCCTTATACTACATCAGTATGCGGCCAACCACTTTTCTCACATACCAATACGGTATGCGGATCCTCTCCTAAAGTTCATAAGAAACCGGTACGCAGAATGGGGTGTTTTTGGGTATTATTTCCTCCAGTCCCAACCTCACCATTCCATTACCATCCAGTCCTCCATAATCCCTCAACAAACTAGTCCTCTGACATCTATTCAAATCCTCATCAAATCCATTGTACCCATATTATCATACCATTGAGCGCATCATCACACCCCTTTGAGTCTACATACCCTTGGAAAGTGGAGTTGCAAAGGCTCTCCCCCTATTGTTCGGGCTTTGGGAATGCCTTTGGGTCTAAATTCCCATGGTAACTCAGATTCCAACCTTGGGATGTCGAAGTAAACCTCCCAGTTCCAGGGGTTAAGGGTGATAAATCTCTTTTCCATTCAATGAGAAATACTGATTAGACGAAGGGGTTATGTTTTCTCCCCCATTGATGAGGACAAAACTCATCTCCTTCCCATAACATATTCTGCGGCCCTCCCACTAAGTTAAGACCTCTATCTTCTAAAGAAGGGCCACATGACCTTCAATGAAATTTCAAATTGAAGGTTTCATTACTCTGTGCCCTCTCCCACGGTTTCTGTAGCCTCTTCTGCTTTGGGCTCTCCCTCTCCCACCAATAGGAGAGGAAGCATGTGCATTGTTGAATCTTTGGCATCCTCTTATTTCTCACACCAAGAATGAATCGCTTGGGATTAGAGGTTTTTGAGGATTACAACATCAACATTATTTTGAACTATGAGAACACTGAATCCCGACCGAATCAGGATATTTATGATGACTTCTAGAAGGCCCGAGATCTAAAGGGTTCCCATCCAAAAAAAGGTTTAACCCAATCATGCCCCTAAATGGGCAGCTTCCACGCATAATCACCACACATTCTGACCTATGTGAACTCTGATTCCTGATCAAATCATGATACATAAGATGGCTTCTAGAAAGTCTGATCTCAAAAGGGTTCCCATCGAAAAGGGTCCACCCAATTGTGGTTCCCTCAAATGGGCTGCTTCTATGCATAATCCCCACACAATCCAAACTACGTGGATTCTGATTCCTCTCTCGAGGATATGTAGGAAGCCTTTTTTATGGGCCTGATCCCAACATCAAGTCACCTTCTATTACCCCTGGATGATGATAAACTCTATAGCACCTTATAATAGGGCTCAAGTCATCATTTCCTCTTAGCATCAAATATATGCATGCTTACGATGGTCTGGAAAAGCAAGGGTATCCCATGGACACACTATTTGGGAATGAACCAAGGATTAATGAAAATATGAACATGAATTCAATATATAAGAGATTCCCATAACAAGCAACAATCCTCCCTAAAAAGGGTACGGTGAGCCTGAACTCCCACCCACTCGACCAATGGAGTCTTCAAGCGTCGTTGGCTAAATAATCGATCAATGAGTGACTGCCTTTGGAAAGAAGGCCCATGAATCACAGATACCAGGGCCATTAGGCATTCATGGATCCATGAATAAACTTTTTGGAGACCATATGAGCAAGTTATATCCCAAAAGGCCCGATTCCACTAGTACTTGACCCCCACACAATCGCCCACTAGGACCAAAAGTTCCCACAAGGTTAATCCAACCATCTTTAAAGGATAATGACATTAAATGGGTTGAAACTAAAGAAATGGTGAATTAGATGAGAACCCCTCTCTATAGAAAAAGGACGGGTGATGATCCTAATCATTTCATTTCTACACCACCCAGAAACACGCCACCTTGGAGGTGAACAAAACACTCAGAATCCCAAATTCCCCTAAAACCACAAAAAATCATTAAAATTTCCTAAAAATATAAATAAAGTAAAAAACCCATAAGAACCCTAAAAATGGATACTCCCTATTTATTATCTATTCCACCCTATAGTGAATATGATTTGAAAATTTTAATTTTTGATAAAGATGTTGATCCCGCTCTAAAGGGTTCATGTATGATTGAAGAGGACCTTGGGAATAAAATCATCCATTCTTTGTTACAGGAGCCCAATGCTGTTGTATTACAAAAATAAAAATATGATGAATCTTTATAGAATTATACCTTCACATAAAATATTATATTCTTAATAATATTATGGATGAATAAAAATGAAATCATGATTTTAATTATAAGGAAATACCATGGAAATGAATCATTTTCATCTTCCCTCAGTTATTTTACCATTAGGGTTCTCTAATTTTCTGGCCAATTCTAGAATCTTGTTGTGGTTCATCATTTGTTAAAAGATTCAAACCATGTTGGTTTTTTCCCTACTTTTGTTCCATTTGAATAATATGGGACAATTTTATTTGACATTTTTTGATATGTTTCTAGACCAACATAATATTAATTATGAGATTCTATTGAGTTTAATTTATCGCAATATCCCGTGATGACAAGATCTGCTAGATCATAGTAGTGATTATTTCTTGGGATCGGTATCTTCTCTCTAGGAATCTTTGGTTGGATTCTTTGGATTTCTATTTCAAATATCTGCATGGGCTACATCAAAATTGAAATTAAGGATGAACCAAATCACTCATAGTCTGAGTCCACATGATGTTGGTGATATCAATTTTTTTGAACTTTATTTGATTTCTCAATTTTTCATTTGTTCTCTATGAAGTTGGTAGGATTTAGTAAAATTGTATTTGAGATTAATCTGGTAGAATCTTTTGGTTGAGGTTGTTTGTTGTGGTTATAGATTCAGACCTAAAAACATTGTATTCACTTCACAATGGTTTTCAAATTCTAAGGCCTCATGTATTATTATTTTTTATTCATTCACATATTCTCTGCATCTGTGATTTTCATGGATTATTTAAGTGGGATCTCATCGATTAGGTTTGGATATTTTTTAGTTACACTTTAATGAAGTTATCTTGATTAAGGAAGTCATGTTTGACCCCGTTTGAATAGTTTTTATCACTCATGGATGAATGAGGTCACTTATATCTAAGACAGAATCTTGTATTAATGAGTTGTGATGGTAGGTAAGGCCACTGCATTGTTGAATCATATAGAGATGTATCATTATTTTGAAGTAACATGTGATCAAAATGTAGAAACTGAGTTTTCACTGGTCAAAGAAAATGTAGAATCTTCACAATGGATATTCTAGTGATAAAAAAGCATGCCTTCTTGAGTTATCCATGATATATCTTCATTGGGTTCTTCTTCACTATCCTTTTCTCATTTTTAGTTAATTTATTACTGGTAAAATCTCATTGCACCACCTATAAGTGTTGTAATATTATATGTTTTAATAAATTCATTGTGAAGTGTGTGTTGGGTTTCCAACTCACCCTTCAATATGATAAAAAACACTAAAAGACCCAAAAACTGTAAAGACCCTTAAAAACCCTAAGAAACCATACAAAAACCTAAAAACCCCAAAAAATAGGAAATACCATTAAAAACACTAAGAACCATTTAAACCTTTCAATTATAAAAATAATAAAAAATATTTAAAACAATAAAAATTTTGAAATCAAAAAATACCAACAACCCAATGAAACCCTTAAAAATTTAAAATCACATAAAACCCCTAAAAACCTACAAAATGATAAAATCCCTAAAAACCCAAAAAATAATAAAAATTTACAAATCCCTAGAAACCCTAAAAATCCATAAAAATCCTACAAATTACCTAAAACCCCAAAAAATTTAAAAAAACTTTGAAATCCCCTAATAAAAACATAAAAACCTAAAAACTCTTGAACCCTCGAAAAATATAAAAAATGATAAAAACCCAAAAAAATTACTAAAATACCCTAAAAATAATAAAAACCCCTAAAACCCTTAAATACCCTAATAAACCATAAAAATACTAAGAATAAAAAACAATAAAACCCCTTTAAACCCCTAAAAATTCATAAAAACTCAAAACAAAAACAATACATACCCCAAAAACCTAAAAATCCCTAAAAACCCCAAACCCATAAAAATCCTTAGAAATCCCTAAAAATCCATAAAACATAAAAACCCCTAAAACACTAAGAATCCCTATGAAAAACATAAAGCATATTCCAATTTAAGTCCCTTAAAACCCAAAATAACCCAAATAACAATAAAAAACTCTAAAAAGATGATAAAAACTAGTAAACCCCATAAAACCATAAAACACCCTGAAAACCATAAAACCCCAAAAAAACCATAAAAACCTAAAAGCCACAAAAATATCTAAAAACCATTTAAACCACTAAAATTGTTATTTAATTCTCTAAAATCTTAAAACCCCTAAAAATCTAAAAAACCTCCAAAAATAGACAAATACCAATAAAAATCCTAAAACCCCTTAAAATTAGTAGTAGCCCAAAATTTCATAAAAAAACTAAAAAATACCTAAAAATACATAAAACACATAAAATGAAAAAAAACACTAAAAACACAAAAGAAAACCATAAAAACCTAAGGACAGGTAAATCCTATAAAAATCTACAAACTATAAAAAACCTAAAAACCCCTAAAAACCCCTAAAAACGCCTAAAAATCATAATAATCATAAAACAAACATAAACTCTATAAAAATGTAAAAAAAATCCCTGAAAAAAATAGGAAAACCATAAAAACATAAAAACACCTAAAACCCCTAAACCCCTAAAAATGAAATAAATTCACTCAAGAACCATTAATAGACCCTAAAACCAAAAAAAAACGAAAAACCCTAAAACCCCATAAAATCCCTAAAACCACTAAAATCTTTAAAAACAGTTAAAACCCCTAAAATACTCAAAAAAACAATAGAAACCATAAAACCATACAACCTAAAAAAAACCATTAAAAACTAAAACCTCATAAAACGATGAAAACCTAAAATACCATGAAACCCTAAAACCCCATAAAAATTATAAAAAACATAATTATCCTAAAAAATCCATAGAAATCACTAAAATCATAAAGAAACTCTAAAAACCCTAAAACTATTTAATAAAACAATAAGAACCTAGAAACACTTAACACCCTTAAAAACATAAAAAATGCTAAAAATCCAAAAAAAACACTAAACAACCAAAAATTCCTAAAAACCTATAAAACACAGAAAAACCTTAAAATCCCAAAAAACAAAAAAAAATCCAAAAAACACAATAAAAACTCAAAAACCCCTTTATATCCATAAAAATGTTAATTTTCACTAAAAATGCTTAAAAACACTAGAAACCTCACAAAAACCCTAAAACAAAAAAAAACTATAAAAACCTTAAAAGCATAAAATCCCTAACAACACTAAATATTCATAAAGCCATAAAAATCCTTTAAAATCTTAAAAAATCATAAAAATACCATAAAATAAAAAAATCCATGAAAACTATATAAAACAAAGAAAACCTAAAAACCTAAAAAAATAAAACCCCTGAAAACCTAAAAATTTTAAAAACTGAAAAAAATATAAAACACTAAAAAACCCTAAAAACCCTTAGAATCTCTAAAAACCATAAAACCCCTATAAATCCCTAAAAATCCCTAAAATCAAGAAAAACACAAAACCATTCGAAGCCCTTTGAAAAACCTGAAACATAAAAAACAACAACAAAAAATACTAAAACCCCTAAAAACCATAAAACCCTATAAATCCCCTAGAAATACTAAAAACACTAAAAACCATTTAAAAACCTTATTTTTTTAAAAAAAACTCTAAAAAATATTTTAATCCCTATAAAACCCAAAAACCCCTAAACAACCAATAAATGATAAAAACCCTAGAAACCCTAAAAAACCCTAAAAATCCATAAACACAATAAAAACTTTAAAAATCCTAAAAATTCAAAAGAATCCCTAAAAACCAAAAAACCCAAAAAACCAAGAAAAACACAATGACATTTTTTAAAACATAAGAACACTTAAACCACATAAAAATTCAAAACAATGTTAGAACCCCTAAAACATGTCAAAACCATAAAACCCATGAAAATGCCTAAGTACCTTAAAAACCATTAAAATAAAAAAACACATAAAAAATACATAAAAACATAAAAATCCATAAAAAACTGAAAACGCTATGAAAAACCATAAAACCCAAAAAATAATTAAGACATCTAAAAAACTAGAAAACCCTAAAAACCATAAATTTCCCTAAAAACCATAGAAACCAAAATAACCCATAAAAAATTAAAACCCAAAAAACCCATTAAACCCTTGAAAACAACTAAATACATTAAAACCCCTTTAAACCCATAAAATGTTATGAAAATCCAAAAAAACATAAAAACAAAAAACCCTAAAAACCTAAAAAAATCATAAAAACCCTAAAAACGTTAAAGACCCCTTAAAACTCAAAAAATCACTAAAAACCAAAAACCCCATTAAATTCCTATGAAATCCCTAAAACTCACAAAAAAATCCCAATACCCTGGAGAAACCATGAGAAAACCTAAAAACACTAAAAAAACTTAAAATCCCTAAAAATACTAAAAAATTATCAAAAATTAAAACCACAAAAAAACTCTGAAAACCTAAAAAATACCTAGATCCATAAAAACTCATAAAGATCATAAAATTTTTTAAAATCACTGAAAAAATAAAAAAAAACTAAAAATCCAAAAAAACCCGGAGAAAAACATAAAAACCGAAAAACACTTAAAACCCCTAAAAACATTAAAAATCCTAAAAACCCTAAAAGAAGAAAAAACCTTAAAAACACATACAAACCATAAAAACCCTTAAAACCATTAAAAAGCCTAAAAACATTTACAAAACCTAAAAACCAAATATTAATTCTAAAACCCCTTTAAACCTCTAAAAATGTCGAGTAAATCTAAAAAACCTAAAAACTCAAAAGAAACCTTAGACACCAAAAAAAATCTATAAAAACTCTAAAAACCCTAAAAAACACTAAAATCCTAAAAATCCATAAAAACCAATAAAAAAATATACCTTAAAATCCAAAAAATGTAATAATCTATAAAACCCTGAAATCCCCTACGAAAACCTAAAAAAAATAAAAACACTTAAAACCCTTACAAAACATAAAAAAATTGAAAACATTAAAAACCCCAAAAGAACAAAAACCATAAAAATTCCTAAAAACCCTAAAACCATAGAAATTCTATAAAAGAAAAAAATTGCAAAAAACATAAAAAACCCTAAAAACCCTAGAATCCCCTATGAAAACCATAAAAATATAAAAACAGTTTAAAACATAAAAATCTATAAGAAGCCTAAAAAGACCTTAAAAGCCCTAAAAACAAAACAAGGATAATCCCATGGAGGCTCCTCCCATAGTGGGTTGAGTGTATGAGGATTTCTCAGGGGATTAACATTATATTCACACATGCATACAGGGAAGAGAACAAGGTGGTGGACATGCTCTCCAAGAAAGCAATTGAGGATGGATGTTCCATGTGGTCATTTGTTGCACCAGATTTCTTTACTAACCTTGTGGACTCGGGAATGAAGGGTGATTTGCACACTTGGTTGTGAAGACCCTCCCTGTAAAGCCTTGTACTTACTTTTTTTTAATAAATGTTGTGGGGCCGGGATACGCCTGGCCCCGAACCTGCTTTGCCTAAACCCCATAAAGCGTGTAAAAATCCTGAAAACCCTGAAAACCCCTAAAAATGCTAAAAATACTAAAAACTATTTAACCCCCTAAAATTTTACAAAAGTATATAAAACATTAAAAACAATAACAAATAAAAAAATCCCATAAACTCCTAAAAAATAAAAAATTTCTCAATAACCCTCAAATTCCCTAAACATTTTAAAAAACATAAAATACTATAAAATCCCAAAAAATTATTGAAAAATGTAAAAAACATCTAAAAACATGAAAAAAACTCTTAAAACCTTAAAACCTAAAATACGAGAAAACTTTAAAAATACCTAAAAACCCTAAAAAACAGAAAAACCTGAAACAACCCTAAAAATCCATCAAAATGTAAAAAACCAAAAAACCATGAAAACCATAATAAGAGAAATTAAAAACCAAAAAACACTTATAACATGTAACAAACCTAAAATGCTAAAAACCCTAAAACCCACAAAAGAAAACAAAAACCAAGAAAAAATCTAATAAACCCAAAACCCCATTAAATCACTAAAAAGGATAAAAATCTTAAAAATACATAAAAACACGAAAATGAATAAAAAATAAAAAACAATTAAACCCCTAATATGATAAAAAAAACTCTAAAAAAATTAAAACCTTCAAAAACCGAAAAAAACCCAAAACAATACAAAAAAAAAACTAAAAACTATAACCCCCCCCCCCAAATCACTAAGACAATAAAAACCCATTAAAATTCTTAAAAATTCCATAAATCCATTCAAACACAAAAAACCCCAAAATCTCTGAAAACACTATGAAAACATTAAAAACCTAAAAACACTTAAACCCCCCAAAACCCAAAATATTTCTAAAAATCATAAAAAAACACTAGAACCCATAGAAATCTATAAAACCCTCAAAATACGTAAAAACCTGAAAAAATTTAAAAATCCTCAAAAATCCTTAAAAATACCTAAAAACATAAAAAAACCCTAGAACCCCTGAATACTCGTAATAAAACCTAAAAAACCTAAAACATTTTAAGTCTCTAAAAAATAAAAAAATTCTAAAAACCCTAAGAAAACATAAAAAGAGCCTTAAAACACTTATAAACATAAAATCCACAAAACGCTTAAAATCCCAAAAACCATTACAAACCCTTAAAACCCTCAAAAAACTCCAAAAAACCTTCCAACCCCTAAAAAGATATAAAATCCTAAAAAATGTAGAAAACCCTAAAAACTAAAAAAACCATAAACCCTAAATACCATAAAAAGCCTAATAACCCAAAAACTCATAAAAACCATCAAAACCCCTAAAACCCCAAAACCCATAAAATGAAAAAAAATCCCTTATGTCCCTAGAAACATAAAAAACATAAAACCCAAAAAAACCTAAAAATAACCTTAAAAAATCAAAAACACTTTAAACCACTAAAAACCTGAAAAACATTATAAAATCCAAAATATTGTTAAAAACCCTTAAACTCGCAAAATCCATAATATCCAAAAAAACCATAAAAATATTAAAAATCTCTAAAAACATAATGATCCTTAATACCCTAAAAATCATTAAACCCCTAAAAAAAATTAAAAACCCTAAAAAACCAAAAAAATGGTAAAATACCTAAAACCTTTAAAGGCCCTAAAAACCGTAAATATACAGAAAAACAAAAAAACACCTAAAAACATTTAAATCCCTAAAACCTATATAAAATCTAAAAAACCACAAAATACTCAAAAAAACCTTGGAACCCTTAAAAATGTTAAAAAATCTTAATAACACCAATAAAATGTTAAAAAATTCATTAAAAACCCTCAAAAAAAATAAAATACTAGAAAAACACTAAATACACAAAAAACCTAAAACCCGTCAAAATCACTGAAAACTCTTTTAACCAAAAAGTCATAAAAACCATAAAAATTCCTAAAGAAATTAAAAACAATAAAAATCCTAAAACCCTAAGAAATACTTAAAATATACTTAAAACACTGAGAAAACCAAAAAATTTAAAAATCTCTAAAAACCCTAAAGACATCAAAATACATAAAAACCCAAAATCCATAAAAATTATAAAAACCATTTAAATTTAAAAATACTAAATCATTGAAAAAACCTATTAAATCCCTAAAAACCTAAAATCAATTTAAACCCATAAAAACGTAATTTTTTTTTAAAATCCTAAAAAAGACTCTAAAAACCCTAACAAACCTAAAAACCAAAAAACACCTAAAAACCATAAAAACCCTTAAAAACCTATAGAAACCCTTAAAACCCACTAAAAACTATAAAATCCATTTAAACCCTTGAAAATGATAAATACTCTAAAACCCATTAAAACACTAAAAACTCAAAAGCCCCCCAAAAACCAAAAAAATCAAAAAAACCAAAAATCCATAAAAATCATTAAAAACATAAAAACCCCTATAATCCCTTAAAAACCATAAGAAAAACACATAAAAACAAAAACTCTTCATACACAAAAAAACCTAAAAATTCCTAAAAACCCAAAAAACCGAAAAAACCTAAAACCCCACAAAATCCCTAAAGACCCAAAAAACCTAAAAAGAATAAAAAATTCCTAAACTAACTAAAAACATAAAACCCCTTAAAACCCATGAAACACCTTAATAATACCTTAAAAACCCAAAGACACTTAAAACAATTGAAAAACCTAAAAAGTACTAAATCCCAAAAAATACATGAATTCCTTAAAAAACTTATAACCCCTGGGAACCATAAATACCCATAAAAACATTAAAAAAATAAAAACCATAAAGACATAAAAAAACAATTGAAAACTTTGTAAGCTACATAAGCCCTAAAAAAAATAAACAGTAAAAAAATACATAAAATCCCAAAACAATTCCCAAAAAATAGATATAAGTGTAAAAATCCATAAAACCCAAATAAAACTATAAGACCATAAAACAATTAAAAAAAAATATAAAATTTTAAATTTTAAAAACACTAAAAAAATTAATCCTTAAAAAGCATTAAAATCCCTAAAAACTCTAAAAACCATAAAAACATATAAATATTCATTAAAATGAATAAAAATATAAAGAAAAATAATTACCATAAAAACCAAAAAAAATCTTAATCCCTTTAAACCATGATTTTTTAAAAAAATCTAAAAACATTTAAAAATTATTAAAAATCCCAAAAATCACTAAAAACATTAAAAACCCATAATACCCTGAAAAAATCTTTGATACCATTAAATATATTCAAACACATATGACCTTTAAACACCCCAAGAAATGATAAAATCCGTAAAAACCCCTAAACCACTCCCTAAAAACTCAAAATTCTAAAAACCCCTAAATAACCATAACATCATAAAAATCCCCAATATCCTAAAAAATCTTAAAAATCCAAAAAGCACTAAGACTACCTTAAACACCAAAAAACTCTTTAAACACCTAAAACCCCATTAAATCTCTAAATAACCCTTGATACCCTAAAAATCTATAAAATACCAAAAAACCAAAAAACAATTCTACCACCTAAATACCTAAAAATCCTAAAACTGATAAGAACCCTAAAAACCACTATACACTCTAAATACCATTTAAGCACCTTTAAATGTTAATAAATCCTAAAACCATAAAAAACCTAATAATTAAAATCTCTAAAAACCCAAAAAATACAAAAAAACCTAAAACCTCTCAAGAGACCATAAAAACCCACATTATACCTAAACCCCTAAAAAATAATAAAAATCCAAAAAAAATCCTAACAAGTCCATATAAATATAAACAGACAAAAAAATAATAAAAACACTCAGAAAAACGTAAAAACCTAAAAAACCTTATGACCCATGAAAACAAAAAATGCTAAAGACATTAAAAATCCCAAAACACTAAAATCCTTCAAAATATATAAAAACCCTAAAAATTATAAAAATGCAAAAAACCATAAAATTCCCTAAAAATTTAAAAAACCTTAAAAACATGTAAAACCCCTAATAATACCTTAAAATCCTACAAACAAATAAAACCCTTGAAATCCTAAAAACACTAAAAACAATAAAAATTCCTAAAAAAACGAAAAAACCCTAAAACCCTTACAATCCTTTAAAATCCCTTATAATTATAAAAAACCAAAAAAAATCTAAAAAAAATTTAACACCTAAAATGTATAAAAAATTTAAAACCCTTAAACCACTGACCCCCCCCATAAAAAACCCAAAAACCATAAAAATTTAAAATACTTAAACACCCTAATATCCTTAATTCCTTAAAAAATAAATGTTCTAAAAAATCCCTAAAACTCCCAAAAAGGTAAAAACCATAAAACTATTGAAAACCACTAATAGATCCTTAATAACCTATAAAAATTAAAACCCCTAAAAACCAAAAAATGATAAAGATCCTAAACAACATTAAAACCCAAAAAAAAACCAAAAACCCCCTCAAAATCCATACACTCTCTAAAACCCATATAATCCATTAAAATACTAAGAAGACCCTAAAATTCCCTAAAAATGTAAAAAACTATAAATAAAATAAAAACCCTTAAGAAACCCTTAAAACAAAACAAAAACTCAAAACCACTAAAAAATCTTATGAATTCTCAAAATCCTAAAAGATCCTAAAAACAAAAAAAAATATATAAAACTTGAAACCCCTAAAAACCTTATAGAAACTTGAAAACTCATAAAACCCTATAAACCAGTAAAAACTCTAAAAACTCTTAAAACCCTAAAAACTTTGAAAAACAATAAAAACATGAAAACCCTAAAACCTCTTCAATGCCAGAAAATACTTAAAACCATAAATCCCCATCAAAATCCAACAAAATCTATAAAAACCCTGAAAATGTAATGAAAATAAAACCATGAAAACCACTTAGAAAACCTTGAAAACCTAAAAACACTTAAAACACCTAAAAATAAAAAAATTCTAAAAACCCTAAAACCCCTCAAAATACCTAAAATCCTTTAAAACCATAAAATCCTCAAAAATAATTAAAAATATCTAAACAAATAAAAATCCCTACAAATTCCGAAAACCCATATGAAAACATAAAAAACATAAAAAACCTTAAAACCCCTAAAACCCCAAAAACCCCAAGAATATAAAAACCTTAAAACCCAAAAAAGTCCCTAAAACCCTAAAAAACAATAAAAATTCTGAAAAACCATGAAAACCCTAAAAACCCATAAAAACATTAAAACTACTAAAAACATTAAAATCCCTTTAAACCCAAAAAATGTTAAAATATCTAAAAAACCCTAAAACACAAAAAAAACACATAAAAAACCTTAAAACCCCAAAAACATCAAACAATAAGAACCCAAGAGACATTAAAAATATATAAAAACCCAAAAAACCATATAAACATAAAATTTATGAGAAATACAAAAATATGTAAAAACCTTAAAAGCATTGAAAACCCCCTGTGAAAAATCTTAAAATATGAAAAAACTTAAAACCACTAAAACCCCTAAAAATGGTAAAACCCATAAATTCATTTAAACCCTAGAAAACATAAAAAATCCCTAAAATACCTAAAAATTTATAAAAAAACAAACTAAATAATGCCTTAAATCACTAGAAAAATACAAATACCTAAAAACCAAAGAAACCCAAAAGTAATATTAAAAACCCAAACACAATTAAAACCCTAAAAATATCTAAATACTCAAAAAACCAAAAAGAGACCCTAATGTCCTAAAACCCATAAAACCAATAAATACTATTAAAAACATAGAAATCCCGGAAAACCCATAAAACCTAAATCCTACAATTAACAATAAACCCCTTTTAAAAACCTAAAACATTTAAAAACTCAAACAATCTTAAAACTCAAAAAATCCTAAAACCCCCAATTCCCATTAAAACCCTAAAAACTCTAAGAATCTAAAACACTAAAAATCCCTAAATCCCTAAAAACCATAAATATAAAAAAACCTTAAAAATTCCTAAAAAGTAGCGAAACATTAAAATCATGAAAACCACTATGAAAACATTAAAATCCTAAAAATTAGTAATCTTCATAAATGATATAAATGATTTTAAAACTCAAAAAAACAAAAAATCCAAAAAAAACCCCACAAAATCCCAAAAATCCCAAAAATCCAAAAAAACCTAAAAAACCAAACAAAATTTAAAAAATCCCTAAAAAACCTTAAAAAAATAAAAACCGTAAAAACCCTTGAAGACACTAAGAAAACCACAAAACCCTAAAAAAACATATAACCCATATATAACCTAAAAATGAGATAGAAACCCTAAAAACCTATACAATACCCTAAAAACCAAAAACCGATACAAATTGTAAAAAAACTAAAAACATTAAAAACTAGAAAAACCTATAAAACCCCAAAAAACAACGAAAAAACTTTTACACCCCAAAAAACGTTAAAAAACACTAAAAACTTTTAAAACCTTAAAAAACCTAAAATCAAAAAACCAAAAAACCCAAAAAAACCCTTAAAAACCCTTAAAAACCCTTTAATCCCTAAAAATTCTAAATAGCATAAATATCCTAAAAAATCCAAAAAATTACTAAAAAACATTAAAAAACCCAGAAACCCCTTAGGAAAACATTAAAAACCTAAAAATACTTAAACCCCCTAAAATCCCAAGAAAATATAAAAAACATAAAATCCCTAAAATCCCCAAAACCATATCAATCCCAATAAACCATTAAAAATATTAAAAATTGTGAAAGAAAATAAAAAAATTATAAAAATATAGAAACCCTTAAAACATATAAAAAACTCTAAGAAAAATTATGAAACCTCAAAATTCTTATAACCCCTAAAAACCCAAAAAACCCATAAAAACCTCTAGAGAAATAAAAACCCTAAAACCCTAAAATACAAATAAACCCTAAAAATTCTAAAACCCCTAAAACCCCAATAACAATTTTCAAAACCCTTTAATCCCCTAAAAATATAAAAAACAAAAAAACATTAAAACCATTTAAATGATCAAAGAACACTAAAAGATAAAAAAATAATAAAAACCCTAAAAACCCTAAAATTCCCTAAATACATACAAAACTCTAGGAAACTAAAAAAACTAGGAAAAACATAAAAACTGAAAAACACTTAAAACCCCTAAAAATATAAACACCCTAAAACGCCAAAAAAACTATAAAAACTAATCAAAATCCCCATAAATTCAAAAAATCGTAAAATCATAAAAATGCCCAAAATTTCCCAAAAAGTATAAAAATACAAAATTTCAGAAAAACCATAAGAAAACCTTATTAACCTTAAAACACTTAAAACCCTTGAAAACATAAAAATTCTAAATCCCTAAAACCCCTAAAATACATAAAAACTCTAAAACCTTAAAAATACTAAAAACCCATAAAAACCATAAAAAAGACAAGAAACTATAAAAACCCATTACAACATGGAAAACATTTCAAAAATATAAAATATCAATAAAAAAATCACAAAAAACACTTAAACACCAAAAAATCCTTAAAATATGTAAAAATTTATAAAAAAAATAAATATATTATAGAATCACAAAAAATATCTAAAAACACAAAAACCCTAAAAAACTAAAAACCCAACAAAAAATCAAAAAAACCTAAAAACTCTTAAAATGATGAAAAAACCTAAAAATGTAAAAACAGTAAAAACTCATAAAACCCCTCAATCCATAAATACCATAAATCCTAAAAATCCCCTAAAACACCAAAAAAATGTAAAAAATTGTAAAACCCCAAAAAAACCATAAAAAATCATTATCTTGTTCTTTGTCTTTCGGCCACAAAACACCCAACGGCTCCGTATCCAATGATTGATGGACCTGCTTTCCAAAGATAGGTGTTCGACAGATGGTCTGACTAGCGACTCTTAAGAACTCGCATTAGTCGAGAGGATGGGAAGTCGGGCTCATCACACCCTTTTGGGGGGAATTATTGCCTGTTTCAGGACTCTCTTATAGATTTAAGACGTATTCATATGTTCGCGAATCTTTGGTTTATACCCAAACATAGTATCCATGGATTCAACCCTGGTTGGAAATGGTCAACTGGACGCAGAGGTTTGGAATCATTTATGCCCAAGGTTTACCATCCCTTGTAGGATTAATGACCCCAAAGGGTTAGAACTCAATTGAGGCAGCACTAAGAGTGGCGTGGCGAACTGATGTGGAGATGATCGGATTGACTGACTGTTGGGCTTGAACCTCGTGGAGGCTTCCTACCTACCCTGTCTAGGAGGCAGGGATCAAATTCCACATAGTTTTCTTCGGTTTCGGGGAACCGACGTGAAGAGAGACCAGGTGGTCTGATGGGTGTTGGGCTTGAACCTCATGGAGGCTTCCTATGTACCCTATCTAGGAGGCAGGGATCAAAGTCCACGTAGTTCTCTTGGGCTTGGGGATTATGCTCTGGGGCATCCCAGAATGATGGATTGGGGCTTACACTCTAAGGAGGCCCAGAATTATGGATTGGGGCTTACACTCTGAGGAGGACCATGAGAGGATGTCATGGTTGATGCTTACTCTAAGCCCACGTGAGTCATGATCGGTGTGAGAAACAAGAGGCAGTAGAGACCAGAGGATCACGTAGCGAAAGGTGCATCCGTGAGAAGCGGAATGGGGCTTATGCATGGAGGCGGCCCATGGTGATGAATTGGGGCTTACACTCTGAGGAGGCCCAGAAGGTGATGAATTGGGGCTTACACTCTGAGGAGGCCCAGAAGGTCCGGGCTTACTCCAAGATGGATTCCCACAAGGTCGGGGCTTACTTCAAGATGGACTCACACAGTGACAAAGCCCAGAGGGAGATGGAAAGGGGGGTGCTCTTGTCCCCGTCACCTCTCTTATTCCCCGAGGAGATACCTGGGGAAGTACCGAGGTGCATGGAGATGACTACCTTTGGATGAATTTTCCACCCCCTCTCTGGGGAGGGGATAAGTTCCCGACCGCCGAAGCGTGCGGTCCCCCATCCTAGCGAGTAGAGGAAGGAAGGGGGCTCTCGGGCTCGGACCACGCATTACCGTGGGAATGTGAACCCAGGCATGCTTCGGGAATCCGCCCAAGGGTCGGGGAAACCCCTTTTCCCCTGTTTATCGTGGTTATGTGAACTCAAAATGGCGCGCTGATGCACCTGAAAGTTACACCATGCGGATCCGGTGGCTCTGGTGGAGGCCTTGGCTCGGGGCCGATGAATAGGCCAATGAGGGAGTCACGGAGGACCTGGCTGGATCAGAAGGATTTTACCTGGCTCTGGAAATGAGAAAACTGAAGTATTTGGGTAGCCACCGAGAGATATGGGTGGTGGTTCCCTTCGCGTGGGGAAGTGCCACGCGGCTGGGGAAGCCGTCCACGAACTAGGGTGGTCCGCAGACTGATGGTCATCACACGAACCAAGGTGGTTCGTGGCTTCAGGTTCAATCCACGAACCATGATGGTTCGTGGCTTCGGGCTCAATCCGCGAACCAGGGTGGTTCGCGGCTTCAGGTTCAATCTACGAACTAGGTTGCTTCACAGAGGGTTCCAGGTGGGGAGTAGCGGCCAAGGGCAGTGCCGATCGGAGGCTCGTCGGTCGAGACTTAGTTCGCGGAGGAGGGTGCTATGCGGTACGACAGATGGGAAAAGAGGCATAAACTCTCTGGTCTGCGGGGAAGTCATCCACGGAGGTGGTATGGTTCACGGTTATCCTTTTTATTATTTAGGTTCGCGGTTCACCAAATTATTACGAGTTTTCCAATTCATTTTTAATTCATATACCTGCTGTGGTTTGCGGGTGGTAATTTTACTGTTTGTGAAATCCGAAGCCTTCCTTCAATCTATCTCCTTCCTACGAATCCGATCCGGTCCTTGATCCTCTATCCTTTATTTTCTTTCCCCCTTGGTCTCCTTTTATAGAGTAGGGATAGGAATGTATCTGTGGCCATGCGGCACCTTTTATGGAGGCCCATTACCAAATACCCAGTTCACAGCTGACTTGGTCAATCCGCAATTCGTGGTGGGTATCGATCGCTCCCCTCCTTCGCGAGGCGAACTCAGGGAGTGCTCCGCAGCTGCGGATGGTTCCACCTCCATTCCATGAATGACAGTGGGTGCGGCTTGAGCCGGTCAACACGGTCCGCGGTTGGGGCGGTTCGCGACGGTGAACCGGACTGGCACCCATCCTGCCTCGCGACCATGGAGGCCCTCCGCCTCCATTTCACGAACAACAATGGTTCACGGAGGGGGTGCCTCGTAGTGCATGGGTGCTATGCGATGCTTCCATGGACCGGTTTGCGGAGGGGGTGCCTCGCGGAGCCTGGCCACGTTGTGCTTCCGTGGACCGGTTTGCGAACCGGTCCTTTTGTATCTCCTCTTTGATTATTTTACCCCAATTATTTGGGGGATTTGGGTAAAATTCCCTTCGCAAATTATTCAGGACCCCAAAAATTTCCCCCATCGGAATGGGGTCCGATTAGAACGAAGAGGATGCCATTACGATGCAATGTGGTCCTGAAACTGAGATGGTTTGTGGCAGAAAGGTGGATCCGATGGGGGACCACGTCTATAAATATAGGGAGCCCTCACTTTTTCCTTTACCGAATTCTTTGTGAAACCAGAGCTCCGTTGCCTTCACGTGTTTTCTCCTTCGCGAAGTGCCTGGTCCACGAACCGGCTGCAACTTCCGCGAACCACTTATTCCTTCACGGTCACCTTCACCCGCGAACCGACTTCCCAACCGCAAACCATTACTCTTAATTAATTAAAAAGTAAGTGATGATGAGTTGTGAAGGAACTTGCTTCATGGTTCTGATGCTCTGCGGACTAAATATCTCTTGAAATTTAAATGTATTTGAGCCCTCTGAATAAACTCAGGATTGAATTTCCGTGGAGCCACTTGGTTCGCGGCTTCCTTAACAATGCTTCGCAGTCCAGGGCTTTGCGAACTGATTTCACAAAGGGCTGGTTCATGGAATAATGTCATTGAGAAACATCCTCCAAGGCCTCCTTGCGGATTTGATTACGAAGGCTCCTTGACCATTCATATTGGTTATTCTTGTCCAGATTTTTTATTCCGGACTGATTTCTCTCATTTGTGCAGGGAGAAAATAATGGTTCCCCCTCGTTCTGTGCCGAGGCCTACTACAGAGCCCCTATCAACCGGCTCAAAGAGACGTTCAGCTTTGGTTTACAGAGCGGAGGGCATCAAAGTGGACCCTAGTCGGTCCATCACTCCTGATGATGGTGCATTGAAGAACCTGCTCTCTCCAAATCTTCTGAGTTATCCATTATCCAATCGACTACCGCTCTACAGCTTCGGTCTTCAAGACGACATCCCTATCCCCCCTACTTTCACAGGTCTCCCTTATCCTTTCCTGGAAGTTCCTTCAAAATGAATTCAAGCAAACATTACACAATCCGGGGAGATAGTCTCTAATTTTGGTCTGAAAGACACATCTATTCTGAGGGGCTCTTTCTGGACCCAAAGCGATCAGTGCACTCAAGAATTTTCTCAGAAATCTATCCTTAAGGACTACCCTTCCATTATTAATCTTGCTCGAAGGGATCCTGATGTGGGGTGGGTGCCCAGGTGGGATCTTCAGTCCGACGAGCTCTTCTCAAATGATTGGGATTGGGATTTCTGGGTCCATCACCACTGTCAGGAGTCTCCCGATTCTATAGAAGCGGTCAACCTATACTACGCAGTGTGGGCTTCCCAATTTTCTGTTTACCCACCGTATTCGATCCTGCCTGACCTGTTCAGTCACTGGTGTTCAAGTACCAATACTTTCCACCTTTCCCATGGTGAAGTCGACATCAATCTGCAAAAAATCTACCAGATAGGAGGACTGCTGATTTCTGGAGAGATGTATGAAAAATTTCTTCCCACTCCCGATGCATGGGATGACGTTGAACAGGTGCCTTTATTGGCGAAAGAGCTACTAACCATGGCGGAGCAGTCACTGGGTCAGGCCTTGCGTGCCCGCTCTCTTATTCCTTACGACACTTGGACATGGTTATTTCTGAACACCACCGGTCCTACACCGAAGATTAAGCGTCCCAGGACTCATCCCTCCCAAAAGTCATGAACCATTCAGGGTTCTTACTGGGCAGTTCTGGAAGCATGTGACTACCTTTCATGGGGTTATGAGGCGCGCCCTGGTGTGTCTCCTATGCTCCGGTTGGCCGGTCTGTTTCCTATGTTTTTGAGCGGATGGCTATTTCCTTCCCAGGATGTTAACCTAGGTATCTGGGCCTGAACCTTAATGATGGAGGCCGAGTTAGTAGAGGGCCGCTTGATGAATTTAGTCGTGCCCACTTTGGCCCGTATTTATGAGCTACTGAACCACATGCAGGTGGGCGGGTCACCCTACCATCTAAGCGGACCATTTCAATTTTTGTAAGGCTGGGTGGAAGATCACTGTCGCTGTTATGAATATCATCACAACACGGCCATCCCACTTCCTGCCTTTCGGCATACCCAAGTAGATATAGCCGGAGTTCGCTTGAAGTCTCTCAACTCTGGTGAAGTCCTCAAGCTCCTGAGTGACTTCTCCCAGTTCATCTTCACTCCCTACCCCGCCCCTTCTGGCGTCTTAATTGTCAACTGCCAGGGGAGCCTGGAGGAGCGCTCTTACATGGTCTCCCTGTGGGACAAGTTTCTATCTGCATGGATTGACGGCATTTCTTTGTGCGAGATGTATGTCCAGTATCGCTTTTATCGCCAGTTCGGGTGCATGCAAGTCCAAGCTTCCCTTTCCCCTCCTCAGGCCCAAGGACTGCATCCAGCCATACTTCGTCAGTGGTGGCTGATGCTGACACGGGAGGGATCTGACACAAGTGTTCCCCGACTTTATACAGGCGCAGCTTCCATCCTTTCCCTGGAATATGAAAAGACATGGGTAAAATACTATCAAGATGAGATCCTATGGAAGGTTTTCCGGCAGACTCCCAAATCGGGAGGTATGGTGGCTACTGCGTCCACTACACCTTCTTCATCAGTTTCAAGGGAGGACCGACTAATGGATCACCGATCAAAGAGATTAAGAGAACTTTCCTCTCCCAACCATGCGGTGGCCGCAGTTCGGGCAAGTTCATCCTTCTCATTCTTGGATGAGGATGACCCTGTGGTGTCGGGTCCCAACGAGACCATCCTAGAGGTTCTGCCAGTCGATATCGGGCATAGCAACTTGGTCCCTAAGCCTGAACTGGGGTTAGGAGCTCCAGACATTCCATCTTCAAAGCCAACTCCTAGTGAGCATGCGTCTGTGTGGGATTCCATGCCAAACTTTATTCTCGTGTCGTCCAGTGAGGATACCAAAGATTCTCGCATCATGGTGGACCACAGGGTAGTGCACAGGTGGGCCTGGCCCCGAATCTGTGAAATCATCACCGAAACCCCCTTAGCCGAAATGGAAACGAAAATTGAAGCTCTTCGTCAGCTCTTCCGGGATTTGGGGTCGGGTGTCTTTGACTATTGGTAGTTCCATTCTCTTTCTTGCCAAGTTGTCATGGCCCCGAGGGAGCTATCACTAATGAATGCAAGCTTTCTCACTTCGAGACCAGACATTGTGGGGCCCAAACCTTGAAGGAAACCACAACAAATCTCCATCAACTAATAGCATAGGAGGAAATCTCTTGAGATCTGGCGGCCATCCTGTCCTTTGAGTTACAAGAATGCGAAGAACGGGCTGTGATGCTGAGGGATCAGTTATCGGCTATGACTGGTCACCTTGAAGCCATCAGAAAAGGGACCAATGATCTCCAAACCGCAGTGGAGCGTATCCATCCAGTGGATGAGGCTGAGACCAGGGAGAAGGCAGTTTTGGAACAATCCTACAACGATCTTCGCCGCGCAGTCGCTGATCTGGTGGGGAGATCAATCAAGCTCTTTTATAACTGTCAGAGCTACTTTTGTATCTCCTACGTTACCTACCCCTCTGTCTCCCTTTTTTTGTATCAAGGAGAGACCCCAGCTTGTGGAAGTCCCCTTTTTTTCTCTTCTGAATGAAATACAGTCTCCATTAATCACTCGTTACTGTGGAATTTGATTGTTACTTAGAACAACTATTGTGAAAATAATAATTTATTGAATCAGAACTAATCATAACTCAAGAAAAACAAGATCTAATTTTTTCCTGGACAATGGGATCCAGTGATCGTAGTCTGACTATTGCCAGGGTTTTATAGTAAAACCCTACAAACTTTATGTCTTTTTCCTCTTTTAATGCCCTGATTTTTCCTGGGCCCATTCGGTATGGACCCAGCAGGTATAACCTGGATTTTTCTTAGGTATCCCTTTTTGGGTTTTCATCCTAACAGGCTTTGTGCCTCTTTCTTCTATAGGCAGTTTAAAGTCCCGTTGACAAGACTATCATTACTGATGTTTTAGGTCGAACATCTTTGACCAAATATGGTGGGCCGAGGGCCCCAAGGGGGTTCAACTGATTAAAATATGTCTTAATACCCTTCAGACGAACGTGGGGGAAAACATTTTTGAATTTGAGCAGCATGCAAGGAATGTCTCAAGTCATGGGAGCCGTGTCGGCGTACAAAAGAAGGAAGAGCATTGCCTAAGGAAAACTTGCCTTTGGTAGATGGGCCAGGGGAAATCAATATGCAGAGCCGCTGAGGGCATGGTATGCATAGTCATACAAAGGTGTCCTTAAGTCAAATACTTATCCATTTTTGATGGACAGGGGACTTCATGGAAGTCCGAATTATGGAAACCACAATGGGTGGCATGGGAAGAAATGAAAACCACCAGAGGTGGCTCGGAAGGGGAGTGTGACATATGAAAGGGTTTTGGGAACATCTGTATTAATGAAAAGCGTGGTCTGGAGACCACCTCCCTATGAATTTAATTAGCGTAAGGGATGGTTAAGGCTTGATGCAGTTTAAAGTCATGCAGCTGGGACATCATCTGAAATGGAACGACTTTTCCTGGTTCTCGGAAATCCCGTCAAATACGTTCTACCACATTCAGGTAGGATTGTGGAAGAGGTTGGTAATTTGTAGATCAGAGGGTTTTTGAATCCCGGGATAGAAATGGAGGCTTAGAGGCCAAGAGGCGTATGGAGAGGAGCATTGTCTAAGGAAAACTTTCCTTTGGTAATGGGCCAGGGGAGATCAATATGCAGAGTCGCTGAGGGCATGGTATGAATAGTCATACAAAGGTGTCCTGAAGTCAAAGACTATCCACTTCTGATTGTCGAGCAACTTCAGGGAACTTTGAGATTTGGAACCACCAGGGGTGGATAATGAGAGTTCAGCTTTTTCTGAGTACAGAGTGTGGTTTATGATGAGAGTGTGCCTGAATACGGGAGAAATATCTATACCAAACTTCTTGAGAATAGGTGAAGTAATTCTTTCTCACACTGGTGTGAGGCGGTGGTTCGTGCAGGTCTGACCTGTGCACTGGAAGACAGAGAAAAGCCTATGTTCCTTACTAAACCCGTGATGGGTTTGACCGTGCAGTTTATCATCATGTGGTTAGAACATATTCCGTGCAGTTTAGCGTCATGCGGTAAGGACGAGGGGAATTATTTAAATATTGTAGTGTAGTTTAACATCATGTAGTGAGGACTAGGTCATTTTTTAGGGTTTCTATGTAGTTTAACATCATGTAGTGAGGATGGATTCCGTGCAGTTTAACGTCATGAGGTAAAGATAGGGATACTTTTAAAGGTTGTCATGCAGTTTAACGTCATGCAGTGAGGAAGAGGGGAATTATTTTTTAAGGGTTTCTATGCAGTTTAATGTCATGCAGCGATGATGGCTTCTGTGCAGTTTAACATCATTCGGTAAAGACAGGGATACCTTTAAAGGTTGTCGTGCTGTTTAACGTCATGTGGCGAGGATGAGGGGCATTATTGCGAAGGCTGCTCTTCATCATGATATAACTGGGTTTGAATACCTCAACATGCCCCAGATGTGGAAGGGGGGTTGACGGTGTAAATCATGGTTCCAGGGATTCTTGTATCATGAAATGTGATATGGGGGCTCTGAGGCCGGTAATCGTATGGAGCTAGGAAGAGTGTCGCCTGAGGAAATCTTTCCTTTGTTGGACGAGCCATGGGCTATCATTCTGCAGAGCCGCTGAGGGCATGGTATGCATAGTCATACAAAGGTGTCCATGGGTCAATGACTTTCCACCTCTGATGGCCATGAATGATTATGAGGATCCGCAATTATCCAGGCCACGAATTCTGTCATTTGGCAGGGGAATGACTGGACATGTCGGGGATATCCGTCCCTGGTTGCTTGTTGAGTTTCAAAGAGCTCCATGTGATGATTTATCTTGCTCGCAGGGGCATGCCTTCACTCCACGCAGTTTAACGTCATGCGGGGAGGAAGAAGTACTCCTAGTTTATCGGTCATAGATCTCATAATATTGGGTGACTATTGCTGCAGTCACTCGAAGGGTAATTGGGTCAAGATGTCCTGATATACTTAGAACAAGGTGGGGGATGAAGGCCGTAAACTACAACTTTGAGCTTTCCCAAATCAGGAGGTATGGTGTGGGGGCTCTGAGGCCAGTAAGCATACGGAGCTAGGAAGAGTTCCGCCCGAGGAAATATTGACTTTGATGGACGAGCCAGGGGCTATCATTATACAGAGCCGTTGAGGGCATGGTGTGCATAGTCCTACAATGGTGTCCCCAGGTCGATAAAATTCCACTTCCGATGGCCATGAATGGTTGTGAGGATCCATGATTTCTCCCAGTGTAGAGTTCGGCATGTGGGGATAATGGTGTTCGGGTATACAGAAAACATCTTCACCGCAATTGTCCATTGAGTCAAAGTAGCCAAGTCATGACTTGATGTTTTTTGATGTAGGTCGATATGTGAACCACTAACAAACACATAGGCTAGCCAAATAAGGATACCCTGGCAGCATCTGGATGTGAAAAGGGGAATAAACTTGTAAACCACTTCGCCATAATCTTCTGGGTCAAGAGGTATGGTATGGGGGCTCTGAGGCCGGTAAGCGTACAGAGCTAGGAAGAGTGTTTCCTATGGAAATCTTTCCATTGGTAGACGAGTCATGGGCTATCAATATGCAGAGCCGCTGAGGGAATGGTATGCATATTCATTCAAAGGTGTCCATGAGTCGATAACCTTCCACCTCTGATGGCCATGAGTGGTTATGAAGATCCATAATTATCCGGGTCGTGGAGTCTGATGTCTGGAAAGGATGTATCCAAATGTACAAGGAGTATCTCCTTCTTGTATCTCCATGTGTCCCTGGTGGGTCACGACATAGTCCGTGCAGTTTAACGTCATGCGGTGAGGACAATCCCCATGCAGTTTAACGTCATGCGGTAAGGACGAAAGTGACCCGACGTGAATGAAAAAGGGGTCTGTGTAGTTTAATGTCGTGCGGTGGGGACAACTTCCATGCAGTTTAACGTCATGCGGTAAAGAAAACTTCCATGAAGTTTAACGTCATGCGGTAAAGACGAAGATATACACCCCATGCAGGTCTGGTCCGTACACGGGGGAAGGGGCATTTTTAACATCATTGTCTGTGCAGTTTAACGTCATGAGGTAAGGACGAGAAGTACACCCCATGCAGGTCTGGTCCATACATGGGGGAAATGAGGCATTCTTAATTTTGAAGGGATGGGACAAGACCAGGGATCCTGGCATTTCTACGTATCCTGTGAGGGCAAGAATCAAGCCGTACGTAGTTCTCTGGAATGAGTACACCCCGCGTAGGTCTGGCCCATACGCGGGGGGAGGGGCATTCTTAATTCTTATTATCCGTGCAGTTTAGTGTCATGCGGTAAGGATGGACTCCATGAAGTTTAGCGTCATGTGGTGAGGACGTGAATACACCTCGTGCAAGTCTGGTCCATACATGGGAGAATGGGCACTTTTGTTTTTCTTTTTGAGGTAGTTGGGCCAGGGTGTGGATTTTTGGCGTCGCTACGTATCCCGTGAGGGCAGGAATCAAGCCTTACGTAGTTATATGAAAGATGATACACCCTGTGCAGGTCTGGTATGTACACAGGGGAAGAGGGCATTTTTTTGAGGTGGTTGGGCCAGGATAGGGAATCCCAGCGTCGCTACGTATCCTGCAAGGGCAGGAATCAAGCCGTACGTAGTTATGTGGAAGCCGTGCATTTTAATTTCATGCGGCGAGGATGGAAAGATGAAATCCGTGTAGTTTAACGTCATGTGGAAAGGACTGGGGGCATTTTTGAAAGTTTCTATGTATTTTAACATCATTTAGCGAGGACAGGGGCCGTACAGTTTAACGTCTTGTGGTTAGGACGAGGTTCTTGGCAGTTTTAGTGTCATACATCTCGGACGATGTGTACATCTCATTTTTTTCTTCATCCGTGCAATTTATTGTCATGCGGTGAGGACGTACTCCATGGATTTTAACGTCATGCGGTGAGGACGTACTCCATGCAGTTTAACGTCATGCGGTGAGGACGTACTCCATGCAGTTTAACGTCATGCGGTGAGGACGTACTCCATGCAGTTTAACGTCATGCGGTGAGGATGTACTCCATGCAGTTTAATTTCATGTGGTGAGGACGTACTCCATGCAGTTTAATGTCATGAAGTGAGGACGTAAATACTTCTAGGTCTCTATGCGAAATACTTCTTCAAGAATCTCGCATTGGTAGGAGCTGTAGTGAATTTCCCGTCCATGGAGATCTAGGCGTATGCTCCGTTGGAGTAGACCTTGTGCACAACATATGGTCCCTCCCACTTGGGCTCTAGCTTTAGAGGCTTCTTGCCAGGTATCATTGTGGTCTGGAGGACCATCACTAATTCTCCTTCCAAGAAAGACCAGAGGCGGACCTTTTTGTTGAAGGCTCGCGCGATCCGGTTTTGGTACACTTCCAGGTGGTGCAGAGTGTGTAGCCACTTATCGTCTAGCTGTTCCAATTCACCTAGCTATTTTACTGACTGCTCATCATCAAATAATTGATCACAGATGGCAATGCAGAGTGAGGGAAGTTGGAGTTCAATGGGCAGGACTACCTCCGTGTCGTACACCAATGAGTACGGGTTAGATCGAGTAGTGGTGCAGGTTGTTGTTCGATAAGCCCACAACGCATGGGGGAGATTATCCGGCCATGACTTCTTGTCTTTGTCCACCATTTTCTAGAGGATGTTGGAAATGGTCTTGTTGAATGCTTTTATCTGTCCGTTGGCCGCTGCATGGTAGCGGGATGAGTGGTTAGCCTTGATACCATACTCTTGGTATAGCTTTTCCAACTCAGCAGAGCAAAAATTGGTGTCATTGTCTGTCAGTATGGTATGAGGGACACCAAATCTGGTGATGATATTGGTCATCACGAAGCTGACAATATTTCAATCCTTGACTTCCTTGAGGGGTACGGCTTCCGCCCATTTGGAAAAGAAGTCGGTCGCTGTGAGGATATACTTCATCTTTTTGGCCGTGGAGGGAGGGTATGGTCCCACGACGTCGATCCCCCAGACGGTAAATAGCCAGGAGTACTTAGCTTGATGAAGTAACTCTGGGGGCTGGTGTATGATGTTGGCATGGATCTGGAATGAGTGGCATTTTGCGGTAAAATGATTGCAATATCCTACCACTGTGGGCCAGTAGTACCCAAGCCTTCGAACCTGATGGGAAAGCTTGGTCCCTGGTTGATGTGCTCGACATGTTCATGCACGTACTTCAGTCATGAAGGAAGTAGTTTCTTCTCCGTCAATGCATCTGAGGAGCACTCCATCGAGGCTTCGTTTGTAGATGACCTCTTGCTGACCTATGCCACCATATAAGACAAAATTGATTGCCCTTCTCCGTATTTTCTCTCGTTTAGCCCTGTCTGATGGAAGCTCTCCCCATTGAAGGTAGTTCATGCCGTGGATCATCCAGCCGGTAGTGGGAGCTTATGGCTCGGGGACAGGACTGACTTCATGGGTCTCTTCCATCTTAGAGTAAATAAATGGCAATACCAATCGACGGTGAGCAATACTGATTACCGTTTCATCCCGGTCTGGGTCGGCTAGGGCTATGGCTGCATTGGCTAATTCATCAGCCTGAGCGTTCTGGGACCGGGGAATATAAGTCAATGTCGGTTCTGTGGAGAACTCGGCCATTAACTATCGGACATGGTCAAACAAGGGGATCAACTCCTCTTTTTTAATAGCATATTCACCATTGAATTTCTTGATGACCAGCTCTGAGTCACCTTTTACCTTAAGGTGTTGTACTTGTGCCTGGAGTGCGAGCTCCAGGCCTGCAATGAGGGCTTGATATTCTGCTTCATTATTCATACATCCCTCTGACAGGATGATGGAATACTGAAAAACTACCTTTTCTGGGGACACGAGTATTATCCCCAGACCCACTTTTTTGAATCTGGGATCCTCCATCCTCTTCCTAGTGGGGCTTTGGGACGCACCGTCAATGTACATTTCCAATGCTGGGAAATCCTCTTGAACTGAGAATATATCTTCATCAGGTAGTTTAGCGTCCGGTGTAGTGGTCCTTGTTGAAGGGTGCTTTTCCAGAAAGTCTGCTAATTCCTGGCCCTTGATGGATTTTTGAGGCATGAACCAGATGTCGAACTGATGCAGGATGACCTCCCATCGGGATAGGTGTCTGGTTAGCATCAGGCGATTGAGGATGTACTTAAGTGCATTACTCTGAGAGATCAAATGGACCTCATGATGCTGCAGATAATGTCACAGCTTTTGAACTGGGAATACCAAGTCCAGAAAACTCTTCTCGACATTTGAGTATCGAGTCTCAGCACCAAGCATAGTTCGACTGAGGTAATAGAGACTGTTTTCACTGCCGGCGCCATTCTTCTGTGCGAGTAAGGATCCCAATGAACGTTCTAGGGCCTTCACATATAGAATTAGAGGCCTTCCTTCGACCGGGGGCATGATCACCGGTGGGATTAATAGGTACATTTTCAAGTTTTCGAACGCCTCTTGACAGTCGTCCATCCATTGGTACGTGACCCACTTCTTCATCAACCTAGTGAAGGGAAAACATTTTCCTGCTAGGTTGGATATGAACCACGTAATATAGGCCAGGTTCCCTCGAAATCCCCTTAGCTTAGTGAGATTTTGAGGGGGTGGTAGGCTCAGGATAGGCTTCGTCTTCTCAGGGTCGACTTCGATGCCGCGATGGCGTACGATGAAGCCAAGGAACTTCCCTGAGGTAATCCCAAAGGTGCATTTCAAGGGGTTCATCTTCAAGCTATGCTGTCGGAGCTTGTTAAAGACAGTATCAAGGTCTGACAGGTGATCCGATCATTTTCTGGACTTGACTACTAGGTCATCCACGTAAATTTCAACGAATTTCGCCAGGAACGGCCTAAAGATCTGATTCATGGCACGCTGATATGTGGCGCCATCATTCTTGAGACCAAATGGCATGACCCTATTGCAGAATACCCCTTGAGGGGACCTGAAGGTAGTGGCTTCTTCATCTTCTCGGGCCATCCTGATTTGATTGTATCTAGAATAGCCGTCCATGAAGGATAGAGCCTCATACCTGTCCGTCGCATCAATTAACAACTTGGTGATTAGAATCGGGATGTCATATTTTGGACAATGCCGATTAAGGTCTCTGAAGTCAATGCATATGCGGATTTGCCCGTTATTTTTCTTGACAGGGACGATGTTGGCCAACCAAATGGGGTACTGGACCTCCCTAATGAAGCCTGATTTAATGAGCTTATCGACTTCAGCCTCTATCTTGGCATCCTGTGAGGGGTGTGTCCTTCTTGCGGCCTGTTTGTAGCCCCGGTGGGCTTCTGGAAGACATAGGTGATGCATCGCTACCTCACGATCGAGTCCTAGAATTCTTGTGTAATTCCATGGAAGGACATCCCGATGTAGCCTTAGGAAGGAGTTATATACCTCATGTTCCTTGAGAGACATGGCCGCGCTAATGAGAGTGGGCCTCGGGTTTTCTTCGGTACCCAGGTTTATTTCCCTGAGCTTGTCCACAGTGGTGGAGAAACCCTCCTCAAATCTAGGATGTGCATCTCTGAGATCTTCCCCCTCTTCTTCTCCCAAGTCTTCATCTTCTTGATCTGACGAGGAGATAGTTTCCGGTCTGAACCTTCAAGGGTTTGAGGGAGAGGCATCGTGGGCATCCCTACTTGAGTATTCGTCCCCAAATCGAGGGTTGGTAGACTTTCCCACATCGTCATGCTCGGCCATCATGGCTGAAGTCATGAGGACATCTGAATGCGTGCCCGAACTTGAACTCCTACTCTCAACATGGTTGATGGGTGGGATATAATCTCTTCCAAGCTTCCTGAGGGGGTCATCGGGGACCATTTCTAGGCCATTTGGAGTGGGGACCCAGTCGACGCCATTGATCAAAGGCTTCTTCTACTTTTGCTCATAGAACCCGGTGTCGATGTAATGTGACTCGGAGAGCTCGAAAGGGGCCTTGTCAGCATGAAACGTCCTTCTTTGTCCATCGACGTAGTACTTGATGCATTGGTGGTAGGATGAAGGAACGACCATGTGCTTATGGATCCATGGCCTTCCCAGCAGGGCATTGAATTCCATGCTATGTCAGACCACCAGGAATTCTGTGTAGGCTACCAGGTCACCAAAATGGGTCTTTATCTTAATCTGTCCCATTGGTTTCTGCTCACTCTTGTCGTAACCTAACAAGGTTGTGGCCGAGGAAATTACATCGACCTAACCGTAGCCCAACTTACGGAGTGTCTGTAGGGGAAGAAGGTTAACTCCAGAGCCATTGTCTACAAAGACTTTTCGGATCTCAACTCCATTCAGTGTGCCGGACACATATAGCGGTCTGATGTGTCCTTGTATGATGGAATCTTCGTCCTGATCAGTGAAGGAAATCACTGTATTACATTCATCCGGTCCAATCTCTATCCGGTAAATCTCGGTGGCAGCTACCTCGGCTTGGAATTCCTATGGGGCTGACCAAAGCTTCGATAAGTGCCTCCCTAAGGTCGGCTGACAAACTCAGGGCATCCATGACTGACAACATGGCTGGTACTGATGCCAGCTGCTTAAGGATTTTGTATTTTTCCTCCAACGACCGACGCTTCTCCGTTGGCGGGAGAGGCTTAGCGGGTGCTTTGAGAGCTGGAGCATTTGAAGAGGAGGGACCGGCTGTAGGGACGGATGTTGATGGTGTTCCCGCCTTTTTAGGACTTGGCTGGGCCGGTCTGTTTGTACGCACTAGGCGACCAGACACTTGCTCCTCCTCTAGTGGGTATCACAGAACAACAGGGCCAGAGTGGCTGCTTGTGGAGATGGAGGGGCATTCCCTCTCCTGCTGAGTCCGCTGAAGGGCCCTCCCATGGGTTTCCGCGATATTGACGGTCTAGGTCGGGGTCCAACTGTAGGATTGGTTTCAGTCGTGGCTGCGCCTCCCCAGGTATCCCCTGCCTCTGTGATTCCTCCTCCCGGCTCCTCATACAGGAAACTCGGGTTCGTAATCATAGCCTTCATCAGGGAATGGTTCCATGAGATGGATGACGTTGATAGAACCAAATATTGGATCCTCATCCTCTAACAGGTCAACCTGGTTGGTTGTCTCTGATGGTGTCGTTTGGTGGGTTGGTTTCCATGATGCCAAATTCGAGGGCATGAAATCTGCCAGGGTTGGGACTAACTTTGGCCCCATCACAGACTGCTCCTCTTGTGATTGCTTCTTCCTTAGACTCCGTCCGGATGACCGACTTGTGGAGGGTTGGGGGAGCGATGTGGTCAGCTCTGCGGCTGTAGGGGCTGATGGTGGAAACATCGGCTGTTGTAGTTGAGATGAGAGTATGCCCTAGGCTCGGTTGATAGTCTTCAGAGTCATCCAGTTGTCAAATTTATGCCCCTACTTGTTGGTGACTTTCTTCTACCCCTTCTCTTTTTCAGAGTCGGTGGTAGAGATACATGCCACATGTGATGGGGGTGGTCCCAGCTCGACTTCTCCCAAATCTACCATCCTCTGTAGAAGGTCTTTGAAGATGAAGCATTCTCGGATATTGTGCCCTAACATCTGGTGGTAGGAGAAATAATATGGCATGTCATCGCGGTCGACTACTTCAGGTCTCCTCGGTTCCGGAAGGTGGAGCAAGTTGCAATTCATGGAACCAATGAAGTAGCCACGAACTTGATTGTCTCAGAATGAGTATAATTTTTATCTTCGCTCCTCAAACTGGTTTCGCTTTGGTCCTCGTTGATCATCCTGTTTAGGTGGGGGTGGCCGTTGATATGTAGGGGGGCCTTGACGATTTGGTGGAGGCCTGAGCGGTGGAGCGGGAACTGGGGCCGGCTTGAGTATGACGGCGGATGCCTCAGCTCTAGCAGCTCTCTTCACCGGAGCCTGCGAGGTTATTTGGGACTTTGAATTAGTCCGCTGCAGGGAGTCCTCAATTCTCTGGGAAATGGCCGAGAGATGGCGGAAGCTAGTGGTGCACTCCACCGTTATGAGCGGTTTTAGCTGCTCATCTCTAAGATTATCGATGCATATGGCTAGCATCTCATCTTGAGGCATTGGCCTGTTCAGAGAACAGGTCAGAACTTTCCATCTGGAGATGAAGTCTGAGACCCTCTCGTTCTCCCTCTACTTGCAGTTCACGAGATTGCTGACCGTTGTTTTAGGCAACGTTGAACTGAAGTGGAAATGAACTACTGCCAGAGGTCCTCCCAGCTCTTTATCAACTGGGACGACAGACTTATATACCAGACGAAGTCGGTTCCTTGCAAGGTCCGCACGAAGCATCTGAGTTTCACTGCTTCTTGCTGTTCTGGTGTTCCCATCATAGGGTCGTAATAGGACACATAGTGCATAAAATGCTGCTCCAGATTGCCTGACCCGTTGAAGATGGGGAATATAGGGCTCCCAAAATTGGGTGGAGGTGGTGTGTTGGTCACCCAATCTGGGTAGGGTTTCCGCTACGGCTATATCAGAGCACGTCGACCTTCCATCGCTTCCAATCGAGCTGTTAGTGCCTCGATGGTATTGGTGAGTCCCTGGTTTACATCCTGTTGGGCCCGGTCCTGGGCAGGCATAGCCCGAGGCATTGCCTGGGGATCTGGATTGGACCACACCAAGGGTGCATATTCAGTTCAGGTTACCCTCGGAGGGTTCAGGTGTACTTGCTCTGGTTGCCTCCTAAGTGAAGGGAAATCCTGGTATTCATCATCCACGTTTAGGAAGTTGGACGGACCAGGCTTCTCACTGGACAGGAGCCCTGATCATGCTTCATTTTCCGGGGCAAGCCTTAGCCTTTGAGGTGCACCCACTGGGAGTTCATGAGGTGGATCTTCTTAGGACTCACTTTCAATAAGGCGGTTCCTCTAGAGCAGCTTGGTGTTAAGATACCTTAATTCTTTCATCTCTTCTTCCTGTTGAGCGAACCTCTCTTCGAGCGTGAGTGGCTCGTTTTTATTGAGAGAGGGGGATGGGTAAAGGGTAACCTTTCCTTTGTTCTTATCCTTGCTAGAAGCTCACATGGTAGGCAGAGGGAGGTTAGCTGAAGGGGTGGTCATATTTAAAGCAGCCCTCTGGTTTCGGGTGTGCACACATGGGGGTTCACGGTGAGTCACAGCTTGACTGGAACCGTCGTCTCCCGATCCCTCCTGATTTGAATTTTCTCCTATGTCACCCACGGTTTTAGCCTCTATGGCATTGATGAACGCATATTGCAGGGTGGAGGGGACATCATCTTCGAAATAGGAAGAGGATCTCCCACGTCTTCAGTTGGCCTTCCCTTTCATGACCTGGGATTTCCCTCGGACTTATTGACGAAGGGTGACGTAGAGAGTTCTTTGATGCGACCTTACGGTGCTCCTTCCTCTCAGAGGGGATAATGATTCGAATGATGGTATAGGACGAGAACCACCTCTTCTAATTTTCCTCCCTAGATGAGAGAATATTGATTCTCGTGGGGGAGGTTGTTGTTGATGGGGTAAAAATGCCCCCAGCCCTGAGGGCTGGGGCTGGCTCCGTTCCATGGATGTTGAGTCTATTCCCGGTTTCATTGGTATTATGGGGGAATTTTTTGTTAAAACTTCCCGAGCTCTACAGGCTGAGGTTGACCCTGGATTGCGGTAGTAGTTGCCGCTATCGCGACCTGCCTGATCTCGCGTTTCCCCATCTGGGGGTGAACCAGATCTGGTGCCGAATTCACCTATGGATCAGTACCTTCTGGGGAGGTAGGCCGAGATCGTTGATTGGCCTATCTTAGGTGAGAGGCATGTTGTATGCTCTTGGTGGCCTGATTTCGGAGTTTTTTAATGGCTCGTTCTCACTGGGCCTGACGCTTTTGGGACTTACTCGAGGCCCGACTCTATTGAGTGTGTTGCCTTTCCTGAACAAGGGGTCCACCAGATTGCCGTCTCGATGTGATGATGTTACACGATACCATGATGAACAGGTTTTTCTTGGTGGGGAGCGGAGTGAAATGAAGAGCTCCGTGTTCCCCACATCCCCTGATATGGACTCCCGTTGGAGCGTCACCGATGAGGCGGCACAGTTTGTGCAATGCACGGAGGCAGGCTGCCTCCATATTCCCTTTGTGACTCTTGGGGTATTGTTGTCGCATCGAGGAAAGGGCCTCCAGGTCAATGTGACGCAGGAGGTACCCTATCATCTTGATGTGGTCTACATACCCGTCATAGGGAAAGAAGCTTGACTTCATTCGGCGAAGAGTCGTCCATATATTATGGCGGATGCCATGCATGTATTCTTCCAACAACTCCCTGGGTATGTTGTACTGAGAGGTGGTTGTGGGCCAAAACATGACTAGTATATCATTCCTGGCCAGTCGTTTCTTTAGGTGCAACATATCAGTAGACTCCCCCACTAGTGATTCTTCCACCTGGTCAGCCCAGCTGAGGCGTTCACTACTAGTGTGATCTGAGGCAGTGGGACTGGTAGGTGATGAATCACTATGTAAGCTATTCCGAGGTGGGTCAGAAGATGAACACGGCCCCAGACCATCTCCTGATTGAAGAAGGGCGTCGTTAGTGACAAGCTGGGAATCTGACATGATCGATCCCATCCTTCTGAGTGCCTCGGCATACGTGGGCTTTTCGGTGCTTGATTCGGCAGGAGGAGGACCTCCCTGTCGATACAATATGTCATCACGGGGAGGACCTCTGCAATGACGACCGTAATGGAGAGGACTAACATTACTGCTTGATGCCTCACTTCATAGAGGACTTTTGCAGTGCACACCCTGGGGAGGACCTCCAAGGCATGTTTCAGCAAGGGGAGGACCTTCTGGCTCCATGACGTTGTTACGGGGAGGACCTTCGCAACAACTGCCATCATGGTGAGGATGACCATCATGGCTTGACGTTCAACGCGCATCCTGGGGAGGACCTTCAGGACACGTCGCAACAAGGGGAGGACTTTCTTGTTGCTTGGGGCCATTGCAGGGAGGACTTTCGAAATGCCGGTCGTGGTGGCGAGGACTACCATCACAACTGCAGAAATGGCGAGGACTACCATTACTACTGCCGCAGGGAGAATATCTGCGGGATACATCATGTGGAGGGCCTTAAGAATGTACCGAAACGAGGGGAGGACCTTCACATTGCTCGAAATCTCTATGGTGAGGACCTCTATTATCCGGGGTGGCAAGGACTACCACCGTGAACTGATGCCTGGCTGCGTAGAGTTCCGTTGCAGCGTAACTCCTGGGGAGGACCTTCAGGGAAGACCACGACAAGGGGAGGACCTTCTTGCCGTGATGAGACGTCACTATGGGGAGGACCTCTTTAGTTGAAACTATGATAGTGAGGACTACTATCACAATCTGTGGTCCCACTGCATGGAGAGTGATTGCAGTGTATACCCTAGGGAGGACCTTCAGGGTGGACCACAGAAACTGGAGGACCTTCTTGCTACTCGATCTTTTGGTCACATGGAGGGTTTCCATGACTCGCATCAGGAGAGAAGATCTCGTGACCGATCGTCATATGCCCACGGGGGAGGCCCCCACAGGTGCTCTGGGGAGGACCTTCAGAGCTGCTGGTAGCGACATTGCGGGGAGGACCTTCGCAACTGCTACTGCCACTCCTATATATGGTAATGGATGGGTAGGGTTTTGAGTCTTTGATGCGCGCTTGGAGGCGTCGGAAAACCCATCTTCCAACATAGCAGAGTCATGAACCCGCTCTTTATTTTTCAGCTGCCTTCGGCGCGTTCGGGGCGCTCTTTTGCAGGTAGCGGGGACCGTCTCCTATTGAAAATGACTTTCACCTGCTTTGGGTCCCTATCTAATTGGGTCCCGTGACATTTCCGGGATACGCCGACGAACATCTTGACTTTTAGCAGAGATATATGCCTGCTCTGGATCATCCACCATGATAGACGGGTGTACCCCAGTTGGAACGAGTGAAGTTGCTCGATTCGGTTGCCCTTGCGTTGCGGAATATAGCCGGAGACCCTCCTAGGATGAAGCAGGGATGCAGATCTATTCCGAGGTGGCTATCTTGTCTCTTAGATGAGTCACCTCTATTGGGGAGATGGGCTCACGGGCCCGAGTCCTTGCTGTTGCTACCGATGCAATTACATGATCGCAAGTCTGTAAGATATGATATGGGATCGATACATGCTCCTCCATCATTGCCAAGATACATAGAGAGACATCTTTGGCTGGAATGGGTATGAAGGCCCATTTCGGTATCAGAGTAGGAATATCCTGCTCTGGTCCTCCAGTGGTCAGTGGGTACTGACAATTCTCCTGTGTAGGGGCAGGTGAACAAATCTTCCCCTGTACCGGGATACACTGGTTTCTCTCTCTGTTTTCTACCACATCAGGATGGTGGACTTTACTTAGATCCACAGGGAGATGGCCCTACATATATTGGTTTCCCACCGTATCAAGTCGATGGCCTTTGTTGGCGAGGAGACGTGTCCGCCTATGATTTTCCGCCACATCTGGGTGGCATGCTTTGTTGATCGCCACCATATCAGGATGGTGGGAATCGGAAGCAACTTCCAGGAGATGGTCCTATAGGTGTCGGGTCGCCACCATGTTGAGATGGTGGGATTCACGACCCTGGGCAGGGAGAGGTGCCTACCTAGTAAGTGTCATCCTGCATGAGTGATGGGCTTGATGGAGCTTGGCAGGGATGCGCGCCGGCTCATGCGTTGTCTTCATGTCTGGATGGTGGGCTCGCGAGGAGCGAACAAGTGTAGGTGCATGTTCGTGGTACGTCTCTGTGACTGAGCAGCGGAGCTCCTCCTCAGGGACTAGTGTGATGACCAGTCCCCGATTGTACGTCTGCCGCCCTCGTCGGGCGGTCTGAGGGGCTGGAGCTCGGGGAGCATGGGCCTGAATTTTTGGGGAAAAATCTTCCTCAGTGCAAGGATGTTGGGTTGTGGTGTGACCGCGATGACTCCTTTAGGCGGGGGCCTTGGGGCGGAACCCCCATTCAACAAGGATGAAGTCCTCAATGTTGACCTCATCCGCCTCCCTAAGATAAGGGAGGTATGCATTGTCCCGTTCTGGGGATAGGCTCCTGAAACCGTTGGAGACAGCGACATGGGTTGTCTGGGTCCACCTTTGTGGTCACTGCTAGGAAGGCGACCGGCGAGCCTTGATGGATTGGAGGGCACGTATGGCCACCTACAAAGTTGGGAGAGTACCATTCACGTGGTACTCTCGGATCAGCGCGTCTGAAACCCAGCGTTGAAGACGCTGGGTGGGTGACGGGGTCCTCCGTTGTTGAGGAGGCCTCGTCCTTGTGTCGTTGGAAGAACGCACTTGAGAGTTCCTTTGCGATGCGATTGGATCAAAGGGAGTTCTAAAATTAGTGCCTACGAAGCATTTTAGCAAATACAAGCAGCAAACCTGTCAAAGAAGCATCTCATAATCCCATGCGTAGTTAATGACCTTTCTTGGCCCTCCTTTGGAGAATAAGGGGGCACTGGGTGAGATTAAGTTGAATCATTCATGTTTGGTTAAAGATTCACATCGGGTTCACCATTTTTTGTCTCGTTCTTGGTCTGTCGGCCATGAAACACCCAACGGCTCCGTATCCAATGATTGATGGACCTGCTTTCCAAAGGTAGGCATTCGTCGGATGGTCTGACCAGCAACTCTTAAGAACTCACATTGGTCGAGAGGATGGAAATTCGGGCGCATCACACCCTTTTTGGGGGGAATTATTTCCTGTTCCGGGACACTATTATAGATTTAAGACGTATTCATATGTTCGCGAATCTCTGGTTTATACCCAAACATAGTATCCACGGATTCAACCCTGGTGGGCAACGGTCAACTGGACGCAGAGGTTCGGAATCATTTATGCCCAAGGTTTACAATCCCTCATTGTATTAATGACCCCAAAGGGTTGGAACTCGATTGAGGCAGCACTTAGAGTGGCGTGGCGAACTGATGTGGAGATGATCGGATCGACTGGCTGTTAGGCTTGAACCTCATGGAGGCTTCCTACGTACCCTGTCTAGGAGGCAGGGATCAAAGTCTACCTAGTTCACTTAGGTGTTGGGGAATAGACATGAAGAGAGACCAGGTGTTCTGATGGGTGTTGGGATTGAACCTCATGGATGCTTCCTACGTACCCTGTCTAGGAGGCAGGGATCAAATTCCATGTAGTTCGCTTGGGCTTGGGGATTACGCTCTGGGGTATCCTAGAATGATGGATTGGGGCTTACACTCTGAGGAGGTCCAGAATGATGGATTGGGGCTTACACTCTGAGGAGTCCCATAGCAGGATGTCATGGACGATGCTTACTCTAAGCCCACGTGAGTCATGATCGGTGTGAGAAACAAGAGGCAGCAGGGACCAGAGGATCACGTCGCGAAAGCTGCGTCCGTGAGAAGCGGAATGGGGCTTACGCATGAAGGAGGACCATGGTGATAAATTGGGGCCTACACTCTGAGGAGGCCCAGAAGGTGATGAATTGGGGCTTACACTCTGAGGAGGCCCAGAAGGTTGGGGCTTACTCCAAGATGGACTCCCACAAGGTCGGGGCTTACTCCAAGTTGGATGCCCGCAGTGAGAAATCCCAGAGGGAGAGGTAAAGGGGGGGGGGGTTCCTCTGTCCCCGTCACCTCTCTTATTCCCCGAGGAGATACCCGAGGAAGTACCGAGGTGCATGGGGACGACTACTTTCAGATGGATATGCCGCCTTCTCTTTGGGGAGGGTAGAAGTGCCCGACCACCGAAGCGTGTGGTCCCCCATCCTAGCGAGTAGAGGCAGGAAGGGGGCTCTCGGGCTCAGAACCCGCATTACTGTGGGAATGTGAACCCATGCATGCTTCGGGAATCCGCCCAAGGGTCGGGGCAACCGCTTTTACCCTGTTTACCATGGGTATGTGAACTCAAAATGGCGCGTTGATGCACCTGAAAGTTACACCACGCTGATCTGGTGGCTCTGGTGGAGGCCTTCGCTCGGGGCCGATTAATAGGCCATTGAGGGAGTCGTGGAGGACCTGGCTGGATCAGAAGGATTTTACATGGATCTAGAAATAAGAACACTGAAGTATTTGGGTAGCCACCGAGAGATATGGGTGGAGGCACCCTTCGCGTGGGGAAGTGCCACGCGACTGGGGAAACCGTCCGGGAAACAGGGTGGTCCATGAACTGATGGGCATCCCGCGAACCAAGGTGGTTCACAGCTTCCGGTTCAATCCACGAATCAGGATGGTTCGCGGCTTCGGGCTCAGTCCACGAACCATGGTGGTTCGTGGCTTCGGGTTCAATCTGTGAACCAGGGTGGTTCGCGGAGAGTTCCAGACGGACAGCAGAGGCCAAGTGCGGCACCGATCGGAGGCTCGTTGGTCGGGGATTCGTCCGCGAAGGAGGGTGCTACGCGGTACGACAGATGGGAAAAGAGGCATAGACTCTCTAGTCCGTGGGGAAGTCATCTGCGAAGGGGATATGGTTCGCGGTTCTCCATTTTATTATTTAGGTTAGAAGTTCACCAAATTATTAGAAGTTTTCCAATTCCTTTTTAATATATATACCTACTGTAGTTTGCTGGTAGGAATTTCACTGTTTTCGAAATCCGAATCCTTCCTTCAATCGATCTCCTTCCTCCGAATCTGATCTAATCCTCGATCCTCTATCGTTTATTTTCTTTCCCCCTTGGTCTCCTTTTATAGAGTAGGGAAAGGAATGTATCTGTGGCCATGCGGAACCTTTTGTGGAGGCCCATTACCAAATACCTGATTCACAGCTGACTTGGTCAATCCGCGATTCGCGGTGGGTATCGATCACTCCCCTCCTTCACGAGGAGAACTCAGGGAGTGCTCCACAGCTGCGGAGGGTTCCACCTCCATTCCGCGAACGACAGTTGGTGCGACTAGAGCCGGTCGACGCGGTCCGCGGTTGGGGTGGTTCGCGATGGTGAACCGGACTGGCGCCCATCCTGCCTCGCGACCGCGGAGGCCCTCTGCCACCATTGCGCGAACGACAATGGTTCGTGGAGGGGGGTGCCTCGCGGTGCATGGGTGCTACGCGGTTCTTCCATGGACCGGTTCGCGAAGGGGGTGCCTCACGGTGCCTGGCCACGTTGTGCTTCCGTGGACCTGTTTGCGAACCAGACCTTTTGTGTCTCCTCTTTGATTATTTTACCCCAATTCTTTGGTGAATTTGGGTAAAATTCCCTTTTCAGATTTTTCAGGACCCCACAACCATAAAAATCTAAAAAAAACATAAAACCCTCAAAATTCCTAAAAATACTAAAATCGAAAAATACCTTTAAAACCCAGCAACCCCTAAAAACCATAAACCTCCACTAACTATTAAAACACCCAAAAACCCATAAAACCCCTTAAATCTCTAAAACACACTTTAAACCCCTAAAAACATTAAAAACACTAAAAACCATAAAACCATAAAAAATCAACAAAATATCTAAAAACCCAATGAAATAATAAAAACCCTAAAAACACGATAAACCGTCAAAATCAATAAAAATCAAAAAAAAAACCACAAAAATCCTTAAATATACCAAAACCCCATAAAATTGTAAAGAACCCTAAACCCCTAAAAACCATAAGAAAACCATGAAAACTATAAAAAATTTAAACCCCTAAAAATCCTAAAAAATACAAAAAACCCTAAAAACCCTAATTACCCTAAAACCCTCAAAATCCATAAAGTCTCTTAAAAACAAATAAATCCTTAAAAGTACTTACAAAACCAAATAACGTGAAAAAAATTAAAACCTAGAGACAAATAATAAAAACATAAAAACCTAAAAACACGTAACACGGAAAAATAATATTTTTTTTTCTAAAAACCCTAAAATTCTTTAAACCACTAAAACCCCTTTAAAACATTAAAACATGAAAAATTATAAAAACCATAAACCCCTAAATACCATAAAAATCACTAAAAATTAAAACTACCGTTTAAACCTAGAAAAATCTTAAAAAAACTCTGAAACCCCTTAAAAATCTAATTGGGGGTGTAAAGGTTTTTTGGGTGTGGGTTGATTGACCCCTCCCCTCCCTTGTCTGCTTGTCTATTGTGTCTATTTTTTCTTACTAATAAATTTGGGGGCCGGGAATAGCCCGACTCTTGCATCTTCCTTGCCCTTCAAAATCTAAAAAACTCAAAAAAACCTGTAAAAAACCCTAAAAACAATAGAAACCTAAAAAACACCAAAACCCCTAAAAATACCTAAAAACCCTACAACATTAAAATTTTTATAAACATACAAAACAATCCCTAAAAATATGAAAACCATAATGTCCAAGAGAAACCATATGTAATCCTTAAAACCCTAAAAACACTTAAAACCCCTAAAATCTAAAAATGCTAAAAACCCTAAAACTCTAAAAATCCATAAAAACCATAAAAATATAAAAATCCAAAAAACTACCTAAAAATCCATAAAATATTATAAAACATTAAAAAACCTTGAAAACCCCTAAATAATCCTTAAAAACCAAAAAACACTTAAAAACTGAGAAATCATAAAAAATAATAAAAATCATAAAAAACTATAAAAAACCCCAAACCCCTGGAAATGAATAAAAAAAATAAAAAACAATAATAATTGTAAAAAAGACTTTAAAATACCTCCTAATATAAACCCACCTAAAAACCATAAAACCCATTAGAAAACCTTAAAAACCTAAAAAACTAAAAACCTGAAAATACTTTAAACCCATTAAAATATTAAATAACTAGAAACCCAAAAATACCTAAAAACCAAAAAAAACCAAAAAAATCCATTAAAATCCATGAAAACATAAATAATGCTAAAAACCCAGATAGCCTCTAAGAAAACCTTAAAAACCAAAAAAAATATTTTAAACCCCTAAAAACCTAAAGACACTAAAAACTATATAAAACCATATATAGACCATAAAAATACTAAAAACCATCTACCCCAAAAAACCATACAAATCCTAAAAACACTAAAACCTACTAAAAACTATAAAAACCCTTTAAACCCCTAAAATGTAAAATAATCCTTAAAACCATAAAAACCCACTAAAAACACAAAAAACCCTTTAAAACTTGAAAAAAGGGAAAAACCTCTAAAAACCATAAAAATACTTAAAATGTCCTAAAATCCCTAAAAACATAAAAACCCCTAAATACCTTGGAATCACATAAGAAAAAATTAAATACATAAAAACACTAAAACCCCTAAAAACCCAAAAATATCTATAAAACCCTTAAAAACTCTGAAACCATCAAATTCCATAAAAAACATAAAAACATAAACATCCTAAAAATACATAAACATCCGTAGAAATGTAAAAAAACCTAAAAATACTCAAAACCCAAAGAAAAACAAAAAGACCTAAAACCCCTTAAAACCCACAAGAACCAAAAAATGCTAAAAATCCTTAACGGCTTAAAAATTCCTTAAACCATTAAAACCTCATAACAAATACCACAAAATTAAAAATCCTAAACCCATTAAAATAATAAAACCACTAAAAACATGAAAACCCCTTAAAACATAAAAATGTCAATACCCAAAAAAACATAAAAACCTTTCAAAATATCTAAAAACCATAAAACCCATAAGAATCCTAAAAAATACCTAAAATCAAGAAAAATATAAAAACCCCTACAACACATAAAATCCCTAAGAATCACAAAAAAAATCTACAACCCCTTTAAACCCTTAAACATTATCAAACTCTAAAACCCCTTTAGACACCTAAAAAACAAATAATCCATAATAAAACCTTAAAAATACTATGAAAAATGTAAAAAACTAAAAAAACATTAAACCCCAAAATACCTAAAAAATGATAAAAACCCTAAAAAGACTATAAAACAGAGAAACCACTAAAAACCCAAAAACCCCTAAAAACCATAGAAACCCTAAAACACATAAAAACTAATAAAACATTAAAACCCCTTTGAAATTATAAAATTATACACTCAAAAAACATAAAAATACAAAAAACAATAAAAACTCAAAAAACCAAAAAACCCTTAGAAATCCCAAAAAACCCAAAAACCCATAAATATCCTGTAAAGTACAAAAGATCCATAAGAATGTAAAAAACCTAAAAACCATAAAAACCATGACAAAAATCAAAGAAAAACACAAAATCTTAAAAGCTATTAAAACCCCTAAAAAACTAAAAAAATGACTAAAACCTAATAAAACCATAATGAGCTTAAAACCCCTAAAATTCCATAAAACCCATAAAAACCCTAAAACCCCCTAAAACTAGAATGACCTATAAAAACACTAAAAATACATTTAAACCCCTAAAAATGTTAAAAAAACTCTAAAAACTATAAAAGTCCGAAAAATAAAAATCCTAAAATACGAAAAAACCATAAAACCTATAAAATCATAAAAGCTCTAAACCCCTGAAAATATCAAAAACCTGTAAAATAAATCCTAAAAGACTTTAAAATCCTTTAAAAAAAATAAAAAATCCTGAAAACGCTGAAGAATACTAAGAAAATCATAAGAAAGTAAATACACATAAAACCCCTAAAACCAAAAAACAATAAAACCCAAGAAACCCAAAAAATCTAAAAACCCATAAAACCCCAAAAAATCCCTAAAACACCAAAAAACTATAAAAATCCATAAAATCGTTAAAAACATAAAAAATCTAAAACCCTAAAAACCCTAGTAAAACATTAATAACCTAAAAACACTTAAAACCCCTAAAAACATGAAAAATGTTAAAAACGCTAAACACCCCAAAAAATTCCCTAAAACCATTAGAAACCTAAAAACCACAAACCCCTAAAAATAATAAGACCCCAAAAAAACCAATTAAAAACAATAAAAAAATCTTTAAACCCCTAAATAACGAAAAAAATCTAAAAACCCTAAAAGGCACATAAAAACCCCTAAAAACAAAAAAACATAAAACACCCTAAAACCCTTATTATCCTACAAAATCCAAAAAAACCATAAAAACCCTAACAATATTACAGAGCTCTAAAATCCCAAAAAATGTAGAAACCAATTTTTTTTTTGAAAATATTAAAAATAAACTTTAAACCCCTAAAAACCTATAAAATGCTAAAAACCCTAAAAACATTGAAAACCCTCAAAATCTAAAAAATACCCAAAATACGATAATGAACCTAAAGACATAAAAATGTAAGAATCCCTAATATTCCTACTGGTCTTTGGATACCACTTCCCTTGAGTGGAAGTGGTGGGTGCTGGAAATCTGGTATGGTGGTGTTTCTTGGTGTTGGTGCTGCTGGTTGCTGAGGTGGAAGTGGGATGTTTGCTGTCGGAATCTGATGGGCTGGACGTTGGATGCTGCTTGGCTGAGAAGTGATGTTGCTGATGCTTTGGAGGTGATGAAGTTGCTGAGTATGGTGATGGTGCTGCTGCTGCTGGATGTTGGTTGCTGCTTGGTTGGAACTTCTGCTGGACCTTTCTTGCTTGGAATTTTGTGTTTTTTCTTTTTTGATCTATCTTTTTTCGGGGTCTTTTGTGTTTTGGGTTTGTAAGGGGTTTTTGGGTGTGGGTCATTTGACCCCTCCCCTCCCTTGTCTGCTGTGTTTTTTTTTCATAATAAATTTTGGGGGGTCGGGAATAGCCCGATCCTCGCATCTTTCTTGCCCTAAAAACCATACAAACCCCTAAAAATGTAATAAACCCTAAGAACCTATAAAAAACAAAAAACAAAATAAATCTCTAAAAACCCTTCAAACCCTTAAAAATGAAAAAAATGTAAAAAACATAAAAACCATATAAGTCAAAAGAAATCATAAACACCCAAAGAGACCATAAAACCCCTAAAAACCATAAGAACCAATAAAAATACAAAAAATACCTAAAAATCATCGAAAATATATAAAACCCAAGAAAAACATGAAAACCATAAAAACCTAAAAACATGTAAAAACTCTAGAAACCCTGAAAAAAGATAAAACCCCAAAAACCCCAAAAATCCCAAAACCCCTCAAAATCCCTAAAAACAGTAAAAATCTATAAAAATCATAAAATATTCCAAAAAATATAAAAACCCCTAAAACATTAAAAACACAAATAAAACCATAAAAAACATAAAAAAACTTATAACCATTAAAATCCAATAAAATTCTTAAACTATAAAAAAACTAAAATCCCTAAAAACCACAAAACCCCTAAAAACATATTAAACCCTAAAGATCAATAAAAACTGTAAAAAACTCTAAAAAGTCTTATAACACATTAAATCTATAAAAATAATAAAAAACTCTAAAAACCCTAAAAACATAAAAACATTAAAAACCCAAAAATACCTAGAAAACCATAAAGCATTAAAAACTCTAAAAAACATAAAATACTTCAAAATATATATAGAAAATTAAAATAAAAAAATTCCTAGAATTCCCTAAAAATGAAAAAACTGTAAAGACCCCTATGAAAACCATAAAAACCAAAAAACACTTAAATACCATAAAATCCTAATATACTCTAATAACCCTAAAAACCCTAAAATACTAAAAACCCCTAAAACCCCTCAAAATTTCTAAAAACTATAAAAATGAATAAAATACTAAAAATTCCTAAAAAGAAAAAAATATGTAGAAACATTATTAACATGAAAGACTATAAAAACATTAAGTCCCTAAAAACACTTTAAACCGTGAAAACCCTAAAAAATGCATGAAATCAAAAAAACCCTAAAAGACAATAAAAAACCTAATACCACTTAGATACTATAAAACACCTAAACACATAAAAACCATAAAACCCCAAAACAACTAAAAACTCTAGAACCCCTTTAAATAACTAAAATTTATTAAAAAATTATAAAAAACCTTAAAACCCCTAAATAACTCCAAAAACCAAAAAACCAAAAAAAAATATTAAACCACTAAAACCCCTAAAAAAACTCAATAGAAATCCTAAAAAATCCCTAAAAATTCATTAAAATGTATGAAACATTAAAAACCCCTATAAAAATGTTAAAAACCGGAAAAAAAAATAAACCCATAAAGAAAATAAAAACTCAAAAAAAACCTAAAATCCCTAAACACCCTAAAAAATCTTGAATAAATGCTAGAATCCCAAATGAACAAAAAAACCATATAACATCCCTAAATATCCCTAAAAATGTAAAGAACCCTAAAAATATGAAAAATCCAAAGAAAACCATAAAAATCAAAAGGAACGTTAAAATTATAAAAAACATTAAAATGAAAAAACCATAAAAAACCTAAAAACAAAAAAACCAAAAAAACCTTAAAACCCATAAAAAACCCTAAACCACTAACAAATATAACGAAACTTTAAACACAAAAAATGTTAAAAACTATAATAAATCATAAAAACCCTAAAAAATAAAAAAAAACCCCTTAAAAAATAAAACATAAAACCAAAAAAATCCAAAAAAACCGTTCAACATTTTTAAAACCCTAAACCCCGAAAAACCATTAAAGGCCCAAAAAATACCTAAATACAAGAAACTGCTAAAAACTTTGAAACACTCTAATATAACATTAAACACTAAAAAACACTTAAAATTCTTAAAAACATAACAATTATAAAAAACCATAAACAAACCTGAATCCCTAAAAACCCAAAGACCCTCAAAATCCCTAAAACCCTAAAAATCCCATAAAAATCCAACAAAATCCCTTAAAATCTCTAAAAATTGTAAAAAACCATAAAACACCCCAAAAAACCCTATGAAAACCTTAAAAACCAAAAAAACATATAACCACAATAAATCCAAAAAAATAAAAAAAACCTGAAGGAATATAAAAACCCTAAACCCCCTAAAACCATAAATCACTTAAAAACCATAAAAAACATTAAAAAACACTAACACCCTAAAACCCCAATAAAACACTAAAAACCATTTAAAACCTTAATAACATTAAAAACTCTAAAGCACTCAAAATCCCTAATAACTCAAAAAAACTGTCAGTCCCTAATACACCATAAAAACTCAAAAAACCCAAAACCCCTCAAAAATACCTAAAAACACTAAAAACCATAAAAACCATAAATATCCAATAAAGAAAAGATATCCCTAAAAACATAAAAACCCTAAAACACCTAAAAATTCACAAGAAAACCTTAAATACCTAAAAAAATTAAACACCTAAAAAATCTAAAAACATGAAAACCCATAAAACCATAAAAACACATCAAAATCCACCAAAATCCCTAAAATCCATAACTATCGTAAAAATACCCAATATTTTATACAAATGTAAAAACACCTAAAAACCCTGAAATTCAATAAGAAAACCTTAAAAACTAAAAACAATTAAAACCCGTAAAAACATTAAAAACCTTAAACCCCCTTAAAATACTCTAAAAACACTAAAAACACTAAAAACCCTATAACCCAATAAAAACACTAAAAACCATAAAAAACTAACAACAAATAAAAACACTAAAAAATTTCTAAATACACTAAAAACCGTTTAAAAACCTAAAAACATTAAAACCCTTTAAAAACCATAAAAACCTTTGAAATCCAAAAATCCAAAAAATCCAATAAAAAAATAAAATCCTAAAAGAAAACTAACCCCCCGATAATCTATAAAAACTCTAAAAAACCTAAAAAACCTGAATACATAAAAAAACCTAAAAACCCTAAAACCCTAAAAACCATAAAAATACATTAAATCCTAAAAATCCAAAAAAAAACTAAATAACCCCTAAAAATTTCAGTGAATATAAAAAGATAAAACCCCAAAATAAACACTATGAAAACCATAAAACTTACAAAAAATTAAAACCCTAAAAATCTAAAAAGCTAAAATCCCAAAAAAAATCCTAAAAGGCCTTAAAATCCATAAAACACCCTAAAACCATAAAAACACCTAAAAACCCAAAAATTATATAATAACTATTGAAACAAAAAAACCTTTTAAACCAAAACAATTGTTAAAAACACTAATAAAAATCAAAACAATAAAAACATAAAAACCCCTAAAAACCCAAAAAAATTATAAAATAAAAAAAACGGTGAAATTCCTCAAAATACCTAAAATCCTAAAAAAACTAAAATACCCTAAAAATCCTTAAAATATTAAAACCCAAAAAAACCCTGCAAACCCCTAAGAAAAGTTTTAAAATATAAAAAAAACACTTAAAACCCAATTAAAAACTATAAAATCCTAAAAACCCTAAAACATGTTAAACCCTTAAAAAACCCTAAAATTCCCTAAAAACCTTTTAAACCATAAAAATAATAGAAATGCCTAAAAATTTCTAAAAATATTTAAACATTAAGAATCTTTAAAAAAATTTAAAAACCTAAAATCAATTAAATCCCCCAAAAGCATAAAAATATCTAAAATCCCTAAAAGGATAAAAAATTGTAACTCCCCCGAAAACAATAATACCCATAAAAACATTAGAAATCCCTATAAATCATAAAAACAATAAGAATGTATTAAAAACTCTAAAACCCCTTTAAACACCCAATAACCCAAAGTCCTTCAAAATCCATAAAAACACTTAAAAATAATTCAATAAATTCCCTTAAAATCATCAAAAAAATAAGAAACATTTAAAATACTAAAAACAAAATAAAAAATTGGAAATCCTAAATACAAATAAAACCGATAAAAACCTAATAAATGCTAAAAAACCTTAAAAACCTAAAATCCATCAAATTTTCTACAATTTCTAAAAACCCATAAAAATACTAAAATAGGAATAAAAATCCCTAAAATTTAAAAATACCTAAAAACCCTAAAAAACAATGAAACTCTATAACACATAAAATCTCTATAAAATACCAAAAAAGTGAAATATCTAAAAAGACACTAAAAATCCTAAAAACCAATAAGAACCATAAAACCCAAAAAATCCCCTTATTAACCCCTAAAAACCCATAAAACCCCTAAAAAATCTAAAAAAACTAAAAACCCAATGAACCCATAGAAACATTAAATACTCTAAAAAACCATAAAAACTATAAAAAATAAAATAAACCCCAAAATTCCATAATAACACTAAAAACCCCCAAAACCCTCAAAATCCCTAAAACACCTAAAAATGCAAAAACATTCTAAAAAATCACTAAAAATACCTAAAAACATAAAAAACACAAAAACCATTAAAACCTCTAAAATACCTTTAAATCATAAAAATAATTAAAACCCCTACCAAACTGAAAAACCGTTAAATCCCTCAAATCACTAAAATACCTAAAAAGACCATAAAAATACTAAAAAAAACCTTAAAAGCCCAAAGAAATCTAAAAAACTGTAACTAAACTAAAAACCTCTAAAACTCTATAACCCCTAAAGATTATAAAACCACTAAAAACCATTAAAACCCCAAAAACCTAAAAGCCACAAAAACTAACTAAAAACTCTACAAATCCTTCAAACCCCAAAAATAGTTAAAAATTATAAAAAACATAATATCCCTAAATATCTCAAAAAACCCCTTAAATCCCAAAAAACAAAAGAAGCTTAAAAACTCATGATGGGATGTTTTATCTGGAAGCTTTCTCCTTTCCGAGCGGTGGTGTTGCTTGAGATTTCAGAATCCCTCGAAGCGTGAAAAGATAATACTTCAGTTTGGATTTGGTCACCAGGCAATGGTGCTGCTTCCTCGTTTCTGATTTCAGATTCCCGATATCACAATGCATATGATGATCAGAGCTTTTCGGCAATAGGTGATGCGGTCAACCATTTTGAGCTTGGATGCGCTTTCTCTCTTCGGTCGCTGTTCCAGATTGCGTTTGCAGAGACGATACCTCCATGGATGGGTCAACGGCTTCGAAGCTTTCAACGGTGGATGGGATTTCATCAGCATCATGGTTTCTAGCATCTTTGCTGACGATACTTGGGGGTATGGATTTCTCAGTGTTCTATGCTGCAAGCTTCCCATCTTCTTGCAGAGCTGTGCCTGGGTGATTTTTGGTGGCACCTCTCACGTTGTGTCGCTTTTCGTTGGATGCGGAAGGCATGGATTTTTCTTGGTGGGGACACAATTGATCTAGTTTTCTGGGATTTCATATTTTCTTGTTTTTGTTCTACGCTTAAGTTCTAGGTTTGTTCCACTGCCTGATCTTTGATTCTTCCTCTGGTTCCTGGCCTGTTTATGTTTTGCGGCTTTCTGGTTTCGGTCCATACTTTCTGGCAGTGCCAAAGTGGTCTTTTGACCTCGAATTAATTGCTGATGTTTATGGTTTGATCCTTCTCTTATGGATCTAATTGTGGTGGTGGATGTTTCTTCTATGGGCCGATGTTGGTTTTGTTCACTGGGTTTGTTTTGAGGTGCTGCGTTTTGGTTATGTGTTACGATTTCTAGGTTGCTGGAAGGGCTGTTTGAGCTGTGTGATGGTTCCTGCTCTGGATGCTGGTGGTTCTGTTTCTGGTGCTATGGTTGTGTTCCTGTATGTGCTGCTTGGTGAGGCAATGAGTGATGGAAATTGTGATGCGGGTTGTTGGTTGTTGTTTGGCTGGGTGATGCTCTTGGGCTGGGTGATGAAAGATTTAATGATGTTAAAGTCTATGGATGCTGGAAATTGTGAGGCTGGATACTGGTTGCTGACTAGCTAGGAGCTGATGAAGATGGGTTGTTGATTTTTCTACTGATGGTTTTGTTGCTGATGGATACAGGTTGCTGATTGGCTTGGTGATAATGTTGGGAACTTTTCAGTTTTTCTTCTTTGTTTGGTTTTGTGTTTTTTTTTTTCATTTTTCGCGGACCTTGGGTGTGTGTTTGTAAAGGGTTTTTGGGTGTGGTTCATTCGACCCCTCTCCTCCCTTTTCTGCTGTGTCTTTTTTCTCTAATAAATTTTGAGGGTGTCGAGAAGAGCCTGACCCTCGCATCTTCTTTGCCATAAAAACCCAAAACCCCTCAAAATCCCAAAAAACTTTAAAAATCCATAAAAATCCTAAAAAATAACTAAAAATCCATAAAAATATAGAAAACCCAAGAAACCATGAAAACCCTTAATAAAACATTAAGAATCAAAAAACACTTAAAAACCCTAACAAACCTAAAAATGCAATAACTCTAAAAGACACGAAAAACACTAAAAACCCCAAAAACCATAAAGACCCTAAAAACCATAAAAACTAATTAAAAACCATACCACTCTAAAAAACCCAAAAAACCCAAAAAAACAAATATGACCATAAAAAATCTCAAAAACCCTAAAAACCCCATTAATCCATAAAAATCATAAAATAGACCTAAAAATCACTAAAAACATAAAAAACCACCAAAACCCCAAAACACCCTCTAGAGAACTATAAAATATTAAAACAAAATAAAACCCCTAAGAATAATAAGAAACACTAAAACCCCTAAAAATCCTAAAAACCAAATGATCCAAAAAAAAATTAAAAAAAACATAAAAATCCTAAAAAAACTGAAATCCTTAAAAACAAAAAAAAACAAAAAAAATCATGAAAAACCATAATAAACCAAAAAACATAAAAACTGCATAAAACATAAAAAAACTAAACCCCCCCAAACCCAAAAAAGAACATAGAAACTCCCAAACCCCTAAAAACCATTAAAACACCTCAAAATGTTAAAACCCCCTAAAAACCAATAAAAACAATAAAAACCACTAGAACACAAAAAACCTTTCAAACACCTAAAAAGTTAAAAATATTATAAAAAAATACAAAACACTAAAAAACTCACAAAAAACCCACTTAAAACCCAAGAAATTATAAAAACCCTAAAAATCATATAATCCTAAAATCCCTAAAAGTCACTAAAAAGTGAAAAACCCATCAAAATCCAAAAAAATCCCTAAAAATAAAAAATTAATAAAAATCCCTAAAACCCTTGAAAAATCATAATAATATCTTAAAAATAGAAAAACATAAAATCCCTAAAAACCATAATAAAATAAAATTCCTAAAAACCTGAAAAAACATCGAGAAACCCAGAAAATCTCTAAAAACATAAAACCCCGAAAAATCCTAAAAAGAGATAAAGATCACTAAATACACCTAAAACACATAAAAATCTATAAAAGTCACTAAAAACTCTCAATATCCCTAAAAACCTTCAAAACCCTAAAATCCCAAAAAAACCCCAAAATCCTAAAATTCCATAAACCTAAAAAACATAAAACCTTAACAAATCCAGGGAAAACCATAAAAATATATAGAGTCTTAATAACCATAAAAATGGAAAAAAAAAGATAAAACCACTAAAAACCCTAAGAGAAACTAAACCCTAAATTGCCTTAAAATGATAACCCTCTAAAAGCCATAAATTACATTAAATCCCATAAAAACCTTAAAACCACTAAAAACTCAAAAACCCCTTTAAAACCTGAAAAAAATTAAAAACTCCATAAAATTTTAAAAACCATAAAAAACAAAAAACAAAAAACCCTAAAAACTCAAATTAACCCGTCAAACCCAAAAAACCATTAAATCCCTAAAACTGTAAACTTTTCTAAGAAATCCCAAACAATTACTAAAAACATAAAAACTCAATAAACCCGTGAAAAGACCTAAGAAAACATTAAAACCTAAAAAAAGATAAAATCTCTAACAAACCTATAAAATTATAAAAACAATAAAGACTAAAAAATCTTTTAAAGACCCTAAAACCCATCAAAATCCATAAAAACCATAAAAATTCTAAAAAATCCCTAAAAATTTGTAAAATTGTAAATCACCATAAAACCCCAAAAAAAGATAAGAAAACCATTAAAACCCTAAAGTACCCTAAAACCACAAAAACCACAAAAACCATAAAACCCCTTAAAATATCAGAAAACCCCATAAAAACACCTAAAAACCAAAAAAAAACTAAAAATATCTAAAAACCCTTTGAACACATAAAAACATTTAAAAACTCTAAATACCCATAAAAACTCTATGAAACTAAAAAAATCCCAAAATATAAAAAACAATAAAAATCCTAAATACCCAAAAAACCCATAGAAACCCTCAAAGACCCCCAAAACCCCCAAAACACATTAAAATCACAAATAAATCCTACAAATCCCCAAATACATAAAATTCAATGAAACCTTAAAAATTCCATAGAAATCCATAATAAACTAAAAAAACAAAATAAATTAAAAAAATATAAAAATCCTAAAAATACCCTAAAAATAATAAACCCTCAACATCTAAGAGAAAACCTAAAAATAATCAAAAAATACAAAAAACCCAAAAATACCTAAAATCAGAAAAAATATTAAAACCCAAGAAAAATCCTAACACAAACTAAAAAAGAACAAAAACACTTAATACCCCTAAAAAATATGAAAAACCATAAAGAATCTAAAATCCCTAAAAACCACAAACCCCTAAAAACCATTAAAACCCTAAATGCCCATAAAAACCCTAAAAACCGAAAAATACTCAAAAAATACTTTAAACCTCTAAAATCATTAAAAAAACTATAAAAACCCTTCAAAACAAATAAACACTAAAAATATCATAAAAACCGAAATAAATATATAAAAATCATAAAACCCCTAAAAACATGAAAAACAATCCAAATACCTAAAACTATTAAAAACCCATAAAAATGCTACAGAAACCCAAAGAATAATGAAAATCATAAAATAATATAAAATTATGAAAACCCTAAAAATACTTAAAAAACCTAAAAAAAATAAAACCCCTAATAACCTAAATATTCCAAAACCCTAAAAAATTTGAAACAATCCCTAAAACCGTAAAACATCCTAAAAACATAAAAATCATAAAAACCCAAAAAAAAACCAAAAACACAATAAAATACCTAAAAACTATTTAAACCATTAATTTTTTTAAGTAACTCTGAAAATCATTAGAAACCCTAAAAAACTAAAAAACCCCTAAAATAAAAAAAAACAATAAAACCCCTAATAACACTAAACCCCGTAAAATTTCCTAAAAACACTTAAAAATTAAAAATCCATAAAAACCAAATAAATATAAAAACACCAAATCCCTAGAAAATCCAAAGAAACCCTTAAAAACCTTCAAACATTTAAGAACCCTAAGAATCTAAAAATGGTAAATCCTTAAAAACCCTAGAACTATAAAAACCTCAAATACCTTCAAAATCTATAAAAAACCCCCATAAAAATAAAAAAAAAATTCGCAAAAAAATTGGAACCAATATAAACTTTTTATCCCCTACAAGCATTAAAAACACTAAGAAACATAAAAACCCATAAAAACACAAAACCCCCTAAAAACAGGAAAAACCATTAAACCCTAAATTTTTTAAAAATCCATAAAAACAATCATAATCCATAAACCCCCTAAAAAAATAAAAAACCTACAAAATACCTCAAAATACAACAAAAAATAAAAAACCCATAACAACACTATAAACCCCTAAGAAAACATTGAAAACCAAAAAACACATAAAACCCCTAAAAAACTAAAGAATTTATGATAACAATAAAATCATAGAAACCTTGAAAACCCTAAAGAAAACATTAAAAATCTAAAAATATGTTAAACACTAATTAAACAAAAAATACATAAAACCCTAAAAACCCTAAAAAAACCTAAAAACCATTAAACACCTCAAAATATATAAAAATCCCTAAAATCTAAAAACCCATAAAAAACTAAAACTCTAAAAGACCCTGAAAACCATAAAAACCACTAAAAAAATAAAAACCCTTAAAAACCTTGAAAATCCCTAACACCTAATAAAAACCCTAAAGAACTAAAAACTCTAAAAACCATTTAAATTCTAAAAACATTAAAAAACTCAAAAAAAAAACTTTTAATACCCAAAAAATACTCAAAGATTCCTTAAAAATATAAAAAACCATAAACACCTGAAACCCTTAAAAATAATTAAAATCCCTCAAAACACTAAAACCATAAAATCCCTGGAAAATACCTAAAAATAAAAAAACCCTAAAACCCCTGATAACCCCAAATAAAACTATAAACACATAAAAACATAAAAAAACTCTAAAACCACGTAAAACTATAAAACCCATAAAATCAATTAAAACACTAAAAAATAAAAAAAAATGATAAAACCACTAAAAACATGAAAATATAATTGAACCACTAAATTTTTTTAAAAACAATAAAAACCTTAAAGACCACAATTACTGAAAAAACCCATAAACCCAAAAAATCCATAAAACCAAAAAAACCCCAAAAATTCCATAAAAACCCCAAATTCATTAAAAATCCTAAAAACCCTAAAGATCTTAAAAAATACATAAAAATCCCTTAAAATTTAAAAAAAATCATAAGATGGATCAAGGAAGGGGACCTGACGGTGATGGAAATCTTGTCCACACCCTGAATGCTCCACCCCTGCCGGCAAGGAGGTTCCTAGTCCAGATTTGCTAGATGTATGCGGCCATAATGAGCTTTTCGAGCTTTGTAACCAGAATTCCCCTTGGTCTGGTGTTGGTGCATCGAAGGCCCTGAGATTGAAGGTCAAATTTGCGGAGTCTGAGAAAGCCACGGTCTTACCTTCCTTCTTTGATTTTGACCCCTTCCCATGGTCATGTCATTCGGAAAGGGCGGGTGGCTCATGTCTCGGCGAATCGAGAGGGTGTGGAGGAAAGGCACAATTTGTATCGTTTCTCCATTATTGCTCGGGTGTTGACCCCCAAGGGTGAGAAGCTCTGGAAGTTCTCTGATCTTGCTAATCGGATCAAGGAAATATGAGGTTTCTCTGAGTGGTGTATGACTGCCATGGGGAGCGGGTATTATCATATTGTATTTCCCTAGGATGAGTGAAAAAGACGTGCCTTGAGCTTTGGCTCTCTCAATTTGATGCCAAGTCTCCTAAGGATTCAAGAATGGGATTGGAATTTCGACCTGTTTAATGTCAAGAACACTTCTGTGCAGATATGGATCCACATCTATAAGATTAGCTGGGTTTATTGGCATCCCCGTATCCTTTGGGACATTGCCTCCTCGATAGGCTATCCCATTCGCATTGACAAGGAGACTAAAAATCCAAAGTATGGGCATTTTGCATGTGTCCTTGTTGAGGTGGATTTGGCCTCCACTTTGATTGAAGAAGTTGTGCTCAACACTGATGAAGACAGCTTCAAGATGGAGATCCTTTATGAGCGAAAACCTCATTTTTGTCTTCACTATCATCTCTTTGGCCACCTCATCTCTGATTTCTGTCATTTAAAAGTGTGCTCCAAGTGAAATCTTAAAGGACACAATGATGAGTCCTGTACCAGGAAGCTGGATGCTAGAACGGGGGTGACGGCTCACGCACTTGCTCCCTCTCAGCATGTCTCTAAGGCATTTCGGTGTTCTATGGATCTTCCTTCACCAAGGAGGTTGCTGGAGGTTGATGACACCCTCTGCCATGATACCCCCTCCCGCTTACAAGGTGTTTCCTCGTGGTCCAAATTCCCAGATGAATGACTGGCAGTCGCGGACTCTGCTGTCGCTACTCCCAGCCTGCAGACAGTCTTGATTGAGCCTGGACAATCCTCTGTTCCTATTGCTGGTTAGGTTATTGTTGAGCCTGGCCAGCCCATCCCTGATCCTTCTCTGGTGGCAGACATTGCCTGTTGTTAGGAGCTATCCCCTCCATTGCAGGTGGTGGATGATGGGCTGGTCTCTGTAGGGTCCCCTGTCCCTTCTGGGCCTGAGAAGGTCTCCACACACCTGGCCCACCCCAGTGCTGTCTGGTGATTCTTTCGTTGTTGTGTCCCCCAGAAGGGCTGCATGAAGAGACACAGTTAAAGATGCCTCCCCGATGCCTCTATGTCCTACTACCAGATTTACCCCTCTCAGGGGTAGTTTCTTGGATGATCAGGTCGAGCAGAATGATGAGGAGGCAGAAGGGTCCTCCAAGCTGGGTAACTTGGCCTCATCACATGAGGCTCTTTCTCAACCTCTTAATGATCTGGGACTCAAATACCAGGCTTCTAAGGTTGATCCTTAACCTAAGAATAACCCTGTGGGCATGCCTAAGAATAAAGGGATGAAATCCAAGGCGAAGGCCGGATCCTTAAATGTTTGCATCACCCAGGTGAACGGGGCGCCCTCGGCCTAATTTAATGCGGATACTATTCTGGAACAGCCAGGGGATTGGGAACCCTCCCACTGTCTCCGCCCTTAGGCATTTCCTCACCTCCTAGAGACCATTGGTTCTTGGTATTGTTGAACCAATGATCATGTTTGAAAACTGGATGGGCTTCAACTAGAACAACCTTGGTTATTCCTGTGTTGAAAAGATTGCTAATGATAGTGGCCTTGACACCCTTTGTGTGCTTAAGCATTATGAAATTCAGTTCACATCGTTTGAGGTGCGTGATCAAGTCATCACATTATCTGTCATGTGAAATTTCCCCCCTCTCTCTATCTTTTGTGTATGCCTCCTGCTCTTACTTGAGGAGACGGGTCCTATGGGATCATTTGACTATGCTCCATGGACTCATTGAGAATAGTTGGATTGTAGTTGGGGATTTGAACACTGTCTTGCATCCGGATGAGAGGATTGGCTCCAACTTCTCTCTCTCGGCTGCCGTGGAGTTTTCCTCTTGTGTTCATGCTTGAAACTTCTTGGTGGTCCCTATTTTAGGATCCTCCTTTACTTGGGGGCGTTCTACTATGAATGACAGGCAGGCCAGCAAGATGGAAAGGTGTTTCTAAAGAATCAATGATGTGTCATTTCCCTTTGATGTCTCGGGCATTACACTTCCCAAGTTCCACTCAGATCACAATCCTTTGATCATTGACAGCTCTATAGGCACCTCAAGATCTTCACCTCTGCCTATTAAGTTCAATAATGCATGGCTTACGATTCCTAGTTGTAGGGAAATTGTTCTCAATGGCTGGGATGAAGACTTTCAGGGCAGTCATTTCCATAGTTTGGTTCTCAGGCTCAAAAAAATAAAAGCTTTGCCTAAAGACTGGAGCAAGGGCTGTTTTACAGTCTTGACAATGACATCTTAGATGATGAGCGTCAACTTGCTATCCACCAAGAATCCAATTCTCTTTTTCCCCTTCCCTCTCGTGAGGAGATGCAACTTCATTCCAAACTTTATGATCTTCTGGATCTTAAAGAAAAGTTGTACAAGAACCAATTCAGTGTGAGATGGCTCAAGGACGGGAAACGCAACTCGAAATTATTTCATCGGTTGCACAGGGAGAAAAAATCCAAAATTTGTCTTAAGGCTGTTCGGATTTCGGGTTCTACCTTTACTTCGGAGGATGAAATCTCCTCAGCTATTGTTAATCATTTTCAAGGGATTTTTTTAGATGATGGCAGGGAATACACCCTCCCTTGATGGACTCTATTCTTCCATGTGAGGATGAGCATCATAACCGAGATCTAATGATCCCACCCCTTGCGGAGGAGGTTAGGGTTGCTCTATTCTCTTTGAACATTGATAGAACAACTGGACCGGATGGCTTCACCAACAAATTCTTCATGTTCTACTGGGACATCCTGCATGAAGGCATCATCAGCACTATGCGGGAATTCTTTCTCACTACCGTTTTTTCACGAGGGGTCAACTCTAACTTCATTGCTCTGATTCCTAAAAGGTACAATGCCATTGATATTGGTGATTTTCAACTAGTGGACTTTGGGAACACTGTCCCCAAAATTATCAACAAGATTCAGGTCATGCGACTTAGAAAGTTCCTGGGGGATATTCTCACCCCTTATCAGTTTGGGTTTGTCCCAGGTAGGAGCATCCAGGACTGTCTGTTCATGGCCTCGGAGAGCATCAACGTCATCTGAAAGTAGTCCAAGCATGGAAACTTTGCACTTAAGTTTGACATCTCCAAGGCTTTTGACACTATCAAGTGGATATTTATTTCTCAGGTCCTGACTAAGTATGGCTTCTTGACTAATTTTATTAGGATCATCATGTCCATTCTTAGCAGTGGGTGGGCCTCTATTCTTTTAAATGGCTCCGCTAAGGGGTTTTCCCCCTGCTCCCGTGGAGTTAGACAGGGTGATCCTCTTTCAGGAATCCTTTTTGCGATCGTAGAAGACTATCTTAGCAGGTGCCTCATTGATCTTTGTCAGGCTGGCCTCTTCAGTTCTATCCAGGTAGGGTGGGACCATCATGTGCCATCCCATCTGCTGTATGCAGATGATATTCTCCTGTTCGGTCAGGCTGATAAACATACTCTTGATTCCATCTGGATGATCTTACGACATTATGAACATGTTGCAGGACAATCCATCAGCTGGAGTAAGTCTTTGATTGTCTTTGGGGAGGGGATTTCACGGTCCCAGCAAATCTCAATTTCCATCTCCCTTGGTGTAAAGAGAGGGTCGTTACCTTTTGACTACCTAGGTGGTCCCATCTTTTGGGGATGTTCCAAGCAGTGTTACCTTGAGAACATTGCCTCTAAAATCACTCAACAGCTGGTGAAATGGAAAGGGGAGTCCCTCTCACAAGATGGAAGGGTCTGCCTTATCAACTCAGTGATTACCTCTATGTTCACTTACGCTTTCCCTATTTACAGGTGGCCGGTAAATCTCATCAAGGACCTGCAAACAAAGATCAGAAATTTTTCCTGGATGGTGTGCATAACTCAAAGGAAACTGGTCACCGTGGCCTGGAAGGAATGCACCAAGCCAATTGAGTTGGGTGGGATTTGTATCAAAGTCCTCAGATGCTATAATGATTCCATCCTTGCTAAGTATACTTGGGGACTGCTAAATCCTATGGCTCCGAGTTTGGATTTCACTTGGGAAACATTTGCACTCAAGCTCTATGATGGATATGAGGGGTATTTCCCCTCCTCTGTTTGGACAGTAATTTGGGCCTCATACAAGGCCATTCTCCCTCTTTCTAATTGCATTGTCTCCAAGCACTTAGTCTTGAATTATTGGTCTACGCCCTGGCTTGAAAGGACCCTGCAAGATTTCATCAGCCCTCCTCCTGGATTGAAGCGACTATCTATTGTGGAGTTCATCCCGAGGCTGGAACAGTTCGAGGCCCTCCCATCTGCTATAATACTCCAAATTCAGCGCTATCACTTCATAAATTCCTATATCCTGATCTAGAAGACCAATATGGTTGGGAAACTCACTGCTAAGGAATACTATCGGTATAATTTCAACAGGGGATCCCCTCCACCGACCTAGATTTCTAAGTTCAAGAGGAATTTCATTCCCCCTGAAAATCACCTTCTTATCTAGAAAATCAGGAAAAATCAGTTGCCCATGTAGAGTTAATTGTAGAGAGTAGGTCTTAAACTTTCCTCTATATGTTTCCTTTGCCTCGGTGTGGAATAAAATTTCCAACACACCTTCCTGCAGTGTAGATTTAGCGCTGATCTTTGGGGTTATTTGCAGCGGACTTTTGGTTTCCCAGCTGGCCTTGACAGGCCTTTTCTTGAGCTCCTTACGGACCTGTCTAACTGGGATTACAGTGAGCAGGTCCTCAATTGTTTTCTGGCTGTGGTTTCAGCCACAATGTCCATTATTTGGATTGCTTGGAATGCAGTTGCCTTCATAAGAAATGACTCTCCTTTCATGCTTGAGTTGTGGCGATTCACAGGGTTGTTTATGCAGCCTCCCGGATTCAGACAGGACATATGGCTAATGACGTCCGTGAATTGATCATCCTTTGATTTCTTGGTGTGTCTGGTAGGGAAAAAAACCCATGGTCCCCATATTTATTTTCTGGATTCCTCCACTCCCCTCCTAGATCATGGTCAATGTGGATGGTGCGGCCTTTGGTTCCCCAGTCCCTACTGGATGTGGTAGAGTCTTCCTCACTTATCGGGGCTTTGTCAAGGGATGTTTTCAACACTTTATTGGTGATGGGGGTGCTCTTGAAGCTGAGTTATGGGCCATTATAAAGGCGATTGAGTATGCTGTCAGGTTCGGGTGGATTTTCATGTGGCTTGCATCTGACTCCATGCTTGATGTGAGTGATCTTAAAAGCAGATCTAGGTGCATCCCCTGGAGGCTCCTTACCCCGTGGATGGACTTCGTTTCAATGTGCCAAAGGCTGCATCTTACTATGACACATGTCTACCGGGAGGCCAATGTGGTTGCAGATGCTCTCTCCAAGCAGGCTATTGTGGAACACTGTTCTTTTTGGTCCTTTGGAATTGTAGAGGACATGGGAATTCCCCAACGACCTCCACTCTTAGATATTTTATCTCTCATTATAAACCATGTCTGATTGCAATTGCCGAGCCCAATGTCGAGTTTAGTAAATGGAAAGGCTTCAGTTGGAGTTCCCTTCGCTACTCCCTGGCGGCACACAATAGGGATTCCAATGGAGGTGAATCATTATGGATCCTTAACCATCAGGGGGTTCAACTTCTTTCTGTAGAATTATTCCCTCAAATTTTAACCATATTAGCGAGTTTTATGGGCTTCAAGCTTGTTTCTCCTTCATTTATGCATCCGGTTATTACATCAGAAGATGGGAGCTGTGGGGAGATCTGGAAAGAATCAACCATCAAGTGGATTGTCACTGGATTGTGGTGGGGGACATTAATACCGTCCTAAGGCCTAAGGAGGAAATTGGTCCTCATTTCATTCATGCTGCTGCAGATGAATTCTCATGTTGCATTGATTCCTACAATTTGAAAGAGATCCAAATTGCTGGGGATAAATTTACATGGGGAAGGTTCACTAGAAATGGGCGGCAAGCTAGTAAGCTCGATAGATGTTTTCTTCGAATAAATGAGAATGGGGTGCCTGTGGAAATTACTGGGCACACCCTTCCAAAGTATCACTCGGACCATAACCCGTTGGTGATTAAATTTCAAGATGGTCCAGAAAGGTCATCCCCTCTACCTTTCAAGTTTAATAATGCATGGCTCACAATTCCTGGGTGCAGGGAAGCTGTTATTAGTGGCTGGAGTCATAATACCCAAGGAATTTTTTTTAAAGTGATCTCTAGATTAAAAAGTATCAAATAAAAGCTGAGAGAATGGAGCAGGAATTCATTCTCTAAATTGGACAATGAAATTAATGAGGCAGAATCTCAGCTTGCTCATTGCCAGCTTCTGAACCAGCAGCATCATGAGCCTTCGAGGGAGGAATTGCAGCTTACCTCCAAACTGGATGATCTTCTTCTGTTAAAGGAGAGGTTGATAAGAAATCAGTTCAATGTGATATGGCTCAAAGAAGGAGAGAAGAACACAAAATTCTTCCACTGTCTTCGGAAGGAGAAAAAGGCAAAGAAAGTTTTTAGTGTCGTGCGGGTAAATGGAGCCCTCTTTATGGAAGATCCCGATATAGCTAGTGTAGTGGTGGATTATTTCTAGGATCTATATACAGAACCTTGAACATCGTAGACCTTCCAGCTTTTAAATTCCATTGAACCGTGTATCAATGAGCATCATAACATGCATCTGGATGCTATTCCCCCTGATGATGAGATCAAGAATGCACTATTTTCACTAAACATGGACAGTGCAGTGGGTCTTGATGGTTTCAGCAATATGTTCTTCATGTTTTTCTGGGATATTGTGCATGTTGAGGTGTCCTCTACGATAAAGGACTTCTTCAGGACTGCATCTATACCACATGGGGATAACTCTAATTTTATTTCCTTTCTTCCGAAGTTGGAGAATGCGATTGACATCAAAGATTTTCGCCCAGTTGCACTTGGGAACACTATCCCGAAGGTCATCAGTAAAATCATTGTTATCAGGTTGTCAAATATCCTCAACAATATTGTTACTCCAAATTAGTTTTGATTTGTTATAGGAAGAAATATTAAAAGTTTTTTATACATTTCCTCAGAGGGAGTTAATGCTATGCGTAGGAAAACCAGACATGGCAGCTTTTCTCTAAAGCTTTACATCTCAAAAGCTTTTGAGACAATCAGATGGAGTTTCATCTTCGATATCCTTGGCAAATATGTTTTCTCTGACAATTTCATTAGGATTATAAAATCTATCCTGGAGAGTGCAAGAATGTCTGTCATGATAAATGGATCCCCAAAAGGTTTCTTTCGCTGCTCTCGTGGAGTCCGGCAAGGGGACCCTCTATCAGGTCTTCTTTTTGCCATTTATGAGGATTATCTAAGCCGTTGTCTTATTGGCTTGGTTAATTACAATTTCTTCACACCTCTTAAAGCAATTAGGGACCTTTATGTACCATCTCATCTACTCTATGCTGATGATATCATTCTTTTTGGGGAGGTAAACCATACAACACTTATTTCAACAAATAATCACTTCCGGTATTATGAGGAGGTTGCAGGGAAATTTATTAGCTGGGGGAAATCATTCATCATCTTTGGAAAAGGAATCTCCAATTCTAGGTAGATACGATATGCCCATATTATGGGTGTAAAGAGGAGTTCGTTACCATTTACGTACCTCGGGGTTCCACTCTTTTGGGGCAAGCCAAGATGTTCTCATTTTGAATCGATTGCAGCAAGAGCCATTAACCAACTTGTCCGGTGGAAAAGAAAATCTCTGTCACAAGCATGAAGGGTTTGTCTGATCAATTTGGTTTTAATACCCATGCTGGTGCATACCTTCTCGATTTATAGGTGGCCGGTCAGTGTGCTTAAGAAAATGCAAGAGAAAATCAGGAACTTCATGTGGACGGGATGTATCAATGAAAGTAAGCTTGTCACAGTGGCCTGGAAAAAGTGTACTGAACCAATTGATATGGGTGGCCTTGGTATCAAGGACTTGAGGAAGTTCAATGACTCTCTACTGGGTAACTTTGTCTGGAATCTGATCAATTCTAGAAATGATGGTCTGGATTTCCTAAATGATAGGTTTGTCTACAGGCTGATGAATGAATCCGCTTTTTATTCTATCTCTTCGGTTTGGCCCTCCATCAAGGCAGCATACCATGATATTATCTTTAATTCAAGGTGGATTGTCTCCAAGCAATCTGGCCTGAACTGCTGGACTTGTAATTGGTTGGACACTCCACTAAATACAATACTTCAGCCGTCGGACAGCAGGCAGAATATGCAAATTTCTGAGTTTTTGCAAAATTTTGAAAGCATGGCTTGCATGCTTCTGAGCAGGATAGCCATGGAAATAAATAGATACAAAATTTTCAATGTTGATGCTTTAGTGTGGAAACCTGATCGGTGCTGAATTCTTGATACCAAAGGATTATATAGGAACAAATGTGAGCATAGATCCTCTATTCCAGCATGGCTTTCCAAATTTAGGAAGTCATTTATTCCTCCTTCAAGGAAGATTTTCCAATGGAAAATATGTAAAGGAAGACTACCTATACATGGAGCGCTAAAACTGGTCGGATGGAAGATCATTTCAGGCTGTAAAATTTGCTTGCGAGCGGAGGAAACTAGTAGTCATTTTTCATACAATGCAGTATGGATTCTGAGCTATGGCTTTATATTCAGGATTTCTTTGGAATTCATCTTAATTTAAGTAGGAAACAGGAGATGGAGATTCTTCTTGGTGCGGTAACTGAGGTCAGTCTAAGACCACAACTTTACAATCTTTTTCTGGCAGCGGTGGCGGCACTGCTCTCCTATGTTTGGTTTTCCAGAAATGCGGTGGCACATCGGAATGAAATAGGTTCTTTCCATGAAGGGGTGGTAAGCATTCACAGGGCTATGCATGCGGCGGCAGGTATCCAGGATGGGTAGATGTATAACGATATGAATGACTTCCTGGTCTAGCACAGAATTGGAATTCCAGGGAGATGCAGAAGACCGAAGATGTTGAAATTTATTAGGTGTATCCCTCCTATTGCATGTTATATCAAGTTCAACGTTGATGGCGCTGCCATGGGTGCGCCGGGTCCTTCAGGATGTGGCGGGGTATTTCGTACCTCTCAGGGCTTTGTAAAAGGATGATTTTACCACTTCCTTGGGAGCGGTACTGCGTATGAGGCAGAACATTGGGCCATCATAAAAGTGATTCATTATGAAACCCATTTTAAATGGAATAAGATCTGGATTGAATCTGATTCATCATTGCCGGTGGAGGCCTTCAGGAAGCAGTCACGACTTGTACCATGGCGGCTTCTCCAGCACTAGATCGAGTTCCTCGATGCTGCCAAGACGCTTACCTTGAGCATTTCACATGCATATAGGGAGGCAAACTGGGTTGCAGATGCTCTTTCCAAGGGATCGATTGATGAAGGAACTTCGCTATGGTCTTTCAAGACTCCAGGCTTCTGTTTTTCTTCAGTTGACTCGAACATGAAGGGGACGACCCACACTAGGATATGTAATCCTCCTTTGTAATGCTTTGTACTTTACTTTTATGTTATTTAAAAAATTATGGGATCAGCTTTGTCTGACCCCACACCTTTTCTGCCTAAAACCCTAAAATACTATAAAACCAATAAAAACCCTAAAAAATTAAAAATCCCTCAAAACCATAAAAAAAACATATGCCACTAAAAACTCTAAAAACCCTTTAAACCCCAAAATGTGTCAAAAAACTCAAAAAAAAATTTAAACCACTAAAAAATAAATAAAACCCAAAAAAAACTAATAAAACCATAAAAACCCTAAAACATATACACTCCCTAAAAATCCCTCTAAACCATAAAAACCATAAAATTTGTAAAAAATCCCTAAAAATAGATAAGAACATAAATCCCTAAAAATCATGAGAACCCCTTTGAAAACCATAAGAACTTAAAATCACTTTGAACCCATAAAAACCTAAAAACATTAAAACCTTAGAACCCCAAAAAAACATTAACATCTTCAAAATCACAAAAAACATAAAAATCCATAAAAATATTAAAAAATACTGAAAATCCCTAAATTCATAGAAACCCTAAAAGCACATAAAACCCAAATAAAACCTTAAAAACCTAAAAACAATTAAAACCCTTAAAAACATCAAAAATTCTAAAAACTCAAGAATACCATAATGACCCTAAAACCCATAAAACCCTCAAAAACTATAATACCCCATAAAAACCATTGAACCCATAAAAAACTTTGAAAACCCAAAAAACCCAATAAAAACCATAAAAACCATTAAACCCCTAAAAATTTTAAATACGCTAAATAACCTATAAAATATAAATCCTATAAAAATATAAACATAAAAAAAGACTCTAAAACCACTAAAGAATCCATAAAAATCCCAAAACCCCTAAAAACCCTAAAAACCCTAAAAACCCTAAAAACCCCTAAAAATTTTAATAATCACAAAAATTACCAAAAAATGTAAAAAACCCTAAAAACCTCTAAACAGATTTGAAAACCTTAAAGACCTAAAACCAATTAAAACTCGTAGAATACTTAAAGAATATAAAAACCCTAAAAACCCAACATAACATTAAAACCCTAAAAAAACACAAAATACCTAAAAACCATAAAAATTATAATAATTCTAAAATCCCAAAAGATCCCTGAAAACATAAGAGAAACTAAAAATGATGAAATCCCATATGAAACCATTAAAATCCTAAATACTCATAAAATATGTACAAACCTAAATAAAATCTAGAAACAATAAAATCCCTAAAAATCATATTAATGCCTAAAATCATTTCAATACCCAAAAAACTAATAAAACCATAAAAAACCACTAAAACACTAAAAACCCTTTAAAAACCTATAATTATTTAAAAATAATAACATCATTCAAAACCATAAATACCTTAAAACATAATAACCCTTCAAAGTCCCTAAAAACCATAAATATTGTAAAAATATTAAAAAAACCTAAAAAAGCATAAAAGGTAAAAACCCTTAAAACCTTGAAAAATATTAAAAACAATAAAAACCTAAAAACACTTAAAAATCTAAAAAAATATAAATTTTAAAACCCCTAAAAACTCTAAAATCCCTTAAAAATCCTAAAAAACATATAAATCCTTAAAATCCCTAAATATCCCTAAAACATAAAAACCAAAAAGGAAACATAAAAACCTAAAAACACATACACCTCCTAAAACCCTAAAGATCCCAAAATTCATAAAATCACAAAAATCCATAAAACCCCTAAAAATAAAAAAACCCTAAAAACATTTAAATCCTCTAAAAACACATAAAATACATTAAAACCTCTAAAAACCCTTTAAACCCATAAAAACGTTAAAAATATCAAAAAATAATAATAACTAAAAAATTTACAATTATCTAAAAGACCATAAAAACATAAAAACCCTAAAAACCTAAAGACATAAAAACCTCAAAATAGTAAAAATCCAAAAAAAATATATAAAAACCTAAAGAGACCCTAAAACCACTTAAAAACTATATAATTCCCAATGAATCTTTGAAAATTCTGAAACACATAAAAACCCTATAAACCACCAAAAAATCTAAAAACCCTTCAAACCCCTAACATTTTAATGAACCCTTCAGAACCATAAAAACCCAAAAATAAATAAAACCCAAAAAACGAAATGAAAACATTAAAACTATAATAATACATAAAAACCGTAAACAACAAAAAAAATCCTAAAAATCTCATTAAATTATAAAAAAAAACCCTAAAAACCCTAAAAAACCATAACAAAACCTAAAAACACATAAATCCCTAAAAACCTAAAAATGGAAAAAAAAATATCAAAAACAATAAAAAACCTTTAGATCCAAAACCCATAAAACCATTAAAACCCCATATAAACCCTTAAAACTGCAAAAAAAAAATAAAAAAACCAATAAACTCAACAAACCTAAAATCCGAAAACAATCTAAAAACCATAAAGATCTCTAAAAGATTTCAAAAACATAAAAATCATAAAAATCCAAAAAAATCAATCTACATTTATAAGCCACTAAAAACCATGAAAAATCAAAAGAAACCCCTAAAAACCTAAAAACAATTTAAACCCCTAAAAACATAAAAAACTCTAAAATTCATAACACTGTAAAACCCCCTAAATCCACTTAAAAATATTTAAAAAAAATTAAAATACATAAAAATAACTAATATTAAAAAAAACTCGTTAATCTGCTATTTTATAAAAAAAATAAAAAATCTAAAACCCCATAAAAATTTAAAAATCCATAGAACCACAAAATAACCAAAAAACGCATATAAACTATAAAAACCCTTAATGATCACCAAAATCCCTAAAACCCCTAAAACCCCATTAAAATTATAAAAATACCAAAAAATCCCAAATGACATTTAAACTCCAAATAACATTAAAAACCCCTACAAAAACCATAGAAGCCTAAAAACACTTAAAAACATTAAAACTCTAAAAAACATAAAACCATAAAACACCCAAAGGACCATAAAACATCATAATAACCTTAAATATCCAAAAACCTCATAAAACCCTTTAAAACCACTAAGAACACTAAAAACCCATTAAACAACTAGAAATTATTAAAAATTATAAAAACCTTAAAACCCCTAATAATTAAAAAAACATTAATACCCCAAGGAACCTTAAAAACCCTAAAATCCTAAAAATGATAAAAATTCGTAAAACCACTAAAAACCCATAAAAATTCTAAAAAAATCCCTCAAAATCCCATAAAAACGTTAAAAACACTAAAAACTTAGAAAAACCATAAGAAAATCTTAAAAACATAAAATCACTTCATACACCAAAAAACGTAAATATAATAAAACCATAAAAACCACTAAAAATAAAATAATAATCCTTAAAATCATCCAAATACCTAAAAATCATAAAACCATAAAAATCCTAAAATAGCCCTAAAAACACTAAAAATATAAAAATTCCTAAAAACCCTAAAAACCCCTAAGAAACCTTAAAATCCTAAAAACACTAAAAACCACTAAAACCTAAATAAATGATTATAACCCTAAAAAGACAATAAAACCCCTAAAATCCATAAAATATTAATTACTTCTAATTAACCACTAAAAACTCATAATAATTAAACCCCTCAAAAACTTTAAAAACTGTAAAAATCCTTATAACATCTGAAAACTCAAAAAAAAACGAAAAATCCCATAAAAATACTCAAAACACTATAAAATCTAAAAACCCACAAAATCAAAAAAACTGTAAAACCCATAAAAACATAAAACATTCCTAAAAATCGATAAAATGTAAAAAAAATAAAAATTAGAAAAAACACTAATAAAACTAAAAAATTCCCAAAAACACTTAAACCCCCTAAAAACCTAAAAATTATTAAAACCATAAAATCCATAAAATCCAAAAAAAAAACCCTAAATTCCCTCAAAATCCTTAAAAAGTATGAAAAATCTAAAAATATCTAAAAAACCATAAAACAAAATAGACCCTAAAAATCCTTAAAACCAATAAGAATACCTTAAAAACATAACACAACTAAAAATATCAAAAAACCTATAAACTATAAAAACCCAAAAAAACACTAAAAATTATAAAAAACCATTAAAACACCAAATAACTCAAAAAACACTAAATAGACACCAAAAACACAGAGAAACCATAAATATTTTTGGAAATCCCTAGAATAACCTATAGTTCCCTAAATACCCCCAAAATAATAAAAATTAAAAAAATCCTATATAATCCATCAAATTTTTATAATCCAAAAAAAACATTGAAAATCACTAAGACAAAATTAAAAACCTAAAGACATAAATAACCCCAAAAACCCTAAAAGCATTAAAAACCATGAAAATCCAAAAAAATAACTAAAAATATAAAAACACTTAAGCCCCCTAAAAACATATGAAAACCATAAAAACATAAAAAACATAAATCCCTTAAAGACCTGAAAAATACATAAACACCCTAAAACCCCTAAAATTACATAAAACCCCTAAAATCCTTAAAACCATAAAAACACTAAAAACCCTAGAAACCCATAAAACACTAAAAACCAAATAAAAGCCTTTAAACACTTAAAAATATTATAAATTTCTAAAACACCTAAAAACCATAAAAATATAAAAACTAATAAATGAAAAAATCCTAAAACTCCAAAAAATACCTATAACCCAACAGAATACCTAAAAACCCAAAAAATAATAAAAATCATAAAAAATCCCAATACCCCCCAAAATAAGTTAAAACCCCTAAAACTCTAAAACCTCTCAGAAAAACATAAAATTAAAAAACACACTTAAATACTCTAAAAAACCTAAAATCACTAAAAACCATTAAACACCATAAAACCCCTAAATTCCTTAAAAGATAAAAAAACCCTAAACCATAAAAGCCCTAAAACCCCTAAAAACCCTAAAAATCAATAAAAAAATTAAGACCTCTTAAACTAATAAAAATGTTAAAATAATATAAAAACCCTTTAAACCCTTACCCCTTGGGGTTACTGGTGGTTGTGTGCTTTTGGTGCTTATGGTTATGTGCTGTTGGTGGTGGATCATTTTGGTGGGAAGGTGATGGTTTCTTGTTTCTGTAATATTGGATGCGGGTTGCTATTTGGGGCTGATAGTTCTGTGATGTTGGATGATGGTGGTTCTGGATGCTCGATGCTGCTGAGATGGGAGAGGTGGAAGGTGCTTCGCTTGTGTTACTGCTAGTCGTTGATTGGTTGGGAGCTGCTGTCGGAGATGTTTCGGTCTTTCATTTTCTTGTGTGTTTTTTTATCTTTCTTTTTTGCAGTTCTTGAGCATGTGTCTGTAAAGGGTTTTTGGGTGTGGGTCATTTGACCCCTCCCCTCCCTTGTCTGCAGCGTCTTCGTGTATTTTTTCTAATAATTTTTTGGGGAGTCAAGAATAGCCTGGTCTCGAAACTTCCTTGCCCTACCCCTTGTGGAACTGGCCTAAGCCCAAGGGTTGGCCACCTTGGGCCTTGCTGGGTACGTGCAGTGCGAAGGTGGGGGGTGGGGGGCACCCCAATACCTTGTTACCAATCAATACGTCTACCCATAGGGCACAAGTGAGTTAGTGAACGATAGTGGCATCCTCACACCGAGGTTCCGTGTTTGAGTCCTCATAAAGAAACACACACTATATGCTAACAAACCTCTCATGGGCCCCTCCACCCCATTAGTAATTGGCCTAAGACCAAGGATTGGCCACCTAGGACCTCTCTGGGGATGTGCGGTGAACAGTTGGGGCGGCCACCGCAATACCTTGTTACCCAACAACATGTTTTCCTACGGGGTATGGGTGAGTTGGTAAAGGGAGGTGCCGTCCAGACCCCGAGGTTCCGGGTTCGAGTCCTCCCAAGTAAATGCACACTATATGCTAACAAACCGCTAGTGGGCCCCTAAACCCCATTTAAAACTGGCCTAAGCCCAAGGGTTGGCCACCTTGGGCCGCCCGGGGGATGTGCGATGTGCAGGTGGGGAGGCCACCCCAATACCTCGTTACAAAACAACCTGTTTGGGCAGTTCTCTCTCATGGCTCTCTCTCTCTCTCTCTTTCACCTCTTCTTCCAGGGTTCCTCCTGGTTTCTGAATGGGTCTTCGGTGATGGTTGTTCACCCTCTCTTTCTTATGGGGGGCGATCTTGGTGACAATGTTCTCTAGAAGTGCTTTTCAGATTCAAGGCAGTGGTGGTTTCTTGTCTTCTATGGCTTCATCTTCCCCAAGTGGTGACTTTGTTTGAGCGTTTGAATTTAGATCAAAGCAGGGAATGGCTTTTTGGTGATGGCTAAATGTATTCTGGGAACTATGTTTTTCATTTTTCATTAGAGTGTGAGGATTTGGGGCTTCCACAGTCAGGTCAGCGATGGTGAGGGCGGCAAGGGTCCCAATGGTGGTTAGGGTCTCAACAATGGTGGGAGTTTGGGCTTCGTCGACGAAATCCTTTTGGTGGTTCAGCTACTGTAGTTACTGGTTTTGGTGGAGTTGTAGTGTGATGCTTTGTCTCTATTGGTCATCGGTTATGTGGATTCTTGTGGATCTGAGGTCTGGAGTTCTTTGGTGGTTCTTCTGGTTTTTCGATGGAAGATTGTGGATTTTGAAGTCTTTGCATCGTATTGCTGGTGGAGTTCTTGGTTCGGTGGTGCATGATCTCAGATCTTTTGGTCAATGATTTGTATAAAACATGTAGGTATGCCATTCTGGTTCCCCGACTATTTATTTGTTTAATGCTATTGTTGCGGGATGGATTATGTTGTGTTGAGATCGTGTTAATTTGTTAGTTTTTGGTTTTCTGGGGTGCCAGTGTGGTATTTTTGGTTTTGTGTTTGGATGGACTAGTTGTGAGATGCTGCTAGTGCTGGTCGATGGATTTGATGTGAGGTATGGGGCACTCTCTATTCATGTTCTGGGTCTTTTGGGGGGGTTTTTGGAGTTATAAGCCGATTGGAACGTAGGTTCTGTTTGTTTGGATCAGGGCTGCTGGGTGATGGTCGCTTCTGGGCTAGGATCTGTTTAAGGATATGGTGGATGTTGGAAATTGATGTCATATTGTATTTGGATATTGGGGTGTGTCTACTCACCAGTTTCATTCCTCTTGGCTTGTGCACCCACCTCTGATCTTGTTGCCCTCCCCATCCCACTGAACCATGCCTTAGATTGGAATGATGGTGAAAGTGGTGGTGTTGGGATGGTGTCTGTTGTTTAGTTTGGCATAAAGGGGGCGTCTCGACAGGGAGACACTATTAAGTGGTGTAAGATTTATAAGCTAAGACTGCAGTATTGGCTGATAGTTTCTAATCTTGGTAAGGGGATGAAATATGGTGGTGCAGAGGTAGGTTTTACTGTGGTGATACTAATATCATGCAAATGAATAATGATGATGTTGCTGATTATGGATATGATGCTGTTGAATGATGGTTTCTATTTGGCTAGGAGATGATGATGGTAACATTTCTGATTTTATTCTTTGATTGGTTTTGTGTTCATTTTGGTTTTGGGGGGTTAGAGTTGTTAAGGGTTTTTTTGGTGTGGGTCATTTGACCCCTTCTCTCCCTTGTCTGTTTCGTCTTTTTTTCTAATATTTGGGGGGGGGGGGGATAGCCCGACCCCCGCATATTCCGTGCCCTTAGAAATCCATTAAAACCATAAAACAATTAGAACCAATAAAAACCTAAAACCCCCTAAATATCATAAAAAACCTAGAACCCGTAAAAACCCTCAAAAGAGCATTAAAATCCATAAATACCCAAAAATTCATAAAAATTTTAAAAGCATCCCTAAAATCCCTAGAAACATAAAAAACCTAAAACCCTAGTAAATCCCTAAAAAAACAAAAAACAAAGCAAAAAACAATTAAAACCCAAAAAAACCATAAAAATGAGAAAATTTTCTAAAAATAATAAATGACCTTAAAACCCCAAACCCCAAAAACCATAAAACCCAAAAAATAGTAAAAAACCCATAAAATCTTAAAAAACCACTGAAAACCCTTAAAACTTTTAACACTTCAAAAAATTTAAAAACTCTAAAAATCCTAAAAATATGAAATAATTTAAAAAACCCAAAAAATCCCAAAAAACAATAAATATCCTAAAAACCCTAAAACACCTAAAAATCAGAAAAACATTTAAAATCCCCAAACTGATAAAAATAGTAAAAAACTCTCAAAAAATCCATAATAATAGAAAATACCCTAAAACCCTCAAACCCACTTGGATATCCTGAAAATCCAAGTAACCATTAAACCTATAAAAAAAAGAAAACAAGGAAAACCATAAAAATATTAAAAACCATATAATCCATAAAAACCATAAAATATCATAAAACCCCATAAAACCCTAAAATCCTAAAATATTAAAAAATTGTTCAAATACCTAAAAACGTTAAAAAATCTAAAAAACATTAAAACCATAACAAACTAAAAAACCCCTAATAAACCTTAAAATTCCCAAAAAACCCATAAACCCTCAAAATACCTTAAAGAAGTAAAACCCATAAAAATCTGAAAACCCCTCCAAAATATCCTAAAAAACCTAAAAAAACCCTGCAAAACCCAAAAAACTATAAGAACCTAAATACAACTTCAACCACTAAAAACCATAAAAACACTAAAGCCCCTAAAATATGATAAAATACACAAAAACCCCTGAAAACACCTAAAAATAATTCAAACCATGAAAACCATGAATAAACCTAAAACCCTTAAAAAACCAAAATAACACTAAAACTCTAAAAACACTTAAAACCACATAAAAATTTAGAAAACTCTAATAAAACATAAAAAAATTAAATATTCAAAAAAACTACTATGACCCAAAAAACCATAATACCCCTAAAAACCCAAAAACCTAAGAAATTCCTAAAAACACTGAAACCCCATAAAAATCATAATTTTTATTGAAAATCTAGAAAAAATAAATACAGTAAAAATCCTAAAAACCATAAGAAAACCTTACAAAACCTAAAAACACATAAATACCCTATGAAACATAGAAATTATAAAACCCCAATACCCCCATAAAGTTCAAAAACCCTTCATAATCCCAAAAAAACAAAAAATCACTAAAAAGCCTTAAAAATCCTTAGAAACTAAACAATACTAAACACTATGAAAAAAACCTAATATAACCTTAAAAATGTAAATAAATATTAACACCCCTAAAACATCAAAACACTAAAACCCCTTAAAGTCCTTAAAACCCATAAAAATACTTAAAACCCATAAAATTCATAAAAATCATAAAAAATCTAAATACCCCCCAAAAAACCTTAAAACACTAGAAACACTAAAACCCCATTAAACCCTTAAAAATGTTAAAAACTCTAAAAACCATAAAAGCACTAAAAAATAAATATAACACTAAAACCAAAAAAACTATAAAAAACTTAAAAACCCTTGAAACCATAAAAACCTTAAAAATACCTAAAACCCTGAAAACCAAACAAATACTAAAAAATCTCTAAAATCCATAAAAACATAAAAACTGTAAAAAATAAAAAAAACCCCAATAAAACCTTAACACCATAAAAACAATTAACAACATTGAAAAAATAAAATGGTTAAAACCATAAATCCCTAAAAACAATAAATACCCTCCAAATCCTTAAAAAACAATAAAACCAAAAGAATACAAAAAATCCCTAAAATCACAAAAAAAAGTAAAAACCCTAGAAACCCAAAAAAAAACCTAAGAACCCCTTAAATACCTAAAATCACTCAAAACCACTAGAAACCTAAAAAATGATAAAAACCCAAAAATTCCTAAATGTCTATAAAAAAAATAGAAACACATAGAAATAAAAACCCCTTAAAGACCCTAAAACCCCATAAAAACACAAAACCCGACTTGAATTTTCAAAATCCATTTAAACCTCGAATTGTTTTAAAATACTCTGAAAACCATTAAAACCCTAAAAACACAAAAAAATAAAAAATAACAGAAACCAAAGAACATTAAAAAATAATAAATACCCTCAACATCCTTAAAAACCTTAAAAACAAAAAAACTCATAAAAATCCCTAAAAATTCCTAAAAGCATGAAAAACCCTAAAATCCCTAAAACCTCATAAAAATACATAGAAACCTAAAACACTTAAAACTGTTAAAACCTAAAAAACCTAAAACCATATAAAAACCATAAAATCCACTAATTTTTTTAAAAATTATTTAAATCCAAAAACCATTAAATAATTCTATGAACCCATAAAATCTCTAAAAACTCAAAAAAATCCCAAAATAAAAAAATAAAACCCCTAAAACCCTAAAAACACTAAAATCTCTCAAAATATATAAAATACTAAAAACCATAAAAATATTAAAAATCCCTAAAAATATCAAAAAATATAAAAACCCTAATAAACCGGAAAATACTTAGAAAACTATTAAACACTAAAAATGTATAAAATATCTAAAAATAGAAAAATATTAAAATCCCTTTAATCCCTAAAAACCATAAAAACCATAGAAAATCTCAAAATCTAAAAATCCCCTAAAACCCACAAAAATCCTAAAAGACCACAGAAAATCCCATAAAATGTTAAAAACTATAAAACCCATGAAATCCCGTATGAAAAACTTAAAAACCTAAAAACACAAAAACACTAAAAAACATAATAATTGAAAAATGAAAAAACCCTAAAAGATACTAAAAACCCTAAAAACCCATAAAATAATAAAAACCCCTAATGTCTATAAAAACAGAAAAAACCCTAAAACCCAATATAAACTCTTTAACCACATAAAAATGTTAAAAAACTCTAAAAACCATAAAACAATAAAATAAAAAAAGCACTAAAAACTCTATAAACCCCTAAATCCCTAAATATCCTAAAAACTCTCAATATTTATAAAAGCATAAAAGCATAAAAATACTTAAGATGTTCTAAAAATTCCTAAAAATTAAAAACCATAAAAAATATGAAAAAAATAAGTGAACATTACAAAACATTTAAAATAATTAAAACATTTAAAATCATAAAAATGATAAAAACCATACAAAATCCTAAAAACACTAAAAATACATAAAACCCATCAAAATATGTAGAAACTATAATAAACCACAAAATTCCTTAAAAACCCATAAATTCCATAAAAATATAAAAATCCTTTAAACCCTTAATACCCCTATGAAAACATTAAAACCCTTAAACACATGAAACCCATAAAACCCATAAAACCCAAAAATCCTAAAAGATTATAAAACCCTAAAATTTCTAAAAACAAAGAAACCCTAAAGACATTAAATAAACCATAAAAGTATAAAAAATAAATAAAAATCACTAAAAACTATAAAAACCCTTTAAAACCCTAAAAATATCTAAACCCCCTTGAAACAGTAAAAAACCATTAAACCCTCAAAATCCATAAAAACTCTAAAAACCCATAAAATAGTAAAAAATCCCATAAAATCACAAAAATGCAGGAACACTAAGACCCCAGAAAAATCTGAATAAGATCATAAAAACATAAAACCACTCAAAAACACTAAAAGACACTGAAGAACCTAAAACATCTAAAAACATAAAAACCTTAAAAACACAGAATATCTCTAAAACCCCTAAAAAACATAAAAATACAAAATAAATACTTAAAAATCCAAAAACTAAAAAAAATAAAACCTCTGTGAAACCCATGGATAAACATAAAAACTTAAAAATAAATAAAACCCCTAAAAACCAAGAAATGAAAAAAACTCGAAAACCAAAAAGACTCTAAACCCCTAAACCAAAAGAAACCCAAAAATCCTTTAAACCCATTAAAACATTAAAAATATAATGAACCTTAAAAAAATAAAATTTCTTAAAACCATAAAAAGTAAAAAACAAAAAAAAACCAAAAATCCCTAAAAACTGTAAAACACCTCATAACCCCTTAAAACCCTAAAACCCCATAAAAATCCAAAACACCCGTATAATTACCTACAAATCTACAAAACCCTAAAGACCACCAAGAAAACTTTTGAAATCCAAAAAACAGTTAAATCCTCTAAAAACAAAAAATCCTTTAAACCCCGAAATCCATTTAAAACCCCTAAAAAACTAAAAAAACAAAAAACACCAAAGAAACCATAAAATTCCTAAAAATTGAAAAAAAATACATAAAATTTTAAAAAACCTTGAAAACCCTGAAATCCCCCATGAGAAAATCAAAATAATAAAAACATTTAAAATCACTAAAAAACACCAAAACCCCTAAAAGAACCTAAAAGACCCTAAGAACCATCCATAATCCCTAAAAACCATAACAACACATAAAAACATGAAAAAACCCTAAAAATCCATAAAACCCTAAAATCCCACTAAAAACTGTAAAAATCCTTTAGTCACCAAAACACGTCTGAAAAATAAAAAATCATAAAACCATATAAAACTTCAATGACCCAAAAAAACCAAAAAACCAAAAAATCCCTAAAAATATACAACATGATAAAAAACCTCCAAATCCCTAAAGACTCTTAAACCCATACAAAACCTAAAAAATTTCAAAAATTCCATTAAAATGTAAAAACACAAAAAAACCCTAAGAAACCTATGAAAACCTTAAAAACATAAAAACACTTAAAACCCCTAAAAATATAAAAAACACTAAAAACCATAAAAACCCTAAAAATCCTAAAAAATATTAAAATATCCAAAAGCCCATAAAAATCTTATAAAGTCCAAAAAATACCTTAATGCATAAAAAACCATAAAACCTTAAAAAACCTATGAAAACATTAAAAACATAAAAAACATGAAACCTCTAATAAAATAAAAAAACTAAGAACCATAAATGACCACAAACCCCCTAAAAACCTTCAAAATCCCTAAATCCCCATCCAAACGACAAAAATATCTAAAACCCCCCAAAAAAAATCTTAAAAACCCCATTTAGACCCCTAAAAATATTAAAAAACACTACAAAATCATAAAACCTTAAGAACTGATGAAATACCTAAAAATAAAAAAACCATAAAACCCTAAAAGCCTTCAAAAACATATAAGGAATATTAAAACCATTAAAATAATAAAACATACCTAAAAATCCCTAAACAGGTAAAAAATAAAATCTATTTAAAATCCAATGAGAACCGTAAAAACCTAAAAACAATTAAAACCACTAAAAACCCTAAAAATGCTGAAAACCCCAAACAAACAAAAAAAGAACTTTAATCCATTAAACCCCTAAAAAACCATAAAAATTAAAACCCACTAAAAACTCTAAAATCAATTTAAACACATAAAAATATTAAAAACTCAAAAAACCCTATAAATTGAAAAAAAACCCAAAAAAACCAAACAACTCCTAAAAACCCTAAATACCCAAAATCCCTAAAAACGCACAAACCAAATTAAAATACTAAAAACCATAAAACCATAAGAACCAATAAACAAAAAAGTCCCTAAAATCTCAAAAAACTAAAAAAACATAAATCCCCTCATAATATATAAAACTCTTAAAACAATAAAATTCCACAAAATCCATAAAAATTAATAAAAATGTAAAAAAACCATAGTAACTGTCAAAACTTATAAAAATCCATAAAAACATAAGAACACATAATATTCATAAAACCCATAATAGAAACTAAACACCTCAAAAGTCACTAAAACCCTAAAAACCCTAAAAACGATAAAAAACATTAATGACCTTTCAGAAACCAAAAAACCTTAAAACCCTAAAACATCACTTGAATGTCTAAAATAACATTAAATCCCTAAACATTAAAAAAATAAAAAATCTCGTAAACTTATTAGGAGATGCTATAGGTGTTGCTACTAAACTGCTTGAGTGTTGGTTAGGAGGTGTGGCTAGTTGTTGGTGTTGTTTGCTGGAACTGATGCAAGGTGTTGGGAGACATTTGGTGATTGAAGAAGGCAGTAGTTGATTAATAAGGAGGTGTTGGAAGCTAGTTACTTCTTAGCTGGGATGTGATGAAACTATTTTATATGATTTTGGTGCATGTGGTTATGTGTTGCTGGAAGCGAATATGCTTGGTAAGGAGGTGATGGAAGATGAAAACTGTGTTGTGGGATAATGGATTCTAGTTGGCTACTAGAAGATGATGAATATGACTGTGATTTTATGCTTTTCCTGGTTTGGTTTTCCTTTTAGGTTTTCTAGGGTATTTTGGGTTTTATTGGGGTGTCCATGGTTTTTGGGTGTGGGTTGATTGACCCCACCCTCCCTTGTCTGTTGTGTCTCTTTTTCTAATAAATTTTGGGGGGCTAGGAGTAGCCAAGTCCTGAGCCTACCTTGCTATAAAAGACCCTAAAACCCATTAACCCCTAAGAATATTCAAAAATCAATAAAAACTATTAAATCCACTAAATAAATCTAAAATCCATTTAAACCCTTAAAAACATAAAAAAGAAATAAAAACCTTAAAACCCTAAAAACTAAAAAAACATAAAAACACAAAAAAACCCACAAAACCCCCAAAACCCTAAAAACCATAAAAACCACCAATGTCCCTAATAAATCTAAAAATAATAAAAATCCAATAAAATGACAAAAAAATCCTTGGATATGTAAAAAACCCTAAAACCCATGAAAAACTCTTAAAACCCAAATAACCTAAAAAACCTAAAACCCCTAAAATCTAAAAAACGTTAAAAACCCTTAACACCCCCTAAAAGACCCTAAAACCCATAAAAACTTCTAAAAACCTTAAAAAAATTTAAAATAAATAAAACCATAGATCCTAGTAATAACAATAAAACCCATTTAAACCCATAAAATGACAAAGAACTCTAAAAAATAGTAAAACCATTAAAAACAAAAAAACCAAAAAAAAACAAAACAAATAATAAAACCCATAAAAAACAAGAAACCCTTGAATAACATAAAACCCATAAAAATCCTAAATAATCGCTAAAAATACATAAAAACATAAAAAACCAAAAACACCCCTAAGAAAACAATAAAAACCTAAAAACAAATAAGACCCCAAATTAACCTAGAAAATTCTAAATACCCTAAAACACTCTAACAACTAAAAAAAACCTAAAACCCTAAAATACCTAAAAACCCTAAAAACCATAAAAATACTAAATAAACCTAAAAAACTATAAAAATATAAAAAACTATCAACCTTAAAACACCTAAGAAAACCTTAAAATCCTAAATACACTTAAAACCCCTAAAACATGAAAATACTAGAAACCCTAAATTAAAATAAAATCTCCAAAATCACCAAAAATAATAAAAACCCCTAAAACCCTTAAGATAATCGTAAAAACACTTAAAATATTATAATATGCTGCCGCTCTCACCAGGTTCCCTCTTGTTTTCATGTTTTCCAGGAGTTCCTCCTGGATACTATCTCGGCGGCTTCGCTGATCCTTTCAAGATCTGGCGGTGCGATGTGGCTGCGGCTTTTGGTGACGGGGCTTCATGCTGGCGTGGATCGGTGCTTGTGACCTTCTTCATTCACCTCGTGGCTCATGCGGTGCTGTGACTTTCAAGGTGCCACCTTATCCTCTCTAATGGAGCGGTGTTCGTGTGGGTGGAGGCACATATGTGGGCATCGGGGAGTCTCCTTGATAGATTTGGGCTCTGGTGGCGTTTCCTGGTTCTTATCACCCTTGTTTTGGACAGATTTTTACAGTAGTGTGGTGAGGACATGGCAGCTCTGGAATCTGATTCTAGGGTCTCAAGATCCATGGATCTGATGGTGGAGATCATCGATAGGGGAGGCAAGGTTTGTGTTTGGCCCTTCTATGACGTTGATTTTGTGGTCCTTCCAAACCTGTGATTGGGAGGTCTATGGTGGGTTTTCTGGGTTTTCTAGCACTGCGGTGGTCTCTGGTGGATGATAGGGGGGATGTGGTGGTTTGGTTTTTGGAATCTCATACCTGTTGCAAAGATACAGGTTCGTTTTCGACTTGCTTCTTTTCACGCTGATGTCGATCTTCTGGATTTTTGCTGCATGTTGGAAGCTATGTTGGACTTTAGAGGTGCTTTCTGTGTTCTTGTTGGCCGCTATGGTGATGATATTTGGTCTTGTTGTGATTTATTGTTGCTGCTGGATCATGAGTTTTTTGTAAGAAATGAATTTTGTATTATCATGTGTTATTGCATACAGTTGTCTCGTAATGCTGCGGAATGGACCCTGTCTTGGCTGGTGGTGATTTATTTCCACTGTTCTTGCTGTTGGGTGCGAATTCATGGAATTTTGGTTGTTTTATGGCTGAGATGTGATGAAGTTCTTGTTCCTGCTTCTGCTGGTGGGGGTTCTGAAAATGGGTGGGATGGAAAATGTTGGTGTATTATGTTTGTTGTCTTTGGTTCTGTGCTGTTGACTATGGATTTGACTAGAGTGCAGGTGATGGCTGCTGTGGAGGCTGGTGATTTTAGTGCTGGTGGTTTGATGTTGTTGGCTATGAGTCTTCTTTGTGAGAAGTTTTCCGGTGCTGAAAGGTGTACTGATGGGCTCTGGTTACTGTTTAGTTAGGAGGTGCGGAAGGGATGCGGCTCTATGACTCTGGTGGTGGATATGTTTTTCAAAGAGAAGTTAACTAGTGAAAACTGTACTATGAGATGTTGATTATTGTTTGGCTGGGAGGTGCTCGATGCTGGATTTTTTGAGTTTGGATTCTGGTAGTTGGTTAGCTGTGAGCTACTGGATGCTGGTTTATGCTAGATGATGGTGGTGGCTATATGGATGTGTGTGTTTTTTATTTTTTGTTTTCCCTTTTTGATTTTCATTTTTGGGGGTCTTTTTTCTTTCTAATAAACTTGGGGGGCGGGGGAATAGCCTGACCATTGCATCTTCCTTGCCCTAAAACCATTAAAATTATTAAAATTGTATAACATAACTAAAAACAAAAAAAACTCTAAATACCCATAAATCCTGTAAAAACATTAAAAAACATTAAAAAAATTAAACCTGAACATTTTTAAAAACAAAGACTTAAAGACCCAAAAACCCATAACCCCTTAAATCCATAAAAACACTAAAAACCATCAAAACCATTCAAAAACCCTAAAAAAACAAAAAATCATAAAAAATATATAGAAATACCTAAAATAATATAAAATTATAAAAACACTAATAACCCCTAAGAATAATTTAAAAACCTAAAAACACTTAAAACCCATAAAACCTAAAAAATGATAAAAACCCATAAAAGCCCAGAAAACCCTAAAAACAATAATGACCCCCCAAACCATAAAGCACTAAAAATACATAATGTCTTTAAAAACCACTAAAATCTCCAAAAACCCTTTAAACCACTAAAAATGTGAAAAAACACCAAAAAACATAAAAAATCAAAAAACACTAAAACCCAAAAAAAACCAAAAAACATTACAAAATAATAAATTCCATTAAACCCTCAAAATCCATAAAACCATAAAAACCCATAAAAATCCTAAAATCCAAAAAAATCCAAAAAAAATTTAATAACCATGAAAAATCCTAAGAAAACATTAGAAAACTAGAAACAATTAAAATCCTAAAAAACCTAAAAATGCTAAATACCATAAAACACTATAATATCTTAAAACACTAAAATAACCTCAAAAAATAAATTCCCCTAGAAACCATAAAAACCTAAGAAACACCTAAAACATCAAAACCCACTAAAAAAATCTAAACACCCTTTTAACCTGAAAAAATGATAAAATATCTATAAAACTTTATAACCTCTTAAAAAACCCATAAAAACCCAAAAAACCCCATCAATCCCATAAATACTCTCAAAATCCTCAAAAACCTAAAAACCATAAAAATCTATAAAATCCCATTAAAATACTTAAAAACATTTAAAACCCTAAAACCCCTAAAAACCTAAGAAATCCTTAAAACCTAAAAACACTTAAAACCCCTAAAAACCATAAAATGAAAAGAAAACAAGAAAACCCAAAAACACCTAAAGTCCCTCAAAATCCTTTAAAACCATAAAACTAAAAAATAACAAAAAATAAATAAAAACCCCTAAAAATTACAAAATAAAAAAACCCCTGAAAACCCCTGAAAACCCGTTAAAACCCTAAAAGAACAAAAAACCCTTAAAACCCCAAAATATATTAAACACACTAAAAAATCCTAAATGTCTATAAACCCCTAAAACCCTAAAACCCCTTAAAACATAAAAACCCCAAAATACCTTAAAATCCTATAAACCACTAAAAATTCTAAAAACCATTAAATCACTAAAAATGTCCAAAAACTATGAAGAACGTAGAAACTTGTAAAAACCCAAAAAATCCATAAAATCCATAAAATTTGTAAAAATCCCATAAACATCCATAAACATATAAATACCCTGAAATCCTTAAAAAACAAAGAAAACCAAAATAACCCAAAAAAATTATAACCCAAAGATATATAAAAACTCAAAAATCCCTAAAATCCCGCAAAATACCTAAACCACACAATCCCTAAAAACCCCTAATGGATCCTGAATATACGATGGCTGCTCCGCTCCGCTACTGCAATGGTGCCACCTCCCCACCGCTGGCCTGAAGACGTTACTAATGTCTGCACCTTCCCCCCCCCACTCTATGGGGGAGGCCTTCACTGCTTACTGTTAATGACAGATTCTCCTATTTCTCGGATCCTGACCCAATTTTAGGTTTTCTATGGATTGAGCTTTGGCTTAAGGTTTTGGGTCTACATTAAGGTATTTTGAAGCTTCCACTACCATTTTAGGAGTTCAATGAGGCTTCTCCTCTGAATAATCTTACCCTGGTTGCTAATTTCTTGAATTGGCGCCCACCAGATGATGTTTTGGATAGGTTTGTGTTTGAACACTGGGATCTCTAGGATAGTGCCAATGTTGGTTTTATCGACTCCTATCACATTTTGATTCAGTTCACTTCTGAGGAGGATCATATCCGGGCCTGGTCTACGACACCTCGTAGATGCGATGCGGCTCGTTTTTCCCTCTTCCAATGGAACATTGATTTCTATATGCCTCGTGATTCTCTATTGATGCTAATTTGGGTAAGGTTTCCTGATCTCCCCTCCCCTTTCAAAACCTTTCTATTATTATAATGTTGGAAAATTTGGTTGGGAGGTTTTTGTGTGTGGATAGCAGAACTAGGGCCCTCTACCACCCGGTTACTCTAAGGGCCTGTGTTGAAATTGATGTTTCAAGAGAGTCGGTCTACTTTTTCAGGGTTGAAATTGGTGAAGAACTTCATTGGAAGCAACCAGCGGTGTTTGAATCATGGGTGAGATACTGTGAATATTTATTTACTCTTGGTCATGTGAAAAGGGATTGAAGTCATAGTGGTAGTGAATGTGTTGTGGCTGGGAGTGAATAGCATGCCATCTCTCTGAAACTGGGGTTATTAATGGAGCTGGCGGAGAGGAAAGAAACCTAGCAGGATAACTTGCTGAACTTTAGGGGGGAGGCCAGGGAAGAAGAGTTAGCCTCCTCCCAACAGGGTGTTGAGGGGATATCCACGGTTAAGGGAATTTTCAAGTGACTAAAGGGTGAACTGGGTTTTCTGGGTAATTCCCCTTCCTCTATTGAGGTAAGGTATGATTCTCTTGATGTATAAGGCCTTGTAGCCTCTATTTTATATGTTGTTTCTGTCAGAGATAGAAGTGAGAACCTGAAACCCATTGGTGATGAGGTAGAGAGGGAGCCATTTCCAAAAGTTGTTGTGCAAGGACAACTCCGAGGAAATAAAGAGAGGTCTTTTGTGATAGGATTTTCTAGTTGTGCCTGCTATGGATTACCCTATTGACCTCCAGGATCCAGCTCTGCTTCCCTCTTGTGAAGGATTGGGGAAATTGGGAGCCGATAATGCGTTACATTCTGTGCAATTTTTGGGGTAGGTGATGAATGATGCCATTGTTCTTGGGGATGGTCTGAGTGATGCCCCTCTTCCTGGGCATCAGTCTGATAACCTTCATACAGCTAGGAGGACTGTTGAGAATCTTGATTTGAGCTCTACTATTGTTCTTTTTGAGACCCTTCCTCCATGTGTTGAGTTGTCTAAAAAAATTATGTTAGGATATTTGGAAATCCCCTTTGATCAGCATCAAGAAGAGATCCTGCAGACGCAAGACCTGCAACCGGTGATCTTCCTTGGGGATGAGAATGATGAACCTATAAGGCTGGGGGAACTATTTGGGGATTATGATGACCTGATGTATGCTAATTTGGCTAGGATTAGTCGGGATAAATCTCTAATGGGCCTCCCTAGTTCCTCTGGCTTGGACGCATGCAACCATAAGAGTAAGCCACGATCTGATCCTAGATCTGGTAGTCAGGGATGGGTGGTTGCACCTAATACTTCAGATCATAGAAACAATGGAAATATTAAGCTTAAGGTGAAGAGTGCTAATGAGGTGACACCAAGCAAGAAGATAGGGCCTGGTGCACCCCTTGTGAAGAGGAGAACAATGAGGGATTACTCCTCCCATTATAGGCCAATTGCTACTAGATCCTCCTCCAAAGCATGTAAAGGTGAGGGAAGTGTCAATGGAAGTGAAGTGCGAGCAGGCAAGGCGCAACTGAATGTGGGTCTGAGGAAGTATTTTTCTACCTTCCTCAAGCAATATGAATCATCTGAATTGGAGTTGGTGGAGTGAGATGCATCCTCTAGTTATGGTGCTGATAGGGATCCTTATGCGGACATAGAAGTTGTTTGTAAGCTGTCTTTTTCTTTTTCCTTTTTACGTCTTTCTTTTTTCTTTTTCCTCTTTTGGGTTTTTTAAGTTTGGGGTTGTTCAGGTTTGTTGGGAGTCGGTTGTTTGACCCCTCCCCTACATTGTATATTATGTCTTTTTTATAATAATTTTGGTGGGGGGGGGATCAGGATTAGCATGACGCTACACCTTCCTTTCCCTAAACCCCCAAAACAATAAAAATCCAAAAAATTACCAACAACTTTCATAAAAACATAAAAACCCTAAACAAATAAAAAAATGTAAAAAGACCTTAAAACCTAAAGACACTTATAAATCCTTAAAAAACAAAAAATTATTAAAACCCTAAAAACCCTAAAAGACCATAAAAACTCTAAAACCACTAAAACTAAAAAAACCTATAAAATCATTTAAAAACAATAACAACCACTAAAAACTCTAAAAACCCATTAAATACTAAAAATTGTTAATATATTTAAAAACATTAACTACCCTAGAAACATATTATGATAGATAGCTCTCATAACTCTTAAAAATCATAAAAAATAAAGGAGACCTGGAAACCCAAAAAAACCAAAAAACCAAAAAACCCAAAAAAACCCAAAACACCTAAAAAATCCCTAAAATCTCTTAAAACCCATAAAAATTCAAAACATGATCTAAAATTCCCTTAAAATATAAAAACTCCGAAAAACATAAAAAACCATAAAATCCTAAAAACACATAAAACCCTAACAAACATAAAAAAACATAAAAACCCTAAAAATACTCTAAAAACTCGACACCCATAAAAATCCAAAAAAAACCCTCTAGCTTGTTTAAAATACTCTAAACCCATAAAAAATAAAAAAATAAAAATAAACACTAAAAATTTTAAAAAACACATAAAAATATTAAAATCACAATGGGAAAAAATTCCATAAATATCCTAATAAATATGTAGAAATACTAAAAATCATATAAAACCCTAAAAACATTGAAAAAAATTAAGAAACCCTAAAAACACTTAAAACCCTTAAAAACAAAAAAAATGATAAAAACCTTAAAACCCTAAAAACCTTTAAAACCCTAAAATAGGTTAAAACCCTAAAACCCCTAACAAATATAAAAACAATAAAAGCCCCAAAAACCTACTAAAATCATAAAAAATTACTTAAACCTCTAAAAATAAACAAAAATATAATAGAAACATAAAACCCATAAAATATTAAAAACAACCCCTCCCCCCAAAAAAAATATAAATATCAAAAAACCATGAAAACCCCTCAAAATCAATTAAATTCATGTAATCCATAAAATTATATAAAAACCCTAAAAAGTTTAGAAATGTAAAAACCCTAAAAACTTAAAAACTTTTAAAACCTAAAAACCATAAGAATATCTTAAAAACCAAAAAAAATCATTAAAAAAAATATGTTAATAAAACTAAAAAACACAAAAACATTAAAAACCATACAACCACTAAAAACCTTAAGAAAAAAACAAACCTATAAAACCCCATAAAGTAATAAAAATTCCCAAAACCCATTGTAACCCTAAAAATGTTGAAAGAATCTAAAAAAACATAAAAACCTAAAAATATAAAATAAAAACCTAAAAAGAAAAAATAATCACTAAATCAATAAAAACCAAAGAAATAATAAAAAAATAATAAATTATAAAAAAAATGAAAACCCTTAAATACCCCAATAAAACCTTAAAAACATAAGAACACATAAAACACCTAAGAAATATAAAACTCTAAAAAATCAAAAAACCCAAAATACGCCCCCCAAATCCCTATTAACCATAGGAACCATAAAAATCCTAAAGATCCCTAAAAATCCCTAAAAATGTAGAAAACCTTAATCCCCATATAATCCCTGAGAAACCCTTAAAAACATAAAAACATATAAAACCCATAAATCCTAAAAAACTCTAAAATCCCTTAAAACTATAAAAATACTAGAAAAACCGAAAAAACCCATAAAATCCATAAAACACTTAAATCCTTTAAAAAATCCAAAAACCAAAAAACCAAAAAAACCAAAAATCTCCTTAAATATCTTAAAAAACCTTAAAAACACATTAAACCATAAAAACCTCTAAATACTCTAAATATATATTTAAATGACTAAAAACACTAAAAAACTCTTAAATCCTTAAATACACTAAAAATCATGAAAATCCTAAAAACCCCAATACCCATAAAAACTATAAAATCATAAAAATTCTAAAAATCCATAAAAAACCTAAGAAATATAAAAAAAATAAAAAAAACTAAAAATCCCTAAAACATTAGAGGGAAGGATAACAGTAGTTCAGCTCTCATGATGGATGCTTCCCTCCTCGCAATGGAGGATGATGATGGTGTATCTTATGGATTTATCAATGTTGTCATGCATTGTGCCCTGGCTAGGGGTGGCAGTGGATGGGCCTTCGCCGCAGAATCTCTCTTCTACTCTTGCTCATCTTCCCTGCTTTGCTGAGATTGACATTGGCCCCAAAGTCCCCCACTGTGAGAATGGTGTGCCTTCGCTGTAGATATCTTCTTGGGAGTTCTAAATAGATTCCTATCTTCTGGATCATACGTTGGTGGCTCGTTTTGGAAAGACTCGGCCCTCCATGGATGATTTTAAGAGGTTTTTTGCTTCTTCTTGGAATATTCATGAACAAATAGTTATAGGTTTTTTGGACACTCAACGCTTTATGATTCAGTTTAGGAATTAAGAGGACCTAATTTCAGTCTGGACTTTTACTCCATGATCTTTTTATGGCCTTTGGTTTCACATTTTCCACTGGAATTTTGACTTTCACCTGCACCATGATCCCATGTGCCTAGATTTGTGGGTTACCCTTCTTAGTCATGCCCTACCCTTCCAAAACCCATCCATCCTCTACGTCATTGGAAATATCATTAGTAGATACCTTGGCATGGATGCACGGACTAGTGTTGCCTGCCATCTGATTTCACCTAGGATTTGCATTGAGGAGGATGTGTCAAAAGATCTGGATAACTCTATCTGTGTTGAGATTGAAGGTGAGCTCCGATGGCATCAGATGGTCTATATTGAATCCTAGATTCCTTTTTGCTCGTTTTTCTATAGAATGAGCCACTATGCCTCTTCCTTTATGCGTTCTAGTTCTGTCCACCCTACAATTCAGCAGCCAAATGCTCCAACTTTTGGTTTGAAAATAGATACACCTCCCTAGGGGGCCTTGGATTGCAGGTTGTGGGGTTCCTTTCTAGAGAGGCTAATTTGGACCTAGTGAAGGTTCATGATCATATAGTGGATGGGGATGTTCCACCGATGGTTTCTTGACATACACCTTCTAACCCGAGGGTCTATGATGTCTTTGATTGGAGAAAATGAGACCTTGGAATTGAGGCAGGCAGGGGGTGATGGATTCCTTGGAGGGAGGCAATAGTCCAAGGATGGTGGAGTAGCGACCGATGGGGCTGCCCGGGCTGTCTCTTGTTCCTGGAGGTCTGGTTGGGGATAGAGACTCTTTAGAAAAATTGGCAGTGCATGAGGGATGGGATGTTTTCCATTTTCATAATTGGTTTGATGACTTGGTTTTAGAGGAGTCGCCTTAGGAGAAAAATGCAGTGCAACCAAGGCTGGCTAGTGACTTGGATGAACAAGCTGGGCAAAATGCTTTCTCTAGGATTCAGGGAGATGAATGTGAAGATAGGGGTAAGTTGTTACAGGAAATTTCCGGTGACATTATGTTGGCTACTATAGGGGATGAGGTACTTGCAGCTTGATCCTATTGTAATGAGAAGAAGCCCGTAGGTGCGGATGTGAAGGTTCCCTTGCCAAGCATTGATGCTAGTGATGGGATTGGGAATTTTGTATGTGTTGAGACAGAGGGGGAAGTTATTGCACATGGGGACATAGCTGAGTAGAGGGTGGTTGAAAACAGGAAGTGGTCTTCCTAGTGGTTTGCAATGTGGCGGTGGAGGAGGCTGGTTTCAACGGTGTGGCTGGTCGCATGATTTCTGGAACGGATTTATATAAGACCGGGGTGGTGTCTTAGGGGACTGCTGGTGGTGATTGTCATGTGACATTGCAGGAGAAGGTGAGGGAGTAGGGAACAATGAATAATTTGGCGGAGGAGGCTGATCAAGGGGGAACATCAGTGGAAGGAATGGCGTGTGGGTCGGGGGAGGGAGCCTGGATGGGGGATGACCCTAAGAAGGGGGATGCTGACGCACATGAGAAGGTGATAGGGCTGGTAATTGAGGTACATGAGAAGAATATGGTTGACAGGCCTGGCTGTATGGGCTTGCACAAGTTGGAGCTGGGGGACTACCCAAATGTCCTTAGTAAGGGAATCCCCAATGTGGACCAGACTGGGCGGATGGAGGCGTTGGATAGTCTAGCTCACAAGGTTCCATAGGTTGTCCCTAGTAATCTGCATTGTGGGGTTCTTATGGGCTGTTCACTAAACTAGGAAGCCTCTTTCATTCCTGACCAAGTTCAAGAGGATGGAATAAGGATGAATCACAACATGGATATGATCCTTAAGGATAGGGTCGTGCTTGAGTAGGCTATTGGGAAATAAAACAAGCATGTAGTGGTCCATATTGACTCACGAAGGAGGAAGCTGGGGAAGGACTACACTTCTTTTCCCAGGATTGTGCCTACATGAGCCTCCCGCAAGGCTAAGGAAAATGTCTCTCGAAGAGGTGGAAGGGCTATCAAGGTGTAGCATAATGTGGATCAACAACAACATTGGGATTATTAATCTACCTTTCTCAAGCAATATGAATCATCTGATTAGGAGTCGGTGGATTCATATGCTTCCTCTGGGTATGGTGCTGATGGGGATCCTTTTGGAGATGATGTGTCTTAGGGATATAATGTAAAGGGTGTCTCCCATGGCACTATTTTTTATGACTTCGGTGGCGATGTTGACTGACTTTTTTCTCTCTTGGGTCTTTTCTTTTTCATTATTTTTTGGTTTTGAGGTTGCTAAGGGTTTTTGGTTGTGGGTTGATTGACCCCTCCCCACCCTTGTCTTTTGTGTCTCTTTTTTCAAATAAATTTTGGGTGGAACAGGATTATCCTTGCCCCACACATTCCTTTCCAAAAACATAAAAAACCCATGAACCCTAGAAAACCCCTATGAAAAACATAAAAACATAAAATAACCTAAAATCCCTAAGAATCATAAAAATTCTAAAAACCTTAAAAAACCTAAAAATCCCTAAAAACACTAAAAACAATTAAAATCCAAAAAATCCATAAAAATTATAAAATATGTAAAAACCCCTAAAATCTATAAAAACCTTATGGAAACATTAAAAACCTAAAAACTCTTAAAACCTATAAAATTCTAAAAAAATGATAAAAATGGTAAAAATTCTATAAAACCCCTATACCCCCTAAAACCATAAAACACTAAGAATTACAAAAATCCCCTAAAATAACTGAAAACTATAAAATCCCTTTAAACCCCTAAAAAAGATACTAAACACTAAAAACTATAAAACCCCAAAAAACTCGAAATAAAACCCAAAAACCCAAAAAACACATAAAAACACCAAAAAAACATATAAAATACTAAAAAACTTCATACCCATTTAAAACCCAAAAAACCAAACAATCCTAAAAATCCCTAAAAATCCATAAAGACATAAAAACCCTAAAACAACTAAAACTCCAATAAATACCATAAAAACATAAAACACAACCCGAAAAACCAAAAAAATGTTAAAAACCCCCAAAACCCTAAAATCCATAAAAACCATAAATACATCAAAAATCCTACCACTCTAAAATCCATGAAATGCCATAAAAATCCCATATAATTTCTAAAAATGTAAAAATCCAAGAATACTATAGAATTCCCTATGAAAACCTTAAAAACCTAAATCAATTAAAACCCCTACAAACCTGAAAACATTGAAAATGATAAAAACCACATGAAAATGTCATAAAAAATAGAAACCACTAAAAATAATAAAACCCACTAATATTTAAAAAAAATACCAAAAAACGATACATCTATAAATACTCTACAAACTCTAAAAACACTTTAAACCTTTAAAAAAAATATAAAAACTCAAAAGAACCATAAAACCCTAAAAAACTAGAAAAACCCATTAAACCCAAAAAACCCATAAAAATGTATAAACCCTAAAGCCACTAAAAAACTATAAAAACCAATAAAAACTTAAAAACAATAAAACATATTACACCATATAATCCCTAAAACAATAAATACACTAAAATCCTAAAAACCATAAAACACCTAAAAACCCCAAATAAACCATAAAAACCATAAAAACCCTACAAACCCTAAAAACCCCAAAAACCTAAAAAAATATTTAAAAACATGAAAGAACCAAATAATACTAAAAGACCCTAAGAAATCCTTAAAAACCAAAAGAAAACATATAACCACTAGGAAACCAAAAAACTCTATATAGCTTACAAAGACCCAAAAACCACAAAAAACCATTAAAAACCATTATACCTAGAAAACCATAAAACTAACTAAAAATACTAACAACCCTATACACCCCTAAAAATATAAAAAACTCTAAAAACCATAATACACTTAAAAAACACAAAAAAACAATAAAAACAAAAAAACCATGAAAACACAAAACCCCCAAAAAACCTAAAACCTTTCAAAACCCAAGAAACCCATAAAAATCCAAAAAAACCCTAAAATTAACTAGAAATGTGGAACCCCTAAATACCCTAAATACCCTATGTAAACCATAAAAATCAAAATACAATTAACATCCCAAAAAACACTAATTTTTTTAAAATTAATTAAAACTATAAAACCACCAAAATATATGAAATCCTTGAAAATGATAAAAAAATGTAATAAATTTCCAAAAATCCCCTAACAACTTAAAAAAACCTAAAAACCTTGAAAATAATATGAAAACCTTAAAAACCTAAAAATACATAAAACAAAAAAACCTATAAAATATTGAAAACCAAAAAGACCCTAAAAACATAAAATCCCAAAAAACCATAAAAACCATAAAAATTGTAAACCACTATAATAACCCTACCCAATAAAATATCTAAAAACACAGTAATCCCCTAAAAATTTTAAAATCCATTAAAGACCATAAATACCCTAGAATATTAAAAAACCCAAAATCCCAAAAAACAAAAAAAACCCTCAAAACCTTAAAAACACAAAATACGATCAAAATCCATTAAAACCATAAAACCATTAAAAATTATAAGAATGATCTAAAAATATGTAAATGTTTTAAAAACCTTTAAAATAATGAAAAAATTTAGAAAACCTAAGAAAACTAGAAACATTATACCCCTAAAAACCTAAAAATGTTACAAACCCTAAAACACTTTAAAAAATATAAAAACCAAATAAACCTCTAAAAAATCAAAAAAAAATCTAAAAACCCATAAAAATACCACTAAAAACTATAAAAACCTATTAATACCCAAATAAGGGTATGATAAGAAATGAGATGGATGAGAAATCAGGGGGCTCAGGCGATTCTGTAGAACCTGCGCGCACATTGACTTCCTTGAGTCGAGAAGTGGAAGACTCCCTGTAAAAACCTGATTTTGAACCTGTTGGGCATAATGTCCTTTTCTAATTTTGCAATCCCCGTTCTATTAAACCTGATAAACTAGCGGATTCTTCCTTGGATGTGTCGAAAAATAATTTTTCTGAGGTTGTCAAGTCTGCGGCTTCATCCTCTTTCTCTGATTTCGGCATCCACTCTCCTGGTTGTGTAATTAAGAAAAGAAAAAGGGCTCATGTGGCTGCCAATCAGGAGGCTATTGAGGAGAGAACTAAGCTCTATAAATTCTAAATTATTGCTCGGTTGGTCATACCCAAGGGAGAGAGACTATGGAGATTTGCAGAGCTTGTCAAGCGAGTTACTGAGATCTGGGGGTTCTCAGACTGGAGCATTACGGTCATGGGACGGGGCTTCTATCACATTTTTTTCCCATCATATGAGCATAAACGATGTTCATGGAGTTTTGGATCACTTTCTCTCAAGCCTGGTCTGCTACATATTCAAGACTGGGATCGCAATTCTGATCCAACAAGTGTAAAGAATAGTTTCACTCAAGTTTGGATTCGCATCTGCAAATTGAATTGGTTTTATTGGAATCCCCGGATTCTGTGGGACATTGCTTCCTTAGTATGTTTTCCTATCTGTATTGACAGGGAAACTGATAACCCAAGATTTGGGCATTATGCTCGAGTCCTTATTGAAGTTGACATGGCCAATACTCTAGTTGAAGAAGTGGTGTTAAACACACTGGATGACAGTATCATGCTGGAAATTCAATAAGAAAAGAGACACAAGTTCTGTAGCAATTTCATATTTCTTGGTCACTCCATCAATGAATGTAGAAGGTTGAAGACATGTAGCATTTTTACGGAAAAAGGTCATGAAGATAGTTTATGTCAAGGTTCAAAAAAGAAATAAATTACCCATAAAGATACATCTTTCACATTGCAAGGCAATGAAAACATCCAAACTGGTTCTCTAGTTACATCGGAAGAGGTTAACGGGACTAGTGGCTTGGCTCCTATTAATGCTGAACACATTGTCTCTGTTGAACAACTCAAGGTCACTGCAAGTGCTTCGGCCCTCCCTGAGCAGAATGGCCTAGCTCCTGTTCATGTCTATCAAGTTGTTCCTATTGAACAACTTAAGGACGTTGTAAGTGCTTGGGTTCCTCTTGAGCCTAGTGGCTTAGCCCCTAATAATGTAGGGAAAATAGTTCCTCTTGAGCAGCCTAAGGACACTGCATGTGCTCCAGTTGACCTAGGGGACTCTGAACCTAGCATTCCCTCCCTTGCAGCATCAGCGCATGCTTCCCAGGCTTCTGAGCTACCCTCTTCTTCTCCTGAGGCACCTAGTCTTGCGATTGCTGGAATGATGCATGACACACATGCACCTTATCTTGAAGATATCATTGAAGTGCATGCTACAGAAATGCACATGCCCAATTATGAGATCTTCATACCTATTCCTGAATTACATATCATTAAGGCTAAATCGATTGTAATTCCCCACAACGAGGGGATTTGTGTTACTAATGTGTTCTCTCCTTTATCTAGAAAATTCTGGGCTGACCAGGAATATGACAGTCAAGAGGCTGATATTATCTCTAATGTGATTTCTACGGTCTCTACTCATGAGGTTCCAAAAACTGAGAAAATCATCAAGAAACCTCCTGGAAGTCCCCTTAAGTAGGGTGGAAAGCTCAAAGGAGCTCACAAATACATGAAATCTCTACCTCTCCTGAAAGGTAATGTCAATCAATGAGAATATTCTTCTAGAATTTCCATGGGATTGGGAATTCTCCCACTGTTGTAGACCTTCAGCACTTTCTCATTGCTAATAAACCTTCACTCATGGACGTTGCTGAGAATTTAATCTATTTTGAAAATTGGAAGAGTTTCAATTGGGACTCTCTAGGTTATACACTAATTACACACAACAGAGGTGCTGGAAATCTTAAAACCTTAAGGGTTTTGCGACACAGTGACTTGCAACTTGATAATATTGAGATTATTCAACAACTAATCATAGTTCAAACTCGGCTGCAATATATTCCCTTCTCTTTCTCTTTTTTTATGCTTCATGCTCTTACATCAGAAGAAGAGATCTGCGGGGTGATCTATCTTCTCTTAGTGAGAATATGGATCACAATTGGGTCGTCATTGGTGATTTCAATTTTATTCTTTGACCATATGAAAAAATTGGCCCACATTTCTCATGAACTTCTGCAAATGAGTTTCATTGTTGTGTGGATCAATGCAACCTCACTGATGTCCCTATTGTAGGTGATAAATTCACTTGGGGAAGATTCACTATCAATGGGGGGAAAGCCAGCAAAATCGACTGGTGCATTATGCAAGTCAATGATGCTGGTGATCCATATAACATTTCGGGATTTACTCTTCCCAAATTTAATTCTGATCATAATCCCATTGTTTTCGATATTCGTGAGGGCAACAGGAGACTCACCCCTTACCTTTAATGTTCAACAATTCTTTGCTTGCAATTCCCGATTGCAGGGAAGTTGTTCCTGATGGTTGGAACTCCATTTTTTATGGTAGTCCTCATTTTGTGGTTTCTTCAAAACTTAAGAAAATCAAAAGTTTTCTTAAAGGTTTGAGTAAACTCTCTTTCTCAAGAATTGATGATGATATCAAAGATGCATAATATCAGCTGGCATCTTTTTAGGAAAACAATCAGCATGGGGATGTTCCTACTCGTGAGGAACTTGAGCTTCACAAAAAACTTGATGATATTCTTGCTCTTAAAGAAAATATGGAAAAAAATAAATTCAATGGTCGATGGCTTAAATATGGTGATAGAAAATAAAATTTCTTCCATCATTTGAAATGGGAGAAAAGTGTTCATAAAGGACCCAATCATTTCCGAATCAATGGTACAACCTTGGTTGAGGAGAAAGAGCTCTTTAAAGCTATTGTTGATCATTTTAAAGCTCTTTATAATGATGATAACCTGATTCCTTCTGCCCCAATTGATGAATGTGTTGAGAAATGTGTGAATGACTCACATAATAATGATAAGACCTATCCCCCTCTTGAAGATGATGTTTAATCTGGTCTTTTTTCGCTCAATTCTGAAAGTTCCCCTAGACCTGATGGATTTACTAACAAGTTATTCATTTTATATTGTGATATATTTCATACAGAAATTACCAATGATGTCAGGGACATCTTTGTCTTAGGATCAATTCCTTTTGGAGCCAACTCCAATTTTATTACCTTGCTTCCCAAAAAGGAAGTTGTAATTGATATTGGGGATTTTAGACTGATTTCCATTGGAAACACCATCCCAAAGATTATTAGAAAAATTATTTTCATTAGGTAGGGGAAGATTGTTGGAAACATGATCGCACCCAATCAATTTGTCTTTGTTCCTGGGTGAAGCATCCAAAACTTCCTATATATGGATTCTGAAGGAGTAAACATCATGAGGAAGGAATCCAAGCATGGGACTTTTGCTCTGAAATTGGATATATCCAAAGCATTTGATACCATAAAATGGAACTTTCTCTTCAATGTTCTGAGCATGTATAGGTTTTCAGCCAAATTTATCAGTTTGATTTCTACCATCTTGGAGAGTGCCAAAATATCAATTCTTGTTAATGGGGCACCAAAAGGTTTCTTTCAATGTACATGAGGGGTCAGATAGGGGGATCCCCTTTCTGGAATCCTGTTTCCACTTAAGGAAGATTATCTGAGTCACTTTTTATGAATGCAATGATGGATGGATTCTATTGTCCTATCAAAGATGGGAAGGACTCTTTTGTACCTTCACACCTTTTTGTTCTAATGATATTATTCTCTTTGGGTAGGATAATATGCGAACTATATCATTTATCCGGAAAATAATTACTCATTATGAAGATGTTGTTGGACAGGCCATTGGCTGGAGAAAATCATCTATTGTCTTTGGGAAAGGAAGTTCTCTTGTGAGGCAGAATAGAATTGTCAAACGCGTTGGTGTCAAAAAAGGATCCTTTACATTCAATTACCTTGGGGTTCCCCTTTTTTTGGTGAAGACAAAGCATTTCCACATATAAATCATCTGTGTCAACATTACACAGCAACTGGCTAAATGGAAGGGAATGTCCCTGTCTCAAGCAAGCAGAGTATGTCTTATCAACTCTGTCATCACCTTGATGTTTGTTCATGTATTTTCCATATATAGATGGCCGGTAAGTCTGATTAAATATCTCTAAACCAAGATTCGGAACATTTCATGGACATGATGCATTAATTAAAATAAATTGGTAACTGTTTCATGGAAGGACTGTGTTAAACCCATTGAAATGGGTGGTCTTAGAATTAAGGATCTCATGGTTTTTAATGGGGCTTTGCTTGCTAAATTCACCTATAATCTCTTCACACACAAGGAGGGGGAACTGGATTTTATTAAAGAAAGGTTTACTACCCACATGTGCAATGGCTATGCTGGATACATGATCTCTTCTGTTTGGTCCATAAATAAATCCTCATATAAGGACATTATCTCTCAATCGATTTGGGATGTTTCAAAGCATTCCAATTTGAACTGTTGGATAACTCCATGGATCGACTGTCCTCTTGATGAAATCATGTAGGTACCTCAAGGCCTATAACACATTTCCATTAATGATCTCAATGCAAGGCTGATGGAGCTGGTTGGAATTTTACTGGCGCACATCACTTCCTAGATTCAGCACTACAGATACATTGATTTTGATACTGTCATCTGGAATCTGAATTTGGTTGGTTAGATCACTATAAGGGAGTTCTATAATCACAAATGATGGAAGGGTCTGGACTCACCCTCATGGATTCTGAAATTTAAGGGCCAATTCATTCCCCCTAGACACTTCCTTCTTCTTTGGAGGATCTGGAGAAATCGGCTGCCTATGCATAGTCAGTTGCAAAGAGGTGGATGGCATCTTGTTTCGGTCTACAACCTCTTTCTACGGGATGCTGAAAGTGTAGAGCACCTATTTGTTGAATGCAACCTTGGGCATAGATTATGGAATCACATACAAGATGTATTTGGTCTCTATTTTCCCTCTGGAACCTTTGTCCAAAGGATGATTTTTATTACAGAATTCAATTGTAGTGAGTAAATTCATAACCTTCTTCTTACTGCATTAGAAGCAACTGTTGCCTTCTTATGGGCTGCGATGAATTCTGCTATGTTTCAGAATAAATCATGTTCCAAACATGAGGGTATTATTTCCATGCATTGTGTTGTTCGAATTGTTGGGTGTATCCAAGCAGGTACTATGAATAACTGCTTTAATGACCTTGTCACCCTCCGCACTCTTGGTGTTTCTGGTAGGGTTAAAAAACCAAAGTTGATGAAGTTCATCCGATGGATCCCACCAATTCCATCATGGATCAATGTTAATGTTGATGGTGCGGCAACAGGTTCACCAGGTCCTACAGGCTATGGTGGTGTTTTCCGCACCTGTTGAGGCTTTATCAAGGTAACTTTTAATCATTTCATAGGGAATGGATGCGCCTATGAGGCAGAGCTCTGGGCTATCATCAAGGCGATATGTTTTTAAACCAATTTGGGTGGATGCATCTCTGGATCGAATCTGACATGATTCTTGCGGTGGAGGCTCTTCGTCAAAATTACAGAAAGGTTCCATGGCGGCTTCTTCCCTAATGGTTCGAATGTCTTAGCTTATCCAAGAATATGACTCTCAGGATCACTCACGCATACATGGAAGTTAATATGGTAGCTGATGTTATTTCCAAAATGGCTATTGAACAATGTTGCTCGCGATGGTCTTTTATTGCTCATTCATTTTGTGCGTCCCATGTTGACTCTGACATGAAGGGTACTACACGTACTCGAATGTACATGTCCCCCAGTAATGCCTTGTAAATTTCCTTTATTTATAATTTGAGGCACCAAGCTCTGTTCTTGGTCCACGCCTTCTTTTCCAAATAAGGGTAAAAAATCTAAAAACCATAAAACACCAAAAAACCATAAAAAATCGTTAATCGCAAAAAAACATAAAAAAACCTAAAACCTTTATAATCTCTAAATTGAAAAAAATCCCTAAAACCCTAAAGATCATAAAAATTATACTATCTTAAAAATCCCTGAAGATTTAAAAATTCCTAAAACATATAAAACCCCTGAGAAAACATTAAAAATCTAAAAACACTTAACACCCATCGAAAACCCAAAAAAGCAAACAAAAATCTAAAAAACCCAAAAAATACAAAAACCATAAAAAAAATCCCCTAAAACCTACAAAATTCCAAACCCCCTAAAAGGCCTAAAAATCCTAAAACCCTAAAACCCTAAAATCAAAAAAAAACTGTACAAAACCCAAAAACAATAAAAAACCTACAAAAATATATATAAATCCTAAAAAACTAAAAAACCCTAAAAACCCTGACAAACCCTAAGGAAACCATAAGTTCCTAAAAACACTTAAAACCTCTAAAACCCCTAAAAATTCAAAAAACCCATAATAAAAAATAAAAAACCTAATGAATCCATAAAAATACCAAAAAACCTAAAAACCATTAGAACCTATAAAACACTTAAGAAAACATTGAAGAAGTCCATGAAGGATGGAAATCGAAGCTCCTCCCCTATCTCTACGGGGGAGGACCCTCTCCCTGATGATTTCTCGTCGCTCTATTCTGCTGATCTGTTACCCGCCTTCTCGCGAACGGTGCTTGGCCCGAAGGTTCTGGAGTTCTTAGATTGCTTCCCTCAGCTTCCTCTCTCATCTCGGGAGTTCACTGAGGCCGCGGATCTCCACCGATTGACTCTGGTTGCAAGCTTTCCGATGCGGTGACCCCCGGTGGTCACCTTCGACAGGTTCGTTGTGGCTTCCTGGAATCTTAGGGCTCGTGTGACTGTTGTCCTGCTCGACAGCTCTCATATCATGGTTCGGTTTGCAACGGAGGATGATCTCATCCTTGCATGGTCAGCAGCTCCTCGGTCATGCAATGGCGCTCGTTTCTCCCTCTTTCGATGGAGCTTTGATTTTCATTTGAAGAGAAGCTCCCCGATTGCTGCTACCTGGGTGCATTTTCCTGAACTGCCACTCCCCTTTCAGAATTTCTCAATTATTTCGATGCTTGGAAACCTGGTGGGCGATTCCTCTGTGTGGATAGTAGGACGAGGGCCCTCTGTCATCCGGTTTCTCCAAGGGCTTTTGTTGAAATTGATGCGTCGAAACCCCCTGTGGACTCTGTCTGGATTGCTGTGGGAGAGGAGCTCAGATGGAGACAATCTTTTGTCTTCGAGCAATGGCCAGTCTTCTGCTCTTTGTGCTGGAGCTTCGGGCACCGTGACTGTTCTGGAAGTTGTTCTGGCGCTTCTAGGGGTGGTGAATCTCTGTCTGCTGGTGGGAGCGGCCTCCCTCGGGTGGAGGTGAAGGGGACTATTGGTGAGGTTTCCCACTCTGTGGCCACCGATGTGCCCTGCTCGTCTTCTATGTTGGCTGGTAATGGGTTAAAAATCTCTCTGATGGATTCGGGTGGCTTCTTGGTGAGTCTGGAAGCAAGCGTCGGTGTCCCAGGGAATGCTGTTGAGGATGAAGTCATGCTCGCTGAGGGAGGAATTCATGGCTCTGCTGAAGGTGTTCACGGGTCTGGTGAAGATATTAGAAAGCAAAGTGAGATAAATATGACAATTGCGATGGATTTATGGCCAGGAAATGTGGAAAATTCCTGCAAGGATCTGGGATGGGATGACACAACTGGCCTAAAGGTTGATGAGAATGCTGGTGGATCTGCGCTAACGGATGAGGCTCCTGTGAATGTTTCTCAGGCTGCAGGTTCGGCTGAGCCTGCCATGGTTGGGGTGCGGGTGGAAGATGATGCAAAGGAGGATGCTGTTTATCAGAAAACAAGGTTTGGAGATGACTGGAGTTCATGCTCAGCTGAGGAAAAGCCCATACTGGATGGGGATATTGACTGGCGTGATGCCCCACTAGTCCTGCATGGGTATCCTGGCGTGGGGGAACCTGGCAAGGGGCCTGGGTTATCATGCACCTCTGACGGCAGTGCTGAGGACCTGCCCAGTGACCAGCTCCAATATGCTGGTGATGTTGGTGGTCCTCCCATGGACCTGCAGAGGGCGATGATCCTTCATGGTGTTCCATCTGCTGAAGACTTTTTTGTGCAGCTCCATGAGATGGTATGGGTTGAAAGGGAAAGGTTCCCTCTTGAATATGAGGCAAGGAGGCTTGGGGAGAGGTTTGCTGAGGCTGATCAACGGATAAATGCTGCTATGGTCACATCAAGGGAGAAAAAAATCCGCGGAGGTGCTGAAACTCTTGAGGAAGAAAGCAAGAAAGGCAAGGCACCACAAGCCGCTAGTGATGGTGGAAATGGACCAAAGATGTCTGCTGCAAGAACCTCCTCTGCCCCACCAAGACGAAGAAGGAGGAGGGATTAATCTGCCCTCCCACGCCCAATGGCAACTAGGGCCTCCTCACGAGCTGTCAAACTGAATCTAAAGGTGAATAAGCGAGGGAAGCCTTATTTTTCTGCTGAGCAGGTAAAAGCTATGGAGAATCTACGGTCCAGACTTGGCATGCATGAAGATTTTGACCCTGGATGGGATTCAATGGACCAGGGTGATGAATCAGATTTTAGCTTTGCTGACGATGGCGGCGGCTTTGGTGATGGCATGGGGTTTCATGATGTGGAGCTGGAGGATTTTGGCGGCGATGTTGACTGACCTTTTCTGTGTGTGATTTTCTTTTGGACACTGTGTCTTTTTTTGGTCTTGCGCTTTGTTTCTTTTTTTCTTTCCTTTTGTGGCCCTCGGGCTGAGGTCGTAAGGGGTTTTGGGTGTGGATTGATTGATCCCTCCCCTCCCTTGTCTGCAGTGTTTGTATCCTTTGTTAATAAATTTTGGGGGGTTCTGGGAATAGCCTGGACCCATGCCTTCTTTGCCTTAAGAAAACATTAAAAGCCTAAAAACTCTTAAAACCCCCAAGAACCTAAAAATGCTAAAAACCTCAAATAATCTAAAACCATAACTCCCCAAAAAAACCATAGAACCACATTATACATTAAGAATCCCTAAAAAACAATAGAATCTCTAAAATCTCTTTAAACACCTAAATTGTTTAAAAACACTTAAAAAATAAAAAACTCAAAAAAAACATAAAAAAAATTCTAAAACCCCAAAAAACCATAAAAAGGCTAAAAACCTAAATTTAATAAAAATCCTTAAAACCCCTAAAGATTATAAAAAATATAAAAATCCATAAAAACACCTATAAACATTGATAACCCTGAAAAAATCTTATGAAAATAGTACGAACCTAAAAACACATAAAAAACATGACACCCTAAAAATCAATAAAGTCACTAAAAACCCTAAAAACACTACCCCCCATAAACCTCTAAAAACATTAAAAACCCTCTAAAAACTCTAAAAACCCTTCAGAACCCTAAAGCATTAAAAATATTAAACCCTTAAAACCGTAAAAAACCACGAGGAACCAAAAAAAACATAAAATCCTAAAAAACGTTAAAACACCTAAAAACCCTGAATACAAAATCCCCAAAACCTTAAACTCATGAAAACCCTAAAAATCCCTAAAAATACAAAAAACATAAAAAAAACTAAAAACCATGAAGAACCCTCAGAAAACTATTGACACCTAAAAACACTTAAAAACCCTAAAAACCAATAAACCCAATAATAATAAAAAATATAAAGATTTATGAAACCTTAAACCCCCCAAATAACATTAAGAATATTAAAAACACTAAAATCCATTTAAACACCTAACTGTTTTAAAAAACACTAAAAACCATTAAGCTCCTAAAAAGTCAAAGAAACCCTAATACCCTAAAAGCCAATAAACCCTAAAAATAGATAAAACCCCTCCAAATCTACAAAAACATTATAAAATTCCAAAAAATCCCTAAAAATAATGAAAAATATAAAAAACCTAAAGAACATCAAAACCCCGAAGAAAACTTTAAAACACAAAAAAAATTAACACCATCAAAAACCTAAGAATTCTAAAAACCCAAATGTATCCTAAAAACCCTAAAATCCATAAAAATAAATAAAACCCCTAAAAACCTAAAGAAGAAAATACCCAAAAATTGTACAAAACCAAACAATTCCATAAAAACCCCAAAAAACCTAAAAACAATAAAAATCAAAAAACACCTAAAATTCCCAAAAAAAATTATAAAACACTACAAACCTAAAAAAACCCATTGGAAACCTTAAAAAGTTAAAAAAAACATAAAATCCATAAAAACCTATAAAATGCTAAAAACCCTAAAGATACCAAAAAACAGAAAAAAAGGCATCAAAAATCATAAAAACCCATAAAAACATTAAAATTTCATAAAAATAACTAAATAATCTAAAATCCATTTCAATCCCTAAAAATATTAAAAAAACTATAAAAGCTTAAATCCCAAAAAAAACCCTAAAACCCCACCAAATACCCAAAGAAACAAAAAAAAGGATCCCTAAAAACCCTAAAAAATATTATATACCCTCGAAATCCCAAAAAATCCAAAGAACCATGGAAACCATAAAAACATAAAACCAATAAAACCATAAAAATAATAAAACTGTACCATCCCTAAATACTCTAAAAACCCATTAAACCTCTAAAAAGAATTAAAAACACAATAACCCTTTAAACCACTAAAAATGGTAAAAAAATTTAAAAACCAGAAAACCCCAAAAAAACAAAAGTCCCAAAACACCCAAAAAACCATATAAATAAATAAAATTCCAAAAAACCCCATAAACACCAACAAAATCCATAAAAATCCTAAAAAATTAAAAACATAAAAAATCCTTAAAAAATAAAAAATGAAAAAAACATAAAAACCCATGAACATAACTAATAAATCCTTAAAATCCTAATAAAACATAAAACCCCTATAAACCTAAAAACATCATTGACTTAAAAAACATAAAAACCCTTAAAATACATCAAACTATAAAACCGTAAAAATAATAAAAATGCCCTTAAAATCACAAAATTTAAATAACCCTACAAAAAACCTATGAAAACAAAAAAAACATAAAAACATTCAAAACCCCTAAAAACATAAAAATTTTAAAATCCCAAGAAACCCCTAAAAAGACAGTTAAATCCTTGATACCCTTAAAACCCATAAAAACCCATAAAAACTATAAAACGTATTAAAACCCTAAAAACCCACTAAAAACTCTAAAAACAATTAATCCCATAAAATTTTTAAAACCAATAAAAAACCGTAAAATGATTGAAAGCTCAAAAAAATACATCAAAACCCAAAAACTCAAAAAAAAACCAATAACCCAAAAAATTCCTAAAAACTCTAAAAATAGATAAAACCCCTAAAAATACATAGGAATACATAAAAACATAAAAACACTAAATAACCAAAAACCTCTAAGAAATCCTAACAAATGCTAATACTATTAAAATCGACAAAAACCTAAAAACTCTAAGAACCCAAAAAACCAAAAAAACCCCAAAAACCCCTCAAAATCCCTAAAAACATTAAAAACCCATAAAAATCATTATAAATTATTTAAAATACCAAAAAATATAAAAAACAATGAAAATACTCAGAAAAACTTAATAAAATAAAAATAATTAAAATTCCTAATAATGATAAATACCATTATAAACATGAAAAACCATAAACCCCCCCAAAAAATATCAATATCCCAAAAAAACCTAAAAACCCATTAAAAATGTAAAAAATCATTAAAATCCCAAACAGGTACGAAAATATAAAAACCCTTGAACCCATAATAAAACCATAAAAACCTAAAAGCAATTTAATCCCATAAAAAACATAACAAAATTAAAAACCCTAAAACACTAAAACGACCCTAAAAACCCCCAAAAACCCTAAAAAACCCCCAAACCCATTAAAACTACTAAATACCATTAAAACCCATAAAATCCCATGAAACCCCTAAAGAAACACTAAGAAATCTAAAAACCCTTTACACCCCTAAAAAGATAGCAAACTCTTAAAACCATAAATTCCACAAAAAACTCAAAAAACACTAAAACACCAAAAAACCATAAAAACCCTATAAACCAAAAAAAATATAAAAATTGATAAAAATTGATAAAAATAATGCACAACATAAAAATAAAAAATCATAAAATCCCTAAATAAATAAATAAAACCCTGATAAACACTAAGAAAGCCTTAAAATCCTAAAAACATTAAACCCCTAAAAACCTTAAAAATTATAAAACCCCTAACAAACCCTATAACTTGGGTCGTTAAGGGTTTTTGGGTGTGGGTCGATTGACCCCTCCCCTCCCTTGTCTACTGTGTCTCTTTTTCATTTTAATAAATTTTGGGGGGGGAGGAATAGCCCAACCCTCGCATCTTCCTTGCCCTAACAAACCCTATAAAACCTACAAACACAAAAACCCTAAAAAATATTAAAATCCTTTAAACCACTAAAATCCCTAATGCACCTAAAAACATAAAAAACCATAAAAACCATAAAAACCATAAAAACCCCTAATAAAACATTAAAATCCTAAAAACACTTAGAACCCATAAAAACCTAAAAAAACACTACACCCCCTAAAAACATAAATGCCCCAAAAAAACCCCTAAACCCCATGAAAATTCTTATAACCATAGAAAACCATAAAACCCCATAAAACCGGTAAAACCCAATAAAAACACTAAAAACCCTTCCAACCCTAAAATGTTTTAAAAAATATTAAAAACCTAAAAAACCATAAAAAACTAAAAAAAAACCTTACAAACCTAAAACCCCCAAAAAAACCATAATAACCCAAAAAACCTAAAAAACCTGAAACCCCTAAAACCCCTAAAAACCATAAACATCATAAAAATAGTTAAAATTTAATTTTTTTTAAAAAAACCATAAAACCTTTAAAACCCTAATAAAACCTTTAAAACCTAAAAACACTTTACTCCCTTAGAAAAAATAAACATGCTAAAACCTTAAAAATCATAAAATCCCTAAAAACCCCCAGAAACCTCAAAATCCATGAATATCATTAAAACCCCAAAAAAAGCCAAAACAAAATCCCTAAAAATACTTAAAGTCGTAAAATCCACTAAAAACCATGAGAACCCCTTAAGAAAACCATAAAACCCTAAAAACGTTAATCCCATAATAAACCAAAAAAACACGATAACCCTAAAAATCATAAAACCCTAAAATCCCCTAAAACCCTTAAAAAAACCCATAAATACTGATAATCCATAAAAATAAAGAAAAGTTTTTAAAATAAATGAAAACATAAAAGACCCTAAAACCCATAAAAATATTAAGAAACACATAAAAACATTAAACAACATAAACCCCCTAAAAACCTAAAAAACCTTAAAAACCATAAAACCCTTATAATACGTTAAAAAATATAAATCTATTATAAACCATAAAAACACCATAAAACATTAAAAACCCCTAAAACCCATAAATCACTAAAAGGCCACTAAAAACTCATAAAACCCTTTAAACCCTTGAAAATGTTAAAAAAAATTAAAAACCCCTAAAAACTAAAAAACTCTAAAAACAAAATAAACCATTAAAAAAATAAAATCCATATAGACCCTCATAATCCAAAAAACCAATAAAATCCATAAAAATCCAAGAAAACCCTAAAAATCCCTTAAAACAAAAAAGAACATATAAACATTTAAAACCAATAAAAGAAACCTGAAAACCTAAAATCCAAAAAACACTTAAAACCCCAAAAAACCTAAAAATCTATAAAAAATATAAAAAACTAAAAAAATATAAACCTCTAAACATCCCTAATAACACCAAAAACCATAAAAATCCTAACAAATCCCTAAAATAACTAAAAAAATTAAAACCCCTTAAACCCAAAAAACTATATAAAACCTTAAAACCAATAAAAAACATAAATAACATAAAAAACCTAAAAATTGCTAAATACCATACTAACCAACAATAATAACCATAATCCACTAAAACTATAAAACACCTAAAAGCCTTAAAAACCCATAAAAACACATAAAGACACTAAAACACATCTAAAAATGGTAATTAAGATTTAGATCCCAAAAATGTTAAAAACTCTAAAAAACTTTAAAATCCTAAAAATTTTAAAAAATTTAAAAACCCCTATGTACTTAGAAAATAATTTAACCCCTAAATTATCATAAAACTCCTAAGACCCATGAATACCACAACACCCTTAGAATTCCTAAAACCCTAAAAATCCAGAAAAACGTAAAAATTCATAAAAATCATAAAAACAATTATAAAACAATAAAAAACATAAATCACATAAAACCTATAAAACCCCTAAAAATAATATAAACCCATATAAGACCCTAAAAACACTAAAAACCATAAAAACTGTATAAAACTATTAAGACCACATAAAAAGAAGAAAACCAATAAAAATTATAAAAACCATTAGACCCCTAAATACAATAGAAATAATAAATAACCATAAAAACCTAAAAAAATCTCAAAAAGAACCATAAGACTCAAAACAAACCATAAAAACCCAAAAAATTCTAAAAACCCTAAACAACCCCCAAAACCCAAAAACATGTAAAAATGTTAAAAACCCTAAAATAACCTAAAATCCCTAAAACCCTGTAAAAACAAATAAACCCCAAAAAATCCTAAAAAACAAAACACCCAAAAACCCAAAAACAACATAAAAACACTCAAAATCACTAAAACCCTAAAAATTAATAAAAAACCAAAAAACTCCATAAAAATCCCAAAAAAGTAAATACCCTTAACAACTTTGAAAAACCATTAGGAAACCATTAAACCCTAAAAACACAAAAAACACATAAAAATAAAAAAAATTCCAAAATACCTAAAAAACCCCAAACCCCTAAAAACTATAAAACCCCTTAAAACTTTAAAAAACTCTAAAATCATAAAAAATCTAAAAACCCTTTATGGCCCTGAATGCATTAAAGACTATAAAAAACCCTAAATCACCAAAAAACAAAAAATGACCCCTAAAAACAAAAAGAAAACTATAAAAACCCATAAAACCAAAACACACAAAAATCCATGAAAACCATAAATAACCTCAAAATCCCTACAAACCCTAAAACCAATAAAAATCCCAAATAAATCCCAATAAATCCCTAAAAACATAAAAACAATAAAAACACTTAAAACCCATAAGAAAACCTTAGAAAAATTAAAATATATAAATCTCCTAAAAATATATAAATTCTAAAATTCTTGAAAACCCCTAAACCCCCTAAACACTGTAAAACCCATAAAAACCTCTAAAAAATGTTTAAATCCAAAAAAATCATAATAGGACAGTAAAAACTATAAAAACCCATTAAACCCTGAAAAAAAAATAACACCACTAAAAACCATTAACCCCTAAAGAACTAAAAAAATCACTTTAGACCCAAAAAAACAAAAAAAACCCTAGACACCCAAAATACCCTCAAAATTCTAAAACACCCTAAAAATCATAAAAATCCTAAAAAATACCTTAAAATCCATAAAAACAAAAAAAAACCATAGAAACACTAAAAACCCTAATGAAGACTTAGCGGGCTAAAAACCATTAAATTCCCAAACAAATCTATAAATCAAAAAAATTTCTATAACTATAAAATCCTTAAAAATAATTAAACCTCTAAAAAACTTAATAACCAAGAATACCTTAAAAACCTTCTAAAAACTCTAAAAACCTTAAATCCCCTAAAAACAAAAGAAAACTCTAAAAAAAATAAATCCAAAAAAAACTCAAAAAACACTGAAACCCAAAAAAACCATAAAAATACTTGAAACCCCAAAACCCTCAAAATTTATAAAATCACCAAAAACCATAAAAATCGTAAAACTCTATAAAAATCCATAAAAATGTAAGAAACCCTCAAAACACTAAAACCCCTTATGAAACCCTTAAATACCTCAAAATAATTAACACCCCTATAACATAATTTTTTTAAGACATTTCAAAACCCTAAAACCCCTAAAAACCATAAAAACACTTAAATATCATAAAAACCTAAAAACATTTAACAAATCCAAAAACCATGAAAACTCTAAAAATTCCTCAAAACCATTAAAACAGTTAAAAAATAAAAATCGTAAAAAATATAAAAAATCCCAAAAACCATAATATCCCTAAAAAATCCTAAGTAAACATTAAAAACCAAAAAATAGATAAACCCCATAAAAACCTACAAAATGTTAAATACTCTAAATGACCCAAAAAACCCCTAAGACCCTATAAAAACCAAAAATATCATAAAAACACTAAAAATAACTAAAAACTCTAAAATCCTTTTAAACCATTAATAAATTCTAGAATATATAAAAACATTAAAACCACAAAAAACCCTAAAACCCCAAAAAAAACCCCTAAAACCCTCAGATCCCCTTAAAATCCTAAAAAACATAAAAATCCCAAAAGACCTAAAAATCCCATGGAATGTTGAAAAAAACTACGAAAACCATAAAACTCTTAAAACCCCTAAAATCATAAAAATCGCTAAAAACACTCAAATACACTAAAATCCCTAGATACCCTTGATAAATTGAAACAAAAAAAACTAAAACCCCTAAAATGTCAAAAAAAAACACCTACATTCTACTAAAAGACTTGAAAAAATTTAAAACATTGAAAAGATAAAAAAAATCCAAAAAATTCTTTAAATCACTAAAAAAATAAAAATGACCCCTAAAACACAATAGAAAACTAGAAAACCCCTAAAACCCCTAAAAACCAAAAAAAACTAATACCCTGAAAAAAACTCTTGAATCCTTAAAAACCTAAAAACACATATAACCCCTAAAAATCCTATAAATTCTAAAAACCCTAAAAACCCCTAAAAACCAAAAATCCAAAAAATAAGAAAAACAAGAAAAACCACTAAAAACCTAAAAAATATGTGAAACGTTAAAGTGACTCAAAAAACCATTAACCCCCTAAAAACTAAAAGAAAACTTAAAACCCAAAAAAAACATAAAAGCCCTAAAACCCCTTAAAATCTAAAATAACATTAAAAAACCCATAAAAATCCTATAAAATCCCTAATGAACCCTAAATACACAAAAACCCATTAAAAACCTATAACTTTATAGAAAAAGAGTAAATAAAGAAACTACTAAGACCCCAAAAAATGTAAAAAACACTAAAAACCATAAAAATATTGAAAAATCCTAAAAACAATCAAATTCCCTAAAAACCCTAAAAACCATAAATATCATAAAAATCCATAAAATATCAATAACATGTAAGAAAACACTAAAACCCCAAAAAACCAATTTTTTTTTAAAAAAATTAAACCCCTAAAAATATAAAAAATGATAAAACCTATAAAAACTCTAAAAGACCCTAAAACCCATTAAAACCCATAAACATTAAAAAAACCCTCAAAACCCCCAAAACCCTTATGAACTCTAAAATCTACTAAAAACTCTAAAAACCTTGTAAGCCTCTTATAATGTTAAAAACTAAAAAAACCCTTAAAAATAAAAAACTTTAAAAAATCCATTTAAACCATATAATCTTAAAACCCTAAACCCCAATAAAAACTAAAAAATTCATTAAAAACAATAAAATCCTCAAAAACATAAAAAACATTAAAAGCCACGAAAAAACCAATGAAAATCCAGAAAACCTAAAAAGCACTTAAACCCTTGTAAAAACATAAAAACCATATATACACTAAAAGCCCTAAAACCCATAAAACACATATACACCTCAGAATCCTTAAAAACACAAAAAACTATATAATTACTAAAAATACCTATAGATCCGGAACACATAAAAAACACTAAAGCATCACAAAAATATTATGAAGACATTAAAAACCTAAACACGCTTAAAACTGCTAAATAACCTAAAAACTCTGAAACCCTAAAAATCCAAAGAAGACCGCAAAAACGGAAAACCCAGACAAAACCAAAATCCCCTAAAAACACAAAATCCCCAAAGAAACCCAAAAAACCCTAAAAACTAACTAAATACATTAAAATCTCAGCAAACACCAAAAATCATTAAATAACTCAAAAAACGATAAACACCTGAAAAATTAAAGGAACCTTAAAAACTATAAAAAAAACAAAAAACCCTAAAATACATTAAAACCCATCAAAATACATAAAAACCCTAAAACCCATAAAAATACTAAAAACAAAACAAAAATCCCTTAAACAAAAAAACCTAAAACCCTAAAAACGCTGATATATCACTGAGAAACCCTAAAATTCATAAATACAGTTAAACCCAAAAAACCCAAAAAATGTGAAGAAACCAAATTTTTTTTTTAAAAACTATAAAAAACATAAAACCCCTAAAATCCATTAAACCATTAATAAACCACAAAAACCCTAAAAACCACTGAAATCCCTTAAAATCCTTTAAACACATAATAATTTTGAAAAATATAAAAAGGAATAAAATTGATAAAAAATAATAAATTTATAAAACCCCAAAAATACCATAAAACCTAAAAAACAATAAAAACCTCTAAATACACTCAAATTCCTTGAAAAACCTAAAATCCATAGAAATATTAAAAATTCCCAAAAATTACTTAAAGAAATCAAAAACCTAAAAACCCAAAAACCACTAAAAACCTTAAAAACATATATACACATAAAATCCCTAAAAAAATAAAATTGGTAAAATGCTTAAAAGACCATAAAAGGCCCTAGAAACACTAAAAACCCCTAAAATCAGAAAACCCCAAAAAACCATCAAAAACACCTAAAACTCATAAAAACTTTATACACCACACAAGATTATAAAAACCTTTTATACAACTAAAAACATCAAAAAAGTCTACTAAACCTAGAAAATCCTAAAAAATCAAAAAACACTAAAACTCCATAAAAATATAATAGCCTGAGAAACCCTAAAAATCATCAAAATAATTAAAAACCCTGAAAAACCATAAAATCATTAAAAAATAAAAAAATCCTATAAAAATATAATCCCTAAAAAACCCTAAGAAATCCTTTAAAACCTAAAGACATGCAAATCCCCTAAAATATAAAAAATGATAGAAACCCAAAAAACGATAAACTCACTCAAAATTAAAAAATATATATAATTCCAACCTAAAAATGTTGAGAACCTTAAAAACCCTGAAAACCCATATAAAAACCTAAAAAACCTAATAAAATTTCTACAAAAAAGAAAAAATAATAAAAACTTTAAAAAAGTCTCTAAATACCATAAAAACTACTAAGACCCATAAAACCCTAAAAAATATAAAAGCCTCAAAAATCCATAATAACCATAAAAACACATTATAACACTAAAACACCTTTAATCTCTTAATATGTTAAAATATTTTAAAAAATTTAAAATCCCTAAAAATGTAAAAAAAGTAAAAAACTAAAACAAAACAATAAAAAACCCTAAAAACATGAAAAACCCCAAAAACCTCAAAATCCATAAAACCCTAATAGCCAAAAATATTAAATATCCCTAAAAACCCTAAAAAAACCTAAAAAACAAGAAAACCTATAATAAAACCATAAATACATAAAGACACTTAAAATATATAAATATACAAAAATGATAAAACCCCTAAAGAAGCCTAAAATTTGTGAAACCCCCAAAAAGCCTCAAAATCACTAAAAATCAGGAAAACCCATAATAATACTTAACATCCCAAAAAATAAATAAAGTCATAAAAAAACATAAAACCCCTATTCTTGAATTATATTAGATGGATCCCTCCACTTCCATCAGGGATAAAGGGTTAGCGTTGATGGCGAGACCCCTGGAGCTCCTGGGCCATCGAGGTGTGGTGGCATCTTTCGCACTTCCCGGTGCTTCTTGAAGGGCTGTTTCTTTCAGTTTATTTGGGATGGATGTGCTTATTAAGGGGAGACGTGGGCGATCATAAAGGCTGTGAAGTTTTCTTTCCAATTCAATTGGTCACAACTTTGGATTGAATCAGATTCGATGCTTGCGGTTACTGCCTTAAAGGGACTTTCCAGGGACGTTCCTTGGTGACTTTTTCCGCATTGGATTGAGTGCCTTGACCTGTCTCGGAACCTGAATCTCAATGTGTCACATACATACAGGGACTCTAATTCGGTTGTTGATGCACTCTCCAAACAGGCTATTCAAGAGAGATCTTCAATGTGGTCTTTTGTCACCCCACCTTATTTTATTCCGTTCTTGGACTCGGATCGGAAGGTCGAAATTCACACTCGCCCTTGCAGGCCCATCTTGTAGCTATGTCATTTATGTTTTAATTTATTTTGGGGGGCTAGGCTTGCCTAGCCCTAAACCTCTTCTACCCTAGAATCCTAAAAAATGCTAAAAACTCTAAAAGACCCTAAGAATGGTAAAAACACCTAAAGACCATAAAATCACCAAAAACAACAATAAACCAAAAAACCCATCAAACCCTAAAACCACGGAAATCTATAAAAATCCTTCATATATATAAAAATGTTGATGAACTTTAAAAAATGCTAGAAAACCTAAAAACTAAAAAAATCCCTCAAAACTATGAAAAACATAAAAATCCTAAAATGCTAAAAACCTAAAAACAAATTCCTAAAAATCCATAAAAATCATGAAAAAACACTAAAAATCTATAAAAACATAAAAAATCATAAAAACACTAAAAACCATAAAAATGTAAAAACACTTAATACCCCTATAAACCTAAAAATTCTAAAAACCCTAAAACCCTAAAAACTGTTAAAACCATAAAAAAATATAAAACCCCATAAAACACTGACAACCCACTATATAGACTAAAACCAATTTAAATGAATATAAACATTAAAAACTCAAGAAAACATTAAAACTATTAAAAACTCCAAATAACCCAAAAAACCAAAATATTATAAAAAGATTAACACCCATAAAACCCTCAAAATTCCAAAAAAAATAAAAATCCTAAAAAATTATCCAAATCTGTGAAATCAATAAATACATAAAAAACATAAAAACAATGACACCCCTAAGAAACCCTTAAAGACCTTAAAATCCATAAGAAACCTAAGAAACCTAAAAAACCTGAAGAACCCTAAAAAATTTAAAATCCCTAATAAACATTAAAAACAAAAAAACTGTAAAAAATCCTAAAAAACTATGAATATACAGAAAAACAATAAAAATCCTAGAATCCCTACAAAACTCTAACAGAACCTTAAAAACCTAAAAACACTAAATATTCCTAAAAACCGAAAAATTGTTAAAAACCTTAAATCCCCATTAAAAGACAATAATCCCACTCAAACCCCTAAAAACATTAAAATCCAAAAAACTAACAAAAACCCATAAACCCACTAAAAACTGTAAAAACCCTTTCAAACACTAAAATTTTTCAAAAACTCTAAAAACCATTAAACCCTAAAAAACTAAAAAAACCATAAAAACCCAAAAAAAATACTAAAAACCCAAAAAAATCAAAATCCATAAAACCATAAAAAATAAATATAAAAAACTTCCTAAAAATCCTTAAAAATGTAAAAACTCTAAAACCTGAAAACCAATAATATAACTATAAGAACCTAAAACACTTAAACCCCTAAAAATCTAAAAAATGCTAAAAAATTTAAAATTTAATAAAATATTAAAAACTCTAAACATCCTAAAAATTCCTAAGAACCCTGAAAACTCATAAAATTTCCAAAAAAAATCCATAAAATTTCAAAAATCATAAAAAAATACGAAAAAATAGGTAAAAAATCTATGAAAATATTAAACACATAAAAATAGATAAATTCCGTAAAAAACCTAAAAAAACTAAAACCCTAAAAACCTAAAAAACTATAAAAACCATAATCCCCCCCAAAACCATTATAATCCATAAAAACCAATAAAAACACTAATAACCCACTGAAAACATGATTTAACCCATTAAAACCATAAAAACATTACAAAATATAAAAACCAATAAATCCCTAAAAACCATTAAAATCCCAAAAATCCATAAAAATCCTAGAAACCCATAAAATTCCTAAAAAATTTCTAAAAAACATTAAAACATAAAAATCCTAAAAATACTAAAAACCCTTAAGGAAACCTTAAAAACATAAAAAACAGATAAAAGACATAAAAACACTAAAAACTGTTAGAACACTAAAAACCTAAAAAAACTCATGATCCCTAAAAACCATAAAAATAAAAAATATATATATAAAAGTGTAAAAACTCTAAAAACCCTGAAAACCCCAAACAAAATCTTAAAACCTTAAAATAACATAAGTCCCCTAGTTAACCTAAAAACACTAAAAATATTAGAAACCCCTTAAAAGACCCTAAAAACCCTAAAACTCATAAAAACAATAGAAACCCTAAAACCCAAAAAAGCATCTAAAAACTGTAAAACCCTTCAAACCCTATGAAGTATAAAAATCATTAAAAACCATTATAACTCCAAAAAACTAAAAATCCTCTAAAACCCCAAAAACCCAATAAAAACATCAAAACCCAAAAACTCAAATAAACCATAAAACCCAAAAAATCCATAAAAACCATCAAAGTGATAACAAACCCTAAAAACCTATCAAAATCCACAAATTATTAAAAAACTATAAAATACCAAAAATTCATAAAATCTCTAAAGACATAAAAATTTATAAAACTCAGAAAATAACTATGAAAACCTTAAAAAACATAAAAACACTTTAAAACTTAAAAAACCTAAAAATGCTAAAAATTATGAAACCCTAAAATACCATAATACCAAAAAAACCAAAAAACCACTAAAAATCTCTTAAAATATATAAAAACTCTTAAAATCCACTAAAAACTCTAAAAATAATTTAAACCCCTAAAGCATTAAAAACTATAAAAGTCCATAATAACTATTTCTCCAAAAACCCACAAAACCTAAAAAATCAATAAAATCCCTATAACCCTAAATAAGTCAAAAAAATCATAAATTAATTAAAGAAAATAAATAACTATACAAAACCTTTTAAACATATAAAAATCCGTAAAAGACAAAAAAACCTTAAAATCCAAAAAAATCCAAAAATAAAACCTAAAACACTTAAAAGTAATTAAAACCCTTAATAAACCAAAGAAATTATAAAAACCTAAAAACTACATAAAATATCCTAAAACCCATAAAAAACATTAGACCCCCAAAAAAACCTTAAAAACCACAAAACCCTTTAAAAAATAAACTCCCTTTAAATCTCTAAAAATGATAAAAATCTCTAAAAACCATTAAATCCCTAAAAACTCCAAAAAAGAAAAAAAAACCTAAAAATAAAAAAAAACCCATAGAACCCTCAAAATCAATAAAAAACCAAAATACAATTAAAATTAAAAAAAAATCTAAAAATCTGGAAAACTACTAAGAAAACCATAGAAACCTAAAAACACTAAAAACCCATAAAAACCTAAAAATTTTAAAACCCAAAAAATCCTACAAATCCCTAAAAATCTAAAGGAAACATACAAATCCAAAAAAACCCTAAAAATACCTCAAAAAATAAAAAATGCCCAAAAACCCTTATAAACCCTATGAAATACTTAAAATCAAAAAAACATGAAACTCCTAAACCCATAAATATGCTAAAACACCTAAAAGGCCCTAAAAACCCTAAAAACCACAAAACCACCTAAAAACCATTAAAACCCCTAAACACAATAGAATACACTAAAACTCAATAAAAATCCTAAAAATCCATAAAAACCTATAAGAATCCTAAAAATCAGTAAAAATTTCTAACCATGGGAAAACCCAAAAACCCTTAAAACGTAAAATCATTTAAAACACCTAAATAACCTAAGAAACACTAAATACGCTAAATTTCCCCAAAAAACCCAAAAAATCCATATAACAAAAAGTCCCTCCCAAAACCATAAAAACTATAAAAACCAATAAGAAATAAAATGAAATTTAAAATATTTAAAAAACCTTAAAAAATATAAAAACAGTAAGACCCCTAAAAATAGGAAAAACCTATATAAAATGAAAAAAGCCATAAAATTCCAAAAAAAACATAAAACCCCAAAAACCCATAAAAGACCTAAAAAATTCTAAAACATGAAAAACCATAAAAACCATAAGAAAACATTAAAATCCTTTAAAACACAAAACCCCTAAAAACCCAAATAAACTCTAAAAATCCTAAAAACCTAAAAACCATGAGAACCATAAAAACCCTTAAAATCCATAAGAACCATAAAACCATAAAAATCAAAACAAATACCTTAAAACATAAAAAAACCTAAAAGACATAAACAAATCCCTAATAATTCATTTAAAAACAAAAAAACACTTAAAACCCCTAAAAACATAAGACACTAAAAACCCAATGAAATAATAAAAGTCCCTAAAAACCAAAAAAACCCCTTAAAACCATAAAACCCCTAAAAATAATAAAATCATAAAATTCTATAAAAACACTTAAAAACCACTAAAAACTATAAAAAACTTTTAAACACTTAAAAAAATTAAAAAATCTAAAAAACATTAAAACAAATAAAAACTCAAAAAAATCCATAAAATAAAAAAAAACCATTAAAACCCAAAAAACCTCAAAATCCATAAAAAATCTAAAAAAAATAAAAAAAAACAAAAAACCCCAAAAAACCCTCTAAAACATAAAAACCCCTACAACCATTAAATCCCCAAGAGAACATAGAAAATCTAAATACACTTAATCCCCCTAAAACCAAAAATTTGCTCCAAACCTAAAAGAACCTAAAACCCATAAAGCCATTGAAAATATTAGAAAACCCTAAAACCACTAAAATACACTAAAGAATCTAAATACCCATTAAAACCCTAAAATGTTAAAAATATAAGAAAAAACTTTAAAATCTGAATAAATAAAAAAACCTTAAAACCAAAAAAACAATAAAACCATAAAAACTCTCAAAATCCATAACGACCTAAAATAATCTTAAAAAACAAAAAAACCATAAAGTGTAAAAATCCCCAAGAACCCCAAAGAAAATTTTAAAAATATGACAATAATAAAAACCCATAAAATCAAAAAACTATAAAACCCCTAAAACCATAAAAACCCTAAAAACTATTAAATACTTATAATAATTAAAACCCTAATTCCATAAAACAGCTAAAAACACAATAAAAACTCAAAAAGCCCTATAATCATTAAAAAAATTGTTTAAAACCTCTAAAACCCTAAAAACTCCAAAAAAAACCCTAAAAACTGAAAACCACCAAAACCCCCTAAAAACCCTGAAAATCAATAAAATCACTAAAAACCGTAAAAAATTATAAGTCCCTAAAAATCCCCAAAACATAACAAACCAAATAACAATTAAAACCCCTAAAAACATTAAAATCTCAAATAAAATAAAACACCTAAATACCGTGATACGCTGAAAATTCTAAAAAACCTATGTTTCCCTCGGAATTCGGGGATGACCTCCTGGACGGGAGATTCAAACGTTCCGATCGGTTTCTAGCGGGTTTGTTCGTAGAACCGGAAATATCCAATGATTCCACATCCGTTTGGACCTACTTTCCAAAGGTAGGCGCTCATTAGCTTATGGACTGATGAGGCTTAGGAATTTGCATTGGTCGAGAGGATGGGAGGTCGGACTCATCACACCTTTTTGAGGGGAATTATTGTCTATTCTAGGACTCTCTTTATAGATTGAAGTTATCTTCATGAATCCTTATTACATTACCAAGTATAAAATGATCTTTTCCTTTAGTTTTGACAATCAATGATTAAATATGTAAGAAATTTAGAGAATATTTTATATGTATTCGAGGTTCTTCATCAATAGAGAATCATCTATATTTTATTTATAGATTCTTGGTCAATGGTATCCATCAAAACATTTATATAAAAGTCTCTTGGTCATTATGATGACTAGGCTGGTTTTAAAGCCACTCAGAGGGGCACTTGAAGTTTATTGTCATTCAGAAGGACAATAAATTACTTCAGAGTTGGGATCAAACCCATAGATGGGCTACCTACGTATCCTTTGTTTTGGAAAAGGAATCAGAACCCACGTAGTTCGAGTAAGGGTATGATGTTTATGATTGATGGCTCAAAGTAGGATGTCACAATTACTTTTACACTCTAAGCTCACGTGAGTCATACTCGGTGTGAGAAACAAGAGGTATTGGTAAAAATTAGACAATTGTGCCATGAAAGATGAAATCATAAGAAATGGTTTGGGGCTTATGTATGTATGACTTCCCAGATGAATGAAGTTTAGGATTTACTTTAAGGAGAAAATCCAGGAACAGGGTCCATAAAGGTATATGTGCTTTATGGAGATTTGAACACTCTAACTTGGGACTTTATTCCTGAAAAGAAAACCCAAATTAGGAGAGGATTGATAACTGAGTTTTACTCCTGAGAATTAATCCTAGATCAAACATAAATTAGGACTGGTTAAGGAGAATTTAAGGGACTTGGGGCTTACTCCTGAGAAGGAAGCCTAAGATTTATGACTGGGACTTATTCCCGAAAAGGAAGCCCAGGTTAAGGATTAAGGTTTGGGGCTTACTCCTGAGGAGGATGCCAAAATTAGGAGACTGGGACTTATTCCTGAAAAGGAAGCCCAGGTTAAGGATTAAGGTTTGGGGCTTACTCCTGAGGAGGATGCCCAAATTAGGAGACTGGGACTTATTCCTGAAAAGGAAGCCTAGGTTAAGGATTAAGGTTTGGGACTTACTCCTGAGGAGGATGCCCAAACATTTAAGGGACTTGGGGATTACTCCTAAAGAGGATGCCCGTATTTGAGATTGGGGCTTACTCCTAAGAAGGATGCCCAAATTAGAGGACTTGGGGCTTACTCCTAAGAAGGATGCCCAAACAATTAAGGGACTTGGGGCTTACTCCTAAGAAGGATGCCCAGGTTAGGGGACTTGGGGCTTACTCCTGAAAAGGAAGCCCAGGATTATGACTGGGACTTATTCCCGAAAAGGAATCCCATGATTATGACTGGGACTTATTCCCGAAAAGGAAGACCAGGTTTAAGGATTCTCTCATTTTAAAGGATGAGGTTGAATGAATGAACTCTCCATATTTGGTGATATAAAGATATTTAAATCACTAGGTTTTGAGAGATATTCCACCGAATTCCTTTCAGATAAGGAAGTCAAATCAAGAAATCATGCCATAAATGGCATTGAAGAGTATCTTGAAGACTGAATCTTGAATAGGAAAGGTGAAATGGCTTAAGAGGGGTGAAATGGGCAGAAAAGGCACCCAAAAAGGAAGGGGCGCGCAAGTCTTGGAAGGCGCATAGGTATTGCGGCAGCGTGCAAGTATTGGTCGCGCAGGTATACTTGCGCGACATGTGGGGTACTTGCGCGATTTTCAACCAGCATTAAAATACTTGAGAGACTCTTTCTTAAAGCCTTTATAATCCTCTTGAGTTTCTCCCAGAAAAGGGACGCGCAATTTCTATCGAAGGAATAAGGCGGCGCGCAAGTGTGACCACTTCCCTTAAGGGCTGGCCACTCAGGCGCGCAAGTGTTGATGAGTTTCAACACTTAGGCCTTCCTCCCTCTATTTAGATCTTCCGTTCTAGGTAAGAAATTACCTTAGAAGTGTTCGAGAAGCTTTGAGAAGTGACTTGGGCGTCGGGAGCTTCAATCTGAGTTTCTGGAAAAAGATCCTCTCGAATGGGGGGCCCACAGGGTCTATTTATAGGTCGGAGAAGACCCTGGGCGGTTACTGGGCAGTTATAACTTAGGCCACGCAAGTCACTTGCGCGACCAAGGGCGTCGCGCAAGTGGACTTGTGAGACAGTGATATAACTTGTGCGGTGAAGTTGCTTTTGATCCTTTGTTCATGCCTTTGTCGATTTTTGATATTTTCTTCAAAGGTTGAATCACTTTGAGCTCAGATATTCCACTTTTCTGATCTTTAGATTCTGTGACGAAAGGAGTGTCAACAAAAGCCCCCCCTCAGAGTTGGATCCGGATAGAAATGAGGATTTGACTCTGAGGAAATTGAATCCATCCAAAGGAAAAGGGGGTGCGCAAGTCTTCAGGGCACAGAGGGAGGCGCGCAAGTTCTCTCCGCGCAGGTCTTGAGCGCACTGTGTACGGCGCGCAGATAGGCCTCCTGGCCTATAAATACATGGCTTTTGGCCGTGTATAGCATCTGATCCCGAATTTCTCGAGCTCTCGCTGCGCAAGTCTTCCTCGCCGCGAAGGTTGTTCTGTTTTCCAGTGTTTTCCTTGATGTCGCGCTACTGTAAAGGCATTTGTACTTGCACGGTTTATTCTTGCGCGTCAAAAACTAGCGCGACACACGAATACTTGCGCGCCATTTTTTAGACTTGCGCGCCTTAATTCCTTTAGCCATTTTTTTCGAAATCTTTCACAAATTTTATGAAAAATAAACCCATTTAAGAGTTTAATTTATTCAACTTTTGGGCAGATTCAATGGCTACTAATGGAATTAAAACGTCTGATGAACTGGCTAGCAAGCGGATTGATGACATGATGAACATCATTGGCCATGATTACTATGATATCTGCTACAACACTCTCTCATATTTGGCTAAGCACTTGAAGAAATATCATCTTAATTCCCCACAGAGCATCTACCTGCCTCTATATGGTCATGGTCACCTGCAAGGAGTCAATGTTCCAGATGCAAAGAACTATACACCTGAAATGCAACTGCGCTGCTACTCCTTCATTTCGGTTATGCTGTGCATTAAGAGAAACAAAAATGGCGTGAACTTTCAAATTCTTCCTCCATGTCACTTCCTTGCAGATATGAAAATGGCAAACCCATGGGCTGAAATTTTTTCCACTACCGGTTGGTGGAGAGAAGACAAACATAGTATTAGAGCAATATCTGAAAAGGGTACTCTCTCCAAATGGCTCTTTACTTCCAATGCTCCATTCTCAAATCCATGTATCCATCTTCCAAGTCTCTTGGACAGAAACAGAGTCACTATTTGATCAGAAGAAAATTTTCTCAAACCGCACTCAAGAACATTCTTTTACAATTGTTCCAAGAAGAGCTGGTATCACTGCATCTCTTATTGTCTCCAGTTGAATGAATGAATTCCAGGTGGTTTCTGATGAAGCTTGGGATGCTGTAAATCAAATGAAGTGTTATGTTGAAAGCCTCTTGTAATTCTTGAAAAAGAGAAGAGACTCCAGTCTGTGGATGTCCTTCTAACTCTTGTGCATCAATGAAAGACACTTTCACTTTCACTTATTTGTACCTTCATTCTTTCACTACCTGCTTCAAATTTACTTAAGCCAATGGGCTTAGTAAGCATAGTTTGATTTTTACTAGGATTATTACAAATAACCCTACAAACTTTGAACCTTTTTAATTGCTCAATATTACCTAAATCATACAAAATGTATGTTCAGTGAGCTGGAACTTGACTTTTATTCAGAGTTCCTTTGTCTTTTGTGGGCAGTTTAAAGTCATGCATGCTGGACATAAAGGGGCTAATGTTTAAGGTCGAAATAGATTTGACCAAAATGGATTAAAATTTATTCAATTCCTTGAAAATTTATCTAAAAAAATATTACCATACTTAAGTATAAGGGGAAATATGTAAGCTATGGCTTAAGAATATTTGAATCTGAGGAATGATATGAAAAAGAGCTAAAAGGCATTAGAAGAAGTAGTTTCCAAGAATGAAGTTACTATTATTTAAGAAAACCCTTTAGGGGGTTGAAATATGTAGGGCCACCTAAGGGCATTGGCTACATGGTCAAATAAAATAGTATCTTTTGGCTAAAAAGTCTGTTATGTAGACTGTTTATGCAAGGCCACCTATGGGCACGTACTGCATAGTCAGGCAAAAGAACTCTCAGAAATTTACTTTCCTAGTGCTAAAAGTCAGTGAAAGTTTATGGAGATTCAAATTTTCTAAAGTATAGAGTTTGCTATATGGAAAGAAGTACTTGAATATGGAGAAGATATTTCCAGACAAGATTATCGAAGAACTGGATGAATATCACTCCTACGAAAGCCTGATCCAAACGTAGGGAAGGAGAATATAAACCATAGACTTGAATACTTTCAGATCATGAAAAAGGATATGGTACAAATATGTTAAGGATGGCTATTTTTTCCAGATCCCTACATACCGTCATTTAAGAAAAATAAGGACAAAAGAGGCATTCTTCCCAAGAATGAAGTTACCATCATTTAACAAACCCGTTAGGGGGTTGAATTATGCAGGGCCACCTAAGGGCATTGGCTGCATGGTCAAATAAATAGCATCTTTCGGCTGACAAGTCTGTTATGTGAACTATTTATGCAAGGCCACCTATGGGCACGTGCTGCATAGTCAGGCAAAAGAATTCTCAGAAGTTTGACATTTTTGTGACTAAAAGTCATGAAAAAGGTTATGAAGATCTGAAAATATTTAAGGTTAGGATTATAACACATAAAGATGGGCATTGTCTAATGTATATAGAGATACATAGGTCAATGATAACCATAATCATGTTGTGGCTGGGTCCTGAATTGAAATTTTGGACTTCACTATGTATCTCCTAAGAATGAGAATCAAGCCATATGTAGTTCTTGAAATGTAGTTTAATGTCGTGCAGGACGAAAGTATGAGAGATCTTAGTTTAGGGTCATAGAATTCGGACCATAATAATGAATACACAGTGTGTGTTTTCATGAGGACTTTTCAGCCAAGGGACTGAAAGTGAAATTTGGGGTTAGGCCCAAAAGATTTGGGGCTGGATTCGAGGGATACTCGAACTTTCCTACGTATCCCATAAGGATGGGAATCAAGCCCACATAGTTCTAGAACTACCCTTTGTACAAATTTGGTTCGTACATGTGAAGGGTGAAAGGGGACTTTAGTGCAATGATGGTTTAACCTGAGATAAAAAATTTAGGTATTACCATGTATGCATGTAGTCTTTTGAAATGAAACATGATTGAAAAATCAATGTCAATAATAGTTCTCTCTCAAATGAGGAAATCAAAGATTATTGTAGTTTATTGTCGTACCGGACAAAAGTGTTGCATAGTTTAACGTCATATAACAAGGATGAATGTGAACCAATGTAAAGATATTGATTCTAGGGCCAGTTTCACGAATCAACATCATATGAGATGGTGGTGAACCGATGTGAAGAGATTGTTTTTTGGGCTTGAACCCTGGGAGGTTGCCTACATACCCAGCCTGGAGGGCAAGGATCAAAGTCCGTGTAGTTCAATTAAAGAATGAATTAATGATCAAGTTGATCTTGGGGACAATGATCTAATAAAAATGTGGTTGGGACTTACATATGGTTTGCGGCCCAAAGAGATTGTTATGGTTGATGTTTGCTCTAAGCTCACGTGAGTCATACTCGGTGTGAGAAACAAGAGGTAACAACAACCTTAACAATGCATAGTTTAATGTCATGTAGGACATATAAAGGGACTATGCAGTTTAAAGTCTTGCAGTTAGGACTTTTGGTGCTGCACAGTTTAGTGTCATGTAGCAGGGACAAAATACGGTTTAATGTCATGTAGGACATATCATGAATTTTCTGTACAGTTTAGCGTCATGTAGTTAGGACGATGGGGAAAATAGAGTTTAACGTCATGTTTTTAGGACGATGGGGACAATAGAGTTTAACGTCATGTTGGACAAAAGGGGGACTGCGCAGTTTAATGTCATGCGGTAAGGACAAAATAACACACCATTTACGTCATGTTGGACAAAAGGGCGAATAGTTTAAGGTCATATGCATGGACCGTGGATGGTTCAGTTTAATGTCATGCTGGATGGTGGTGTAGTTTAAGGTCATACAGGACCTTTGATGATTATGTAGTTTAATGTCTTTCCGGACGTAAGGGACTTTTATACAGTTTAGCATCATGTAGTTAGGACGTCACAGTTTAACGTCTTGCTGGACGTAAGGGACTTTTTCACAGTTTAACGTCGTGTAGGATGAAGTTTTAGTTTAAGGTCATACTGGACCATTTCTGTATAGTTTAACGTCATATAGCAAGGACGAACTGGTGCTGCACAGTTTAGTGTCATGTTGCGGGGACATTCTGGTGCTGCACAGTTTAGTGTCATGTTGCGGGGACATTTAAGGACTTGTAAATAGTTTAGGGTCATATGCATGGACCGTTGCTATATAGTTTAACATCATATAGCAAGGACGAACTAATGCCGCACAGTTTAGTGTCATGTTGCGGGGACAATCTATGAATACTTTGTATTTTATACAAAATATTTCTTCAAAAATCTGGCATTAGTTGGAGTAGTAATGAGTTCTCCATCCATTGAGATTAATGAATAAGCTCCATTGGAATAGACCCTATGTATTGAATAAGGTCCTTCCCATTTTGGCTCAATCATTGGAGGTTTCTTTCCTGGTATCATTGGAGTTCTGAGAACTAATACCAATTCTCCCTGAATGAATGAACGAAGACAAACTTTTTTGTTAAAAGCTCGTGTTATTCGATTCTGATAGATTTCCAAGTGGTGCAAAGTGCACAATCTTTTCTCATCTAACCGTTCCAATTCATTCAATCGCTTTTGGGATTGCTCATCTGTAGATAACTGATCACAAATGGCTACTCTGAGTGAGGGAAATTGAACTTCAATTGTCAAGACCGCTTATGTTCCATATACCAATGAATATGGAGTTGACCATGTTGCATTGCTGGTGGTAGTCCGATAATCCCATAAAGCATGAAAGAGTTTATCAGGCCATGAACTCTTATCTTTATCCACCATCTTTTTCAGTATATTTGAAAGTGTCTAGTTAAAGGCTTCTATTTGGCCATTGGTTGCCGCATGATACCGAGATGAATGGTTGGATTTAATGTTGTATTCTTGATACAATTTCTTCACCTCAGAAGAACAGAAGTTGGTGCCGTTGTCCGTCAATATGGTATGAGGGACACCAAATCTAGTAATGATGTTAGACTTGATGAAGCTAACAATTCATTTAGAACTGACTTCTTTGAGAGGTACTACCTCTGCCCATTTGGAAAAGAAATCAGTAGCAGTAAGAATGTACTTAAACTGCTTGGTCGTAGCTGAAGGGTAAGGTCCCACCACATCCATTCCCCATGTGGAAAATGGCCATTAGTATTTAGCTGCATGAAGCAACTCTGGAGGTTGATGAATGAAGTTGGCATGTACTTGACATGAATGAAACTTCTTTGTGAAATCAACACAATATTGTATCATTTAAGGCCAAAAGTATCCAAGCCTTCGAATTTGATCAGACAATCTATGTCCAGACTGGTGGGAACCACAGACTCCTGCATGCACTTCTTTCATGACAGCCATTGTCTCTTCACCATCAATGCATCTGAAGAGAACTCCATCAAAACCACGTTTGTAGAGAATTTTCTCTAGGTGGTTTGGGCCATTATAAAGAGTAAAATTGACCACATGTCGCCGGATTTGTTCTTTTTTGGATATATTAGGTGGAAGTGTTCCATTTTGAAGGTATTCCCTGATAGGTGACATCCATCCTGTAGTATGACCATATGGTTCAGGAATGGGACTAATTTCATTAATTTCCTTGGTTCTGGCTTGATCATAAGGTGAAATTGCATGACGGTGGGCAATACTGATGGTTGTCTCGTCCCGATTTAGATCTACTAGAGCTGTGGCTATATTAGCCAGTGCATCAGCTTGAGAATTTTGTGATCTTGGGACATAAGAAAATGTCAGTTCTGAAGGGAATTCTGCCATTAACTTTCTGACGTAATCATACAAAGGGATTAACTCTTCTTTTCTGATGGCATAATCCCCATTGACTTGTTTGATTACCAAGTCTGAATCACCTTTCACCTTTAAGTGATTCACTTGTGCTTGAAGTGCTAACTCCAAGCCTGTGATAAGAGCTTGGTATTCGGCTTCATTATTGGTACCACCTTCCCACAATAAAAAGGAATAAGGTAACAATGCCTTATCTGGAGAAATGAGTACAATTCCTAAACCAACTTTGTTGAATTTAGGATTTTCCATTTTCTTCCCTATTGGACTTCTGGAAGCACCATCAAAATACATTTCCCATGTTTGAGGACTCTCTTGAATAGAGAAAACTTCCTCATCAGGGAGTTCAATATCTGAAGACGTGTCTTCCACTGAAGGATGTTCAGCTAGGAAATCAGCAAGAGCTTGGCCCTTTATTGCCTTTTGAGATACATACTGAATGTCGAACTGCTGCAAAATAACTGCCCACCTTGCTAGACGTCCTGTGAGCATTGGACGACTAAGGATGAATTTGAGCGGATTATTGTGAGATACCAATTGGACCTCGAGATGTTGCAGGTAGTGTCTCAGTTTCTGAACTACAAAGATTAATGCCAGGCATCACTTCTCAATACTTGAATACTGGGTTTCTGCTTCAAGCATAGTTCTACTGAGATAGTAGAGGCTATTTTCATTCCCAGCATCATTCTTTTGAGTGAGAAAGGCACCCAATGATCGCTCTAGAGCTGTCACATAGAGGATAAGCGGTCTACCTTCAACAGGTGGCATGAGTACTGGTGGACTCAAGAGGTATTTCTTGAGAATATCAAATGCTTCTTGACATTCTTCAGTCCACTGGTAAGTGACTCCTTTCTTCAATAATTTGGTAAAGGGTAAACTTTTTCCTTCCAAATTGGCGATGAAACGCTGAATATAGGCTAAGTGTCCTTGAAGTCCTCTTAATTCTTTCAAATTCTGAGGAGGTGACATACCAAGGATTGATTTGGTCTTCTCAGGATCGACTTCAATACCACGATGGCGTACAACAAAGCCGAGGAATTTTCCTGAGGTTACCCCAAAAGCACATTTTAAGGGGTTCATCTTCAAATTATGTTATCAAAGCTTGTGGAATATGACTTCCAAATCAGCCAAGTGATTAGAACATTGTATGGATTTAACCACCAAATCGTCTACACAGCATTCAACAAACTTCCCTAAGAATGGTTTGAAGATACGATGCATGGCGCGTTGATATGTTGCACCTGCATTCTTCAAACCAAAGGGCATCACCCGGTAACAAAACACACCTTGAGGGGCTCTGAAGGATATAGATTCCTCATCTTCTAGGGACATTCGGATCTGATTATATCCAGAATATCCATCCATGAAGGAAAGTACTTCATAGCCAGCCGTTGCATCAATTAAGAGTTCTGTAATCGGAACTGGGAAATCATCTTTAGGACAATACCGATTAAGATCTCTGAAATCGATGCAAACCCTAATTTGTTCGTTCTTCTTCTTTACAGGGACAATATTAGCCAACCACTTGGGATACTGAACTTCTCTGATGAAGTTAGCTTTGATCAGCTTATCCACTTCAGCTTCAATTTTGGAAGCATAGGTTGGGTGTGTTCTTCTCGCGGCTTGCTTAAATCCTCAATGTTCTTTTGGTAAACCCAAATGATGAGTAGAAACATCAGGATCAAGACCAGGCATTTCTGTATAATTCCAAGCAAAAATATCTTTATTTTTCTTTAGAAAAGAAATATACATCTCTTTCTATTCAAGGGTCATGGTCGCACTAATTAAAGTGGGGCGTGGATCTTTCTCTGTACCCAGATTTATTTCTCTGAGTTCATCCACAGTGGTAGAGATACCCTCTTCAAATGCTGGAGGAGGATCTCTAAGATCTTCCTCTTCCTATTCATCATGTGCTATTTCTTTCGTTTCTACTTTCATAGTAGGTGAAAAAACGAAGTTTTCATGATCAGAAGAGATGTCAAAATTTTCACATTTTGAAGAAGAAGCTTCCATTTCCGACCCTATTAATAATAAAGGGTCTTCTTTGGGAAATAAATAGGAGATGATGGATTGAGAATCGACATCATTATTCACCTCTGATGTTGCTATAACTTCTTCTGGCCTGATTGGCGAAGTATAGACTTGTTGGACTTCAGCAGATGAAATGAAAACGTCACCACTTAGGCTTTCATCACTATTTGGTAGGTTAACAATTTCTCCCATGTTGTCTGGCTCGATTGCCGTAATTGATATTATGGATCTTTCCATAAAAGTATTTTGATTTGGGCCTATTTTTTCAATTTGACTGATAGGTAACACATAATCTGTACTCATATGTGTAAATGGATTTATTAGAATCTTCTCCAAACCATATGGAGCATTAACTTTGGTAATTTCCTTCATTGTAGATTTTTCTCTTCCCTTCATGTGATAAAATTCCGCCTCAATGTATTGAGACTCACATGTCTTGAACGGGGCCTTATCACCATACAATGTTCCAACTTGACCATTGAAACAGTATTTGAGACATTGATGGTATGATGAAGGAATAGTTGCATGCTGATGTAGCCAGGGTCTTCCAAGCAAGACGTTGAATACTGAGTCTTGATCAACAATCATGAAATCCGAATTGGATACAAGATCTCCAAACTGAGTTCAGAGTGTAACTCCGCCCAGTGGTTCTTGTTCATTTTTATCATATCCTTGTAACATCATGGTAGAAGGAGATAAATCAGATTCCGTGAGGCCCAATCGACAAAGTGTACGAATGGTCATGAGGTTGACTCCGGAACCATTGTCAATGAAAGCTCTTCGTATATCTACACCGTTGACTTTTCCAGATAATTACAAAGGTTTTATGTGCCCATGCACAACATCATCTTCATCTTTATCAGTAAAAGATATCACTACATGGCATTCTGCAGGATTATTCTCTATGTGATAGACTTCAGCTACAACAATTTCAGGTTCAAACTTCCGAGGACTTGACAAAGCTTCGATGAGTGCTTCCCGAAGATCTTTTGACAGATTCAAAGCATCCAAAATTGATAACTTGGCTGGTACTTGGGCTAAGTGTTTCAATATATCATACTTTTGATCTAAAGGTCTGCGTTTCCCAACAAGAATATGTGGTTTAGAAGGTACCTTGGAAGCAGATGCTTTGGAAGCTGATGCATCTTGTATTGGGATAGAAGTTGGAAATATCCTTGGTTTTGGAAGATTAGACCGATTAGATCCATTTACTTGCTGAGATAAAGAAGATGGAATTTTCAATCGGTCTTCCAAAATAACTGTGCCAAGACTGAGTTGACTATTGGAAGAAGAACTTTCTTGTTCTTTTTGAGCTTGCTAAAGGGATCTACCACGAGTTTCCCCTGTATCCTGAACCTCTGGAACTTCCTCGGATTCCCTTATTTGATACAGGGAATTCAGGCTCATCAAAATTACGACTGGAATACAGATCTGTTAATTGAATCATATTAACAGAACTGAAGATTAACTCTTCGTCTGATAAAGACTCTGCCTGGTTAGCCTGTTTAGGCTGTGCCGTTTCGTGGGGCGGTGCCCGTGGTTTTGAAGTAGATGGCATAAAGTCTGCCAGAGTCAAAGACAATTTAGGATTTGACACATACTCATCTTCTTATGATTCTTTTTTCTTCTTTGAATCAAACCGTTTCTTTGAGGACTTTCCCTCTAATGAAGAGGGTTCTACCGCAATATTCATGGCAGAAGACACAATTAGTTTCTTTAATTGTGTTCGCAAAATGGCATGAGTCCGATTGATTGTCTTTCTGACCATCCAATCATCATACTTCTGTGCATTTCTGCTTTTGAATTCTTGCCATTCACCTTCCTCCTCTGGAACTGTAGCAGTAACACATGCTACCTGAGTCGAAGAACCTTTCAACTTGACTTGTCCCAAGTCGACCATCTTTTGCAGGAGGTATTTGAAGACAAAGCACTCCTGGATGGGATGCCCTAACATTTGATGAAAGGGACAATAATTGGGACGGTCTTCATCTCCTTCCTTGTTTGGCCTCTTGGGCATTGGTAATTGAACCAAATTATTTTCTAGAGCTGAAATGAAGTAACCAGGAACTTGCTCACTTCGGAAGGAGTATGTTTTACTCTTCATATCCTCAAATTGTTTTCGTCGTTGATCTCTTTGATCATTTGGACAAAACGGCCTTTGTTGTTGGTGTTCAGGAGGTGGAGCCCTTCGAAAAGATGAAGGTTTTGAAGTAGAAATAGGTATAGGTGCTTGTTTAAGCATAACTGTAGCAGTTTCTACTTTACCCATTCTCTTTCCTGAAGCTGATGGAATTACACAAGATTTAACCTTATCCTGTATAACGGAATCTTTAATCTGCTGAGCGATTGAAGTAAGGTCTCGAAACCCTCCTATGTATTTCACAGGGATCAATGGCGTACGTAATTCGTCACGCAAATTTGCCACACAGATTGGCAACAGCTCTTCCCGAGGGAGTGCTAAACTAAGGGAATACGTTAATCCCTTCCAGTGAGCAATGAAATCAGAGACTCTTTCATTCTCCCTTTTCTTGCAGTTTGTAAGATCGAAAACTGTCATTTTTGGCAAAGTTGAGCTGAACTGAAGAAGGAATTTTTGGCGAAGATCCTCCCACCCGATGATTGACCGAGATTGCAAGCTTGTATACCAGACAAAAGCTGGTCCTTGAAAGGTTCGCACGAAGCATATGAGTTTCACTGCTTCTTGCTGCTCTGGAGTTCCCATCATAGGATCACAACAAGACACGTAATGCGTCAAATGTTGTTCAGGGTCGCATGATCCATTGAAAGTAGGGAAAACAGGGTTTCCAAAACTAGATGGAGGAGAAATTGAATCTACCCATTCAGGGTAAACTTTCTTTTCTGGTTGAACTTGCGCCCGTTTACCTTCCATAGTTTCTAACCAAGCTGTTAATGACTCAATAGTAGTTATTAACTTTTGAGAAACATCAGGTTAAATTTGGTCTTGGGTAGGTGCAATGAATGGAGCTTGGACACACGTGGTGATTGGTGCTGCAACTGATGGTAGCACTGCCAACCATTGTTGCATTTGACCCATAGGATTAGACCTCTAAGGGTGTACTGATAAAGGAGGATATTCCTGATCCATCTCAGTAGTTACAATAAATTCCTTCGGCTGTCGGACTTCAGCATTCTTAAGAAGAAGACCACTCTGAATTAGTTCTGCATTCAACCTTCTTAATTCTTTCATTTCTTCCTCTTGTTATGAAAACCTTTGCTCTAACGAGAGCGATTGACCTTCTCCAGAGGAAGGATATGTAACCTGATTCTTTCCCATCCCTTTTTTGGATACTTTTTGGAGAGAAGGAAGTGGATTACCTAGGTTCTGAGTAATCCTTTGACTTCGTGTACGCACACCTTATTCATTTGTATCGGTGCGTACATTTTCTTGAGCAGGACGCTCTTCATCTGAGTCCCCTGAGTGAGTATCCTCTGATGGATTAGAAACAACGGCATTGATGACATTGATTGATGCATAATGCATCGCATCCCTTCTATCAACATTTCTGTGATATTTTCCTCTTTCATGTCTTTGATGAGACATTGCCTTTTGTTGATTTAATCTTTTAGGAAATTCTTGATGAGCTATAACTTGGAGGGAATCTACTGATAATTTGGCTCTTCGTTCCTCTTGGGGATTCTTCCCCAATCAAGAAAAGACCGACATTCTCTGAGAAGGGGATTGATGATTTGAAAGAGTCCCCATTCTTGTGAACTGGGGATGTTCCTGCTGCTTCCGCTCAACTCCTCGAATCCCATTTGTTGACTCTGAGGGTTGGGTTAAAGGAGTCCCCAGTCTGACAAGCTGGGGTGGCTCTTGACCTGCTATGTCTGAGATCTTCTTAAAAGATCTCTTGATCTTGCGAATATTAGTTTGGAAATTAGCGGGATGTATTAACCTGTGTCCACTTTTATCACCTGGTTCAACAGACCGTTGGATGATTTCCGAGACTTCTATCATTTGATGACGTGTTTCCTCCATACGAGAGGCTTGTGCAATATTCTCGCCTGCTTGATGTAGGATCAATTCAACAACTTGTTCTCTATATGCTTGATTTTGAGAGGAACTAGTTGAAGTCTGTTCTTGAGAAAGCTTTTGATTATGAACAAAGCCCATTGACTATGGCCGGCCATGGGCAATAACATTGCATGAGACCATTTTTGGCGGGCTTTGCTGACTGGAAAGCACTGTGAAATGTAGTGCTCCGTGAACACCCCATCCTCTGATATGAACACCAGATGGAGCATTAGCAATTAACTGACGCAATTTTCTTAGTGCGCCAAGGCATGAACGTTGAAGGGTTCTCTATTGCTTTTCAGCCTTCAGATACCGAGAGACTGATAGAGATGCCAAATCAATCTGACGTTGTAGCCCTTCTATTATCTTAAGATGATTTTCATATTCATCATAAGATAATACCTTCTTCTTCAATTGACAAAGAGTTTTCCATATGTTGAGATGAATATCATGGACTCCATCTTCCGTCAACATCTTTGGAATGTCATACTGGGAGTCAGCCAAAGGACAAAACATGACTGGTACTTCACTTTTCGCCAGTTTTTTCCTCATGTTCAGCATTTTCTCTTTATCATTAAATGAAGATTCTTCTACCTGTTTTGACCAGAGTTGGTGTTTCTTTGTTGCTTCATCGGATTCAACAAGATTGGTAGAGAGATCATTGATCAAACTAGAAGATGCATGACTTAGGGGTGGTTCGGAGAATGACCTACACCCTGGGTTATCTTATGATTGAGAAAGTATTTCACTTGATAGCGATAAAGCATTAGACATGACTGGTTTCTCATTTTCAAGTGCCTCAAGATAAGAGGGCTTTCTCGGCACTACATTGTCCACTAGAGTATTTTCCAGGCAATGTGAATCACTACTGCGGAGAGGACTTTCGCAGTGAAATTAATCATCATGGGGAGGACCACCATAATGGGTTACAACAAAAGATGAGATCTCTTTCTCCTTGGTCTTCTGACCACACAGAGGGTTCCTGTGGCTCTCATCTGAAGAAGAAACTTCAAGATTGACCGAATTTTCATGAATGAAGCCTTCATGAGGAAGTGTCTGTTGAAGACCTTTAGAATTAATGTTCCCGTTATTGGGAACTGAGGGAGTAGAATCTTGAATTCCAACAGATATATGTCCGAGGTTTTCAAGAACTCCAGCATCGAGCAAGGCCTGGTTACAGATTGGCCTTTGATATCCTGACTGTGCTGGGCGGATCTTTTTCTTAGATGCCTTCTTACTCGCTTTAGAAACCACTTTATGACGAAAGTGATTGCTCTGAGCAGGTGTATGTGCATGATCAGGAAATATGGTCAGGTTAGGCTGACGATCTCCACTCAAATCAGGTGTATGTGCCTGACTTGGTTGTCCGTATGATATGGGGGAGTATGCCCTATAAACCTCTTGGACTGGAACAGATGTGTGTGTCTGTTCCGGAGTGAATCGTTGATGTGTCACTCCACTGCTAGGGATAGATTTATGTGTCTGTCCCTCAGATAATGCTGAAGCTGTTATGATATCCTGGAAAGCATCCAGAATATGAGCAGGAATTTTCTTCTGCTCTTTCAACATTGACAAAATATGCTTGGTGACTTCAGCCGTCGGAACGGGAATATACGTCCATTCCATGCTTGGAGTAGGTGTATGTGCCTGCTCTTGTCCTCCTTTTCCTGTCAGTGAATCATGACAGTACTCAAGTGTGGAGGCAGGGAGTTGAGTCTGTCTCCTGTTTGTCGTTGGGGCTTTCTGACTGACTTCTCCATTCGCTACCAAGCGAGATTGTTGGTAGGTTTGATTAGTATTAGCAGGTGTATGTTCCTGTTGTTTACACTTCGCCAAACGCGGTTGATGAGATCCATCATATGTAGTCAGGGGAGACTTCTAACTAACTGGTGATGCATAAGAAGTTGTATGTTCCTGCCTATAGTACTCCGCCGGAATTGCCTGGCGGGATTGGCTTGATGCTGCCAGATGAGTCTGCTGGACAGCGGAATTAAAACGGACAGTTGTGTGTGCCTGTTCGTTGTTCGCCACCAAGTTAGGTTGGTGGACTTCTCCGAAGACGAGAGGGATGAAAACGTACCCGTTATTAACCGGATTCCGTCTCTGGCGGTTCATCTTGCCTGCTCGGGTTTGAAGAATCTGAGCTGAATGCCTGGAGTCGGTACCCTCATCATGTTGAGGGAACACTGCCGCACGAGTCTGGCGGCGATTGTTGATGGTAGCCCTCAGGAAGGACTCCTGTCTTTTTGAATTAAGGCCCTGAGGGACCTGCTCATTCACTTCATCAGAATAAGGGAGTGAATGGAAATTGCGTTCCGGGGATAACGACCTGAAACGGTTGGAGACGGTAGTCAGCACCGCCTGCCTCTTGATCACTGGTCGTCGTTGTCCGGACGACCTGTGTGAGTTGTTCACTTGGAGGGCCTGTCGGGCAGCCTCCAGAGTTGGGATGGTACAGTGTTGACGGTACTCCTTAACCAGCGCATTTGATACCCAGCGTTGAAGATGCTGAGTAGGTGATGTGATCCTCAGAGCGGATAATGATCCAGTAGGAATAGAAGTAGTGGTATTTGCAGCAGCAGTATTCACAGATGTGAATTTGAGAGCAGCCATTATGGAAATATAGAAAATCTTGGAAAAGAGTGCCTGTTTGATATAACAGACATAATCAATATAAAATTCAGCCACTTCATCCTTTGGATGATCACACATGTCAATGATTGTTTTTGTTAGCCCTCTTATTGAGTTTTAAATAGGGGCTTAAAAAATAGGTAAAACATCATTTTAACTTGGTTAAGGATTCACGTCAGGTTCACCATTTTTTTTCCCTCGGAATTCGGGGATGACCTCCTGGACGGGAGATTCAAACGTTCTGATCGGTTTCTAGAGGGTTTGTTTGTAGAACCGGAAACATCCAATGATTCCACATCTGTTTGGACCTACTTTCGAAAAGGTAGGTGCTCATTAGCTTGTGGAATGATGAGGCTTAGGAATTTTCATTGGTCGAGAGGATGGGAGGTCGGACTCATCACACCTTTTTGAGGGGAATTATTGTCTATTCCGGGACTCTCTTTATAGATTTAAGTTATGTTCGTGAATCCTTATTACATTACCAAGTATAAAATGAGATTTTCCTTCAGTTTTGACAATCAATGATTAAATATGTAAGAAATTTAGAGAATCTATTATATGTATTCGAGGTTCTTCATCAATAGAGAATCATCTATATTTTATTTCGAGATTCTTGGCCAATGGTATCCTTCAAAACATTTATATAAAAGTCTCTTGGTCATTATGATGACTAGGCTGGTTTTAAAGCCACTCAGTGGGGCACTTGAAGTTTATTGTCATTCAGAAGGATAATGAATTATTTCAGAGTTGGGATCGAACCCATAGATGGGCTACCTACATATCCTTTGTTTTGGAAAAGGAATCAGAACCCACGTAGTTCGAGTAAGGGTATGGTGTTTATGATTGATGGCTCAAAGCAGGATGTCACAATTACTTTTACACTCTAAGCTCACGTGAGTCATGCTCAGTGTGAGAAACAAGAGGTATTGGTAAAAATTAGACAATTGTACCATGAAAGATGCAATCATAAGAAATGGTTTCGGGCTTATGTATGTATGACTGCCCAGATGAATGAAGTTTAGGATTTACTTTAAGGAGAAAATCCAGGAACATGGTCCATAAAGGTATATGTGCTTTATGGAGATTTGAACACCCTAACTTGGGACTTTATTCTTGAAAAGAAAACCCAAATTAAGAGAGGATTGATAACTGAGTTTTACTCCTGAGAAGGAATCCCAGATCAAACGTAAATTAGGACTGGTTAAGGAGGATTTAAGGGACTTGGGGCTTACTCCTGAAAAGGAAGCCTAAGATTTATGAATGGGACTTATTCCTGAAAAGGAAGACTAGGTTAAGGATTAAGGTTTGGGGCTTACTCCTGAGGAGGATGCCCAAATTAGGAGTCTGGGACTTATTCCTAAAAAGGAAGCCCAGGTTAAGGATTAAGGTTTGGGGCTTACTCCTGAGGAGGATGCCCAAATTAGGAGACTGGGACTTATTCCTGAAAAGGAATCCCAGGTTAAGGATTAAGGTTTGGGGCTTACTCCTGAGGAGGATGCCCAAACATTTAAGGGACTTGGGGCTTACTCCTAAAGAGGATGCCCATATTTGAGATTGGGGCTTTCTCCTAAGAAGGATGCCAAAATTAGAGGACTTGGGGATTACTCCTAAGAAGGATTCCCAAACAATTAAGGGACTTGGGGCTTACTCCTAAGAAGGATGCCCAGGTTAGGGGACTTGGGGCTAAATCCTGAAAAGGAAGCCCATGATTATGACTGGGACTTATTCCCGAAAAGGAAGCCCATGGTTATGACTGGGACTTATTCCCGAAAAGGAATCCCAGGTTTAAGGATTCTCTCATTTTAAAGGATGAGGTTGAATAAATTAACTCTCCATATTTGGTGAAATAAAGATATTTAAATCACTAGGTTTTGAGAGATATCCCACCGAATTCCTTTCAGATAAGGAAGTCAAATCAAGAAATCATGCCATAAATGGCTTTGAAGAGTATCTTGAAGACTGAATCTTGAATAGGAAAGGTGAAATGGCTTAAGAGGGGTGAAATGGGCAGAAAAGGAACCCAAAAAGGAAGGGGCGCACAAGTCTTGGAAGGCGCGCAGGTATTGCGGCGATGCGCAAGTATTGGTCGCACAGGTATACTTGCGCGACATGTGGGGTACTTGCGCGATTTTCAACCAGCATTAAAATACTTGAGCGACTCTTTCTTAAAGCCTTTAGAATCCTCTTGAGGTTCTCCCAGAAAAGGGACGCGCAATTTCTATCGAAGGAATAAGGCGTTGCGCAAGTGTGACCACTTCCCTTAAGGGCTGGCCACTCAGGCGCGCAAGTGTTGATGAGTTTCAACACTTAGGCCTTCCTCCCTCTCTTTAGATCTTCCGTTCTAGTTAAGAAATTACCTTAGAAGTGTTCCGGAAGATTTGAGAAGTGACTTGGGCGTCGGGAGCTTCAATCTGAGTTTCTGGAAAAAGATCCTCTCGAATGGGGGGCCCACAGGGTCTATTTATAGGCAGGAGAAGACCCTGGGCGGTTACCGAGCGGTTATAACTTAGGCCGCGCAAGTGACTTGCACGACCAAGGGCATCACGCTAGTGGAATTGCGCGACAGTGATATAACTTGCGCGGTGAAGTTGCTTTTGATCCTTCGTTCATGCCTTTGTCGATTTTTGATATTTTCTTCAAAGGTTGAATCACTTTGAGCTCAGATATTCCCCTTTTCCGATCATTAGATTCTGTGACGAAAGGAGCGTCAACAACCTAAAACAAGTAAAAACCCCAAAAATAAAAAAAAACCCATAAAAACCCAAATAGATCCTAAAAAAGAACTAAAAATAAAAAAATTAAAATCCCTAAAATCCTTAAAATTTCATAAGAAAGAAATAAAATATTGAAAACAATTAAAACCATTAAAAACCCTAAAGATAATATAAACCCTAAAAGATCCCAAAAGGACCCTAAAACCCCTAAAACACCTAAAAACAATAAAACCCAAAAAAATTAAATGTTAAACATCCTAAAAACACATCATATAATAAAAACCCTTTAATCACGAAGAAGTGTAAAAAACTCTAAAAAAAATAAATGCCCTATTAAAATTGAAATATCCTTAAAAACCATGTAAAACCTAAAATCCTAAAAACCCTAATAACCTTTTGTATCTATAATACCCCTAAAATCTAAAAAATTATAAAAATAAAAAAAAAAATCCAAAAAAAAATTAAAACTCTAAAAACCATGAAAAATCCCTAAGAAACAATTAAAATTCAAAAAAAAATTAAACCCCTATAAATCTAAAAACCCTAAAAACCCTAAAGACCAAAAAAAATCCTAAAAACCTTGTGATACTTATAAATCATAAAGAACATAACAATTCTAATAAAGCCCAAAAATCCCTTATCACGTAAAAAAACCATAAAAACCCTAAAAACCCCATGAGAACCGTAAATGCATAAAAAACTAAAATCCCCTTAAAACATAAAAAAATGCTAAAACTATAAAAAATCGAAAAAAGAACCTAAAACTCTCAAACCCCAAAAAACTCCAAAAAACCTTTGAATACCATTAAATATTACATCCCAAGATTCCATGGTACGCTTCTCTTTGAATAATACAGTAGTGTGTGTTGTACCCAACTTCGAGTTCTAACACACACCACAACCAATCAAACTAGCAGTTATGAATAGTAATACCCACTTTTTGAAATTTTATAAATTTTATCTTTCAAATTAGGCTTCATTTTTGGATTGATAATATCAAAATTAACCTAGGCTGATTTTTTGGTATTTTTCTGAAAACGTTCAATTTTTGATGAATAGTGAAAAAACACTGAGTTATAGTTTAAAACTGAATTTTTATTTAAATTTATTTTAGGTCAAAATAAATGAATAATACCTATATAAGTTCAATTTAATCCATTGGAGTCAGTTTATAATAATTTTAGATATATAAAAATTTTATTGAACTTTTCACCATCTTTTACCCATCTTTTAGAAGAATTTGCAAATTCACATAAAACATAATTTTACAACTTCTGTGAGTGGAATTTTGAAAATCTGAGAGACACAGTTAATATCAAGGAGTAAAATGTGGTTCAATAAGATAAAAATAATTTTTGGTGAATAGTAACTTTTTACTTTTATTTGCCATAGTTAAAAGTAAATAGGGTAATTAAGGGTAAAAATGATATTATTATTACCCTAACACATGTTGTAATTCTATTGGATAAGTATAATTCTACCAGAAACAACCTTAGAAATAAAATATCAACCTCTTTGGTCCACATGGATTAGATTAGTACATTTATTATTATTTAATTCAAAGAAGAGTTAAAAGAGTTAAAATAAAAATTTAGTAACTAAAACATTTTTAATATAGGGTTTTACATAAGATAAATTTGATTATAAATATTAATTATAAATAGAAAAATATTTCCAACATAATTGTTTTTTATTTATAATTTTTAGACATCAAATAATTTAATTTATTTATGAAACAATGATGATGCAGTAATTACCTAATTAATTGAATTTTAAAATAATTGATATTATAAATATCTAAATAAATGTAATTTGAGACTTTTTATTAATTCCAATAATTTTCTAGGTTAATATGACATATTAGGGTTGGTTAGATGAATTTTTTTCGAAGTAATAATGCTGTTATGTATTTATAAAAAACAAAATACCAAATTGTTTCAAAAATGACATAAAAGAGTTCTTAAAAAAAATATTATATTATTAATTGATATTCTATTTCTAAAAATCTAAGGATCGGCCAAAAGACTTATATAATTATAGGTGTATTATTAATGTACCAATTGGGGTTTTCTATGATGTATATAGTAATATTATTAACTATATAATATAAAAATACAAAGAGACATGGTAAATGTCAAACTATTTAACTAAGAGTTAAATATATAGGATAAGGTTAATATAGTGACTCAAACCTATCTAGAATCTATTGGTTGAAAGGATTTGGACCCATATTCAACTTATCCTAGAAATAAGTCACTTTGGAGCCATCATAAACCGAATATGAATTTATTATAAAATAATATTTTAAGTTTTTCCTAAGGTACCCCTCACCCCTCTTATAAAAGGGAACTCCCCCTTATCTCTAAGTAATACCATAAAATCCTTTTTGGATCGGCCAAACCCTGCCCAAATATCCTCTCAACTTCTATCACTTCATTCTAGAGGCATTACTTTAGTCATAAATCCAACATAAGGATCCCTTTTGATCAAATCAAAAGGAAGAACCCGAAGAAGAGGTAATAATTTCACCACCCTCTTTCAAGTTCGTTTCTTCTTCCACTTATTCTTTCTCTATTATTTCAATTCTAAAATAATAACTCCAGTATATTTTATATAATAATTTTTTATTATAAATATGGTATAGCCATATTCAGTATTCTATCCATCCTTTGATTGACATGTCACCATACGTGCGTATGTACGACTTACCCTCTCCATGTCGTGGTGTAATTATTATTCAAAACATTATTATTTGGATGGTTATGATAATGATGTGTAATTGAAGTAAATAATAAATATGACATTATAATTATTCTTTATATATGATGTACCATCCAATTATATATTATTTAATATCAAAAGAATGATATTATCGCTCGTGCGTACGTACGCACTACCGTCTCCACGAACGCAATGAGATTCATTCCCCATCGTATCCATTCAAGTATAATTCTAAATTTAATGATTAAAAATAATGTTTAAGGAGTTTATATAATTATTGATATGAATAATATAAAACCTTTCCATAAAAAACACATCTTATGTAACAAAACATATAAAAGAAAAAGATAAAATTAACACCCAAAACGACGATAATACTAAGATATTATTAACAAAGCAATGTTAAAAGATCATATATCATATCATATTAATATATATGACTATTTTATAATTTAATAACCATTATTTCACAATTATAATGGAGGTTAACCTATACTCAACCAAGTAAAATTACAAGGTAAGGGTTTATCTCACAATCTCTTCATTATCTAAGGTTGTTTATACGTAATTATCTACTGGGACCTCTTTATCATCCACATCCATGTTTCTTAAAAATGTATTTCAAATCATTCTTACTATTTTATAGACTATAGTTTAAATTCATCTATACCCTTGTTTGAAATTTTATAAGACGTTTATAATGTATTCTTTTCATCATTTTCCAAAAAAGGTCCTTTTTAAACTTTTCGACAGAATTAAGGTAAGAATGTCTTTTTAACTTATACGGAGTGTGCGGCTATTTTCTGCTGTTATAAAATTGTCGAAGCTTCCCTTAAAATATTATAAGAATATTTTCAAAGTAAACGTTTTATTTTATAATTATGTGACTTTTAAATGATTTCAAAAAAAGAGATATTTCTCTCAAATAATTTTTATTTCATCTATGTCAACATCCTTGGATGGATTTTAAGCTTATTTGAAGTTGATTTATTATGATACAAAACTTCAATATTGTATTGAATGTTTTGTGATATGTTTGACTGTGGATGTATTATTTTTATACCATTCATGGTTTATGGAGAAAGTATTGACATTTCGTATGCTAGTTTTAATACGAATGTTTATGTTATGTTTAAACCTATTCATATAAGGAATGCATTGGACTTAATAAGTGACGGGTGGAGCCCGCTATAGCTCCTCAATGCATCGGTAGGTCTCATGAGACAAACAAGTGTCTTGGAACAAGGCCTTGAAAAAATCTTATCTTTAGTCTTAGCACAAGGCTTTGACTATGTGGTTATGATAGTCTGGCATTATGCATTCCATCATTATGAAAGTGGTTATTGATATTGCATGTGATTATTCAACCAATAGAATATCCATGTGAATAAGTAAATGGAATTATTTCATTTTATTTCTGCCATATTATGCTGAAGTTCATGTTTAAAATGCTTTTGTTTTAGTTATACATTTCCTTAAATGTTTATGCCTATTTATGAATGTTTTCGCTATATTGTTATCCTTACTAGGCATCTAAGCTCACCCCTTTCTATGTATTAATTTTCCCAGGATATGAAGAAGTATTTTATTAATTACCTTTAGGGATAGTATTAGGGGATATGAGTGTGGTCTATGGAGACAAGATGTTGTTTTAGTTTTTCACTTTATGATGTTATGTAAACTTTATGAATGTATCTATTGATTCCAAGGATACTAAACTAATCGGTCTTTCGAGACTTGATCTTTTGTGATCATGCCAATGTTATGTAATAATGCACTGACTCTAGGTAACTGGGGTCGGGGTGTTATAGTTGGTATCAGAGAAAGTTTAATACAAATCTTGGAAGCTATATTTAGATAAAATCTGATTAGAGCACACATACCTAATATGGACTTTCAGGATTAGTATAACAGAACTTCCTAGAATTTTCGTATTGTAGAGATTTTGTGAGTTTTCTGAGAAATACATCCCTGTCTGGATACGATCAAGTAGAGGTGGCTCTGGCACAGATGTACCTAGGGGTAAAACCCAAAAACACCACTTTGAGTTAGACTCGAACGAGAACTGGTCCACGACAATGGGCCTTGATGTACTCTTGGTTACGACACTCCCGGGGGATATTCTTAGGATAATTCTCATTTTATTTACAAACCATTATGAAGGGTTTATTAGTATATAATTCCTCAAATAATTTTTTTTATGATTATGGATTATATCCATAAACTATTCAATTCATGTTAAGTGCTTTACAAGTTTGGATTTATGTATTGTGATTCATAAACTAATGTAGTTTATTCCATTGTTTAGAAATGGAACCTAGTGGAAGAAATGGAAACCGTATCAATTCATGCAATCCATGTAGTGATTTCCCTCCTGCTTAAGATAATTATAGTGGAGCTGGTGATGCAACTGGTGCAGATTAGCTAATCACCATACCGGGACAACTCACTCAGGTTATGAATAATAACCTTACCCATATAGAGCACCCAGATCCACAACGGGGGGATCAATGATAGATTGCTTCATGAGGATACAACCACCAACATTCAATTGGAGTACAAATCCATTAGTATATGAGCAATGGATAAATTCCTTAGAGAAATTATTCCATTCCTTGGGGAGTAGTGAAAGGGAAAAATTTATCATGGTATTTTACCGCCTCACTGGAGATGCTGACTAATTGTGGTCATTGATTCAAAACAAAAAGGAAGATGATGAAGTATCAAATATGTAATGGAGGGAGTTCAAAGAAATTTTCTTAGAAAAATACATTCCTCGTGACCATCGAGCTGATATGGAAAGGAAATTTCTGAGTCTAAGACAAAAGGAGGATGAAAATGTTGCAAAGTATGAGGCTAACTTTACAAGGTTAGTGAGGCATGTAGAAGATTATATACATAACCCAATGAGTAAGATTGATCGTTTCTTTGATGGGTTAAAACCATTTTTATGTCAAGCATTATTCTCACAATCCTTCTCGTTGTACGACGATATTGTCTCATGTGCTATCAAGACAGAAAAATAATTCTCTAAGTCGTATGACTTTAAATAAAAGCAAGAGAAGAATAGATCTACTGATCACTCTGGGAATGAAAATAAGGAGAAGAAGGGAAAAGTTGAAAATCAATCCTGTAGTAAATGTGGGAAGAAACACCCTGGTACTTGCTTGAAGGGAATGGGATTCTGTTACAGGTGTGGTGAAAAAATGCCACCAAGCTCATAATTGCAAGCGGAAGAAAGAAGCTACTGATGTTCAATGCTACAATTGCAGGGAGATGGGACATTATGAAAATGAATGTCCTAAGTGTCAGGATAACTTACCTTAGAAAAGGACAAGGGATCAAGGCCAAGCTTATGATATCACTACTGCTGAGGTAGAAGCTCCGAAAGACGTGGTGGCAGGTGATTTAATGGTTTCCTCAAGTTTAGAAAATGCATTATTTGATTCTGGATCATCGCATTATTTTATATCATCCCAGTTTGCTAAGAAAATTAGATATTTTTACAATTTGATTTAACAAGTTATTTTTTAGTAAAAACTCCTAAGGAAAGTATCATTGCAACAAAGTTTTGTGAATTAGTCCCCATTAGAGCACATAAATGTTCATTATCTACTGATCTGATCGTCATACACATGATTTAATTTGATATAATCCTTGGTATGGATTGGATATCAGACCATGATGTGAAGATTTATTGTAAGAAGAAGGAGGATATGATTTTTGATGATGATGATAAAGAACACATTATCTTTAGAGCAGAGTCATCGCCACCTGATTCTTATCTAGATCCACCCCCAGTAGCTCGACTAAATTCAATTATCGGGGAGGAAGAGAATGAAATAACTGTGGGTGAGGAAAGGAATGTTCAAATAGAGGATGTACCTATTGTGAAAGAATATTTTGATGTGTTTCCATAAGATTTACCTAGACATCCTCTAGAATGATAAATTGATTTTTCCATTGATTTAATTCTTGGTTCAAGGCCTATATCGAAGACCCCTTATAGAATGGCCACTGGGGAATTAGATTAACTAATGAAACAACTATAGGAATTGAGTAATAAGGGATCTATTCTCCCTAGTGTTTCTCCATGGGGATCCCCTGTCCTTTTTATTAAGAATAAAGATGGATCTATGAGGTTATATATCGACTACATGGAGATCAATGCTATAACAATAAAGAACAAGTATCCCCTACCTCGCATTGATAATTTATTTGAACAACTGCATGGAGCTCAATACTTTTCAAATATTGAACTTCGATCTGGATACCATCAGTTGTGTGTTAAGAAGGAAGACATTTTGAAGACAGTATTTCAAACCAGGTACGGGCATTACGAGTTTACACTAATGTCTTTTGGGATGACTAATGAAACCTATGTTTTCATGGATCTAATGAACAGAGTTTTCAAGGAATGAATCGATGATTTTGCGGTGGTATTTATTTACGATATCTTGGTATATTCCAAAAGATACTAATATCATGAAAATCACTTGCGCATTATCCTGAAGACTCTTAGAAGACATGAATTATATGGGAAGTTTAGCTAGTGTGAATTCTGGATTTAGGAGATCTCTTTTCTTGGCCATATTGTCTCTAAGGATGGAATCTCTGTTGTTCCTTCTAAGACCAAGGCAATCCATGAATGGACAGCACCAATGAGTATAACATAGGTATGCAGTCTTTTTAGTTTAGCAGGTTATTATCGGCCTTTTGTCCAGAATTTTTCCCGATTGGCTAACCCATTAAAGAATCTCACATGTAAAGGGGTTAAATTTATTTGGGAAAAATATTGTGAAGAATGTTTTAAATATATTAAAATAAGATTAGTAAATGCTCCTATATTGACTATACCATCGGGGAATGATGGGATTGTTATTTTTAATGATGCCTTGAAGAAAGGACTTGGTTGTGTCCTTATGCAGAATGATAGAGTTATTTCTTATGCATCAGGACAGCTGAAAATTTATGAGCAAAACTATCATACTCATGATCTTGAGTTAGCTGCTATAATCCTTTCTTTGAAGATATGGAGACATTATCTATATGGTTAAAAATGATATATATATACAGATCACAAGAGTTTGAAGTATATTTTATCACAGAAAGAACTCAACATGAGGCAAAGGTGATGGCTTGAACTACTAATGGATTATGATTGCACGATACAGTACCACCCGAGGAAGGAAAATAAGGTGGAAGATTCTTTGAGCAGAAAGGATCATGGAGTTATGAATAAGATGATAGTTGAAATGTGTAACACCCCGAGCTTCCATGATACGCTTCTCATTCAATAATGCAATAGCTTGCATTGAACGCAACTTCGAGTTCTAAAACACCGCGACTAATCAAAGTAGCCGTTATGAATAGTAATAACCACTTTTTAAAATTATAGAAATTTTATATTTCAAAATGGACTTCATTTTTGGATTCGGAATATCGAAATTAGCCTATGTTGAATTTTTGGTATTTTTCTGAGAACTTCTAATTTTTTATGAATAGTGAAAATCACTTAAAACAACTTTTTTAATCAAAATAATTTGTAATTATAAGTTATACTATTGAGTGGTTTTAAAGTATAATTAGAATATATTTTTACAATTTTATCCAATGGTGGTCATTAGAATTAATTTAACATTGAAATTGGACATAAACAATTGCCAATCTTTTGATATAAATTGTTTCTTAAAAACACGCTATTTGTTGTGACAGCGGGAATTAATTATAAAATTAATTAATGAAACTTATATGTTTGGAATTTTTTAAAATAGACATCATTTTTTGAATTCGGAATATCAATTATAGCTTAGGGTGAAATTTTGGCATTGTTCTGAAAAACATCAATTTTTGATGAATAGTGAAACCACTAAGTGGTAGTTAAATAACTGATTTTTCGTTTAAATGAAATATTACCACTTCTGTGATTTGATTTTCAAAAATCCGACATACATGGTTGTCATTAAGAAGTAAAATGTGGTTCAATGAGATTAAAATAAATTTTTGGTGAATAGTAACTTTTATGTTCTTAATCGCGATTAGAGGTAATTAGTGTAGTTTAGGGTACAAATAATGTTTTAATAATATGAGATGAGCATGACACTTGTCCTACTCCTATTGGATGAGTCATGGCCGACCAAGAAAACCCATGGGTCAACTTGGGGACCCCATGGAGCCACTTTAGTTGGAAAATGACATTAATATATATTTATTTAATGTTAAAATTAAATTGACACAAACATGAGTTATTTTACTAAAACAGTTTTTAAGTGGGGTTATACAAGTCCAAATTTTGACTATAAATATTCATTAGAAATCTAAAAATATTTCCTACATCATAGTAGTTTTTTTATAATTTTTAGACATTAAATAAATTAAATTATTTATGACATCATTATGATGCAGCGATGACCTCATTATTTAACGATTTAAATAAAATGAGAAGATAATGAAAAATCCAAGGCTTACACTTGTCAAAAGCCTATTGGATGAGGATATTTCGAAACCTTATCACCTTAGCCTCGAATTATATAAGTGTGGGACCTTTAGAATCCGAAAATCATTGTGAAATAATATAACATTTCAATCTTTCCAAAAGTGCCCCTCCTCTCCACTTATAAAAGGCCCCCACCTCTCCCACCTCATTTACACTTTCAAGCCATTTGGCCCGGCCAACCTCTGCCCAAATACTCTCTCAACTTCCCCCTATTACTCCTAGAAGCCTTAATTTGGGCAGAACTCTTCCCAAGGAAGCCTTTGGCTCAAATCAAAAAGAGTTACCCGATTTTGAGGTAATGTCTTCTCAAATGTTGTTTTGTTTTATTTTTCTTCTCCAACCCCCTAAACTCTTTTTATTCATTTCTTTTGTAACAACACCAGTTTCCTCAATATACTAGGATGTTGTTATAAGAAGTATTCGAGTTACACTTACACACACCTACATCTAATGGTTAAAGAACATACGGTTTCTGTGGATGGTGAATTTCTGCCTCACGAAACGATGATTGTTCAACACTCATATAACACCTTAAAAGGTGGCCATTAAGATGTAACTATTTTTATATATGATATATAATATGTTTATGTTTTACTTATGCTTCTGTATTTCTCATTTATGGCATACTTTATGATTTCCATTATGGGTAAAACGCGATAATTTCATTTTAGGAAGTGCGGACTACCGCCCCCTCAAAGTGATTTGAATCGTTAATGCCATATGTGGGATGTATAAAGGATGGAGTAAATGTTATTATACACTATATTATACTGGAATTATATTATACATTTATATCATTATTATTTAGTTCCATTAAATATGAAATTGAAATGAAAGTAGCGTTCATGCGTACGTACGGCTTACCGTCTCCATGAACGGTGCATTTCATTTCTTACCTCTAAATGTTACGTAATATTATTAATGAATGTATATACTGGATATATATCATATATATGATATCTACATCATTAATATAATTCTGGATATAATGGATATTTCACCACATGAACAACTTGAAATTATAGGAAGATTATTTTTGACTCAAGTACCAAAGATCGACAAAACGACCGTTATTAACTTAAATAATTACATAATGTTCATAACATGGTAATAAGGGATATAAAAGGAATAATGAACATGAAAAAGGTTCTTAAGTAAATATAAATTAACTCTAGTTTATTATTCAGGAGGTTAAAGAACGGTCGAGTCAGGACAGGACGCAAGGTAAGGAAATTTCTTTACCCAACTTCCATTCTTTGGGTTAATCTCCTACTTTAAAATTATGTCATGATATTATTATGTCCTATCTTGTATTTTTACTTTATTTATGTGTAATTATAGTGAATAAACATTATAGATGTACTTTATTTAAAAAAACTGATCTTTTTAAGGACTTCGTCTCAATCCCCTTTCATTGAGGCATATTTGGTTTTATACACAACTTTCTTTTATACGGTGTATAAACCCCTTTGACTTTTACGTTTATTCAAAAGGAATTTTTTTATACGAAGCGTTTTGCTAAACGACAAAAGGGAATGTTTTTCTTTCCGTACTTATGCGGCGACAACGACTTCTCCGCCGCCATGACCATTATTTGAGTTTCAGCTTCCTCTACAAGCCATCATTTTTTTAATGAAAAATAAATACACAGTTTTAACTTTCTTTTATTTTGGTATTGAAAATGGTTTTGAAAGCATTTTTATTATATCAATGTGTTGTATTGATATCTTGTGATTGAAATGTGGAAATTTTATGTTTCCTTTATGCATGTTTTATGTGATACGATTATGTTATGGTTTATGATATGTTTAAACCTATTCATATGAGGAATGCATTGGACTTAATATGTGACGGGTGGAGCCCGCTATAGCTCCTCGATGCATCGGCAGGTCTCATGAGACAAACTAGTGTCTTGGCACGAGGCCTTTACAAAATCTTATTTGTGGTCTTGGCACGAGGCCTTGACTACGTGGTTATGATAGTCTGGCATTATGCATTCCATCATTATGAAAGTGGTTATTGATATTGCATGTGATTATTCGACTATTAGAATATCCATGTGAAGAAGTAAATGGCATTATCTCATTTTAATTTTGCCATATTATGTTTAAGTTCAAGTTTAAAAGGCTTTTGTTTTAGTTATACATTGCCTTAAATGTTAATGTTTATTTATGAAAGCTTCCGTTATATTGTTAACCTTACTGAGCATCTGAGCTCACCCCTTTCAATGTTTTAATATTTTTCCAGGATGTGAAGAAGTAATTTATGAGTGACCTGCAGGGGTAGTCAGAAAGGGATATGATTGTGGACTATGAAGACCATGTTATTGTAGTTTGTTTACTTTTTGATGTAATGAAAGACTTATGAATGTATCTAGTTTTTCCAAGGCTACTAAACTAATCGGTCTTTCGAGACTTGATCTTTTGTGATCATGCCAATGTTACGAAGTAATGCACCGACTCTGGGTTCTGGGGTCGGGGCGTTACAGTTGGTATCAGAGGCAGTTTAGTACTAACCTTGGAAGCTAGATTTAGATAAACTCTGATTAGAGCACGTAGACCTAAGATGAACTTTGAGGATTAGTATAGAAGAACTTCCTAGAATTATGGTATTGTAGAGATTTTGTGAGTTTTCCGAGCAATACATCCCTGTCTGGATACGAGCAGGTAGAGGCGGCTCTGGCACAGATGTACCTAGGGGTAAAACCCAAAAACACCGCTTTGAGCCAGACTCGAACGGGAACTGGTGCACGACAACGGGCCTTGCTATACTCTTGGTTACGACACTCCCGGGGGATATGCTTAGGATAATTCTCATTTTCTTTACAAACCACTATGAAGGGTTATGAGTATATACTTCCTCAAAGGAAACATTTCTTTTTATTATTATGGATTATATCCATAAATATTTCAATTTATGTTAAGTGTTTTATAAGTATGGGATTATGTATTTTGATTCATAAATTGATCTAGTTTATGCCATTGTTTAGAAATGGCGCCTAGTGGAAGAAATGGAAACCGTATCAATGCACGCACTCCATGTAGGGATTGCCCTCCTGCTCAAGATAATTATAGTGGGGCTGGTGATGCAACCGGTGCCGATCAGCTAATCACCATACTGGGACAACTTACTCAGGTTATGAATAATAACCTTACCCGTATGGAGCACCCTGATCCACAGCGTGGAGGATCAATGTTAGATTGATTCATGAGGCAACAACCACCAACGTTCAATGGGAGTACAAATCCTTTAGTAGCCGAGCAATGGATAAATTCCCTAGAGAAAATATTTCAGGCTTTGGGGAGCAGTGAGAGGGAAAAAGTTATCATGGCAGTTTACCGCCTCACTGGAGATGCCGATCAATGGTGGTCACTAATTCAAAACACAAAGGAAGATGATGAATTAACAAACATGGAATGGCAGGAGTTCAAAGAGATGTTCTTAGAAAAATACTTTCCTCGAGACCATCGAGCGGATATGGAAAGGCAATTTCTGAGTCTGAGGCAGAAGGAGGATGAGAATGTCGCAAAGTATGAGGCTAACTTTACAAGGTTAGCAAGGTATGCTACAGATTACATACGTAACCCAAAGAGTAAGATTGATCGTTTCTTTGATGTCTTAAAACCATTTCTCCGTCGAGCTTTAGTATCACAATCCTTCTCATCATACGAAGATATTGTCTCGTGTGCTATCAAGACAGAAAAGTAATTCTCTAAGTCTTATGACAACAAAGTAAAGCAAGTGAAGAAGATAACGGTGGAACAAGAGACAGATAAAGGGAAAAATGGAAAGAAGGATTTTCCATTATGTGATAATTGTGGGAAGAATCACCCTGGTACTTGCCTAAAAGGAATGGGAGTTTGTTATAAATGTGGAGAAAAGGGTCACCAGGCTCGTGATTGCAAGGGAAAGAAAGAAGCTGTCAAAGTTGAATGCTACAATTGTAGGGAAACAGGGCATTATGAAAATGAATGTCCTAAGCGTCAGGGAAACTTACCTCAGAAAAGGCCAAGGGATCAAGGCCAATCTTATGTTGTGACTACAGTTGAAGCAGAATAATTAATGTATTGGTGCTTTTGGACTCAAGGATTATATTCTGGTTATAAGAATAATGTGATATATATATATGGATTGTACTGCAGTACTTTTTGATTTCTGTAAGGTTTTAATATGATTAAGGTAATCATATTTTTAGTATGTGACAATAAGAGAAACTTTTCTTTGTTTGGGGAATCTGATGTTACAATTGATTTTGGAATTTAGAGACCTTTTAGAGAAAGTCTGGACGGAGGTATTTTGGATAACTATTAAGGTTGGAATGGATTAAGTTGAACCATGGATAGTATTTTTTAAGGTTAAATAATTTCTGAAGATTATTTTTGGAATATTATAATACTATAGTTTTAGGAAAAGGACAACCTGAAGGGTGGGGAATAACCCGTCGCGTCGGACAAAGCTGCAGGAATCGAACCCACAACCATAGTGCGACAAGCCTTTATTTCCTACCACTAGCCTACAGGAAGTCCCTGGTTATTACAAAATAGTTTTACTAATCTAAATGGTATGTGTTAACATTTTGAACCTTATACAATTAGGATAAATAGAATATTTTTGAGTTTCGTTACCATTTGGAGTAAAAGTTGGGTTTGTGGTAAAAATTTATTAACGAATGAAAGTATACATAACAAGTATGTATATTCCCTTACGTTCTTAGTAAATCTCCTAAATAAATTCCTCAACATTATAAAAGGTAACTTAAAACAAAAATGTTGTCGGTTAACTTTTCCAACTGGGGATTCAATGACCATTTAACCAATCACAAGTTTTGATTTTCTTGTGGTTAAACTTTCTCCTAATCCTGTTTTCTATAACTCTCCATCAGACCTTGATGGTTTGTTTCTCCTCCATATCCATATTTTCATATAATCCTAGAATGGGCTATATCGGGTGACCTTTGTACTTATCCTGCTTTCTTTTAATGTTATATATTTATTAACCTTATTTCCGATGTGGGTTTTCCTCAAAGGTATTTTCTCTTTTCAACCTTTTATTTTCAAAGAAAAATTTCAAATTGCGAGGACGCAATTTATTGAAGGAGGGGAGAATGTAACACCCCGAGCTTCCATGATACGCTTCTCATTCAATAATGCAATAGCTTGCATTGAACGCAACTTCGAGTTCTAAAACACCGCGACTAATCAAAGTAGCCGTTATGAATAGTAATAACCACTTTTTAAAATTATAGAAATTTTATATTTCAAAATGGACTTCATTTTTGGATTCGGAATATCGAAATTAGCCTATGTTGAATTTTTGGTATTTTTCTGAGAACTTCTAATTTTTTATGAATAGTGAAAATCACTTAAAACAACTTTTTTAATAAAAATAATTTGTAATGATAAGTTATACTATTGAGTGGTTTTAAAGTATAATTAGAATATATTTTTACAATTTTATCCAATGGTGGTCATTAGAATTAATTTAACATTGAAATTGGACATAAACAATTGCCAATCTTTTGATATAAATTGTTCCTTAAAAACACGCTATTTGTTGTGACAGCGGGAATTAATTATAAAATTAATTAATGAAACTTATATGTTTGGAATTTTGTAAAATAGACATCATTTTTGAATTCGGAATATCAATTATAGCTTAGAATGAAATTTTGGCACTGTTCTGAAAAACATCAATTTTTGATGAATAGTGAAACCACTAAGTGGTAGTTAAATAACTGATTTTTCATTTAAATGAAATATTACCACTTCTGTGATTTGATTTTCAAAAATCCTATATACATGGTTTTCATTAAGAAGTAAAATGTGGTTCAATGAGATTAAAATAAATTTTTGGTGAATAGTAACTTTTATGTTCTTAATCGCGATTAGAGGTAATTAGTGTAGTTTAGGGTACAAATAATGTTTTAATAATATGAGATGAGCATGACACTTGTCCTACTCCTATTGGATGAGTCATGGCCGACCAAGACAACCCATGGGTCAACTTGGGGACCCCATGGAGCCACTTTAGTTGGAAAATGACATTAATATATATTTATTTAATGTTAAAATTAAATTGACACAAACATGAGTTATTTTACTAAAACAGTTTTTAAGTGGGGTTACACAAGTCCAAATTTTGACTATAAATATTCATTAGAAATCTAAAAATATTTCCTACATCGTAGTATTTTTTTTATAATTTTTAGACATTAAATAAATTAAATTATTTATGACATCATTATGATGCAGCGATGACCTCATTATTTAACGATTTAAATAAAATGAGAAGATAATGCAAAATCCAAGGCTTACACTTGTCCAAAGCCTATTGGATGAGGATATTTCGAAACCTTATCACCTTATCCTCGAATTATATAAGTGTGGGACCTTTATAATCCGAAAAGCATTGTGAAATAATATAACATTTCAATCTTTCCAAAAGTGCCCCTCCTCTCCACTTATAAAAGGCCCCCACCTCTCCCACCTCATTTACACTTTCAAGCCATTTGGCTCGGCCAACCTCTGCCCAAATACTCTCTCAACTTCCCCCACTTAATAATAGAAGCCTTAATTTGGGCATAACTCTTCCCAAGGAAGCCTTTGGCTCAAATCAAAAAGAGTTACCCGATTTTGAGGTAATGTCTTCTCTAATGTTGTTTTGTTTTATTTTTCTTCTCCAACCCCCTAAACTCTTTTTATTCATTTCTTTTGTAACAACACCAGTTTCCTCAATATACTAGGATTTTTTTATAAGAAGTATTCGAGTTACACTTACACACACCTACATCTAATGGTTAAAGAACATACGGTTTCTGTGGATGGCGAATTTCTGCCTCACGAAACGATGATTGTTCAACACTCATATAACACCTTAAAAGGTGGCCATTAAGATGTCAATATTTTTATATATGATATATAATATGTTTATGTTTTACTTATGCTTCTGTATTTCTCATTTATGGCATACTTTATGATTTCCATTATGGGTAAAACGCGATAATTTCATTTTAGGAAGTGCGGACTACCGCCCCCTCAAAGTGATTTGAATCGTTAATGCCATTTGTGGGATGTATAAAGGATTGAGTAAATGGTATTATACACTATATTATACTTGAATTATATTATACATTTATATCATTATGATTTAGTTCCATTAAATATGAAATTGAAATGAAAGTAGCGTTCATGCGTACGTACGGCTTACCGTCTCCATGAACGGTGCATTTCATTTCTTACCTCTAAATGTTACGTAATATTATTAATGAATGTATATACTGGATATATATCATATATATGATATCTACATAATGAATATAATTATGGATATAATGGATATTTCACCACATGAACAACTTGAAATTATAGGAAGATTATTTTTGACTCAAGTACCAAAGATCGACAAAACGACCGTTATTAACTTAAATAATTACATAATGTTCATAACATGGTAATAAGGGATATAAAAGGAATAATGAACATGAAAAAGGTTCTTAAGTAAATATAAATTAACTCTAGTTTATTATTCAGGAGGTTAAAGAACGGTCGAGTCAGGACAGGACGCAAGGTAAGGAAATTTCTTAACCCAACTTCCATTCTTTGGGTTAATCTCCTACTTTAAAATTATGTCATGATATTATTATGTCCTATCTTGTATTTTTACTTTATTTATGTGTAATTATAGTGAATACAGATTATATATGTACTTTATTTAAAAAAAACTGATCTTTTTAAGGACTTCGTCTCAATCCCCTTTCATTGAGGCATATTTGGTTTTATACACAACTTTCTTTTATACGGTGTATAAACCCCTTTGACTTTTACGTTTATTCAAAAGGAATTTTTTTTATACGAAGCGTTTTGCTAAATGACAAAAGGGAATGTTTTTCTTTCCGTACTTATGCGGCGACAACGACTTCTCCGCCGCCATGACCATTATTTGAGTTTCGGCTTCCTCTACAAGCCATCATTTTTTTAATGAAAAATAAATACACAGTTTTAACTTTCTTTTATTTTGGTATTGAAAATGGTTTTGAAAGAATTTTTATTATATCAATGTGTTGTATTGATATCTTGTGATTGAAATGTGGAAATGTTATGTTTCCTTTATGCATGTTTTATGTGATACGATTATGTTATGGTTTATGATATGTTTAAACCTATTCATATGAGGAATGCATTGGACTTAATATGTGACGGGTGGAGCCCACTATAGCTCCTCAATGCATCGGCAGGTCTCATGAGACAAACTAGTGTCTTGGCACGAGGCCTTGACAAAATCTTATTTTTGGTCTTGGCACGAGGCCTTGACTACGTGGTTATGATAGTCTGGCATTATGCATTCCATCATTATGAAAGTGGTTATTGATATTGCATGTGATTATTCGACTAGTAGAATATCCATGTGAAGAAGTAAATGGCATTATCTCATTTTACTTTTGCCATATTATGTTGAAGTTCAAGTTTAAAAGGCTTTTGTTTTAGTTATACATTGCCTTAAATGTTAATGATTATTTATCAAAGCTTCCGCTATATTGTTAACCTTACTGAGCATCTGAGCTCACCCCTTTCAATGTTTTAATATTTTTCCAGGATGTGAAGAAGTAATTTATGAGTGACCTGCAGGGGTAGTCAGAAAGGGATATGATTGTGGACTATGAAGACCATGTTATTGTATTTTGTTTACTTTTTGATGTAATGAAAGACTTATGAATGTATCTAGTGTTTCCAAGGCTACTAAACTAATCGGTCTTTCGAGAATTGATCTTTTGTGATCATGCCAATGTTACGAAGTAATGCACCGACTCTGGGTAGCTGGGGTCGGGGCGTTACAGTTGGTATCAGAGGCAGTTTAGTACTAACCTTGGAAGCTAGATTTAGATAAACTCTGATTAGAGCACGTAGACCTAAGATGAACTTTGAGGATTAGTATAGAAGAACTTCCTAGAATTATGGTATTGTAGAGATTTTGTGAGTTTTCCGAGCAATACATCTCTGTCTGGATACGAGCAGGTAGAGGCGGCTCTGGCACAGATGTACCTAGGGGTAAAACCCAAAAACACCGCTTTGAGCTAGACTCGAACAGAAACTGGTGCACGACAACGGGCCTTGCTGTACTCTTGGTTACGACACTCCCGGGGGATATGCTTAGGATAATTCTCATTTTCTTTACAAACCACTATGAAGGGTTATGAGTATATACTTCCTCAAAGGAAACATTTCTTTTTATGATTATGGATTATATCCATAAATAGTTCAATTTATGTTAAGTGTTTTATAAGTATGGGATTATGTATTTTGATTCATAAATTGATCTAGTTTATGCCATTGTTTAGAAATGGCGCCTAGTGGAAGAAATGGAAACCGTATCAATGCACGCACTCCATGTAGGGATTGCCCTCCTTCTCAAGATAATTATAGTGGGGCTGGTGATGCAACTGGTGCCGATCAGCTAATCTCCATACTGGGACAACTTACTCAGGTTATGAATAATAACCTTACCCATATGGAGCACCCTGATCCACAGCGTGGAGGATCAATGTTAGATCGATTCATGAGGCAACAACCACCAACGTTCAATGGGAGTACAAATCCTTTATTAGCCGAGAAATGGATAAATTCCCTAGAGAAAATATTTCAGGCTTTGGGGAGCAGTGAAAGGGAAAAAGTTATCATGGCAGTTTACCGCCTCACTGGAGATGCCGATCAATGGTGGTCACTAATTCAAAACACAAAGGAAGATGATGAATTAACAAACATGGAATGGCAGGAGTTCAAAGAGATGTTCTTAGAAAAATACTTTCCTCGAGACCATCGAGCGGATATGGAAAGGCAATTTCTGAGTCTGAGGCAGAAGGAGGATGAGAATGTCGCAAAGTATGAGGCTAACTTTACAAGGTTAGAAAGGTATGCTACAGATTACATACGTAACCCAAGGAGTAAGATTGATCGTTTCTTTGATGGCTTAAAACCATTTCTCCGTCGAGCTTTAGTATCACAATCCTTCTCATCATACGAAGATATTGTCTCGTGTGCTATCAAGACAGAAAAGTAATTCTCTAAGTCTTATGACAACAAAGTAAAGCAAGAGAAGAAGAGAACGGTGGAACAAGAGACAGATAAAGGGAAAAAGGGAAAGAAGGATTTTCCATTATGTGATAATTGTGGGAAGAATCGCCCTGGTACTTGCCTAAAAGGAATGGGAGTTTGTTATAAATGTGGAGAAAAGGGTCACCAGGCTCGTGATTGCAAGGGAAAGAAAGAAGCTGTCAAAGTTGAATGCTACAATTGTAGGGAAACAGGGCATTATGAAAATGAATGTCCTAAGCGTCATGGAAACTTACCTCAGAAAAGGCCAAGGGATCAAGGCCAATCTTATGTTGTGACTACAGTTGAAGCAGAATAATTAATGTATTGGTGCTTTTGGACTCAAGGATTATATTCTGGTTATAAGAATAATGTGATATATATATATGGATTGTACTGCAGTACTTTTTGATTTCAGTAAGGTTTTAATATGATTAAGGTAATCATATTTTTAGTATGTGACAATAAGAGAAACTTTTCTTTGTTTGGGGAATCTGATGTTACAATTGATTTTGGAATTTAGAGACCTTTTAGAGAAAGTCTGGACGGAGGTATTTTGGATAACTATTAAGGTTGGAATGGATTAAGTTGAACCATGGATAGTATTGTTTAAGGTTAAATAATTTCTGAAGATTATTTTTGGAATATTATAATACTATAGTTTTAGGAAAAGGACAACCTGCAGGGTGGGGAATAACCCGTCGCGTCGGACAAAGCTGCAGGAATCGAACCCACAACCATAGTGCGGCAAGCCTTTATTTCCTACCACTAGCCTACAGGAAGTCCCTGGTTATTACAAAATAGTTTTACTAATCTAAATGGTATGTGTTAACATTTTGAACCTTATACAATTAGGATAAATAGAATATTTTTGAGTTCTGTTACCATTTGGAGTAAAAGTTGGGTTTGTGGTAAAAATTTATTAACGAATGAAAGTATACATAACAAGTATGTATATTCCCTTACGTTCTTAGTAAATCTCCTAAATAAATTCCTCAACATTATAAAAGGCAACTTAAAACAAAAATGTTGTCGGTTAACTTTTCCAACTGGGGATTCAATGACCGTTTAACCAATCACAAGTTTTGATTTTCTTGTGGTTAAACTTTCTCCTAATCCTATTTTCTATAACTCTCCATCAGACCTTGATGGTTTGTTTCTCCTCCATATCCATATTTTCATATAATCCTAGAATGGGCTATATCGGGTGACCTTTGTACTTATCCTGCTTTCTTTTAATGTTATATATTTATTAACCTTATTTCCGATGTGGGTTTTCCTCAAAGGTGTTTTCTCTTTTCAACCTTTTATTTTCAAAGAAAAATTTCAAATTGCGAGGACGCAATTTATTGAAGGAGGGGAGAATGTAACACCCCGAGCTTCCATGATACGGTTCTCATTCAATAATGCAATAGCTTGCATTGAACGCAACTTCGAGTTCTAAAACACCGCGACTAATCAAAGTAGCTGTTATGAATAGTAATAACCACTTTTTAAAATTATAGAAATTTTATATTTCAAAATGGACTTCATTTTTGGATTCGGAATATCAAAATTAGCCTATGTTGAATTTTTGGTATTTTTCTGAGAACTTCTAATTTTTTATGAATAGTGAAAATCACTTAAAACAACTTTTTTAATCAAAATAATTTGTAATGATAAGTTATACTATTGAGTGGTTTTAAAGTATAATTAGAATATATTTTTTCAATTTTATCCAATGGTGGTCATTAGAATTAATTTAACATTGAAATTTGACCTAAACAATTGCCAATCTTTTGATATAAATTGTTTCTTAAAAACACGCTATTTGTTGTGACAGCGGGAATTAATTATAAAATTAATTAATGAAACTTATATGTTTGGAATTTTGTAAAATAGACATCATTTTTGAATTCGGAATATCAATTATAGCTTAGAATGAAATTTTGGCATTGTTCTGAAAAACATCAATTTTTGATGAATAGTGAAACCACTAAGTGGTAGTTAAATAACTGATTTTTCGTTTAAATGAAATATTACCACTTCTGTGATTTGATTTTCAAAAATCCGACATACATGGTTGTCATTAAGAAGTAAAATGTGGTTCAATGAGATTAAAATAAATTTTTGGTGAATAGTAACTTTTATGTTCTTAATCGCGATTAGAGGTAATTAGTGTAGTTTAGGGTACAAATAATGTTTTAATAATATGAGATGAGTATGACACTTGTCCTACTCCTATTGGATGATTCATGGCCGACCAAGACAACCCATGGGTCAACTTGGGGACCCCATGGAGCCACTTTAGTTGGAAAATGACATTAATATATATTTATTTAATGTTAAAATTAAATTGACACAAACATGAGTTATTTTACTAAAATAGTTTTTAAGTGGGGTTACACAAGTCCAAATTTTGACTATAAATATTCATTAGAAAGCTAAAAATATTTACTACATCATAGTATTTTTTTTATAATTTTTAGACATTAAATAAATTAAATTATTTATGACATAATTATGATGCAGCGATGACCTCATTATTTAACGATTTAAATAAAATGAGAAGATAATGCAAAATCCAAGGCTTACACTTGTCCAAAGCCTATTGTATGAGGATATTTAGAACCCTTATCACCTTAGCCTCGAATTATATAAGTGTGGGACCTTTAGAATCCGAAAATCATTGTGAAATAATATAACATTTCAATCTTTCCAAAAGTGCCCCTCCTCTCCACTTATAAAAGGCCCCCACCTCTCCCACCTCATTTACACATTCAAGCCATTTGGCTCGGCCAACCTCTGTCCAAATACTCTCTCAACTTCCCCCTCTTACTCATAGAAGCCTTAATTTGGGCATAACTCTTCCCAAGGAAGCCTTTGTCTCAAATCAAAAAGAGTTACCCGATTTTGAGGTAATGTCTTCTCTAATGTTGTTTTGTTTTATTTTTCTTCTCCAACCCCCTAAAATCTTTTTATTCATTTTTTTTGTAACAACACCAGTTTACTCAATATACTAGGATGTTGTTATAAGAAGTATTCGAGTTACACTTACACACACCTACATCTAATGGTTAAAGAACATACGGTTTCTGTGGATGGCGAATTTCTGCCTCACGAAACGATGATTGTTCAACACTCATATATCACCTTAAAAGGTGGCCATTAAGATGTCACTATTTTTATATATGATATATAATATGTTTATGTTTTACTTATTCTTCTGTATTTCTCATTTATGGCATAATTTATTATTTCCATTATGGGTAAAACGCGATAATTTCATTTTAGGAAGTGCGGACTACCGCCCCCTCAAAGTGATTTGAATTGTTAATGCCATTTGTGGGATGTATAAAGGATGGAGTAAATGGTATTATACACTATATTATACTGGAATTATATTATACATTTATATCATTATGATTTAGTTCCATTAAATATGAAATTGAAATGAAAGTAGCGTTCATGCGTACGTACGGCTTACCGTCTCCATGAACGGTGCATTTCATTTATTACCTCTAAATGTTACGTAATATTATTAATGAATGTATATACTGGATATATATCATATATATGATATCTAAATCATGAATATAATTCTGGATATAATGGATATTTCACCACATGAACAACTTGAAATTATAGGAAGATTATTTTTGACTCAAGTACCAAAGATCGACAAAACGACCGTTATTAACTTAAATAATTACATAATGTTCATAACATGGTAATAAGGGATATAAAAGGAATAATGAACATGAAAAAGGTTCTTAAGTAAATATAAATTAACTCTAGTTTATTATTCAGGAGGTTAAAGAACGGTCGAGTCAGGACAGGACGCAAGGTAAGGAAATTTCTTAACCCAACTTCCATTCTTTGGGTTAATCTCCTACTTTAAAATTATGTCATGATATTATTATGTCCTATCTTGTATTTTTACTTTATTTATGTGTAATTATAGTGAATACACATTATAGATGTACTTTATTTAAAAAAAACTGATCTTTTTAAGGACTTCGTCTCAATCCCCTTTCATTGAGGCATATTTGGTTTTATACACAACTTTCTTTTATACGGTGTATAAACCCCTTTGACTTTTACGTTTATTCAAAAGGAATTTTTTTTATACGAAGCGTTTTGCTAAACGACAAAAGGGAATGTTTTTCTTTCCGTACATATGCGGCGACAACGACTTCTCCGCCGCCATGACCATTATTTGAGTTTCGGCTTCCTCTACAAGCCATCATTTTTTTAATGAAAAATAAATACACAGTTTTAACTTTCTTTTATTTTGGTATTGAAAATGGTTTTGAAAACATTTTTATTATATCAATGTGTTGTATTGATATCTTGTGATTGAAATGTGGAAATGTTATGTTTCCTTTATGCATGTTTTATGTGATACGATTATGTTATGGTTTATGATATGTTTAAACATATTCATATGAGGAATGCATTGGACTTAATATGTGACGGGTGGAGCCCGCTATAGCTCCTCGATGCATCGGCAGGTCTCATGAGACAAACTAGTGTCTTGGCACGAGGCCTTGACAAAATCTTATTTGTGGTCTTGGCACGAGGCCTTGAATACGTGGTTATGATAGTCTGGCATTATGCATTCCATCATTATGAAAGTGGTTATTGATATTCCATGTGATTATTCGACTAGTAGAATATCCATGTGAAGAAGTAAATGGCATTATCTCATTTTACTTTTGCCATATTATGTTTAAGTTCAAGTTTAAAAGGCTTTTGTTTTAGTTATACATTGCCTTAAATGTTAATATTTATTTATGAAAGCTTCCGCTATATTGTTAACCTTACTGAGCATCTGAGCTCACCCCTTTCAATGTTTTAATATTTTTCCAGGATGTGAAGAAGTAATTTATGAGTGACCTGCAGGGGTAGTCAGAAAGGGATATGATTGTGGACTATGAAGACCATGTTATTGTAGTTTGTTTACTTTTTGATGTAATGAAAGACTTATGAATGTATCTAGTGTTTCTAAGGCTACTAAACTAATCGGTCTTTCGAGACTTGATCTTTTGTGATCATGCCAATGTTACGAAGTAATGCACCGACTCTGGGTAGCTGGGGTCGGGGCGTTACAGTTGGTAACAGAGGCAGTTTAGTACTAACCTTGGAAGCTATATTTAGATAAACTCTGATTAGAGCACGTAGACCTAAGATGAACTTTGAGGATTAGTATAGAAGAACTTCCTAGAATTATGGTATTGTAGAGATTTTGTAAGTTTTCCGAGCAATACATCCCTGTCTGGATACGAGCAGGTAGAGGCGGCTCTGGCACAGATGTACCTAGGGGTAAAACCCGAAAACACCGCTTTGAGCTAGACTCGAACGGGAACTGGTGCACGAAAACGGGCCGTGCTGTACTCTTGGTTACGACACTCCTGGGGGATATGCTTAGGATAATTCTCATTTTCTTTACAAACCACTATGAAGGGTTATGAGTATATACTTCCTCAAAGGAAACATTTCTTTTTATGATTATGGATTATATCCATAAATAGTTCAATTTATGTTAAGTGTTTTATAAGTATGGGATTATGTATTTTGATTCATAAATTGATCTAGTTTATGCCATTGTTTAGAAATGGAGCCTAGTGGAAGAAATGGAAACCGTATCAATGCACGCACTCCATGTAGGGATTTCCCTCCTGCTCAAGATAATTATAGTGGGGCTGGTGATGCAACCGGTTCCGATCAGCTAATCACCATACTGGGACAACTTACTCAGGTTATGAATAATAACCTTACCCGTATGGAGCACCCTGATCCACAGCGTGGAGGATCAATGTTAGATCGATTCATGAGGCAACAACCACCAACGTTCAATGGGAGTACAAATCCTTTAGTAGCCGAGCAATGGATAAATTCCCTAGAGAAAATATTTCAGGCTTTGGGGAGCAGTGAAAGGGAAAAAGTTATCATGGCAGTTTACCGCCTCACTGGAGATGCCGATCAATGGTGGTCACTAATTCAAAACACAAAGGAAGATGATGAATTAACAAACATGGAATGGCAGGAGTTCAAAGAGATGTTCTTAGAAAAATACTTTCCTCGAGACCATCGAGCGGATATGGAAAGGAAATTTCTGAGTCTAAGGCAGAAGGAGGATGAGAATGTCGCAAAGTATGAGGCTAACTTTACAAGGTTAGCAAGGTATGCTACAGATTACATACGTAACCCAAGGAGTAAGATTTATCGTTTCTTTGATGGCTTAAAACCATTTCTCCGTCGAGCTTTAGTATCACAATCCTTCTCATCATACGAAGATATTGTCTCGTGTGCTATCAAGACAGAAAAGTAATTCTCTAAGTCTTATGACAACAAAGTAAAGCAAGAGAAGAAGAGAACGGTGGAACAAGAGACAGATAAATGGAAAAAGGGAAAGAAGGATTTTCCATTATGTGATAATTGTGGGAAGAATCACCCTGGTACTTGCCTAAAAGGAATGGGAGTTTGTTATAAATGTGGAGAAAAGGGTCACCAGGCTCGTGATTGCAAGGGAAAGAAAGAATCTGTCAAAGTTGAATGCTACAATTGTAGGGAAACAGGGCATTATGAAAATGAATGTCCTAAGCGTCAGGGAAACTTACCTCAGAAAAGGCCAAGGGATCAAGGCCAATCTTATGCTGTGACTACAGTTGAAGCAGAATAATTAAGGTATTGGTGCTTTTGGACTCAAGGATTATATTCTGGTTATAAGAATAATGTGATATATATATATGGATTGTACTGCAGTACTTTTTGATTTCAGTAAGGTTTTAATATGATTAAGGTAGTCATATTTTTAGTATGTGACAATAAGAGAAACTTTTCTTTGTTTGGGGAATCTGATGTTACAATTGATTTTGGAATTTAGAGACCTTTTAGAGAAAGTCTGGACGGAGGTATTTTGGATAACTATTAAGGTTGGAATGGATTAAGTTGAACCATGGATAGTATTGTTTAAGGTTAAATAATTTCTGAAGATTATTTTTGGAATATTATAATACTATAGTTTTAGGAAAAGGACAACCTGCAGGGTGGGGAATAACCCGTCGCGTCGGACAAAGCTGCAGGAATCGAACCCACAACCATAGTGCGACAAGCCTTTATTTCCAAACACTAGCCTACAGGAATTCCCTGGTTATTACAAAATAGTTTTACTAATCTAAATGGTATGTGTTAACATTTTGAACCTTATACAATTAGGATAAATAGAATATTTTTGAGTTCCGTTACCATTTGGAGTAAAAGTTGGGTTTGTGGTAAAAATTTATTAACGAATGAAAGTATACATAACAAGTATGTATATTCCCTTACGTTCTTAGTAAATATCCTAAATAAATTCCTCAAAATTATAAAAGGTAACTTAAAACAAAAATGTTGTCGGTTAACTTTTCCAACTGGGGATTAAATGACCGTTTAACCAATCACAAGTTTTGATTTTCTTGTGGTTAAACTTTCTCCTAATCCTGTTTTCTATAACTCTCCATCAGACCTTGATGGTTTGTTTCTCCTCCATATCCATATTTTCATATAATCCTAGAATGGGCTATATCGGGTGACCTTTGTACTTATCCTGCTTTCTTTTAATGTTATATATTTATTAACCTTATTTCCGATGTGGGTTTTCCTCAAAGGTATTTTCTCTTTTCAACCTTTTATTTTCAAAGAAAAATTTCAAATTGCGAGGACGCAATTTATTGAAGGAGGGGAGAATGTAACACCCCGAGCTTCCATGATACGCTTCTCATTCAATAATGCAATAGCTTGCATTGAACGCAACTTCGAGTTCTAAAACACCGCGACTAATCAAAGTAGCCATTATGAATAGTAATAACCACTTTTTAAAATTATAGAAATTTTATATTTCAAAATGGACTTCATTTTTGGATTCGGAATATCGAAATTAGCCTATGTTTAATTTTTGGTATTTTTCTGAGAACTTCTAATTTTTTATGAATAGTGAAAATCACTTAAAACAACTTTTTTAATCAAAATAATTTGTAATGATAAGTTATACTATTGAGTGGTTTTAAAGTATAATTAGAATATATTTTTACAATTTTATCCAATGGTGGTCATTAGAATTAATTTAACATTGAAATTGGACATAAACAATTGCCAATCTTTTGATATAAATTGTTCCTTAAAAACACGCTATTTGTTGTGACAGCGGGAATTAATTATAAAATTAATTAATGCAACTTATATGTTTGGAATTTTGTAAAATAGACATCATTTTTTAATTCAGAATATCAATTATAGCTTAGGGTGAAATTTTGGCATTGTTCTGAAAAACATCAATTTTTTATGAATAGTGAAACCACTAAGTGGTAGTTAAATAACTGATTTTTCGTTTAAATGAAATATTACCACTTCTGTGATTTGATTTTCAAAAATCCGACATACATGGTTGTCATTAAGAAGTAAAATGTGGTTCAATGAGATTAAAATAAATTTTTGGTGAATAGTAACTTTTATGTTCTTAATCGCGATTAGAGGTAATTAGTGTAGTTTAGGGTACAAATAATGTTTTAATAATATGAGATGAGCATGACACTTGTCCTACTCCTATTGGATGAGTCATGGCCGACCAATACAACCCATGGGTCAACTTGGGGACCCCATGGAGCCACTTTAGTTGGAAAATGACATTAATATATATTTATTTAATGTTAAAATTAAATTGACACAAACATGAGTTATTTTACTAAAACAGTTTTTAAGTGGGGTTACACAAGTCCAAATTTTGACTATAAATATTCATTAGAAATCTAAAAATATTTCCTACATCATAGTATTTTTTTTATAATTTTAATACATTAAATAAATTAAATTATTTATGACATCATTATGATGCAGCGATGACCTCATTATTTAACGATTTAAATAAAATGAGAAGATAATGCAAAATCCAAGGCTTACACTTGTCCAAAGCCTATTGGATGAGGAGATTTCGAAACCTTATCACCTTATCCTCTAATTATATAAGTGTGGGACCTTTAGAATCCGAAAAGCATTGTGAAATAATATAACATTTCAATCTTTCCAAAAGTGCCCCTCCTCTCCACTTATAAAAGGCCCCCACCTCTCCCTCCTCATTTACACTTTCAAGCCATTTGGCTCGGCCAACCTCTACCCAAATACTCTCCCAACTTCCCCCTCTTACTCCTAGAAGCCTTAATTTGGGCAGAACTCTTCCCAAGGAAGCCATTGGCTCAAATCAAAAAGAGTTACCCGATTTTGAGGTAATGTCTTCTCTAATGTTGTTTTGTTTTATTTTTCTTCTCCAACCCCCTAAACTCTTTTTATTCATTTCTTTTGTAACAACATCAGTATCCTCAATATACTATGATGTTGTTATAAGAATTATTCGAGCTACACTTACACACACCTACATCTAATGGTTAAAGAACATACGGTTTCTGTGGATGGCGAATTTCTGCCTCACGAAACGATGATTGTTCAACACTCATATAACACCTTAAAAGGTGGCCATTAAGATGTCACTATTTTTATATATGATATATAATATGTTTATGTTTTACTTATGCTTCTGTATTTCTCATTTATGGCATACTTTATGATTTCCATTATGGGTAAAACGCGATAATTTCATTTTAGGAAGTGCGGACTACCGCCCCCTCAAAGTGATTTGAATCGTTAATGCCATATGTGGGATGTATAAAGGATGGATTAAATGGTATTATACACTATATTATACTGGAATTATATTATACATTTATATAATTATTATTTAGTTCCATTAAATATGAAATTGAAATGAAAGTAGCGTTCATGCGTACGTACGGCTTACCGTCTCCATGAACGGTGCATTTCATTTCTTACCTCTAAATGTTACGTAATATTATTAATGAATGTATATACTGGATATATATCATATATATGATATCTACATCATGAATATAATTCTGGATATAATGGATATTTCACCACATGAACAACTTGAAATTATAGGAAGATTATTTTTGACTCAAGTACCAAAGATCGACAAAACGACCGTTATTAACTTAAATAATTACATAATGTTCATAACATGGTAATAAGGGATATAAAAGGAATAATGAATATGAAAAAGGTTCTTAAGTAAATATAAATTAACTCTAGTTTATTATTCAGGAGGTTAAAGAACGGTCGAGTCAGGACAGGACGCAAGGTAAGGAAATTTCTTAACCCAACTTCCATTCTTTGGGTTAATCTCCTACTTTCAAATTATGTCATGATATTATTATGTCCTATCTTGTATTTTTACTTTATTTATGTGTAATTATAGTGAATACACATTATAGATGTACTTTATTTAAAAAAAACTGATCTTTTTAAGGACTTCGTCTCAATCCCCTTTCATTGAGGCGTATTTGGTTTTATACACAACTTTCTTTTATACGGTGTATAAACCCCTTTGACTTTTACGTTTATTCAAAAGGAATCTTTTTTATACGAAGCGTTTTGCTAAACGACAAAAGGGAATGTTTTTCTTTCCGTACTTATGTGGCGACAACGACTTCTCCGCCGCCATGACCATTATTTGAGTTTCGGCTTCCTCTACAAGCCATCATTTTTTTAATGAAAAATAAATACACAGTTTTAACTTTCTTTTATTTTGGTATTGAAAATGGTTTTGAAAGCGTTTTTATTATATCAATGTGTTGTATTGATATCTTGTGATTGAAATGTGGAAATGTTATGTTTCCTTTATGCATGTTTTATGTTATACGATTATGTTATGGTTTATGATATGTTTAAACCTATTCATATGAGGAATGCATTGGACTTAATATGTGACGGGTGGAGCCCGCTATAGCTCCTCGATGCATCGGCAGGTCTCATGAGACAAACTAGTGTCTTGGCACGAGGCCTTGACAAAATCTTATTTGTGGTCTTGGCACGAGGCCTTGACTACGTGGTTATGATAGTCTGGCATTATGCAGTCCATCATTATGAAAGTGGTTATTGATATTGCATGTGATTATTCGACTAGTAGAATATCCATGTGAAGAAGTAAATGGAATTATCTCATTTTACTTTTGCCATATTATGTTGAAGTTCAAGTTTAAAAGGCTTTTGTTTTAGTTATACATTGCCTTAAATGTTAATGTTTATTTATGAAAGCTTCCGCTATATTGTTAACCTTACTGAGCATCTGAGCTCACCCCTTTCAATGTTTTAATATTTTTCCAGGATGTGAAGAAGTAATTTATGAGTGACCTGCAGGGGTAGTCAGAAAGGGATATTATTGTGGACTATGAAGAACATGTTATTTTAGTTTGTTTACTTTTTGATGTAATGAAAGACTTATGAATGTATCTAGTGTTTCCAAGGCTACTAAACTAATCGGTCTTTCGAGACTTGATCTTTTGTGATCATGCCAATGTTACGAAGTAATGCACCGACTCTGGGTAGCTGGGGTCGGGGCGTTACAAAATAGATCCTATTTTAATGGATCTAGTGAAGATGGACATGGGAATAACCAAAGAAGGTGAAACATCAATGATTTTTCAAATAGTTTCCAAACCATCTTTACTAGAAAAGATTAAGAGTTCTCAGACCGATGATGAAGAGTTTCAAAAGAAGATTAAAGCTGTGAATGATGGGAGATTGAGTGACTTTGTGTATGAAGATGGAATTTTTAAATTTTGGAAGAGACTTTGTGTTCCCAATATACCTGATCTAAAAATAGAATTGTTGGATGATGCTCATAGTTCAAATTTCTCTATAAACCCTAGGAGCACCAAAATGTATATAGATTTGAAGTAAAATTTTTGGTGGGACAACATGAAGAGGGAGATTGTGGATTTTGTTTCACGATGTATGGTTTTTCAACAAGTGAAATCTAGAAGGCAACAACCTGGAGCAGTCATGCAACCTCTTCCCATACCGGAGTGGAAATTGGATAATATCACAATGGACTTTGTCATGGGACTACCAAAGACTTCTAGAAGAAAGGATGCAATATGGGTCATTGTTGATCGTCTTACCAAGTCAACACATTTTTTTTCTATAAGGGAAGATTTACCACTTGATCTTCTAGAAAGACTATATATTAATGAAGATGTGAGGCTTCATGGAGTACCACTATCGATTGTTTCTTATAGAGATCCACGTTTTACTTCAAGATTCTGGAAAATTCTTCAGAAAGCCCTGGATACTGAACTTCATTTGAGCAATGCTTACCACCCCCAAACTGATGGACAATCATAACAGACTATTCAAACCTTAGAATACATGTTGAGATCATGCTCACTTGACTTTCAATGTATGTGGGATCAATATTTACTTTTGTAGAATTTTCCTATAACAAAAGCTTCCATTCAAGTATTAGTATGGCACCATATGAAGCGTTATATTGAAAGAGATGTCATACACCAACCTGTTTGGATGATGTTGGTGAAAAAAAACTTGTAGGTCCAGAACGGGTGGAGGAAACAATGGAAAAGGTGAAGTTAATTCAAAACCACATCAAATCAGCTCAAAGTAAGCAGAAGATCTATGCAGACAACCAAAGGAAGGATTTGGAATTTCAGGTAGGAGATCATGTTTTCTTGAATGTATCTCCATGGAAGGGAGATATACATTTAGGTAAGAAAGGTAAATTCAGTCCCAGGTACATCGGACCTTTATAAATTCTAGAACAAATTGGGGCTGTAGCTTATCATTTGGAAATGCTGCCAAATCTCTCCAAAGTTCACAATGTGTTCCACGTATCACTATTGAGAAAATACATGCCTGACCCAATGCATGTACTCACCTGTGAGGAATTAGAACTGGAACCTGATCTGTCTTATTGCAAAGAGCCTTTCAAGATTCTCGATATAGGAGAAAAAGTGCTGAGAAACCGGATGACTCGTCTGGTAAAATTTTTATGAAGAAACCATAAGATGGAAGAGGTAATGTGGGAACCCGAGGAACTTATGATGAAGAATCGCACGAGTATTTTCATGTGGTAGTATTCTATAAATTTTAAGGATCGAATTATTGGAAGGATGAGAGAATTTAACACCCCAAGCATCCACGATACACTTCTCTTTGAATAATACAGTAGTGTGTGTTGTACGCAACTTCAAGTTCTAACACACACCACAACCAATCAAACTAGCTGTTATGAATAGTAATACCCAATTTTTTAAATTTTTTAAATTTTATCTTTCAAATTGAGCTTCATTTTTGGATTCATAATATCGAAATTATCCGAGGATGATTTTTTGGTATTTTTCTGAAAACGTTAAATTTTTGATGAATAGTGAAAAAACACTGAGTTATAGTTTAAAACCGAATTTTTATTTAAATAATTATTTATTTTATTTAAATTTATTTTAGGTCAAAATAGATACATAATACCTATATATGTTCAATTTAATCCATTTGAGTCAGTTTATAATAATTCTAGATATATAAAAATTTTATTGAACTTTTCACCATCTTTTACCCATCTTCCAGGAGATTTTTGCAAATTCATATAAAACATAAATTTACCACTTATGTGAGTGGAATTTCGAAAATCCAAGATACACGTTTAATATCAATGAGTAAAATGTGGTTCAATGAGATAAAAATAATTTTTGATGAATTGTAAATTTTTACTTTTATTTACCACGGTTAAAAGTAAATAGGTTAATTAAGGGTAAAAATGATATTATTATTATCATAAAAATGTCCTAATTATATTGTCTAAGTATAATTATACCAAAAAAAACCTTAGGAATAAAATATCAACCTCTTTGGTCCACTTGTATTAGATTAGGACATTTATTATTATTTAATTCAAAGAAGAGTTAAAAGAGTTAAAAACAAAGTTTAATAACTAAAACATTTTTAATATAGGGTTATACATAAGATAAATTCAATTATAAATATTAATTATAAATCTAAAAATATTTTCTACATAAGGGTATTTTATTTATAATTTTTAGACATTAAATTATTTATTTATTTATGACACAATGATGATGCAGTAATTACCTAATTAATGAAATATTAAAATAATTGTCATTATAAATATTTAATAAATGTAATTTGAGACTTTTTAAGAATTAAACTAATTTTATTGGTTAATATGACATATTAGGGTTGGTTATATGAGTTTTCTTCTAAGTAATAATTCTATTATGAATTTAGTAAAAACAAAATACCAAATAGTGTCAAAATTGCCATAAAAGAGTTTTTAAAACAAATATTATATTACTAATTGATATTATATTCCTAAAAATCTAAGGTTCAGCCAAAGAGCTTATATAATGATAGGTGTATCATTAATGTACCAATTGGGGTTTTCTTGGAAGTATATAGTAAGTTTATTAAGTATATAATATAAAAATACAAAGAGACATGGTAAATGTCAAACTATTTAACTAAGAGTTAAATATAAATGATAAGTTTAATATAGTGACCCAAACCTGTCTAAAATATGTTGGTTGAAATGATTTCGACCCATCCTCACCTTATTCTCGAAATAAGTCACTTTTTAGCCTTTATATACTGAATATGAATTTATTATAAAATAATATTTTGTGTTTTTTCTAAGGTACCCCTCACCCCTCTTATAAAAGGTCACTCTCCCTTCTCTCTAATTCATACCATCAAAGCCTTTTGGCTTGGACAAAACCTGCCCAAATATCCTATCAAATTCCCTAACTTCATCCTAGAGGCCTTCCTTTAGTCAGAAAACCAACCTAAGGAGCCCTTTTGATCAAATCAAAAGGAAGAACCCGAAGAAGACGTAATAATTTCACCACCCTCTTTCAAAATCCTTTCTTCTTCCACTTCTTATTTCTTTGTTATTTCCATTATAAAATAATAAATACAGTATCTTTTATATACTGTGATGTTATTATAAATATGGTACAACCATATTCAGTATTTTATCCATACTTTTAATGACATGTCACCATATTTGCGTACGTACGGCTTACCGTCTCCACATCATGGTGTAATTGTTATTCAAAACATTATTATTTGGATGGGTATGATAATGATGTGTAATTGAAGTAAATAAAAAATATAACATTATAATGATTCTGTATATATGATGTACCATCCAATTTTATATTATTTGAATATCAAATGAATGATATTGTCGCTCGTGTGTACGTACAGACTACCCTCTCCACGAACGCGATGAGATTCATTCCCCATCATATCCATTAAAGTATATTTCTCATTTTATGATTAAAAATAATGTTTAAGGAGTTGATATCATTCTGGATATGAATAAGATACAACCTATCCATAACAAACAAAACTTATTTAACAAAACATATAAAAGAAAATGAGTATTTTTACACCCTAAACGACGATAATACTAAGATATTATTAACAATGAAATGTTAAAATATCATATATTATATCATATTAATGTATATGATTCTTGTATAATATAATAAAAATTATTTCAACATTATACAGGAGGTTAACCTACCCTCGACCAAGGAAAGGTACAAGGTAAGGGTTTATCTCACAATCTCTTCATTATCTGAGTTTTTTTATATGTAATTATCTAGTGGGACCTCTTTATCATCCACATCCATGTTTCTTAAAAATGTATTTCAAATCAATCTTACTATTTTATAGACTATGAGTTAAATTCATTTATACCCTTGTTTGACTTTTTATAAGAATTTTATAAAAAAAATTTCCGTCATTTTCCAAACAGGGTCTTTTTTAACCTTTTCGACAAAATTAAGGTAAGAATGCATTTTTAACTTATTCGGCATGTGCGGCTATTTTCTGCCATTATAAAATCTTCAAAGCTTCCCTTACAATCTTATAAAAATATTTGAAAATTAAATGTTTTATTTTATAATTATGTGACTTTTAAATGATTTAAAAAAAGTTATTTCTCTCAAATAGTTTTGATTTCATCTATGTCAGCATCCTTGGATGGGTTTCAAGCTTATTTGAAGTTGATTTGTAATGATACAAAACTTCCATATTGTATTGATGTTTTTGTGATATGTTTGAATGTGGATGTGTTATTTTTATACCATTCATGGTTTATGGATAAATTATTGACATTTTGTATGCTAGTTTTAATACGGATGTTTATGTTGTGTTTAAACCTATTCATATGAGGAATGCATTGGACTTAATAAGTGACGGGTGGAACCCACTATAGCTCCTCGATGCATCGGTAGGTCTCATGAGACAAACTAGTGTCTTGGAACAAGGCCTTGACAAAATATTATTTGTAGTCTTGGAACAAGGCCTTGACTACGTGGTTATGATAGTCTGGCATTATGCATTCCATCATTATGAAAGTGGTTATTGATATTGCATGTGATTATTCGACTAGTAGAATATCCATGTGAATAAGTAAATGGAATTATTTCGTTTTATTTCTGCCATATTTTTCTGAAATTCAAGTTTAAAAGGATTTTGTTTTAGTTATACATTTCCTTAAATGTTTATGCCTATTTATGAATGTTTCTGCTATACTGTTATCCTTACTAAGCATCTAAGCTGACCCCTTTCTATGTTTTATTTTTCCCAGGATGTGAAGAAGTATTTTATGAATGAATTGTAGGGATAGTATGAGGGGATATGAGTGTGGTCTATAGAGACAAGAAGTTGTTTTAGTTTTTCACTTTATGATGTTATGTAAACATTATTAATGTATCTAGTGATTCCAAGGCTACTAAACTAATCAGTCTATCGAGACATGATATTTTGTGATCATGCCAATGTTATGTAATAATGCACCGATACTGGGTAACTGGGGTCGAGTTGTTACATTTAATCCCTTAAAACCCCAAAAAATCAATAAAAATTTTATAAACCCTCGAAACCCATAAAAATGTTAATTAGAATAAAAACCATTAAAAAAGATCTAAAAGCTAAAAAAACATAGAAAACTGAAAAAACCAAAAATAACCAATGAATATCCCTGAAAGAAATAAAAACCATTTAAAAAACCTTAAAACCAAAAAATGTGACCACCCTAAAAATCGGAAAACCCCTAAGGAATCCATAAAAAACTAAAACAAATAAAAATCATAAAACCAAAAAGTACCCTGAAACCCTCAAAAAGAAATAAATATCCCAAAACACCACCCCCCTCAAAACCATAAAAATCCCTAAGAACTCATAAAACCCCTAAAACCAACTAAGAAACTTGAAGACCATTTAAAAAATACTAAAAACATAAATAACCTCTAAGAACTATTAAACCCCTTTAAAAATTCAAAATACCCCAAAACCCCAAAACCCCCAAAAAAACCCTCAAAACACCTAAAAATTATAAAAACCCCTAAAAATCATAATAATCTGTATAATACCACCAAACCAAAAAACCCTAGAAAGACAAAGAAAACATTAAAAACCTAAAAACACATAAAACCCCTAAAAACCTTCAAAAACTCTAGAACATCTAAAAACCATAAGAACCCTTTAAACCATAAAAACATTAAAAACTCAAAAAATTGTTAAAACACATAAAAACTAACATAAACTATAAAACCCTAAGAAAACAAAAAAACCCCTAAACACCTAAAACCCTAAAAACCAAAAAATAACTAAAACACAAAAAACCCTAAAACCATGAAAATCTTATAAAATCCCTAGAAATATCAAAAGTAATAAAAACCTAAAAATACTCAGAGAAAACATTAAAAAAGAATAAAAATAGTAAAACCCCTAAAAATATACAAAAAATCCAAAAAATCATAAAAATCTATCAAACCAACTAAAAACATTAAGAAAACTATAAAATCCCATATACCCGTAAAACAACTAAAAACTCGAAATCCCATTAAAACTCTAAACAAGATAAAAAATATAAAAGCATAAAAACACTAAAAAGTCGAAAAATACACAAAAACCCAAAAAAACCAAAAATAAACCAAAAAAACCTAAATATTATCAAAATATTTAAAATCCATAAAAATATTAAAATATTAAAAGCTCTAAAAATCCTTTAAAATCTCTAAAAACATAAAAACCAAAAAAAATGGAAAACCATAATAATACCAAAAAATATTTAAAACACTAAAAACCATAAAAAACAAAAATAAATCATAACACCCCCAAAACCATAATACCCATAAAACCATAAAAACCCCAAAAAACTGATAAAAACCCTAAAAACCATTAAATTTTTTAAAAAACCCTTTAAACCCCTAAAAATGATAAAAAAACTATAGAAAAGCCTAAAACCCAAAAAAAGCACTTAAAATTTCCAAAAACCTAAAAAATCAAAAACCCTAAAAACACTGAAAATCCTTAAAACCCCTAAAAAATATGTAAACTAAAAAATCATCTAAAAAATACTAAAAAAACAAAAACTCTAAAAAACATGTAAGAACCTAAGAAAACCTAAAAATAATAAAAACCTAAAAACCCTAAAAACCCTAAAAACCATCTAACCCATAAAAACGGTAAAAAATCTAAATCCCATAAAAACCATACTAACCACTAAAAAATATAAAACCACTTAAACACAAACAACGTTAAAAACGAAAACAACATTAAAACCCCTAAAACTCAAAACAACCCCTAAAACCCCAAAGAATCCATCAAAACAATTAAACATGTGAATTCCCTTAAAACCCTTAAAAATAATTAAAACTCCATAAAAATACCTAAAAATTTTAAACCCCTAAAATAACTAGAAAACACAAAGAATAACAAAAAAACTAAAAACACTTAAAACCACTAAATTCCCTTAAAACTGTAAAACTCTAAAAAATCATGAAAACCATAGCACCCTAAAAACCTTTGAAAACACTAAAACCCCATAAAACCCTCAAAGATCCCTAAAATAACTATAATGTAAAAAATCAAAAGAACCCTAAAAACCACAATGAAACCCTAAAATACCTAATAATAATTAAAACACATAAAACATAAACTCCCTACAAACCCTGAAACCCTAAAACCCCTAAAAATCATAAAAATCTTCAAGATGACTAAAAACGCAAAAAAGCATAAAAATCTGGAAAATCACTACAAATTCATAAAAACGTAAATACTGTAAAATCCATGAAAACCCTAATAAATCCTTAAAACGCTAAAAACACCAGAAACCAATAAAAGAAAAAAAAAGATAGAAACCCTAAAAAGATTGTAAGACCCATGAAACCAGTAAATACCATAAAAACCCATAAAATCTATAAAAATACCTAAAACCCACTAAAGACACTAAAATACCATTAGACCCCTAACAATGATAAAAATCTCAAAAAATATTTTAAACCCCTAAAACTCAAAAAAACCCTAAAAACCCAAAAACAACATAAAAATATTTAAAATCAAAAAAACCATCAAAATACCTAAAAAACATAACAATATAAAAAACCTAAAGAATCCCTAAAATTTAAAAAGACACAAAAAACACTGAAACACTTAAAACTCCTAAATACCAAAAAATACTAAAACCCCGGAAAAACCTAAAATCATTAAAAACTATAAAAATACTTAAAACCCCGGAAAAATAAAAAAATGTTAAAAATTAATAAAAATCATTAAAAACATAAAAAACTATAAAACCCTTTACAAACGCAAAGAAAACCATAGAAACCTAAAACACTTAAAACCCCTATGACCAAAAAATATGTTAAAACCCATAAAAACCGTAAAAGAACCGAAAAAAACTAATAAAACCCAAATACCCCTAAAAACTATAAAAAGACCTAAACACATTAAAACCCTTAAAAATCCATAAAATCGGTAAGAATCAATAAATACTCAAAAACCTCCTTAAAGCCCTAAAAATGTAAAAACAATAAAAAATCTTTACAATCCTATAAACTCATTAAAAGTCCTATTCCGAAAAGGAACATAAAACCCCAAAAACCCTAAAATGATAAAAATCCATAAAAACCCTGAAAACTATAAATATCGTAAAAAATCCAAGAAATTCTATAAAAATATAAAACCCTAAAAACCTAAAAAACCTATTAAAACCTAAGAAAACTAGTAAAACATAAAAACACTTAAAACCCAAAAAAACCTAAAAAATTAAAAATTAACTAAAAACCCTCAAAATTTCTAAAACCCCTTAAAATAAAAAAACATCAAAAAAATATTGAAAATCCAGAGAAATTTAAGAAAACCTAAAAACCCTAAGAAATCATTAAAACCCAAAAAAACCTTCTAACCCTAAAAACCCTAAAATCACTAAAACCCATAAAATACATTAAAACCCTAAAAACCCCTAAAACCCATTAAAAACCCTGAAAACCTGAAAACCCATAAAACCCTGTAAACACCCACCAATACCCAAAAATGATGAAAACCCTTTAAACCCCTAAAAATGTTAATAAACTCTAGAAAATCCTAAAAACATGACAAAAACTCAAACAAATTTATAAAAACCCCATTATAACCATAAAAATCCAAACAACCATAAATAAAATAACACCTTAAAATTCCCAAAAAACTATAATAACCCATAAAAATCATTAGAATCCAAAAAAACCCTGATAAATTAAAAAAACCTAAAATCCTAAAAATCATAATATATCATTAAAAACCTAAAAACAATTAAAACCTGTAAAAACCTAAAAAAGTGCTAAAAACCCTAAAAAATACTAAAAAGTCATCAAAACCACTAAAATCAATAAATACCCTTAAAAACATAAAAAACCTAAAACCATAAAAAACCATACAAACCCCTAAATACTATAAAACCTTTTAAACCCCTAAAATGTTAAAAATTAATAAAAAAACTATTAAATCCCTAAAACAATCAAAAAACAGAAAAACCTATAATGAAATCAAACCATAAATACATAAAAATATCTCAAGGTACCTAAAATCCCTGAAAACATAAAAATTCCGAAAAAGACCTCAGTATCCTTAAAAGCATAAAAACCTCAAAAAATACTAAAAACTCTAAGAAATTCTTAAAACCATAAAACACTTAAAACCCCTAAAAACCTAAAAGATCTAAAAAAATGAAAATCCCTAAAACCTTAAAAACCAATAAACCCCAAAAACCATTAAAAACCCTAAAACCCAATAAACCCAAAAAAAAAATCTAAAAAACATTTAAAAAACAAAAAATATTGCTGCTTATGGTTTGGTGATGCTGTTTGTGGGTTTTGTTTGGTTTGGAGGTGATGTTGGGGTCGTTGTCTTTTTTTATTTGTTTCTTTTGTTTGCTTTTTGGTCCTTTGTTTGGGGGTTTTTTGGGTGTGGGTTTGTTAAGGATTTTTGGGTGTGGGTCATTTGAATCCACCCCTCCCTTGTCAGTTGCATCTTTTTTTCTAATAAATTTTGAGGGGGTCAGGAATAGACTGGCCTCCGTATATTCCTTTCCCAAAATACCATACAAATACTAAAAATACACAAATATCCCATAATAAGTAAAAAACACTGAATATCATGAAAAACCATTAGAAAACCATAAAAAATAAAAATAAATAAAACCCCCAAAGAACCAAAAAATTATTAGAACTTTAAAAATCCCAATAAACCATAAAAACTTTAAAAAAACCCAAACGCCCCAAAATCACAAAAAATCTTCAAAATCCCTAAAAACCCATAAAAATCCTTTAAAACCCAAAATATCCTTAAAAAGGAAAAAAACTATAAAAAACTAAAAAACCCCTTTGAAAATTATAAAAACCTAAAAACACAAAAAATCCATAATTGTGAAAAAATCCCTAAAAACCATAAAAACCAAAAAACCCAAAAAACCCCTAAAACCACTATAACCCTTAAAAATCCCAAAAAATATAAAAACCATAAAACCAATAAAAATTCTAAAAACCCCTAAATCATTTGAAAATACTAAGAAACCTTTAAGAATATAAAAACTAAAAAACAATAAAAACCCAAAAAACCTAAAAGAACCCTAAAACCCCAAAAACCCCATAAAAACATCAAAATACATAAATATTATAAAAATAATAAAATCCTACGAAACCCTAAAAATCCATAAAAATGTAAACCACCTAGAAAATCCTTAAAAACCTAAAAACATATAAAACCCCTAAAAGAATAAAAACAATAAAACACCCAAAATCCCTAAAACCCTTAAAATCCATAAAACCCACTAATCTGTAAAAACCCTAAAAACCCATAACAAAGTATGACAGACCAAAAAATCCAAAAAATCTCTAAAAAACCTGAAAAACCTTAAAAACCTAAAAATAATTAAAACCCCTAAAAACCATAAATGACCCCAAAATCCATAAGAACCCAAAAAATACTAAAAAATCAGTGAAACATTTAATCCCCTAAAAAATAAAAAACCTTAAAAACCTTAAAAACACAAAAAAATCATAAACCCCAAACCATAAAAAACTATAAATACCAAAAAAACCATAAAACCTCTAAAAATTCTCAAAATCCCTAAAAACTATAAAACCCATTATAATCCAAAAAACCCCAAAAAAACCTCAAAAAATAAAATTACTATAAAAACCCAAATAACCCATATGAAATCATTAAAAACATAAAAGTACATAAAATCCCTAAAACCCTAAAAAAATTATCAAAACCCAACAAAATTAGAAACCCTAAAGACCATATACCCCTAAAAACCTTAAAATCCCTAAAAATGTTTAAAATACTATAAAAAACTTTTAACCCCTAAATAATCAAAAAATAACTTTAAACCCCAAAAAAACAAAAAATACTTAAAACCCCTAAACCCCCTACAAACCTTAAAAATCCCTAGAAACCCTAAAAACCATATAAATATCCTATGGGTGAGAGGATTATGTGGTCTTGTTGGATGATGAAGGGGATGTATTTGTTTTTGTTTGTGGTGATAGTGGTGGGATGCTAGTTTTCATGGTGGGTTATGCTGATGGTGGTATGGTGTTGGCTGAAAGGGAAATATAACAGTGTTTGGAGATGTTTTATTCTTTTTGAGATGTGGAAGGGTGGGATTATCTTAGGTGGGTGGGGATAGAGTGATGAGAGATGTTTCATGAAGGTATATGGCTAGAAGGTTTAGGTTACACATGTTATAGGGGTTCAGCTAAGAGGGATGGGCTACTAGTTATAGGTGATGTGTGTGGGAAACTGGTGCATGTGGAGGTGCTTGTGACTGGTTGGTGTGGGCTATTATGGGGGAATCTAGTTTGTTGTGTTGTTGTTGTTTTGTGAATGTGGGTCTTTGTGGTTGGTTGGGCATGGGTGCATGTGTGTATGTAGTTGGTGTTGTGTGCATGTGTGCATGTGTGATGTTGTTTATATTTTGGGATATCTTGGGGCTTTGGTGGTTCTTTCTCTCATAGATATTTCTAGTTTTGTTCTTGGAGCTGTTTGTATTCCTTATAATGGTTGTGGGTGGGGCTCATCTGATTATCTCAACTCTTATTCACTATGTGTAGATTTTTCTAATGGATCATTTGCACTTGGTGGGTGACCAGTGGCACTGGTTGTGGTGTTTGTTGCTATTGAATTATTTTGACTTCAGCTACTTATTGTGATATTGTTTTTTCTAGTTTGACTTTACTGCCTTGGTTAGTCCTTGTGCCATTTTTCATAGTCCAAATGTAATTTCATCCTTGGTTGATTCTATTTTTAATTCATCTTCTCTATATTTAATAAATTCCTTTACCTAAAAACCCATATAAATCCAAAAACCATCCCTAAAAATCCAAAAAAAACATAAAAACCCCCTAAAACCCAAAAAATTAATTAAAACCCTATGAACCCTCAAATTCACAAAAAATCCTAAAAAACCATAAAACACCTAAAAACCAACATAAATCCTAAAAACATTAAAAAACATAAAAATCCAGATAAACCCTATGTAAAACAAAAAACCAAAAAACACAAAAAACCATTTACGAACCAAAAAAACTATAAAAACCCTAAAACCCCTAAAACCCTAAATATCCCCATAATCCTTAAAACCCATAAAAAATTCCAAAAATTCCCTAAAATCGCTTAAAACATAAAAAACCCGGAAATCCCCTAAAAACCCTAAGAAAAGCTTAAAAACCTAAAAAAATTTAAAACCCCTAAAATGATATAAATGGTAAAAACCTAAAAAACCCTAAAAGTACCTAAAATCCCCATATAAAACATAAAAACCCTAAAAACATTAGAAAAACCTAAACACCATAAAAAACCTAAAACTACTAAAAATTTTAAAAACCCTTTAAACCCAAAAAAGTGTAAAAAAATTTAGAAAACCCTAAAAACCCAAAAAACTAAAAAATCCTAAGAACCATATGTTTTCTCTATTGAGATCTCATTTCTATTTGGAGCCCCATGTACATGGTTAATTCACTACCATGTTTCTAACCATGGTTTATTAGTGTCTTCAACTTGCTTTCCTTGGTTGAAGGGCTCTTTGATGATCTCTTTGATGGAGGTTTTTGGTGAAGATAGTTTCGGTCTGTGGATGGTTTGTGGTCAGTGGTGGCTCCTATGGCTATCCATTTTAGTTTTTGGTGGATTCATTGACACTCATAATTTTGTGATGGTTTTTGGTTCAACAACCATGGTCATTTTGGGTTCTACTGGACATTTGTTCATCAACCACCATCGTGCCATTGGTTTTTGGGGGTGGTGGATGGTTTTGCAGGTTCTTCAATTGGTTTCGGGAGGTTTTGTTTTTTGGTTTTTGTTCTAATTATATTTTGTTAATCATGATCTTGAGGGAATAGTGGGTTTCTTACATGTGTCTCGTTGGAGGTGTTGTTCCCTGGTGCACATTATTATCACATAAGTTGGTTTAAGGTTTGTCGATTACTGGAAAGGGATTCATTGGCCGGTGGCTTTCATGGTTTGATGAATTTTATTATCATAGTGTGGGGATTTTAGGTTATTGTTTCTTAGTGTCACATGATTTCATAATAAGAATTTGAGGTTTGTGTAGGGGTCAGATTCATCCCTAAACTATCTCATGTGAGGGGTTCTTATGTTGATAGGGGTTTGTGGTTCAATGTCATATGAACTGAGGTGTCTGGAATTTTTGGCCCAAGGGTGGGACTTTCAGCCTATTGTGTCTTTTTCAAGGATGTGAGGATTATGGTATTTTTTAGTTTTTGTTATTCAATGGAGTTCTTAAAGGATCATCAGTGATTCAGGTTCATTGGTGCTTTCGTTCAGCATTCCTCATCACCTAGGGTGGTAGTTTACTAAATTCTCATTCTTCGGTGGTTCCACATGAGTTTGGATGATTATGTATGGCACAGGTTTCATGATCAGTATAAATTCATCATCTTATGTAATAAATCTTAGTTTTCATGGTTATTTGGTTTTCAATTATAGGGTTTGTTAGTTGACATCACTCCTATTTTCGATTTGAATGTTAATGGTATGTCGTCTGATATTTCCTTATTAATCAGTTTTTGGAACTGGTTAGGAGGTCGGAGATTCACATCGGTATGCTTGATTAGAATCTCATCACTTCCTCCTAGTTAGTTGAAAACATGTTCCACTGATATTTCTACTACTTTTGAAATAGCTGCAAGACTGAGGTATTTTTTCTTGGAGGGTTTTGTGGATGGCATTCTCTGCTTCTTTTCCATGATGGGTTCCTCTGTTTTCATGGGTTATTGTGGAGTTAGTGGATTCATTATACACATTAATTTTTGGTGGCCTTGTTCTAGTGGATGTGAACGTTTATTGTGGGGTGCAGTTAACTACTTGTTGCTTACGTGGGTTGGAGCTATCTGAGATGGAGCTTTGTGGATAGATTTATCAGATTTGTATTTGAGATACCAGTGCTATAGGGTATCTGGTTTGGGGTAATTGAGGGCATGGTGTAATGCTGGTGGAAAAGAAGTTTGAGGTTTCCTTCTTGTGGAGGAAAGGATTTTGTCTAGAGGGAGTTGAAAACTGGGTGTTTTTATTGTGTATCATGGGTGTTGGGAGTAATTCTAGTGTGGAGTGAGTGGCTATTGTTTTTCTAGTTCTGGGACCTGATGTTGGTGAAGCGATAGCGTTCTTCATAGAAATTGTGCAACAATGTGCTGGGTGATATAGAGAGTTATAGGAGTTGTTTCAGCTACTGGGGGTTTTTCAGGATGCTACGTAATTATTTGGGATGCTTGAGGTACTGGGAGATGTTGTTGAGTGGTTCTGGGAGGTGATGACAATGAATAGGAAGTGGGATGGTTGGTCATGGAAAAGTGTTGGGGTTTTAGGAGTAGAATGTGTTGGTTATGAGGTTTTGGAGGTTGTGTTGTTGTGGAATGGGTTATATCTAGATACTGGTAACTGTCGGGGGCTATGATCTAGTGTGGGGGTGATGGATGATTATGTTAATATGGAATAGGTTACTGCTTTGATGGAATGTGATACAGGAGTGGCACATGTTGGTTTTGGTCATTGGTGTTGTTGGGTTGGGTCTATTATTGGCAGATAGACGTTTTAATAGGATTAGAGGTGTTGGTGCTGTTTATGTTGAATGTGTGGATGTTGGAGCGCTAGTTATTATAGGTATTTTTCCTCGTACATGTGTTGTTGGGAGTTGTTGTGGAGGGGGAGTGGGAAGCTACTTAGTAAGGAGTACTACTAGTGTTGAACAGGATTCTTATATTGTTACTAAGCTGGTTATGTGGATTTCTTATTTTTAATAAATTCTAGGAGCCCACAGTTTAGTGGTGAGAGCTCAGTGTTCTTTGGTGTCAGGGCTGGACGGGTCTGCTAGTTTGCTCAGTGTCTCAAGTTTTTTCTCTTGTCTTTCTTGAGGATTTATTTCTATGCTCTGGCTTCATTGGGGTTACTGGTTATTGGAATTTTACATTTATTGGTAGATAGTTTTTTTGTACATTGATATTTTCAAACACTTGTATGTGGATAGGGGTAGTGGAGTGCGAAATTCTAGATTGGCATGGGTTTCACTTCCTTGTTTGATGTCACTATTGGATTTCACGCTAGGTGTTTCACCCTTTGGGAGAGACTTTTATACTTCAATTCATTTTCCATTTTTTATATACTCATTCTATTTAACTCGTAAAAAAATACTAAAATCCTAAACACCCAATAATCGCAAAAATACCTCAAAATCCCTACAAAACCTAAAAAAAATAAAAATATAAAAAAAGAATGATAAATTTATAAAAACATTAAACCCCTAAAAAACCTTACAAAAATAAAGACACTTCAAACCCCCAAAAATATAATAAACATTAAAACCCCTAAAAACATAAAAAAACAATAAAACCCCTCAAAATCCCTAAAAACATTAAAAACCCAGAAAAATTAAAAAAATACAGAAAAAATGTAAAAAAAATTAACAAAAATCCAACACCCAGAAATATTTAAATAAGACATTAAAAACCTAAAACCTTGTAATACCACAACAAAACTGAATTTTTTTAAAATCCAATAAACCAAAAAATAATCTAAAACTCTAAAATACCCTAAAACCCATAAAACCCACTAAAAACTATAAAAAAAACTAAAATCCTTTTAAACCCCTAAAAATGTTTAAAAAACTCCAAAAAACCTTACAATTTCTAAAATCTCAAAAAAAAATCCACAATAAAACATAGAAATTCTAAAAACCAAAAATACCCAAAAAATTTCTAAAAACCCATAAAAATCATAAAAATACCTAAAAATATAAAAACCCCATATAATCATAAAACTCCTTATAATGCTTTAATAACCTAAAAAAACATTAAACCCCTAAAACATTAAAAAAGTAAATCCGTAAAAACCATAAAAACCCTAAAATCCCAAAAAAACTATAAAACCCACTAAAAAATTAAAAACACATAAAAGCTCAAAAAAATTATAAAAACTGTTAAAAAAATTAAAAACCATAAAAACTCCAAAATCATAAAAACCCAAAAAAACATAAAACCCAAAAAATCATTAAAAATATAAAACCCCAAAGAAACCCTAAAACCCCACAAAAACCTAAAATTCCTAAAATAACATAATAATTATAAAATATCCCTAAAACCACTAAAAACATAAAAAACCTTAAAACCTTTAAAAACTCTAAGAAAACCCTAAAACCATAAAAAAAATTAATTCCACTAAAAACACAAAAAATGAAAACACCACAAAAAACCCCCCAAAAACACTTAAACCCCTCAAAATTTCTAAAAATTATAATATCCAATAAAAAAACCTAAAACCCCTAAAAACATAAAAAACCATAAAATTCTTGAAAACCATATGAAAACCTTAAAAATTCAATGACACTTAAAACCCCTAAAAAACATGCAAAAAGTTAAAAACACTAAAAACAAAACAAGATCCTAAAAATACCAAAAAAGCATAAAAATCCATAAAACCTATAAAAAATACTAAAACCTCATAAAAACCATAAAAACCCACAAAAAACTATATAAAACTTTTAATCCCCTAAAATGTTTAAAACTATAGAAAACCATAAACCCCTAAGTAGTAAAAAACCCTAAAACACCAAAAAAACCAAAAAACCCAAAAAAATCCTAAAAAATAAAAAAAATATAAAAGATCCCAAAAAACACATCAAAATACAAAAAAAAAACTAAAAACCCTAAAACATAAAAAATCCTAAATCCCATAAAAACTGTAAGAAAACCTTAGAATCCTAAAAACACTTAAAACCTCTAAAAACCAAAAAATTGCTTAAAAATGTAAAAACACGAAAACCCATAAATACACTAATAAACCTCAAAACCATAAAAATACCTAAATGTGTAAAAATCATAAAAAATATAAAAAATATAAAAAAACCCCAAAAAACCTTAAAAACTTAAATCCCCTAAAAACATAAGAAATGGAAAAAAATCCTAAAAACACTAAAATGACCATAAAACCCCTAAAACCCCAAAATATCCATGAGAATGAAAGAGGATGATACCTCTCTCTTGGGTTACCTCTCCCAACGTCGTGATCTCCAACGTTCCTTCACGGAGCTTCCCATGGTGGCTTTGTCCTCTAGATTGTTCATGATGCGGATCGGCAGTGTTCTATGGTGATGCACTTGTGGTCGTCGATGTGTTTGGTTGGTGGTGTTGGGAATTTATTTTCAAGCATGGGCATTTCTAGATTGTGGCTTTGATGGTTCCCGGTGGTGTCTATCCTTGATGGTGGAGGATTTCAGTGGTTCTCGATGGTGTTGGTCTTTGTTCGGGATGCGATCCATGGCGGATGGTGTTCTTCTCCACGATTGGCAGATCTGGTTGTGTTGTTGTCGGGGTAGTCCTTGTAGTAAAAGATAGATCTGGGCTTCTCCTTCACAGATCTACGTGGCCTACAAGGGGACCTGGAGAGGCTTGGATTTTCGGCAGTTGTATGGAGCTTGGGTCCTGGCGATGCGACAGTTCATGATGGATTCAGAAGAAGTGGGGTCGGCTTGGTGGTGCTGCGCCTGCTAGGGTTTTGTGGGTTTCCAGATCGTCTTGGTTTTGGTCTTTACAGATGTTCTAGGTTTTTTATTTGGACCCGCCTTATATTCAGGATGATGAATCTGATCTTTCTACATTTAGTTGTGATCTGGTTTTGGTCAACACTCTCCTGTGGTGACATAGCAGTCTTTATGGTCCCACGTTTCTAGCTGAAGGGTCTGGTGCGTTCCGTTTTTCTTTTTGGATTGGCTATGGTGATGGATGTTCTGTCTTTGAGTCGTTACTAGGGTGGCTTGCTGGTATTTATGTGAGTTGTTTCACGATGGATGTATGTTGCAGTTTCTGGACTACTGGAAGGACTCCTTAGGCTGCATTTTGGCTCTTGTCTTAGATGCTGGTGGCCCTTTATCCCTGGTTGTGCTGCTGGGTGCAATATATTGGGATATTGTTTTCTAAATGGATTAGATGTGAGGAATATGATTCTTTTTTTTGGTGCATGAGGTTCTGATATGTTGGAGAAGGTTCTCCCTGGAGTGGTGGTGCTGGGTGATGTAGAGGCTGATGTTTTTGGTGCTGGTTGCTCGATTTTGCTAGTGGTGAGTCTCTTTGTTGAGAAGTCGTTGGCCGCTAGAAGGTGTGTTGCGTTATGGTATGTGGTATTTTGTTTTTTAGCTAGTTTGGTTGTTAATCGATGTGGATGTTGGATTTTGGTACTACTGAGTGGTGCTGGTGGTTGTCTTACCTTTGGCTATTGTAGAAGTGTTCTTGGACGTGCTATTAGGTGTGAATTGCTAGAAGCTGATTGGATTGAAAGTGGGGCTTATGATTTTGATGCTACTGTGATGCTGGTAGTGGAAAGTCTTGGCAAGGAGGTGTTGGTTGATGAACATGGTGCTACGAGTTGCTGGGTGCTGCCGGGATGGAATATACTGTTGGAGATGCTTCTGGTTTTCTGCCTTTTCTGGTGTTGTGTGTCTTTTGGATTTTTTGGGGACTTTTGGGTTTTTCGGGGGTGTCCAGGGTTTTTGGGTGTGGGTTGATTGACCCCAACCCTCCCTTCTCTATTGTGTCTTTTTTCTAATATATTTTGGGAGGGTCATGAATAACCCGGCCCCACACCACTTCTTCCAAACAAATCCATTAAAACCATGAACCCCTAAGACCACAAAAACCTTAAAACCCATATTAAACCATAAAAACCCTAAAAGCCACTAAAAACTCTAAGAACCCTTTAAACTACAAAAAACTTTAAAATACTAAAAACCCTACAAAACTCAAAAAACCATAAAAACCCAACAAACCATAAAATCACTAAAAACCAAACAAAACCCTAAAATCCCTCATAATCCCTAAAACCCTAAAAATTTTAATATTTTTAAGAAACCCTTAAAAATCTCTATGGCCTCTATAAACATAAAAAACCCTAAAAACCCTAAAAACCCATAAGAAAACCATAAAAACATAAAAACACTTAAAAACACATAAAACATAAAAACTCCTAAAAAACCCTAAAACCCCTAAAAACCAAAAACAAATAAAAACATTAAAACCCTTAAAACCTAAAAAAATCCTAAAAACCAACTTGAAACTATAAATACCCTTTAAACCCTTAAAAGTGTAATAAAATTTGAAAACCCATAAGTCTCTTAAAAAACTGAAAAACCCATTAAAACCCAAGCAAAATCATAAAAAGTCAAAACACTCCAAAAAACCTCAAAATACATAAAAACCCTAAAAAAAATAAAATTCTTATAAAATCCGCATGAATCCCTAAAAATTATAAACTGTAAAAACCATTAAAACTCGTAAGAAAAACTAAAAAACCTAAAACATCTTAAGACCACTAAAAAACAAAGAAAACACCAAAAAAATGTTAAAACCACAAAAAAACATAAACCCATTAAAATAAAAAAACCCATAAAAACTTAAAAATCCTTAACAACCCCTAAAAACACGAAAACCCACTAAAAACTCAAAAAACCCTTTAAACCCCTAAAAATTATAAAAACACTAAAAAACCATAAAACTCCTAAACAATAAAAAAACCCTAAAACCTCCATTAAAATCATAAAACCCTAAAAACCTAAATGCCCTCAAAATACCACAAAACCCTGAAAATCATAAAAATAATAAAAAATACATAAAACCACTAAAATCATAAATACCCTAAAACCCCTAATAAAATTGAATAAACCTAAAAACACTTTAAACCACTAAAAACCTAAAAAATGATAAAAACCCTTAAAAATATGAAAACTCTAAAACCCTAAAACCGTTAATGACATTAAATTACACTAAAAACCTATAAAAACTATAAAACCCACTAAAAACTCTAAAACCCCTCAAAATCCTTAAAAATGTTAAATAAATCTAAAAAACCTTTAAATCTGAAACTAATAAAAAAACCTAAAATATATAAAAAACATAAAAATACTGAAATTCACCTAAAAATGTTAAAAACCTTAAAATTATGAAAAAACCAAAGAAACCATTATAAAACTAAAAAACACTTACAATCCTTAAAATCGAAAAAAATTCTAAAATCATTAAAAACCCCAGAACCCCTAAAAGTATTAAAAAACACAAAAACAACTAACAATTACTAAAAACCCTAAAACCCCATAAAAATCCAAAATATGCCTCAAAATCTAGGAAAACATAAAAACCTCTTAAAAATCTAAAAAACATTAAGAAAGCATTAAAAACCATGAAACCCTTAAAACCATCAAGAACCCTAAAAGTCCCTAAAATCCCTAAAACAACTAAAACCTAAAAATAAATCAAAAAACCATACAAAAACCAAAAATCCCCTAAAAACACTATGAACTCTAAAACCCCTTTAAACCCCTAAAAACCATTAAAAACTAAAAAAACACGAAACCCTTAAAATCCCTAAAATCAAAAAAAACCTTAGAAACCATAAAAAAGAAAAATCCCTAAAAACATAAGAAAAATTAAAAACCAAGAAAACCCATAAGAAAACATTAAAAACCTAAAAAAATTAAAAAGACCAAAGAAACATAAAAAACACTAAAACCATAAAACTCTTAAATCCCTAAAAACCCTAAATCCCCTAAAACCTAAAAATCCATTATAATCATAAAATTCCCTAAAAAACCTCAAAATGAAGAAACCCATAAAAACCATGAAAAGACCTAAGAAAACATTAAAAAACTAAAAATACTAAAACCCCTAAAATCCTAAAAAACACTAAAACCCCTAAAATCCCTAAAAATATATAGAACCACCCAAAATCCCAAAAAACTATAAAAACCCATTAAAATCCAAAAACATATTTCAAATCTCTAAAAAACACTTAGACACCATAAAAACCATAAGAAAACCTTAAAAACTAAAAACACATAAAATCTCTAAAAACCTAAAAATGTTAAAAACCATAAAACACCTAAATATTCCCAAAAAACCACACACCCCATAAAAACCATAAAAACACCTAAAACCCCTAAAACACTAAAAAATAAAAACTCCATTAACCCACTAAAATGTTAAAAAACTACAAAAAACATTAAAACCTTAACAACCACATAAAAACCCCAAAACCCAAAAAATCAATAAGATCCCTAAGAAAACCAAAAAACCACTCAAAATCCCTAAAAAACCTAAATGTCTTAATGTCCAAAAAAATCCAAAAATTCCCAAAAAAACTAACAACCCATAAACACCAAGAAAAACATTATGAAAACCTTAAAACATAAAAAAAATATCCCTAAAACTATAAAAAATGCTAAAACTCTAAAAATACCTAAATCCCTGAAAACCCGAAAAACCTTAAGAATCCCTAAAATCCCTAAAAATCATAAAAATCCTAAAAATCCCTAAAAATCCCTAGAAATAAAAAAAAATTCAAAACCCCCCTAAAAACACTATGGAAAACATAAAAACATAAAAACAATAATAACACCTAAAAATCCTAAAAAAACTAAAAAGACTAAAAGACCTTAAAACCATAAAACACCTAAAAACTCATCAACACCACAAAAATCCCTAGAAACCATTAAAACAATAAAAATACATAAAAACACTAAAAACCAAAAAAACTGTTAAAAACCATTTAAACCCCTAAAAATTTTAAAAAACAAAAAAACCCATTAAACAATAATTTTTTTAAAAAAGTACTCCCTAAAATCCCAAAATTTCATAAAATCCATAAAAACCCAAGAGAACCTTAAAACCCCTCAGAATACCTAAAACCCCAAAACCCGTAAAATTTATTAAAATCCTAAAAAATCCCAAAATCATAAAAAATTCTAAAAACTTTGGAAACACTTAAGAAAAGAATAAAATTATAAAATACTCAAAACCCTGAAAAAAAATTGAATGCCTACAAATATTCATAATCATTGAAAACACAAAAAAATCAATAAAAATCCTAAAACCCTGAAAATCAATAAAAATATAAAAAACTCAAAAAACCCATAGAAATAAATAAGAAAAACATAAAAAATAAAAACACATAAAACACTTAAAAACCTAAAAATTAATAAAACACCATAAAAATCCCTTAAAATATCTTAAAACCCCTACAAACCATAAAAACCTGTACTTTTAGACTTGTTTGTTTTTTTTTCTTTTTGCTTTCCTTCCTTTCTTTTTGTGGCCCTTGGGCTGAGGTCGTAAGGGGTTTTGAGTGTGGATCGGTGGATCCCTCCCCTCCCTTGTCTGTAGTTTCTGTGTATTTTCTTTTAATAAATTTTTGGGGGTTCCTGGAATAGCCTGGACCCGAGCCTTCCTTGCCCTACAAACCATAAAAACACTAAAAACCATGAAAACACTATAAAATCTTAAAACCCCAAAAAATTTCTAGAATCATTAAAAACCATTTAAACCCATAAAAAATTAATAATTTATAAAATACCATTAAATCAATAAAAAAAATACAAAAACCCCGTAAACCCCCAAAACCATAAAAACCATAAAATCCCTTCAAACCCTAAAAATTCATAAAAACCCAAAAAAATATAAAAAACCCTAAAAATCCCTAATAATGGAAATATATTAAAACACCAAAAAAAACCTTAAGAAAACCTTAAAAACCAAGGAATAATTAAAATCCATAAAAACACTAAAAATTTGAAAAAATCCTAAAAACCAAAAAACTCCTAAATACCTAAAAACCCTAAAACCTGATAAAAACTCTAAACAAAACTAAAAACAATAAAAACAATTTAAACCCCTAAAAACATTAAGAACTTTAAAAAAACCAAAAACCCTAAAACCACCAAAAAACAATAAATACCCAAGGAATAAAAAATCATAAAAACCCTATAATCCCAAATAACAAAATAAATAAACCAAAAAATCATAAAAATAAAAAAATAATCCCTAAAAATACTTAAAATCATAAACAACCATAAAAACCTTATACGACATTAAGAAAACATGAAATAATAAAAAAACACTTAAGGCAGCTAAAATCCTAAAAGAGTAAAAACATTAAAACCTCTAAAACCCCTAAAAATCAAAATGCCTAAAAGACAAAAAAACCATAAAAATTAAAAAAATCTTAAAAATCCATAAAAATATAAAAATACCTAAAATCCATAAAAGACCTATGGAAAATTAAAAAAAATTAAAACTCCTCCAATCGTAAAAATATCACTACAAACGTAAAATCCATAAAAAGCCCCTAAAACCCTAAAACCACCTAAAACCCATAAAAACCCATAAAAACCTAAAAACATTAAAACACTTTAAAATCCTAAAAGTTTAAATAAAATAAAACCCATTGGTCCTAGGGGGTTACCGATTGAGCTCTCGAAGCTCTTGGAATACCCACTCTCATGGTGAATTTAGTGATGTGATTAGGAACCATGTTCTCATAGTGTTTTAAAAGGCTACCTTCATGGGATGATTATTGGTTGAGGGGGTCATCGATGGATGGTTTTTATGTTCATGCTTTTGGTTCATCTTGGGGGTGCTTGTGTCCTGTTACACACGGTGAAATATTTTCATGTGGTTTTTTCTTTCTTCAACCTTGTTGGAGGCATTCTGTCACTAAGACCTACTGTGTTGTTCCTATATTCTTAGTTTAATGAGTGTACACTCATTAGATTTTGGTTATGGGATGATCATATGGTTTATTTTTCTTTCACTTCATTAGATTGATTGATGAGGTATGTTAATCAACAGAGGTCATGGTTTATCAGGTTCATGGATGTTTGGTTTTCATCCCCAGATTGGTGGATGACAGGATATTTTGTTGGTCTTATATTGATTTTTCATCCATCATCGCTTGTTTTTTAGACACTATTCTTGAGGTGGTTTGTGTGGGATGGTGTGGGTTTCTTGTCATGGGAAGGTGTATTTTATTTTGTTGATTTTTTTTCTCTTAGATCAAATTTTCATTTTGTGGTCACTACTTATTTAGTCTAGAGGGGGTATTATGGTTGATCGGTGACATTTCAGTGTAGGAGGTTTGATGGATTCCATTGTCTGGTTGTATTTTGCATTAATTGATGGATTTCTTATAGGTTTTTTTGTGATTTTTGGGTTAATGGTTCATTTTCTATCATCATTTCTTCTTGCATGTTTTGAATAGGACTGTTTCTCTGGTCCATATATTTTCTATGCATTGATGTTGATTTTTAGGTCTTGTTGTGGCTGTTGACCATGGTGTGTTTTTTGAGACTTTCATATGATAGGTATACATGGGGAACAGTTAGATCCATGTTAGCAGAATGAGGGTTTGATTTTTTTTCATTTTTTTGATACTTGGCTTGATGATGTGAATATGGTTGTCACATTTTGGGACTATGGTTTATTGTTCCTAGTTTCTTTGGTCAATAATATATTATTATTTCTTTTCTATTAGGCATTTAGAGTGTTTAGATTTCCATTGTTTTATATTTAATTGACCCACCTAGATTTTTATCATCTGATCTCACACATGTTTCTTCAGCTATCTGGAAGAAGTTTTATCAACAAACCACACCTTCCAATTTCTTATGGGAGGTATGCTTGGGTTCTATTTTTTGTTTCTTCTAGTTTCCTTCACTGGTGATAAAGATTTTGTTGGCATGGTCTGGTTTCAGGATTATTGATCCCTCAAAATCCCTTTCTTGTGGTGGATTCATGTTTTTTATGTATATTGTTCAATGTTTCATTTCATTCTGATGTATGATGGTTCTCTGGACAATGATGATGTTCTCATTTCTTTTGGTTGGAGTCGGGTTGGTGGTGTCCGCAGATTGTAACGCCCCAACCCCAGTTACCCGGAGTCAGTGCATTACTTCGTAACATTGGCATGATCACAAAAGATCTAGTCTCGAAAGACCGATTAGTTTAGTAGCCTTGGAAACACTAGATACATTCATAAATGTTACATTACATCATAAAGTGAAAAACTACAATAACATAGTCTCCATTTTCCACACTCATATCCCCTTCAGACTATCCCTGCAGGTCATTCCTAAAATACTTTTTCACATCCTGGAAAAATTAAAACATTGAAAGGGGTGAGCTTAGATTCTCAGTAAGGATAACAATATAGCGGAAGCTTTCATAAATAAACATTAACATTAAAGGCAATTTATAACCAAAACATAAGCCTTTTAAACTTGAATTTTAGCATAAAATGGAAAAAGTAAAATGAAATAATGCCATTTACTTACTCACATGGATATTCTACTAGTCGAATAATCACATGAAGTATCAATAACCACATTCATAATGATGGAAAGCATAATGCTAGACTATCATAACCACATAGCCAAGGCCTCGTGCCAAGACCACAAATAAGATTTTGTCAAGGCCTCGTGCCAAGACACTAGTTTGTCTCATGAGACCTACTGATGCATCGAGGAGCTGTAGAGGGCTCCACCCGTCACTTATTAAGTCCAATGCATTCCTCATATGAATAGGTTTAAAAATATCATAAACCATAACATAATTGTATAAAATAAAACATACATAAAGGAAACATAACATTTCCACATTTCAATCACAAGATATCAATAAAACACATTGATATAATAAAAACTCTTTCAAGACTATTTTCAATACCAAAATAAAAGAAAGTTAAAACTTTGTATTTATTTTTCATTAAAAAAAAGTGATGGCTTGTAGAGGAAGCCGAAACTCAAATAATGGTCACGGTAGCAGAGAAGTCGTTGTCACTGCATATATACGGAAAGAAAAACATTCCCTTTTTGTCATTTAGTAAAACGCTTCGTATAAAAAAGATTCCTTTTGAATAAACGTAAAAATCAGAAGGGTTTATACATCGTACAAAAGAAAGTTGTGTATAAAACCAAATATGCCTCAATGAAAGGAGATTGAGACGAAGTCCTTAAAAAGATAAGTTTTAAAATAAAATAGATCTATTATGTGTATTCACTATAAGTACACATAAATAAAGTACAAATACAAGATAGGACATAATAATATCATGACATAATTTGAAAGTAGGAGATTAACCCAAAGAATGGAAATTGGGTTAAGAAATTCCCTTACCTTGCATCCTGTCTTGACTCGACCATTCTTTAACCTCCTGAATAATAAAATAGAGTTAATTTCTATTTTCTTAAGAACCTTTTTCATGTTCATTATTACTTTTATATCACTTATTACCATGTTATGAACATTATGTAATTATTTAAGTTAATAACGGTCATTTTGTCGATCTTTGGTACTTGAGTCAAAAATAAACTTCTTATAATTACAAGTTGTTCATGTGGTGATATATCCATTATATCCAGAATTATATTCATGTTGTAGATATCATATATATCATATTTATCCAGTATATACATTCATTCATAATATTATATAACATTTAGAGGTAAGAAATGAAATGCACCGTTCATGGAGACGGTAAGCCGTACATACGCATGAACGCTACATTCATTTCTATTTCATATTTAATGGAATGAAATCATAATGATATAAAGGTATATTATAATTCCAGTATAATATCATATATAATATCATTTACTCCATCCTTTATACATCCCACATATGGCATTAACGATTCAAATCACTTTGAGGGGGCGGTAGTCCGCACTTCCTAAAATGAAATTATCGTGTTTACACATAATGGAAATCATAAAGGTATGAAATAAATGAGAAATAAATAAGCATAATGAAAACATAAACATAATATATATGTCATATATGAAAATAGTGTCATCAAAATGGCCACCATTAGAGGTGTTAAAAGAATATTGAACAATCATAGTTTCGTGAGGCAGTATTTCGCCACCCACAGAAACAGTATGTTCTTTAACCATTAGACGAAGGTGTGTGTATGTTTAAACCAAATCCTTATTATAAAAAAAATCCTAGTATATTTTAGATACTGGTGTTGTTACAAAATAAAGGAATAAAAAGCGTTTAAGGGGTTGGAGAAGCTAAATAAAACAAAACAACATTAGAGAAGACATTACCTTTAAATAGGGTAACTCTTTTTATTTGAGCCCAAGGCTTCCTTGGGAAGAATTCTTCCCAAAGTGAGGATTCTAGGAGTAAGGGAGGGAAGTTGGGAGATTATTTGGGTAGAGTTTGGCCGAGCCAAATGGCTTGAAAGTTTGAATAAGGTGGAAGTGGTTGGGGCCTTTTATAAGAGGAGAGGAGGGGCACTCTTGGAAAGATTGAAATGTTACTTTATTAGACAATGCTTTTCGGATTATAAAGGTCCCACACTTATATAATTAGAGGCTAAGGTGATAAGGGTTCTAAATATTCTCATACAATAGTATTTGGACAAGTGTAATGCTTAGATTTTACATTATCCTTCCATTTTATTAAAATCGTTAATTAATGATGTAATCGCTGCATCATCATGGTGTCATAAATAATTAAATCTATTTAATGTCTAAAAATTATAAAAAAATATCATGATGTAGTAAATATTTTTAGATTTCTAATTAATATTTATAGTCATAAATTTTACTTGAATAACCCCATTTAAAAAAAAATTTAGTAAAACAACTTATGTTTGTGACATTTTTATTTTAACTTTAAATAAAAAGTTATTTATGTCATTTTCCTACCAATGTGGCTCCATGGGGTCCCCAAGTTGACCCATGGATTGTCTTGGTCGGCCATGACACATCCAATAGGGGTAGGACAAGTGCAAAGGTATCTTCATATTTTTATAATATCATTTTTACCTTAAATTTCACTAATTACCTTTAATCGCGATTAATTAAACTTAAAAGTTACTATTCACGAAAAAATTATTTTAATCCCATTGAACCACATTTTACTTACTAATGACAACCATGTATGTCGGATTTTTTAAAATCAAATCACAGAAGTGGTAATATTTCATTTAAACGAAAAATTAGTTATTTAACTACCACTTAGTGGTTTCACTATTCATCAAAAATTGAAGTTTTTCAGAAAAATGCCAAAATTTCCCCCTAAGCTATAATTGATATTCCGAATTCATAAATGATGTCTATTTTAAAAAATTCCAAACATATAAGTTGCATTAAATAATTTTATAATTAATTCCCGTTGTCACAACAAATAACGTGTTTTTAAGAAACAATATATATCAAAAGATTGACAATTGTTTATGTCCAACTTCAAAGTGAAATTAATTCTAATGAACACCATTGGATAAAATGGTAAAAATATATTATAATTATACTTTAAAACCACTCAATAGTATAATATATCAATATAAATTATTTTTATTAAAAAAGTTGTTTTTAAGTATTTTGCACTATTCATGAAAAATTGAAAGTTCTCAGAAAATTACAAAAAAATCAACTTAGGATAATTTCAATATTACGAATACAAAAATGATGTCCATTTTGAAATATAAAATTTCTATAATTTTAAAAAGTGGGTATTACTATTCATAACGGCTACTTTGATTAGTCGCGGTGTGTTAGAACTCGAACTTGCGTAAAATGCAAGCTATTGCATTATTGAAAGAGAGGCGTATCGTGGAAGATCGGGGTGTTACATTCTCCCCTCCTTCAATAAATTGCGTCCTCGCAATTTGAAATTTTTCTTTGAAAATAAAAGGTTGAAAATAGAAAATACCTTTGTGGAAAACCCACATCGGAAATAAGGTTAATAAAATTTAGCCTTAATAAGAGGGAAAGGGAAATGAAAAAGTCACCACCCAATTATGATCTCGATTAGGAGAACATTGGTGGAAATTAGAGACATATAATTGGAGGAAAGCGTAAATATTTTGTAGGGAGTGATTGAGGTCATCAATCACAAACAAGTGACAAATTGAGGGCCTCAAAGCCTTCAATCTATGTTGATTTAAAATATCATCAGTTCAACAGGACATAAGGTATTAGGATAACACATTTTTTTGTTTTAATATTCCTTTAATAAAGTTTAAGAATTAATTTATTCATAGAATAAGATAAAGGTATATATATATATTTATGCTTGACAAGTAGAGTTTCAACCTTCAACTAATTTCTACCACAAACTCATCTTTCACTCAAAAAGATAATAGAACTCAAAAATAATATATTTATCCTAACCGTCCAAGGTTAAAAATATTAACACATACCATTTAGATTACGAAAACTATTTTGTAATAACCAGGGAGTTCCTGTAGGATAGTGGTAGGTCATAAAGTCCTGTCGCAATATGGTTGTGGGTTCGATTCCTGCAGCTTTGTCCGAAGCGACAGGTTATCGCCCAACCTGAAGGTTGTCCATTTTCTAAAACTATTATAATATTCCAAAAATAATATTCAGAAATGTTTTAACTTTAAAAAATACTATCCATGGTTCAACTTAATCCATTCAAACCTTTATAGTTATCCAAAATACTTCTGTCCAACTCACAGTCCAAATTTTATAAGGAAGGTAAACATAATGAAGATCCTTTTTTCCACGTAACAACATGTGAACACCTTCATCATGTATTCTTTTAAAACAATGAAATTACCAATGATCCTTTATTCCTTATAAAATACTAGATATACTCCTTCTATCCAAAAATGTATACAAATCGTTAATCAGTTTCAAGGAAGTTAAGAATATCCAATATAATTTATCCAAATCAATCATGTCTTATTCGAAAATCACTATCTCGGTATCAGAACCATATTATGGTTTATCTTTCTCTCAATCATATATTTTCCAAAAATTTAACCTACTGTGGAGTCACTTTTCTTGGTTCCACACAATCTCAAGTCCTTGATGAAATAGTACTGCAGTACAATCCTTATATACTCCATAATTATTATAACCAGTACATCATTGATACAACACTCAAATGACAAAATTATTTAATAACAACATAAGAACTCTAATCATTCCTCCTCATCTATGGTAGTATCATAACATGATTATTATCCAATAACATAATTTGGGGCATACTCTGATCATTTGAACATTGGTTTGCGTAGTGTCCCCACTCCTTGCAGATGAAGCATTGTACATTTGAAACATTTTTCTTACCCTTGCAGTCACACAATTTTTGTCCTTTTTCTCCACACTTATAACAAACTCCCATTCCCTTCAGGCAAGTTCCAAGGTGTTTCCTCCCACAGTTATCACATATTGGAAAATTATTCTTTTCCCACGTCCCTTTTTCCATCATTCTCTCTTCCATCCTTTTCTTCTCTTTCTTCCCTTCAAAGACATAAGACTCAGAGAATTATTTACTTATCTTATTAACACATGATACTATTTCTTCATATGTTGAGAACACATGGGAGATTATTTCCCTTCTAAATGTTGGCTTAATACCGTGAAAGATATTATCCTTCTTACGCTTTGGATCATACGTATTGCTCGAGTTCACATTCCTTCCACTAGGCACCATTTCTATACAATGGCATAAACTAGGTTAGTTTATGAATTGAAATGAATAATTCCAAACTTGTAAAATACTTAATGTAAATTGAATGGTTTATGGATATAATCCATAATTATAAAAATGTTTTCCTTGAGTAAGTATATACTCATAACCCTTCATAGTGGTTTGTAAAGAAAACAAGAATTATCCTAAGCATATCCCCCGGGAGTGTCGTAACCAAGAGTGCAGCAAGGCTCGTTGTCGTGCACCAGTTCCCGTTCGAGTCTATCTCAAAGCGGTGTTTTCAGGTTTTACCCCTAGGTACATCTGTGCCAGAGCCGCCTCTACCTGCTCGTATCCAGACAGTGATGTATTGCTCGGAAAACTCACAAAATCTCTACAACAATAAAATTCTAGGAAGTTATTCTATACTAATCCTCAAAGTCTATCTTTGGGATATGTGCTCTAATCAGAGTTTATCTAAATCTAGCTTTCAAGGTTAGTACTAAACTGCCTCTGATACCAACTGTAACGCCCCGACCCCAGTTACCCGGAGTCAGTGCTTTACTTCGTAACATTGTCATGATCACAAAATATTAAGTCTCGAAAGACCGATTAGTTTAGTAGCCTTGTAAACACTAGATACATTCATCAATGTTACATTACATCATAAAGTGAAAAACTACAATAACATAGTATCCATTTTCCACACTCATATCCCCTTCAGACTATCCCTGCAGGTCATTCCTAAAATACTTCTTCACATCCTGGAAAAATTAAAACATTGAAAGGGGTGAGCTCAGATTCTCAGTAAGGATAACAATATAGCGGAAGCTTTCATAAATAAACATTAACATTAAAGGCAATGTATAACCAAAACATAAGCCTTTTAAACTTGAATTTTAGCATAATATGTCAAAATTAAAATTACATAATTCCATTTACTTACTCACATGGATATTCTACTAGTCGAATAATCACATGAAGTATCAATAACCACTTTCATAATGATGGAATGCATAATGCCAGACTATCATAACCACGTAGCCAAGGCCTCGTGCCAAGACCACAAATAAGATTTTTTCAAGGCCTCGTTCCAAGACACTAGTTTATGTCATGAGACCTACCGAGGCATCGAGGAGCTGTAGCGGGCTCCACCAGTCACTTATTAAGTCCAATGCATTCCTCATATGAATAGGTTTAAACATATCATAAACCATAACATAATTGTATCACATAAAACATGCATAAAGGAAACATAACATTTCCACATTTCAATCACAAGATATCAATAGAACACATTGATATAATAAAAACGCTTTCAAAACCATTTTCAATACCAAAATAAAAGAAAGTTAAAACTTTGTATTTATTTTTCATTAAAAAAAGTGATGGCTTGTAGAGGAAGCCGAAACTCAAATAATGGTCACGGCGGCGGAGAAGTCATTGTCACCGCATATGTACGGAAAGAAAAACATTCCCTTTTTTTCGTTTAGTAAAATGCTTCGTATAAAAAATATTCCTTTTGAATAAACGTAAAAGTCAAAGGGGTTTATACACCGTATAAAATAAAGTTGTGTATAAAACCAAATATGCCTCAATGAAAGGAGATTGAGATGAAGTCCTTAAAAAGATCATTTTTAAAATAAAATAGATCTATTATGTGTATTCACTATAATTACACATAAAGAAAGTACAAATAAAAGATAGGAAATAATAATATCATGACATAATTTGAAAGTAGGAGATTAACCCAAAGAATGGAAATTGGGTTAAGAAATTCCCTTACCTTGCGTCCTGTCTTGACTCGACCGTTCTTTAACCTCCTGAATAATAAACTAGAGTTAATTTCCATTTTCTTAAGAACCTTTTTCATGTTCATTATTTCTTTTATATCACTTATTACCATGTTATGAACATTATGTAATTATTTAAGTTAATAACGGTCATTTTGTCGATCTTTGGTACTTGAGTCAAAATAAACTTCTTATAATTACAAGTTGTTCATGTGGTGATATATCCATTATATCCAGAATTATATTCATGTTTTATATATAATATATATCATATATATCCAGTATATACATTCATTCATAATATTACATAACATTTAGAGGTAAGAAATGAAATGCACCTTTCATGGAGACGGTAAGCCGTACGTACGCATGAACGCTACTTTAATTTCTATTTCATATTTAATGGAATGAAATCATAATGATATAAAGTTATATTATAATTCCAGTATAATATCATATATAATATCATATACTCCATCCTTTATACATCCAACATATGGAATTAACGATTCAAATCACTTTGAGGGGGCGGTAGTCCGCACTTCCTAAAATGAAATTATCGTGTTTACACATAATGGAAATCATAAAGGTATGACATAAATGAGAAATACAGAAGCATAATGAAAACATAAACATAATATATATTTCATATATGAAAATAGTGTCTTCAAAATGTCCACCATTAGAGGTGTTAAAAGAATATTGAACAATCATAGTTTCGTGAGGCAGTATTTTGCCACCCACAGAAACAGTATGTTCTTTAACCATTAGACGAAGGTGTGTGTATGTGTAAACCAAATCCTAATCATAAAAACATCCTATTATATTTTAGATACCTGGTGTTGTTACAAAAGAAAGTAATAAAAAGAGTTTAAGGGTTTGGAGAAGCTAAATAAAACAAAACAACATTAGAGAAGACATTACCTTAAAATCGGGTAACTCTTTTTGATTTGAGCCAAAGGATTCCTTGGGAAGAATTATTCCCAAAGTGAGGCTTCTAGGAGTAAGGGAGGGAAGTTGGGAGAGTATTGGGGTAGAGTTTGGCCGAGAAAAATGTCTTGAAGGTGTGAATAAGGTGGTAGTGGTGGGGGCCTTTTATAAGAGGAGAGGAGGGGCACTCTTGGAAAGATTGAAATGTTACTTTATTAGACAATGCTTTTCAGATTCTAAAGGTCCCAAACTTATATAATTCGAGGCTAAGGTGATAAGGGTTTGAAATATTCTCATCCAATAGTCTTTTTACAAGTGTAATGCTTATATTGTACATTATCCTTCCATTTTATTAAAATCGTTAATTAATGCGGTAATCGATGCATCATCATGGTGTCATAAATAATTAAATCTATTTAATGTCTAAAAATTATAAAAAAATATCATGATGTAGTAAATATTTTTATCTTTTTAATTAATATTTATAGTCAAAAATTTGACTTGTATAACCCTATTTAAAAATTGTTTTAGTAAAACAACTTACGTTTGTGACATTTTTATTTTAACTTTAAATAAAAAGTTATTTATGTCATTTTCCTACCAAAGTGGCTCCATGGGGTCCCCAAGTTGACCCATGGATTTTCTTGGTCGTCCATGACACATCCAATAGGGTTAGGACAAGTGTAAAGGTATTTTCATATTTTTATAATATCATTTTTACCTTAAATTTCACTAATTACCTTTAATCGCGATTAATTAAACTTAAAAGTTACTATTCACCAAAAAATTATTTTAATCCCATTGAACCACATTTTACTTCCTAATGACAACCATGTATGTCGGATTTTTGAAAATAAAATCACAGAAGTGGTAATATTTCATTTAAACCAAAAATCAGTTATTTAACTACCACTTAGTGGTTTCACTATTCATAAAAAATTGAAGTTTTTTAGAAAAATGCCAAAATTTCACCCTAAGCTATAATTGATATTCCGAATTCAAAAATGATTTCTATTTTACAAAATTCCAAACATATAAGTTGAATTAATTAATTTTATAATTAATTCCCGTTGTCACAACAAATAACGTGTTTTTAAGAAACAATATATATCAAAATATTGACAATTGTTTATGTCCAACTTCAAAGTGAAATTTATTATAATGAACACCATTGGATAAAATGGTAAAAATATATTCTAATTATACTTTAAAACCACTCAATAGTATAATTTATCACTATAAATTATTTTTACTAAAAAAGTTTTTTTTAAGTATTTTTCACTATTCATGAAAAATTGAAAGTTCTCAGAAAATTACAAAAAAATTAAACGTAGGATAATTTCGATATTACGAATACAAAAATGAAGTCCATTTGAAATATAAAATTTCTATAATTTTAAAAAGTGGGTATTACTATTCATAACAGCTACTTTGATTAGTCGCGGTGTGTTAGAACTCGAACTTGCGTAAAATGCAAGCTATTGCATTATTGAAAGAGAGGCGTATCGTGGAAACTCGGGATGTTACACAGATTATGTAGTAGAATCTCAAGAATCACACAATGATTTTTGTATTTTTTAGTTTCTTGGGGACTAGTTATTTTGTTTCATCAATTCAGTTTCTCTCATTCTAGGTCTAATTGTGCTGGGTTGCATGGATTCTTGTTGGTTAGGGGGCATGCTATGTTTTTTGTTGTACAAGAGGCCTGTAGTTGTCTCAGATTGGTGCTACCAATGAGCTGTGGTTATAGGTGGTAGGGAGGTGGGTGGGGCTCTGTCGTGGATTACGATTTTAAAGAGAATTTTTTTTTTGAAATTTCATATTTTGAACATGTAGGTTGGCTTGGTGTAAGGATTTATGGAGTGGTGGAAGGCTTGGTGGGAGGATTGTGGTTGTTGATGGGATGCAGTTGAGACATAGGGGTGGTAGAGATTCTGGTGAGGCTGGAGGCCAATCATGCATTGGTTTTGGCTATTGGTGCTAAAAGTGGTTTTGTGGGATGCAATTTTTTGATTGGTATTGGGGTTAGTGATTCAGATTTTTGGATCTTGATTGGTGGTGGGTGATGAGAGTTGTTTGGTGCTAGAGTTGGTTTTGGGTGAGGGACTCTATGAGTTGTGGGGGATGGATTGTTGGAGTGTTTTTTACACTATTTTTTGCTTCCAAATCTGTGGGTGAAACAGTTGGGATATGTTCTGGGAGATTTTATAGGTTACCAAACATATTGGTGTTTATGGATGTTGTGTTAGGAATTCAATATGGGTTTTAGAATCTGTTTAGGCTGCTGGGAAATGCTGGTACTTCGAGATATATGTAGGGTACAAGGATATCTAATGCGGTGTTATAAAAAACACTCTAAAAAACATTTAAATACTAAAATGTTTTTAATACCATTTTGAACCTATAAAAACCTTTAAAATCAATAAAAACAATAAAAAACCTAAAAACACATAAAAACCATAAAAAATCAACAAAACTCCAAATACTATTTAAAACCAAAAAATGGTAAAAAAAATCTAAAAAACATTGAAATACTAAAAGAAAAAAAATCCCTAAAAATCGAAAAAACCAAACAACCATAAAAACCCACAAATTCATAAAAATCCTAAAAAACAATAACAATATGAAAAAGCTATAAATATCGCTAAAATGTAAAACCCAATTTAAATGATGAGAACATATAAGATAACCTTAAAACCTTAAAACACTTAAAACCCCTAAAAACCATAAAATTCTTTAAATCCATAAACCCATAAAACCCAAAAAACCTAAAAAACCCTAAAAACGTAAAAAACATAAAAATTGTAAATAATAAAAAACATTAATTTAAACATAAAATTTCCTAAAAAAACCTAAAAACCCCTAAGAAAAACCTAAACACCTAAAAACACTTAAAATCCTTAAAAACAAAAAAACACTAAAAATCCTACGTGACTATAAAACTCCTTAAAAACTCTAAAAACCCATAAAAATCATAAAACCCATAAAACCATAAAAAAATAAAAACCCAATCAAACCACCTAAAAATAATGGAACCCAAAAACACCTTAAAAACCCTAAAAATCCATAAAAACCCTAAAAACACATTAAAACTATAAAATCTTTTTAAACCCCTGAAACATTAAAAAACTGTAAAAAACATAAAATATAAAAAAAAAACTCAAAAAAAACCTAAAATACTAAAAAACCATAAGTACAGGCAAAAACAATAAAAAATCTAAAAACCATTGAAATACCTAAATAACCAAAAAACAATAAAAATCCAAAAAACACTGATATGTCTCTGAACATGTAAAAAACAATAAAATGTTAAAAACCTCTAAGAAAACCATAAAAACAAACAAGAGCCTAAAAACCTAAAAACTCTATAAACCCTACCCCCCCCCCCCCCCCCACACACCAAAAAACCCATCAATATCACTAAAAACCCTAAAGAACCAGACAAATAAAAAAATTTGGGGTACAACCGCGAAAGAGGCACACACGCAAGGAAGAAAATTACATGTAAATCGCAAGCCCAGGGACTTGACCCCACGACCTGCCCCTCACCCCCCCAAGCCCTTACCACCCCACCACAAACAGTGGGGTAAAAAGAACCAGACAAATAAAAAACACACAATCTCAAAAAACATAAAAAACCCAAAATCAACTAAAATCCTAAGAAAATCATAAAAACCTAAAAACTTTTAAAAACCCTGAAAACCTAAAAAATGATATAACCCCTATAAGAAACTAAAACCTTAAAACAAATAAAAACTATAAAAACCACTAATAAAATTTAAAAACCCTAAAACCCATAAACCCCTAAAACCCATAAAAACTCTAAAATTGTTTCAAAAACCTAAAAATGATAAAAATACTATTAAAACCCTTAAAAACCTAAAAATGAAAAAAACCAAAAATACCCCAAAAAAACTACAAAAACCTTAAAATCCATAAAAAAAACTAAAAACCATAAATATCTCTAAAAATATAAAAAACTATAAAGTCCATAAATTTTTTTAAAAAAGCCCTCAAAATCCCTAAAATTTTAAAAAAAATCTAAAAACATTAAAAACCCCATAGAAACCCTTAATTACCTTAAACAAATTAAATTCCATAATACCCTAAATGGATAAAAATAATGATAAACCCTACGAAGACCATAAAATCCCGAAAATGCCTCAAAATCAGAAAAAATACTAAAAAATTATAAAAATTAAAAAATCCCTAAAAATCCCTAAAAATGTAAAATATCTAGAAAACCTAAAACCCCTAATAAAATCATAAAATCCTAAAAACACATAAAATCCATATGAAAGGTAAAAAACACTCAAAACCCAAAGACCCTAAAAACCATAAAAGCATCAAAAACCAAAAAACACCTAAAACCTTAAAAACCATAAAACCCCATAAAAACATTAAAACCCACTAAAAACTCTAAAAACCCATTTAACCCCTAAAAACCTTAAAAAATATTAAAAACCATAAAAACCTACAAAACACAAACCCCCCCAAAAAAACTCTAACAAACCATCGAACCCTAAAACCCTAAAACCCCTAAAAACCTAAAAACCTAAACACCCTTAAAACCAATAAAATTGTTAAAAGCACAAAACATAAAAAAACATATAAAATCATGAAAGCCCTAAAAACACTAAGAAAACAATTAAATTCTAAAAACACTTAAAGCCCCTAAAATTAATGAAACGATAAAACCCATAAAACACCATGAAGATGGCAGTGTATGAGTTCTCGCGATGGGTTCTCCCCTCCTCACCATAGAGGTTGACGACAACATAGTCTATGGCTTCATCGATGTCGCCCCGCCATATTCCCTAGCCAGGGAGGCGGTGGCTAGGCCTTCCCCACAGCTTCCCTCTTCTCCTCCTTCTAATCTAGCACAACTTCCTTGCTTTCTAGAGATTGACGTCTGCCCTAAAGTCCCTCTCTACAAGAATGGTGTGCCTTCATTCCAGATATCTTCCTGGGAGTTCTCGATGGCCTCCTCCCTTATAGATCTCACACTGGTGGCCATATTTGTAAGGGTACGACCCTCTATGTATGATTTTAACAGTTTTGTAACTTCTTCTTGGAATCTCCGTGAACAAGTGGTTGTAGGATTGTTGGACGCTTGATACTTTATGATTTGGTTTAGGAATGAAGAGGATCTTGTCCCTATCTGGGCCTTTTCTCCTCGATTCGCTGATGGCCTTTGGTTTCATTCACTCAGCTGGAATATTAACGTTCACCTGCACTATGATCCCACGAGCGTGGCTTTGTGGATTACCCTTCTTAGTCTTTCCTTTCCCTTCCAAAACCTAGCCGTCCTCAGCTTTATTGGTAACCTCGTTGGTAGATTCTTGTGTATGGATGCTCAGAAAAGTGTTGCCTACCACTCGGATACGTCGAGGATTTGTGGTGAGGTGGATGTGTCCAAAGTCCCGATTAATTATGTCTGTGTTGAGATTGAAGGTGAGCTCAGGTGGCACCTGGTCGTCTTCTTTGAATCCTGGGTGCCTTTTTTCTCATCATGCCATAGGCTGGGCCACTATGCCTCTTCTTGTAGGTGTGTTTTCTCTGTCAAGCCTGCTCCTCAGTGGAAAAATGATCCACCTGATGGTATGCTAACAGTTGCGCCACCCTTGGTGGAATATGTAATGCACAATGGGTGTCTCCCTACTGGAATGGCTAATTCGCCTCTGGCTGAGGATCATGAGGTTATCGTGGTCGAGGATGTTCTGATACAGGATGATCGACAACACCTTTCTAACCCAAGGGTCTGTGATGTCTTTGATAGGCTGAAATGTGATCTATGAATTGTGGACAGTATGGGCGTGGTGAAACCTATGGGAGGAGCCAAGAGTCTGAGGATGGTGGATTCACGGATGATGGAGCTGCCATGGCCTTCTCCCATTCCAGGAGGTCTGGAGGGGGCTAGAGTTTCTGAAAAATCATTGTCAGTGCATGAGGGATATGATGGTGTCTCCTTGTACAATCAGTTTGATGGCTTGGTTTTGGAGGAGTTGACTCAGGAGCATCACATTGTGCAAGCAAAGTTTGCTGGTGACTTTGATGAACAAGATAGTCAGAACACATGATCTAGGCCTTAGGGAGATACTTGTGGGGATATGGGTAAGGGGTCTCTGGACTCTTGTGGTGATTTGTTAGCTGGCAGAGAGGGTGAGGATCATGGAACTATGGATGATGTCAGTTTTTCGGTCTATGGATCTCCGAGTCATACTAGAGGGGTTGAATCTCTGGATCTTAGTGGAGTGCTGGTGGCGCCACCCGTTGGTAATGAGAAGGCGTCCACAGGCACTGATGTGCATGCCCCCTTTCTCAGCTATGTTGCTAGTGACAACTTTGAGCATTCTGGACGTGTTGAGACAGAAGGGGAAGTTGAAGCACGGGGGGGGGGGGGGGGGGGTGGGGGGTGGTTGGGGAGGATGGATCTGAGGGTGTGTCTGGTTTCTGGTCTACTGGACTGGATTTGAATATGCCTAAGGCGGTGGTTGAGGGGGATTCTAGTGATGCTTCCTTCCATGTGACTGAACAGGGGGAGGTGGAGGTGCAGGTACCAGTGAATAGGTTGGAGGAGGTGGCTGGGAAGGGATGCGGGTAGGGGAGGGTGCAGGGATGGGGGATGAGAATGGGAAAGTGGATGCCGCTTCTAGACCCTGGAAGGGAAGCCCCAAGGTGGATCAAACCGAGCGGTTGGAAGCATTGGATGGGCAGGCTACCGGGGCACCTGAAGTGGTTTCTAGCACGTTGTGTGGTGCGGTTCTTATTCCATGTTCTCTTAACCAAGAAGACTCTATTGTTCCTGACCAAGAGGAGGATGGAAGAATATTGAATCACAACATGTATTTGATCCTTAAAGAGAGGTCCTTTCTTGAGGAAGCTGTTGGGAAAGGAGACAATCCCATTGGGGTCCCTGTCGACTCATGATGGAGAAAGCCAAGGAAGGACTACTCTTCCTTGTTGAAGAATGTGTCCACAAGAGCCTCCTGCAACGTTAAGAACATTGTCTATGGAAATTAAAAAAATGGACGGAAAGGTGAGGTGGAATGTGGATCAACATCTTAGGGTTTATTAACCCAACTTTCTCAAGCAATATGAATCTTCTGAATGGGAGTCGACAGACTCGGATGCTTCCTCTGGGTATGGTGTAGATGGGGATCCATATGGTGATGATGCGGCCTTCAGTTTTGGTGCAACGAGTGAACCTTTTGGATCTATTTCTGCTTTTGATTTTGGTGGTGACGATGACTGACTTGTTTTTCTTTTGGGTCTTTTCATTTCCTTTTTCTTTGCTTTGGAGTCCTTAAGGGTTTTTGGGTGCGGGTTGTTTGACCCCTCCCCTCCCTTGTCTGCTGCGTCTTTTTTTCTCTCTAATAAATTTTTAGGGGGTAAGGAATAGTCTGACCCTCAAATCTTCCTTTCCCATAAAACACCCTAAAACCCTAAACCCCTGAAAATATATAAAAACCCTAAAAATCATAAAAACCATAAATGTTCCCTAAAAATCCCAAAAAACATAAAAACACTAAAACCCTTGAAAAACCAATAGAAAACATTAAAAACCTAAAAACACATAAAACCTATAAAAAACCTAAAAACTCTAACAATCCTCTGAGACCCTAGAAACCCTAAAACCCCCAATAACCCTTAAAACCCCTAAAGAAATTAAAAGGCATAGAGACCCTAAAAATTAGAAACTCTAGAAAACATTTAAACCACTAAAAACATTAAAAATTCATAAAACCCATAAATACCCAAAGAAACTCAAAAAACCCCTAAAACCCTAAAAACCCTAAAAATAAATAAGAAATCGTAAAAACAAAAAAAATCACCTAAAATGTAAAAAAATCAAAAATAATGAAAAACCCTAAGATAACCATAAATAAATAAAAACACTTTATGCCCCTAAATACCTAAATTATGTTAAAAACCCATAAACAACCCTAAAAACACTAAAAACCTTGAAAATAAAAAAAACCTAAAACCCATCAAAATCATAAAAATTTCATAAAAATCCCTAAAATTTTAAAAATCCCAAAAATCCTTGAAAACCCTAATAAAACAATGAAAACCAAAAAACACTTAAAGTACATAGAAACCTAAAAAAATGCTAAAAACCCTAAATTTTTTAAAAAGACCCTAATAACCCAAATAATACCTAAAATCCATAAATAATCCCTAAAAACACCTAAATCCATTTTAAACCATAAAACCCCCTTAAAACCATTAGAAAATCTTAAAAACACTTAAAACCTCTACAAACATAAAAACGGTAAAACCCAAATGGTTCTAAAAACCCATTAAAAAAAACAAAAATCTAAAACCTTAAAAACACAAAAATCACATAAAAACACTTAAACCCACTAATAACTCAAAAAACCATTAAAACCCTAAATATAGTAAAAACAAAAAAAATCCATACCCCAAAAACTCAAAAAATTCCAAAACCCCAAAGAATACCTAAAACTACTCCAAACCCCTAGACCGTAAGATGGCTCATGGAAGGGGATCGATGGAGATGGGGTTCCTGCATGGCCATTGGTTGTGTCGCCCCCTGCTGGAAAGGTGGAGCCAGCTCTGGCTATGCCAATGGTCTGTGGTCACAAGGAGATCTTTCAACTCTGTAATCACTCATCCTCTAGGATTTGCGCGATTGGTGACGCACTGGAGGTGTCGAGACAGAAGCTTAACTTTGCGGAGGCGGTGAAATCGGAGATTTCACTTACCTTGTTTGATTTTGACCTTCCCTCTCCTGGTCGGGTCATCTAGAAGGGGCAAGTGGCTCATGTTTCGGCTAATCATGAGGCAGTGGAGGAAAGGCACAATCTCTGCTGATTCTCCATCATTTCTAGGGTGTTGACCCCGAAGGGTGGGCAGCTCTGGAAATTTGCGGACCTCATCAGCAGAGTCAGGGAGATCTAGGGATTCTCTGAATGGAAAATGACTGCTATGGGGAGAGGATATTATCATATTTTCTTCCCCTCGAATTAATGGAAGAGACGATCTTGGAGCTTCATCTCCCTTAACATGAAACCTGGGCTATTAAGGATCCAAGAGTGGGATCGGAATTTCGACCCATTGAATATCAAGAACATATCTGCGCAGGTATGGATTCGCATATGAAAGCTTAGCTGGCTTTATTGGCACCCTTATATTTTATGGGACATTTCCTCCTTGGTGGGTTGTCCTATTTGCATTGATAAGGAGATGGAAAATCCAATGTATTGACGTTATGCTCGCATCCTGGTTGAAGTTGACTTAGATTCCACACTGATTGAGGAAGTGGTGCTCAACAATAATGAGGACAAATTCATGCTGGAAATTTAGTACTAGCACAAACCCCGGTTTTTCCTTCATTGTAATCTCTTTGGGCACCTCATCTCTGACTGTCGATGACTAAATGTGTGCACTAAGTGCAATCTCAAAGGTCACGCTGCTGAATCCTGCAACAGGAAAATAGAAGCCGGAGTGGGGATAAATGCCCATGGTAAAGCACCTGCTCCCTCCCAGCCTAATTCTATCGGGGTTGGAAATACTACGGAATAGTCCTCATCAAAGAAGGTATCGGGGGTTGATGACACACTCTTCAAGGAGACGCCCCCCACATGCATGGAGTTGATCCTGGGTTTAACCCCCCCGGCAACCCAGCTAGTTGTCCCTGCTTCCTTAGAGCCTGGTACTGCCACTCCCAACCTGTAGGTAGCCATGACTAAGACTAGCCAGACCTTTGAGCCTGCTGCGAGTTCACACACAGCCATGGCTTATCCTGGCCAGACTTCCTCTCATTCTAGTCCTCTCATGATGGTGAGCCCTGCCTACTATGAGGGAGTGCCCCCTCCCTTGCATTAGGAGGATGCTGGACTGGTCCTTCCTGTGTCTATAGCCATTCCAGGGCCTTCTGCCCTCCCTGGCCTAGAGAAGGACTGCACATCTCCAGCCCTCCCAAATCTGACTGATGATTCAATTACGGTTTTTTCCTCTAGAAAGGCTGCATGACAAGACACAATGAAGAGTGCATCCCCTGTGGCACTCTGTCCCATGAACAGGTTCACCCCTCTCAGTGGTATCTTCTGGGATGATGAGGCTGAAGAAAAAAATGATGACGAGGTGGAAGGCTCTTTCGGACAGGTTAAAAAGAACCTCCCACACGAGGTTAGCTCTAAACCTCTGGAAGACCCGACACTCAAGTATCAGATTGCTAGTATTGACCCTTACACTAAGAAGAACCCTATGGGCAGTCCCAAAAAGAAGGGGGAAAAGGAAAAAGCGAAGGAAACACCTCTGATTTCCCACACCAGCCCAGTGAGAAGGGAGAATCCTATTAATTGATGTGGATCCTCTTCTGGAACTACCAGGGGATTGGGAATCCTCCTACTGCCTCAGCCCTTAGGAATTTCCTCACTTCCCAGAGGCCTATGATTCTCAGTATTGCTGAGCCAATGATCTCATTTGATAACTAGATGGGTTTAAACAGGGGTATCCTCGGTTACTTCTGTGATTCCAAGACTACTAATGAGAATGGTTTGGACATCTTATGGGTACTAAAGAATGATGACATCTAAGTGACATATGTGGATGTGAGCACCCAGGTCATCACCTTGTCTACTACATGCAATGATACCGCACTATCCCTATCCTTTTTTTATGCATCTTGCTCATACATGAGGAGATATGCCCTCTGGGAAAAACTGATTACCCTAAATGGGATCATATTGATCAATTGGATTGTGATTGGAGATTTCAACACTGTGTTTTTCCCGAATGAGAGGATTGGTCCAAACTTCTCTTGATCAGCTGCTGAGGACTTCTCCATCTGCCTTGATACTTGTGATCTCATAGAATTTCATGTCTCTAGAACCTCATTCACTTGGGGGTGCTTCACTGTCAATGGAAGGCAGGCTAGCAAGCTGGACATGTGGTTTTATAGGATCAGTGATGGGAGTACTCCCTTTGATGTCTCGGGCATTACACTCCCAAAAATTCACTCAGATCATAATCCCTTGATTGTTGAATGCTCCGCAGGCTCTCCAAGGTCATCACCCCTACCATTATGGATCAATAATGTCGAGATCATGGTCCCATGATGCATAGAAATTGTCACCAATTGATGGAATGAAGACCTCCATGGCAGTCACTACTAAATGTTTGTCTTTAGGTTAAAAAAAATAAATGCCCCACTCAAGGAATGGAGCAGGAACTACATCTCTATTTTGGATGATGATATTTAGGTTGTTGATCCACACCTCGCCTTCCACCAGAATTCTAATCAGCACTTGACCCTACCCTCTCGAGAGGAGTTGCAAATCCATTCCAAACATTATGATCTTCTGTCACTTAAATAAAAGCTAGCAAAAAACCAGTTCAATGTTAGATGGATAAAATATGGAGATCGCAGCTCAAAATTCTTCCACCAGCTGCATAGGGAGGAAATGGTTAAAAAGTGTCTAAAACCAGTTCGTATCTCAGGATCTACCTTCACCTCGGAGGATGATATTTCTACTTCTATTATCAATCACTTCTAAGAGATTTACATGGATGATGGTGAGGAATACACCCTCCCTTTGATGGATTCCATCCTTCCGCGCAGTAACAAGAAACAGAACAGGGCTTTAATGACTACCCCCTTGAGGAGGAAGTTAGCGCTGCTTTGTTCTCTCTGAACATTGACAGTGCAACCGGACTGGATGTCTTCACTAATAAGTTCTTCATGTCTTTCTAGGATATCATGAACAAGGGAATTACTAGAATTGTTAGTGAATTTTCTCTCTCTAGTGTGTTCCCACAATGACCCAACTCGAATTTCATTTCCTAGATCCCCAAAAGGGACAATGACATTGAAATTTGGGACTTTCGACCAGTGGCCATTGGTAACACTATTCCCAAAATTATCAGAAAGATTATGGTTATGAGGATAGAGAAATTTGTGGGGGAAATTCTCACTTCAAATCAATTTGGGTTCGTCTCAGGGAGGAACATTCAGGAATTCCTTTTCAAGGCCTCAGAGAGCATCAACGTCATTCGGAAGTAGTGCAAATAGGGAAACTTCGTGCTTAAGATTGACATCTCCAAGGATTTTGACACTATCAAGTGGTGTTTTATCTCCCAGGTTCTCTCCAAGTATGGATTCTCAAACAGATTTATCAGGATGGTTATGTCCATTTTAAGAAGCGCCTGGGTCTCTGTCCTTATAAATGGATCTCCTAAGGGGTTTTCCCCTACTCCCATGGGGCCAGACAGGGTGACCCGCTTTTAGGAATTCTCCTCGTGATTTCTGAAGACTACTTGAGTAGGTGTCTTCTTGACCTTGGCCAGGCTGGTCTTTTTACTACTATCAGGGAAGGAAGGGATCTTCATGTGTCATCCCATCTGTTTTTTGCTGATGACATTCTTATGTTTGGGAAAGCGGACAAACGGACCTTGGATTCCATCCGGATGATCGTCCGACATTATGAAAAAGTCATTGGGCAATCTATCAGTTGGAGAAAGTCTATGATTGTCATTGAGGAGGGGGTCACTTGACCCCGTCAGATTTCCACAGCATGGACCCTTAGGGTCAGGAGAGTGTCACTTATTTTCGATTACCCAGGTGTTCCCATTTGTTGGGGACGAGTCAAGCGCTGCCACCTTGAGAGCATTTCCACTAGAATTACTCAACAGCTCATGAAATGGAAAGTGAAATGTCTATCACAAGCTGGAAGCGTATGTATTATCAACTCAGTTATCACTTCCATGTTCACTTATTTCTTCTCTATCTATAGATGGCCGATCAAACTCCTGAAAGACTTGGAAGAAAAGATCAGGAACATCACCTAGATGGGATGCATAAGCGAAAGGAAACTTGTTATGGTGGCCTGGAAGGACTGTACTAAACCCATTGAGCTAGGAGGGTGTGGCATAAAATATCTCCGATGATATAATGATGCTCTCCTTGCTAAATTTACTTCGGGGCTGCTTAATACTATGAGTGGAGAGTTGGGATTCACTCAGGAAAGGTTCGTGCTTAATCTTTGCGATGAATATGCAGGTTACTTCCCCTCTTCTGCCTGGCCAGCAATTCATGACTCGTACAAGAGTATTATTTCAAACTCGAAATGGATCGTCATAAAGCACTCATAACTGAATGCTTGGTCCACACCATGGCTTGATAGGCCTTTGTAGAAATACATGACTCCCTCTGTCGGCATGAAGAGCCTATCCATCACGGTGTTTATTTCTCGGCTAGAAGAGTTTGAGGTGTTCCTTCCTACTGAAGCCCTTCTTCAAATCCAGCGATATGCCTATGTTGACTTAGACATCTTGATTTGGAAACCCAAACTTGTTTGGAGATTAAATGCTAAGGATTATTATCAGTACAATTGTGTTAGGGGATCCCCTCCTCCAACCTGGCTCTCAAAGTTTAAGAGTAATTTAATCCCTCCCACCATCCATCTCCTTCTTTCGAAAATTTGGATTAATTGACTGCCAATGCAACAACAGTTTCAGAAATCTGAGCATATCCTTGCCTCCATTTGTCTCCTCTGCCTTTGCGCTAAAGAGAATATTCTTCATACCCTTCTCCAATACAGATTTAGTGTAGAACTTTGGGGTTACTTAAAGAAGTTTTTTTGGGCTCCTAACTTCCATGAACAGGCCACTCTTCAAGCTCCTGGGCGACTTTTCCAACTGGGATTACATCAATTAGGTACGCAATCTTCTGATGGTCATTGTTACAACCATCATCTCGTATATCTGGACTTCTCGGAATGTGGTTTCCTTCAACAAGAAGCAGCTCTACATTTATGGTGATGTGGTGATGATTCACAGGGCTGTCTATGCGGCTTCCAGCATTCAGATAGGCTCTATGGAAAATGATGTCAGCGAGCCCATTATTCTTTGGCTGCTTGGTGTCTCCAGCAGATCCAAAAATCCAATGGTTCCAAATTTTATCTAAGGGATCCCTCCACTCCCCTCCTGGATTAAGGTTAATGTGGATGGTGTGGCTTTAGAAGCTCCAAGGCCTTCTTGGTGCGGTGGTGTTTTTTCACATATCTGGGCTTCGTCAAAAGTTGTTTCCCCCACTTCATTGTTGATGGGTGCGCCCTTGAATCTGAACTGTGGGACATGATAAAGGCTATTGAGTATGTTGTCAGCATCGGATGGAGCTGCCTATGGATTGAATCTGACTCCATGCTTGTTGTGACTTCTCTCCAAAACAGGTCTACGTGCGTCCCCTAGAGGATCCTCCCCCAATGGATGGAATGCATCAACATGTGCAAAGGGCTGAATCATAATGTGACACACGCCTACTAGGAGGCGAATGAGGTTGCAGATACTCTCTGTAAACAAACCATTGTGGAGAGGAGCTCGTTGTGGTCCTTTGTTGCCACACCCTCCGGCTCTTTGCTTGTGTATTCTTACTTGAGGGATGGGTTGCACACCTATTTATGTAACCCTTGTAGCAATCTGTTTCTCTTTTTTTCTTCTTGATATAATATTTGGGGGACCAGGTTAGCCTGGTCCTCTGCCTTCCAAGCCCTCTAAACCCCTAAAAACCCTAAAAACCATAAAAATCTTTAAAAATCACTAAAAATACCTAATAAATAAAAAAAACCATAAAGAACCTAAAAATTCCTATGAAAACCTTAAAAACTAAAAATTATTGAAAACCCTTAAAATCCTAAAAGAATCTATAAACCCTAAAAATCATAAAAATGCCCTAAAACTAAAAAACTCCTAAAAACAATAAAACATTAAAACTATTAAATCCCCTAAAACCCCATAAAACCCTTAAACCCATGAAAAACCATAAAAAAATTAGACCCCTAAAAATGTTAAAAACTCAAAAAAACCATAAAAACCATAAAAAATAAAAATACCCTAAAACAAAAAAAAAACATAGAAAAACAATACAAAATAAATAAAAACCCTTAAAATCCCAAAAAAACTGTAAAATCATAAAAATCCCTAAAATCCCTAAAAATTTAATAAACCCCTAAAAACCTTATGAAATCCTTTAAAACATTAAAAACATAAAAATCCCTAAAATCCCTAAAAATTTAATCAAACCCTAAAGACCCATAAAAACTAAAAAACACTTAAAACCCATAAAAAATATATAAATGATTTCATCCGAAATACCCTGAAACACAAAAAAAATCTCAGAACCCTAAAATCTATAAAAATAAAAAAAACCCTGGAAATCCCTAAAAGCATAAAAAACACTAAAATACATGAAAAACAAAAAAAATCATTAAATCCTATAAAAAATATCCCCTAATAATATAAAAGATGATAAAAATTCTAAAAAACATAAAAGACCCTAAAACCCTTGAAACCCATAAAAACCATAAAGCCCAAAAAACATATATAATCCTAGAAACACATGAAAACCCTAAAAACCCTAAAAACCACTAAAAACTCTAAATATCCTTTTAAACCCCTAAAATGTTAAAATACACTCAATAACATTATAAACCCTATCAAACTAACAAAACCCTAAAACCCTGAAAAAAACCTCAAAGCCCCTCAAAATACCTAAAAACCCTAAAAATTCATAAAAATTATAAAGGATCCCTAAAATTGTTATCGATGTAAACAACAAAAATAACCATGAAAACCCCTAATAAAACAATAAAAATCTATAAATAAATAAAAACTATGAAAAAACTAAAAATCATAAAAGAAATTTAAAATCCCTAAAAAGACCCTAAAACCCCTAAAACTTGTAAAAATCACTTAGAAACTTAATAACCCAAAAAATTATAAGAACCACTAAAAACAATAAAAACCATTTAAACCCCTAATAATGTTAAAAAATCTAAAAAAAATTAAAACTATCAAAAAGTAAAAAAAACCCTAAAACACAAAGAAAACTTTAAATACCCTAAAAACTTAATAACCCCTAAAATCATTAAAATAACTATATTTCCAAAAACGCATAAAATCAAAAAATGTTTTAAAAATATCTAAAACATAAAAAACCCTAAAAACCATAAATACGCTAATAAAACCTTAAAACCCAAAACATCCTTAAACCCCTAAAAACACTTAAACCCCGAAAAACCTAAAAAATTCTAAAACCCCCAAAAATACAATAAAAACCTTAAAAACCCTAAAACCCCCCAAATCCATAAAAATCATGATAATCCAAAAAAATCCAAAAATCCCTAAAAACGTAAAAAATCATAGAATTCCTAAAAAACCCTTTGAATCCCTTAAAACACATAAAACTTATAAAAACCAAAAAATACAAAAACTCAAAAAAGACCCTAAAACCCTAAAAACCCCTAAAACCCAGAAAATACCCATCAAAACCTAAAAAATACTAAAAAACATAAAGGCCCCAAAAAGCTAGAAAATTATTAAAAAATATTTAAACCCCTAAAAATGTTAATAACTCTAAAAAAACATTAAAACTCTTAAAAACTAAAAACACACTAAAACCAAAAGAAACCATAAAGACTAAAACCTTAAAAACCCTCAAAATCCCTAAAAACTCTAGATCGCATAAAAATCCTAAAAATAACCACAAACCCTATAAATGTAAAACCCTATAAAATCCTTGAAAATCCATAATAAAACCTTTAAAATCTAAAAATACTTAAACCCCAAAAAACCAAAAAAAACACTGAAAACCCTAAAGAAAAAAAAGACTATAAAAACTGTATAAACTACTAAAAACCATAAAACACCAAAAACACCGTAAAAACAACAAAACCAGATAAAAATAATGAAGCCACTAAAATCCTTAAAAGCCCTATAACACCATATAAACCCCAAAGAACATTAAAACCCCCCTAAAATGATGAAGACCCAAAAAACTCAAAAATACCACTAAAAACCCAAAATAATTATAAAAACCCTAAATCCCCCAAAATAATTAAAACCCCATAAAAATCCAAAAAAAATCCTAAAATACCTAAAACCGTAAAAAACCCAAAGTACCCTGAAAATCAGAAGAAAAAAATAAAATGTAAAAAAACATAAAACCACTAAAACCCACAAAAACGCTAAAAACTCGTAGAGTCCCTAAAAACCCTAATAACCTCTAAAAATCATAAAACACTTAAAGTCCTTAAAAACCCATAGAGTACTTATAAGACCAATAAAAACTCTACTATCCCTTTCAACCCCTAAAAATATTATAAATTATAAATAACCATAAAACACAAAAAAATCACTAAAAACCCAAAAAACCCTAACAACTTTAAAAAACCAAAAAACCCTCATAATACCTAAAAATTATAGGAAACCAAAAACATCAATAAAAATGTAAAAAATCCTAAAACATGAAAAAACATAAGAGAACCATTAATAAATAAAAACACATAAAACCCATAAAAACATAAAAATTTCTAAAACCCATAAAATACCATAAACCAGAAAAAATCATTAAAATTAATTAAACCCCATTAAAATTGAAAAAAATATAGAAAATCCAAAAAAAATGTAAAAACCCTAAAATCCTTGAAAACCCCTAATAAAACATTAAAATCATAAAAATACTTAAAACACCTAAAAACCTGAAAAATGCTAAAAATACCATTAAAACCCCTAAAAAGTCCCTAGAGGCCCTCAAAATACCTGAAATCGATAGAAAATTCCAAAAATATCTTAATATATTTAAAATAATAAAAACCTGTAAAACCATTATAAAACCTTGAAATCATAAAAACACTTAAAAACAATCAAAACCTAAAAATGATAAAACAATAAAAGGATCTAAAAACCCTAAAACACGGAAAAACCATAAAAACCCAAACACATTAAAACCCTAAAACCCCAAAAAACCTTTAAAACCACTAAAAACTCAAAATAAACCATTCAAAACCCTAAGCATAGTAAAAATACTCTAAAAATACTTTGACTACATAAAAACTAAAAAAACTAAAATCTGTAAAAAATCATAAAAACCCTCAAAATCAGTGAAAACATTAAAAACCCATAAAAATCATAAAAAACACTACTAATACATAATTATATAAAAACCCTAAATAACATTAAAATACCAATGCAAAACATAAAAATATAAAAAATTAAAACCCCTAAAAAACCTACAAAATCAATGAACCCTAAAAACCGCAAAAGACCCTAAAACCCCTAAAAACTCATAAAACCCATAAAACCAATAAATACCTTAAAAATATCTAAAACCCCATAAAAACCAAGACCCACTAAAAACTATATAACTATTTCAACCCTTAACAATTTTAAAAATCTAAAAAAACATTAAAACCATAAAATCTAAAAAACCCAAAACCCCCCAAAAAACCCAAAATTAATAAAAACCCTCAAAATCCCTAGAAATTATAAAAGAATAAAAATACTTAGAATCCATAAAATCCATGAAAATTTAATAAAACCATAAATACCCTAATAAAACCTTGAAAAATTAGAAAATCTTAAAACCCATAAAAAAACTAAAAACACTAACACCCTAAACCCCCAAAAAACACAAAATTCTCAAAATCCCTAAAAACACTAAATGTCTATAAAAATCATAAAAAATACCTGAAAATCACTAAAAGAATAAAAAACCCTAAAACCCCTAAAAAACTCAAAAAAAATATCTTTAAAAACATAAAAACACATAATGCCTCTAAAAAACTAAAAGATGATAAAATCCCTAAAAAACTAAAAGACCTTAAAACCCCCTAAAAACCATAAAAGCCCCCAAAAATTTATAAAATCATAAAACCCCATAAAAACCCTAAAACACCCCTAAATTTTTTAAATACCCCTCAAATCCCTAAAAATGTTAAATGTCTCTAAAAAACCTTTTAAACCCCAATGACCTAAAAACCCCTAAAACTTTAAAAGACCTTATAACCCCTAAAATCCTTCAAAATCCCTAAAAACCCTAAAACCCCTAAAATCATAAAAAATTCCATAAATTTGGTAGAAATATAAAAATCCAAAATAACCTTGAAAACCCATTAGAAAACCATAAAATCCTAAAAACACAAAAAAACTAAATATATAAAAAACCAATAAAATGTTTAAACTCTAAAATTACCCTATAACCCCTAAAACCCATAAAAATTATTTAGAAACACAACACCACTAACATCCCATAAAAACCAAAAAAACTAAAAAAATATATAAAACCCCTTTAAACCCCTAAAAATGTTAAATACTCCAAAAAACCTTTAAAAATATAAAAACCTCTAAAGAAACCATAAAACCTTGAGGAACCCATTAAAACCCTAAAACCTTAAAAACCTTAAAACCCTGAAAATAAATAAATATCCTAAAAAACCATAAAAACATAATTTTTTTAAAAATATCTAAAATGTAAAAAACCCTAAAAACCCAGAAAAAATCTAAGAAAACATTAAAACCATAAAAAATTTAAAACCCCTAAAAAGCTAAAAGATGCTAAAAACCCTTAAAGGGACTAAATAATCTAAATGCCCTAAAAACACTCAAAATTTCTAAAATCCATAAAAAGACATTAAAATCCAAAAGAAATCCTTAAAATCCATTAAAATATATAAACTCATAGAAACCATGAAAATTGCTAAGAAAAATTTAAAAACTAAAAGCAATTAAAACCCATAAAAACCCTAAAAACCCAAATTTACTTTAAAAACCCATAAATACCCATAAAACCCTAAAATAGTCCAAAAAACCATAGAATCCCTAAACCCCTAAAATTGTTAAAAACTCTGAAAATTATTTAGAACCTAAAAAAACAAAAAGACTCTAAAAATTAAAAAAAAACATAAAAACAAAAAAAACCCCCTAAAAACCCCAAAAATACCTTAAAACCCAAAAACCCATAAAACACTAAAAAATACTCAAAAATACTTAAAATGTAAAAAGCCCTAAAAACATTAAAAACTATTACGAAAAGATAAAGAACATAAAAATAATTAAAACCCCTAAAGAACTGAAAAAATGCTAAAAATCCAAAAAAAAACTATAAACACCTTAAAAACCACAAAAAACCAAAAACCCCACAAAAACATAAAAAATATAAAATGTGATTAAAATTATTGAAACCACTAAAAAAATTAACAAACATATAAACCCATAAAAACTATAAAAAATCCTAAAAACCCTAAAAACCGATAAAACTCAAAAAAAACTGCTAAAAATCCAAAAAAATATAAAATACCTAAAACCCCCAAAATCCCCAAAATCCCTAAAAAACAATAAAAAAAATCAATAAAATTCTATAAAACCATAAAAAACACTAAAACCCTTGAAAATCCAGATAAAACCTTAAACACATAAAAAACACAATACCCTTAAAAAACAAAAAAAATGCTAAAACACCTAAAAACCCATAAAACCAAAAAACCCCCAAAAAATCTTCATAATCACTAATAACCCAAAAATCCCACAAAATCCACAAAAATCCATAATAATACATAAAACAAAAAAACAATAAAAACCAAAAACCAAAATAAAACATTAAAAACCTAAAAACACAAAAAACCCTATAAAATACAACAAAAAAGCCGAGAAACCCAAAAAGACCATAAAAGCCCTTAAAAATCATAATACCCATAAAACCCATAAAACGACTAAAACCCTAAAAACACATAAAAACCTAAAAATACAATAAAAATTAAAAAACACTTTAAACTCCTAAAAACATTAAAAACTATAAAAACATATAAAATTGTAAAACAATAAAATAACCCCTAAAATCCAAAAAGCCCATAAAACCCCAAAAAAATTAAACCCCAACAAATCCTTAAAAATAATAAAAAACAATAAAAATTGATTAATGACCATTAAAATACCTAAAAATAAAAGCAATCCTTAAAAACTATGAAAAACCAAATAAATAATTATAAAACTAAAAACCCAAAAAACCCCTAAAAAAATCTAAAAACCCTAAAATACCCTAAACCCCTAAAAACCCTCGAAACCATATACACCCCTAAAAATATATAATACCCATAAAAACCCTAATAACCACTAAACACTCTAAAATTCATTTATACACCTAAAAATGTTAAAAACACTAAAATTATTAAATACATAAAAAATCAAAAAAAAACAAGTAAAATAAAGACAATAAGCCCCTAAAAACCCACAAAATCCCAAAAATTCTAAAATCCCACAAAATCCTAAAGAATCCCTAAAAATCCATAAAAAAAAGAAAAAATACTAAAAAGACTGAATGACCATATGAAAACCATAAAAACCAAAAAAATACATAAATCTCATAAAAACTATAAAAATGCTTAACACCCCAAAAACCCAAAAAACCAAAAAACCCAAAAAACCTCTAAAACAAATAAATATCCTTAAAAATCCAAAAAATTTCCTAAAAATAAAAAACCCCTAAAAACACCTAAGAAACCATTTAAAACATAAAAAATTAAAAATCACAAAAACCTAAAAATGATAAAAACCTAAAAAAACACTAAATCCCATAAAAATTACTAAAAAAATAAACAACCTTTAAAACCCCGAGTAAACCTAAGAACACCTTAATAACCTAAAAACACATAAACCCCTAAAAACCTTAAATTGTTAAAAACCCCAAAACCCTAAAACACCGTATAAACAAAAAAACCTTGCCACCCCCCTCCACCAATAAAACCCTAAAAACTCATAAATTCCCCAAAAATTACTAAATAATCATTAAAAGGATTAAACCCCTAAAAATGTTAAAAAATAATATTTACCTTAAGGGAAAAAAACATGGCCCTAAACCATAATGTCCCTCAATGTCCCTAAAACCCCTAAATACCCCTACAAACCCCAAAAAAGACATAAAAATCCCAAAAAATTTAAATACCCTAGACAACATGGAACCCCCAAAAAGACATTAAAAACCAAAAAAAATAAAACTCTTAAAAAACATAAAAATTTATAAAAACCCATGAAAAATACTAAAAATCCTAAAAAAACCCTAAAACCCCATAAAATCCATAAAAACCCAAAAACCCATAAAAATATTTAAAACCCCAAAAATACATAAAAACATAAAAAACCATACAAACCCAGAAAGATCATAATAAAATCATAAAAACCTAACAGCTCTTTAATCCCATAAAAACCCTAAAAAAATTTAAATATCCTAAAAAACTAAAATCTATAAAATCCCATAAAACCGATAAAAATACACAAAATCACTAAAAAACCTTAAAAACTATAAAGACCCCAAAAACCAAAAAACCCAAAAATTATAAAAAAATCTAAAACCCCTCTAAATAAATCTACAAATAATAAAACCATAAACCCTTAGAAACCCCAAAACCCTAAAAAACCTACAAGAACCTAAATTTTTTAAACACATAAAAACAATAAAAACCATGAAAAGCCTTAAAAATCCTGAAAACCAACTAAAAACACTAAAACCTAGTTAAAGCCTTAAAATTATAAAAACTATAAAACCCTTCAAAACCCTAAAAAAACCCCTAAATACCCAAAAAACCATAAAATAACCTAAAACTTTTAAAACTTAAAAACCCTAATAATACCTTAAAACCATAAAACCATAAAACTGCCAAAAATAGAAAAACCATTAAAAATTTATAAAAATCCGTAAAAACATAAAAAATATAAAAACCCTAAAAAAACATAACAAAACCTTTAAAAAAAGAGAAAATAAAACCCATAAAAACATAAAAAATCTTAAAACACTAATAAAATATTAAAAGATCATAAAAATCATAAAAAACACTAAAATTTCTTAAAACCCCTAAATAACTATAAAAATACCCAAAAATCATAAAACTCTAAAAGCCTTGAAAATCCCTAAGAAAACCATGAAAACATATAAACATATAAAATTACTAAAAACATAAAAAACATTGAGTACCATAAAAGTTCCTAAAAACCATAAAAAACATCTAAATACCATAAAGAACCTAAAACTTGAAAACCCCTAAAAACCAATAAAAACCTAAAAAACCAATAAAAACCCCCAAATACCATCAAAACCATTCAAAACCCTAAAAAAAATAATCCTAAAAAATTAAATATAAATACAAAAAATAATGTAAAATTATAAAAAAAACTGATAACCCCTAAGAAAAATTTAAAAACCTAAAAACACTTAAAACCCATAAAACCTAAAAAATGGTTAAAACCCTTAAAATCCCAAGAAACCATAAAAAAATTAATGAACCACAAAACATAAAACACTAAAAATCCCTAATGTCTTTAAAAACCACTAAAATATCCAAAAGCCCTTTAAACGACTAATAATTTGAAAAAACACCACAAACCTTAAAAACTCAAAAATAAACTAAAAACCCAAAAAAACTAAAATACCTTATGAAATAATAAATTCTGTAAAACCCTCAAAATCCATAGAACCATAAAAACCAATAAAATACAAAAATCCATCAAAATCCCAAATAATTTAAAAACCATGAAAAATCCTAAGAAATCTTTAGAAAACTAGAAACAATTAAAATCCCAAAAAACCTAAAAATGCTAAAAATCATAAAAAAATATAAGATCTTAAAAACCTAAAATAACCTAGAAAAATAAATACCCCTAGAATCCTTAAAAACTTAAAAAACACCCAAAACCTCAAAACCCACTAAAAAAATATAAACACCATTTTTAACCTGAAAAAAATGATAAAATCTCTAAAAACTTTATAATGCCTTAAAAAACCCCTAAAAACCCCAAAAAAACTAAAACCCATAAATACCATAAATACTCTCAAAGTCCCAAAACTCTAAGAACCATAAAAATCTGTAGAACTCATGAAAAATACTTAAAAACATAGAAAACCCTAAAACCACTAAAAAATGAAGAAAATCATAAACCCTGAAAACACTTAAAACCCCTAAAAACCCAAAAAAAAAAACTAGAAAACCCCAAAACCCCTAGAAGTCCCTAAAAATCCTTAAAAACCATAAACCTAAAAAATAATAAAAATATCATAAAAACCCCTAAAAATTAAAAAACACAAAACCACTGAAAACTCTTTAAAACACTTTAAAACCTAAAAGAACATAAACCCCCTAAAACCCCAAAATGTGTTAAACCCCCTGAAAAATCCTAAATTTCCATAAACCCCTAGAACCCTAAAACCCCTTAAAACATAAAAACACCAAAAAAAACCATAAAAAACCTAGAAACCACTAAAAATGATAAAAACCATTAAATCACTAAAAATGTCAAAAAAAAACTATGAAGAACCTAGAAACTTGTAAAATCCCAAAAAATCCCTAAAATCCATAAAATTTGTAAAAATCCCATAAACATCCATAAAAATATAAATACCTTGAAATCCCTAAAAAAGAAAACCTAAATAACCCAAAAAAATTAAAACCCAATGATATATAAAAACTCAAAAAACCATAAAAACCCACAAAATCCCTAAACCACACCATCCCTAAAACCCCCTAATGGATCTTGAAGAGAAGATGGCTGCTCCGATCAGCTACAAAAATGGCACCACCTCCCCACTGCTAGCTTGAAGACATTGCTGATGTCTGCACCTTCACCTCCCCCCTCTATTGGGGAGGCCTTCACTGCTTATTGTTAAAGACAGATTCTCCCCTTTCTCAGATCCTGATCCACATTCTAATTTTCTATGGATTGAGATTTGACTTATCGTTTCGGGTCTACACGAAGCTCTTATGAATCTTCCACTACCGTTTCTGGAGTTCAACGATGCTTCTTCTATGAATAATCTAACCCTGGTTGCTATGTTCTTGAATTGGCATCCACCGATTGATGTTTTTGATAGGTTTGTGTTTGAACTGTGGGATCTCTGGGATATTGACACTGTTGGTTTGATCTACTCCTATCACATTTTGATTCGGTTCACTTTTGAGGAGGATCTTATCTAGGCCTGGTCTACAACACCACGTAGATGTGATGCATCTCGTTTTTTCCTCTCCCGGTGGAACTTTTATTTACATATGCCTCATGATTCCCCATTGATGACAATTTGGCTAAGGTTTTCTAAGCTCCCCTCCCCTTTCAAAACCTATCTATTATTACAATTCTGGAAAAAAAAATTTGGAAGGTTTCTATACATGGATAGCAGAACTATGTCCCTCCACCACCCGGTTGCTCCGAGGGCCTGTGTTGAAATTGTTGTTTCAGGAGAGCCCATCGACTTTTTCTGGATTTAAATTGCTGAAGAGCTTCGTTGGAATCAACTAGTGGTGTTTGAATCATGGGTGTGCTACTATGAATCTTTCTTTAATCTTGGTCATGTGAAAATGGATTGTAGCCATAGTGGTAGTGAACGTATTGTGGCTGGGAGTGAACAACATGATATCTCTCTGAAACTGGGGTTATTAATAGAGCTGGAGGCGAGGAAATAAACCCTATAGGATACCTTGCTGAACGTTAGGAGGGAGGATGGGGAATAAGAGGTTCCCTACTCCGGATAGGGTGTTGAGGGGCTATCCAAAATTAAGGGAATTTTCAAACAACTAAAGGGTGACCTAGGTTTGCTGGGTAATTCCCATTTCTCTATTGATGTAGGGGATGATAATCCTAATGAAGATGGGGTTGTAGCCTCAAGTTTATAGGTTGATCCTATCAGGGATTGATGTGAGAATCCGAAACACATTGGTGATGAGGTGGAGAGGGAGCCATTTCCAAAAGTTGTTGTGCAAGGACGACTCCGGGGAAATGATGAGGGGGTCTTTTAAGTCAGGTTTTGAAGGTTGTGCCTACTATGGATGACCCTACTGACCTTCAGGTTGTGGCTCTCCTTCCCTCTTGTGAAGGATTGGTAAAATTGGGAGTGTATAATTCCATTATTTCTATGCACTTTTCGGGGCAGGTGCTAAATGATGCTACTGTGATTGGGGATGGTCTGAGTGATGTCCCTCTTCCAGGGAAGCAGTCTGATGACCTTCTTGTAGCTAGAAGGACTGTTGAGAATCATTATTTGAGCTCTTCTATTATTATTTTTGAGACCCTTTCTCCATGAGTTGAGTTGTCTAAAAATATTATGATGGACTGTTTATAAATTCCCTTTGATTAGAATAAAAAAGAGATCCTGCAGATGCTAGAACTACAACCGGTGATCTTCCCTGGGGATGATAATGAAGAGCATATAAGGCTGGGGGAACTATTTGGGGATCCCGATGACCTGATGTATGCTAATTTGGCTAGGATTAGTAGGGAACAGGCTTTGATGGGTCTGCATAGTTTTTCTAGCTTGGACTCATGCAACCATAAGAGTAAGTCATTGTCTGATCCTTGATCTGGAATTCAGGGATGGGAGGTTGCGCCTGATACTTCAGATCATATATACAATGTAAATATTAATATTAAGGTGCAGAGTGTTGATGAGTTGACACAAATAAAGAAGACGGGGCCTGGTGCACCCCTTGTGAAGTAGAGAACAAGGAGGGATTACTCTTCCCTTCATATGCCAATTGCTACTAGATCCTCCTCCAAATCAAGTAAAGGCGAGGGAAGTGTCAATGGATGTGAAGGCCGGGCAGGCATGGAGCAACTCAATGTGGGTATCAGGAAGTATTTTTCTGCCTTCCTCAAGCAATATGAACCATCTTAATGGGAGTTTGTGGAGTCAGATGCTTCTTCTAGTTATAGTGATTATGGGGATCATTATATGGACAAAGAAGTTTTTTGGAAGCTTTCTTTTTCTTTTTCCTTTTTTGCGTCTTTCTTTTTTCTTTTCCGTCTTTTGAGATTTTGGGGTTTGGGGTTGTTAAGGGTTGTTGAGAGTTAGTAGTTTGACCCCTCACCTCCCTTGTCTATTGCCTCCTTTTTATAATAAATGGGGGGGGGGGGGTCAGAACTAGCCTGACCATATACCTTCCTTGCCCTAAACTCCCCAAATAATAAAAATCCAAAAAATTACCATACAATTTCATAAAAACCTAAAAACCTGAAAAAAATAAAAAATGTAAAAAAACCTCAAAACCTGAAGACACTTAAAAATCCTTAAAAAACATAAAATTCTTAAAACCCTAAAAACCCTAAAATACCATAAAAACCTACAACCATTAAAACTAAAAAAACATATAAAATCATTTAAAATCAATAAAAACCACTAAAAACTCTAAAAACCTATTAAATCCCAAAATTTGATAATAAATTTAATAACATTAACTACTCTAAAAACATATTATGATAGATAACTCTCAAAACTCTTAAAAACCCTTAAAACTAAAAAACAAAACCTGGAAACACAAAAAAAAAAAAAACAAAAAAACAAAAAAACCCAAAAAACACTAAAAACCAAAAAAATCCCTAAAATCTCATAAAAACCATGAAAATCCTAAACATGATCTAAAATTATCTTAAAATATAAAAACCCCACAAAAACATAGAAAACCATAAAAACCTAAAAACACCTAAAACCCCTAAAACCCTAACAAACAAAAAAAACCCTAAAACCCTAAAAATAATCTTAAAACCCAAAACCCATAAAATTCATAAAAACCCTCTATCTTGTTTAAAATAGTCTAAACCCATAAAAAAACTAAAAAAATCAAAATAAACACTAAAAATTTAAAAAAACCCAAAAACTGTTAAAATCTCTGGAAAAAAACGCCATAAAAATCCTAAAAAATATATAGAAATACCAAAAAACATAAAAACCCTAAAAACATTGAAAAAAATTATGAAACCCTAAAAACACTTAAAACCCTTAAAAAAATAAAAAATGATAAAAACCCTAAAAACCCTAAAAGCCGTTAAAACCCTAAAATCTGTTAAAACCCTAAATCCCTTAAAAAATAAAAAAATCCATAAAAACCCCAAAAAACAACTAAAATCCTAAAAAACTTATTTATAACTCTAAAAAAATACAAAAATATAATGAAAACATAACACTCATAAAATCTACAAAACAACCCCCCAAACTATAAAATACCAAAAAAACCTTGAAACTGTGAAAACGCCTCAAAATCAATTAAAATCATGCAATAAATAAAATACTAAAAATTCCTAAAAATATTTAGAAATGTAAAAACCCTAAAAACATAAACACATTAAAAACATAAAAACCATAGGAAAATATTCAAAACCAGAAAAGTTTCATTTAAAAAAATATGTTAAAAATACTAAAAAACACAAAAACACTAAAAACCATAAAACCACTATAAACCTTAAGAAACAGACAAACCGAGAAAACCCCAAAAAGTAATAAAAATTTACAAAACCCATTTATTCCATAAACATTTTGAAAGAATCTAAAAAACCATAAAAACCTAAAAAAATAAAAAAAAAATAAAAAGAAAAAGAAATCCATAAAACCCTAAAAACCAAAGAAATACTAAAAAAATAAAAATTTATAAAAAAAATAAAAACACTTAAAGGCCCTAATAAAAACTTAAAAACATAATAACATTTAAAACACCTAAAAAACCTAAAACTTTAAAAAATCTAAAAACGCTAACTCTATCCCCCAAATCACTAATAACCATACGAACCATAAAAATCATAAAGATCCCTAAAAATTCCTAAAAATGTAGAAAACCTGAATCCCCAGATAATCCCTTAGAAACCCTTAAAAACATAAAAACACTTAAAATCCATAAATCCTAAAAAACTCTAAAATCCCTCAAAACCCTAAAAATGCTAGAAAACCCCTGAAACCCCTAAAATGCATAAAACCCTTAAAACCTTTAAAAACCCCAAATACCAAAAAACCCAGAAAACCAAAAATCCCCTTAAATATCTTTAAAAACCTTAACAACACATTAAACCTTAAAAACCTCTAAATACTCTTAAAATATTTAAACACCGAAAACCATTAAAAAACTACTAAATCCTTAAATAGACTAAAAATAATGAAAATCCTAAAAACCAAAATACCCATAAAAACTATAAAATACTAAAAATTCTAAAAAACATTAAAAAACTTTGAAACTATAATCAAAGTAAAAAACACTAAATATTTATAAAACATAAGAGGGAAGGATAGCAACGGTTCATCTCTCGCGATGGATGCTCCCCTCCTCAACATGGAGGATGACGATGGTGTAGCATATGGCTTCATCAACGTTTCCCTGCCCCACACCCTAGCGAGGGGAGGTAGTGAATGGGCCTTCGCCGCATAATCTCTCTTCTACTCTTGCTCAGCTTCCCTGCTTTCCTGAGATTGACATTGGCCCCAAAGTCACTCACTGAGAGAATGGTGTGCCTTCGCTTTAGATATCATCTTGAGAGTTCGTGATGGATTTCTATGTTTTGGATCATACGTTGGTGGCTCGTTTTGGAAAGACTCATCCCTCTGTGGCTGATTTTGATAGGTTTGTTGATTCTTCTTGGAACATTCATGAACACGCGGTTTTAGGGTTGTTGGACTCTTGACCCTTTCTGATTTGGTTTAGGAATTAATATGACCTAATTTCGGTCTGGTCTTTTACTCCACGCTCATTTTATGGCCTTCGGTTTCACCTTTTTAGCTGGAACTTTGATTTTCCCCTGCACCGTGATCCCACGAGCATGGATTTGTGGGTTACCCTTCCTGGTCTTTCCCTACCCTTCCAAAACCCAGCAATACTGTGCATCATTAGAAATATCATTGGTAGATACCTTGGTATGGATGCGCGGACTAGTGTTTCCTGCCACCTGATTGCGCTGAGGTTTTGTGTTGAGGTGGACGTTTCAAAAGATCCAGTTAACTCTGTCTGGGTTGAGATTTAAGGTGAGCTCTGATGGCATCAGATGGTCTATTTTGAATCCTGGGTGACTTTATCCTCATTTTTCTATAAACTGGGTCACTATGCCTCTTCCTTTATGCGTTCTAGTTCTGTCAAGCCTACCTTCAGCGGCCAAATGCTCCAACTTTAGTTTTGAAAACATATGTGCCTCCCTAGGGGGCCTTGGATTGCAGGTTGCGGGTTTCCTTTCTGGATAAGCTAATTTGCCTCTAGTGAAGGGTCATGCTCATATAGTGGATTGGGATGTTCCACTGATGGTTGATCGATAGCTTCCTTCTAACCTAAGGGTATATTATGTCTTTGATAGGATAAAATGCAACCTGGGGATTGATGCTAGAAGGGGGGTGATGGATTCCTTGGAGGGAGGCAATAGTCCAAGGATGGCGGAGTCGCGGCAGATGCGGCTTCCTGGGGTGTCTCTTTTTCTTGGAGTTCTGGTTGGGGCCAGAGACTCTTCAGAACAATTGGTAGTGTAGGAGGGATGTGATGGTGTCCCTTTTCATAATCGGTTTGATGGCTTGGTTTTAGAGAAGTCGCCTTAGGAGCAACTCGCAGTGCAACCAAAGCTAGCCGGTGACTTGGATGAACATGCTGGGCAGAATGCTTGCTCTGGGATTCAAGGTGATGATTGTGAAGATAGAGGTAAGGGGTTATAGGACATTTCTGGTGACATTATGTTCATTTCTATAGGAGATGAGGTACTTGCAGCTCGATCCTCTAGTAATGAGAAGGATCCCATAGGTGCCTATGCATAGGTTCCCTTGCTAAGCATTGATACTAGTGATGGGATTGGGCATTTTGTACGTGATGAGACAGAGGGGGAAGTTGTTTCACATGGGGACATGGCTGAGTAGAGGGTGTTGGAAGAATAGGAAGTGGTCGTCCCAGTAGTGATCAATGTGGTGGTGGAGGAGGCTAGTTTTGAGGGTGTGGCCGGTTGCAGGCTTTCTGGAATGTATTTATATAAGCTTGGGGCGGTGTCTGAGGGGATTGATGGTGGTGATTTTCATGTGACTTTGTAGGATAAGGTGGGGGAGCAGGGGATAGTGGATAATTTGGATGAGATGGTTGATCAGGGGGGAACGTCGGTGGATGGGATGGCGTGCAGGTAGGGGTAGGGAGCCTGTACGGGGGATGACCCAGAGCAGGGGGTCACCGCCGCACAGGAGAAGGTGATGGGGCCAGTCATGGAGGTACATGAGGAGAATGTAGCCGATAGGCCTAGCTGTATGGGCTTGCACGAGTTGGAGCTGGTGGACTACCCAGATTTCCCTAGGAAGTGAAACCCTAATGTGGACCAAACCGGGCTGATGAAGGTATTTGATAGTCTAGTTATTGGGGTTCCTGAGGTTGTCTCTAGAAATCTGCATTGTGGGGTTCTTGCGGGCAGTTCACTAAACTAGGAAGCCTCCTTCATTACTGACCAAGATCAGGCTGATGGAAGAAGGATGAGTCACAACATGGATATGATCCTTAAGGAGAGGGTCGTGGTTGAATAGGCCATTGGGAAGGAAAACAAGCCTATAGGGGTCCATATTGACTCACGAAGGAGGAACCCGATGAAGGACTACACTTCTTTTCCCAAGACTGTGAATACAAGAGCCTCCAGCAAGGCTAAGAAATATGTCTCTCGAAGAGGTGGAAGGGCTATCAAGGTGTAGCGTAATTTGGATCAACAACAACTTAGGGAGTCTTACTCTAACTTTCTCAAGAAATATGAATCATCTGATTAGGAGTCGGTGGATTTAGATGCATCTTCATGGTATGGTGTTTATGGGGATCCTTTTGGAGATGATGCGGCTTATGGATATAATTCATATGGTGTCTCCCACAGAACTACTATTTATGACATCAGTGGAAATGTTTACTGACTAGTTTTTCTCTTGGGTCTTTTCTTTTTCCTTATTTTTTGGTTTTGGGGTTGCTATGGGTTTTTGGGTGTGGGTTGATTCACCCCTCCCCTCCCTTGTCTGTTGTGTCTCTTTTTTGAAATAAATGTTGGGGGGAACAAGATTAGCTTGGCCCTGCACCTTCCTTTACTAAAACATAAAAAAACCAACAACCCTAGAAAACCCCTAAGGAAAACATAAAAAGGTAAAAAAACCTAAAATCCCTAAGAATCCTAAATATTATAAAAACCTCAAAAACCCTAAATATCCTTAAAAACCCTAAAAACAATTAAAATCCCAAAAATACATAAAAGTTATAAAATATGTAAAACCCCTAAAATCCATGAAAACCCTATTGAATTTTTAAAACCTAAAAACTCTTAAAACCTATAAAATTCTAAAAAAATGCTAAAAACACTAAAAATTCCCTAAAACTCCTACACCCCCTAAAAACCATAAAACACTAAGAATTCTTAAAATCCCTTAAAACAAATAAAAACTATAAAATACATTTAAACCCCTAAAAAGGATACCAAACACTAAAAACTATAAAACCCCAATAAACTCAAAAAAAGACCCAGAAACCCAAAAAAACACATAAAAACACAATAAAAACCATAAAAAATACAAAAAAAACCTTCATACCCATTTAAAACCCTAAAACAAAACAATCCTAAAAATCCCTAAATATCCATAAATATATAAAAACCCCTAAAACCAAAAAAAACATAACAAATACCCAAAAAACATAAAAACACTTAAAACCCCTAAAAACCTAAAAAATGTTAAAAACCCCAAAAACCCATAAAACACATAAAATCCAACAAAATCCCTACCACGCTAAAATCCATCAAACACCATAAAAATAACATAAAATTTCTAAAAATGTAAAAATCCAAGAAACCTATAGAATGACCTTAGAAAACCTTAATCACTTAAAACCCCTAAAAACATAAAAACATTAAAAATGCTAAAAACAACATGAAAAGGTCATAAAAAACTAGAAACCACAAAAAATAATAAAAACCCATAATATTTATAAAAATACCAAAAAACCAATACATCTATAAATACAATATAAACTTTTAAAACACTTTAAACCCCAAAAGACATATAAAAACTCTAAAGAACATTAAAACCCTAAAAAACTAGAAAAACACATTAAACCAAAAAAACCATAAAAAACGTGTAAACCCTAAAACCCCTGAATAACCCTAAAAACCATAACAACTTAAAATACAATAAAACCTTTTAAACTTTATAAAACCTATAACAATAAATACTGTAAAAATCATAAAAACCATAAAAAACCGTAAAACCCTCAATAAACCATAGATACCCTAAAACCCTAAAAAACCTAAAAACCTAAAAAATATTTAAAAACATAAAAGAACCAAATAAAAATGAAAAACCATAATAAATCCTTAAAAACCAAAATAAAACATATAACCGCTAGGAATCCTAAAAACTCTATATAGCTTACAAAGACCCTAAAAACCCTAAAAACCATTAAAACCCATAATACCTTGAAAACCATAAATGTGACCAAAAATACCAAAAACCCTTTAAACTGCTAAAAATATTAAAAACTCTAAAAACAATAAATCACTTAAAAACCTCAAAAAACTATATATACAAAAAAACCCTGAAAACACAAAAACCCAAAAAAAAACATATAACCCCTCAAAACCCAAAAAACCATATAAATATGAAAAACCCCTAAAAATAACTAGAAATGTGGAACCCCTAAAAACCCTAAATACCCTAAGTAAACCATAAAAACCAAAAAACAATTAACTCCCCTAAAAAACCTAAAAAACACTAAAAATCCTAAAAAAATTAAAAATATAAAACCATCAAAATCTACAAAATCCTTGAAAATGATAAAAAAATGTAATAATTTTCCAAAAACCCCTAACAACTTAAAAACACCTAAAAACCATGAAAAGAATATAAAAACCTTAAAAACCTAAAAACACATAAAACCAAAAAAACCTAAAAAATGCTAAAAACCAAAAATACCCCAAAAACATAAAATCCCTAAAATCCCTAAAAACCATAAAAAATTATAAAACACGATAATAACCCTACCCCTTAAAATATCTAAAAACCCATAAATCCCCTAAAAAATTTAAAATATCTTAAAGACCATAAATACCCTATAATTTAAAAAAACCCAAAAGCCCCAAAAACAATAAAAACTCTCAAAACCATAAAACCCCCAAAATATGATCAAAATCAATTAAAACCCTAAAACCATTAAAAATCATAAGCAAGATATGAAATTTTTTAAATGTTTTAAAAACCTTCAAAATGATGAAAACCCTTAGAAAACCTAAGAAAACTAAAAACATTAAACCCCTAAAAACATAAAAATGATAAAATCCTAAAACACTATAAAAACCATAAAAACCAAAATAAAACCTCTAAAAACATTAAAAAAAACCAAAAACCCATAAAAATACCACTACAAACTATAAAAAACCATTAATCCCCAAATAAGGGTAAAAAATATAAAAAACATAAAACACCAAAAAACCATAAAAATCGGTAATCATAAAAACACCCTAAAAATAAAAAAACTAAAACCATTAAAATCCATATATCCCACAAAATATCCCTAAAACTTTAAAGACCTAAAAATCCTAGTGTCTTAAAAATCCATGAAGATGTAAAAATACCTAAAACCCATAAAACCCCTGAGAAAACCATAAAAATGTAAAAACACTTAACACCCATTGAAAACCCAAAAATGTAAAAAAAATCTAAAAATGCCAAAAAATAAAAAAACCATAAAAACACTTAAATCCCTTAAAACCTAAAAAATTGCAAACCCCCAAAAAGGCATAACAATCATAAAACCCTAAAACCCTAAAATTGAAAAAATCCATACGAACCCTAAAATAATAAAAAAACCTACAAAAATCTATATAAATCATAAAAAACATAAAAACCCCAAAAACCCTGACAAAGCCTAAGGAATCCATAAGATCCTAAAAACACTTAAAACCGCTAAAAACCATCAAAATTCAAAAAAAAAACAAAAAATCTAAAAAATCTAAAAAATATTTATAAACAACAAAAAAATAAAAAACTTTAGAACGTTGAAAACCCTTAAGGAAACATTAAAAGCCTAAAAACTCTTAAAACCCATAAGAACCTAACAATGCTAAAAATCATAAAGAACCTAAAACCATAACTCCCCTAAAAACCATAAAACTCATCATACTTTAAGAATCCCTAAAAAACAACAGAATCTATAAAATCTTATTAAATATCTAATTTTTTTAAAAAACACTTAAATAAAAAACCCAAAAAAACATTAAAAAAATCCTAAAACCCCAAAAAACCATAAAAAACGCTAAAAACCCTAAATTTCATCAAAATCCCTAAAACCCCTAAAGACTATAAAAAATCGAAAAATCTATAAAAACTCATATAAACATTGATAACCTTGAAAAAAACATATGAAAATATTACAATCCTTAAAACGCATAAAAAACATAACACCCTAAAAATCAATAAAATCACTAAAAACCCTAAAAACACTAACCCCCCCAACCACTAAAAACATTAAAAACCCTCCAAAAACTCTAAAAAACCTTCAATACCCTAAAAAATTAAAAAAAATAAAACCCTTTAAACCATAAAAAACTCAAAAAACCCCTGAGTAACAAAAAATATAAAATCCTAAAAAACCATAAAGCACCTAAAAACCCTGAATATGAAATCCCTAAAACCAAAAAACGCATAAGAACCCTAAAAATTCCTAAAACCCTAAAAACATAAAAAAAACCATGAAGAACCCTATGAAAACCATTGAAGGATAAAAACACTTAAAACCCCTAAAAACCTAAAAACCAAAAAACCATGAAAAATATAAAAATTTATAAATCCTTAAACCCCCCAAATAAGATTAAAAATATTAAAAACACTAAAACTCATTTAAAAACATAATTGTTCTAAAAAAACTATAAAAAATATTCAACTCTTGAAAACTCAAAGAAACCCTAAAACCCTAAAATCCAATAAACCCTAAAAATAAATAAAACCCCATAAAATCTACAAAAACATTATAAAATCCCAAAATAGCCGTAAAAATATAGAAAAATGTAAAAACCCTAAAGAACTTCAAAACCCCTAAGAAAACCTTGAAACAAAAAAAAAAAAAAACTTAAAACCAAAAAAAACCTATAAATTATAAAATCTAAAATGTATCTTAAAAACCCTAAAATCAATAAAAATAATTAAAACCTCTAAAAACCTAAGAATAAAAAACCCAAAAACCTCACAAAACCAAACAATTCCTTAAAATCCCCAAAAAACCTAAAAATAATAAAAAACCAAAAACCTATAAAAATACCAAAAACATTATAAAACTCTAAAAACCTAAAATACCCAATGGAATCCTTAAAAAGATAAAAAAGATAAAACCTATAAAACCTATAAAATGCTAAAAACACTAAAAGACCCAAAAACACAAAAGGCGTCTAAAATCATAAAAACCCATTAAAACATTAAAATTTCCAAAAAATAACAAAATACTCTAAAATCCATTTCAATCCCTAAAAATATTATAAAAATTAAAATACCTTAAATCCCCCAAAAAAATGAAAATAACCCTAAAACCCCACCAAAAACCCAAAGAAACCAAAAAAACATAGAAAACATAGAAAACCCTAAAAAAACTTATAAACCCTAAAAATCCCTAAAAAGCCAAAAAACCATAGAAACTATAAAAACATTAAACCCATAAAACCATAAAAATCAGAAAACTCTACAAACCCTAAAAACCCTAAAAACCCATTAAACCCCTGAAAAGAACTAAATACACTATAACCCTTTAAACCACTAAAAATAGTAAAAAATTTAAAAATCCTTAAAACCCCCAAAAAACCAAAAGTCCCAAAACACCCTAAAAACTATAAAAACCTAAAAACCCTAAAAACCCTAAAAACACTAAAATCCCTAAAACCCTTCAAAATCCCTAAATACATTAAAAACCCTAAAAATCTTTATCAATTCCTTAAAATACCAAAAAAATATAAAAATCCATGAAAAACCTCAGAAAAATGTAATAAAATAAAAACAATTTAAATGCCTAATAATGATAAATACCCTTAGAAACATGAAAAACCCTAAACCCCCCCAATAAATATCAATATCCCAAAAAAATGTAAAAACCCATTAAAAACATAAAAAAGAGTTAAAATCCCAAGAAGGTAAGAAAATTTAAGAACCCTTGAACCCATAAGAAAACCATAAAAACGTAAAAGCAATTTACAACCATAAAAAACAAACAAAATTTAAAACCCTAAAACCCTAAAACGACCCTAAAAACCCAAAAACCCCCAAAACCATAAAAAATCGTAAAAACCATGAAAACCCATAAAACCCCATAAAACCCCTAAAGAAACAATAAGAACTCTAAAAACCCTTTACACGCATAAAAAGTTAGAAACTCTTAAAACCATAAATTCCACAAAAAACTCAAAAAACCCTAAAACACCGAAAAACCATAAAAAACCTATAAACCCTGAAAACTATAAAAATAAGAAAAATCGATAAAAATACTATACAACATAAAAAAAATAACATAAAATCCCTAAATAAATAAAAATAAAAAAACCATGACAAACACAAAGAAAGCCTTAAAATCATAAAAAACATTAAACCCCTAAAAACCTAAAAAATTCTAAAACCCCTAACAAACTCAACAAACCCTAAAAACCCCAAAAAATATTAAAATTTTTTAAACCCCTAAAATCCCTAATACACCTAAAAACATAAAAAACTATAAAAACAGAAAAAAACCCTAATAAAAAATTAAAAACCTAAAAACACTTAGAACCCTTAAAATACTAAAAAACACTAAACCCCCAACAAATGACCCAAAGAACCCCTAAAACCCATGAAAATCCTTATAACCTTAGAAAACCATAAAAACCCATAAAAACCCTAAAACCCAATAAAAACACTAAAAACCCTTCCAACACCAAAATGTTTCAAAAAATTCTAAAAACATAAAAACCCATAAAAAAACTCAAAAAAACCTTACAAACCTAAAACCCCCAAAAAACCATAATAACCCAAAAAATCTAAAATCCCTAAAAACCCTAAAAACCATAAACATCATAAAAATCCTAAAAAAATTAAAAAATGTAAAAACAATTAAACCTAGAAACCCCTAAGAAAACCATTAAAACTTAAAAACACTTTACTCCCATAGAAAAAATAAACATGCAAAAACCTTAAAAATCATAAAACCCCTAAACCCCCCCCAAAACCCTCAATATCCATGAAAATCATAAAAACCCCAAAAAACAAAAAACAAAATCCCTAAAAATACCTAAAATCATAAAATTTACTAAAAACCATGAGAACCCTTTAAGAAAACCATAAAAACCTAAAAAATGTTAATCCCGTAATATACAAAAAAACACGAAATCCCTTAAAACCCTAAAACCCTAAAAGCCCCTAAAACCACTGACAAACCCATATAAACAGAAAATCCATTAAAATGAAGAAAATGTTTTAAAATCAATAAAAACATAAAAGACCCTAAAACCCTTAAAAATATTATGAAACACATAAAAACATAAAACCACTTCAAACCCCTAAAAAACGATAAAACCCTTAAAACCATATAAACCCTTATAATAAGATAAAAATCCTAAATCTCTTATAAACCATTAAAATAATATAAAACATTAAAAACCCCTAAAACCCATAAATCACTAAAAGGCCTCTAAAAACTCATAAACCTTTGAAAATGTTAAAAAACATTACAAACACCTAAAAACTAAAAAACCTGAAAAACAAAATAATCCATCAAAACCCAAAAATCCATATAGACCCTCATAATCCAAAAAACCCATAAAATCTATAAAAATCCAAGAAACCCCTAAAAATCCCATAAAACAAAAAATAACCTATAAACCTTTAAAATCAATAAAAGAAACCAGAAAACCTAAAACCTAAAAACACTTAAAACCCCAAAAAACAAAAAAATCTATAAAAACCCTACAAACATAATAACAATATAAACCCCTAAACATCTATAATAACACTAAAAACCATAAAAATCCTAAAAAATTTCTAAAAATACCTAAATAAATTAAAACCCCTTAAACCCAAAAAACCCTAAGAAAACCTTAAAACCCATAAAAACATAAAGTACATAAAAAACATAAAAACCGATAAATACAATACAAACCAATAACAATAACCTTAAACCACTAAACCTATAAAACACCTAAAAACCTAAAAACCCCAAAAAACACATAAAGACACTAAAACACCACTAAAAATGCTAAATAACCATTTGACCCCAAAAATGTTAAAACCTCTAAAAAACCTTAAAATCCTAAAAATGTTAAAAATTTTAAAACCCCCCTAGTACATAGAAAACAATATAACCCCTAAAGAATTGTAAAACCCTTAAGACCCCTAAAAACCCTAAAACCCTTATAATCCCTAAAAACCCATAGAATCCCTAAAAACCCTAAAAATCTAGAAAAACATAAAAACTCATAAAAATAATACAAACCATGATAAAATAATAAATAAAAAAAATCAAATAAAACCTATAAAAATCCTAAAAATAAAAAAACCCTAAAAGACCCTAAAATCGCTAAAAACCATAAAAACTGCAAAAAAAACCATTAAAACCACATAAAACTCAGAAAACCAATAAAAATTATAAAAACCATTAGACCCCTAAAAAATTATAAAGTAATAAATAACCATAAATTCCTCAAAAAATCTAAAAAAGAACCATAAGGCTAAAAGAAAACCATAAAACCCCCAAAAATTGCAAAAACCCTAGACAACCCCCAAAACCCTAAAACCCATAAAAATATTAAAAACCCTAAACAAACCTAAAACCCCCAAAACCCTGTAAAAACAAATAAACCCCCAAAAATCCTAAATAAAAAAACAACGAAAAAACCCTAAAACAAATTAAAATTCCTCAAAATCTCTAAAACCCTAAAAAATAATAAAAAACCAAAAAACTCTATAAAAATCCCAAAAAAGTAAATACCCCTAGAAACTATGAAAAACTATTAAGAAACCTTAAAACCCTAAAACACTGAAAACAAATAAAATCAAAAAAATACCAAAAACCCTAAAAAACCCCAAACCCCTAAAAACTATAAAACCCCTAAAACCCTTAAAAACTATAAAATTGAATAAAAAACTCAAAAAACCCTTTATGGCCCTAAAAAAATTAAAAACTATAAAAAACCATAAAACAAAAACAAATACAAAAAACCCAAAAAACAAAAAAACTATAAAAAAAAAACAACCATAAAACCAGAAAAATCCATAAAAACCCTAAATAACCTCAAAATCCCTACAAAACCTAAACACCATAAAAATCCCAAAAAAAAATCCCAATAAATCCCTAAAAACCTAAAAATAATAAAAAAAACTTAAAACACCTAATAAAAACATAGAAACATTAAAATATATAAATCTCCTAAAAACATAAAAATTCTAAAATCCTTGAAAACCCCTAAACCCCCTAAAAAACCTAAAAACATAAAAACCTCTAAAAATATTTAAAAACCGAAAAAATCATAATAATCCACTAAAAAATAAAAAAACCACTTTAAACCCTAAAAACATTAGAAACACTTAAAACTTTTAACCCATAAAGAACTCAAAAAACCACTTTGGACTCAAGAAAACAAAAAAACCCAAAAAACAATCCTAAACACCCTAAATACCCATAAAATTCCTAAAAACACTAAAAACCCTAAAAGTCCTAAAAAATACTTTAAAATCCTTAAAAACAAAAAAAAAATAGAAACACCAAAAACCCTAAGAAAGACTTAGGAGCCTAAAAACCATTAAATTCCCAAAAAAACCTAGAAACTCTAAAGTTTTCTATAACCATAAAATCCCAAATAAATATTAAACCTCTAAAACCCTTAATAGACAAGAAATCCTTAAAAACCTTCTAAAAACACTAAAAACCTTAAAACTCCAAAATGGTAGAAAACACTAAAAACCCTAAATCCCCAAAAAACTCAAAAAACACTAAAACCCAAAAAAACCATAAAAATCCTTGAAACCCCAAAACACTAAAAAATTTATAAAATCACCAGAAACCATAAAAATAATAAAACTCTATAAAAATACATAAAAATGTAAAAATCCTTCAAAACATTAAAACTCATTAAGAAACCCATAAATACCTAAAAACAATTAACACCCCTAAAACATGAAAAATTATGGAGAAATTTAAAAACCCTAAAACCCCTAAAAACTATAAAAACACATAATTCCTTTAAAATCCTAACCACCATAATTCTAATCAGCACTTTCCACTGCCCTCTTGAGAGGAGTTGCAGCTCCCTTCCAAGATTTATGATCTTCTAGCTCTTAATAAAAAGATGGCTAAAAACCAGTTCAACGTCAGATGGCTCAGAGATGGAGATCGCAACTCGAAATTCTTCCATCGTCTACAAAGGAAGAAAAAGGTCAAAAAATTTCTAATAGTCGTTCATATCTCAGGCTCTACTTTAACCTTGGTGGATGATATTTCCACTACTATTGTTAATCACTTCTAAGGGATTTACTCGAATGATGGTGGAGACTACACCCTTCCTTTGATAGATTCCATATTGTCACCCGTTGACGAGAATCATAATAGGGCATTAACGATTGCCCCCCATGAGGAGGAGGCTAGGACTGCTTTGTTCTCTATGAACATTGATAGTGTAGTGGGACCGAATGGATTCACTAACAAGTTCTTCATATCTTACTTGGATATCATGCATGAGAGAATTACTAGCGCTGTTAGGGAATTTTTTATCTCAAGTGTGTTCCCACATGGATTCAACTCTAATTTCATTGCCCTGATTCCCAAAAGGGACAATGCCATTGAAATTGGTGACTTTCGACCAGTGGCCATTGGGAACCCTATTCCCCAAATCATCCGCAAGATTTTGCTCATGCGAATAGAGAAATGTTTGGGGGGAATTCTCACTCCAAATAAATTTTGGGTTTTCTCAGGGTGGAACATCTAGGAATGCCTTTTCACAACCTCGAAGAGCATCAAAATCATGCGGATGCAGTCCAAGAAGGGCAACTTTGTGCTTAAGATTGAAATCTCCAAGGCTTTTGACACTATCAAGTGGAGCTTCATCTCCCAGGTTCTCTCCACGTATGGCTTCTCAAACAGATTTATTAGGATGGTTATGTCCATATTAAGAAGTACCTGGGCCTCTGTCCTTATATATAGATCTCCAAAGGGTTTTTCCCCTACTCCCATGGGGTCATACAGGGTGACACGCCTTCAAGAATTATCTTTGAGATTGCTGAATATTTCTTGAGTAGGTGTCTTCTTGACCTTTGATAGGATGGTCTTTTTAATCCTATTAGGCAAGGGATAGATCTCCAGGTGACATCCCATCTGTTTTATGCTAATGACATTCTTCTGTTTGGGAAAGCTGACAAACGGACCATGGATTCCATCACGATGATCTTCCGGCATTATAAAAATGTTGCGGGGAAATCAATCAATTGGAGAAAATCTTTGATTGTCTTTAGAGAGGGGGTCTCTCGACCCCTTCAGATTTCCATTGCAAGGTCCCTCAGTGTCAATAGAGAGTCACATACTTTTTATTACCTAGGCGTTCCCATTTTTTGGGGATGAGTCAAGAATTTCCACTTTGAGAGCATTGCCACAAGAATTACTCAACAACTTGCGAAATGGAAAGGGAAATGTCTATCGCAAGCTGGAAGGGTATGTCTTATCAACTCGGTGATCACTTCTATGTTCACATATGCCTTACCTATCTACATATGGTTGTTCAACCATCTGAAGTACCTATAAGCAAAGATCAGAAACTTTGCCTGGACAGGATGCATTAGCGAGAGGAAACCAGGTACGGTGGACTGTAAGGACTAAAATAACCCTATTGAGATGGGAGGGATTGGCATCAACAATCGCAGACGATATAATGATGCTCTCCTTGCTAAATTTAATTGCAGGATTCTTAATCCTACGAGTGTAGGCTTAGGCTTCACTCGGGAAACGTTCATGCTCAAACTTTGCAATGAATATGCATGCTACTTCCCTAATTTTGTTTGGCCAGAAATTCGTGACTCGTAAAATAGTATTATTTCTCACTCGAAATGGATCATCGCAAAGCACTCAGAACTGAATGCTTGGTCCAAACCATGGCTTGATAGGCCTATGTAGGAAAACATGACTCCCCCTTCCAGCCTTAAGATCATATCCATCGTGGCATTCATTTCTCAGTTAGAATAGATTTAGGCATTCCTCCCAACTGAATCCTTTCTTCAATTCCAACGATATGATTTTTTTGACTTTAACATCTTTATTTGGAAACCCATCCTTGTTGGGAGATTAAATGATAAGGATTAGTATCGGTAAAACTATGCTAGAGAATCCCCTCCCCCATCTTGGCTCTCAATGTTTAAGAGGAATTTCATCCCTCCAGCCAACCATCTCCTTCTTTGGAAAATCTGGAAGAATCGGCTTCCAATTTAGCACCAGCTACATAAATCTAGGCACAACCGTGCCTCTGTATGTCTCATATTCCTATGGTATAAAGAGAATATTCAGAAAACCTTCTTCCAATGCAGATTTATTGAAGCACTTTGGGGTTAATTAATGCATATTTTTGGGCTCCGAACTTACCTGGACAGGCCTCTCTTCGAGATCCTAGGTGACCTATCAAATTGGGATTACAGTGATCAGGTACGCAACCACCTGATGGTCATCATTACAGTCATAATATTCTATATTTGGACCACTCAGAATGTGGTTTCCTTCAACAAGAAGTGGATCTCCATTCATGGTGGTGTGGTGATGATTCATAGGGCTATATATGCGACTTCTCGCATTCAGATAGGCTCTCTGGTGAATGACGTTAGCAATTTAATTATTTTTCTGCTTCTTTGCATCTCCAGTAGGGCCAAAAATCCAATTTTTTCCCATGTTTATCCAATGTATCCCTCCACTACCCTCTTAGATTAATTTTAACGTGGATGGTGCGGCCCTAGGTGCGCCAAGTCCTGCTGGATGCGGTGGAGTTTTTCACACCTATAGGGGCTAGTCAAAGGAAGTTTCTAGCACTTCATTGGTGATGGGTGCGCACTTGAAGCTAAAATATGGGCCATGATAAAGGCGATTGAGTATTTTGATATCTTCGGATGGAGATTTCTATAGATTGAATCAGACTCCATGCTTGTAGTGAATGCTCTTAAAAACAGGTCTAGGTGCGTTCCCTAGAGGATCCTCCCCCAATGGATGGAATGCCTCACCATGTGTCAAAGGCTGAATTTTACTGTGACACACACCTATCAGGAGGTGAATGCGGTTGTAGATGCTCTCTCCAAATAGGCCATTATGGAGAGGTTCTCATTATGGTCCTTTGTTTCCACACCCTCCTGCTCGTTTCTTGTGGACTCTGACTTGAGGGGTGAGTTGCACACCCTGTTATATAACCCTTACTTGTAGCACTCAGTTATTTTATTTTCATCTTGGTATAATATTTAGGGGGCCAGCCTAGCCTTGTCTCAAGCCTTCCTTTCCCTTAAAAACCTAAAAATATTTAAAAACTCCAAAAACCATGAAAACCCCAAAAATTATTCAAAACCCCTAAAAAAGTAAAAAAATATAAATCCTAAAAAAATTTAAAAAATCCCAAAAATAGTAAAATCTTTGAAAAATCCTAAATATACATTAAAACCCTAAAAATAGATAAAACCCATAAAAACCTACAAAATGTTAAAAACCCTTAAAGACCCAGAACACCTAGAGCCCTATAAAAACCAAGAAAATCATAAAAATAAATACAAATAACTAAAAACTCTTAAATCCTTTTCAACACATAAAAATGAAAAAAATATAAAAAACATTAAAACCATATAAAAACAATAAAAATCCTAAAAACCAAAAAAACACTAAAAAACAATAAAACCCTCAAATCCCCTTAAAACCCTAAAAACCATAAAAATACCAAAAGACATATGTCTCGTGGCGCATGATGGGGTCATGGGGGAGAAATGTGCGCTACCTGACGGTTGATTAGAGAAGATTGGGTTCTGCTTAATCACTCATATCGGGTGCACCGTTTTTTCCTCAAAACGCCCAATGATTCCATATCCAGCAATATGTGGACATGCTTTCCAAAGTCAGGCGTTCACTGGGTGGTTTGACCAGTGATGCGTAAGAACTCACATTGGTCGAGAGGATGGGAAGTGGGCTCATCGCACCCTTTTGGGTGGATTTATTGCCTCTTCATGACACTCTTATAGATTTAAGATGTATTCATATGTTCACAAATCTTTGGTTTATACCCAAGCATAGTATCCACAGATTTCTCCTTGTTGGCAATGGTCAGCTGGACACAGGGGTTCAGAATCATTTATACCTGAGGTTTACCATCCATCGTTGGATTAATGACCCCGAGGAGTCTGGACTTTTGAGACGGTTCTAGTTTAAAGCCTCATAATCAGGAACTCTAGAGTTTATTGTCATCCAGGTGGGACAGATAATGACTTGAGCATTTGGATCGAACCCGTGGTACGGGCCTCCTACGTATCCCTATGAGAGGAATCAGAATTCACACAGTTCGGTGTGGTATGGGGCTTACACTCTAGGCTACCCAGGGTTGGTGCAGTGAGACGACATGAAGATAGTTGGATCGACCAGTTTCTGGGCTTGAACCTCGGAGAGGCTTCCTACGTACCTTGCCTAGGAGATAGGGATCAATGTCCACGTAGTTCGAATGGGGGTGTCAGAAAACCGACGTGAATGTGGACCCAGGGGTCCGATGGTGAGTGGGCTTGAACCTCATGGAGGCTTCCTACGTACCATGCCTTGACACGGATCAAAGTCCTCGTAGTCCACATTGGGGTGGGGATTATGCTCTGAGGCTTCCCATATTAATGGATTGGGGCTTACACTCAGAGGAGGCCCATAGTATTGAACTGGGGCTTACACTCTGAGGAGGATCATAGTAAAGGATTGGGGATTACACTCTGAGGAGGCCCATAGTAATTGACTGTGGCTTACACTCTGAGGAGGCCCAAAGTAATGGATTGGGGATTACACTCTGAGGAGGCCTATAGTAATGGATTGGGGCTTACACTCTGAGGAGGCCCATAGTAATGGAGTGGGGCTTACACTCTCAGGAGGCCCATAGTAATTGACTGGGGATTACACTATGAGGAGTCCCACAGTAATGGATTGGGTCTTACACTCTGAGGAGGCCCATAAGAGGATGTCATGGTCGATGCTTACTCTAGACCCATGTGAGTCATGCTCGGTGTGAGAAACAAGAGGCAGCGGTGACCAGATGATCATGTCGTGAAAGGTGCATCCATGGTAAGTGGAGTGGGGCTTACGCATAGAGGCGGCCCAAAAAGTCAAGGCTTACTCCGAGATGCATGCCCAGGGTGAGAAAGCGCAGAGGGAGAGGGACTTGGCCCCAATGAAGAACGGAGTAGCACCCTTCCCCACAATGCCCTTCCTTGACCATGGTCATGGGGAAGTACAGAGGTGCATGGGGGCTTCCTTCTAATGGGTATCCCGCCACTCCCCGAGGAGGGGAGAAGTTCCCCTTTCCTAACAAGTGGAGGGGTAGAAAGGGGGATCCCGGGCTTAGACTCCGCATTACCGTGGGAATGTGAACCTAGGAAAGCTTCGGGAATCCTCTCAAGGGATGAGGAAAACCCTTCGCCCCTACTTATCGTGGGTATATGAACTCAAAATGGTGCGCTGATGCGCCTGAGGGTTACATCACACGGGTCCGGTGGCTCTGGTGGAGGCCTCGGCTCGGGGCCGATGAATGGGCCAATGAGAGAGCTGTGGAGGATCAGGCTGGATAAGAAGGATTTTATCTGGCTCGGGGAATGGGAACTCAGAAGGATTTGGTGGGACACACAAGTGTATGAGTGGTGTCTCCCTTCACGCAGGGAGGTGCTACGTGGCTGGAGAATTCGTCCGCGAACCAGGGTGGTCCGCAGACTAATGGGAATTCTACGAACCAGGGTGGTTTGCGGCTTGGTGGGTATCCCGTGAACTAGGGTGGTTCGCGACTTTGAGTTCGGACCATGTACCAGGTTGGTACATTGAGGGGTCCATGCGAGTAGTGGCGGCTGAGGGCGACGCCAGTCGGGGGTTCTTCGGTCAGGTCTTCGCCCGCATAGTAGGGTGCTACATCGTGCGATGGATCAGAAATGGGGCATAAACTCCCTAGTCTGCAGGGGGTGCATCCGTGGAGGGGCCATGGTTTGCAGTCTTCTTTTCTTTTTTATTTTAAGTTCGCAGTTCACTAATTTGTTATGCGTTTTCGGTTCCTTATTAATTCGCTTCCAGCTTCATACCTGTTCTGGCTCATGAACTGGAACTTCGCTGTTAGAAAAATCCTAATATCCTTCCTTCGAAATCCTTTCACCTGAATCTGATCGATCTCCAATTTCCCCCCTCCAAAATTTCTCCTTTCCTCCTTCCCCTCGATCTCCTTTTATAGAGTGGAAAAAGAGATGTATCTGTGCTCATGAAGCACCATTTGCGGAGGCCCATGACTGGAATCCCGGTTTACGGATGACTTGGTCAATCCGCGACTCACGGGGGCGTTGAACATATCACTCCCGTGAACCAAACTATCTTGAGTAGTGCTTCGTGGCCACACAGGGTTCTGCCTCCATTCCGAAAATGACAGCGGATGTGTCCTGGACCGGTCGACGCGGTTCGCGGCTGAGGTGGTTTGTGAAAGTGGACCGATTTGGTGCCCGTCCTGCTTTGCGCCCGTGGAGGATTTCTGCCTCAGTTCCACGAACGACAGCGCTCCACATAGGGGGTGCTTCATGGAATTGGCCGCGTAACATTATCATTAGACCGGTCTGCAGACCGGTTCATCTTGTGACATCCTTTCAGTATTCCCCCCACCTTTACCAATTCTTTTGGGGGTAAATTGGGTAGAATATACCTTTTATTAAAAGGGATTCTCATTCTCCTTTGCAGATTTTTCAGGACCCTACAAATGCCCCCCATCGGAATGGGGTCTGATTGGAATGAAGAGGAGGCCATTCCGATGTAGAGTGGTCCTGAGACTAGGATGGTTTGCAGTAGGGGAGTGGACATGGTAGGGGACAATGCCTATAAATACGGGGGCTCTTCCTTTTTCTTTTACCGGATTCTTCGTGAAACCAGATATCTATCGCTTTTTGTTTCCATGTTCTCATTCCATCGCGAAACGCCTCGTTCGCGAACCAGCTGCCTCTTCCGCGAACCATTCCTCATTCGCCTCGTACCTCACCCACTGACCAATCTACCAACCGCGAACCAATACTTTTAATTAATTAAAAATTAACTCATGATAATCCGTGGAGGATCTTGCTTCGCGGTTTTGATGCTCTGCATACTGAAATCTTCCAGACTTTGAAAATTTCTTAAGTCTTCAGAATCTAATTATTTAAATCAAAGATTAAGATTCCGTGGAGCAACCTAGTTTGTGGTTTTATGGACAACACTCTGCGGGCCAGTGTACCGCGTACCTCTTTCGTGTAGGGTTGGTTCGCGGGATGCAGTCATTGCGAACCACATTTTGAGGCCTGCTTGCGGACCTCGTCATGAAGGCTTCTTGGCTCCTTTGTCATATGCTTGGTATTTTTTTTGTCCAGATTTTATTATTCCAAACTAACAATTTTCCTGGTTTTTTATAATGCATGGAGAAAACAAGGTTCCTCCTCTCCCTGCACCCAGGCTTACTGTCGAGCCTCTCCTAATTGGCGACCAACGCCTAAGGGACATGGCCAGCTCTGTTAAGGAAGGAATCTGTCACTCCCCACTATGCTCCTTCCTTGCCGATTGGCTCTCTGAGTCACAGCGGGAGTACCCCGTGTGCAAGACTGGTGGTGTGTGGGTCTCTACTTTTTTCATGGAAGTGCAGCAGGCTACCGACAATGTTATCAACTTGGTCATCCCATTATTGGCCAGGATTTATTGGTTTCTTAGCAATATTACCGATGGGAGTCAGCCAAACCAGGTAGCCTGCCCTTTTGAAATTCTCTAGGGATGGTTGGGAGTGCATATCAAGAACTGCTACACTTTCATCAAACCTCTTCAGATTCTGGGAACCAAATTTCATCCATACTTGAAAATGACTAGTAGGGTCATTCCCGAAGAGTGGGTGACCCAAGTGAAGGATGGAAAATAGACGGTTCAGAATATGCATCTACTGTCGAGTCAGATCTCGATCTTTGATCATTTCAATTTCCGACCATATCCATCCCCGACTGGTGCAATTAGGAATACCATATCAGACAAGTTTAGCAAGCAGGGCTACCTCTTTTCCCTCCGAGAGGGCATTATGGTGGCCCGTATCAGTGGGGAACTGATCTGTGAGGTGTACACGCCTTGCTGATTCGGACGTCATTTTGGTTGCGACTAGGCACTTTGTCCTCCCACACTCAATAGCGCCCGTGAGAACTTCCATTTAATGGTGGCCAGGAAACTATGGTTAATGTTTACCCGGGAAGATACTGGTTGTGAGGTTATGACTCCTGCGCTTGTAGAATATATCCCTTTCTTGTCCAAGATCTATACCGACTCCTCAGTGCAGTCATACCCGATTGGCCAGCTAGGGTTGTGGGTGCCCACTATCTTGAGTTCTAAGCCATCGAAGGGAAAGAGGAAGCGAAAGGGGGATAGTGCTTCAACTAGGTCGGGCAAGGTTCTTCACAACCCAACCTGTCCCGTGCTTCTGGGGAAGATTTTAATAGACAGAGGTTTATCCTCTCATTCCCTTGAAGTTTCTCGGATAGAGTCGGTTATTCCCGCAGATGATGCCTTCATGACGGCCTGGGGTCAATGGGACGAATCCAAAGGCCGGTCATCCTTTCGTAGCCAGTACCCCCGTTCTCTGTGGCAGTATATCCAGGAAACATAAGTGGCATTTGATGGGCTGGGCTACATATCTGCTCTGGTTGACATTCTTTATGATGTGGACCCAGAAAGGGCCAAGCGGTATCTCTGGGACCTTAAGGCTTACGTTCATGCCTGCCGGGGTTATGCAGTGTCGACTCATCGAGTCCAGGCCATGCTGTGATTGGTGACTGAAAAGTAGAAGGGATAGAGTGACCACTCTTTAGGGGGCGGTGATCTCGGGGGGTTCCCCCACTACGGCTGAGGCAAGAGAATTCACCCCCCCTTTCCCACGAGGTCCCACCCACAGGTAGCTCCAGAGAGTTCCAGGGTGGCGGCGAGATCCAGAAAACAAACACGGCCATTGGCACCCCCACCAGCCCCTGCCACTGCATGACCCTCTCAGGTCGATCCTCCCAGGCTAGCCATTCCTTTTACGACCGCATTTCCGGATGCTTGGAGGATTTAGGATGATCTAAGGGTCAGTGGCTCAGATGAAGAGGTTTGGGCATTACTCCAAATGGTCCCTCTCGAGCTTTTGGGTATTGGGATGATCTTCGATCCACCCCACATGCTATTGGGAGAGGATCTAGAAGAAATAGTCGCCTCATTGAAGGATATGGATGCATACGTTCATTCACTCCGGAACTGGCTTTATGGGTCTACCAGGGTTTCCATGATGATAAGACATCCTTAATCGTCTGATCCCGAAGAAGAGGTCATCCTGTTCATCCATTCTGGATTTCCCTACTCCTTTATTGTGAAGGTTCTAAAGTTTCTTCCCTTTATGAAGGGTTCTGAGGAATCCCAGGGGCAATTCCTTCCCTGGAGTATACTCCCTGTGGTACCTCATTAAACGAACATGCACTTTCGGCTATGGGGATCATCGAGGAGGGGTCTCCTGGTGCAGCTGAGTTCATGGAAGCGACTATCGCAGATCCAACCAGGGTCTTTCCTCCCCCAAATCCTCTCAGCATTCTGAGTGAAGCACTATCCCTTGGGAAGATCCTGAGACAACAGCAGGTGTCCCGTTTATCAGGCTGGCTCAGACAGGGGACGTCAGGTAATCATGAAACCCCGTTTATTCAATTTCCAACTCGTATATTCTGATTCTGGTAGTTATTAACTGTTTTGGCGCATGGTGTAGGGAAACTCGGAGACCCGGTCATGTCTACCCCTGAGGTCATATCTTCTGCCTCCTTATCATCTGAGGGATCACCTGCAGCCACACCTGGGTGTGACGAGATGGCGGGCCCTGCTTAAGGGGCTAGTGATATAGACTCTTTACTCTTGCCTTCATCAATCAGAGATATATCATAGGAGGAACAGCTGGAAGTCGAGACTCCGACTGACCATTAAGGCCTTTATAACCGCAGGGGAGGACGGGGCACCTGTGATTACCGAAGAGGCCCCAAATCTGATGGGTCCATCTTCCTCAGACCCAATGGATCCTGCGGCGATGGAGGAAGAGCCTTCCATCGGGCCAGTTGTCGAAAACCCAGAGTAGACCATTATTTTGTTTAATGGGGGAGTGATTTCCACGGGCTTGATCTCCGTAGCCGACCGCTTGGGGACAGCTTTGGGAGCCGCGGGACTTGGGTATGGCCTTAGGTCTTGGACACCCCTGGGGGTTCCCAGGACTCCCTTGCCTCTCAAAGATGTAGCTTCTTCCTCAAGTGGCCGCGATGGCGCAAAGCTTGAGGATTTAGACGCCTTGATGATCAGGGGTATTTTTCTCAATCTCTTTCCACTAACTCTTTAATCTTCCCTTTTCTGAATAGGGATAATTATCTATCTTATCGACTCTCAGGATTTAGGACCATGAACTTTGGCGTTGGCAATTGTGATGTTGGATCCGATCGTGTCTGTGACCAAAACCGCTGGGGGTGAAGTTGTCGCGGCGCCAGAGTTTGCGGGTGAAGCCGCATCGGGTCCCTCATTGGTGAAGTTCATCCCTGAATACGTATCTTCATCCAGGAGAGACTCCTAAATTGATCAACAAGTCTTCTCCAGTCTTTGACCTGCTCGCCAAAGGGCTTACGAGAAAATTTGGAAGCTGATTTCTCAGACGTCCCTAGCCGAGATGTCGACCATATTACCAAAGATGTGCAATCTGTTTATACTGAGGGGGTTTGATGGCATTGAATACCATGGTATTTATGATATAGTCAAGCAGGTGGTCGCTGACCAGGAAAGACTGGGTGGTTTTGAATCTCACCTTTTTTCTACTCAATCTGAAGCCTACCTTTCCACGACTCGACAGCTTTGCCTAACAGAGGCTCATGATCATGTCAGGGTACTTGAGAGACTCCAAGGAGAAGTCATTGACCAGAGTTCTCAACTGGAGGTGATGAGGAATGAAATACAGTGGATACAACAGGAAGATACTAGTGTCACTACCATAATTGAAGAAGGGGAGCGGCAGATGGAGGAGGACATGAGGGAAAGCTCAAAGGCGACCCAGGAGGCGGAAGCATTGCGGGCTGGTGCAGAAGTTGAGACAACCTTACCGAAGAATCTCTGTCAAGCAATCAAGGATCCTCACCAGTGCCTGATACAACTTTGTGAATCCACTGAAAACCTCCTGTAATAACCTTTCGTGCCAGAGGAGGCTACAGATTGTGGATTCCCTTCTTAACAACTTTTTTATGGTACAAAGAAATGTTTTCCTCAGCACTCTTGTTGTATTCTCCTGTGACAGAAATTATTTGGTGTGATTACTGTATATGTTAATTAACCGAACATAGAATAATAAGAGTTTAGGAAAAATGATAAAAAGAATAAAAACAAGCTCTAACTTTTTCCTGGATCATGGGATCTAGCAAGCATAGTATGACTATTGCTAGGGTTTTGTAGAAAAATACCACAAACATTTTGTCTTTTCCGTCAATACCCTAATTTTTCCTGGGCCCATTTTGTGTGGACCCATCGAGTATGGCTCAGATTTTACATAGGTCACCCTTTTCGAGTTTTCAGCCGAACAGGCTTTACGCCTCTTTTCGTGAGCGGTTTAAAGTCCCGCCGACAATACTATCATTACTGATTTTTTAGGTCGAACAGCTTTGACCAAATATGGTGGGGGTGAGGGCCCCAATGAGGTTTGGTTGATTAAAATTGTCTCGATATCCTTCATACGCATGTGGGGAGAACATGATTAGATTTTAATGACATGCAGGGCATGTCTCAAGGCATGGGAGTCATATCAGCATACATAGGTGGGAAGAGAACCACCTAAGGAAATCTTGCCTTTGGTAGATGGGTCAGGGGCAATCAATATGCATAGATGCTGAGTGCATGGTATGCATATTCGTGCAAAGGTGTCCTTAAGTCAATGAATCTCCATTTATGATGTCCTGAGGACTTCACGGAATTTTGTTTTATGGAAACCACCATGGGTGGCTTGGAGAATTATGAAAACCACCAGGGGTGGTTCAGAAAGGGCGTGTGATGTCTAAAATGGTTTGAGAACATCTGTATTAATCAAGAGTGTGGACACAGGGTCCCTGTCCTATGCATTTATATAGCGTAAAGGATGGTTGGAGCTTGGCGTAGTTTAAATTCATGCAGCTGGGACATCATCTAGGATTGAACAGATTCTCCTAGTTCTCGGTAATCTTGTCAGAGACGTTCCACCATATTCAGGAAGGGTTATGAAAGAGTTTGGTAAACTATATCTTAGAGGGTTTCCGAATCCCGATATGGACATGGGGGTTCAAAGGCAAAGAGGCGTACGGAGTGAAGCATTTCCTAAGTAAATCTTGTCTTTGATAGACGAGCCAGGGGTGATCAATATGCAGAGATGCTGAGGGCATGGTATGCATAGTTCTGCAAAGGTGTCCTTTGGTCAATGATTGTGTTCTCCTGATAGTTGGGAAAATTCAATGATGTTTGAGATTCGGGACCACCGGGGGTGGTTTATGAGAGTTCGGATTTTTTGAGTACAGAGTATGGTTTATGAGGAGAGGGTTCCTGGATATAGGAGAAACATCTAGGCTAAATTTCTTGAGAATGGGTGAAGCGATTCCTTCTCACACTGGTGTGAGACGGTGGTTCGTGTAGGTCTAACACGTGCACTGAGGGACAGAGAAAATCCGAGGAGCATTTTTAAAGGATGTTGTGCAGTTTAACGTCATGCAGCGAGGACGGGGGGAATTTTTAAACCCAACGAAAATGCTTGTAGTTGGAGGTATTTCCATGGATGTTTAATGCTTGGTATTTTCAGATTTATTCCAAGTGGCAAAGATGTTCCGTGCAGTTTAACATCATCGTTGCAAAGGCCTCTCTTGATCAGAATGTAATTGGGCTTGAACATCTCGGCATGCCCAAGATGTGGAAAAGTGGTTGATGGTGTAAATCGTGGTTTCGGGGATTCTTGGATTAGGAGAAATGATATGAGGGCTCTGAGGCCGGTAAGCATACAGATCTAGGAAGAGTATCGCCTAAGGAAATCTTGCCTTTGGTAGACAGGCCAGGGGCTATCAATATGAAGAGCCACTGAGGGCATGGTATGCATAGTCATGAAAATGTGTCCAAAAGTCGATAACTTTCCACTTCCAATGGCCGTGAATGGTTATGAGGATCCGTGATTGTCTAGGCCACGAAGTCTGTCATTTGGTAAGAAAATATACGGACATGTCGAGCATATTCGACCCTAGTTTCTGTTAAAGATTAGAGATCTCCCTGTGCTGATTTATCTTGCGCATGTGGGTGTTCCTTCACTCCATGCAGTTTAATGTCATGCGTTAAGGATGAAGTACTGCTAGTTTAGCAGTCATAGAGCTCGGACCATTGGGTGACTATTCCTGCAGTCACTCGAAGGATAACTGAGTTACCATGCACTGATATACTCTGAATAGGGTGGGGGATGAAGGTTGTAAACTGTAACTATGAGGTTTCCCAGATCAGGAGATGGGGTGTGGGGGCTCTGAGGCCGGTAAGCGTATGGAGCTATGAAGAGTACCGCCCGAGGAAATCTTGCCTTTGGTAGATGAGCCAGGGGCTATCAATATGAAGATCCACTGAGGGCATGGAATGTATAGTCATGAAAAGTTGTCCCTAGGTCGATGACTTTTCACTTCCAATGGCCATTGATGATTATGAAAACCCAAGATTTCTCACAGTACAGAGTTCGGCATGTAGGTATAATGGTGTCTGAGCATACAAGAAACATCTTCACTAAAATTTTCCATTGAGTCAAAGTATCCTAGCCATGGCTTGATGTTCATAGATGAAAGTCGTCATGTGAACCATGAGTGGATACATAGGATAACAAGGTAGGGATACCCTGGGAACATTTGGATGTGAAAATGGGGGCAAACATATCAACCACTACGCCATAAATTTCTGGATCGGGAGATATGATATGGGGGCTCTGAGGCCGGTAAGCGTACATAGATAAGAAGGGTGTCACCTGAGGAAATATTACCATTGGTAGACGGGCCAGGGGCTATCAATATGTAGAGCCACTGAGGGTGTGGTCTGCATAGTCATGCAAAGGTACCCATGGGTCGATAACTTTCCACTTCCGATGGCCATGAATGGTTATGAAGATCCATAATTATCTAGTTTTTGGAGTCTGATGTATAAAGAGGATTCATCCATATGTTCCAGGAGTATTTTCATCTTGTCTCGCCATATATCTTGGGTGGGTCGCGACAAATTCTGTGAAATTTAATGTCATGCAGTGAGGACACGGTCCGTGCAGTTTAACGTCGTGCGGTGAGGACACAGTCCTTGCAGCGAGGACATGGTCCGTGTAGTTTAACGTCGTGTGGTGAGGATGCGATCCATGAAGTTTAACGTCATGCGGTGAGGACGCATTATATATACCTATTTTTTCTTTCTCAGAGGCTGGGCTATGAGATAAGACCATGGCGTTTCAACATATCCTGCGAGGGCATGAATCAAGCCACAAGTAGTTCTTTCCTAAATACACCCCGTGCAGGTCTGGTCCTAACATGGGGGGAAGGGGCATTTTAAATCTTATTATCCATGCAGTTTAACGTCGTGTGGCAAGGATGAAGATTACACCCCATGCAGGTCTGGTCCGTACACGGAGGAAAAGGGAATTTTTCCCTTCTTATCCGTTCAGTTTAACGTCGTGCGGTGAGGATGAGGAATACACCCCATGCAGGTCTGGTCCATACATGGAGGAAAGGGAATTTTTAACTTTCATTTGGGGACGGCTGGTCCAGGGTGAGGGACCCTGGTGTCACTACGTATCCTACTAGGGCATGAATCAAGCCTCACGTAGTTCTCTGAAGTATACTTAGTTTAACATCGTGCGGTGAGGACGAAGAATACACCCTGTGCAGGTCTAGTCCGTGAACTTCCTAAAAACCCTAAAAACCCTGAAAATCAATAAAAACACTAAACACCATAAAAAATTATAATCCATAAAAACCCTAAAACATAACAAACCAAAAAACAATTAAAACCCCTAAGAAAACATGAAAAACCTCAAATAACATAAAACACCTAAATACCATGATACACTAAAAATTATAAAAAATCTAAAATTAGTAAAACCGCCCAAATTAACAAAAACACATAAAAAACCAAAAAGATCCTAAAAAAAAACTAAAAATTAAAAAAATTAAAAACCCTAAAATCCTAAAAATGACATAAGAAAACCATAAAATATTAAAAAAATTTAAAACCCCTAAAAACCCTAAAAATGATGTAAACCCTAAAAGACACCAAAAGGACCCTAAAACACCTAAAATCCATAAACCCATAAAAATAATTAAAATCTAAACATCCTAAAAAACAAATCATATAATAAGAACCCTTTAATCCCTAAGAAGCGTTAAAAAACTCTAAAAAACATAGATACCCTATAAAATTTTAAAATCCTTAAAAACAATGAAAACCCTAAAATACTATAAACCTTAATAACCCTTATAATCCATAAACCCCTAAAATCCAAAAAATGATAAAAATCAATAAAAATACGATTAAAAATTAAAACGCTAAAAACCATGAAAATCCTTAAGGAACAATTAAAATTAAAAAAAAATTAAACCCCTATAAATCTAAAAACAATATAAACCCTAAAGACCGAAAAAAATCCTACAATAATTAAGATACTTTTAAATCCTAAAGACCATAACAACCCTAATAAAGCCCTAAAATCCCTTATCACGTAAAAAAACCATAAAAACGCTGAAAACCCCATGAGAAACTTAAATGCCTAAAAAAACTAAAAGCACCTTAAAACATAAAAAAATGATAAAACTATAAAAAAATAAAAAAAACACCATAAAACCCTAGAAGCCCTAAAAACCACAAAAAAACTTCTAAAGGCAATTAAATCCATTAAAACTTTAAAAAACCAATTAAATTTTTACAAACCCTCGAAAACCCTAAATATGTTTAAAACAATAAAAACCATTAAAAATCCTCTAAAAGCTAAAATAACTTAGAAAACCCAAAAAACAAAAAATAACTAATGAACATCCTTAAAATCAATAAAAACAATTAAAAATCAGAAAAAATACCTAAAAACCAAAAAATGAGAAACACCCTAAAAATCGTGAAAACACCTATGGAAACCATAAAAAACTAAAATGATTAAAAAACATCAAACCAAAAAATACCCTAACCCCCCCAAAAGAAACAAATATCCCTAAACAACCCCCCTCAAAACCATAAAAATCCAAAAAAAAAACTCATAAAACCCCTAAAACCAACTAAGAAATTTGAATACCATTTAAAAAAATACTGAAAAAATAAATAACCACTAAGAACTATTTAACCCCTTTAAAAATTCAAAATACCCCCAAAACCCCAAAAAATCGAAAAACCCCTCAAAACCCATAAAAATCATAAAAAAACCCATAAAAATCAAAATAAAACCTATAATACCTCAAAAAACTCTAGAAAGACTAAGAAAACATTAAAAACCTAAAAATACATCAAACCCCTAAAAACCTTCAAAAACCCTAGAACATCTAAAAACCATAAAAACCCTTTAAACCCTAAAAACATTAAAAACTCAAAAAATCAATAGAACCCATAAAAACTAAAATAATCCATAAAACCATAAGAAATCAAAAAACCCCCTAAAACCCCTAAAACCCTAAAAACCTCAATATCACTAAAACACAAAAAACCCCTAAAAACATGAAAATCTTATAAAATCCATATAAATATCAAAAGTAATAAAAACCCAAAAATACTTATAGAAAACATTAAAAAAGAATAAAAACACTAAAACCCTTAAAAATCTTCAAAATATCCAAAAATCCATAAAAATACGTAAAAACCTCTAAAAACATTAAGAAAACCATAAAAACCCATAAAACCCTAAAACAACTAAAAACTTGGAATCCCTTTAAACCTCTAAACAAGATAGAAAATATAAATCCTTAAAAACACTAAAAGTTCAAAAAATACCAAAACACCCAAAAAAACCAAAAAACCCCAAAAAACCTAAATACTATCAAAATATTTAAAATCTATAAAAATATTAAAATATTAAAATCCCAAAAAATCCTTAAAAATCCCTAAAAACATAAAAACCAAAAAAATTGAAAAGCCTCAATAAAACCAAAAAATAGTTAAAAAATTAAAATCCATAAAAACACAAAAAATTCCTAATAACCATAAAACCATAAAACCCATAAAACCATAAAAAACCCCAAGAAACTGATATAAACCCTAAAACCACTAAAAATATAAAAACCCTTTAAACCCCTAAAAATGTTAAAAAACTATAGAAAACCATAAAACTCCCAAAAAATCCCATAAAATTTCCAAAAACCCCAAAAATCAAAAACCCTAAAACACTGAAAATACTTAAAATCCCAAAAAACTATAAGTAAACTAAAAAATCTTCAAAAAAGTAAAAAAATAGAAACTCTAAAAACATGAAAGACCCTAAGAAAACTTAAAAATAATAAAAACCTAAAAACCCAAAAAACCCTAAAATCCATAAAACCCATAAAACCGTAAAAAACCTAAAACCCATAAAAACCATACTAACCACTAAAAAAATATAAAAACACATAAAAAAATACAACGTTAAAAACTAAAACAACATTAAATCCCCAAAAATTCAAAATAACCCCATAAAACCCCAAATAATCCATCAAAACAGTAAAATAGGCGAAATCCCTTAAAACCCATAAAAATAATTAAAACTCCATAAAAATCCCTAAAAATTTAAAACCCCTAAAATAACTAGAAATCACCAATAAAACCATGAAATCTAAAAACACTTAAAACCACTAAAAATGAAAAACACTGTAAAACTCAAAAAAATCATGAAAACCATAACACCCCTAGAAACCATTGAAGACCCTAAAACCGATAAAAACCTATAAAACCCTCAAAGATCCCTAAAATCACTATAATGTAAAAATAAAAAAACCCTAAAAACCCCTAAGAAACCCTAAAATACCAAATAATAATTAAAAAACCTAAAACATAAACACCCTACAAACCCAAAAACCCTAAAAACCCTAAAAATCCTAAAAATCATCAAGATCACTAAAAACCCTAAAAAAGCCTAAAAATACAGAAAAGCCCTTAAAATTGATAAAAACGTAAAAACCCTAAAAACCATAAATACCCTAATAAATCCTTAAAAACATAAAAACACATGAAACCAATAAAATAAAAAAAATGACAGAGACCCTAAAAAGATCGTAAGACCCATGAGACCACTAAATACCATAAAAACCCATAAATCGTTAAAAATTTCTAAAACCCTCCAAAGACACTAAAATACCAATAGACCCCTAAAAATGATAAAAATATGTAAAAATCCTTAAAACCACTAAAACTCCAAAAACCAAAAATTCCAAAAAACAACATAAAAATCTTTAAAATCAATAAAACCATAAAAATACCAAAAAAACCTTAAAACATAAAAAACCTAAAAAATACCTAAAACTCAAAACGACGTAAAAAATAATGAAACACTTAAAACTCCTAAATACCAATAAAATAATAAAAACCCTGAAAAACCTAAAATCATTAAAAACTATAAAAATACTTAATACCCCTGAAGAAATAAACAAATGTTAAAAATCACTAAAATCATGAAAAACATAAAAAAACCATAAAGCCCTTGACAAACCCAAAGAAACCATAGAAACCTGAAACACTTAAAACCCCTATGACCAAAAATATATTTTAAAAACCATAAAAATTGTAAAATACCCTAAAACACTAATAAAACCCAAATACCCATAAAAACTACAAAAACACCTAAACACATTAAAAACCGTAAAAATCTACAAAACTAGTATGAATCAATAAATACTCAAAAACCCCCTTAAAACCCTAAAAATGTAAAAACCCTAAAAAATATTTACAATCCTATAAAATAATTAAAATGCCTATTCCGAAAAAAAACATAAAACCCCCAAAACCCAAAAACCATAAAAATTTAAAAAAACCCTGAAAAATATAAATGTACTCAAAAATCCCCAAAAATCATTAAAAAAGATAAAACACTAAAAACCTATAAAAACCTATAAAAACATAAGAAAACCATAAAAACATAAAAACACTTAAAACCCATAAAAACCTAAAAGAATTCAAAATTAACTAAAAACCCTCAAAATTTCTAAACCCCCTAATAACAAAAAAAACATCAAAAAAAAAGAGTGAAAATCCCTAGAATTTTAAAAAACCCTAAAAACCCTAAGAAATAATTAAAACCCAAAAAAACATTAAAATTTTAAAAACCTTAAAATAACTAAAAACTATAAAATACATTAAAACCCTAAAAACCCCTAAAACCCATTAAAACCCCTACAAACCTAAAAACCCATTAAAACCTGTAAACACCCACCAAAACCCAAAAAACTATGAAAACCCTTTAAACCCCTAAAAACATTAATAAACTCTAGAAAATCTTAAAAACTTGACAAAAAACTAAAACAGAATTATAAAACCCCATTATAACCATAAAAAACCAAAAAACCAAAAATAAAATAACACAATCAAATTCCCTAAATACTATAAAAATCATACGAATCCAAAAAAACCCCTAAAAATTTATAAAAACTAAAACCCTAAAAATCATAATAAAACATTAAAAACTTAAAAACACTTAAAACCTGTAAAAAAACTTAAAGGTTCTAAAAACTCTAAAAAATACTAAAAAGTCACCAAAACCCAAAAAACTATAAATACCCTTAAAACAAAAAAAACCTAAAACCATAAAAACCCATATAAACCAATAAATACTCTAAAACCCTTTAAACCCCTAAAATGTTAATAATTAATAAAAAAAATTTAAAACTCTAAAACACTCAGAAAAACCCAAAAAAAATCTGTTATGAAATAAAACCATAAATACAATAAAAATATCACAAAGTACCTAAAATCCTTGAAAAAATAAAAATCTTGAAAAAGACCTTACAATCCTTAAATGCATAAAAACCGAAAAAATCCTAAAAAATCTAAGAAATTATTAAAACCATAAAACACTTAAAACCCCTAAAAACCTAAAAATTCTAAAAAACCTGAAAACCCTAAAACCATATAAACCCATGCACCCCAAAAACCATAAAAACCCTAAATCCCAATAAACCCGAAAAAAATAAAAAATCTAAAAACCATTTAAAAAACTAAAAATTTTACGAAATGATAAAATTTTTTAAAAACCCTAAAAACCCAAAAGTACCCACAAAAACCTAAACCCTAAAGACCCTAAAAACCCTCAAAATCCCTATATACCATAAAAATACTAAAAATAAAAAAATATCCCATAATAATTAAAAAATTTCAATGATTGTAAAAACCCCTTAAAAAACCATAAATAATTAAAAACATTTAAAATCCACAAATAACCTAAAAATTATAAGAACCTTAAAATTACCAATAAACCATAAAACCCATAAAAACTGTAAAAAACTCAAACCCCTAAAATCCAAAAAAATATTTCAAATCCCTAAAACCCCATAAAAATCCTTCAAAACCCAAAAATCCCTAAAAAGGTAAAAAACTATAAAAAACTGAAAGAACCTTATGAAAATTTTAAAAACCTAAAAACACAAAAAACCAATAAATGTGAAAAAATCCCTAAAACCCATAAAAAACAAATGTTTTGGGTTGGTCTCGAAATTCCCAACGGTTCTATATCTGATGATGCGTGGAACTGCTTTCCAAAGGCAGGTGTTCGCCTGATGTTCTGACCAGCGATGCTTAAGAACTCACATTGGTCGAGAGGATGGGATGTCAGGCTCATTGCACCCTTTTGGGGGGAATTATTGAATGTTCCGGGACTCTCATATAGATTTAAGACGTATTCATATGTTAGAGAATCTTTGGTTTATACCCAAGAATAGTATCCACAGATTTCTCTTGGTTGGCAATGGTTAGATGAACGTAGGGGTTCAGAATCATTTATGCCCGAGTATTACCATCCCTCATTGGATTAATGACCCCGAGGAGTCAGGACTCATTGAGGCGGCGCTGGGAATGGCGTGGTGAACCAATGTGAAGATAGTCAGATCAACCAGTTGTTGGGATTGAACCTCATGGATGCTTCCTACGTACCCTGCATAGGGGAAAGGGGTCAAAGTCCACGTAGTTCGAAATGGGATCTTCGGAGAACCAACGTGATGGTGGACCCGGGGGTCCGTTGGTGATCAGGCTTGAACCTCATGGAGGCTTCCTACGTATCCCTGTGGTAGGGAATCAAAGTTCTCGTAGTTCGCATTGGCTTGGGACTTATTCTCTAAGGCATCCCTAGAGTAATGGATTGGGGCTTACAATCAGAGGAGGCCCAGGGTGATGGATTGGGGCTTACACTCTGAGGAGGCCCATAAGAGGATTTCTTGGTCGATGCTTACTCTAAACCCACATGATTCATGCTCGGTGTGGGAAACAAGAGGCCGTAGGGACCAGAGGATCATGTCACGAAAGTTGTGTCAGTGAGAAGTGGCGTGGGGCTTACACATGAGGGCGGCCCATAAAGTCGGGGCTTTCTCCGTGATGGAAGTCCATGGAGACAAAGCGCAGCGGGAGAGGGAAAGGGGTGATCATGTGACCGTCACCTCTGTTGTTCCCCGGGGAAGTACCGAGGGGAATGGGGATGAGTGCCTTTGGATGGGTATGCCTCCCCATCTCTAGGGAGGGGAGAAGTGCCCGACCGACGAAGCGTGCAGTCCCCCATCCTGGAGAGTAGAGGCAGAAAGGGGGCTCTCGGGGTCAGACCCTGCGTTACTGTGGGAATGTGAATGTAGTCATGCCTCGGGAATCTGCCCAAGGGTCGGGGAAACCACTTTGCCCCTGTTTACCATGGGTATGTGAACTCAAAACGGCGCGCTGATGCCCCTGAGCGTTACACCACACGGATCTGGTGGCTATAGTGGAGGCCTCGGCTCGGGGTCGATGAGTATGCCAATTAAGAGGTTGCGAAGGATCAGGCCAGATTGAAATTGGAAGGATTTTATCTTGCATGGGGAATGGGAACTCCAAAGTTTTTGGCAGGCCACACAGGGGTATGGGTGGTGGCGCCCTTCGCGTAGGGAAGTGATACGCGGCTGGAGAGGCCGTCCGCGAACCATGGTGGTCCGCGGACTGATTGGAATCCAATGAACCAAGGTGGTTTGCGGCTCCGGGTTCGATCCATGAACCAGGGTGGTCCGTCGAGGGTTCCATGCAGGCAGTGGTAGCCAAGGGCGGCGCCGACCGGAGGCTCGTCAGTCGGGGCTTCTCCCACATTGGAGGGTGCTACGCGGTGTGGAAGATCAGAAAAGAGGCATAATCTCCCTGGTCTACGGGGAGTACATCCGCGGAGGGACCCTGGTTCGCGGTTTTATCTTCTTTTTTATTTTCAGTTCGTGGTTCACCAAGTTGTTATGCATTTTTTTGGTTCCTTATTAGATCGCTCCCAGGTTCATACATGCTCTGGTTTGCGAAATGGAACTTCTGAAATCCTAAGCCATCCTTCGAAATCCTTCCACCCGAATCTGACCAATCTCCTCCATGTCATCCTTTTTCTTTCTTCTTCAATCTCTTTTTATAGAGTAGGGAAAAAGATGTATCTACGTTCATGTGGAACCTTTTTCAGAGTCCCATGAATAAAAACCAGGTTCACGGATGACTTGGTCAATCCATAATTCGTGGGGTATTAAACACTCCCCCGCGAACCAAACATGGGGAGTGCTTCGTGGCCGCGGAGGGTTCCAGCTCCATTTCGCGAATGACAGTGGAGGAGGTTCAGGCCGACTGACACAGCTCGCGGCTGGGGTGATCTGGAATGGTGAACCGGGTTGGCACCTATCCCGCCTCGTGACCGTGGAGGATCTCTGCCTCCATCTCATGAATGACGACGGTCCGCAAAGGAGGGATGCTTCGTGGAACCAGCCATGCATCTTTATCATTAGACCGGTTCACAGACCAGTTCCTCCTTCACCATCCTTGAGTATTTTCCACAGTTGCCTAGTCCTTTTAAGGGGAAATTGGGCAGAATCTCCCTTGAGATAAAGGGGATCATCATTCTCCATTGTGAATTTTTTTCAGGACCCTAAAAATGCCCCCCATCGGAATGGGGTCCGATCGGAATGAAGAAAGGCTATTCCGATGCAGAGTGGTCCTGAAACTCGGGTAGTTCGCAGGAGAGTGGTGGACCCGATAGGGGACCAAACCTATAAATACGGGGGGCCCTTCATTTGTACTTTACCAGATTCTTTGCGAAACCAGAGATTTTTTGCGTGATCATGCTTGTCCCTTCACGAAACTCTTCGTCCACGAACGAGCTGCTACTTCTGTGAACCATTTTTCGTTCGCACCGTTCTTTATCCATGTATAAACGTCCCAACTGCGAACTAACACTTTTAATTAATTAAAAAGTAAGTCACGACGGGCTGTGTAGGAACTCCCTTCACGGTTTTGGTGCTCTGAAGTTTCATTTCTCTACGGTTTCGATGCTCCATGGACTAAAATATTCTGAACTTTAAAAGTTTCTAAGTCTCCCGAACTTTACCACTTAAATTCGGGATTGAAATTCTGCGGAGCAACCTGGTCTGAGGTTTCTTGGCCAACGCTCCACGGGCCAGGGATTCACAGACTACTTTCGTGAAGGGCTAGTTCGCAGGATGCTGTCATCGCGAACCATCCTTCACGGCCTCCTCATGGACTTTGCTATGAAGTCTCATCAACTGATCCTCAACCATATATTTGGTATTTTTGTCTGATTTTTTTTATTCTGGCCTAAATGCTTGTTACCTCTCGTCGTTCAGGGAGAAAATATAGTTACCCCGAGTTCTATCCCGTGGCCTGCTGCAGAGCCTCTCCCAATTGGTTCAGGGAGACGTTTATCTATGATTCACAGAGCGGAGAACATCCAAGAGGACCCTAGTCGGTCCATCATTCCTGAATATGGTGTCTTGAAAGACTTGCTTCCTCCTAAGCTCTTGGATTATCCACTATCAAATCAGCTTCCGCTTTATGGATTTGGTCTTCAAGACGATGTCCTTATTCCACCCCACTTTCTAAGGTCTTCCGTATCCTTTCTTGAAAGCATCGTCCATGTGTATTTAGGTGAGCCTTACCCAATCGGGGGAGATGGTTTTCGACTCTGACCAGAAAGACGTTTTCATTTTGAGAGGCTCTGTTTGGACCCAAAGTGATCAGAGCCCCAAAATCTTTTCTCAAGAAGCTATCTTCAAGAGTTACCCTTCTATTATCAACCTTGCTCGAGTATATCTCGATGCGGGGTGGATTCCTAGGTGGGATCTTCGTTCTGGCCGGATCTTCTCAAATGACTGGGCCTGGGATTTATGGGTCCATCATCACTGCCGGGAGTCTCCCGAATCACTGGAAGTAGTCAATTTATAATCCGTAGTGTTGGCTTCCCAATTTTCTATTTACCCACTATCCTTGGTCCTTCCAGACCTACTCAGTTGCTGGTGTTCAAGCACTAATACTTTCCACCTTGCCCATGGTGAAGTTGGCATTAATCTGTAGGATATCCATCAATTGGGAGGGTTCCCAGTTATTGGTGAAATATATGATGAACTTCTGCTTTCCCTTGATGCATGGGATGACGTCGTACAAGTGCCTTTATTGGCGAGGGATCTGCTGGTTATGGCGGAGCAATCACCGGGTCAGGCCTTGTGTTCCCGCTCTCTTATTCCCTATAGTACTTGGATAGGGTTATTTCTAAACACCACTGGTCCTGTACTGAAGATCAAGTGCCCCAGGACTCATCCTTCTCAATAGTCACAAACCTCCCCAGGTTCCTACTGGGTGGTTCTGGAGGAGGGTGACTAACTTTCATGGGGTTACGAGGTGCACCCCGATGTGCCGCCTATGCTCTCTGGCTGGCAGGTTTGTTTTCTATGTTCTTGAGCGGGTGGCTATTCCCTTCTCGAGATATTAATCCTAGCGTCAGGGATTGCACCCTGATGATGGCAGTTCAGGTGGCAGAGGGCCGCCTGGTGAATTTGGTCATGCCCACATTGGCTCGCATTTATGAACTGTTGGGTCACATGCAGAAGGCCGGGTCACCCTCCCGTCTGAGTGGGCCATTTCAATTTTTGTATGGTTGGGTAGAGGATCATTATCGCTGTTATGAGTATCTTCACAACACGGTCATCCTGCTTCCTACTTTTTGGCCTACCCTGCTTGATATAGCTAGATTTCACATGAAATCCCTCAGGTCTAGTGAAATCCTAGAGCTTCTGAGTAACTTCTCCCAGTTTACTTTCACTCCCTACCCCACCCCATCTGGCGTCTCTGTTGATAACCACTGGGGGAGTCTGGAGGAGCGTTCTTACATGATCTCTCTATGGGACATAGTTCTGTCTGCATGGATCGACGGGGTTTCTCTGTGCGAGCTATATGTCCCGTATCATTTTTATCACCAGTTTGGGTGCATGCAAGTCCATGTTTCCCTTCCTCGTCCTTAGGCTCGAGGACTGCACCCAGCCATACTTTGTCAATGGTGGCTGATGCTGATGCGGGAGGGATCCAACACGATCATTCCCCTGCCTGTCATGGGGGAGCCTGCCGGCCTTTCCATGGAGTATGCAAAAGCGTGGGAAAAACACTATCCTGATGGGATCCTAGGGAAGGCCGTCCGGTAGGTTCCCAAATCAGGAGGTACTGCGGCTATTGCATCCACTGCACCTTCCTCATCAGCTATAAGGGAGGATCGACTGATGGCTCGTCGATCAAAGCGACTCAGGGGATTTTCCTCTTCCAGCCCTATGGTGGCCGAAGTTCAGAAGGGTTCATCTTTATTAGATGTGGATGAGGTCGACCCTTTGGTTCTAGGTCCCAGCGAGACAATCCTGTAAGTTTTGACAGTTGATACTGGGCTTAGCAACTTGATCCACAACCCTGAATTGGGGTTAAAGGCTCCAGACATTCCAGCTTCGGAACCAACTTCTTGCGAGCACATGCCTGCAATGGTTGCAATGCCAGATTTCATTACCGTGCTATCCAGTGAGGATACCAAAGATCCTCGTGTCATGGGGGACCACCGGGCGGTGTGCAGGTGGGCCTAGCCTCAGATTTGCGAGATCGTTGCCAAAACACCTCTAGCTAAGATGGAAACTAAAACCGAAGCACTTCGACATCTCTTCTTGGGTTTGGGTTCGAGTGTCTTTGACTATCAGCAATTCCATTCTCTTGCTTTCCATGTTGTCATGGCCCGTGAGGAAGCTGCCACCAGTGAACGAAAACTTGCTCACTTTGCTTCCACTCATTGCGGGACCCGAGCCCTAGAGGAATCCACGATACAGCTCCATCAGCAGATATCACAGGAGGCGATCTCTCGAGATCCGGCGGTCTTCCTATCCTCCGAGTTGTATGAATGTGAAGAACGGGCAGTGATGCTGAGAAATCAGTTGTCAGCTATGACTGGTCATCTTGAAGCCACCATAAAAGGGATCAACGATCTCCAAAAAACAGTGGAGCGTACTCGTCCGGTGGCTGAGGTTGAAGTGAGGGAGAAGGACGTGTTGGAACAGTCTTGTAATGACCTCCGCCGCACGGTCGCTGATCTGGTGGAGAGAGCGAGTCAGGATCCTTTATAACTATCAGAGTCACTCTTGTACTCTCTGTTTTACTTACCCCTCTCACTTTTTTTTTGAGAGAGAGACCCTAGATTGTGGACGTCCTCCCTTTTTTTTCGAACAAAATACATTCTCTATCAATCACTTGTTACTGTAAAATTTGATTGCTACTAGAACAATTGTTGTGTAAATAACAACTCACTGAATCAGAATTAATCATAACTCGAGAAAACAAACTCTAACTTTTGCCTAGACCATGGGGTCCAGAGATCATAGTTCGACTATTGCTAGGGTTTTGTAGAAAAACCCTACAAACTTTTTGTCTTTTCTTTTAATGCCCTAATTTTTCCTGGGATCATTCAGTGTGAACCCAGTGGGTATGGCCTGACTTTTTCTTCAGTCTCCCTTTTCAGGTTTTTGGCCAAATAGGATTTGTGCCTCTTTTCTTGGGCAGTTTAAATTCCCGTTGTCAAGACTATCATTACTGATTTTTTAGGTCAAACATCTTTGACCAAATATAGTGGGGCAAGGGCCCCAATGGGGTTTGGTTGATCAAAAGATGTCTCGGTTTCCTTCAGACGCATTTGGAGGGAGTGTGTTTAAATTTGAATGACATGCAGGGCATGTCTCAAGGCATGGGAGTCGTGTCAGCATGCAGAGGTGGGAGGAGCATTGCCTAAGGAAATCTTGCCTTTGGTAGATAGGCCAGGGGCGATCAATATGCAGAGCTGCTGAGAAAATGGTATGCATAGTCATTCAAAGGTGTCCTTAAGTCAATGAATTTCCATTTCTGATGGCCATAGGACTTCATGAATGTCCGGCATATGGAAACCACCATGGGTGGCTTGGAGAATTATGAAAACCAACAAGGGTGGCTCGGAAAGGGTATGTGACATCTGAATGGTTTTGAGAACATCTGTATCAATAAGGAGTGTGGAAGAAAGGTTCCTGTCCTACACATTTACCTAGAATAAAGAACGGTTGGGGCTTGGCGCAGTTTAAAGTCATGCAGTTGGGACATCATCTGGAATTGAACGGCTTCTCCTGGTCCTTGGTAATTATGTCAGGGATGTTCCACCATATTTAGGCAGGGTTGTGAAAGAGGTTGGTAAACTATAACTCAGAGGGTTTCCGAATCCCGGGACAGACATGGGGGCTCGGAGGCCAAGAGGCGTACGGAGAGAAGCATTGACTAAGGAAATCCTGCCTTTGGAAGATGGGCTAGGGTCGATCAATATTCAGAGCTGCTGAGGGCATGGTATGCACAGTCATTCAAAGGTGTCCTTAGGTCAGTGATTGTATTCCCCCGATAGCCAAGAAACTTCAGGGAAGTTGAGATTTGGGACCACCAAGGGTGGCTTATGAGAGTCTGACTTTTTCTGATTACTAAGTATGTTTTATGATGAGAGGGTGCCTGGATACAAGGGAAACATCTAGACTGAACTTCCTGAGAATGGGTGAAGTAATCCCTTCTCACACGGGTGTGAGATGGTGGCTTGTGTCGGTCTACCCCATGCACTGAAGGACAAAGAAAAACATTTTTTACTTACTGAATCCTTGACGGGTTTGACCGTGTAGTTTAGCGTCATGCGGTAAAGAAAAAGAGCATTATTAAGCGATGTTGTGCAGTTTAACATCATGCAACAAGGATGGGGGAATTTTTATTTCCGTTTCCAATGCTGTGCAGTTTAACATCGTGCAACAAGGACGATTGACCATGTAGTTTAACGTCGTGTGGTAAGGAAGAGGAGAATTATTAAACCAATGAAAATACTTTTTGTTGGAGGAATTCGCCTGGATGTTTGATGCTTGGTCTTTTCATCCTTACGCCAAGTGGCCAAGATGTGCTCCGTGCTATTTGACGTCAGGAGGCAAGGACGTAGTTAAAAAGGCCGCTCTTGATTAGAATGTAACTAGGCCTGAGTATCCTGGAATGTCCAAGACGTGGAGGGGGTTGATGGTGTGAATCATGGTTTCAGGGCTTCTTATATCAGGAGAGATGACATGGAGGCTCTGGGGCCGGTACGCAAATGGAGCTAGGAAGAGTATCTCCCAAGGAAATCTTGCCTTTGGTAGACAAGCCAGGGGATATCAATATGCAGAGCCGCTAAGGGCATGGTATGCATAGTCATGAAAAGGTGTCTCCGAGTTGATGGATTTCCACTTCTGATGGCCATGAATGGTTATGAAGATCTAAAATTATCTGGGCTACGAAGTCTGTCATTGGGGAAGGAAATGTCTGAACATGTCGGGGATACTCGACCCTGGTTGCTATTAAATCTTAGAGTGCTCCCTGCACTGATTTATTTTGCGCGCGGGGGTGTACCTTTTCTCCATGCAGTTTAACGTCGTGCGGTAAGGAAGAGGTACTCCTAGTTTAGAGGTCATAGAGATCAGAACATTGGGTGACTATTATTGCACATACTCGAAGGATAACTGGGTCAACATGTTCTGATATTCTTGGAACAAGGTGGGCGATGAAGGTTGTAAACTGCAACTTCGAGTTTTCCAGGATTATGAGGTGTGGTGTGGGGGCTTTGAGGCCGGTAAGCGTATAGAGCTATGAAGAGTATCGCCCAAGGAAATCTTGCCTTTGATGGATGATCTAGGGGCTATCATTATGCAGAGTCGGTGGGGCCATGGCATGCATAGTTGTACAAAGGTGTCCCCGGGTTGATAACTTTCCACTTCCAATGGCCATGAATGATTACGAGAATCTGCGATTGCTCACAGTGTAGAGTTCGGCACGTGGGGATCACTAGTGAAGAACACGTTATTTACGTCACCATTTTTTACTTCAGTTATATATAACCGACATGATAATCTGTGAAACGTGGTTTTTTACGTCGGTTATTTTATAACCGACGTTAAAAATCTCGCGTGTTCATTTTTTACGTCGGTTATAAAATAACCGATGTAAAAAAAGTGTCTTTTGAGGCCTTTTTGACGTCGGTTATTAGATAACCGACGTAACAAAACAACCCGCAGAAATGTTTACATTGGTTATAAAATAACCGAAGTAAAAATATGTTATTTATGATGTATTTTTTTCGTCGGTTATTCTATAACCGATGTAAAAAACCAACACGCTGATTTTTTTACGTCACTTATAAAATAACCAACGTAAAAAAAGTCGTATCTGATACATTTATAACGTTAGTTATTATAATAACCGACATTATAAATTTAATAAAAACAGTTTATAACGTCGGTTATTAAATAAACAATGTTATAAAAAATTTAAAAAATTAACACGCCCCGTGGATTGTCATTTACGATTTTTCAATCGACAGTCCGGTGACTCGTATCTCTCACGCGGTAAACCCTAATCGACTCGTCAATCTCGTTTCATTAAACTCGTTTTTCCATCATCGTTTATCATCTTTACTCTCCTAAGATCTATCATCTCAACTCGCAAAACTCAGGTAATCCTCCCACGACTTTATTTCATTCGTTTTTTTCCCGGATAGTCTATATTTATGTTTTGCGATTTTTTTGTTTAAACTAGGTAAGATTATTCAATTTCAAACCCTCTTACCATGTTTTTCCATCACCATCTTATTTATTATCCCCAGATCTATTAGATCGACTCACAATATTCACGTAAGCCTCACCTACTTCTATTTCATTTGTTTTTGTTTCATGAATGCCCGACATTGATGGTAATTTTTGTTTTCATTGACAATTAATGATCTCATTCACCTATATTACTGCAATTTATATGTAAAACATTATGATAAACCCATTCCGTGTACTAGTGTGATTTATTTTATAAGTATATATATGGTTTTTCATGGTGGAATGTTTGTTTTGGATCCTTGGTTGTTTCTATTTTGGGTATCACGTTTTGTTGTTCCATAATCTATTTACATCACTTATTTTCGTGGACTATTATAAGTCTTCATAAGCTATTAAAAACCGATTCATTCCACAATAAAGAATTTTAGAATAGTAGGAGATACAATTCATGGTTCTCATTTTGAATAATGGCATGACACCAAATCTAGTATCTTGAGGTTAAAATCTCTAGATATGCCAAAACTAGTAGCTTGAGGTTAAAATCCCATGGTTTTGGGGGGCTATCCAGAGGGTTGGTGGCTGTCCAGGGGGTTGGAGGTTGTCTAGGGTGTCCATGGAGGTGGGGGAGGGGCAGTCCAGGGTTGTGTGTGGGGGTCAAAGGGGGTGGGTGGGGGGGGGCATCCAAGGGGGTAGGGCCTGTCCAAAGGGTTTGGGGGGTTGTCTGGGGGGCTGTTAAGAGCGTTGGGGGTCCAGGGGGGTGTCCAAGGGGGTAGGGGGTGGGGGTAGTGTCCAGGAGGGGTGGGGTGTGCTGTCTAGAGGGGTGGGGGCTGTCCAGGGGTGGGAGGGGGGGGGGGCTGTCCACAGGGTTGGAGGGTGTCCAGGGGGTGTCCAAGGGGGTAGGGGTGGGGGTGGTGTCCAGGAGGGGTGGGGGTGCTGTCTAGAGGGTTGGGGGCTATCCAGGGGGTGTCCAAGGGGGTAGGGGTTGGGGGTGGTGTCTAGGAGGGGTGGGGGTGCTGTCTAGAGGGGTGGGGGCTGTCTAGGGGGTGGGGGGCTGTCCAAGGGGGTGGGGGCCTATCTAGAGGGTTGTAGGGGGTTGTAGGGGGGCTTTCCAGAGGGTTGGGGGTGTCTAGGGGGGTATCTAAGGGGTGGGTGGGTGTGGGGGGGGGGGGGGGTTGTCCAAGGGGGTGGGGGCCTGTCTAGAGGGTTTTGAGGGTTCTCCGGGGGTGGGGGGTTGTCAAGAGGGTTGGGGGTGTCCCGGGGGGGGGGGGGTGTCCAGGGGGGTAGGGGTTGGGGGTGGTGTCCAAGAGGGGTGGGGGGATGTCCAGGGGGTGGGGGCTATCCAGAGGGTTGGGGGTGTCCAGGGGGTGTCCAAGGGGGTAGGGGGTGGGGGTGGTGTACAGGAGGGGTGGGGGTGCTGTCTAGAGGGATAGGGGCTGTCCAGGGGGTGGGGGGACTGTCCAGAGGGTTAGGGGGTGTTCGAGGGGTTGTCCAAGGGGTTAGGGGTCGGGGTGGTGTCCAGGATGGGTGGGGGTGCTGTCTAGAGGGGTGGAGTGTTGTCCAGGGGGTGTCCAATGGGGTAGGGGGTGGGGGTGGTGTCTAGGAGGTGTGGGGGTTATTTCTAGAGGGTCGGGGGGCTTTCCAGGGTGTGGGGGTGTCCAGGAGGGGTGGGGGGGGGGGGGTTTCCAAGGGTGTGGTGGTGTCCATGGGGTGTCCAAGGGGGTGGGGGTGGTGTCCAGGGGGTAGGGGGGTTGTACTAGTGGGGTGGTGTCTAGGGGGTGTCCAAGGGGGTAGGGGGTAAGTGTCAGTTGGGATTAACTACTGCATCATGGTTTCTGAGATTATGACATGATGATTTTTCCATGATGATTGGCTTTACATTGTGATTTTCTCCATCTGAATTTTTATTTTAAATTTGATTTGATTCTCAGGTTTACACCATTTTCTCCAATTTTCTATCAACCATTGTAGGCCCCATGGTTTTCTTTGATTCAATGGAATTTAAAACTATTATATCCAATTATATTTGGTTTTTAAAATAATATTCAAGCATATTTTTTTAAATACTCATAGATTTGTTTAACATTTCAAAAACAATTTACATTCAAATTATTATTATTTTCATATAAACATATATTTGACTTATCTTAAATATATATATATATTTGATATTTTTTATAGGTAATAATGAGTCGAAGTTGGATTACAACACATTGAATGAGCAATGAATATGAGTAAGGTGTTGATGCCTTTTTGGAATTTGCTAAACAAAATGTTCCAAGTAGTGACATTTTTTTATGTCCATGCCTGAAATGTTTGAATATGAAGAAGTTGAAAAGTAGAGAGATAAAATATCATCTGATTTTTCATGGTTTTAATCCGGGTTACAGCCCATGGATTTGGCATGGTGAAACTGGACGGAATGTAACTGATGATGATGATTCTCAAAATGGTAACTCTAATGGAATTGAAGAAATGATTCACGATATTGTAACAGAACAAATTGAGATAGAACCAAAAGTTGCGCACCTATATGATGATGATGAAAAACCATTATATCCTCGTTGTACAGATTTTACGGTTTTTTTGGCAGTGTTAAGATTGATTAACCTGAAGGAAAAACATGGATGGAGTGACAGAAGTTTTACAGAGCTGCTACAATTGATGAAATACATTCTTCCTAAAGATAACGATCTTCCAGATTCACATTATAAGGCCAAGAAAATATTATTCCCGATGGGCTTGGGATATAATAAAATACATGTCTGTCTGAATGACTGCATTATATATAGGAAGGAATATGAATTTCTGTCAGAGTGTCCTAAATGTGGGACATCACGGTATAAGGTGAAAAAAAAATCACAGGCTGATGTAGAGATTACAAATATCCCTTCAAAGGTCAATTTTTTTTGAGCTACCATATTGGAGGTATCATGAAGTTAAACATAATATTGATGTCATGCACGTGGAAAAGATTATATGTGATTGTTTTATTGGAACATTGTTAAATATTAAAGGAAAGAAAAAAGATGGGTTGAATGCAAGATTAGACTTACTATCAATGGGAATACGTTTGGATTTAGCTCCCACTCCTAAAGGAAGATGAACAATTATTCCCCCGGCTTGTCATAAATTATCGAAGAGGGAGAAAATTAGCTTTTTTCAGTGTCTTCATGATATAAAAGTGCCTCAAGGTTATTCTTCAAATGTAAAAAAAAATTTCTCATTGAAGGACTTGAAGTTCATAGGTATAAAATCACATGATTTTCATGTCATGATGCAACAAATTCTACCAGTTGCATTGCGTGTAATATTGCCCATCCGTGTCAGAAATTCTATAATAAAGTTGTGTTATTTTTTCAATTCAATTTGTAACAAGGCGATTGATGTGAATTCTTTGAGCATTTTGGAAAATGATACGATTTTTATACTTTTCAATTGGAAATGTATTTTCCTCTAACCTTTTTTGATATAATGGTACATTTAATGATTCATCTGGTTCGAGAAATAATGCTTTGTGGGCCTGTATATCTTCGTTGGATGTATCGTTTTGAAAGGTATATGAAAATATTAAAGGGGTATGTTAAACATCCATATCGACCTGAAGACTCCATTATTTAAAAGTATATTTCTGAGGAGGTAGAAAAGTTTTGTACGAGCTACTTGGTTGCGGCGCAACACATAGTCTTGCCTCCATCTCACCATGAACGAGTTAATAATGAGGGAAAGGGGATTCGTGTCTTGAAAGTCAAATCATTGTTAGCTGAACAGATGAAGAAGTTAGAATCATACATCTTGAATAACATAGATGATGCTCAACTGTATATCACATTGCATATTAATGAGTTGAAACAATGTCATCCAAAGAATAAATAAATGTGGATTTTTAATGAGCACAACAAAACTTTTTTGTCATGGTTTAAAAAGACCTTTCTTGGAAGATCAGATGTATCAGAGACATTAAAATGGATAGTTGGTGGCCCATGTTTAAATGTGATAACATGGTTAGGTTATGAAATTTATGGATATACATTTCATATGAAATCTCAGGAAAATAGAAGTGTAGTTCAGAATAGTGGTGTATTGGTGTTTGTAGAAGCAATGCATTTTTAGAGTGCTAAGGACAAAAACCCAATTTCTGTATCAAGTGCATATTATGGAGTGATTTAAGACATATGGGAGGTTGATTACATTAAAAATAAAGTTCTTGTTTTTAACTGTAAATGGTTTATCGGTAACAACAGTGTCAGACACGATGAATTTGGAATGAAACATGTTAATCTGAATAGATTGGAAGACACAACTGATTCTTTTATAATGGAAACACGTGCAAAAAAAATTTTCTATGTAGTAGATGAATCAGATATGCAGTGGGCTGTTGTTTTATAAGGGAAAAAACAATATGTTGGTGAGGATGAACTTTATGAAGATGCTGATTTATGTGAGATCCCTACTTCCATGGAAAGATTAACAGAACATACTGATGAGCATGTTGAAGACATGGTTTGTGCCATAAGGAACGATCACGACGAAGGAATTCGAAAAAACAATCCATTTGTACATTCCTAAAATTACAGGTAACATATGTTTATTTCTTGTTTACATTTATTTTTTTTCATAAAATTGTAGATATTTTAAGTTTTTTCATTTATTAAAACATGTATTAAAACAAAATAAGTATAATTTTTTGTTTGTTTTAAGTTTGTTTAGTTTACTTTATCATGTTTACCATTACATTAATTATATATCTATTATTTTTGTTCAGTGATTATTACTTTACCATGTTTACCAGGTTTACCATGTTTACTAGGTTTACCATGTTTACCATCTTGACCATCTTTACCATCTTTACCATTGTTTAACATTCTTACCATATTACCAATGTTTACTATTATATAACTTAGTACACTTTTCTATTTTCTAATTACAGTAGTATTAATATATTTGAATTTGTATATTTATGAAATAATTTTTGTTTTTTTTTGATTTGAAGGATAATGACTGATCATTTAGTTGATCAACCACATGATTATGGAGATGAGCATATTGGTCATACCTTTGGGGAGGAACATTCAGATGCTCCTCTTGATGTTCATCAATCTTCCTCATGTGCTCCTATTACGACAAAGAGTTCAAAGGTTGGTAAATGTGGGTGCACACATTTACCAAAATTATCACTTTCCAGTATGCAAGATCAGAGGATACTCATTGAGTTTGATGATGATGATATTCCTAGAGGTCCGAATGAAAAAGATTTTAAGAGTTTTGTATCAAATCAGGCTAAGAGAAAATTAAGCATTTTGTATGATGAGTGGAGAAGTGTGGATAAAGCGATAATCTCTCAGTTGTGGGAGATGATTTTGGTTAGATATTTTTCTATTGTTTGACTATTATTTAAATGATTCTAGTATATATAATATGTTTAACCTCTTATTTATCAGATGAAATTTCATATTCCTGACACTGGAGGAGTTAGGAAGAAATTCTTATCGTTGGATGCCAGGATATGGAGGGATTTCAAATAAACTCTCTCATCTGATTTCATTTATGGTCATAGGAGTCATGAAAATCCATGTAATATATATACTTTTATAGATGATGACACATGGAGACAGTTTTTTTTAAGTAGAAGAAAAGAGCCATTTTTAGTAAGGGCAATGTAAACTTTTATAAGATTTATTATATAAATGATCTTATTAATGTTTTGTTAATGATTTCTTATTCATAATTTAAAGAAAACAAGGAAATATCATCAGGATATCCAATCTATAATATATACCCTCATAGCTTATCTCAGGGAGGGTATGCATTTTTGGAATAAAAAATGATGGCAGAAAAATTTCAGCAACTAATAGCTAAGTCCTCAAGATCTGGAGAGGTGGCCCCTCCATCCCCTCTATCTAGACATGAAAAATGTAAGAGAGCTCGGAAGGGAAAAAAAGGGGAATATCTTTCAGATGAATCGAGAATCTTAGCTGAGAGGATTGTAAGATATCTATTTTATTTATTTAAGTTAACTATTTTCTTCATACAATTTAAATCATTACAAAAATGTTCAATTAATTAATACAGGACTCTCTTGAGGAGTAGAGTTCACAGAGGGCATTTACAGCTTCTGTGAGGCAAGATATTTTATCTGTAGCATTGGGAAAGCCCGAACATCCTGGTCGTGTTAGAGGATATCTGGCAGGTGTATCGGTAAGAAAAGTGTTTCCACATTCTTCAACTTCTAACGTTGAGGGGGTTTATAAAAAAAATAGAATCCTTGGAGGATGAAGTTCATAATATTAATGCGAATATGGAGGAAAATATTAGAGTGTCAGTATAGTCTTTATTGGAAGACATGCAAAGACAATTTCAGACTACAGCTCCCACTCCACCACCTCCCCCTGTAGACCCTGTTATTTATCCTCCACCTCTGCCAGTATCTCCCACTCCCCCACCTCATCCTTCGAACCCCATTTTTTATCCTACTCCTCCACCGTAGCTTCCTAATTATTGCGAGTTATATGTTTATGATCCTCAACATCATATTGTTTCATATGGGTTGGTATATTGTATAGGAGATGCAGTTCATCATCAACAATTAGAGGTAGAGAATCAGAGAGTCACTGTACAAAATATTATAGATATATGAGCTCAAGTACCATTACCTACAGATGAGGTGACGACAGTTGGACATAGTATCGACCATTTTTTAATTTTTCCATCCAGACTTCTTCGACTCATTACCATAGAGGTATGAATGTTATATCTTATATTTTTTTTTATTGAATTTGTTTTATCATTTGAAAACTAATATATTTTCCTATTTATTTTTACAAGAATAATTTAAAGGTAAATAAATACTGTATAGACAACAACAAAGACAAATGACTATGACATCAGATACAGATTCTAGTAGTCTTGACAGATTGTCAAGATATTCAAATTTGTTGGTGGGTAATTATGAGTTTCCAATGGAAGCTCATGTTTGTGACGTGCAATAAGTGTGGGGATTATGAAAACTGATATCATGGAGCTTGTTACTGGATATAAGTTGGGCATCAACGTGGTGAAAATGTTTTCCATGTAAGTCTTAACACCTTTTCCCGGCATTATATTTATTAAAAATGTATACTTATGTCTATTTTTTATTATGTATATTTATAAAATTTGTGAGAGGAATGAGCTGATAGATGTATATGGATTCATGGACCGGCAATTTATTTCCCCTGAAGTATGTGCATTGGATGAGGAACAAAGAATGCTTTATATTGCTGAAAGACTTGAAAATAATATAGTCACACAATGTTGGATGATTCATTTTTGTGAGAGGTATGAAACACATCTCTCTCAAAGAGTTCATTATCTTTTAACATAAAAAACCACTAACCTTAAATTTCCTTTTATCAGTGATTATTGGATGTTAGGTATTTTTTGCCCAAGGGAGAAAGCACTTTGTTGGATATGCTCTGTCCATGATGATGTGTGGGAACGTTTTAAGAATATATTGGAAAAGTAAGACTCAATTTATCAATCGTTTTATATATTATAATGAATTTTAAATTCACCCCATTCATATTATTTTCTAAAAGGGCATGGGCCTACCTTAGAAAAAACATAAAGAAAGGGAGTGAAAAGATCACATTTGTAAATGCGAAGGTAAATATCCATTTATAATTTGTACTTCTTGAATTATTACATAAAAATTAATATATTGAATTTACACTCATTCAAACAGAATTGTCATGAAAAACAAGGCATCATCGAATGCGGATATTATATGTTAAGATTTATGAATGAAATAAAAACAACTGGGACAGTTCTGAATTTTGACCTGGTAAGATTTCCTCTTAAACATTCCCATAATATTTCAATTTGATTTATTCATTATACACGTTAACTACTATCCTTTTCATTTGTAGCTTTTTTATGACCCTAAACCCTATACTACTGAAGACATCAATCACTTACAAGTGGAGTGGTCAAATTATTTTACAGGTTTGATTGAATTTTAGTTGTTTGTAATGTAAAATTTAATTTTGAACATTGTCGTTGTAATTGTGTATTTGGTAGTAGTTTAGGTTGGATTTAGTTTTTTTTGAAGTTGAAAGTGTATGTTTTGAATGTTATATATGTGAATGTTTAATTTTTCTCTACTTCTTGTTTTGGTCTACTTATGAAGGTTTTTTTGGTATGGATTCTGGTCTGGGGGGGGGGGGGTTCCAAGGTTGTGGGGGGTGTTCAGTGGGGTGGGGGCTATTTAGGGGTCTAGTAGGGTTTTCCGGTGGGGTGGGGGGTCCTGGGTGTCCATGAGAGTGGGGGAAGTCCAGGGGTGGGAGCATTTCTAGGAGGGTGGAAGGGCTGTCCAGGGGAGTGGGAGACTGTCCAGGGGGTGTCAATGGGTGTGGGGGTGTCTTGTGGGGTGCGGGGGGTTTCCAGGGTGGGGGGGGGGGGGGAGTCCAGGGGTGTGGTGGGGGATTTCTAGTGGGTTAAGGGGGTTCTGGTCTGTTTTTGGTAACTTTTTGGTCTGTTTCAAGGGTGTGGGAGGGCTGTCCATGGATGTGGGAGTGTTGTCCAGGGAGTGGGGGGTCTACAGAAGGGTGGGGGAAGTCCAGGGGGTGGTGGTGATGTCCAAGGGTGTGGGGGGGGGAGTGTCCATGGGTGTGGTGGGGGTAGTCTAGTGGGGTGAGGGGGTTCTAGTTTGTTTTCGGTTACCTTTTGGTCTGTTTTAGGGGTGTGGGAGGGCTGTCCAGGGGTGTGGAAGTGCTGTCTAGGGGGTGGGGGTATACATGAGGGTGGGGGGGGGGGGGGGTTGTCCAAGGGTGTTTGGGGCTGTCCAGGGGGTCGGGGGGTAGTCTAGGGGTTTGGTGGGGGCTCCAATGGGGTGGGGGAGGGCTGTCCAGGGTGTGGGGGTATACATGAGGGTGGGGGGGGGGGGGTTGTCCCGTGGTGGTTGGGGCAGTCCAGGGGGTCAGGGGGCAGTCCAGGGGTGTGGTGGGGGCTATCATGCGGGGGGAGGGGGTACTGTTCAGGGGGTGTTGGGAGTCCAGTGGGGGGGGGGGGTTGTCCCGGGGTGTTTGGGGCTGTCCTAGGGTGTTTGGGGCTGTCCAGGGGATCGGTGGTAGTCCAGGGGTGTGGTGGGGGATGTCAAGTGAGGTAAGTTTTATATGTTATCAATGTAAATGCTTAATTTTTCTTTAGTTCTTATTTTGATCTACTTCTGTTTTTGTGGTACGAATTCTTGATTTGGTTTCTGGTTGTTTCTGGGGGAGAGCAGAGGACTGCATTTGATTTTTTTTAAAAAATTTGTCTTCCACGTCGGTTATAAAATAACCGACGTGATAAAGATATTGGGAAGGGTTTATCATGTCGGGTTTTTTAATAACCGACAAGAAAAACACCTGTCAAATGGTTTATCACGTCGGTTATTTAATTAAAAACTTGATAAAAGTCCTGGGAAATGGTTTATCACATCGGTTATTAAATAACCTATGTGATAACCCCCCCGCCGGACTGGTTTAGCATGTCGGATATTATATAACCGGCGTGATAAACCATTTCCCAGGGGTTTATCACGTCCGTTATTTAATAACCGATGTGATAAACATCCCCCGCATGGGTTTATAACGTCACTTATTATATAACTGACGTGATAAACCCCCCCGGTTTATCACGACGGTTATATAATAACCGACGTTATAAACCCCCCTCCCCCGGTTTTTGCATGTCGGTTATTAATTAACCAATATGATAAACACCGCGATGTTATGTTTTTTACATCGGTTTTTAAATAATCAACTTAAAAAATGTTATTTATAACGTCATCCGTATTAATGTCGGCTAAAAACTGACATAAAAAATGAAAAATAAACGACGTAAATAACGTTTTCTGCACTAGTGGATAATGGTGTCTGAGTATACAAGAAACATATTCACTGAAATTATCCGTTGAGTCAAAGTAGCCTAGTCCCGGGTTGATGTCCGTTGACGTAGGTCGCTATGTGAACCACCGGAGGACACATAGGCTAGCAAGGTAGGGGTACCCTGGAAACATTTGGATGTGAAAATGGGAATTAACTTGAAAACAACTACTCCATATATTTTTTGATCGGGATATGTGATACAGGGGCTCTGAGGCCTGTAGGCGTATGGAGCTAGGAAGAGTGTCGCCCAAGGAAATCTTTTCATTGGTAGATGGGCCAGGGGCTATCAATATGCAGAGCCACTGAGGGAATGGTATGCATAGTCATGAAAAGTTTTCCACGGGTCAATAACTTTCCAATTTTGATGGCCATGAGTGGTTATGAAGATCCATAATTATCCGGGTCGTGGAGTCTGATGTATGGAGAGGATGCATCCAAATGTGCAAGGAGTATCTCCATCTCCTATCACCATGTGTCTTGGGTGGGTCGCGACGAAGTCCGTGTAGTTTAACATCATGTGGTGAGGATGGAGTCTGTGCATTTTAATGTCATGCGGTCAGGATGAAGTCTATGCATTTTAACGTAATGTGGTAAGGACGAGGTATACACACTGTGAAGGTTTGGTTTGTACATGGGAGAAGGGTGTATTTTTAACATTATTGTCCATGCAGTTTAATGTCATGTGGCAAGGACGCAAAAATACACCTCGTGCAGGTCTAGCCCATACACGGGGAAAAAAGAGCATTTTTAAATCTTGCTATCCGTGTAGTTTTATGTCGTGCGGTAAGGAGGAGGAGTACACCTCGTGCTGGTCTGGTCCGTACAAGGGGGGAAAGGAAATTTTTATCTTTCATTCAAGGAGCTAGGCCAGGACGGGTAACCCTGGCGTCACTACGTATCTTGTGAGGGAAGGAATCAAACTACACGTAGTTCTCTGGAAGAAGTACACCCCGTGCAGGGCTGGTCCGTACATGGGGGAAGTGGATATTGTCTAGCTTTTATTTTATTTCATTTGGAGGTGGATGGGCTAGGACGGGGAACCCTGGCGTCACTACGTATCCTGTGAGGGCAGGAATCAAGCCATACATAGTTCTCTAAAAGAAGTACACCCCATGCAGGTATGGTCCATACACGGGGGGAGAGGGGAATTGTTAAAGCTTCTTGTCCGTGCAGTTTAACGTCGTGCGGTGAGGATGAGGGATACACCCCATGTAGGTTCGGTCCATACACGGGGGAAGAAGGCATTTTTAACTTTTATTTGGGAGTGGCTGGGCTAGGATAGGGGATCCCGGTGTCACTACGTATCCTGCAAGGGAAAGAATCAAGCTGTACGTAGTTCTCTGAAATCCGTGCAGTTTAACATCATGCGGTGAGGATGAGGAATACACCCTATATAGGTCTAGTCCATACACGGGGGAGGGAGCATTCATAACTTTTATTTGGGAGTGGATGGGCTAGGATAGGGGATCCTGGCGTCACTACGTATCCTGCGAGGTCAGGAATCAAGCCGTATGTAGTTCTCTAAAATCCGTGCAGTTTAACATCATGCGGTGAGGATGAGGAATATACCCCATGCAGGTCTGGTCTGTAAATGGGGGCATAAGGCATTTTTAACTTTTATTATCTGTGCAGTTTAACGTCATGCAGTAAGGATGAAATCCATACAGTTTAACATCATGTGGTTAGGATAAGGGGTATTATTAGATTCTGTGCAGTTTAACATCGTGTTGTAAGGAAGAACTCCATGCAGTTTAACGTCATGCGGTGAGGATGTACTTTATGCAGTTTAACGTCATACATTGAGGATGTAAGCCATACAGTTTAACGTCATGTGGTTAGGACGATGGGCATTATTAGATTCTGTGTAGTTTAACGTCGTACGATAAGGATGAACTCCATGCAGTTTAACGTCATGCGGTGAGGACGTACTCCATACAGTTTAACATCATGCGGTGAGGACGTAATCCATATAGTTTAATGTCATGTGTTTATGATAAGGGGCATTATTAAATTCCGTGCAGTTTAACATCATGCGGTAAGGAAGAAATCCATGCAGTTTAACGTCATGCGGTGAGGATGTACTCCATGCAGTTTAACATCATTTGGTGAGGACATAATCCTTGCAGTTTAATGTCATTCGGTGAGGACATTCTCCACGTTTGGTTTCAATGTGAAATACTTCTTTTTGAATCTCGCATTGGTAGGATTCGTGGTGACTTTCTAGTTCATAGAGTTCAGGGCATATGCTCCATTGGAGTAGATGTTGTGTACAACGTATGGTCCCCCCCATTTGGGCTCCAGCTTTTGAGGCTTCTTTCCGGGTATCATTGGGGTCTGGAGGACCAAAAATAATTCTCATTCCAATAAAGTCTGAAGACGAACCTTTTTTTTGAAGGCTCGTGCGATCCAGTTCTGGTATACCTCTAGATGGTGCAAAGTGTTCAACCTCTTCTCGTCTAGCTGTTCCAATTCACCTAGACTCTTTTCTGACTGATCAACATCAGATAATTGATCACAGATGGCAACACAGAGTGAGGGAAGTTGGAGTTCAATGGGAAGGTCTGCCTCTGTGCCGTACACCAATGAGTACGAGGTAGCCCGAGTAGCGGTGCAGATTGTGGTTTGATAAGCCCACAATTCATGGAGGAGTTTATCCGGCCATGACGTCTTTTCTATGTCCACCATTTTCTATAGAATGTTGGATAGGGTCTTATTGAAAGCTTCTATATGTCTGTTGGCCGCTGCATGGTCGCGAGATGAGTGGTTAGCCTTGATACGATACTCGTGGTATAGTTTCTCCAATTTAGCAGAGCAGAAGTTGGTGTCGTTGTCCATCAGTATGGTTTGAGGGACACCAAATCTGGTGATGATATTGTTCTTCACAAAGTTGAAAATATTTCTTGCCCCGACTTCCTTGAGGGGTATGGATTCTGCCCATTTGGAAAAGAATTTGGTTTCCTTGAGGATATACTTCAGCTATTTGGTTGTGGCGGGAGGATATGGTCCCACGACGTCCATCCACCAGACAGAAAATGGCCAGGAGTACTTGGCATGATGAAGTAACTTCGGGGATTGGTGTATGAAGTTGGCATGAATCTGGCATGAGTGGCATTTTGCGGTAAAATGATCACAGTTTCAGGCCACTGTGGGCCAGTAGTACCCATGCCTTTGAACCTGATGGAAAAGCTTTGTCCCCGGTTGATGTGCTCCACACGCTCTGGCATATACTTCATTCATTAAGGCAGTGGTTTCTTTTCCATCAATTCATCTGAGGAGAACTCCATCGAGGCCTCATTTGTAGAGGACCTCTTTCTGACCCGTGCCACCATATATGATAAAGTTTATTGCATTTATCTATAGTTTCTCTCATTCATCCCTATCTGATGGACGTTTTCCCTGTTGAAGGTAGTTTTCAATGGGGGTCATCCAGTTGGTGGCAGGAGCATATGGCTCGGGTACATGACTGAATTCATGGATGTCTTCCATCTTGGTATGAACAAATGGAAATAACATTCGATGGTGAGCAATACTAATAACCGTTTCATCCTGTCCTGGGTCAGCTAGGGCTATGGCCGCGTTGGCTAATGCATCAGCCTGAGGGTTCTGAGACTGGGGATTATAGGTCAATGTTGGTTCTGTGGAGAATACTTCCATTAACCCTTGGATATGGTCAAACAGGGGGATCATCTCCTCCTTTTTAATAGCATAGTCACCATTGACTTTCTTGATGACCAGTTCGGAGTCACCTTTTACCTTAAGGTGCTGTACTTGTGCCTGGAGTGCGAGTTCCAGGCCTGTAATGAGAGCTTGATATTCCGCTTCATTGTTCATACATCCTTATGATAGTAGGAAGGAATATGGAAAGACTGCCTTTTCTGGGGAGACGAGTATTATTCCCAAACCCACTTTGCCGAATCTAGGATCCTCAATCCTCTTCTCGGTTGGGCTTCGGGATGCGCCATCGAAGTATATTTCCCATACTAGGAACTCCTCTCGAACCGAGAATATGTCTTCATCAGGTTACTCGGCATCCGGTGTAGTAGTCCCTGTCAAATGGTGCTCTGCCAAAAATTCTGCTAATTCCTGACCCTTGATGGCTTTCTGAGGCACAAACCGGATGTCAAACTGTTGCAGGATGACCGCCCATCAGGATAGGCGACTAGTTAGCGTCGGGAGGCTGAGGACGTACATGATTGGGTTACTCCGTTAGATCAAATGGACTTCATGATGCTGCAGATAATGTCGCAACTTTTGAACCATGAAGACCAAGGCTAAAAATCTCTTCTCAATGTTTGAGTATCGAGTCTCAGCATCAATCATTGTTCGGCTGAGGTAATAGAGACTGTTTTCAATGCCCATTTCATTCTTTTGTTCAAGGAAGGCTCCCATTGATCTCTCTAAGGCTGTCACATACAAGATGAGTGGTCTTCCTTCAACCAGGGGCATGAGAAATGGTGGGCTTAAGAGGTTCTTCTTCATGTTGTCTAACGCCTCTTGAAAGTCATCCATCCATTGGTACGTGACCCCCTTCTTCATTAACCTGGTGAAGGGAAAACATTTTCCTGCCAGGTTGGCTACGAACCGCCTAATATAGGCTTGGTGTCCTTGGAATCCCCTCAACTCGGTGAGATTTTTGGGAGGTGGTAATACAAGTATATCCGTTGTCTTCTCAGGGTCGACTTCGATGCCATGATGGCATACGATGAAACCAAGGAATTTCCCTGAGGTACCCCAAATGCACATTTCAAGGGGTTCATCTTGAAGCTATGTTGTCGGACTTTGTTGAAGAAGGTTTCAAGGTCTGATAGGTGATCCGAGTGCTGTCTAGAATTGACCACTAGGTCATCCACGTAACATTCAACGAATTTCCCCCGGAACGGTTTAAAGATCCGATGCATGGCACACTGATATATGGCGACATCATTATTGAGACCAAAGGGCATGACCCTATAACAGAATACCCCTTGAGGGGCCCTGAAGGTGGTGGATTCTTCGTCTTCTCGAGCCATCATGCTTTGATTATATCCAGAATAGCCGTCCATGAAGGATAGAGCCTCGTACCCGGCCGTCGCATCAATTAATAATCTGGTGATCGGGACCGGGAAATCATCTTTCGGACAATGTCGATTGTGATCTCTGAAGTCAATGCAGACATAGATTTGTCTGTTATTTTTCTTGACAGGGACGATGTTGGAAAACCAAATGGGGTACTAGACCTCCAAAACGAATCATGATTTAATGAGATTATCGACTTCAACCTCTATTTTGGTGGCATGTGAGGGATGCGTCCTTTTGGTAGCTTGTTTATAGCTCTGGTGGTCTTCTGGAAGACCCAGGTGATGTGTCGCCACTTCGGGATCGAGTCCCAGAATTTCTATGTAATTTCAAACAAAAACATCCTGATGTTGCCTCAGGAAAGAGGTATATACCTCATGCTCCTCGGGGGACATGGCTGCACTAATGAGAGTAGGCCTCAGATCTTCCTTGGTACCAATGTTTATTTCCCTGAGCTTGTCCACCATGGTGGAGATACCATCCTCAAATGTTGGAGGTGCATCCCGGAGATCTTCCCCCTCTTCTTCACCCAAGTCCTCATATTCTTGATCCGAAGAGGAGAGAGCTCCTGACACGGGCACATGGGAGTCCGGAGGCGAGTTTTCGTGGGTGTCCTTACTCGAGTATTTGTCCCCAGATCGAGGGTTGGAGGACGTTCCCGCATTGTCGTGCTTGACCATCGTGGCTGAATTCATGAGGAAATTCGAGTGTGTGTCCGTACTTGAACTCCTACTCTCAACATGGTTGATGGGCAGGACATAATCTCTACCAAGATGCCTGAGGGGGTCATCAAAAACAATTTCTAGGCCATTTGGAGCAGGGATCCAGTCAACACCATCGACCAAAGGCTTCTTTTTCTTTTTTTCAAAGAACCCGGCGTCAATGTAATGTGAATCGGGGAGCTTGAAAGGGGAATTGTAGGCGTACAATGTTCCACTTTGTCCATTGATGCAGTACTTGAAACACTGGTGGTAGGATGAAGGAATGACCATGTGCTTATGGAGCCACGACCTTCCCATCAGGGCATTGAATGTTGTGCTCTGCCAGACCACCATGAATTCCGTGTAGGCTACCCGGTCACCAAAATGGGTCTTTGGAATAATTTTTCACATTGGTTTATGATCACTCTTGTCGTAACCCAATGAAGTTGTGGCCAAGGAAATTAGGTCGTCCTCACTGTAGCCCAACTTACGGAGTGTCCATAGGGGAAGGAGGTTAACCCCATAGCCATTGTCTATAATGACTTTCTGGATCTCAATACCATTAAGTGTGTCAGACACATATAGTGGTCTGATGTGTCCTTTCATGATGGCATCTTCATCCTGATCGTTGAAGGAAATCACTGCATTGCATTCAGTCGGATCAGTCTCTGTCCGGTTAATTTCGGCGGTAGTTACCTCGGCTTGATACTCTTGGGGGCTGATCAAAGCTTCTATAAGCGCCTCCCTGAGATCTACTGATAGACTTAGGGCATCGAGGATTGATAGCTTGGATGGTACCGATGCTAACTGCTTAAGGATATCGTATTTCAGCTCCAGTGGCTGACGCTTCTCCGTTGGCGGGAGAATCTTAGTGGGTGATTTAGGGGTTAGAGCATTTGATGAGGAGGGACCTTCCATGGGGTCAGATATCGATAAAATTACCACATTTTGAGGACCTGGAAAGGCCAGTCTGTTTGTGCACACTAGGCAGCCATACACTTGTTTCTCCTCTGGTGGGTATCGCAGAACAACAGGGCTAGAGTGGCTGCTTGTGGAGGTGGAGGGGCATTATTTCTCCTGCTGAGTCCGTTGAAGGGCTATCCCATGGGTTTCCGTGATACTAATGGTTTGGGATGGGGTCCAACCATATGGCCGGTTTCGGCCATGGATGCGCCTCCCCTGGTATCCCCAACCTCTGTGATTCCTCCTCCCGGCTCCCCATGTAGAGAGCTCAGGTTCGTAACCATACCCTTCATCAGGGAATGATTCCATAAGTTGGATGACGTTAATAGAACCAAAGATTGGCTCTTCATCCTCTAACATGTCAACCTGATCAGTTGTCCATGATGGTGTCGTTTGGTGGGTCAGTGCCTATGGCGCCAAATTCGAGGGCATATAATCTGCTAGTTTTGGGACTAACATTGGCCCCGTCACAGACTGCTCCTCTTGTGATTGTTTACTCCTTCGATTACACCCAGATTACCGGCTCGTGGAGGGTTGTGAGGTCGATACTGATGGCTCTGCGGCTTCAGGGGCTATTGGTGGAAACACCGGCTGCTATAGTTGAGCTCGGAATATTCCCTGGGCTCGGTTGATAGTCTTCCGAGTCATCCAGTTGTCAAATTTCTACCCATGCTTGCTAGTGACTTTCTTCCACCCCTCCTTTTTTTAGAGTCAGTGGTAAAGATACAAGCCACATGTGCTGGGGGTGGTCCCAGCTCGACCTGTCCGGATTCTACCATCCTCTATAGGAGTTCATTGAAGACGAAGCATTCTCAGATATTGTTCCCCAACATCCGATGGTAGGGGAAGTAAACTGGAATGTCATCGCGGCCGACCTATTCAGGTATCCTCAGCTCCGGGAGGCGGACCAAGTTGCAGTTCATGGCAGCAATGAAGTAGCTGTAGACTTGATCATCTCAGAATGAGTATACTTTTTGTCTTCATTCCTCAAACCGGTTCCAGTTCAGTCCTCGCTGATCGTCCCGTTTAGGCGGAGGCGGCTGCTGATATGCAGAAGTCCCTTGACGATTTGGTGGAGGCCTGAGCGGTGGAGTGGGTACAAGGGCTGGCTTGAGTGTGACAGCGGACGATTCATCTCTAGGGGATCTTTTTGCAGGATCCTGTGAGGCTATTCGGGAATTCGAATTAGTCCGCTGCATGGAGTCCTCAATTCTATGGGAAATGGATGAGATATTATGGAAGCTAGTGGTGCACTCCACTGGTATGAGCGGTGTTCGCAGCTCATCTCGAAGATTATCGATGCATATGGCTCTCATCTTGAGGCATCGTCCTGTTCAAGGAATAGGTCAGACCTTTCCATATGGCGATGAAATCTGAGACCCTCTCATTCTCCCTCTTCTTGAAGTTCATGAGATCGCTGACCATTGTTTTAGGCAACGTTGTGATGAAGTGGAATAGGAACTACTGTCAAAGGTCTTCCTAGCTCTTTATTGACTGGGCAGGCAGACTCGTATACCAGACGAAGGAAGATCCTTGCAAGGTCCGTACGAAGCATCTGAGTTTTACTACTTCTTGTTGCTCCGGAGTTCCCATAATAGGGTCGCAATAGGATGCGTACTGCATCAGATGCTGTTCCGGATTGCCCGATCCATTGAAGATAGTGAATACAGGGCTCCCCAAATTATGTGGAGGTGGTGTGTTGCTCACCCAATCCGGGTAGGGTTTCCTCTTTGGATGTATCGGAGCGTGTCGACCTTCCATCGCTTCCAATCGAGCTGTTAGTGCCTCAATGGTGTTTGTGAGACCCTGGTTTGCATCCTGTTGGGCCCGGTCCTAGGCATTCGTAGCCTGAGGCATTTCATGAAGATCCGGATTGGCCGAAACTAGGGGTGCATGTGACATTTGTGGCACCTTTGGAGGGTTCAGTAGAACTCACTCCGGTTTCTTCCTGAGTGGAGGAAAGTCTTCATATTCATCTGAATCTATGTTTAGGTAGTTGGATGGGCCAGGCGCCTCATTGGCTGGGAGCCCTGACCGTGTTTCATTTTCCAGGGAATACCTTAGTCTTTGAGGTTCACTTGTTGGGAGTGCATGATGTGGCTCCTCCTGGGATGCACTTTCAATAAGGCAGTTCCTCTAGAGTATCTCGGCGTTAAGATGCCTCAATTCTTTCATTTCCTCTTCTTGTCGAGCGAATCTCTCTTCGAGCGTGAGTGGCTCATCTTTGTCGAGAGAAGGAGGCCGGTTAAGGGTAACTAGTCCTTTGTTATTATCCTTTTTGGAAGCTCGTAGGGTAGGTGGAGGAGGGTTGGCTGGAAGGATGGCCATATTTAGGGCGGCCCTCTGGTTCCGGGTGTGCACACCTGGTGGTTCGTTGTGAGTCACAGCTTGACCGGAACTATAATCTCCCGATCCCTCTTAATTTTTAGTATCTCTGGTGTCACCCGTGGGGTTAACCTCTATGATGTTGATAGATGCATATCACGAGGCAGAGAATATGTCATCTTCCAAATGGGAAGAGGATCTCTTGCGTCTTCTGCTAGCCTTCCCTTTCGTGTCCTAGGATTGCCTTCGGACTTATTGATGAAGGGTGATGCGGAGGGTTCTTTGGTGTGACCTTACGATGCGCCTTCCTCTCAGAGGGTATGATGATTTAAATGACGGGATAGGACGGGAACCTCCTCTTCTGATTGTCCTCCCAAGATGAGAGAATACTGACTCTCGTGGGGGAGGTTGTTGTTGATGGGGTAATAATGCCCCCAGCCCTGAGGGCTGGGGTTGGCTCCATTCCTTGGACATCGAGTCACTTCCCAGTTTTATTGGTATTATAGGGGAATTTTTTGTTAAAAATGCCCCCAGCCCAAAAGGCCGCGGTTGACCCTGAATTGTGGCTGTGGTTGTGGCTATCACTACCAGCCTAATCTTGAGTGCCCCCATTCAGGTGTGAATTGGGTTTGGTGCTGCATTCTTCTGTGAATCAATCCCTTTTGGAGAGGAAGGCAAAGATCCCTGATTGGCCTCTCTTAGGCGAGAGGCCTGTAGTATGCTCTCGGTGGCCTGATTCAGTAGTTCTTGAATGGCTTGTTCCCGTAGGGACTGACGCTTCTGGGACTTAGTCAAGGCCTGACTCTGTTAGGTGTGTTGCCTTTCCTGAATATAGAGACCACTCGATTTCCGTCTTGAAGTGATGACGTTGCAAGACACCACGCCGAACGGGTTCTTCTAGGCAGGGAGCGAAGTGAAATGCAGAGCTCCATGTTCTCCCCATCCCCTAATATGGACTCCCATCAAAGCGTCACCGATGAGGCAGCGCAGCTGCTGCAGCACACAGAGGTAGGCTATCTCCATGTTTCCTTTACGCCTCTTGGGTCATTGTTTCCACGATGAAGGAATAGATTCCAGGTTGATGTGATTCAAGAGGACCCCTATTGTCTTGACGTGGTCTACATACCCGTCGTAGGACAGAAATCTTGATTTCAGTCGGTGGAGGGTTGTCCATATATTATGGAGGATGTCGTGCACACATTCTTCCGACAACTCTCTGGGTATGTCTAACCGAGAGGTGGCCGTAGGCCAAAACATAACCGGTATATCATCCCTGGACAGTCGTTTCCTCAGGTGCAACATATCGGCATACTCCTCCGCTAGTGACTCCTCTACCCGGTTGGCCCAACTGAGACGCTCGCTGCCAATGTGGTCGGAGGCAGTGGGACCGATAGGTGCTGAATCATTATGTGGGCGATTCTGGGGTGGTTCAGAGGATGAACGCAGCCCTGGACCATCTCCTGATTGCAGAAGGATGTCGTCTGCGACTAACTGGGAATCTGACATTCTTGATCCCGTCCTTCTGAGTGCCTCGGCATACGAGGTCTTTTATGTGCTTGATTCGGCAGGAGGAGGACCTTCCTGTCGATATGATATGTCATTGCGGGGAGGAACTCCACAATGGCGGCCTTAATGGCGAGGAATACCATTACTGCTTGATGCTTCACTGAATAGAGGACTTTTGTAGTGCTCACCTTGGGGAGGACCTCCAAGTCATGTCGCAGCAAGGGGAGGACCTTCTGGCTGCGTAGCATCGTTACGGGGAGGACCTTCGCAACAACTTCCATCATGGTGAGGATGACCATCATGGCTTGGCGTTCGATGTGCATCCTGAAGAGGCCCTTCAGGACACACTACGACAAGGGGAGGACCTTCTTGTTCCTTGGGGCCAATGCGAGGAGGACCTTCACAATGGTGGTCATGGTGGCGAGGACTACCATCAAAACTGTGGAAATGGCGAGGACTACCATTATTACTACCTCATGGAGAATATCTTCGGGATATATCCTAGGGAGGGTCTCCAGAATGTACCGCAACGAGGGGAGGGACTTCTTGTTTTTTGACGCCTCTACGAGGAGGACTTTCGTTATCAGGGTGGAGAGGACTACCACCGTGATCTAATTCCTGGCTACGTGGAGTTCCATTACAGCATAACCCCTGGGGAGGACCTTCAGGGCAGGCTACGACAAGGTGAGGACCTTCTTGTTGTGATGATACATCACTGCGGGGGGGGGGGGGGGGGGCTCCACAATTGTGACTATGATAGCGAAGACTACTATCATAATATGTGGTCCCACTGCATGGAGAGTGTGTCCAGCGTATACCCCTGGGATGACCTTTAGGGTGGACCACAAAAAATGGAGGACCTTCTTGTTGATCGATCTTCTGTCCACGTTGAGGGTTTCCGTGACTCGCATTAAAAGAGGAGCTCTCTTGATCGATAGTTATATGCCCGCGGGGGAGGCCCCCACGGGTACTATGGGGAGGATCTTCAGAGCTGCTGGTAGCAACATTGAGGGGAGAACCTTCAAAACTAATACTACCACTCCCATAATATGGTAATGTATGGGCAGGGTTCTGAGCCTTTGATGTATGCTTAGCAGCGTTGGGAACCCCATCTTCCAGCAGATCGGAGTCATGAACTCCCACTTTATTTTTTTTCTACCTTTGGCGCATCCGGGGAACTATTTTGCAGGCAGTGGGGACCGTCTGCTATTGACAACAGACTACACCTTTGGGTCCCTATCTAATTGGGTCCCGTGAAGCTGTCGGGATACGTCGATAAACATCTTGACTTTTATCAGGGATATATGCCTGCTCTAGAGCATCCACCGTGATGGACGGGTGTCCCCTAGTTGAAATGAGTGAAGCTGCTCGATCCAGTTTCCCTTGCATCCCAAAATACGGTCAGTGACCCTTTTGGGCAGAAGTAGGGTTGCAGATCTGCTCTGAGGCGGCTATATCATCTCTCAGATGAGTCGTCTCAATTGGGGAGTCAGGCTCACGGGCTCGAGTCCTTGATTTTGACATTGATGCAATTACATTCTGTAAATTCTGCAAGATATGATCTGGGATCGATAAATGCTCCTCCATCATTGCCAGGATATGCAGAGAGACATCTTTGGATGGAATGGGTATAAAGGTCCATTCCGGTATCGGAGTAGTAATATCATGCTCCGGTCCTCCGGTGGTCAGTGGGTACTGACAATTCTTCTGTGTTGGGGAAGGTGAACGAATATTCCCCTGTACTGGGATACGCCTATTTATCTCTCTATTGGACGCCACATCAGGATGGCGGACTTTACTTGCATCCGCAGGGAGCTGGCCCTAAATATTGGTTTCCCACCGTATCGAGTCGGTGGCCTTTGTTGGTGGGGAGACGTGCCTGCCTATGATTTTCCTCCACATTTGGGTGGCAGGCTTTGTTGATCACCACCATATCAGGATGACGGGCGTCAGAAGAAACTGCTAGGAGCTGGTCCTGCAAGCGCTGGGTCGCCACCACGTCAGTTTGGTGAGCTTCACGACCCTGGGCAGGGAGAGGTGCCTGCCTGGTAACTGCCATCCTGTGTGAGCGACGGGCTTGATGGAGCTCGGAGGGGATGCGCGCCGGCTTATATGATGCCGCCATGTCTGGATGGAGGGCTCGGGAGGAGAGAATAGGTGTAGGTTCATGTTCGTGGTACGTCTCCGTGGCTGGGCAGCGAAGCTCCTCCTTAGGGACCAGGGTGATGACCGGTCCCTGATTGTACATCTGCCGCCCTCGTAGGGCGGTCCGAGGGGGCACAGCTTGGGGAGCGTGGGCCGGAATCCTTAGGGATACATCCTCCTTGGTGCGAGGATGTTGAATTGCGGCGTGGACGCGATGACATCTGCCGGCAGGGGCCTTGGAGCGGAACCCCCATTCAGTGGGTATGAAGTCCCCAGCGTCGACCTCATCCGCCTCCCAAAGATAAGGGGGGTACGAATTGTCCCGTTCCGAGGATAGACTCTAAAAACAGTTGGAGACATCAATAGGGGCTATCTAGATCTGAATTTGCAGCCGCTGCTAGGTAGGAAACCGGTGAGTTCTGGCGGATTGGAGGGCATGCATGGCCACCTCCACCGTTGGGAGAGTACCGTTCATGTGGTACTGTAAGATCAGCGTGTCCGAGACCCAGTGTTGAAGACGCTGGGTGGCTGATGGGGTCCTCCGTAGGTGAGGAAGTCCTATCATTGTGTAGTTGGAAGCACGCGCTTGTGAGTTCCTTCAGGATGCCATTGGATCAAAGGGAGTTTTGAAGGTCGTACCTGCAAAACATTTTAGCAAATACAAGCAGGAAACCCGTCAAAGAAGCATCTCATTATCCCATGAATAATTAATGACCTTGCTTGTCCTTCCTTGTGAGTAAAAGGGGGAACAAGGTGGGATTATGTTAAATCCATCATGCCTGGTTAAGGATTCACGTTGGGTTCACCATTGTTGTTTCGAGTCGGTCTTGAAACGTCCAACAGTTTCGTATATGATGATGCATGGAACTGCTTTCCATAGGCAGGCGTTCGTCGGAAGGTCTCACCAACGACGCTTAGAAACTCACATTGGTCAAGAGGATGGAAAGTTGGGCTAATCGCACCCTTTTGGGGGGAATTATTTCCACTTCTGGGACTCTCTTATAGATTTAAGACATATTCATATGTTTGAGAATCTTTGGTTTATACCCAAGCATAGTATCCACAGATTTCTCTTGGTTGGAAATGGTTAGGTGAACGCAGGGGTTCAGAATCATTTATGCCTGAGGTTTACCATCCCTCGTTGGATCAATGACCCCGAGGACTCATTGAGGTGGCACTTGGATTGGCACGGTGAACCAATTTGAAGATAGTCAGATCGACCTGTTGTTGGGCTTGAACCTCATTGAGGCTCCCTATGTACCATGCCTAGGGGACATGGATGAAAGTCCACGTAGTTCAAAACGGAAGCGTTGGAGAACTGATGTGAAGGTGGAACCGGGGATCCGTTGGTGATCAGGCTTGAACCTCATGGAGGCTTCCTATGTATCCCTGTGGTAGGGAATCAAAGTCCTCATAGTTCTCATTGGCTTGGGACTTATGCTCTGAGGCAGCCCTAGAGTAATGGATTTGGGCTTACACTCTGAGGAGGCCCAGGGTGATGGATTGGGGATTACACTCTGAGGAGTCCCAAAAGAGGATTTCATGGTCGATGCTTAATCTAAGCCCACGTGAGTCATGCACGGTGTGAGAAACAAGAGGCAACAAGGAATAGAGGATCACACCGTGAAAGGTGTGTCTGTGAGAAGTGGAGTGGGGATTACACATGAGGGCAGCCCATAAAGTCGGGGCTTACTCCAGGATGGACACCCATGGCGACAAAGCACAGCGGGAGAGGGAAAGGGGTGCTTCTGTTCCTGTCACCTCTCTTGTTCCCCGGGGAAGTACACGGGGAAGTACCGAGGTGCATGTGGACGGCTACCTTCGGATGGGTATGTCACCCCCTCTCTGGGGAGGGGAGAAGTGCCTGACCACCGAAGCATGAAGTCCCCCATCCTGGTGAGTAGAGGTAGAAAGGGGGCTCTCGGGCTTAGACCCCACATTACCATGGGATTGTGAACCCAGGAATGCTTCGGGAATCCACCCAAGGGTCGGGGAAACCCCTTTCCCCCTGTTTACCGTGGGTATGTGAACTCAAAACGGTGTGCTAATGCACCTGAGGGTTACACCACACAGATCCGGTGGCTCTGGTGGAGGCCTCGGCTCGGAGCCGATGAGTAGGCCAATGAGGAGGTTGTGAAGGATCATGCCGGATTGAAATTGGAAGTATTTTATCTGGCTCAGGGAATTGGAAATCTGAAGGTTTTGGCAAGCCACATAGGGGTATGGGTGGTTGCGCCCTTCGTGTAGGGAAGTGTTACGCGGCTGGAGAGCCCGTCCGCGAACCAGGGTGGTCCGCGGACTGATGGGAATCCCGCGAAACAAGGTGGTTCGAGGCTCTGGGTTCGATCCGCGAACTAGGGTGGTCCACGGAGGGTTCCGTGCAGGCAGCGGCGGCCAAGGGCGGCGCCGGCCGGAGGCTAATCGGTCGGGGCTTCACCCGCGTAGGAGGGTTCTATGTGGTGCGGCGGATCGGAAAAGAGGCATAAACTCCCTAGTTCGCGGGGAGTACATCTGCGGAGGGACCCTGGTTTTCAATTTTCCCTTCTTTGTTATTTTAAATTCGCAGTTAACCAAGTTATTCTGCATTTTTTGGTTCTTTATTAGTTCATCCCTAGGTTCATACCTACTCCGGTTCGCGAACTGAAACCTCCGAAATCCTAAGCCTTCCTCCGAGATCCTTCCTCCCGAATCTGACCGATCTCCTCTCTGTCCTCCTTTTTATTTCTTCATCAATCTCCTTTTATAGAGCGGGGAAAAGGATGTATCTATGGTCATGCGGCACCTTTTGCAGAGGCCCATGACCCAAAACCCGGTTCACAGATGACTTGGTCAATCCGTAATTTATGGGGTATTAAACACTCCAAAGCGAACCAAACTCAGGGAGTTATTCGCAGCCGCGGAGGGTTCAACCTCCATTTCGTGAACGATAGCGGAGGTGGTTTGGGCCGGCTGATGCAGCTCGTAGCTAGGGCGGTTCAGAAAGGTGAATTGGGTTGGCGCATGTCCCGCCTCGCGACCGCGGAGGATCTCCACCTCCATCTCACGAACAACGACGGTCCACGGAGGTGGGACGCTTCTCGGAACCGACCTTGCATCGTTAACATTAAACCGGTCCGCAGAACGGTTCCTCCTTCGCCCCCTTAAGTATTGTCCACATTTTCCTAATCCTTTTGTGGGGAAATGGGGCGGAATCTCTCTTGAGTTAAAGGGGATCATCATTCTCCTTTGCGGATTTTTTTTCAGGACCCTACACCAAAAACCCATAAAATCCCTAAAACAATTAAACATCCATAAAACCATAAAAACCATAAAACCGCTAAAAATTATAAAAACCCCAAAAACTATAGAAAACTCTAAGAAACCTTTAAAACCATAAAAAATAAAAAAACCAAAAAAACCAAAAAAACCAAAAAGAAACCTAAAACCCCAAAAAAACTCCAAAAACCATCAAAATACATAAATATAATAAAAATAATAAAACCCTACGAAACACTAAAAATCCATAAAAATATAAAACCCCTAAGAAATCCTTAAAGACCTAAAAACACCAAAAACACCTATAATCAGAAAAACACTAAAACCCCCAAAGGCCCTAAAAAACATAAAATCCATAAAACCCAATAATCCCTAAAAACACTAAAACCCCATGAAAAAGTATGATAGACCAAAAAATCCCAAAAATATCTAAAAAATCTAAAAACCATAAAAACGTAAAAATAATTAAAACCCCTAAAACCATTAAAACCATAAATCTCTAAAAACCCTAAATGACCCAAAAATCCATACAAACCCTAAAAAATACTAAAAAATCAATGAAAAATTTAAACCCCGAAATAATAAAAAACTCTAAAAACCTTAAAAACACAACAAAATAAAAAACCACAAATAAAAAAAACTACAAATACCCTAAAAACCATAAAACCTCTAAAAATTCTCAAAATCCTTAAAAACTCAAAAAACCCATTATAATCCAAAAATCCCCCAAAAAACCTCAAAAAATAAAATTATTATAAAAACCTTAAAAACCCATACGAAATCATTAAAAAAATAAAAGTACATAAAACCCCTAAAAACCTAAAAAAACTATCAAAACCCAAAAAATATTAGAGTAGTGATGGGAGAAGTGATGGGAGAATTTTTCTTCTGTTTGAGATATAGAAGGGTGGAATTATCTTGGGTGGCTGGGGCTAGAGTGATGGGAAGCGTTTCATGAAGTTATATGGCTGGAAGGGTTATGTTACGCATGTTGTAGGGGTTCATCTAGGAGGGATGGGCTACTAGTTGCAGGTGATGTGTATAGGAAACTGGTGCATGTGAAGGTGCTTGTGGCTAGTTAGTGTGGGCTATTGTGGGGGATTCTAGTTTTTTGTGTTTTTGTTGTTTTTTGAATGCGGGTCTTTGTGGTTGGTTGGGCATGGGTGCATGTGTGCATGTAGTTGGTGTTGTGTGCATGTGTGCATGTGTGATGTTTTTTCTATTTTGGGATATCTTGAGGCATTGGTGGTGCTGTCTCTTATAGTTCATTCTATTTTGGTTCCTTGAGATGTTTGTATTCCTTCTAATGGTTGTGGGTGGGGCTCATCTAATTATCTCAACTGTTATTCTCTATGCGTTGATTTTTCTAATGGCTCATGTGCGTTTGGTGGGTGACTAGTGGCACTGGTTGTGGTGTTTGTTGCTATTGAATTATTTTGACTTCAGCTACTTGTTGTGATATTGTTCTGCTAAATTAACATTACTACCTTGGTTAGTCCATAAAGATATTTTTCATAGTCCAAATGTAATTTCATCCTTGGGTGATTCTATTTTTAATTCATCTTCTCCATATTTAATAAATACTTTTACCTAAAAAATCATATAAATCCAAAAACCATCACTAATAACCCCTAAAAACATAAAACCCCCTAAAATCCAAAAAAATTATAAAAACCCTATAACCCCTCATATTCACTAAAAATCCTAAAAAACCATAAAAAATATAAAAACCAACATAAATTCTAAATACATTAAAACCCATAAAAATCCCGATAGAACCTATGTAAAACAAAAAACCAAAAAACCCAAAAAAATTATGAACCAAAAAAACTCTAAAACCCTAAAACCCATATTACCCTCAATATCCCCATAATACTTAATACCCAAAAAAATCCAAAAAAATTCCTAAAAATCCCTAAAAAAATAAAAAACCATGAAATCCTCTAAAAACCCTATGAAAATCTTAAAAACCTAAAAATAGTTAAAACCCCTAAAAATGAAAAAAAATTGTAAAAACCAAAAAAACCCCTAAAAGTACCTAAAAACCCCGAATAAAACATAAAAACCTTAAAAACATTATAAATCCCTAAACCCCATAAAAACCTAAAACTACTATAAACTCTAAAAACCCTTTAATCCCAAAAAAGTGTTACAAACTATAGAAAACCTTAAAAACCCAAAAAACTAAAAAAACCTAAGAACCAAATGTTTTCTCTATTGAGATCTCATTTCTATTGGGATCCCCATGTCTATGGTGAATTCACTACCATGTTTCCTAACTTGGTTTACTAGTGTCTTCGACTTACTTTTCATTATTGAAGGGAACTTTTATGATCTCTTTGATGGAGGTTTTTGGTAAAGATAGTTTTGGTCTGGGGCTGGATTGTGGTCAGTAGTGGTGTCTATGGTTAGCCAATTTAGTTTTTGGTGGATTCATTGACACTCATAATGTTGGGATGGTTTTTGGGTCAATAACCATGGTTGTTTTGGGTTTTACTGGATGTTGTTTCATCAACCTCCATCATTCCATTGGTTTTTTGGGGTGGTGAACAGTTTTGTAGGATCGTCAATTGATTTCGGGAGGTTTTGGTTTTTGGTTGGAATTCTAATTATAGGAAGTTAATCATAATATATAGGGAATAGTGGGTTTTATTCATGTGTCACATTGGAGGTGTTGTTCACTGGTGCACATTATTCTCACATCAGTTGGTTTAAGGTGTGTCGATTGCTGGCAGGGGATTCATTAGTCGATGGCTTTCCTGGTTTGATGAATTTTATTATCCTAGTGTTGGGATTTTAGGTCATTGTTCCTCAGTTTCACATGAGTCCATAGTTGGAATGTGAGGTTGGTATAGGGGTTGGATTCTTCCCTAAATTGGCTCATGTGAGGGAATCTTATCTTACTAAGGGTTTGTGGATCAAGTTCATATGAACTAAGGTGTCTGAATTTTTTGTCTCAGGGGTGGGACTTTCAGCCTATTGTGTCTTATTCAATGATGTGAGGATTATGGTATTTTTCATTTTTCATTATTTGATGGATTTCTTGAATGTTCATCAGTAATTTAGGTTCTTTGGTGCTTTCGTTCAGCAGTCCTCATCGCCTAGGGTGGTAGTTTACTAACTTCTCATTATTCTGTGGTTCCACATGAGTTCGGATGATTATGTTCAGAACATGTTTCTAGATCGGTATGAATTGATCATCTTATCTAATAGATCTTAGCGTTCAAGGTTATTTGGTTTTCTAGTAGAGGGTTCTTTAGTTGATATCACTCCTATTTTTGATTTGAAAGTTAATGGTATGTCGTCTGATGATTCTCTATTTGTTATTTTTTGGAATTTGTTAGGGGTAGAAGATGCACATCGGTCTACATGATTAGTTTCTCATATCTTCCTCCTTGTTAGTTGAAAAAATGGTTCCACTAATATTTATTCTAATTTGGAAATAGTTGCAAGACTGAGGGATTGTTTCTTGGAGGGTTTAGGGGATGGTGTTCTCTACTTATTTTTCATGATGGGGTCCTCTATTTTCATGATTTATTGTGGAGTTAGAGGATTCATTATACAATGTGATGTTTGGTGGCCTTGTTATAGTGACTGTAAACCTTTATATTGGGGTGCAGTTAGCTACTTGTTTCTTACATGGGTTGGAGCTATCTGATATGGATCTTTGTGGATAGCTTTCTCAGAGTTTGATTTGAGATACTGGTGCTACATGGTCTCTATTTTGGGGTCTCTGATGGAATTATCTGATATTGGTGCAAAATCAGTTTGTGGATTCCTTCTTGTGGATGCAAGGATGTTTGCTAGAGGGGGTTGAAAACTGTGTGTTGTTATTCTGTATCATGGGTTTTGGGAGTGATTCTGGTGTGGAGTGTGGGGCTATTTTTTGCTAGTTCTGGGTCCTGATGCTGGTGAAGAGATAGTGTTCTTCTAAGAACTAGTGAAAAAATGTGATGGGTGATATAGAGAGTTCTAGGAGTTCGTTCAACTATTGGGGGTTTTCAGGATTCTATATAATGATTTGGGATGCTTGAGGTACCGGGAGATGTTGTTGAGGGGTTCTGGGAGTTTCTAACAAGTAATAGGAAGTGGGTAGGTTGGTGATGGAAAAGTATTGGAATTTTAGGAGTGGAATGTGTTGGATATGAGGTTTTTCAGGTTGTGTTGTTGTGTACTGGGTTGATGCTAGAGCCAGGTTACTGTCGGGGGCTATGAGCTAGTGTGGGGGATGACAGATGATTATGTTATTATGGTATTGGTTACTTCTTTGATGGAATGTGCTGCAGGGGTGGAACATGTTGGTGTTGGTAAATGGTGTTGTTGGGTTGGGTCCATTATTAGCAGATAGAAATTTTAGTTGGATTATAGGTGTTTGTTTTGTTTATGTTGAGTGGGATGATGTTGGAGTGCTAGTTGTTGTAGGTATTTTTCCCGTACATGTGTGGTTGGGTGGTGTTTTGGAGGTGGAGTGGGAAGATAATTAGTAGGGAGTTTTACTAGTGTTGAATGGGATTATTCAATTGTTACTAAGCTGGTTATGTAGATTTATTATGTTTACTAAAATCTAGGAGCCCAGGGTTTAATGGTGAGAGCTTAGTGTTCTATGGTGTAAGGGATGGATGGGTCTGCTAGTTTTCTCAGTGGCTCAAGTTTTTTCTCTTGTCTTTCTTGAGGATTTCTTTCTATGCTCTGTCTTCGTAGGGGATACTAGTTAGTGGAGTTTTCATTTTAGTGGAAGATAGTTTTGTGGTACTTTGATATTTTATAACACTTTTATATGGATAGGGGTAGTGGAGTGCGAAATGATGGATTGACATCGGTTTCACTTCCTTATTTGATGTCATTGTTGGCTTTCAGGCTAGGTGTTTCACCCTTTTGTAGTGCCTTTTATACTTCAATTCATTTTCCATTTTTTTATATACTAGTTCTATTTACCATGTAATAAAATACTAAAATCCTAAACACCCAAGAATCCCAAAAATACCTCAAAATCCCTACAAACCCAAAAAAACAATAAAAACCTAAAAAAAGAATGATACATTTGTAAAAACATTAATACCCTAAGAAAACCTTACAAAAATAAAGACACTTAAAACCCCCAAAAAATATACTAAACATTAAAACCCCTAAAAACCTAAAAAACCATAAAACCCCTTAAAATCCCAAAAAACATTAAAAACCCAGAAAAATACAAAAAATCCCAAAAAATTTTAAAAAATTTAAAGAAACCAAAAAACCCTAAAAATTTTGAATAAGACATTAAAAACCTAAAACCACGTAATCCCACTACAAACGTTTTTTTAAAGCCCTAGAAACCTAAAAATAACTTAAAACTATAAAATCCCCCGAAACCCATAAAGCCCACTAAAAACCTTAAAAAAACTAAAATCCTTTTAAACCCCTAATTTTTTTTAAAAAACTTGAAAAAACCTTTAAAATCCAAAAATTTCAAAAAAACCACAAAAAAAGAAACACTAAAAACCTAAAATACCAAAAAAATCCCTAAAAAACACTAAACACCCATAAAAATCATTAAAATCCCTAAAAATATAAAAAAACCCTAAAATCATAAAACTCTTTATAATACCATATTAACCTGAAAACACATTAAACCCCTAAAAAATAAAAAAAATAAATTAGTAAAAACCATAAAAACACTAAAATCCCCAAAAAACCCAAAAACCCACTAAAAACATCAAAACCACAAAAAGATGTAAAAATTATAAAAACTCTAAAAAATATTAAAAACCATAAAAACCCAAAAATACATAAAAACCAAAAAAACATAAAAACCCAAAAAACCATAAAAACTCTAAAACCCCCAAAAAACCCACAAAAACCTAAAATTCCTAAAATAACATAAAAATTATAAAATATACCTAAAACCACTAAAAACATAAAAAACCTTAAAACCATAAAAAACTCTAAGAAAACATTAAAACCATAAAATCAATTAATTCCCCTAAAAACATAAAAAATGAAAAAACCACAAAACCCCCCAAAAACCCTTAACCCCTTAAAAACGGCTAAAAATTATAAAATCCAATAAAAAACAAAAAAACCTAAATCCCCTAAAAAAACCCAAAAATCATTGAGAATGTTAAGAAAAACATAAAAATTCTACAACACTTAAAACCCCTAAAAAACCTAAAAAAATGATAAAAACACTAAAAACTAAACAAGATCCTAAAAATGCCTAAAAACCATAAAAACCCATAAAACCAATAAAAAATCCTAAAACTACATAATAACCATAAAAACCCACAAAAAATGCTAAAAATATTTTAATCCCCTAAAATGTTAAAAACTATAGAAAACCATAAACCCCTAAGTACTAAAAAAACCCTAAAACCCAAAAAAAAAACAAAAGAAAACCTAAAAATTCTAAAAATACAAAAGAACCCTAAAAACACATCAAAATACTTAGAAAACTCTAAAAACCATAAAAGATAAAAAAAATCCTAAATCCCATAAAAACAGAAAGAAAACGTTAAAATCCTAAAAACACTTAAAACCCCTAAAAACCAAAAAAATACTAAAATATGTAAAAACACCAAAACCCCTAAATACACTAATAACACTCAAATACCTAAAAATACCTAAAAATTTTAAAATCATAAATAATCTAAAAAACTATAAAAAACCCCAAAACACCTAAAAAAAATAAATCCCCTTAAACATAAGAAATGAAAAAATCCTAAAAACACTAAAATTATAATAAAAACCCTAAACCCCAAACAAATCGATGATAAAGAAGGAGGATGACGCCACTCTCTCCTGGGTTCCCTCTTCCGACATCATGATCTCTAGCGTTCCTTCGTGGATCTTCCCATGGTAGATTCGTCCTATGGCTCGTTCGTGATACGGATCAGCAGTGTGCTTTGGTGCTGCACTTGTGGGTGTCGAGGTGTTTGGTTGGTGGTGATGGGATGTTATTTTCAAGCAAGGGCATTTATAGATTTCTTCTTTGGTGGTTCCCGATGGTGTTTATCCTTGACGGTGGAGGATTTTGGTGGTTCTTGGTGGTGTCGGTCTTTGGAGGTGACACGATCCATGGTAGCTAGTGTTCTAATCCATGATCGGCAGATCCGGTAGTGTTGTTGTTGGGGATGGTCATTTCAGTCAAAGTCATATCCAGGCTTCTCCGTCATAGATCTATGTGTCATGTGAGGGGATTTCGCGAGTCTTAGAGTTTTGGTAGTTGTATGGAGCACTAGTCTAGGCGATGCGAAGGTCAATGGTGGATTCAGAAGAAGTGGGATCGGCTCGGTGGTGCTGTGCCTGCTAGGGTTTTGTGGGTTTCCAGATCGGTTTTCTTTTGGTCATTGCAGAAGTTACATGTTTGTTCCTTGGCCATGCCTTAGATTCATGCGGATGATTCTGGTCTTTCTACGTTTATTTGTGATCTGGTTTTGGTCCATACTCTCCTGTGGTGTCATAGTAGTCTTTTTGTTCCCACGTTTCTAGATGAAGGGTCCATTGCATTCCGTTTTTCTTTGAGGATTAGATATGGTGATGGATGTTCTGGATTTGAGCTGTTACTAGGGTGGCTTGTTGGTTTTGATGTGAGGTGTTGCATGATGGATATGCGTTATGTTTTCTGGGTTGCTGGAAGGGCTTCTTAGGATGCATTTTGGATCTTGTCTTGGATGTTGGTGGACCTTTATACCTGGTTGTGCTGCTGGGTGCAATACGATGGAATATTATATATTAATTGGCTGAGAGGTGATTAATATAATGCTTTTGTTTCTGGGCTTGGAGGTTCTGATATGTTGGAGAAGGGTTTTCCTGGAATGGTGGAGCTGGGTGATGCGGAGGTTGATGTTTTTGGTGCTTCTGGATCGATGTTGCTAGTGGTGAGTCTCTTTTCTGAGAAGTCGCTGGCCGCTGTAAGGTGTGTTGTGTTATGGTCTATGGTATTTTGTGTTGTAGATGGGTTGGTTGTTAATCGATGTGGATGCTAGATTGTGGTTCTGCTGAGTGGAGAAGGTGATTGTCTTGCCTTTGGCTGTTGTAGAAGTGTTCTTGGATGTGATATTAGGTTTGAATTGCTGTAAGCTGATTGGATTGAAGGTGAGGCTTATGATTTTGATTCTACTATGATACTGGTGGTGGAAAGTCTTGTCAAGGAGTTGTGGGTTGATGAACATGGTGCTGCGAGTTGCTGGGTGATGCTTGGTTGGAAGATGCTGTTGGATATGCTTCTAGTTTTCTTCCTTTCCTAGTGTTGTGTGTCTTTTGGGTTTTTTGGGGACTTTTGGGTTTTCTGGGGCTGTCTAGGATTTTTGGGTGTGGTTTGATTGTCCCCACCCCTCCCTTGTCTTCTCTGTCTTTTTTCTAATAAATTTTGGGAGGGTCAAGAATAACCTCTCCCCACACCGCATCTTCCAAACAAACCCATTAAAACCTTAAAACCCCTAAGACCATAAAAACCTTAAAAACAATATTAAACCATAAAAACCCTAAAAACCACTAAAAACACTAAGAACCCTTTAATCCACAAAAAAACATTAAAACACTAAAAACCCTACAAAACTAAAAAAACCTTAAAAACCCAACAAACTATAAAATACCTAAAAACCAAAAAAACCCTAAAATCCCTCATTATCCCAAAAACCGTAAAAATTGTAATATATTTAAGAAAACCTTAAAAATATCTAAAGCAATATGATTCATCTGTATGGGAGTCATTGGAGTCGTATTCATCTTCTAGTTATGGTGCTGATGGGGACCCTTATGGGGATGGAGACGTTGACTTGTTGGATGAGATGTGCTGAAGCTGTTGTGGTGTGTTTTCTTTTTTTTTTCTTTGTTTGGGGTCTTTTGGGTCTTGGGGTGTAAGGGATTTTTGGGTGTGCGTCGATTGAACCCTCCCCTCCCTTGTCTGTTGTTTCCCTTTTCATAATAAATTGTGAGGGGGTCGGGAATAGCCTAGCCTCACACCTCTTCTGCCCTAAAAATTTAAAACAAATAAAAACATTAAAACCCTTAAAACCTAAAAAAACCCCTAAAAACCCACTTAAAATAATTGGAACCCTTTAAACCCTTAAAAGTGTTATCAAATTCGAAAACCCATAAGTCCCCTAAAAACCTAAAAAAACCATTAAAACCCAAACAGAATCATAAAAATTCAAAACCCTCCAAAAAACATCAAAATCCATAAAAACCCCAAATACCATAAAAATATTATAAAATCCACATGAATCCCTAAAAATTTAAAAACTGTAAAAACCATTAAAACATGTAAGAAAAACTAAAAAACCTAAAACCTATCAAGAACCTTAAAAAAACAAAACATAAAAAAAGTTAAAACCACTAAAAAACCTAAACCCATTGAAAAGAAAAAACCCATAAAACCTTAAAAATCCTTAATAACCCATAAAACACTAAAAAACCCACCAAAAACTCTAAAAACCCTTTAAAACCCTAAAAATTATAAAAACACTAAAAAACAATAAAACTCCTAAATAATAAAAAAACCCTAAAACCTCCAATAAAACCATAAAAACCCAAAAAACCTAAATGCCCTCAGAATACCATAAAACCCTGAAAAATCATAAAAATAATAAAAAATCCATAAAAACACTAAATTCATAAAAACCATAAAACCCATAATGAAATGGAATAAACCCATAAACATTTTAAACCACTAAAAACCTAAATAATGATAAAAAACCTAAAAACCATAAAATCGTTAATAACATTAAATTACACTAAAAACGCATAAAACTATAAAACCCACTAAAAACTCTAAAACCCCTCTAAATCCCTAGAAATATTAAAAAACTCTAAAAAACCTTTAAATATGAAACTAATAAAAAACCTAAAAACCATAAAAAACATAAAAATACCTAAATTCCCCTAAAAACATAAAAAAAAGTTGAAATAAAAAAAACCCAAAGAAAACCTTATAAAACTAATAAACACTTACAATCATAAAAATCCAAAAAAAAATGATAAAATCATTAAAAACCAAAAAACCCAAAAAAGTATTAGAAAACACAAAAACAACTCAAAATTCATAAAAACCCTAAAACCCCATAAAAATCCAAAAAATACCTCAAAATCTAGGATAACATAAAATCCCTTTAAAAATCTAAAAAACCCTAAGAAATCATTGAAAACCATGAATCCCTTAAAACACTCAAGAACCCTAAAAGTCCTTAAAAACCATAAAACAAATAAAACCTAAAAATAAATCAAAAAACCATAAAAAAACCTAAAATCCCATAAAACAAATAAGAACTCTAAAATCCTTTAAACCCCTAAAAACTTTTAAAAACTCAAAAAAACATAAAACCCTTAAAATCCATAAATTCCATAAAAACAATAGAAACAATAAAAAACATAAAAATCCCTAAAAACATAAGAAAAATTAAAAACCAAGAAAACCCCTAAGAAAACCTTAAAAACCTAAAATACAATTAAAACTCCTAATAAAATTAAAAAACACTAAAACCATAAAATCCCTCAAATCCCTAAAAACCCTAAATCCCATAAAACCATAAAAACCTAAAAATAATTTATAATCGTAAAATTCCATAAAACCACAAAAAATGAAGAAACCCCTAAAAACCCTGAAAACCCATAATAATACATTAATAAACTAAAAATACTAAAACACCTAAAATCCTAAAAAACACTAAAACCCTTAAAATCACTAAAAATACATAGAACCACTCAAAATCCCTAAAGACCATAAAAACCCATTAAAATCCCCAAAAAATATTTAAAATCTCTAAAAAACATGAAGACACCAGAAAACCCATAAGAAAACCTAAAAAACTAAAAACACATAAAATCCCTAAAAACCTAAAAATGTTAAAAACCATAAAACACCTAAAAATTACCTAAAAACCATACACCCTCTAAAAACCATAAAAACCCATAAAACCCCTAAACCACTAAAAAAATTGAAACTCCTTTAACCCACCAAAATATTAAAAAAATTCAAAAAAACATTAAAACTTTAATAACCACATAAAAACCCAAAAACCCAAAAAATCCCTAAGATCCCTAAGAAAACACCAAAACCACTCAAAATCCATAAAAATGCTAAAAACTGTAAAGTCCAAAAAAAATAAAAAAAATACCAAAAAATCTGAAAATCCATAAAAACAATGAAAAACCTTATGAAAACCTTAGATACACAAAAAAATTAAATCCTTAAAACTATAAAAAATGCTAAATATCTAAAAAACCCTAAAGCCCTAAAAACCCTAAAAACCTTAAAACTCCCTAAAATCCCTAAAAATATAAAATAAATCCAAACAATCTTTAAAAATCCCTAAAATGAAAAAAAATAAAAAAACCCCTGAAAAACACTATGGAAAACAAAAAAACACAAATACAATAATAACCCTTAAAAATCCTAAAAACACTAAAAATCATAAAAGGCCATAAAACAATAAAACACTTAAAAACTCATCAACAACACAAAAATTTCTAAAAACCATTAAAACACCTAAAAATACATAAAAAAACTAAAAAACAATAAAAATTTTGAAACCCCGTTAACCCCCTAAAAATGTTAAAAAGCACAACAAACATTTAAACACCATTTTTTAAAATAATACCCCCTAAAATCCCAAAATTTCATAAATTCCATAAAAACCCTAAAGAACCCTAAAAACCATCAGAATCCCCAAAACCCCTAAAAACCATAAAAATCATTAAAAACCTAAAAATCCCAAAAACATAAAAAATCCTAAAAACCTTGTAAACAACTAAGAAAAACATAAAATTATAAAATACCCTAAAAAACAAAAAAAACAATGAATGGCTACATATATTCATAATCCTTAAAAACACAAAAAAAAAAAAAATCCTAAAACCCTAAAAATCCTTAAAAATATAAAAAAACCCTAAAAACCATTGAAATAAATAAGAAAAACCTAAAAAATAAAAATTCATAAAACCCTTACAAACCTAAAAATTGATAAAAACCATAAAACCCACTAAAAGATTCTAAAACCCATAAAAACCATAAAACTCCTAAAAACCATGAAAACAATAAAAATCTTAAAAACACAAAAAATATCTAAAACCATTAAAAACCATTTAAACCCATAAAAAAGTAAAAATATCTAAAAACCCATAAAACCTCTAAAAACTCAAAAAAACCCTTAAACCCCCCAAACCATAAAAACCAAAAAAGCCCTTAAAACCCAAAAAAAAATCATAAAAACCCTAAAAAATATAAAAAACACTAAAAATCCTTAATAATGGAAATTTACTAAAACATAAAAAAAAACCCCTATGAAAACCTTAAAAACTTAATAATAATTAAATTCCATAAAAACACTAAAAAATTGAAAAAATCCTATAAACCACAAAACTCTTAAATTCCTAAAAACCCTAAAACCCGAAAAAACTCTAAAAAACACAAAAAACAATAAGAACAATTTAAAACCCTAAAAAAATTAAGAACTTTAAAAAAACTGAAAACCCTAAATCCACCAAAAAACACTAAATACCTAAGGAAACAAATCCCTAAAAAACCTATAATCTCTAATAACAAATGAAATAAATAGAAAAATCATAAAAATAGAAAAGAATCACTAAAAATACTTAAAATCCTAAAGAACCATAAAACCTTAAACAAAATTAAGAGGACCTTAAATAATAAAAAACACTTAAGACAACTAAAAACCTAAAACTGTAAAAACCATAAAACCTATAAAACCCCTTAAAAATCAAAATTCATAAGAAACATAAAAACCATAAGAATTAAAAAAATCCTAAAAATCACTAAAAATGTGAAAAACCATAAAAACCATTAGAGACCTATGGAAAATTTAAAAAAATTAAAACCCATACAATCATAAAAATAACACTACAAACTTAAAATCCATAAAAAGACCCTAAAACCCTAAAATCCCCTAAAACCTGTAAAAAACCTAAAAACATTAAAACCAATAAAAACCATGAACTTATTAATAAAATAAACCCCAATGGTCCTAGGGGGTTACCGATTGAGCTCTTGAAGCTCTTGGAATCCCCATTATCATGGTGGATTTAGTCATGCTTTTGGCTCATTTTGTGGGTGCTTGTGACCAGTTATGGCCAGTGAAATATTTTCATGTGGTTTTTTCCTTCATCTACCTTGTTGTGGGAATTTTTTATCTAAGACCTATGGTGTTGTTCCTGGATTCTTAGTTTAATGAGTGTACACTCATTGGATTTTGGTGATGAGAGAATCGTTTGGTTGATTTTTCTTTCATTTCATCAGATTGCTGGATAAGGTATGTTAATCACCAGAGGTCATGGTTTATCGGTTTCATGGATGGTTGGTTTTTTATCCCCATATAGGTGGACGACAAGATCTTTTTTTTATTATATTGTCTTTAATCAATCATCGCTAGTTTTTTAGAAACAATTCATGAGGTGGTTTGTGTGGGATGGTGTGGGTTGCTTGTCATGGGAAGGTGTATTTTATTTTGTTGATTTTTTTTCTCTTGGATCATTTTTTTATTTTGTGGTCACTACTTATTTATGCTGGAGGTGGGATTGTGGATGATCACCCACTTTTCAGTATAGGAGGTTCGATGGATTTCAGTGTCTAGTTACAGTTTTCATTAATCGATTGATTTCTTAGAGGGTTTCTTGTGATTTTTGGGTCAATGATTCATTTTCTATCATTATTTCTTCTTTCATGTTTTGAAGAGGGTTGTTTCTCTGGTCCATATATTTTCTATCCATTAAATTTAATTTTTAAGTCTTGTTATGGATATTGACCATGGTGTGTTTATTGAGACTTTCATATGATAAATCTACATGGGGAACCATTATATCCAAGTTAGTGGAAGGAGGGTTTGATTTTGTTTCCTTTTTTTGATGTTTGGATCAATGTTGTGGATTTGGTTGTTGTCTTTCGGGACCATGGGTTATTGTTCCCAATTTCTTTGGTCGAAGACATATTATTATTTCTTTTTCTATTATGCATTTAGTGTGTTTATATTTCCATTTTTTTGTACATAACTGACTCACCTAATTTTTTTATCATCTGATCTCACACATGTTTATTCAGCTATCTGGAAGAAGGTTTATCAACAAACTACTCCTTCCAATTTCTTGTGGGAGGTATTATTGGGTTCTATTGGATGTTTCTTCTAGTTTCCTTCACTCATGATATAGATTTTGTTGGCATGGTCTGGTTTCAGGATTATTTATCCCTAAACATCACTTTCTTGTGATGGATTCATGTTTGTTTATGTCCATTGTTCGGTATTTCATTTCATTCTACTGTATTATGGTTCTCCGGCCAATGACGATGTTCTCATTTATCTTGGTTGGAGTCAGGTTGGAGGTGTCCACAATTTATGTAGTAGAATCTCAAGAATCACGCAACAATGTTTGTATGTTTTAGTTTCTTCGGGACAAGTGATTATTTTTGTCATGGATTCAGTTTCTCTCATTGTAGGTCTAATTGTGTTGGGTTTCCAAGAGTCTTGTTGGTCATGGGGCATGCAATGTTTTTTGTTGCAGAAGAGGCCTGTTTTTGTCTCAGATTGGTGATACCAATGATCTCTGGTTATAGGTGGTAGGGAGGTGGGTGGGGCTTTATCATGGATTAATATTTTAAAGAGAATATCTTTTTGGAAATTTCAGCTTTTGAACATGTAGGATGGCTTGGTGTTGTGATTTATGGAGTGGTGGAAGGCTTGGTGGGAGGATTGTGGATATGGATGGGATGCAGTTGATATGCAGGGGAGTAAAAGATATTGGTGAGTCCGGAGGCCATGCCTGCATTGGTTTTGGTTATTGCTTTTAAAAGTGGTTTTGGGGGTTGCGAGTTGTTGATTGGTATTGGGGTTAGTGATTCAGATGTTGGTAGCTTGATTGGTGATGGGTGATGAGAGTTGTTTTCTTCTAGAGATGGTTTTGGGTGAGGGACTCTAGGTGGTGTGGGGGATGGATTGTTGAAGTATTTTATGTGCTATTTTTTTCTACTAAATCTGAGGATGAGACTGCTTGTATATGTTCTGGGAGATTTTATAGGTTATCGGACTTGTTGAAGTTACTAGATGTGGTGGTGGTAATTCAATATGGGTTTTTAGAATCTGTTGAGGTTGTTGGGAAATGCTAGTATTGGGATATATATGTAGGGTACTGGGAGATGTTTTGTGGTATTAGAAATTTCTAGGAGATATTTGTTTCTTGGGATGGTAATGGAGCTTGGAGCTCAGTGTTGTGAAATGAGTGTTGGGGTCATTGGGATTCACGAGGTTTCTCGAGACTTTTTCATCCATTTGTTTAGATGGGATTCATGAGGTTTCTCTATCCATATTTCGAGGGATTCTAGGATGGGATTTGTGAGGTTTCCCAAGCCCTTTTCCATGCAATGTTTTGTTTGGGATTCATGAGGTTTCTCCATCCCATCTTCCAAACAATTTCGTGTATAGTCTTGGTGAGGTATCTCATGCCCATTTTCTAGTGTTTGGTTGTTTGGGATTCATGAGGGTTCTCAATCCCATTTTCATTTTTGTAGTTTCTAGGGGCATTCGGCCTATTTGGTTAACCCTTTGGGTGATTGTGTTGTACTATAATTAAATATTTTATATATTGCATTATTTTTACATTTCAATGAACCCTAAAAAAACCTAAACCCACTAAAAACTCTATAAACCCATTAAACCCTTAAAAATGATAAAAACACCGAAAAACCATTAAACCCCTTCAAAATTAAAAAAAATACCATAAAACCCAAAAACCCCAAAAAACCCTAATAATTATAAAACCACCCAAAATCCCTAAAAATTCTAAAAACCATAAATTTCATAAAAATAATAATAAATCACAAAAACACAAAAAACCATAAAACCACAAGGATTCCTTAAAAATGTAAGAATCATAAAACCCTTAAAAACCCCAAAAAATACTAAAAATCCTATAAATAATAAAAAACCTAAAGCATCCTATGAACCCTCAACACACCTAAAAACCCTATATCCCCTTATAATCATGAAAATCCCTAAAAATATCTAAAAATGAAAAAACCATAAAACCCTAAAAACACCTAACAAAACCTAAATAAATATAACTCGTAAAAATCATTAAAAACACTGAAAACCTCTAAAGATGGCAAAAGACACTAAAAATACTAAAACCTCAAAAAACCCATAAATCCCATAAAAACATTAAAAAACCATAGACCCACTAACATCATTAGAAATCCTTTAAACCCCTTGAAATTTTTAAAAAAAATTTAAAAATACATAAAAACCCTAAAAACATTACAAAACTATTTAAACCCTAAAACCTAATAAAAACCCAAAAAACACCAAAAAACCCTTAAATCGAAAAAATCGTTAAATCCCCAAAAAAATCTAAAAATCTAAAAAAACCCTAAAATATTAAAACACCATAAACACCCTAAGAAAACCATAAAAGCCAAAAAAAACACCTAAACCCCTTAAAAACCAAAATATGTTAAAAACTCAAAAAAAAAACATAATACCCTGAAAATATCCAAAACCCCCCAAAACTTCTAAAAACCCAAAGCACCATAAATATCCTAAAAATGAACTAAAAATCCTTAAAAACCTAAAATACCTTATAACCCCTGAATACCCCTCAAAAAACCGGGGAAACCAAAAAACACTTAAACCCCCTATAAACATAAAAAACAATAAAAACCCTAGAACCTCTTAAAAGTCCCTAAATATCCCTAAAAAATTCTAAAAACCCTGAATCCCCAAAAAAACACAATAAAATAAAAAAAACCAACAAACAACCCTTCAAACCCACTGAAAACGTTAAAAACTCAAAAACCCATTAAAACCCTGATATACTCAAAAAACCCTAAACCCCCCCCAAAAACTCATACAAACCCTATGAAACCCTATCAAAACATTAAATCCCTAAAACCCAAAAACCCAAAAAACCATAAATGTCCTAAAAATTTCATAAAGATCCATAAAAATGTAAAAAACCATATATAACCTATAAAACCCTAAGAAAACCATAAAACCCAAAAACACATAAGACCCTTAAAACCAAAAAAACACTACAAAATCTAAAAACCCTGAAAAACTAAAAATTAAAACAAACCCTAAAAATCCTTAACAACCCTTAAAATCCATTAAAATTTTAAAAAATCCCATGAAATCCCTAAAAATTTTAAAAAACCAAAAATCCATGAAAACCCCTAAGAAAACATGAAAACTCTAAAAACACTTAAAACCCTTTTAAACACTTAAAACCCTTTTAAACACTTAAAACCAATACAAACCTAAAAATTCCAAAACCCTTAAAACCCATAAAACCATAAAACCCAGAAACCTATAAAACCCCTAAAAAACTTAAAAATCCATAAAAACCTTAAAAATCCATAAAAACCCATAAAACCCTAAAAACCACTAAAGACACTTTAAATTCCTAACAATGTTAAAAAAAACTCAAAATAACAATAAAAACCCTAAAAATTAAAAAAACCCTCTAAAAAACCAAAAAACAAAGAGAACCCAAATAACCATTAAAATCACGAAAAACCAAAAACAATCCATAAAAAATATTAAAATCCCGAAAAATCAACAAACCATAAAAAGCTAAAAACTCCTGAAAAACCTAAGAATGCCATAAAAACCTAAATACACTTAAAACCCTGTTTTGGGTCGGTTTCGAAACTCCCAAAGGATCTGTATTCGAAGACACGCGGACCTGCTTTCTAAAGGTAGGTGTTCGCCGGATGGTCTGGCCAGTGACGCTTAAGAACTCACATTGGTTGGGAGGATGGGAAATCAGGATCATTGCACCCTTTTAGGGGGAATTATTGCCTGTTTCGGGACTCTCTTATAGATTTAAGACATATTCATATGTTCGTGAATCATTGGTTTATACCCAAGAATAGTATCCATGGATTTCTCTCAGTTTGCAATGGTCAGCTGAATGCAGGGGTTCAGAATCATTTAAGCCCAAGGTTTACCATCCCTCATTGGATTAATGACCCTGAGGAGTTGGAACTCATTGAGGAGGCACTAGGAGTGGCGTGGTGAACTGAAGTGAAGATAGTCGGATCAACTAGTTGTTGGGCTTGAACCTCATGGAGGCTTCCTATGTACCCTGCCTAGGGGACAGGGATCAAATTCCACGTAGTTCAAAAGGGGAGCATCGGAGAATCGACATGAAGGTGGACCCAGGGGTCCGTTCATGATCAAGCTTGATCCTCAGGGAGGCTTCCTACGTATCCCTATGGTAGGGAATCAAAGTCCTCGTAGTTTGCATTGACTTGGTAATTACGCTTTGAGGGAACCTAGAATGATGGATTAGGGATTACACTCTGAGGAGGCCCATGGTGATGGATTGGGGCTTACACTCTGAGGAGGACCAGGGCAATGGATTGGGGATTACACTCTGAAGAGGCCCAGGGTGATGGATTGGGGTTTACACTTTGAGGAGGCCCAGAGTGATGGATTGGGGCTTACACTCTAAGGAGGCCGAGGGTGATGGATTGGGGCTTACACTTTGAGGAGGCCTAGGCTGATGGATTTGGGCTTACACTCTAAGGAGGACCATAAGAGGATGTCATGGTCGATGCTTACTCTAAGCCCACATGAGTCATGATCGGTGTGAGAAACAAGAGGCAACAGGGACCAGATGATCACGTCGTGAATGGTGCATCCGTGAGAAGTGGAGTGGGGCTTACGCATGAAGCGGACCATAAAGTCAGGGCTTACTCGGGGATGGATGCCCAGGTGCCTTCCACATGTATAAACATGAGGGAATCCCTACCCACTGGTGGGTTTAGGAATATAATGGGGGCCAACGCCTATGCACAAGTCCACAAGCGGGATAACGCCAAGGGCGTTGAAATCAGTCCAAACAAAGGGAGATGAAAAGTTTGAATTAAATGCCCGACATTTGGAACCCAGTGAGGGTGGCATGGTGATGGAGGATAACTGTTGACCATTTTCGAAACACAGCATCCATATCGCATTATCCTAAAATGGGGAAAAAAATTAGGGTCGACTACTGACCGTGTTCGAAACACATGACCTGACTCAAAGTGTTGTCTAAAGTCTTTAGGGGCGTTGGCCAAGGACGGTAGGTGAGCCAATGTGGCATGTGGACAGGCCGTTAGGGGGTCCCTTTAGACAAGAAAGAGGATGAAGATCCGAATGAAGGACACGCAAAGTGTGGGGTGGAGTGATGGAATGTTTGAATGGATTCCAGCACTCTTGAAATTATGCCACTATAAACATAGAATAAGGAATCACTTGCATGGAGCAAGAGGAATCCAATTATTGAATGATAGAGAATGATACATTTTATAGTCATGTAGAGAGGACTATTTCCATATAGTTTAACATCATATGGATAGGATGAGGGCCATATAGTTTAACCTCTTGTGGTCAGGATGAGGGCCATACAGTTTAATGTTGTGTGGTCAGGATGAGGGCCATACAGTTTAACATCATGTGGTCAGGACTACTAGGTAGGAGAGAGCTAGAAATGGTTAGTGTGAGACTTATGCAAGGACGGCCCTTTTTGGATGAACATTGAAAAAGGAGCTAGGTGTTGGGGTTATAGGAGAGTCATGAGGAGTAGCCCGACTCATGGAATGCATAGGAAGGATGTTGGGGCGGCGCAAGGGTGAAATGTAAAATACTATTGACCCAGCCCGAAAAGTTCACGGTGCGACTCTCCATTTTTTATGGGGGTCAGTGACGGTAGCGAAGGGACAGGCCTAGACGGTCGGGACTGCAGCCCGACACTGATCTCAAGACGGGGCGCGGGGGCGCAGCCCCCGCGGTATGGACAAGCGAGTGAAAGGGGTTTTCCACATGGGGCGGGCCACGTAAGAGCTGGATGCGATGGAAATGACTGAGGCGGAGCTGGATGCATAGGAGACGGCAGCGAAGGAGGCTGTCTGCGTAGGAGTTATCCGCGGAGGAGCTGGCTGCGAGTGAGGTGGCCGCGAGGGAGCTGGCCGCGAGGGAGCAGGCCACGTAGGAGGCTATCCGCGAAGGAAATGGCCATGGAGGAGCTATCCACGAGGGAGCATGACACAAAGGACTAGTCCGTGAAGGATGGTCATCCGCGAAGGGTGTTTTCCGCGAAGGATTGTCGTCTGCGAAGGGTGTTTGCAAAGGGGCTGGTGCTCGTCTTACATCGCGACCGCAGAGGGGATCCCGCCTCCATTTCACGAACGACACTAGTCCGTAGTGGAGATGACCATCCGAGAAGGAGATGAACATCTGCAAAGGAGATGGCCTCATGTGTTTCGCAGTTTGGTTTCTCCTCTATGCGGAAGAGTGCATCTGCGGATGGTATGGAGTCTGTGGATGGTCGTGAACCGCTGGGAGCTATTTCTCCAGCGTCTCCCCATGGGTTTTCACTTGTCCTTCCTCTTCTTTCCTATATTTTTTCCCCTCGGTAATTATTTATAGAGTCTCGAACGGGATATGTCACACGTCACTTTTTACGGAATCCAAGGAAGAAATCCCTACCCGTGAATGACTCGGTCAACTAGCAATTTTTGGAAACCGAGTTTTACAGAATTGCTCCACGGCCGCGCACCACTCCGCCTCTATCCTGCGAACAACAGCAGTCCATGGAGGGGGCGGCTCGTGGTGGTGGACATGCCTGGCGCCCATCCTGATTCTCACCCTCAAAGGATCCCCGCCTCTATTTCGTGGATGACGCAGGTCCACAGAATTGCGGTAGGGTGGTCTGCTGAGCTGGCCGCATGTTGTTTCTGGGAGGCGATTCGCGGACCGGTTCGGTCCTTTTCCAAGTCTTACGGTAATTGGATTTTCCCCTTGCAGAATTTTTAGGACCCTAAAAATGAACCCCATCGGAATGGTGTCCAATCGGATTGAAGAGGAGGCCGTTCTGATGTAGAGTGGTCCTGAAAATCGATGAGTGATTGGACAATGCTCTAAATTTTTCCTGAGCCAGGGGACTCAGCAAGGATAGTTTGACTATTTCTAGGGTTTTTTAGAAAATCCCCACAAAATATTTGTCTTTTTTTTTCAATACCCTAATTTTTCCTGGGCTCATTAAGTGTGCACCCAGTGGGTATGACCTGACTTTTTCTTAGGTCGCCCTTTTCGGGTTTTCGGCCTAATAGGCTTTGTGACTCTTTTCTTGGGAGTTTTAAAGTCCTGTTATCAAGACTATCATTACTAATGTTTTAGGTCGAACATCTTTGACCAAGTATGATGGTGAAAGGGCCCCAGTGGGGTTTAGCTAATTAAAAGATGTCTCAATACTCTTCAGACGCAGATGGGGGGAACAAGTTTAAATTTGAACAACATGCAGGGCATGTATCAAGGAATGGGATCTGCATCAGCGTATAGAGGTAGGAGGAGCTTCTCCTAAGGAAATATTTCCTTTGGTAGATAGGCCAGGGGCGATCAATATGTAGGCCACTGAGGGCATGGTATGAATTTTTGTAAAAAGGTGTCCTTAAGTCAACGACTCTCCATTTCTGATGGCCATAGGACTTCATGAAAGTCCGGCTTATGGAAACCACCATGGTTGGCTTGGAAAATTATGAAAACCACCGGGGGTGGATTGTAAAGGGTATGTGATGTCTGAAAGGTTTTGAGAACATCTGTATTAATCAAGAATGTGGAATTAAGGATCCTATCCTACGAATTTATCTAGCATAAAGGACGGTTGGGGCTGGGCGCAGTTTAAAGTCATGTAGCTGGGACATCATCAAAAATGGAATGACTTCTCATGGTCCTCAGTAATCTTGTCAGGGAAGTTCCACCATATTCAGGAAGGGTTGTGAAAAGGGATAGTAAACTGAAACTCATAGGGTTTCTGAATGGATGTGAGGGCTTAGAGGACAGTGAGGGTACGAAGAGAGGCATTTCCTAAAGAAATCTTGCCTTTGGTAGACAGGCCATGGGCGATCAATATGCAGAGTCTCTTGGGGAATGGTATGCATATTCATGCAAAGGTGTCCTTAGGTCAATGATTTTATTCTTCCAATAGCCGATAAATTTCAGGGAAGTTGTGATTCGGGGCCACCAGGGGTGGCTTACAAGGTTTTAGCTCCTTCTGGGTGCAGAGTATGGTTTATGAAAAGAGGATGCCTGGACACAGGAGAAACGTCCCGGAAACATTTCTGGGAACGAGTAAATTCATCCCTCCCCACACTGATGTGAGGCGGTAGTTTTTGCAGGTTTTTCCCTTACACTGAGGATGGTGGGAATACCCCTATCCCTAGCTTGACTCAGGAAGAGTTTGACCATGTAGTTTGACTTCATGCGGTAAAGACGGAGTCCGTGCATCTTAACATCATGCGGTAAGGACGAGGGAAATTTTTACATTTCGTGCAGTTTAACGTCATGTGGTAAGGATGAGGTACTCTTAGTTTAACGGTCATAGAGGTCGGACAATTGGGTGATTATTGCTACAATCACTCTGAGGGAAATTGAGTTAGGATGCTCTGGCATGCTCTGAACAAGTGTGTTGGGATGAAGGTGTAAACTTTAACTCTATGGTCTCCCGGATTAGGAATGATGATATGGGGGCTCTGAGGCCGATAAGCGTATGGGGCCAATATGAGTATCACCTGAGGAAATATTTCCTTTGATGGAAGAGCTAGGGGATATCATTATGCAGAGCTGTTGAGGACATGGTATGCAAAGGCGTGCAAAGGTGTCCACAGGTCGATAACTTTCCAATCCCGATGGCCATGAATGATTATGAAAATCCTAGATTTCTCATAGTACAGAGTTTGGAACATGGGGATAATGGTGTCCCAAGCACAAAAGAGGCATTTTCACGGTAGTTTCCCACTGAGTCAGAGTAGCTCAATTTTGGCTTGATGCTTGTAGATGAAATTTGTCGTGTGAACCGCAGGCAGATACATAGGCTCTTCGGACCGGGGTGCCCCGACAACACTTGGATGCGGGTGAGGAATGAACTTGGAAACAACTGCTCCATAAATTCTTGGATCGGGAGATATGACATGGGGGCACTGGGGCCGGTGAGCAGACGAAGATAGGAAGATTATCACCTGGGGAAATCATGCCTTTGATGGACGAGCCCAGGGCTATCATTATGCAGAGCCGCTAAGGGCATGATATGCATAGTCGTACAAAGGTGTCCATGGGTAGATGGACTTCCGCCTCCGATGTCCATGAGTGGTTATGGAGGTCCACAATTATCCTGGTCATGGAGTCTGGTGTATGAAGAGGATGCATCCAAATGTGCTAGGAGTATTCCTTTCTCCTTTCGCCGTATATCTTGGGTGGGTCTCGACGAAGCCCATACAGTTTAACGTCGTGTGGTAAGGACGAACTCCATGCAGTTTAACGTCGTGTGGGGGGGATGAAGGTAACCCGAATTGAAAGGAAAGGGGGGTCTACGCAGTTTAATACCGTGTAGTGAGGATGACTTCCGTGCTGTTTAACGTCATGCGGAAAGGACGAAGGGAATTTTTAAAGGGTGTTGTCTAGTTTTACATCATGCTGCGAGGACGGGGGAATTTTACTTTCCTTTTCCAATAATGTGCATTTTAACATCATGCAGCAAGGACGATTGACCATGCAGTTTAACTTCATGTGGTAAGGAAGAGGAGAATTATTAAACCAGTGAAAATTATTTTTGTTGGAGGCATTCCCCTGGATGTTTAATGTTTGGTCTTTGAAGCCTTACACCAAGTGTCCAAGGTGTGATCCAATATGTTTGACGTCATGCGGCAAGGACGTAGTTAAAAAGGTTTCTCTTGATTAGAATGTAACTGGGTCCGAGTGTCCTGGCATGTCCAAGACGTGGAGGGGGGTTGATGGTGTAAATCAGGGTTTCGAGGCTTCTTGGATCAGGAGAGATGGCATGGAGGCTCTGGGGCCGGTAGGCGTATGGAGCTAGGAAGAGTGTTGCCTGTGTAAATCTTTCCATTGATGGACGAGCCAGGGGCTATCAATATGCAGAGCCGCTGAGGGCATGGTATGCATTTTCATTCAATGGTGTCTCTGGGTCAATGACTTTCCACTTCCGATGGCCATGAATGGTTATGAATATCCACAATTGTCCGGGCCACGAAGTCTGTCATCGGGGAAAGAAATGTCTGAACATGTCGGGCATACTCAGCCCTGGTTGTTGGTAAAGCTTAGAGAGCTCCCTTCGCTGATTTATTTTGCATGCGGAGGTATACCTTTACTCCATGCAGTTTAACATCATGCGGTAAGGAAGAGGTACTCCTAGTTTAGCGGTCATAGAGCTTAGACCATTGGGTGACTATTGCTGCAGTCACTCGAAGGATAACAGGGTCAACATGCTCTGATATACTTGGAACAAGGTGGGGGATGATGGTTGTAAACAGCAAATTTGAGTTTTCCCAGATCAAGAGGTGTGGTGTGGGGGATCTGAGGCTGGTAAGCATACGGATCTAGGAAGAGTATCACCCAATGAAATCTTTCCTTTGATGGAAGAGCCAGGGGCTATCATTATGCAGAGCCGCTGAGGGCATGGTATGTATAGTCATACAAAGGTGTCCCCGGGTCAATAACTTTCCACTTATTATGGCCATGAATGATTACGAGATTCCGAGATTTCTCATAGTGCAGAGTTTGGAAAGTGGGGATAGTGGTGTTTGAGTATACAAGAAACATCTTCACTACAATTTTCCGTTGAGTCAAAGGAGCCTAGTCCTGGCTTGATGTTCGTTGATGCAGGTCTCTATGTGAACCACCGGTGGACACATAGGCTAGCCAGATATGGATACCCTAGAAACACTTTGATGTGAAAAGGGGAATGAACTTGTAAACCACTGCTCCATAAATTTTTTGGATCGGGAGATGTGATACGGGGGCTCTGAGGCCAGTAGGCGTACAGAGCTAGGAAGAGTGTCGCCCGAGGAATCTTGCCTTTGGTAGATGGGCCGGGGGCTATCAATATGAAGAGCTGTTGAGGGCATGGTATGTATAGTCATGAAAAGGTGTCCATAGGTCGATGAATTTCCACTTCCAATGGGTATGAATGGTTTTGACGATCCACAATTATCCGGGTCATGCAGTCTGATGTATGGAGAGGATGCATCCAAATGAGCAAGGAGTATCTCTATCTCGTTTCTCCATGTGTCTTGGGTGGGTCATGATGAATTCCGTGCAGTTTAACATCATGCGGTGAGGATGATGTCCGTGCAGTTTAACGTCATGCGGTGAGGATGAAGTCCATGCAATTTAATGTCATGCGGTGAGGACGAAGTCCATGTAGTTTAACGTCATGAAGTAAGGACGAAGTATACACCCCGTGCGGGTCTGGTCTGTACAAGGGTGAAGGGGGAAATTTTAACATTATTGTCCATGCAGTTTAATGTCGCGCGATAAGGATGAAAAATACACCCCGTGCGGGCCTGGTCCGTACACAGGGGAAGGGCAATTTTTAACATTATTGTCCATGCAGTTTAACATCATGCGACAAGAACACAATATACACCACATGTAGGTCTAGCCCATATACAGGGAAACGGGGAATTTTTTAAATCATGCTATCTGTGCAGTTTTACGTCGTGTGGTAAGGACGAGGAGTACACCCCGTTCTGGTCTGGTCTTTACACGGGGGGAAAGGGCATTTTTATATTTTATTCTGGGGGCTGGGCCAGGACGGGGAACCCTGGCATCACTACATATCCTGTGAGGGAAGGAATCAAGACACACGTAGTTCTTTGGAAGAAGTACACCCCGTGCAGTTCTGGTCTATACACGGGGGGAGAGGACATTGTCTAACTTTTATTTTATTTCATTTGGAGGTGGCTGGGCCAGGACGGGGAACCCTGATGTCACTACATATCCTGCGGGAGCAGAAATCAAGCCCTACGTAGTTCTCTGAAAGAATAGCACCCCGTGCAGGTCTGGTCCATACATGGGGGGAGAGGGGTATTGTTAAAACTTCTTGTCCGTACAATTTAACGTCATGCGGTGAGGACGAGGGATACACCCCGTGCAGGTTTGGTTCGTACACGGGGGGATGAAGGCATTTTTAACTTTTATGTGGAATTGGTTGGGTCAGGATAGGAGATCCCGGTGTCACTACGTATCTTGCGATGGTAGGAATCAAGGCGTACATAGTTTTCTGAAATCCATGCAGTTTAACGTCATGCGGTGAGGATGAGGAATACACCCTGTGCAGGTCTAGTCCGTACACAGGGGCATAAGGCATTTTTAACTTTTATTATCTGTGTAGTTTAACGTCGGGCGGTAAGGATGAAAGCCATACAGTTGAACGTCATGTGGTTAGGATGAGGGGTATTATAAGATTCCATGCAGTTTAACATCGTGTGGTAAGGATGAGATACTCTTTGTTTAATGTCATAGAGTTTGGACCGTTGGGTGATTCACAGTTTAATGTCACGAAGCTCGGATGAAGAATACACCTTTATTTGTCATGCAAAATACTTCTTCACGAATCTTGCATTTGTAGGAGTCGTGGTGAATTTCCCATCCATGGAGATCAGGGTATATGCTCCATTGGAGTAGACCTTGTGTACAACGTATGGTCCCTCCCACTTGGGCTCCATCTTTAGAGGCTTCTTTCCAGGCATAATTGGGGTCCGGAGGACCAACACTAATTCTCCTTCCAAGAATGACTGAAGACGAACCTTTTTGTTGAAGTCTCATGCGATCCGGTTCTGGTATACCTCTAGATGGTGGAAAGTGTGCAACCACTTCTCGTCTAGCTGTTCCAATTCACCTAGCCACTTTTATGATTACTCATCATCAGATAATTGATCACAGATGGAAACATGGAGTGAGGGATGTTGGAGTTCAAGGGGCAGGACCGCCTCTGTTCCGTACACCAATGAGTACGGGGTAGCCCGAGTGGTGGTGCTGATTGTGGTTCGATAAGCCCACAATGCATGGAGGAGTTTATCTAGAAATGACATCTTGTCTTTGTCCACCATTTTTTGGATAATGTTGGATAGGTTCTTGTTGAAAGCCTTTATCTGTCTGTTGGCAGCTGCATGGTAGCGGGATGAGTGGTTAGCCTTGATACCATATTCGTGGTATAGTTTCTCCAATTTCGCAGAGAAGAAGTTGGTGCCGTTGTCCGTCAGTATGGTATGAGGGACACCAAATCTGGTGATGATATTGGTCTTCACAAAGCTGACAATATTTCTTGCCTCGACTTCCTTGAGGGGTATGAATTCTGCCCATTTGGAAAAGAAGTCAGTTTTCGTGAGGATATACTTCAACTGTTTTGCCGTGGCGGGAGGATATGGTCCCACGACGTCCATCCCCCAGACGGAAAACAGCCAGGAGTACTTGGCTTGATGAATTAACTCCTGGGGTTGGTGTATAAAGTTGGCATGAATATTTCATGAGTGGAAATTTTTGGTAAAATTCTCACAGTCTCATGCCACTGTGGGACAGTAGTACCCAAGCCTTCGAACCAGATGGGAAAGCATGGTCCCCGGTTGATGTGCTCCACACGCTCCGGCATGTACTTCAATCATTATGGAAGTGGTTTATTTTCCATCAATGAATCTAAGGAGAACTCCATCGAGGCCTTGTTTTTAGAGGACCTCTTGCTGACCCGCGCCGCCATATAGGACAATGTTGACTTCCTTTCTCCGTATTTGCTCTTGTACAGCCCTGTCTGATGGAAGTTCTCCCCATTGAAGGTAGTTTTCAATGGGGGTCATCCAACTGGTGGCAGGAGTATATGGATCGGGGACAGGACGGACTTCATGGATTTCTTCCATATTGTTCTGAACAAATAGAAATACCATTGGACGGTGAGGAATACCGATAACCGTTTCATCCCGACCTGGTTCATCTAGGTCTGTGACCGCATTGGGTAATGCATCAGCCTGAGCATTCTGAGACCGGGGAATATAGGTCAATTTTGGTTCTATGGAGAATTCTGCCATTAACCCTCAGACATGGTCAAATAGGGGGATCAACTCCTCCTTTTTAATATCATAGTAACCATTGACTTGCTTGATGACCAGTTCCGAGTCACCTTTTACCTTAAGATGCTGTACTTGTTCCTGGAGTGCGAGTTCCAGGCCTGCAATAAGAGCTTGATATTCCACTTCATTTTTCGTACATCATTCTTATAGAAGGAAGGAATATGGAAAGACTTCCTTTTCTGGGGACACGAGTATTATTCCCAAAACCACTTTGTTTAATATGAGATCCTTTATCCTCTTCCCAGTTGGGCTTCGGGAGGCGCCGTCGAAGTACATTTCCCATGTTGGGAACCCCTCTCGAACCGAGAAGATGTCTTCGTCGGGTAGCTCGGTATCCGGTGCAGTGGTCCATGTCAAAGGGCGCCCTTCCAGAAATTCAGCTAATGTCTTACCTTTTATGGATTTTTGAGGCACAAATCGGATGTCAAACTGTTGCAGGATGACCACCCATCAGGATAGGCGTCCGATAAGCATCGGGCAGCAGAGGATGTACTTGAGCGGGTTACTCCATGATGAAACACTATTTTGTTGAATATTTTATTGATAATAAATGATATAATTTCCCCACATTGTGCTAAATATGTTTATTTATAAAATATTTGGGATTTGATCATTCATTTGAAAATTTGGTGAAAATTCCAGTTTTACCCTTTATAGTGCACTGTAGTATTTCGAAGATAAATATTTTTATATTTATTATTGTAATTTGAATTTTTTTAACAGTGTTCCTAACATAATTTTCTACAACTTTCATTCAGTACACTTGAGATAAAAAGGGAATTTGGATGGATTAAATGGGACATTAATCCAATGGTGGGCTGGACTCGGCAGAATGGACATGGGTTCTGTATTTGGGCCATATAGTCTTCATCCTATCTTTGATTAAGCCCATAATTTGAGAGGATCTCGGGGATTAATTTTCCCACAAATCATCCTTCTGAAAGGAGAGCTGGTTCATGCGTTTTCGAGGTCAAATGGGCAGTGAAAGTTGTATTAAAATATTTGGCCGAGATTTCCCATTCACACTTGAAACCTCTTTAAACCTAGCCTCCCCTCCACTCTATAAATTGGCATTTTTCTCATTTGGAGGGGTTGGGGACGTGAATTAAGAGATTGGAGGCAGAGGAGAATTTGTTTCACCCAAATTCTCCAACCATTGTAAGAGGGGTATCTCTTGAAACAAGGATCCCCTCATCGAAGCCTCCTTCTCTTCTTCATGTTGTAATGATTTTGTTTGTGTAATAAACTTATTTATTATTCTTTTATTTATTCTCTTTTCTTTTGTTTTGTTTAAATTTCTTCTTCTCTTAATATTCCTCTTTGGGCTGGAATTATTGAGTAGAAGTGTTATTGGGTTATACCCATTATAAACCTTTGCACATGCAAAACGCTTCTACGATGACTATGCCACCCATGGAAGAGTAGTCTTTTAGTAATCAATCTATCTTCTACCCTCTTCATTTAATTATTTTGAATCAATGAGCTACTGTAATTCACATAATATGATCCATGAATTGTGTTTTTAAATTACAAGAAACTAAGCAAGCAATTGAACAATAAACACTAAAACACGCAAGGTCGGGATTTTGTGTAAATTGTGAGAGCGTAATCTTAATCGGTAATACAAGACCACACGTGATAAATTTGTAGAGTTCAAATATAATCCCTAAACCCAATTCATCCTCATTTCCAGAATGGATATGTTCTCTAATTAACCACTGACCATAATCTATCCTTAGAACAACAATCAAAGCAGGGTGCTGCGATTGCGTGTTCCAAAGCTAGCCTAGGGTTTAAGTAATTTTATCTTTGTGGTTAAGTTAACTCTCATAGGGTTAGAGGGATAACAAATTAGGGGATAATAATTAAGTGGATATTGATTTAAATGATAATTATTAATAAGTTAATGAAGAGGTAGTGTTAGATCGATTACGCATTTTAAAATATTTTCTAAAAAAACATCTTCTTGTTGTGTCTTTTTAATCAAACATCATTTCAAAATTAAAAACAAAAAAAATGAAATCTTCTTCCAGCAAACTTCTTTTAGATCTATAAAATATAAACAACCCCCATCCATTCAATTAGTGTTTTTATTCTCTTTTATTTTATTTTTATAATACCTCTAGGAAGTTGTTTTAATTCACTTCCTCCTTTGAGAGATGACCTTGGTCAACCACTCTGTTGCACCTAAGTACCCCAAAATTACAATAATCATTTGAGGGCACCTACGACAGTGCTATTTCAAATTGGCTCTGTTTCCGGGGAGGCAAGTAATTATTTCAACCAATTAGAGGTATTTATTTTGTTTTACATTTTATTCTTTTCCTCTCTTCTTTCTTCTGTCTTTACCCAATCTGATTTTTTTCCTTCTTCTTTTATTTCCTTCTAATTATTTTTGGACCATTAACTCAAACTTCTAATTTTGATTTTACTATGGTCCAATTTCCTTCTTTTCATCTTTCATTGATTGATGACATGAACTAATCCCGAAGATCTCTTAGATCTTGACCCTGAGATTGAATGCAGCCTTAGGGCACGAATTAGACACTCTCAGTATACAGGAAGTTTCAATATTCAACCAGTTGGTGAATTCCTCTCTTCTGGAAACATTGGAATTAGAAGAAATTCGAATTCAAACATAAAAGAGGAACCAATGGATGGAAATAGTGGAAATTAACTTAATAGAACCATTCGAGAATTGGCTACACCTGATATTAACTATCAACCAAATTCTATTGCATACCCAAATCTTGAATCAGACTTTGAATTGAAATCTGGATTAATCCATCTTCTTCCAAAATTTCATGGATTCTCTGGTGAGGATCCCAATAAACATTTGAATGAATTTAATGTGGTTTTCTCAACCCTAAAACCTAGAAATGTCTCTGAAGATCAAATTAAACTAAGAGAATTCCCATTCTCACTTGATGGAGCTGCGAAAGATTGGATGTATTATTTACAACCCGAGGATGTAACTTGTCGGAACGATTTAAAATGTCTTTTCTTGCAGAGATTTTTTCCAGCATCAAGGACCACATCCATTCGAAAGGAGATATCGGGGATCAAACAAGCCCAATGTGAGTCAATGTATGAGTATTGGGAGAGATTCAAGAAGTTGTGCACAAGCTGTCCGCATCACCAAATCAGTGAGCAACTCCTCATCCAATACTTCTACGAAAAACTCACACCTATGGAGAGAAGCATGGTAGATGATGCGGCTGGAGGAGCATTGGTGGACAAGACACCAGTAGCTGCACGTGCGTTGATCGACAAGATGGCCCAAAACTCCCAACAATTTGGTGATAGAGGTACACCACATGTCAGGGGAGTATATCAGGTAAGTCCTTCTTCTCTTGAAAGTCATTTGATTGATACTAAGTTGGAAGAATTGACAACTATGGTGAGGAAAATTGCTTTGGCACATAATATATCTCTACCCCCTCCTTCAAGGTCTTGTGGAATTTGCACTGAGACAAGCCACCCAACTGACTGTTTCCCACAACTACAAGAGACAGAGGATTGCGCAGCAGTATTCCCAGGGAGACAATTTCAGCAACAACAACAACCATATCCCCAAAAGAAGTTTGATTCATTTGCTCCAACATAAAACCAAGGGTGGAAAGATCAACCGGAGATGAGGTATGGATCTGGACAACAACAAAGGCCCCCTTTTCAACCAAACTTTCAGCAACCTCCGCCTTACCAGCAGGGTTTCCAACAACCCCAAAGGAGATTTGAAGCTCAAACATCAACAAGCCAACAACAAGGGAATCCCCCACCCAAGGTGTATTCTAATACTGATGATCCTTTGAAGAAAATTGTTCTTAATCAACAGAATGAGCTGAAGAGTCAAGGTTCAGAGTTGAGGGAGTTGAAGACTCAAATGAGCCAGATTGCCACCGCCCTCCATGAACTTGTGAGTAAGAATTCTGGAAATCTACCTTCCCAACCCACTCCAAATCCAAAGGGGAATGTTAGTGCCATCACATTGAGAAGTGGGAAGCAAATGAACGATACATCTGTACCTACCATTCCACCAGGATTCACCTCAACTCTAGAGAAGCCTCATTTCATACCAACTGATGAGGAATCCAAGGAGAAAGATAAAGGTAAGAAAAAGATTGATGATGTTCCTCATAAACCCCTTCCTTTTCCAAACAGGGTTGTTCAAACCAAAAAGATGGCTGAAGAAGCAATGAAAAAGGAGGTTTTAGACACATTCAAGTGTGTGGAGATCAATATTCCTCTACTTGAAGCCATTAAGAAAATACCAAGGTATGCCAAATTCTTAAAAGAACTTTGCACCAATCGAAGAGGGATCAAGGGAAATGAGAGGATCAACCTTGGAAGGAATGTCTCGACACTCATTACACCAACTCTAGCAGTGACAACAAAGTGTAAGGATCCTGGGACATTCACCATCCCATGTACAATAGGGGAGTTGCACTTCTATGATGCTCTTTGTGATTTAGGATCTTCAATAAATGTGATGCCTCACTTTGTATTCTCTTCCTTGCAGGTTGGTGAGTTGAAGCCAACAAGAGTAGTGATGCAATTGGCGAATAGAGCTACGACATATCCAGTTGGAGTCCTTGAGGATGTACTTGTTCAGGTAAGAGACATGATATTTCCAGCAGACTTCTATGTGCTTAACATGGAGGATGATCAGGTAAGTTCTCATGCCCCCATTATCTTAGGTAGGCCCTTCCTCAAAACTGCAAAAACTATCATAAATGTCAATGAGGGTACACTTTCCATGGAATTTGGAGATGAAGTTGTGATATTTAATGTTATGGATTCCATGAAGTACCCCTCAAAGGACCATTCTGCTTATGTTATCTCCTATTTTGAACCACCAAGTAAAAACCCCATGGAATTGGATTGTCCTATGCTTAGGGAGATTATGAGTATTGGTTCTAGTTTGATGTCTAAGAGCACTTCTACACCCGTTTTTAAGGAAAAAGACTCTCTAATATTTTATTTTGAAATGGAATCATATTCTAATTTTGATCATGTGAACTCTGATTATGACATGGCTATTGAGTATGCTGATGGATTTGGTGCTTTATTCTCTAATTTTGAAGATTTATATTCTGATACTAATGTTCATTGTGCAGATATGTCTGTTGCATCAATTTCTCCATCCATACATCTCCCTCCTTCATTAGAACTCAAGCCATTGCCACCAAATCTGAAATACTCATACTTGTTGAGTGGTGAGAGATTACCTGTTATCATTTCTAACAATCTCCCTTTTGAACATGAAGAAATGTTTTTGAATATTATGAGGGAGAACATCAGGGCGATTGGGTGGACCTTGGCTGACATATTAGGTATTAGCCCCTCCATTTTCATTCATGGGATTCTCTTGGTGGATGGGGATAAACTGGTGAGACATCCACAAAGGAGACTCAATCCCACCCTCCTGGAAGTAGTTAAAAAAGAAGTTGAGAAATTGCTTGAGGCAGGTATATTCATTCCCATTTCAGATTCTCAGTGGGTAAGTCCAATTCAGGTTGTGCCTAAGAAAACTGGTTTTACTGTTGTTAAAAATGAGAAAGATGAGTTAGTTTTAATGAGGGTGAAAAATAGTTGGCGTGTGTGTATTGATTATAGGAAACTAAATCAGACCACTTTTAAGGACCATTTCCCCCTCCCATTTATTTATCAAATGCTCGAGAGACTAGCTGGGAAAATACACTACTGTTTCTTGGATGGATTTTCTGGATATTTTCAGGTTCCTATAGCTCCATAGGATCAGGAGAAGACTACATTCACCTGTCCCTTTGGCACATTTTCCTACCGGAGGATGCCATTTGAACTTTTCAATGCCCCAGGTACCTTCAAGAGATGCATGGTGAGTATTTTTTCTGATTTTATTGAGACCTGCATGGAGGTATTTATGGATGATTTTACAGTGTATGGATCCTCATTTGATGAATGTCTAAAGAGTTTGGGAAAGGTATTGAATCGTTGTGTTGAGAAGAATCTGGTCCTGAATTTTGAAAAGTGTCATTTCATGGTAGAGAAAGTCATTGCCTTAGGGCATGTAGGGTCAAAAGATGGGATAGAGGTTGATAGATCTAAGATAGACATTATTTCATCCCTTCCATATCCTACATGTGTGCGTGATGTTAGATCTTTCCTAGGGCATGCAGGGTTTTATCGGCGCTTCATCAAAGATTTTAGTAAGATTGCTCTTCCTATGTCAAGATTACTTCAAAAGTATTCTGATTTTGTGTTTGATGTTTCTTGCAGGAATTCATTTGATGAGCTAAAAAACGTCTGACCACTCCACCTATCATACATCCCTCGTGGTGGGACCTTCCATTTGATCTTATGTGTGACGGATCAAACTTCGCGGTTGGATCTGTCTTATCTCAGAGGGTGGAAGGATGTTCACATGTGATTTCCTATGCATCAAGGACATTGGATTCAACACAATCAAACTACACAACCATGGAAAAGGAGTTTCTTGCTGTCATATTTTCTTTAGATAAATTCCGTTCATATTTATTGGGCTCTACAGTAGTTGTTTTTTCTAACCATGCAGCTTTGAGGTACCTCCTGAAGAAGCCAAATGAAAATCCACGACTTATCTGTTGGATGCTCATTCTTCAAGAGTTTGAACTTGAGATAAAGGACAATAAGGGGTCAGAGGATTTGGTGGTGGACCACATTAGTAAGATTACTCACACACTAGAGGATGACACCTTGGACCAGGCACCACTTCCGGACACTTTTCCTGATGATCATATTTATTCCATCTCAGGTACGCATCCATGGTGTGCTGATTTAGTGAACTACATTGTTGCCACAGAAATCCCTGCAAATTTAAAGAAATATCAAGTCCAAAAATTAAAAATTTAGTCTAGGTATTATGTTTGGGATGATCTTTACCTCTGGCGCATGTGTAGTGACCAAGTCATTAGGAGGTGTGTTCCTAATCATGATTTTGAGTCTGTTTTTCATTTCTGTCACACTTGGTTGTGGTGGACACTTTGGACCCCAAAGGACAGCTAGGAAGGTTTTGGACTCTGGATTATATTGGCCTAGCTTGTTCTATGATGCCCATGTGTTTTGTAAGTCATGCTCTCGTTGCCAACACACTGGGAATATTTCTAGGAGACATGAGATGCCCCAACAACCCATATTATTCTGTGAGATTTTTGATGTATGGGGAATTGATTTTATGGGTCCTTTTCCAAGTTCATTTGGATTTTTGTATATTTTGGTTGTTGTTGATTATGTGAGTAAATGGGTGGAGGCCAAGGCCACCAGGACTGACGATTCTCATGTTGTTGTGGACATTGTCAAAGCACATATTTTTTGCAGGTTTGGAGTACCAAAGGTCATCATCAGTGACCAAGGGACACACTTTTGCAATAGGAATTTTTCTTCCCTCCTTAGAAAGTATTGGGTGACACACAAAACATCAAAACCATACCACCCCCAAACAAATGGCCAGGCTGAGGTTTCAAATCGTGAGTTGAAACAAATATTGGAGAAAACTGTGCAGCCAAATAGGAAGGATTGGAGCAAGTTCTTGGATGATGCATTGTGGGCTTATAGGATAGCATACAAGACTCCCATTAGTATGTCCCCATTTAGGATTGTTTTTGGGAAAGCATGTCATCACCTAGTGTAAGTCGAGCATCGGGCATATTGGGCTATAAATAAATGCAACATGGATTTGGACCAAGATGGAATTCAAAGAAAGTTGAAAATTCAAGAGCTTGAGGAGATTTGACTGTCATCATATGAGAACTCAAGGCTCTAAAAATAAAGATCAATATTAGCTCATGAAAAAATGATCCAACAAAGGGAGTTTCATATTGGAGAGAAAGTCCTTCTCTACAGTTCACGACAGAAGCTGATGCCTGGTAAGTTGCATTCCAGATGGTTAGGTCCTTATATTGTATCTAATGTTTTTCCTTATGGTTCAGTGGAGATCACACAAGAGGACACTGGAAGGAGCTTTACAGTCAATGGGCAACGTTTGAAGAGATACATTGAGGGACTTCCTACTGATGCAGTGGATTTTATCACACTACATGACCCCATCATCGCTTGATCACATCAGGCTGTTCCTAACCCTTTCACTTTTATATTATTTGTCCTATTTAAAAATTCTGCATTTCATGTGCATATATCATCTCATGGGTTCACATTTAGGACAATGCAATATTTTATATGTGGGGGAGGGAACCTTTTAGTTTAGTAATTTCAATTTTTTTCCTGATTTAAAAAAAACAAAAAAAAATTGTGTGTTTTTTCAAATTTTGTGTGTTTATTTTTCAATTTACTTTGTGTTTTTGAAAATTTTGAACTGAAATTATTCTCATCATAGTTTTAAAAATGCATATCAATGAGTGAAACAATTTATCCCTTGAAACTAAGCTTAAATGAATGCTGAAATAACTTTGTTTCAAGTTCAAATATTTAGTAATTTCATAAAAAGTACACTGAATTTTGAATCCCATGCCACATCTCACTATCTTTATATTTGAAATCACTTTCCTGTGAGGCTTCTGAACCATTATTTTCATATTCTTTACATTCACCTCACTTCTTGAGAGAACCAAACCATGCTTGATTTAACCAGAATTTGATCTATTCCTGTCAAAACATGAGGGTTTGAGGTACATATGTTTAAAGGATTGAGGCATTTGTTTGGTATTAAAGCCCTATTTCAAAGAATCTTTTTTTTATAATGGCCTACCTTGAATATTTAATCCTTGTATCCCTTAGAAGCCATGCACATCCTGTCAGGTTAGCCACATTACAAACCAATTTTCCCTTTCCAACCAACTCTTGAATTGAAATTGCATAATCTAGTTGAGCTTAAGTGTGGGGGAAGCTATCTTGTGTTGTGCCACCACATTCTGTGATACTTTGGGTGGAAAATTAAATTCTGAAGAGATGTGTTTTCTACAGAAGAAATCCATTATATTGAAATCTGTGCCTTTTCTGGAGCTTTCATGACAAGTGAAGCTGTGCATTTTCTGGAGCTTCTAATTGAGGTGGAAAGCTGTGCCCATCTGGATCTTTCATGAAAATCATGTTTGAGAAGATTGACGTTTTTTATGCTGAAATAATGAATGGTGTAAACTTTTCATGACTTTTCAGGATTATGGAGCTGAATTGATACTATGGGGATTGAGGAGAAGACCATATTTAAGTGAAAATTAGATTAATGCAATTTTTCTTCAAAAGAGTCAATCCCTCCTCATTCAGCCTCAGAGTTTTTCACATCTTAATCCTACCAACCGAAAGCCACAGAACAACCCTGAAAAGTCATCATGATAAACATATGTCCTTGACTCACATCAGGTAGCGATTTAGGAATCTATCAAACCTATGGTGACCCTTTTATGAGTTTGTATGAGAAAGACATTGCAAAAAAATTGATATTTGAGTGATGAGAGAAAATTCAAGCGAGGTAAGTGTTTTGTGCATGGGAGGATAAATGAAGTGGAAATATATTGAATGATATAAATGGAGAACTTGAAATAAGGTTTTTTATGAGGCATTATATATTTTGATTCTTGGTGGGAAATTGATTGATCTCAAGGATATGTGTTTTAAAATTGTATTTGATTTGATATTGATGTTTACTTAATATGAGATTTTGCTCAGGAGTGCAAAAGGGTAAGTGTGGGGGAGTTGATAAAACACTATTTTGTTGAATATTTTATTGATAATAAATGATATAATTTCCCCACATTGTGCTAAATATGTTTATTTATAAAATATTTGGGATTTGATCATTCATTTGAAAATTTGGTGAAACTTCCAGTTTTACCCTTTATAGTGCACTGTAGTATTTCGAAGATAAATATTTTTATATTTATTATTGTAATTTGAAGTTTTGTAAAAGAGTTCATAACTTAATTTTCTACAACTTTCATTCAGGACACTATAGCTAAAATGGGAATTTGGATGGATTAAATGGGACATTAATCCAATGGTGGGATGGACTCAACAGAATGGACATGGGTTCTGTATTTGGGACACATCTTCTTCATCCGGTCTTAGATTAAGTCCATATTTTGAGAGGAGATCGGCGATTCATTTTCCCACAAATCATCCTTCTGTAAGGAGAGTTGGTTCACGCATTTTCGAGGTCATGTGGGCGGTGGAAGTTGTATTAAAATGTTTGGCCGATATTTTCCATTCACACTTGAAACCTCTTTAAACCTAGCCTCCCCTCCACTCTATAAATTGGAGTTTTTTTCATTTAGAAGGGTTGGGGACGTGAATTAGGAGATTGGAGGCAGAGGAGAATTTGTTTCACCCAAATTCTCCAACCATTGTAAGAGGGGTATCTCTTGAAGCAAGGATCCCCTCATCGAAGCCTCCTTCTCTTCTTCATGTTGTAATGATTTTGTTTGTGTAATAAACTTCTTTGTTCTTCTTTTATTTCTTCTATTTTCTTCTATTTTGTTTAAATTTCTTCTTCTCTTAATATTCATCTTTGGGCTGTAATTCTTGAGTAGAAGCGTTATTCGGTTATACCCATTATAAACCTTTGCACATGCAAAACGCTTCTACGATGACTACGCCACCCATGGAAGATTAGTCTTTTAGTAATCGATCTATCTTCTAACATCTTCATTTAATTATTTTGAATCAATGAGATACTGTAATTCACATAATATGATCCATGAATTGTGTTTTTAAATTACAAGAAACTAAGAAAACAATTGAACAATTAACACTAAAACACGCGAGGTCGGGATTTTGTGTTAATTGTGAGAGGGTAATCTTAATCGGTAATACAAGACCACACGGGATAAATTTTTAGAGTTAAAATATAATCCCTAAACACAATTCATCCTCATTTCCAGAATGGATATGTTCTCTAATTAACCACTGACCATAAGCTATCGTTATAACAACAATCAAAGTAGGGTGCTGCGATTGCGTGTTCCGAAGCTAGCCTAGGGTTTAAGTAATTTAATCTTTGTGGTTAAGCTAACTCTCGTAGGGTTCGAGGGATAAAAAATTAGGGGATCATAATTAAGTGGATATTGATTTAAATGATAATGATTAATAAGTTAATAAAGAGGTAGAGTTATATCTGTTACGCATTTTAACATATTTTCTAAAAAAACATCATCTTGTTGTGTCTTCTTAATCAAACATCATTTCAAAATTAAAAAAAAAATGCAATCTTCTTCCAGAAAACATTATCTAGATCTATAAACTATAAAAAACCCCCATACATTAAATTAGTGTTTTTATTCTCCTTTATTTTTTTTGTATAATAACTCTAAGAAGTTGTTTTAATTCACTTCCTCATTTGAGAGACGACCTTGGTCAGCCATTCTGCTGCACCTAAGTACCCCAAAATCACACTAATAATTTGAGGGAACCTACGACAGTGCTATTTCACTCCATGAGATGAAATGTAATTCATGATGATGCATATATTGTCGCAACTTTTGAACCGCGGAGACCAAGGCTAAACAGCTCTTCTCGATATTTGAGTATCGAGTCTCAGTATCAATCATGGTTCGACTGAGGTAACAGAGACCGTTTTCGCTTCCGACGTCATTCTTTTGTGCGAGGAAGGCTCCCAGTGACCGTTCTAGGGCCATCATGTATAGGATGATAGGTATTCCATAGAATAGTGGCATGAGCACTGGTGGGCTTAAGAGGTACTTCTTCAAGTTGTCGAACGCCTCTTGGAAGTCATCCGTCCATTGGTACGTGACCCCCTTCTTCACTAACCTGGTGAAGGGAAAACATTTTCCTGCTAGGTTGGATATGAACCGCCTAATATAAGCTAGGTGTCCTTGGAATACCCTCAACTTGTGAGATTTCGGGGAGGTGGTAATCCAAGGATAGCCTTTGTCTTCTCAGGGTCGACTTCGATGCCACGATGGCGTACAACGAAGCCAAGGAATTTCCCTGAGATAACACCAAAGGTGCATTTCAAGGGGTTTATCTTCAAGCTATGCTATTGAAGTTTGTTGAAGAAGGTCTAAAGGTCTGACAGGTGATCCGAGTGCTGTCTGGAATTGACCACCATGTCATCTACATAACTTTCAATGAATTTTACCAGGAACAGTTTAAAGATCTGATGCATGTCATGCTGATATGTGTCCCCAGCGTTCTTGAGACCAAAGGGCATGACCCTGTAATAGAATACCCCATGAGGGGCCCTGAAGGTAGTGGCTTCTTCGTCTTCTCGGGCCATCCTGATTTGATTATATCCAGAATAGCCATCCATGAAGGATAGAGCCTCGTACCCGACAGTCACATCGATTAATAATTCGGTTATTGGGACCAGGAAGTCATCTTCCGGACAATGCCGATTGAGATCTTTGAAGTCAATGAAGACATGGATTTTTCCGTTATTTTTCTTGACAGGGATGATTTTGGCCAACCAAATGGGGTACTGGACCTCCCGAATGAAGCATGCTTTAATGATCTTATCGACTTCAGCCTCTATTTTGGTGACATGTGAGGGATGCGTCCTTCTGGCGGCCTGTTTATAGCCCCAGTGGTCTTCTGGAAGATCCAGGTGATGCGTCGCCACTTCAGAATCGAGTCCTGGAATCTCTATGTAATTCCCGGAAAAAAATCCTGATATTGCCTCAGGAAAGAGGTATATACCTCGTGCTCCTTGGGGGACATGGCTGCACTAATTATAGTAGGCCTATGATCTTCCTTGGTACCTTGGTTTATTTCCTTTAGCTCATCCACTATGGTGGATATACCCTCCTCAAATGCGGGAGGTGCATCCCTAAGATCATCCTCCTCTTCTTCTACCAAGTCCTCATCTTCTTGATCTGATGGGGGGAGATCTCCCGACACAGGCTCTTGGGAGTCCGAAGGCGAGGTGTTGTGGGCATCCTTACTCAAGTATTCGTCCCCCGATCGAGGGTTGGCGGGTGTTCCTACATTGTCATGCTCGGCCATCGTGGCTAACGTCATGAGGACATCTGATTGCGTGTCCGTACTTGAAATCCTACTCTCAACATGGTTGATGGGAAGGACATAATCTCCGCCAAGCTACCTGAGGGGGTCATCAGGAACAATTTCTAGGCCATTTGGAGTAGGGATCCAGTTGACACCATTGACCAAAGGCTTCTTTTTCTTTTTCTCATAGAACCCGACGTTAATGTAATGCGACTCGGAGAGCTCAAAAGGGTCCTTGTCGGCGTACAATTGACGTAGTACTTGATACACTGGTGGTAAGATGAAGGAACGACCATGTGCTTATGGATCCATGGTCTTCCCAATAAGTCATTGAAGGTTGTGCTCTACCAGACTACTAGGAATCCTGTGTAGGCTTCCAGGTCTCCAAAATGGGTCTTTAGATTAATTTTTCCCATTGGATTCCACTTGCTCTTGTCGTAACCCAACAGAGTTGTGGCTGAGGGGATTAGATTGTCCTCACTGTAACCCAACTTACGGAGTGTCCGTAGGGGAAGGAGGTTAACTCCAGAGTGATTGTCTATAAAGTATTTCCGGATCTCAATACCATTCAGTGTTCCGAACACATATAGTGGTCTGATTTGTCCTTGCATGATGGCATCTTCATCCTGATCGGTGAAGGAAATCACCGCATTGCATTCAGTCGAGTCAGCCTCCGTCCGGTAAATTTCAGCGGCAGCTACCTTGGCATGAAACTCCTGGGGGCTGATCAAAGCTTCTATAAGCGCCTCCCTGAGGTCTGCTGACAGACTTAGGGCATCAAGGATTGACAGCTTGGATGGTACTGATGCCAGATACTTAAGGATATCGTATTTCTGCTCCAGCAGCTGACGCATCTCCGTTGGCGGGAGAGTCTTAGTGGGTTCTTTAGGGGATGGAGCATTTGACGAGGAGGGACCGGCCGTGGGGTCGGATATCGATGGCATTCCCGCATTTTGAGGACTTGGCCCAGCCGGTCTGTTTATGCACACTAGGCTTACAGACACTTATTCCTCCTCTAGCGGGTATCACAGAACAACAGGTCCAGATTGGATTCTTGTGGAGGTGGAGGGGCATTACTTCTCCTGCTGAGTCCGTTGAAGGGATCTCCCATGGGTTTCCGCAATACTAACGGTTTTGGCTGGGGTCCAACCGTAGGGTTGGTTTCGTCCACGGCTGCGCCTCCCCTGGTATCCTCTACCTCTGCGATTCCTCCTCCTGGATCCTCGTGTAGGGACCTCGGGTTCATAACCATACCCTTTATTAGGGAATGATTCCATAATATGAATGATTTTAATAGAACCAAAGATTGTCTCTTCATCCTCTGACAGGTCAACCTGGTCGGTTGTCCCTGATGGTGTCGTTTGGTGGGTCGGTTCCCGTTGCGCCAAATTAGAGGGCATATAATCTACCAGGGTTAGGACTAACTTTGGCCCCATCGCAAAATGATCCTCTTGCGATTGTTTCTTCCTTCTTTGATTATTCCCGGATGACCGGCTCGTGGAGGGTTGTGAGGTCGATACCGTCAGCTCTGAGGCTTCAGGGGTTGTTGGCGGAAACACCGGCTGCTGTAGTGGAGCTCAGAGTATGCCCTGGGCTCAGTTAATAGTATTCTGAGTCATCCAGTGGTCAAATTTATGCCCCTTCTTGCTGGTGACTTTCTACCACCCCTCCTCTTTGTTGGGGTCGGTGGTAGAGATACATGCCACATGTGCTGGGGGTGGTCCCAGCTCGACCTATCAGGAGTCTACCATCCTCTGTAGGAGGTCTTTGAAGATGAAGCACTCTCAGATACTGCTCCCCAACATTTGATGGTAGGGGTAGTAATCTGGCCTGTCATCGCGGCCGACCTCTTCAGGTTTCCTCAGCTCCGGGAGGTGGAGCAAGTTGTAGTTAATGGTGGCAATGAATTAGCTGCATACTTGATCATCTCAGAACGAGTATACTTTTTGTCTTTGTTCCTCAAACTAGTTCCGATTCGGTCCTCATTGATCATCCCATTTAGGCAGAGGTTTCCATTGATATGCAGGAGGCCCTTGATGATTTAGTGGAGGCCCGAGCGGTGGAGCGGGTACAGGGGGCAGCTTGAGTGTGACAGCGGACAATTTAGCTCTAGGGGCTCTTTTCACAGGAGCCTGCGAGGATATTTGGGACTTCGAATTGGTCCGCTGTAGGGAGTCCTCAATTATCTGGGAAATGGTCGAGAGATGGCGGAAGCCAGTGGTGCACTCCACTGGTATGAGCATTGTTCTCACCTCATCTCGAAGATTATCGAAGCATATGGCTAGTATCTCATCTTGAGGCATTGTCCTGTTCAAGAAATAGGTCAGACCTTTCCTTCTGGTGATGAAATCTGAGACCCTCTCATTCTCCCTCTACTTGCAGTTCATGAGATCATTGACCGCTGTTTTCGGAAACGTTGAGCTGAAGTGGAATAGGAACTGCTGCCGAAGGTCTTCCCAACTTTTTATTGACTGGCCTGTCAGACATGTATACCAGACAAAGCCATATCCTTGCAAGGTCCGTATAAAGAATCTGAGTTTCACTGCTTCTTGCTGTTCCGGAGTTCCCATCATAGGGTCTCAATAAGACGCGTAGTGAATCAAATGATGTTCCAAATCACCCGATCCATTGAAGATAGGGAATACAGGGCTCCCAAAATTGGGTGGAGGTGGTGTGTTGCTCACCAAATCTGGGTAGGGTTTCCTCTCTTACTATATCGGAGTTCTTAGACCTTCCATCACTTCCAATCGAGCCGTTAGTGCCTCAATTGTGTTGGTGAGACCCTAGTTTACATCCTGTTGGGCCCGGTCCTGGGCAGGCGTAGCCTGAGGCATTTCATGAGGATTTGTATTGGCCGGCACCAGGGGTGCGTGTTCCATTTTTGGAACCTTCGGAGGGTTAAGGCGTACTCACTCCGGTTGCTTCCTGAGTGGAGGGAAGTCTTGGTATTCATCTGAATCTATGTTTAGGTAGTTGGAAGGGTCGGGCGCCTCGTTGGACAGGAGCCCTGACTGTGTTTTGTTTTCCAGGGAAATCCTTAGTCTTTGAGGTTCACTTGTTGGGATTGCTTGATGTGGCTCCTCCTAGGACAGACTTTCAATAAGGTGGTTCCTCTGGAGTAGCTCAGCTTTAAGCCGCCTCAATTCTTTCATCTCCTATTCCTGTCGAGTGAATCTATCTTCAATCATGAGTGGCTTATGTTTGTCGAGAGATGGAGGCGGGTTAAGGGTAACCAGTCCTTTGTTCTTATCCTTGTTGGAAGCTCGTAGGGTAGGCGGATGAGGTTTGGATGGAAGGAAGACCATATTTAGGGTGGCCCTCTGGTTCTGGGTGTGCGCACATGGTGGTTCGTTGTGAGTCATAGCCTGACCGGAACCATCGTCTCCCGATCCCTCCTGATTTGCAGTATCTCTGGTGTCACCCGTGGGGTTAACCGCTATGATGTTGATAGATGCATATCGTGGGGTGGAGAAGATGTAATTTTCCAAATGGGAAGAGGATCTCCCGCATCTTCTGCTGGCCTTCCCTTTCATGACCTGGGATTGCCTTCGGACTTCTTGAAGAAGGGTGACACAGAGGGTTCTTTGGTGCGACCTTATGGTGCACCTTCCTCTCGGAGGGGATGATGATTCAAATGACGGGATAGGACGGGAACCTCATCTTCTGATCTTCCTCCCTAGATGAGAGAATACTGACTCTCGTGGGGGAAGTTGTTGTTGAGGGGGTAATAATTCCCCTAGCCTCGAGGGCTAGGGTTAGCTCCATTCCTTGGACATCAAGTCTCTTCCAGGTTTAATTGGTCTTACGGGGTCATTTGTTATTAAAAATTCCCCCAGCCCTGCAGGTTGGGGTTGACCCTAGATTGCGGCAGTGGCTGCAGCTATCCCTACCTACCTGATCTTGCGTGCCCACATTCGAGGGTGAACTGTGTTTGGTGCCGAGTTCTTCTATGAATCAATCACTTCTGGGGAGGTAGGAAATATCGCTGATTGACCTCTCTTAGGAAAGAGGCCTGTTGTATGTTCTCCGTGGCCTGATTCAGGATTTCTTGAATGGCTTCTTCCCATCGGGCCTGACACTTCTGTAACTTACTCAAGGCCTGAATCTGCTAGGTGTGTTGCCTTTCTTGAATAGAGAGACCACTCGATTGCCATCTTGACGTGATGACGTTGCAAGACACCACGATGAATGGGTTCTTCTGGGCAGGGAGTGGAGTGAAATGCAGAGCTCCATGTTCTCCCCATCCCCTGATATGAACTCCCATCGGAGCATCACTGATGAGGCGGCGCAGCTGGTGCAGCGCACGTAGGCAGGCTATCTCAATGTTTCTTTTACGCCTCATGGGTCACTTTTGAGGTGCTGATGAACGGGATTACAGGTCGATGTGACACAGGATGTCTCCTATTACCCTGATGTGGTCTACATACCCATCGTAGGGAAAGAATCTTGATTTCAGTCGGTGGAGGGTTGTCCATATATTATGGCAGATGTCGTGCACTCATTCTTTTGACAACTCTCTGGGTATGTCAAACTGAGAGGTGGCCGTGGTCCAAAACATAACTCGTATATCATCCCTGGCCAGTTGTTTCCTCAGGTGCAGCATATCGGCAAACTCCTCTGCTAGTGACTCCTCTATCTGGTTGTCCCAACTGAGACGCTCGCAACAAATGTGGTCAGAGGCAGTGGGACCAGTAGGTGCTGAATCATTATGTGGGAGATTTCGAGGTGGTTCAGAGGATGAACGTGGCCTTGGAAGGTCTCCTGATTGCATAAGGATTTCTTCGGTGACTAACTAGGAATCTGACATGGTTGATTCCATCCTTCTGAGTGCCTCGGTATACGAGGGATTTTCTATGCTTGATTCGGAAGGAGGAGGATCTTCCGGTCGATATGATATGTCATCATGGGGAGGACCTCTGAAATGGAAGCCATAATGGTGAGGACTACCATTACTACTTGATGCTTCACTACATAGAGGAATTTTGCAGGGCACACCCTAGGGAGGACCTCCAAGGCGTGTCACAGCTAGGGGAGGACCTTCTGGCTGCTTACCGTCATTACGGGGAGGGCCTTCGCAACAACTGTCATCATGGTGAGGATGAACATCATGGCTTGATGTTTGATGTGTATCCTGGGGAGGACCTTCAGGACACACTACGACAAGGGTAGGCCCTTCTTGTTTCTTGGGGCCAATGCGGGGAGGACCTTCACAATGGCAGCCGTGGTGGCGAGGACTACCACCACAGCTGTAGCAATGGAGAGGACTACCATTACTGCTGCCGCAGGAAGAATATCTGCGAGATACATCTTGGGGAGGGCCTCTAGAATGTACCACAACGAGGGGAGGGCCTTCTCATTTCTTGACGTCCCTACGGGGAGGACCTCCGTTATCAGGGTGGAGAGGACTACCACCGTGATCTGATGCCTGGCTGCAAGGAGTTCCGTTGTAGCGTAACCCTTGGGGAGGACCTTCAGGGAGGCTACAACAAGGGGAGGACCTTCTTGTATTGATGAGACATCACTGCAAGGAGGGCCTCCACAGTTGTGACTATGATAGTAAGGACTACTATCATAATATGTGGTCCCACTGCATGGAGAGTATTTACAGTGTATACCCCGGGGAAGACCTTCAGGGTGGACCGTAGTAAGTGGAGGAACTTCTTACTACTCGATCTTCTAGCCACATGGAGGGTTTCCGTGAATCGCATCAAAAGAGGATCTCTCACAATCGATCATTATATGCCCACGGGGGAGGCCCCCACGGGTGCTCTGGGAAGGACCTTCAGATCTGCTGGAAACAACATTGCGGGGAGGACCTTCGCAACTGCTACTAGCACTCCCATAATATGGTAATGGATGGGTAGGGATCTGAGCCTTTTATGTATGATTAGCAGCGTTGGGAACCCCATCTTCCAGCATAGTGAAGTCATGAACTCCCTCTTTATTTTCCGGCTGCCTTTGGCACGTTCGGGGCACTCTTTTGCGGGCATCGGGGACCGTCTGCTATTGACAACGACCTTCACATTTGGGTCCCTGTCTAATTGGGTCCTGTGATACTACCGGGATACACCGAAGAACATATTGACTTTTAGCAGGGATATATGCCTGCTCTGGAGCATCCACCATGATGGACGGGTGTCCCCCAGTTGAAACGAGTGAAGCTTCTCGATCCGGTTTCCCTTGCATCATGAAATATGGTCGGTGACCCTCCTGGGTAGAAGCAGGGATGCAGATCTGCTCCAAGGCGGCTATCTCTTCTCTTAGATGAGTCGCCTCAATTGGGGAGATGGGATCACGGGGCTGAGTCCTTTCTGTTTCTGCTGATGAAATTACATCCTTGTAAGTTTGCAAGATATGATCTGGGATCGAGGCCTACTCCTCCATCATTGCCAGGATATGTAGAGAGACATCTTTGGATGGAATGTGTATGAAGGACCATTCTGGTATCAGAGTAGGAATATCCTACTCTGGTCCTCCGGTGGTCAGTGGGTACTGACAATTCTCCTATGTCGGGGTAGGTGAATGAATCTACCCTTGTACCGGGATACACCGGTTTATCTCTCCATTGTCTGCCACATCGGGATGGAAGACTTTACTTGAATCCGAAAGGAGCTGGACTGACATAGATTGGTTTCCCACTGTATCGAGTCGATGGACATTGTTGGTGGGGAGACGTGCCTGCCTATGATTTTCTACCACATTTGGGTAGCAGGATTTGTTGATCACCACCATATTAGGATGGCGGGCGTCAGAAGATACTGTTAAGAGCTGTTCCTACAGGCGTTGGGTTTCCACCATGTCAGGTTAGTGGGCTTCACGACCCTGGGTAGGAAGAGGTGCCTACCTGGTAAGTGCCGTCCTGTGTGAGCGACGAGCTTGATGGAACTTGGCAGGGATGCACACCTGCTTGTATGATACCGCCATGTCTGGATGGTGGGCTCGGGAGGAGCGAATAGGTGTAGGTTCCTGTTCATGGTACGTCTCCTTGGTTGGGAAGCGAAGCTCCTCCTAAGGGACTAGGGTGATGACCGGTCCCTGATTGTACGTATGCCTCCCTTCTTGGGCGGTCCGAGGGGCCAGAGCTCGGGGGAGCATGGGCCTGAATCCTCGGGGAGACATCTCCTCGGCACGAGGACGTTGAATCACGGTGTGACTGCAATGACGTTTGCCGGCAGGGGCCTTGGAGCAGAACCCCCGTTCGGTGGAGATGAAGTCCTCAATGTCGACCTCATGTGCCTCCCTAAGATAAGGCCGGTATGCATTGTCCCGTTCTGGGGACAGATTCCTGAAAAGGTTGGTGACAGCAAAAGGGGCTGTTTAGATCTGCCTTTGCGACCGCGGGTCGGCAGGCGATCGACGAGTTCTGGCGGATTGGAGGGCATGCACGGCCGCCTCCACTGTGGGGAGAGTACCTTTCATGTGGTACTCTCGGATCAGTGCATCTGAGACCCAGCGTTGAAGACGCTGGGTTGGTGACGGGGTCCTCTGTAGGTGAGGAAGTCCTGTCATTGCGTATTTGGAAGCACTCGCTTGTGAGTTCCTTCGGGACGCCATTGGATCGAAGGTAGTTTTGAATGTAGTACCTGCAAAACATTTTAGCAAATACAAGCAGCAAACCCATCAAAGCAGCATATCATGATCCCATGCATAATTAATGACCTTTCTTGGCACTCCTTGTGAGTAAAAGGGGGCATAAGGTGGGATTATGTTAAATCTGTCATACATGGTTAAAGATTCATGTCGAGTTCACCATTTTTGTTTCAGGTCAGTTTAGAAACGCCCAACGGTTCTGTATCTAATGACACATGGACCTGCTTTCCAAAGGCAGGCGTTCTCCAGATGGTCTGACCAGCAGCTCTTAAGAACTCAAATTGGCCGAGAGGATGGGAAGTCGGGCTCATCGCACCCTTTTGGGGGAAATTATTTCCTGTTCTTGGACTCTCTTATAGATTTAAGACATATTCGTATGTTCGTAAATCTTCAGTTTATACCCAAGCATAGTATCCAAAGATTTCTCTTGGTTGGAAATAGTCAGCTGAATGCAAGGGTTCAGAATCATTTATGCCCGATGTTTACCATCCCTCGTTGGATTAATGACCCCGAGGATTCGGAACTCATTGAGGCGGAACTAGGAGTGGCGAAGTGAACCGATGTGAAGATAGTCGGATCGACTAGTTGATGGGCTTGAACCTCATGGAGGCTTTCTACATACCCTGACTTGGGGACAGGGATCATAGTCCATGTAGTTCGAAAGGGGAGTGTCAGAGAATAGACGTGAAGGTGGACCCGGGGGTCCATTGGTGATCGGGCTTGAACCTCATGGAGGCTTCCTACGTATCCCTATGGTAGGGAATCAAAGTCCTCGTAGTTCGCATTGGCATGGGACTTACGCTTTGAGGCAAACCAGAATGATGGATTGGGGCTTACACTCTGAGGAGGCCAATGGCGATGGATTGAGGCATACACTCTGAGGAGGCCCAGGGCGATGGATTGGGGCTTACACTCTGAGGAGGCCCAGAGTGATGGATTGGGGCTTACACTGTGAGGAGGCCCAGGGTGATGGATTGGGGCTTACACTCTGAGGAGGCCCAGGGTGATGGATTGGGGCTTACACTCTGAGGAGGCCCATGCTGATGGATTGGGCCTTACACTCTAAGGAGACCCATACGAGGATGTCATGGTCGATGCTTACTTTAATCCCACGTGAGTCATGATCGGTGTGAGAAACAAGAGGCAGCAGGGACAATAGGATCACATCGTGAAAGGTGCGTCCGTGAGAAGTGGAATGGGGCTTACTCATAAAGCATCCCATAAAGTCGGGGCTTACTCCAGTATGGACGCCCAGGTGCCTTCCTCATGTCTAAACATGAGTTCATCCCTACCCACTGGTGGGTTTAGGAATATAATGGGGGCCAACGCCTATGCGCAAGTGCACAAGCGGGATAACGCCAAGGGCGTTGGAATCAGTCCAAACAAAGGGAGATGAAAAGTGTGAATTACATGCCCAACATTCAGAACCCAATGAGGGTGGAATGGAGATCAAGGATAACTGTTGAACGTGTTCGAAACACAGCATCCATATCGCATTAGCCTGAAATGGGGAAAAACTAATGAGGGTCGACTACTAACCGTTTTCGAAACACAGGACCTGACTAAAAGTGTTGTCAAAAGTCTTCCGGGGTGTTGGCCCAGGACGGTAGGTGATCCGATGTAGCATGAGGCCAGGCCATTAGGGGGTCCCTTCAGACATGAAATAGGATGGAGATCCGAATGAAGGAAACACAAAGCGTGGGGTGGAGTGATGGAATGTTTGAGTGGATTCCAGTGCTCTTGAAATTATTCCATTGTAAACATAGCATAAGGAATCTCTTGCAGGGAGTAAGAGGAATCCAATTATTAAATGGTAGGGAACGCTACCGTTTATATTCATGTAGAGAGGACTGTTTCCATATAGTTTAACGTCATATGGATAGGATGAGGGCCATACAGATTAAATTCGTGTGGTCAGGACGAGGGCCATACAGTTTAACTTCATGTGGTCAAGACGACTAGGTAGGAGAGACCTAGAAATGGTTAGTGTGGGACTTATGCAAGGGCGACCCTTTCTAGATGAACCTAGTAAAAGGAGCTAGGTGATGGGGTTATAGGAGAGTCATGAGGAGTATCTCGACTCATGGAATGTATAGGACAGATGTTGGGGCAGCGCAAGGGTGAAATGTAAAATACTGTTGACCCGGCACGAAAAGTTTGCAGTGCGAATCTCCATTTTTCATGGGGGTCATTGACGGTAACGAAGGGACAGGCACGGAGGGCCAGGACCGCAGCTCGACACTGATCCCGAGATGGGTTGTGGGGGCGCAGCCCCCATGGTATGGACCAGCGAGTGCATGGGGTTTTCCTCATGGGGCAGGCCACGAAGGAAATGACCACGGAGGAGCTGGATGCATAGGAGATGACCGCAAAGGAGGCTGTCCATAGAGGAGCTGTCCGCGGAGGAGCTGTCCGCGAGGGAGCTGGCCGCGAGGGAGAAGGCCGCGAGGGACTAGGCCGCATATAAGGATCTCCATGAAGGAAAGGACCGCGGAGGAGCTGTCCGCGATGGAGTAGGCCACGAAGGACTAGGACGCGAAGGATGGTCATCCGCGAAAGGTGTTTTCCACAAAGGATTGACGTCCGTGAAGGGTGTCTGCAAATGGGATGGCGCCCGTCCTACTTCGCGCCCACGGAGGGGTTTCCGCCTCCATTTCGCGAACGACACTGGTTCGTGGAGGAGATTAATGTCCACAAAAGAGATGACCGCCCGAAAAGGAGATGGCCACATGTGGTTCGTGGTTTGGTTTCTCCCTTATGTGGAAGATTGCATCTGCGGATGATATGGGGTCCACAGATGGTTGCGGACCACTGGGAGCTATTTCTCCAGCGTCTCCCCACAGGTTTTCACTCATCCTTCCTCTTATTTCCTCTATTTATGCCCCTCGGTGATTATTAATAGAGTCACTATGGGGATATGGCACATGTCACTTTTTTCGGAATCCCAGGAAGGAATCCCCACCCACGAACGACTCGGTCAACTAGCGATTTTTGGAAACCGGGTTTTGCGGAATTTCTTCGCGGCCACGCACCACTCCGCCTATATCTTTCGAACGACAACAGTCTGTGGAGGGGGCGACTCGCGGTGGTGGACCGGCCTGGCACCCATCCTTCTTCGCACACTCGGAGGATCCCCGCCTCTATTTTTTGGATGACGCTAGTCCGCGGAATTGCGGGAGGGCGGTCTGCCGAACTGACCGCGTGCTGTTGCTGGGAGCCGATTCGCAGACCGGTTCGGTCCTATCTACATGAATTTAAACTATAGTATTCCATATGTTCCAAATGTTGGATGCCTCTTGCTCCAAACAAGAGATCCCTTATGCTCCAAACATAATATTCCTAATTCCATGATCACGGTGGCGTGATTTCAAGAGTGTTGGAATCCATTCAAACATTCCATCACTCCCCCTCATGATTTGCGTGTCCTTCATTCGAATCTTCATACTCTTTCATTTCTGAAGGGACCCCCTAACGGCCTGGCCTCATGCCGCATCGGCTCACCTACCGTCCTGGGCCAACGCCCCGGAAGACTTTGGACAACACTTCGAGTCAGGTCCTGTGTTTCGAACACGGTCAGCAGTCGACCCTCGTTTGTTTTCTCTCATTTCAGGCTAACGTGATATGGATTCTGTGTTTCGAACACAATCAACAGTTATCCTTCATCTCCATTCCACCCTCATCATGTTCCGAATGTTGGGTATGTGATTCAAACTTTTCATCTCCCTTTGTTCGGACTGATTCCAACTCCCTTGGCGTTATCCCGCTTGTGCACTTGGGCATAGGCATTGGTCCCCATTATATTCCTGAACCCACCAATGGGTTGGGATGCCCTCATGGCCATACATGAGGAAGACACCATGGGAATCCATCCCGGAGTAAGCCCCTACTTTATGGGCTGCCCTTATGCATAATCCCCACTCCATTTCTCATTGACGCACCTTTCGCGACCTGATCCTCTGGTCCCTGCTGCCTCTTGTTTCTCACACCGAGCATGACTCACGTGGGCTTAGAGTAAGAATCGACCATGACATTCTCTTATGGGCCTCCTCAGAGTGTAAGCCCCAATCCATCATTCTAGGATGCCTCAGAGCGTAAGTCCCAAGACAATGTGAACTACTAGGACTTTGATTCCCTACCACAGGGATACGTAGGAAGCCTCCATGAGGTTCAAGACCAATCACCAATGGACCCCCCGGGTCCACCTTCACGTCGGTTCTCCGACGCTCCCCTTTCAAACTACATGGACTTTGATCCCTGTCCCCTAGGCAGGGTACGTAGGAAGCCTCCATGAGGTTCAATCCCAACAACCAGTCGATCCGACTATCTTTATATTGGTTCACCGCGCCACTCCTAGTGCAGCCTCAATGAGTTCCGACTCCTCGAGGTCATTAATCCCACGAGGGATGGAAAACCTCGAGCGTAAATGATTCCTAACCCCTGTGTTCAGCTGACCATTGCCAACAAAGAGAAATCAGTGGATACTATGCTTGGGTATAAACCCAAGATTCACGAACATATGAATACGTCTTAAATCTATAAGAGAGTCCCGGAACAGGCAATAATTCCCCCCAAAAGGGTGCGATGAGCCCGACTTCCCATCCTCTCGACCAATGTGAGTTCTTAAACATCACTGGTCAGACCATCCGGCGAACACCTACCTTTGGAAATCCGGTCCACGCATCATCGGATACGGAACCATTGGGTGTTTTGAGGCCGACCTGAAACAATATGTAAACCCCTAAAAACTAAAAAATGCAAAAAACCCTACATGATTATAAAAGACCCTAAAATCCCTAAAACCCAAAAAAAATCATAAAACCCAAAAAATCAAAAAAAAACCTAAAGACCCATAAAACCCCTAAAAAATCAATGAACCAACTAAAAATTATAAAACCCCTAAAAAGGTCATAATATAGCTAAGAACCTATAAAAAACATAAAAACTATAAAAACTATAAAAAACCTAAAAACACATAAAAACCATAAAAAACCCAATAAAAACTACAAAAACCATATAAAACCATAAAAATGGTAAAAAAATCTAAAAAACATAGATATACTAAATGAAAAAAACTCCATAAAAATGAAAAAAACCAAACAACCATAAAAATCCTCAAATTCATAAAAACGCTAAAAACCATAAAAATCTGAAAAAGCTATAAATATCCCTATAACGTAAAACCCCTTTGAATAATGAAAACCCCTAAGAAAACCTCAAAACCCGAAAACACTTAAAGCCCTAAAAACCTAAAAATTCTTAAAACCCATAAACCCCATAAACCCCTAAAACCTAAAAATCCCTAAAAACGGTAAAAAACATAAAAATTGTAAAAAAATCCAAAAAATTAATTTAAACAAAAAATTTCCAAAAAAACCTGAAAACTCCTAAGAAAAACATAAACACCTAAAAACACATTAAATCCCTATAATCTAAAAAATCCTAAAAACACTACATGACTATAAAACACCCTAAAAACCCTAAAAACCCCTAAAATTCATAAAACCATAAAAAACATAAGAACATAAAAACCCAATCAAACCACCTAAAAATCATGAAACCCCTAAAAACCATAAAAATCCATAAAAACCTTAAAAACCCGTTAAAACTATAAAATCTCCTTAAACCCCTAAAATATTAAAAAACTGTAAAAAACATAAAAGACAAAAAAACTCAAAAAACACGAAAATCCTAAAAACCATAAAACATAAAAAACCGTAAAAAACTAAACCCTTGAAATCCCTAAATATCCTAAAAACCATAAAAATCAAAAAAACCCTATATCTCACTAAACATATAAAAAACATTAAAATGTGAGAAAACCCCTATGAGAACCATAAAAACAAACAAGAGCCTAAAAACCCTAAAAACACTATAAACCCTAAATATAGTTGGTTAATTTATAAGACTGAAAGTCATAACAATAAATACATAATGTCTATATTTACTTATGAAAGCTATCTTAATAATATCTTACTTCCAAACTAGTTGACGGTTGTATCCCAAATGCAATTAAATTCAATAGAACCACTAGGATTCCCTAAATTCATCAAATAGTTCATCAATGTGTGGAAGAGGATACCAATTCTATATCAGAACATGATTAAGCTTATGACACAATTTATAAGAGTTCCGTCCAAAATTTTCACAAAAAGAACCAATGTTTCCCATTGAGACGTACCAGATTAAAGGAACCCTTTTCTTATAAACTCTTCAAAGTAGAATTTAAATTCCATTAATTCTATTTTTTATATCTGATAATACATAAGTGAGATAGTACTAGTCCCTGGTAAAGTATGAATCTAAAATTCTACTTAACTTGCGGGTGGAAACCCTGATAAATTATCAATAAAAATAACATGAAACTGATCAAAAAAGTTTGAAAACTACTTTTATCAATCACATCCAGTGATTCCAATGTCATGGATTCAAAATGGTGTGAGATTGTTCCAACTACTTGTTCCAAAAATTCTACTCCTTTCGCATTTACATTCCAATTTCCTCTAATGATATTCTCTACACCGTAGTTTTTTTTAAATAACCATTTTTGTTTAATATTTTATGTTATATTTGAACATTTTCAACCAATCCATACCATGTATTAAGTTATATACATCCATATCAAGCATAGATAAGTCCCAAATCAATCCATCTCATTGATAGTTATAGAACATGATTTGAAGACAATTGCTCAATATTATTTTTTTCCAAGAGTGGATTGATGATTCAAAATAGGGGGCATCATATCAACAGGAAAACCCAAAAGATAAATGACATGAGAAGCAATAAAAAATGTGACACACACATATAAAACTAATCTATCATAAGTGTTGCATTAAATATAATCATACCTATCACCTTCAAAGGTCCTAATTTATTGGCCATGAACACTTTATCAGCTCCATATAATTTCCTACTCACTATGATTTTATATTTGTTACCCTATTGATATTACTATACTTGAGGAGTCATGGTATTCCTAGAATCTCCATGTCTTGCTCAGGTTTACTGATGAGATTAATTCACCTCCACTCATCCCATTGAAGCATTTGATGCATAAGAAGCATGATATGTGTCCCTATCACCCAACCCCGGTACACTGTGACAATAACACTATATATGTCCCATCTAATTACAATTGGGACATCCACTAGGTGGTTCTATATAATTTTGATTTATGTGATTGTGATAATGACATTGAAAAACAATTGAGTGTACCATTATTTTAGGAGAAAGAATCAGTAATACTACTATGTGATTCTGAGTACTACCACCACCTTGGATATTGTATGCCCTCTTCTTCTTATTCCAAGTAGTATTGTTTCCATAGGTATTAACAAGATTCCTCCCACCGTATATCCTATTATATACCTTTATTCCACTCTTTATCTATTGAACATGTATGTATAATCTGATATACAAAGCACAAAAATCATTATGTTAATCTCTCACCTCAAATTTGATTCGGAAATGTGTTCCTTGATTAATTTACTTGATACAACTTCATGTGGAAAGTAGACTATATTCAAATATTTAGTTACATACTCTGTCACTATGATGTTCTCTTGCTTCACAATGAATGAGTCTCTTACTCATTCAATTCAGAAAGCATGAGGACGTACTTTTTGGTTAAAAATTTCTCTAAAATAATCAAATGTAATTCCTGGTTCAAATTTATCCTAAACTATTGTATCCAACCACTAGCGTGAAAGATCTTTTACCATGTACATTTCAAACTTCAGCTTATTCTTTTTCGAATTCTGAATCAACATGAAAGATGTGTGGATTGTAATTTTGAAACTAAACATAATGATCCACTTTCCTTGGTTCAAAATTTCTATTCCTTCTTTCCAGGACCAGAAATGCATCGACAAAACTCTTAACCAATTGTTGGTTCACTCATGGATCAGGTTCAACCACATTTTCAACATCCTCTTTCTATTATTTTCTATAGTGACTACCTAGTTCCAATCAATATAACATAAATAAAAAATCCATTTAGTCTCATTCTCTAGAAACTAAAGGTCTAGAAATTTCAAATTTACTACATCACTTATATCACAATAAAGATTTATAAAATTTAATAACATCCAATTTCAAACCATTTTTGGAAAGTCCATCCTGCTTTTTAAAATCAAACAATTTTCAACAATTATAAAAAAATAATCACATTTTAAAAAAAATCATAAATAATTACTCAAAAATAATTATGTTCTATTGTTGGGAATTACTTTATATCAATTCTTTCCATGATCTTCTCATTGGAAAAACCCATGAAGATGACATGAAAACTCCTAGATGTTTCTCAAAACAATCAACTACCCAAATCCCATGTTACTTAAGTTTCATCATAAAGATATTAGCTACACCTTTTTATGATTTAAATTTCATGTTCCAAAAATCCGATCTATTAGATACCATCCCAACAGAGTGAAAAATACAATTTTAAAGTCAATGAGTAATCTTGTTGATACCATTTGTAAAATCCTACCCCGTCTCACTATCTTGAGAAGTGACAGCGAGCTTCTAGGCCTTAGGTGACCTACACAGGACACCAAAGCATGACAATAAATTTAAATGGCCACATAAAAAGAAGGGGGGAGATTTGGCATTTTAACATGAAAATACCGACCCAATGATAACCATAACAACCAAATTTTATAATGATGCATGATTACCAAAATGCAAGCTAATGGAAGACTAAACCAAATGACAATATCATAGTACAGGCAGAATTATTGTGATGTAACAAATTGAAACAAATTATAATCAAACTAAAAGACACCATATACAATAATAAAAACTCCCAATACACTCCATGTTCCTATTATTGATTCCAAAACCTAGTTATCAATAACCATCACAAGAGAACAGGGATATCGTGCCTTTACCTATGTATCAATATATAACATGTGCAAACACACTATAGTTCACAATAAGGTGGTTAGTATAAAACAAAGTAGGATTTCCTCAATGACTTACCAACTCATGCCACCAATATTGAACATGTTATCATGTTTATATAAAATAGTTTAATTTTTTTAAATCATTTCATATCTAACCAAAATAGTTTTTTTTGGGAAAACAATCCAAGAACCCTTCAAATGAATATATTTTCAAGGAATACATCAACAAATAACACAATCATTTTTCAAGTTAAATAAAAAATAATTTAAAATTTTAAAAATTTATGATTTGGCATGAAAATTTCCATTTCCACACACATCCTAAAAAAAACAAACACACAAGCTTAGTGTAACCATTGAAAGTGGAACTTTACATCCATACTTTGTCTCTTAGATGGTGGTACTTAATAAACATTATCCATCCCATTCAACTAATGTCCAAAATTAATTCCCAAATCACATTAACACATTTAAATAAAATAATTTGAAAAAAAAATACATGTACTAACCAACCATAATTTTAAAATAACCATTTTAAAAGTTTAAATAACAGTCATCCCAAAATCCACCCATTTCCCATTATATCCCAAAACCATAATTCAAACAATAATTCCATAAAATCACACAATATTTTTGAAAAAAATATTAAAAAATTAAATAAATAATTTATGTTCTAACCAATTGGATTTGAGAGACAATTTATATACCTCTCAAACATTGGTAAAAAAAGAACAACACAACAAATTTAACAAACCAGATTAAATCATCTTGAATCTAACATAGATATTATTACCTCTAATAAAAAAAATATTCCATAAATATTGAAATCACACAACATGGTTCTATCCAAAAAGAACTAGATCCATGATTCCAAAAGAAGGAAAGAGAATACATCTGAGGAAATGATGAAGAATTAGAACTTACAGATGAATTTCTGTCTCCAACACACTTTGATTCACCTAGAATTCACTCTTGGATTGAATAAAATTGTCTCCAACACCTTATGAGGAATATAAATTCATGTTATGGATTTTTTTAGAAAAAATATTTGTTTAGAAGCTAAATTAGGTTAGATCCAAAATTTTATGATCTAATTTTCCATGGCGAATTGTTAGGGCATACAGTTAGGAAACCCATACATTGACTTCACTTAAGCCACTACCTACAAACACACATCAGATGGTTGGATCACATGATTACACAAATCCTATGATGAACATTATATACCCTACTGTCTATAATTTCATGGTTTATACTAGGCATCCACATGTTTTGGTAAACTTTTACACCTATCCATGCCCCTCTCTAGTGTCCAAAGTTTGAGTTCATAGTTTCCTCGAGGTGTTTCATGATTTCTACTAACCGTTATCAAACCATAAACCACAATAAAAGCCTTAAAAACAATAGAATGATCCTATAAACCTTATAAAACATATTACATTCATTTATATAGTTAAAATACATAAATGAAGGGCCATGTATCTGAAACCTTGGGTACTATATACATGATTTTAAAATTATATAATTCATCATAAACTTTAAACCTTCTATATCTCATGATTTATATATTTCATTTCAGTGATGATAGATGGAGAAGAAATATGAGCTTCTCAACTATAGGGTTGATATATTGTATGTTCAAAATGATGAAGAGATGGTGTCCTTAGGTGAGGAAAAAATGGGCTAGAATTGTTTTCATCCCGATTCAAAGATAAAAAAGATGGATGAAGGAATAAAAAATGATGAAACTAGTTTCATTAAATAGAGATATGATACAAATTATAATTAATCCTAGGTCATATAAGGTTTTTCTTATGAATCTTGTTCAAAATTAATGTGGTTATCACTTAGATCTATGATAGAAAACAAGTGATTAGGGCTATAAATGGTGGAAGTAAGAAGGAAGGAGAGAGCTGGTCAAGGTAGAACCTAAAGAGATATTTTATCTGAAAACAATAACTAAATAATGCCACAATGGATGAAAAATACATTGGTAAATCGATAATTAATCAAGAACAAAAAGTTTTCAAGAAAAAATCATCATAATAACATTACCATTATTAACGATTAAATAGTCAAAAGGGGTGGCTATTTATATCAAAAGGGTGATACAAAAGTTTAACACTAATTCTTCACAAGTAAAAAAAATCATAAATGATGATTTAAAAAAAATATGACCACGAGTTTAAGGTTCATGTATTACAACATTTTGTAAAGTAAAGACAACTAGCCCACCACTTTTGACCTTGAAGATTCCATGGTGAGATGGACTTGAAATGCGTTGCAGACCATGGGATGCTTATTTAAAAGAATGTTTGGGGACTGGTTAATATAATAGTAGGACCATATTCTACCACCAAGAAAGGTTATTGGTCATCCCCTTAGAATTACATGATTAACCCATTTAAGGCCTCCTTCACTCTCTTGGCCCACTCTCTTGTCACTGAGCCACCAACTCCTCACAACATATCTTGTGGAATCATGTGAAATATTTCATCCACATCAAGTCCACCTCCCATCCCTTGATACCCATATGTTCCATGATCCTAATAAAAACCAAAGAAAACATTAAAACCTAAAACACATAAAATCCCTAAAACCCCAAAAAATGGTAAAAACCATAAAAACCCTAAAACTCCAAAAAATAGCTAAAAACCATAAACTTACATAAAAACACTAAAAGACCGAAAATTCTCTAAAAATCCCCAAAAATATGAAAACCCATAACAAAACATTACAAACATAAAAAAAGTTAAACCCACTTAAAACCTAAAAACCTAAAAATCTAGAAAAACATTTAAACCATAAAAAACACATAAAAACCATAAAAACCCATAAAACCCATAAATTCCATACACACACTAAAAAATATAATATCTCTTTAAAACCTTATAAAATTTGAAAAACTCTAAAAACATTAAAAACACTAAAAAACACAAAAAATCCGATAAAAAAACATAAAACCCCTCAAAATCTCTAAAAACCATAAAAATCCTAAAAAAGTCCTAAAATCCCTAAAAATGTAAAAACCCTAAAAATCCAGAAACACCCCAATAAAACCATAAACCTCAAAAAATTTATTACCTCTAAAAACATAAAAATGCTAAAAACCCTAAATTTTTTAAAAAATATTAAACACCCTAAAACTCTTGTTGACCAAAAAACCCCCTAAAAACAAATAAAAACTTTAAAAACCCTTAAAACATTTAAAAATATAAAAAATATATCAAAACCATAAATAAACTAAAAAAAACTAATAAAATCCATGAAACTCTAAAAGTCCTAAAAAATCCAAAAAATACTTAAAATTTCTAAGAACCCTAACAGCCAGTAAAATCCAAAAAAATACCAATAATCCCTTAAAATTTTAAAAACCCTAAAATATCTTAAAACCCACAATAAAACCTTAAACACATAAAAAAACATAGGACCCCAAAAAACCCAAAAAATTCTAAAAACCTAAAAGTCCCTAAAAACCCTAAAACCAAAAAAACATTAAACCCCATAAAAAGCCTAAAAACCAAATTAATACTCTAAAACCCCTTTAACACCCTAGAAATGTTAAATCATTAAAAATCATAAAAACCATTAAAACTCAAAGTACCATAAAATGGAAAAAAACTATAAAAACCTATAAAACATCTAAAAATAGTAAAAACCATAAAACACTAAAACCCATAAAAACCTTAAAATCTCTAAAAATCCCTAATAACCATAAATATAATAAAAATATTTAAAAACCCCCAAAATGTAAAATCTGAATCAAAAAAACTTAATAAAAACATAATAAACTAAAAAATATATAAAACCCAAAAAATAAAAAAAATGCTAAAAATGCTAAAAATCCAAAAACCCAAAACAAAACCCAAAAAACCCCCTAAAACCCATAAAAATAGTAAAATCCCGTAAAAACCTAAAAAAAAAAATAAAAAACCGCAAAAATCATATAAAACCTAATTTTTAAAAAAAAATATAAATACCATAAAATGTCAAAAAAACTCAAAAAAACCTCAAACCCCCCTAAAAACCCAAAAAAACCAAGAAAACCCTAAAATTCAAACAAAATCCCTAAAAATACATTAAATCATAAATAATCCCAAAAAATCTTAAAAACATAAAAAATCATTAAGTCCCTAAAATCACAAAGAAATCCCTAAAAACCCTAAAAACACTTAAAACCATAAACACCTCTAAAACTCAACAAATCCTTAAAATCCCTAAAAACCACTATAAATTCTAAAATCTATTTAAACCACTAAAAATGATAAAAAACCACAAAACCTTTAAACCCATAAAATCTCAAAAAAACCCTAAAAAACCCAAAAAAAACCATAAAACACAAAAAATCATAAATCCCCTAAAAATCATACAAATCATAAAAAAGAAATAAAAACCCTAAAAACATAAAGAACCCTAAATCCCCTAAGAAAACCTTAAAAACAAATACACTTAAAACCCCTGAAAACCTAAAAATGATAAAATACCTTTTAACCCTAAAAAACCATAAAAAAACATTAAACCTTAAAAATCCCTAAAAATGAAACAAACCATAAAAATCTAAAACCCCTAAAAATCCCTTAAAATGTAAAAACTCTAAAAACCATAAAAATTCATAAGAAGACCTAAAAATCCAAAGAATATTTAAGACACCTAAAAACCCGAAACACGCTAAAATTCCTTAAAACCCTAAAAACCATAAAAATCTAGAAAATCCAGAAAACCCTAAAACACATAAAAACCCAAACCACTGAAAACTCTAAAACCCCATTAAACCCTTTAAAACGTTAAAAACGGATAAAAACATAAAACCATAAAAAACAAAAATACACTACAGATCCAAAAAATAAGAAAATATTTTTAAACCATAAAACCCTCAAAACTATAAAAACTCTAAAACCCATAAAATCCTAAGAAATGCCTAAAATTTCCAATACACATAAAAAATTCAAAAACCCCTAAAAACACTATGAAAACCTTAAAAACCAAAAAAAAAATCATAAAATCCCTAAAAACATGAAAACAATACTAACACTAAAATCCCCTAAAGAATCTATAAAACATAAAACCCTTGATAACCATAAAATCCCTAAAAAATAATAAAAACACTAAAACCCCTTTAAACTCTTATAATTTTAAAACCCATTAAATACAATAAAACCATGAAAAAACCCAAAAAAACTAAAACCATACAAAAAATAATAAAAACCATGAAACCCAAAAAACCCCCCAAAGCACTAAAAATCCCTAATAACAATAAAAACATTAAAAGGCCAAAAAATTACATATAAATCCATAAACACATTAAAAAGTATAAAACCCCTAAAAACCCTAAAAACCTTAAAAACATAAAAACACATAAAAACACATAAAATTCCTAAGAAACCTAAAAAACCCTAAAACACCTAAAAAACCTAAAACCCATTAAATCCTTAAAAACCATAAAACCATTAAATTCTTTAAAAATCATAACAATCCCTAAAACCCAATAAAACCCTTAAATCCACTAAAAAATCTAAAACCCCTTTAAATCCCTAAAAATGTTAACAAAACTCTAAAACCTCTAAGTACCCTAAAACCCAAAAAACCCCTAAAGCCCTAGAAAATACTTATAATTCCCTGAAATCCAAAAAAATTAAATAACCCTAAAAACATTGAAAACATTAAAAAAATAAAAACACTTATAATGCACAAAAAACCCAAAGTGTTGAAAATGAAAAAACCCAAAACCCCTAAAAACAATAAAAAAACTAAAATCCATATGATTCCTAAGAATCCCTAAAAATCCAAAAGATTTAAAAAATGTAAAACCCCCAAAAAATCCTATGAAGACTATAAAAATATAAACAAACATATAACCCTTAATAACATAAAAAGCTATAAAACCCCTATAATCCCTGAAAAACCTGAAACCCCTAAATTCCATAAATCCCCTAAAAACCATAAAAACCAATAAAAAATCTTAAACCCCACTAAAAACTACAAAAACACTTTAAACCATGAAAAAATAAAAAACCTTAAAGCCCCCAAAAAAATTCATAAAAACCTTAAAACCCCAAAAAACCTTAAAACCCAAAAAATCATAAAAATCTCAAAAAAGCCGATAAATTCCTAAAAACATTAAAACCAATAAAATTATAAAAATTCCTAAAAATCCCTAAAAACGTAAGAAAAAACCTAAATCCCATGAAAATCCCTTAGAAAACCTTATAAAAAGCAAAAAAACTAAAAACCCATAAAAATAGAACAACACTAAAGCCCCTAAAAGGTCCTAAAAACACTAAGAAAATAAAAACCAAAACCCATAAAAACCATAAAAACCGCTAAAAAAAAGAAAACCCAAAAAACTTCTAAAAACTCTAAAAACCCTTTAAACCTCTAAAAATTATAAAAAACTAAAAAACCTATGAAAATCCTAAATAACCCAAATAAACCCCTAAAACCCCAAAAAATAATAAATCCCTTAAAACCTTAAATACCCTGAAAAACCATAAAACCCCTAAAAAATAAAAATCCAAAAAAGTGCCAAAAATACCTTAAAAGAATAAAATCTTAAAGACCTTGAAAAATCCTATGAAATCCTTAAAACCCAAAAAACACTTAAAACCCATAAAAACATAAAAAACAGTAAAAACCCTTAAAACACATAGCAACCTTAAAATAAATAAAAACCATAAATACCCCAAAATAATTTAAAAACCAAAAAAATAAATACCCTAAATAATAAAAAACCTAAAAAAACAAAATCCATAAACACCATAAAAACCTATAAAAACATTCAAAATGCCAAAAAACTCAAAAAATCATAAAAATCATAAAAATCTCCCAAAAAATAAAAAAACATAAAACCTTATAAAAATTGAAAAAACCATAAAACCCCAAAAAACACTTAAAACCCCTGAAAACAAAGAAATGTAAAAAACACAAAAAAACAAAAAAACCCCTAAAAACCTAAAATCAATAAATTTCCAAAAAACCAAAAAACCCCAAAGACCCTATAAAACCACAAAAAATTGGAACACCCTATAGACCACGAAAAACATAAGTAAGTAAAAAAATTAAAACCCTTGAAGAACTCAAAAAATAGACTAAAAAACCCTAAAACTATAAAAAGTAAAAATAATAAAAATTGAAACAACCCTTAAAACCCTAATAAGTAAAAAAATATAAAAATACCTTAAAATGCAAGAAAATTAAAAAATCATGGAAAACCCAAAAAAAATCATAAAAACATAAAAAAAAATTAAATCTATGAAAAACCATGAAAACACTAAAAACCCAAAAACACCCTAAAACCCTAAAAAGACTCAAAATCCCTAAAAAACATAAAAATCTAGAAAATCCTAAAAACTTCTTTAATATCCCAAAATATTTTAAAATAAAATAAAAATCCTAAAAAACTATAAGAAACCCATTGAAACCTAAAAACACATAAAACCCCTAAATCTCTAAAAACACTAAAAACCATAAAACCACTAAAACATAAAACCTTTAAAAAATAATAAAACCCCCCCAAAAAAAACAAAACACAATAAAAACCTAAGAACCACTAAAAACTATAAATCCCATTGAATCACCTAAAATCATTAAAAAGTCTAAAAACACTAAAAACCCAGAAAACTAAAAAAATACTAAATACTCATATATCATAAAAACTGAAAACCCTATAAAAAATCCTAATACCCTTAAAAATGCCTAAATCCCTAAAAATCCCAAATATATTATAAAAATCCCTAAAATCACTAATAATGTTTAAAACTTTTAAAAACCTTAGAAAACCTAAAAAAATTTAAAAGTCCCTAATACCTAAAAAATGGTAAAAACCCTAAAAAACCCTAAAGCCCATAAAAACCATAAAACCCCTCAAAAAATTATTGACCCTAAAAATAATAAAAATCATAAAACATAATAACAACTCTAAATACACATTAAACCTCTAAAAATTTTAAAAACTCTAAAAAACATCAAAACCCTAAAAACATAAAACCTTAAATACACAAAAAAACCATAAAACCCTAGAAAACCCAAAAAAAAATAAAATTATGAAAATCCCTAAGAATACTAAAAGTCCATAAAAACATAAAAATTCACTAAAATTCATAAAAACATAAAATACATAAAAATCTGGAAAACACCATTAAAAAATGAAAATCCTCAAATTAAATAGATCAGATAAAAATTCTACAAAAGGTAAAACCATAAAAAATCCCAATACACAAAAAATTCCCTAAAAGCACAAAAACACAAAAAACTCCAAAAACACTAAAAACCCTAAAAATCTTTTAAAAATAATAAAAACCCTATAACCTAACTAAAATATATAAAAATCCCATTAAATAAAAAAAGATTAAATTTTTTTGAAAAACAATCTAAACTATAAAAAATACTATAATCCCAAAAAACCCTAAAATATGATAATTCCCTAAACACCATAAAATCATAAAAACCCAAATAACCCTGAAAACCTGAGTGTAAACCTTAAATACATGAAAAAAAATTAAACCCCATGAAAACCTAAAAAATGCCAATACCCTAAAAACCTAAAAACATAAAAATCCCAAAAATTATAAAAACCCTAAAACACTAAAACCCAAAAAAACAACTGAAAATATAAAAACCATTAAGACCTATAAAAACATTATAAAATATAGAAACCATTAAAACCCTAAAAAACCCTAAAAACTGAAAAAACCATAAAACCCAAAAACCCTAAAAACCATAACATTACTAATAACCCTAAAACCCATAAAAATCCTAAAAAATTCATAAAAACATAATAACCCTAAGAACCTAAAACCCTATAAAAATTATACAAACATAAAAACACATTAAATCCATAAAATCATAAAAATGTTAAATCCCCTAAAAACCCTAAAAAAATTAATACACTCAAATCAATAAAACCCCTAAAACCCATAAAAATCATGAAAATTCCTAAAACAAATTCTAAAAAAATAAAAATAAATTAAATCCCAAGAAAATTCCATAAGAAAACATTAAAAACCAAAGGCAGTGTCCACGAGAGCCTCTTGCAAAGCTAAGGAAGTAGCCTCGGGCAAAGGAGGTCGGTCTGTCAAGGCATAGCTAAATGTGGAGCAAAAATCTCTTAAAGAGTACTACACTAACTTCATAAAGAAATATGAAACATTTGAATGGGAGTCAGATGCTTCCCATGGTTATGGTGTTGATGGGGACCCATTTGAGGATAGAGCCTTCGATTTGTAGTTCCTTCTTCTTTCACTTATGCTCTTCGTATCTTTCAGGGTTTTGGTGTCTAGGGGGTCCAGGGTTTTCAGTGTGGGATGATTGGCCCCACCCCACCCTTATCTTCATTTCTTTTCTTTTAATAAATTTTGGGGGGTTAGGAATAGCCCGACCTCGCACCTTCCTTGCCCGAAAAAACCTAAAAATGAAAAAAAACTCAAAATAACCCTAAAACCCTAAAAAACATAAAAACGACAGAAACCTTTAAAAACTTTTAAAACCCATTAAAACCATACAACCCACTAAAAAATATAAAACTTTTAAACCCATAAAACATTAAAAACCTCTAAAAACATTACCAACCCTAAGAAACAAAAAAAAACAAAAATCCATAAATACCATAAAAACCCTAAAAACCCTAAAACACTCAAAATGCCTAATAACTATAAAAAACCATAAAAATCCCAAAAAACCTAAACAATAAAAATCATTAAGACCATGAATGACTAGAATAAATCCACTAAAACCTAAAAACACATAAAACCCCAAAAAACCTAAAAAACACAATAAATCCTAAAAATCCTTAAAACCATTAAAAACTATAAAAACAACTAAAAAATATAAAACTCATAAACCCCGAAAAAACTCACCAAAAAAATATATAACATTTTAAGCCCTAAATACGTTAAAAAACTATAAAACCATCAAACCATAAAACCCAACAATAGTGATAAAACCCAAAAAAACCATAAAATTCCAAAAAACAATAAATTCATAAAAACCGTAAAACCCCTAAAAATACTAAAACCATAAAAACTCTAAAAAATCCTTCAAAATACTTTAAAATTTAGAAAACACTAAAAAATCAAAGACACACTAACAACCCTAAAAACCTATAAAACCTTTGAAAAACAAAAAAATACTATAATCACTAAAACCCCAAAACATTAAAAAAACCAAATAACATCAAAATACATATAAACCATTAATACCATAAAAAACCATAAAATTGATTAAAATCCCAAAAAACATAAAAAACCCAAAAAACCAAAAAAACCAAAAAACCAAAAAACACTTAAAACTTCTAAAAAACCAAAAAATAAATAAAATATCCCTAAAGGCCCTAAAAACTACAAAAATAATAAAAACCCCTGAAACCTTAAATCCCACAAAACCCATAAACCCCTTAAAACTATTAAAACTCTAAAACCCCTTTAAACCCATAAAAATTATAATACTCCAAAAACATTAAAATCCATAAAAAATAAAAAACCCATAAATTCCCAAAAAACAAAAAATTCCCTAAGACCCACAAAACCCATAAAATCCTTTAAACCCCCCAAAAACAAAAAAAAAATCATTAAAATAAATTAAATTCCTTAAAAACATCAAAAACCTAACAACCATGAAAAAATCATTAGAAAATCATAGAAACCATAAAACTCTTAAAACCCATAAAACCAACAAATAGCTAAAACACTAAAACCCCTAAAAAACTAAAAACTAATAATCCTATAAATACCATAAAACCCCTAAAACCCCACTAAAACATTTAAAGACCCATTAAACACCTAAAACACTAAAAACCTATAAAAACCATTAAACCCATAAAAGAAAAAAAAAACTTAACTCCCCAAAAACCATAATACCCTATAAACTATAAAAAATCATAAAACCCTTTAAAATACCAAAAAACAAAAAAAATCAAAAAATTCAAAAAATCCATAAATCCCTAAAAGTTTCAGAAAGCATAAAGACCCTTAAAGCCACAAGAAAACATTAAAAACCAAAAATCATATAAACCAATAAAAATATAAAAATGATAAATATCTATAAATCACTAAAAACCATAAAGCACGAAAAACCCTTATAACCATCAAAATCCCAAAAAACCATTAACAACCATAAAAATCCTATAAAATCAATAAAAATACCTAAAATGTAAAAAAACTTAAAACCCCTAAAAATAAATAATACAAATTTTAAAAAATAAAAAATACTAAAACCACGAAAAACCCCTTATAAACAAGAAGACCCCTTAAAACATAGAAAACCCTAAATTCACCTTAAAGCACAAAAAACAACTAAAACTACTAAAAACCCATTTAATACATAAAAATTATAAAAAATATCTAAAAATATTTTATCCCAAAAAACACAAAAACCCCCCCAAAAACCCAAAATTCATAAAAATCATAAAATCCTAAACTGTCAAAATTTTCAAAAACCCTAAAAACCAATAAAGAACTAAAAAATACATAAAAATACCTAAAATTTAAATTTCCCTAAAAATATTGAAAACCCCTAAGAAGTTCTTAAAAACCTAAAAAACATAAAACTCCTAAAAATAGAAAAAACCAAAACACCTAAAAACCCTAAAACAATAATAGCCCCAGAACCCCACTAAAAACTATAAAAGTTCTATACACCCCTAAGAAAAATACAAATCTATAAAAACCCTTAAAATCCATAGAAACACAAAAAACCCTAAAACCCTATGAAAAAAATAAAAAAGTCATTAAACCCCTAAATAACACTTAAAATCAAAAATAATCTCCAATAACCGTAAAACCCATAAGAAAATATAAAAAACACAAAAATCCCTAAAAACATTCCAAATTCATAAAAACGCTAAAAAATATATGAAAACCATAAAAATATAAAAACCCTTAAAACCAAAAAAAATATAAAAAATACAAAAACTCTAAATAATGGTAAATTCCCTCAAAACCCCTAAAACCCCAAAAAACCCTATAAACCACTAATCCCCTCAAAATCACTAAAAAACTGAAAATCCTAAAATAGAACCAAAATTACCTTAAATGTAAAAAACCATAAACATCCTTAAAACACCTAGGAAATCTATAAAATCCAAAAAAAATAATTAAAACCCCTTAAAATCTAAAAAACGCAAAAACACTAGAAGACTCTAAAACTCTAAAAACCCCAAAAAACCAAAAAACCCACTAAAAACCGTAAGACCCCATAAAACCCCTAAAACCTCTAAAAACACTAAAAACTTAAAAAACCCATTTAAACCATTATAAATTTCTATAAATCATTAAAATTGTAAAAAACTCAAAAACCCATAAATCCCTAAAAAAAATAGAACCCCTAAAAACCCTAAAACCCCTAAAATCAATGAATCTTCCTAAAATAAATAAAAATACCACTAAAAATCCCTAAAACATAAAAACCTTAAAACCCTAAAACCCCTATGAAATCCTTAAAACCCTAAAATGAAGTTAAATACAACTAAAACCTAAAAAATGTGAAAACCCCGAATACTATAAAAAACTACTAAGACACTAAAAACCTTTTAGAAACCTAAAAATCCTAAATCCCACTAAAAAGTCTTTTAACCCCAAAAAATGATATAATACTCGAAAAACCCTTAAGACACCTAAAAAATTAAAAATCCCTCTAAAAATACAATGAAAAACCACAATACCCTAAAAACCCTAAAAACCCTAAAAAAATAAACATCCTTAAAACCATATAAAAATTCTTGAAACCCTAAAAACCCCTAAAACCCCTGAAAACCAAAGAAAAACCCTAAAAACCTAAAAACACATAAAACATTTAAACACCCTAAAAATGATAAATACCAAAAAATACCCTAAAACCCTAAATATCGCTAAAAACCCTCAAGTTCTATAAAAACCATAAAACCCACAAAAAAAATAATTTTTTTATGTCCATAAAAACATTAAAAACTCAAAAAACACATAAACCCCATAGGAAATCCTTTAAAACGAAAAAAAACATAAAACAACTAGAAAAAAATGCTAAAAACATTTAAAAATAGCAATAAACCCCCTAAAACCATAAAAACCATAAATACATAAAACCATTTTAAAAAAATAAAAACCCTAAAAATGAAAGAAAATATAAAACCTTTAAACCCATATTTTTTTCGAAAACTGAAAAATACATTATTAACTCAAAAAGACCCTAAAGACCAAAAAAAACATAAAACCCATAAATACCCAAAAATAATTAAAAACACTCATAATACTGTAAAACCTTAAAAAACATAATAATCATAAACATTCCATAAAAATGATTAAAACATAAAAACACTGAAAACACAAAAATCACTAAAAACCCTTAATAATCCTTAAAATCCTAAAACCACTTAAAACCCATAAAACATAAAAAACTCTAAAGACCCTAAAGTCCCTAAAAACCCATGAAAAAAACCATAAACAATGATAAAACCCCTAAAAAACTAAGACAAATAAATACCCAAAAAAACCCCACTAAAAACTCAAAAAAAATCTATAATCCCCTTAAAACATTTAAAATTTCAAAAAACCCATAAACCACCAAAAACCAGTTCGAAAACTCAAAAAACCATAAAAACCATAAAAAACTCAAAACACCCAAAAAATCCCAAAACCCATAAAAATCCAAAAATATATAAAAAACTAAAATACTATTAAAATCCATAAAACCCCTAAACCCCATTGAAATCCTAAAAAAGACCTAAAAACCATAAAAATCCTAAAAAAGCCTTAAGAAAACCTTAAAACAAAAAAACACTTAAAACCCCTAAAACGATAAAATCCCTAAAATATACCAAAACCTAAAACCCCCTAAAAACATAAAAATCCCTAGAAATCACAAAAAAACCATAAAAATCCTAAAAATCCATAAAAATTCAAAAACCATAAAAATGTATAAAACCAAAAAAACCTTAAAAACCTTAAAATAAATAAAACCCCAAAAACCTAAAAGTCGCTAAAAAATAAAAAACCCATACAAACATTAAAGACTATATAAAATCTATAAAACCCTTTAAAACCCTAAAAATATTAAAAATATTTAAAAACCAAAAAAAAACTAAAACACTCAAAAAATGGTAAAACTGTAAAAAACCATAAAAACTGAAAAAACCCCAAATACACTAAAAACCATCAAAATAAATAATAACCATAAAACTCATAAAAACCTTCAGAACCTATAATACCATAAAAACCCATAAAAAACCCTAAACACCCTTTAATACCATAAAAATGTTAAAAACACTTAAACCCTTAAAACCCTAAAACCATCAAAATCTCTACAAACCATAAAAATCCATAGAAATCCAAAAAACCCCCAAAAACCACCTTAAAACATACAAAAACACTAAAAACCCTGAAAGCCCCTAAAAATCATAAAAACACAAAAACTCTTAAAACTCTTAAAAATCTAAAAACACCAAAACCCCTAAAAACCATAAAACCCTTTAAAACCATAAGAACCAATGAAATACTTAAAACACTAAAAATAATAAAAATCCTAAAAACAAAAAAAAACCCAAGAAATATTTTAAGCCCCTAAAAGAATTAAAAACAGAGAAAAGTATTAAAAATTATAAAAATTACCTAAAAATCACTAAAACATAAAAAATCCTAAAAACCTAAAAAAGGATTTATTAAATCCAAAAAACTCTAAAACCAATAAAGCCTAAAAGAAACCCAGAAAATGTTAAAATCACTTAAAACCCTAAAATGTAATAATAAACCCTTAGATACCATAATCCCATAAACACTTTATATCATTAAAAATCTCTAAAAAACCATATAAACTCTAAAAATTTTAAAACCCCTTTTAAACCTTAAAATTGTTAAAAATAATAAAAATACATAAAAATCCCCTAGAAACTTAAAATACATTAAAAAAATAAAAACCCAAAAAAACCCCTAAAAATTCTCAAAATATCTTAAACCCTAAAAACTATAAAAATCATAAAAACTTATATAATCTCTAAAATGTAAGAAACCTAAAAAGTTATAAAAATTATATGACTAAATCAAAAAGATAAAAAATCTTAAAACACATAATAACATTAAAAATTTTTAAAACCCAAAACCCAAAGAAATCATAATAGTCCTCAAAATCCCTAACACCCCTTAAAAATATAAAAATCCCAAAAAATACCTACAAATTCATAAAAACCAAAAAAACCATAAAACCACTGAACAACCCCTAAGAAAACATTAAAAACCTACAAGCACATAAAACAAGTAAAAACCTCAAAAATGCTGAAACAGTAAAACAACCCTAAAAACAAAAACCCCTAGAAACCATAAAACCCTTATAAACCTAAAAACCAATAAAACATATAACAACTACAGATACTAAAAACTATTATTTTTTTACTCTTATGAACATTAAAAATATCTAAACACCCATAACACCCCTATAAACTCCAAAACCCCTAAAAATCTAAAAAAACCCCAAAAAACCCTAAAAACCTAAAAACCTCAAAATTATTAAAAACCTCAAAAAACCATAAAAATACCAAAAAAATATCTAAAAATTATAAAAAACAAAAAACCCCAACAACCTTTAAAAACACTAAAAACCTTAAAACCCCCCAAAAACCCTATAATCCATAAAAAACCCTAAAACACTTAGAATCCCTACAAACCCTAAAAAACAACAATAATATTAAAATGACTAATAATACATTATAGTTAGAACCCATAAAACCATGAAAATTCCTATGAAAACCATAGAAACATTAAAACACATAAACCCCAAAATATCATTAAGAATAAAAAACCCTAAAATTTATATAACCAAAAATCCCTAAATTAATTAAAAACCCAAAACCCACTAAAAATATACACCAACTTTCAACCACAAAAGGCCTTAAAAAATATAAAATCATTAAATAAAATATTGAACATAAAACTCTAATACTAAAGATAACCATAAAAACCCTAAATCCCTAAAAAACACTAAAAACCCCAAAATTTCTAAAAACACTAAATCCTGTAAAAACCTAAAAACCTAAAAATACCTAAAAAAATAAAAACCATAAAAGCCATGAAACCCCATAGAAAATTCATAAAAACCAAAAACAATTGAAACACAAAAAAAATTAAAACCACGAAAAATTCTAAAACCCCTAAAACCCCAATAACCCTAAAAATCCCTCAAATCATAAAATTCACAAAAAAATATTACAATTACCCAAAAACCTGAAATTTCTAAAAACCTTGAAACCTTGTAAGAAAACCTAAAAAACCTATGAAAAATTAAAACCCCCTAAAAATTAAAAAATGCTAAAAACCGTTAAAGGTATCTAAAAACCTTAATAACCCACTAAAAATCGTCAAAAACTCTTAAAATCCTTAAAAACCCCTAATAAACCACAAAAAACACAAAAATACCTTTAAACAACTAAAAATTTTAAAAAATTATAAAAAACATATCAAACCCTAAAAAGACTCAAAAAATTCTTATAGCCCCAAAAAACTAAAAAACCCATAAGAACCCCCAAAATCCCAAACAACTCTAAAAACCATAAAAAATAAATAATCACTTAAAATCCATTGAAACCTAAAATCTGTAAAGATTTTGACAACCCTAATAAAACCTATAAACAATTATAACCACAAAAAACACTATAATCATGAAAACCATAAACACACAATACACCCTAAAAACCAAAAAACCCCTAAGAACCTTAAAATATCCTAAAAATGATGAAACCCATGAAAAAATTAAAAAAAAAAATCCATTTAAACAACTAAAAATATTAAAAGAATCTAAAAAATATTAAAAACCTTAAAAAACCCTAGAAACCCACAAACCATAAAAACACTAAATAGACTAAAAAACAAAAAAATCCTAAAAATCCATAAAAACATAACTCTAATCCATTTGGGAGGCCAAGGATAGCCTGGACATGCACCTTCCTTTCCCATAAAAACCATAAAAAAGAATAAAAACCCAAAAATTACATAATAATCCATAAAAATAATAAAAACCCTATAACACTAATAAAATAATTGAAACCAAAAAACAAATAAAAACAATAAAAACCTAAATATTCTACAACCTAAAAAAACCCTAAAAACTCTAAAAAACATGAAAACCCTTAACAACCTTAAAAACCAAAAAAATAAAGAAAAAACCACAAAAACCTAATATCCCACTAAAAACTATAAAACCCATTTAATCCCCTAAAAACATTAAAAATTATTAAAAACCTCAAAAACTAAAAATTAAAAATTAAAAACCAAAAACCCAAAAAACCCATAAAGCCCAAAAAACCATAAAATCCTAAAACTGTCAAAATCCATAAAATTCCATAAAATTTAAAAAACCCTAAGAACTATAAAAATCCTAAGAAAACCTTAATAAAAAAAGGAAAATTAAATCCCTTAAAAAAATATAAATATGATAAGAACACTAAAAACCCTTAAATATTTTAAAAACCCCTAAAACCCCTCAAAATGATTAAAACCCCTTGTAGGGTCCTGAAAGATCTGAAAAGGACAATAAGAATCCTGTTTAATCCAAGGGAAATTCTACCCAATTTCCCCAAAAAATAATTGGGAAAGGTGGGGGAATACTCAATGGATGGCCCAAGAAGAACCGGTCCAATGATAACGCTACACGGCCGGTTTTGTGAAGCACCCCCTCCGCAGACCGCTGTCGTTTGCGGAATGAAGGCGGAGATCCTCCGTGGGTGCGAAGCGGGACAGGCGCCGAGCCGGTCCATCGTCACGAACCACCCCAGCCGCGGACCATGTTGACTGGCCCCAGCCGCATCCACTGTTATTCGCGGAATGGAGGCGGAACCCTGCACGCCCGCGAAGCACTCCTCGAGCTTGTTTGGTTCGCAGGGGAGATGCGTTCAATGCCCCCCATGAGTTGCGGATTGACCAAGTCATCTGTAAACTGGGTTCTTGGTCATGGGCCTCCACAAAAGGTACCGCATGACCACATATACATCTCTTTCCCCACTCTATAAAAGAAGATGGAGGGGGAAGAGGAGGGATGATTTTTGGGGAGATCTATCAGATTCAGGTGGAAGGATTTCGAAGGAAGGAGTTTAGGATTTCGCAAACTGCGATGTTCCATTCCATGAACCAGAATAGGTATGAAGCTAGAAGCCAATTAATAAGGAACAGAAAATGAATAACAACTTGTTGTATCACAAACTTAAAATAATAAAGAAAATAAGATCGCGAACCACATCCCTTCTGTGGATCTACTCCCTGCGGACCAGGGAGTTTATGCCCCTTTTCTGATCTGCCACACCACGTAACACCCTCCTATGCGGGTGACGCCTCGACCGAAAACCCCCCGACCGGTTCCGCCCTCTGCCACCGCTGCTCGCATGGACCCCTCCGCATACCAACCTGGTACGCGGGATGCCCATCAGTATGTGGACCACCCTGGTTCACGGACGGCCTCTCCAGCCGCATAGCAGCTCCCTACGCGAAGGGCGCCACAACTTGTACACCGGTGTGGCCCGCTGGATCCTCCAGAGTTCCCACTCCCCGAGCAAGATAAAATCCTCCCAATCCGGCCTGATCCTCCGTAGCTTCCTCATTGGCCCATTCATCGGCCCCAAGTGGAGGCCTCCACCAGAGCCACCGGACCCGTGTGATGTAACCTTCAGGAACATCAGCACGCCGTTTTGAATTCCCATACCCATTTTAAGTAGGGGTGAAGGGGTTTCCCCATCCCTTGAGTAGATTTCCGAATCATTCCTAGGTTCACGTTCCCACGGTAATGCGGAGTCTGAGCCCGAGATCCCCCTTTCTGCCCCTCCACTTGTTAGGACTGGGGAACTTCTCCCCTCCCCGGGGCATGGCAGACTACCCATCAGAAGGAAGTCCCCATGCACCTCCGTACTTCCCCACATCCATGGCCAAGGAAGGGCATAGTGGGGAAGGGTGTTGCTCCGTCCTTCATTGGGGCCAAGTCCCTCTCCCTCTGCGCTTCGTTTCCCTGGGCATCCACCTCGGAGTAAGCCCCAATATTATGGGCCGCCTCTATGCGTAAGACCCACTCCACTTCCCACGGACTCACCTTTGGTGACGTGATCATCTGGTCCCTACAACATCTTGTTTCTCACACCGAGCATGACTCATGTGGGTTAGAGTAAGCATCGACCATGACATCCTCTTATGGGCCTCCTCAGAGTGTAAGCCCCAATCCATTACTATGGGCCTCCTCAGAGTGTAAGCTCCAATCCATTACTATGAGCCTCCTCAGAGTGTAAGTCCAATCCATTACTATGGGCCTCCTCACAGTGTAATCCCGAATCCATTACTATGGGCCTCCTCATAGTGTAAGCCCCAATCCATTACTATGGGCCTCCTTAGAGTGTAAGCCCGAATCAATTACTATGTGCCTCCTCAGAGTGTAAGCCCCAATCCATTACTTTGGGCCTCCTCAAAGTGTAAGCCCCACCCCAATTAGAAATATGTGGACTTTGATCCCTATCTCCTAGGCAGGGTACGTAAGAAGCCTCCCCATGGTTCAAGCCCAACAACCGGTCGATCCTACTATCTTCACGTCGGTTCACCGCACCAACCCTGGGCAGCCTGGAGTGTTAGCCCCATACCAAAATGAACTACATGGATTCTGATTCTTCTCATGAGGATACATAGGAAGCCAGTACCATGAGTTCGATCCAAATTCTCAAGTCGTTATCCGTCTCCCCTGGATGACAATAAACTTCTGAGTGCCAGATTACGAAGCCTTAAAACAGTACCGTCTCAATGATTCCAGACTCACCGGGGTTATTAATCCAACGACGGATAGTAATCCTCGGGTATAAATGATTCTGAACCCATGAGTCAAGCTGACTATTTCCAACCAAGATAAATCCATGGATACTATGTTTGGGTATAAACCAAAGATTCTCGAACATATGAATACATCTTAAATCTATAAGGGAGTCCCGGAACATGCAATAATTCCCCGCAAAAGGGTGTGATGAGCCTGAATTCCCATCCTCTCGACCAATGTGAGTTATTAAGCATTGATGGTCAAACCACACAGCGAACGCCTGCCTTTGGAAAGAATGTCCATGAATTGTTGGATATGGAACCGTTGGGAGATTTGAGGGGAAAATTATGCACCCGATATGAGTGATTAAGCAGAACCCAATCTTCTCTTAATCAACCATCGAGTAGCGCACATTTCTCCCCCACAACCCCATCGTGCTCCGTGAGACAAAAAATGGTGAACCCGACGTGAATCTTTAACCAAGCATGACAGATTTAACCCAATCCTAAAATGTTCCCCATTTATACTCGCAAGGAGGGCCATGAAAGGTCATTAATTATGCATGGGGTCATGAGATGATGCTTCGACGGGTTTTCTATTTGTATTTGACAACATGTTCTACAAGTACCATACAGAACTCCCTTCGATCCAATGGCATCATGAAGGATCTCACTAGCGCGTGCTTCCAACTATACAGTGACTAGACTTCCTCTCCAACAGAGGACCCCGCTACCTACCCAGCGTCTTCAACACTGGGTCTCAGATGCGCTGATCTGAGAGTACCACATGAACGGTACTCTCCTGACAGTGGAGGCGGCCATGCACGCCCTCCAATCCGCCAAGACTCGCCGGTCGCCTGCCCAGCATCTGCCTCAAAGGAAGGTCCAGACGGCTCCTGTCACGGTCTCAAACCATTTCGGGATTCTATCCCCAAAACGGGACAACGCGTACCTCCCTTATCTTAGGGAGGCAGATTTGGTCAATGATAAGGACTTCATCCCCGCCGAACGGGGGTTCTGATCCAAGGCCCCCAATGAAAGACGTCATCGTGGTCATTCTGCGACTCAACATCCTCACGCTAAGGAGGATGTCACCCTGAGGATCCAGGCCCACTGTCCCCGAGCTCCGGCCCCTCAGACTGCCCGACGAGGGCGGAAAACGTACAACAAGGGACCATTCATCACCCTTATCCCTAAGGAGGAGCTCCGCTGCCCAGTCATGGAGACATATCACGAATAGGTACATACACCTGTTCGATACTCCAAAGTCTGCCATCCAGACATGAAGGCATCATATGAGCAAGCGTGCATCCTCGTCGACCTTTGTCAAGCCTGTCGCTCACGCAGGACGGCACCTACCCGGCAGGTACCTCTCCCTGCCCATGGTCGTGAAGCCCACCTACGCAACGTGGTGGCGACCCAGTGCCTGCAGGACCAGCTCCTAGAAGATACTCTTGACTGCTATCATCCTAGCACGGTGGCGATCAACAAAGCCCGCATTCTAGATGTGGCGACAACCCATAGGCGGGCACGTCTCCCCGCCAACAAAGGACACCGACTCAATACGGTGGGAAACCAACATATGCAGGGCTAGCTCCCTATGGATGTAAGTAAAGTTCGCCATCCCGATGTGGTGGAAAATGGAGAGATAAACTGGCATATCCCAGCCTAGGGGCAGATTCGTTCACCTTCCCCGACATAGGAGAATTGTCAGTAGCCACTGACCACCAGAGGACCGGAGAAGGATATTTCTACTCTGATACCAGAATGGGCCTTTATACCCATTCCAGCCAAACATGTCTCGCTGCATATCCTAGAAATAATGGAGGAGCAGGTATCTATCCCAGATCATATCTTGCAGTCTTTCCAGAATGTAATTGCATCAGCGGTAACAGCAAGGACTCGGGCCCGTGAGCCCATCTCCCCAATTTAGGAGACTCATCTAAGAGATGAGATAGCCGCCTCGGAGCAGATCTGCATCCTTGATTCCACCCAGGAGGGTCTCTGGCTATATTTAGCGACACAAGGGCAACCAGATCGAGCAACTTTACTTGTTCCAACTGGGGGACACCCATCCATCACGGTGGATGCTCCAGATCAGGCATATATCCCTACTAAAAGTCACGATGTTCGTCGGTGTATCCCATAAACATCAAGGGACCCAATTAGACAGGGACACAAAGGTGAAGGCCATTGTCAACTACAAATGGTCCCCGCTTCCCGCAATAATGTGCCCAGAATGCACCGAAGTCAGCCGGAAAATAAAGAGCGGGTTCATGAATCCGCTCTACTGGAAGATGGGGTTCCCGATGCCGCTAAGAACACATCGAAGGCTCAGAACCCTGCCCACCCATTACCTTATTATGGGAGTGGTAGTAGTAGTTGCGAAGGCCCTCCTGTAATGTTGCTACCAGCAGCTCTGAAGGTGCTCCCCAGAGCACCTGCGGGGGCCTCCCCCACAGGCATATAACGATCGATCATGAGATCTCATCATTTGATGCGAGTCATGGAAACCCTCTACGTGACAAGAAGATCTTTTAGCAAGAATGTCTTCCTCTTGCTGAGGTCCACCTTGAAGGTCCTCCCCGAGGTATACACTACAAGCACTCTCCATGAAGTGGGACCACATATTATGATAGAAGTCCTTGCTATCATAGTCGCAACTACGGAGGCCCTCCCCACATTGACATCTCATCATGACAAGAAGGCCCTCTCCATGTTGTGGCCTTACCTGAAGGTCCTCCCCAGGGGTTACACTACAACGACACTCCGCGCAGCCGGGCATCAGATCACAGTGGTAGTCCTCGCTTCCCTGATAATGGAAGTCCTCCCCGTAGAGACGTCATGCAATGATAAGGCCCTCCCCTCATTGCGGTGAATTCTGAAGGCCCTCCCCAGGGTGTACCCCACAGATATTCTCCATGCGGTAGCTGTAATGGTAGTACTCGCCATTTCAGGAGTTGTGATGGTAGTCGTCGCCACCACGACTGCCATTGCGAAGGTCCTCCCCGCATTGGCCCCAATCAACAAGAAGGTCCTCCCCTTGTCGCAGTGTGTCTTCATGGTCCTCCTCAGGATGCACATCGAATGCCAAACCGTGATGGTCATCCTCACCATGATGGCATTTGTTGTGAAGGCCCTCCCCGTAACAATGCTACGTAGCCAGAAGGTACTCCCCTTGCTGCAACACGCCTTGGAGGTCCTCTACAGGGTATGTACGGAAAAATTCCTCTATCCAGAGAGGCGTTAATTAGTAATGGTAATCCTCGCCATTCCGGCCGCTATTGCGAAGTTCCTCCCCGCAATGACATATCATTTTGACAGGAAGGTCCTACCTCTGCCGAATCAAGCATAGAAAACCCTCGTATGTCGAGGCACTCAAAAGAACGAGATCGAGCATGTCAGATTCCCAGCTAGTCACCAACAACACCATTCTTCAATCGGGAGACGTTCAGGGGCCACATTCATCTTTTGAACCATCTCAGAATCGCCCACATGATAATTTGATACCTACCGGTCCCCCTGCCTCCCACCACACTACAAGTGAGCATCATAGTTGTGCTGACCTGGTAGAGGAATCACTAGAGGAGGAGTATTCTGACATGTTTCACTCGAGGAAACGACTGTCTAGGGATGATATACCAGTTATGTTTTGGCACATGGACACCTCTCAATTTGACATACACAGAGAGTTGTTAGAAGAATGCGTGCACGACATTGGCCACAATATATGGACAACCCTCCGCTGACTGAAATCAAGATTCTTTCCCTAGGACGGGTATATAGACCGTGTCAAGACAATAGGATACCTCCTGTATCACATTGACCTGGAAGCTCTTCCTTCGACGCGGCAACAGCAACCCGAGAGGCGTAAAGGAAACATGGAGATGGAATGCCTCCGTGCGCTGCACCAATTGCGTCGCCTCATCAGCGACGCCCCAACAGGAGTCTATATCAGGGGATGGGGGGAACATGGAGCTATGAATTTCACTCCACTCCCCGCCCAGAAGAACCCATTCAGCATGGTTTCTTGCAACATCATCGCGTCAAGACAACATTCGAGTGGTCTCCCTATTCGCGAAAGGAAACACACCCAACAGAGTCAGGCCTTGAGTAAGTCCCATAAATGTCAGGCCCGACAGGAACGATCCATTCAATAACTCCTGAATCAGGCCACCAAGAGCATACAACAGGCCTCTTGCCTATGAGAGGCCAATCAGCGGTCATTGCCTGCCTCCCTAGAAGGGATTGATTCATAGAATAACTCGGCACCAAACCCAGTTCACCCCCAAATTGGGGCACGTGAGATCAGGCAGGCCGCGATAGGAGCAGCCACCACTGCAATTCAGGGTCAACCCCAGCCTGGAGGGATGGGATCATTTTTAACAAAACATTCCCCCGTAAGACCAATTAAAATGGGAAGATACTCGACATCCAAAAAATAGAGCCAACCCCAGCCCTCAGGGATGGGGGCATTATTACCTCCTCAACAAAAACCACCCCCACAAGAATCATTACTCTATCATCTAGGGAGGACAGTAAGAAGAGTAGGTTCCTTCCCTATCCTGTATTTTGAATCATCATCACCGTCGAAAGAGATGCATACCGTAAGGTCACATCAGAGAACTCTCCGCATCACCCTTCATCATGGAGCCCGAAAGCAATCCCGGGACAGAAGAGGGAAGACCGGTAAAAGATGCGAGAGATCCACTTCCTATTTGGAAGATGAAATCTTCTTCGCCCCGCGATATGCATTCATCAACGCCATGGAGGATAACCCCATGGGTGAAACCGGAGATGATGTGAATCCGGATGGATTAAAAGACGATGGTTCTATTCAGGATATGACTCACAATGAACCACCAGGTGTGCACACCCGAAACCAGAGGTCCGCCTTAAATATGGTTGCCCCTTCAGCTAACCCTCCTCCGCCTACCCTGTGAGCTTACAATAAGGATAAGAACAAAGGGACAGTTACCCTTAACCCGCATTCCTCTCTCAATAAAAACGATCCACTTACGCTTGAAAAGAGGTTCACTCGACAGGAAGAGTCAATTAAAGAATTCAAAAGGCTTAACACCGAGATACTCCAGAGGAACCACCTTATTAAAAGTGCATCCCAAGGGGAGCCACATCATGCACTCCAAGTAAGTGCACCTCAAAGACCAAGGTTTGCCCCGAAAAACGAAGCACGGTCAGGGCTCCCACCCAATGAGGTGCTCGGGCCTTCCAACTACCTAAATGTGGATCCGGATGAATACCAAGACTTCCCTCCAATCAGGAAGCAATCGGAACGAGTATGTTTGAACCTTCCAAAGGTGTCACAAATGGCCTATGCACCCCTGGTGCCACCCGAGCTGGATCCTCAAGCAATGCCTCGGGCTACACCTGCAAGGACCGGGCCCAACAGGATGTAAACCAGGGTCTCACCAACACCATCGAGGCACTAGAAGCTCGATTGGAAGTAATGGAAGGTCAACGCGCTCTGATACAGCCAGAGCAGAATCCCTACCCAGATTGGGTGATAAAAACGTCTTCTCCACCCAATTTTGGGAGCCCTTTATTCCCTATATTCAATGGATCAAGTGATCCAGAACAGAATTTGATGCATTACGCATCTTATTGCGACCCTATGATGGGAACTCCGGAACAACAAGAAGCAATGAAACTCAGATGATTCGTACAGACATTGCAAGGATCTGCCTTCATATGGTATATGAGTATGCCAGCCCAGTCCATAAAAAGTTGGTAAGACCTTCGGTAGAAGTTCCTGTTCCACTTCAGCTAAACGTTTCGAAAAACAACGGTCAACGACCTCATGAACTGCAAGCAGAGGGAGAACGAGAGGGTCTCAAATTTCATCGCTAGATGGAAAGGTATGACCTACTCTCTGAACATGCCAATTCTTCAAGATGAGTTTCTTGCCATATGCATCTACAATATTTGATATGAGCTGCGAACACCGCCCATACTAGTGGAATGCACCATTGGATTCCGCCATCTCTCGGCCATTTCCCAGAAAATCGAGGACATCCTGCAGCGGACCAATTTGAAGTCCCGAATAGCCTCGTAGGCTCCTGCAAAGTGAACAGTTAGAGCTAAAGCGTCCTCTATCACGCTCAATCCAGCCCCTGTGCCTACTCCACCACTCAGGCCTCCACCAAATCATCAAGGCCCCCCCTGTATATCAACGGCTGCCTCCACCTAGGCGGGACGATCAGAAATGGTCGAAGTGAATCCTATTTTAGGAATGAGGACACAAAGTATACTCATTCCGAGAGGACCAAGTCTAAGGCTACTTCATCACCGCCATGAATTGAAACTTGCTCCGCCTCCTAGAGCAAAGGAAATTCGAAGAAGTCAGCCGCGATGACAGGCCAGATAACTGTCCCTACCATCGAATGTTGGGGCACAATATTCGGGAATGCTTCGTCTTCAAAGATCTCCTAAAAATGATGGTAGACTCCGAGTAGGTCGAGCTAGGATCAGCCCCAGCACATGTGACATATATTTCTACCACCGGCTCTGACAAAGGGGAGGTGTGGCAGGAATTCACCATAAAAAGGGGCATAAATTCTATAACTGGATGACTCGGAAGACTATCAACCGAGCCTAGGGCATACTCTGAGCTCAACTACAGCAGCCGGTGTTGCCACCAACAGCCCCTGATGCCGCAAAACCAAAAATATCGGCCTCCAAACCTTCCACGAGCCAGCCAAACAGGCATAATCGAAAAGGGAGGAGACAAGCACAAGAGGAGCAGTCTATGATGAGGCTAGAGTTAGCCTCGACGCTGTCAGATTTCATGCCCTCGATCTTGGCTCCATGGGCACTGACCCACAAAACGACACCATCAGGGACAACCGACCAGGTTGATATGTGAGAGGATGAAGATCCAATCTTTGGGTCCATCAACGTCATCCATCTTATGGAATCATTCCCTGACGAAGGGTATGGTTATGAACCTGAGTTCCCAACATGAGGAACCGGGACGAGGAATCGCAGAGGTAGGGGATACGAGGGGAGATGTAGTCATGACCGAAACCAACCATACAGTTGGACCTCGGTCTAAGCCATCAATATTGCAGAAACCTGTGGGAGATCCCTTCAATGGACTCAACGGGAGAAAGAACATCCCCCCACCTCCACAAGAGGACACTCTTCCCCCTTCATTCTGTGGTACCCATCAGAGGAGGAACAAGTGTCTAGCCACCTAGCGTGCACAAACATACCAGCTGGGCCAAGTCCCCAGATCCTGGGGACATCATCGGCATCTGACCCAGCTGACGGTCCCTCCTCGTCACATATTCCAACTCCTAAGATACCCGCTAAAACTCTCCCGCCAATGGAGAAGCGTCAACTGCTGGAACCGAAATACGACATCCGTAAGCAGATGGCATCGGTACCAGCCAAACTGTCAATCCTGGATGCCCTGAGTTTTTCAGCCGACCTCAGGTAGGCTCTTATAGAAGCCTTGCTCAGCCCCTAGGAGTTTTAAGCCGAGGCAGCTGCCGCCGAGATTTATCGAACAGAGACTGGCCCGGCTGAATGCAATGCGGTGATTTCTTTCACCGATAAGGATGAAGAAGTCATCATGCAAGGACATATCAAACTATTATATGTGTTCGACACACTAAATGTCGTAGAGATCCATAAATTCATTATTGACAATGGCTTTGGAGTTAACCTCCTTCCCCTACGGACACACCGTAAGCTGGGCTACAATGATAATGACCGAGTATGCTCAACCAAAACTCTATTAAGTTAAAAAAAGAGTGAACAAAAGCCAATGGAACAAATCAAGCTAAAAACCCATTTTGTAATCCTTGTGGCCTATTTGTAATTCCTAGTGGTCCAACAGAAAACGACGTTCAATGCCCTGCTTGAGAGTCTGTGGTTCCATAAGCACATGGCCATTACTTCATCCTACCTCTAGTGTATTAAGTACTGCATCAATGGGTAAAGTGGGACATTGCATGCCGAAAAGGACCCTTTCAAGGTATCTGAGTCACACTACATTGACGCCAGGTTTTATGAGCAAAAGAAGAAGAAGCCTTTGGCCGATGGTGTTGACTGGATTTCAGCTCCAAATGGTCTGGAAATGGTTCCTGACGACCCCCTCAGACAGCTTGGCAGAGACTACGTACTTCCCATCAACCATATTGAGAGAAGGGGTTTAAATTTGGACATGCACTCAGCTATCCTCATGACTTTGGCCATAACGGCTGAGTGTGACAATGCGGGAATGCCCGCAAACCCTCAATCTAAGGGTGAATACTTGAGAAAGGATGCCCACAATGCCTCGCCTCCGGACTCCCGAGAGCCCGGTCCGGAAACTCTCCCCTCACCGGATCAAGAAGATGAGGATTTGGGAGAAGGAGAGGAAGAGGATCTCAAGGATTCACCTCCCGTATTTGAGGAAGGTATCTCCACCACTGTGGATGAGCTCAGTGAAATAAACCTGGGTACCGAGGAAGACCCGAGGCCCACTCTTGTTAGTGCAGCCATGTCTCCCGAGGAGCATGAGGTATATACCGCATTCTTAAGGAAACACCGGGATGTCTTTACCTGGAATTACACAGAAATGCTGAGACTCGATCCCGAAGTGGTGAAAATCACTTAGGTCTGCTAGAAGACCACTGGGGATATAAAAAGGCCACCCAAAGGACACACCCCTCACATGCTACCAAAATAGAGGCCGAGGTCAATAAGATCAATAAAGAAAGATTCATTCGGGAGATCTGGTACCCCATCTGGTTGGACAGCATTGTCCCCGTCATGAAAAAGAACGAAAAAATCCGCATCTGCATTGATTTCAGAGATCTCAATTAGCATTGTCTGAAAGATGATTTCCCGGGCGCGATCACCGAGTTGTTAATCGATGCAACGACCGGGTATGAGGCTATATCCTTCATGGATGGCTATTTTGGGTATAATCAAATCAGGATGGCCTGAGAAGACGAAGAAGCCACTACCTTTAGGGCCCCCCAAAGAGTATTCTACTATAGGGTCATGCCCTTTGGTCTCAAGAACGCTGGCGCCACATATCAGCACGCCATGCATCATATATTTAAACCGTTCCTCAAGAGATTCGTCGAATGTTATGTAGATGACTTGGTAATTATGTCCAAATAGTGCTCAAATCACCTGTCAGACCTTGAGACCGTCTTCAAAAAACTTCGACAACATAGTCTGAAGATGAACCCCTTGAAATTCACCTTTGGGGTTACCTCAGGGAAATTCCTTGGCTTCATCGTATGCCATCATGGCATCGAAGTCGACCCTGAAAAGACAAATGATATCCTTGACCTGACACCTCCCTGAAATCTCACTGAGTTGAGGGGATTCCAAGGACACCTGGCTTCTATCAGGAGGTTCATAGAAAACCTGGTGGAAAAGTGTTTTCCCTTCACTAGGTTAATGAAAAAGGGAGTCACGTACCAATGGAAAGATGACTGCCAAGAGGCATTCGACAGCCTAAAGAAGTATCTATTAATCCCACCAGTGATCATGCCCCTAGTTGAAGTAAGACCTCTCATCCTATACATGATGGCCCTAGAGCGGTCACTGGGAGCCTTCATCACGCAGAAAAATGACGCCGGCAGTGAAAATAGTCTTCATTACCTCAACCGAACCATGATTGATTCTGAGACATGATAATCAAACATTGAGAAGAGTTGTTTGGCCTTGGTCTTCACAGTTCAAAAGTTGCGCCATTATCTGTAGCATCATGAAGTCCATTTGGTCTCGTGTAAAAACCCGCTCACGTATATCCTCAGCCGCCCGATTCTGACCGGGTTCCTATCCCAATGGGTAGTCATCCTACAAAAGTTTGAAATCTGGTTTGTGTCTCAGAAGGACATAAAAGGCTAGGCATTAGCATATTTTCTGGCAGATCACCCCTCAATAGAGACTGCCGCACCGGACGTCGAGCTACCTGATGAAGGCATCTTCGCGGTTCAAGAGGAGATACCAACATGGGAAATGTACTTCGACAGCGCCTCCTAAAGCCCAACCGAGAAAAGGATGGAAGACCCCAAATTTAACAAGGTGGGTTTGGGAATAATACTGATGCCCCCGGAAAAGGTAGACTTTCTGTATTCCTTCCTCCTGTCAGAAGGATGTACGAACAATGAAGTGGAGTATCACACCCTCATTGCAGGCCTGGAGCTCGCACTCCAGGTACAAGTACAAAAACTTAAGGTAAAATGTTACTCAAAACTAGTCATCAAGCAAGTCAATAGTGACTATGCAATTAAGAAAGAGTAGATGATTCCCCTGTTTGACCATTTTTGAGGGTTAATGGCAGAATTCTCCATAGAACCAACATTGACCTATATTCCCTGGTCTCAGAATACCTAGACCAACACACTAGATAATGTAGTCACATCCTTAGCTGACCCAAACTGGGATGAAACAGTCATCAGCATTGCGCACCGACGAATGGTCTTGCCATTTTTCTAGAACAAGACGGAAGAAACCCACGAATTCAGTCCTGTCCCGGAGCTATATGCTCCCGCCACTGGTTAGATGACCCCCATTGAAAACTAAATTTAATGGGGGGAACTTCCATAAGACAGGGCTGAATCAGAGAAAATACAGAGAATGGTAATCAACTATGTCATATATGGAGGAACAGGTCAGTAAGAGGTCCTATACAAATGAGGCCTCCATGGAATCCTCCTCAGATGCATTGATGTAGAAGAAACCACTAACATCATGACTGAATTTCATGACAGAGTATGTGGAGAACATCAATCAAGGTCCAAGATTTCTTATTAGGTTTGAATCTTGGGTACTATTGGCCCACAGTGGTAAGAGATTGCGAGCGCTTTACCGCAAAATGCCACTCATTCCAAATTCATTCCAACCTTATACACCAACCCCCGGAGTTACATCATCAGGCTAAGTACTCCTGGCCATTTTTCATCTGGGGAATGGATGTCATGGGACCATATCCTCCTGCCGCAGCCAGACATATGAAGTATATCCTCACGACAACCTACTTCTTTTCCAAATGGGTAGAAGCGGTACCCCTCATGGAAGTCGAGGCAAGAAATGTTGTCAGCTTTTTGAAAACCAACATCATCACCGGATTTGGTGTCCCTCATACCATACTGACGGATAACTGCACCAACTTCTGCTCTGTTGAATTGCAGAAACTATACCAAGAATATGGTATAAAGGCTAACCACTTATCCCGCTACCACGCAGTAGCCAATGGAGAGATATAGGCTTTCAAAAAGACCCTTTCCAACATTCTCTATAAAATGGTGGAAAAAGAGAAGAAGTCATGTCTGGATAAACTCCTCCATGCATTGTGGGCTTATCTAACCACAATCTGCACCTCTACTCGGGCTACTCCGTACTCATTAGTGTACGAAACAGAAGCCGTCCTTCCCATTGAGCTCCAAATACCCTCACTCCGTGTTGCCATTTTTGATCATCTATCCAATGATGAGAAATCAAAAAAGTGGTTAGGTGCAATTAGAACCGCTAGATGAGAAGTGGCTGCACACTTTGCACCGTCTAGAAGTATATCAGAACCGGATTGCATGAGCCTTAAATAAAAAGTTCCATCTTCGGTCTTTCTTGGAAAAAGAATTGGTATTGGTTATCCGGACCCCAATAATACCAAGAAATAAACCTCCAATGTTGGAGCCCAAGTGGGAGGGAACATATGTTATACATAAGGTATACACCAATAGAGCATATGCCCTGATCTCCATGGACGGGCATCTCACCACCGCTCCTACAAATGCGAGATTCCTGAAGAAGTATTTCACATAATAAATAAAAGCAGTTATTGTCCAAGCTGCAGGACGTTAAACTGACGAGCACCCAACGGTCCAACCACTATGACCCTAAACTAAGAGTATTTCGTCCTCACCGCACGACGTTAAACTGCATGGACAAGAAGTTTTAAAAATTCCCCTTTCCCCCGTGTATGGACCAGAACTACACGGGGTGTACTCCAAATAGAACTACGTGAGGCTTGATTCCACCCTCACAGGATACATAGCGATGCTGGGATCCCCTACCCTAGACCAGCCACTCCCAAATGAAAAAAATGATGCCCCCTTCCCCCGTGTACAGACCAGCCCTGCACGGGGTGTACTTCCTTCCGATAACTACGTACGGTTTGATTCCTGTCTTCGTAGGATAAGTAGCGATGCCAGGATCCCCTACCCTAGACCATCCCCTCCCAAATGAAAAAAAGATGTCCCCTACCCCCGTGTATGGACCAGACCTGCACGAGGTGTACTTCTTTCTGAAAACTACGTATGGTTTGTTTCCTTACTTCGCAGGATATGTAGCGACGTCGGGATCCCCTACCCTGGCCCAACCACTCCCAAATAGAATAAAATTAAAAAAAATCCCCTTTCCCCCATGAATTGACCAGACCTACATGGGGTGTACTCTAAAGAGAACTACGTACAGCTTGATTCCTGCCCTCGCAGGATACGTAGCGATGCCGGGATCCCCTATCCTGGCCCAACCATCCCCAAATAAAAGGTAAAAATTCCCTCTCCCCCTGTGTATGGACTAGACCTGCACAGGGTGTATTGTCTTTCATAGAACTATGTAAGTCTTGATTCCTACCCTAGCAGGATACATAGTGATGCCTCGATGATCTATCCTGGCCCAGACATTCAAAAAAATTCTCTCTCCCCTGGTGTACGGACCAGACCTGCACGGGGTGTGTTCATCGTCCTCACCGCATGACGTTAAACTTCACAGATAAGATGATAAAAATTACCGTTTCCCTCGTGTATGGACTAGACCTGCACGAGTTGTACTCGTCGTCCTTACTGCACGACGTTAAACTACACGGATAATAAGATTTAAAAATGCGACTTCCCCCGTGTATGGACCATACTTGCATGGGGTGTATTCCTCATCCTCACCGAATGACGTTAGACTGCATGGACTTCCGGAAAATATGTGTGATTTGATTCCTACCCTCGCAGGATGCGTAGTGACGTCAGGGTTTCCCATCCTGGCCCAACCATTCCCAAATGAAGATTTAAAAAGAATCCCTCTTCCCTTGTGTACAGACGAGATCTGCATGGGGTGTATTCTTCATCCTCACCGCATGATGTTTAACTGCATGGACTTCTTCCTCAACGCATGACGTTAAAAATGCACAGACTTCATCACAAACAACCCAAGTTATATGAAAAAATGAGATGGAAATACTCCTTGCACATTTGGATGCATCCCCTCCATACATCAGACTCCACGACCTGGATAATTATGGATCTCCATGAACATTCACGGCCATTGGAAGTGGAACGTTATTGACCTGTGGACACCTTTGCTTGACTATGCCTACCATGCCCTTAGTAGCTCTGCATATTGATATTCCATGGCCCATCTACCAAAGGTACGATTTCATCGAGCGGTACTCTTCCTAGCTCTGTATGCTTACCGGCCTCAGAGCCCCCATATCATATCTCCCGATCTAGAAATTTATAAATCAGTGGTTTACAAGTTCGTCCCCCTTTTAACATCCAAAAGTTGCCAGGGTATCCCTACCCAGATAGCCTATGTATCTGCCCATGGTTCACATGACGACCTGCATCTATGAATATCAAGCCAGAGCTAGGATACTTTGACTCAATGGAAAATTACGGTGAATATGTTTCTTATATTCTCGGACATGATTATATCTGCATGTCGAACTATGTACTATGATTAATCTCGGATTTTCATAATCATTCATGGCCATCAGAAGTGGAAAGTCATCGACCCTGGGACACCTTTGAATGACTATGCATATCATGCCCTCAGCGGCCCTGCATATTGATAGCCCCTGGCCTATCTACCAAAGCCAAGATTTCCTTGGGTTGTACTCTTCCTAGCTCCATACGCTTACCGGCCTCAGAGCCCCCACACCACATCTACTGATCTGGGAAACCTCAAAGTTGTAGTTTACAACCTTCATCCCCCACCCTGTTCAGAGTATATCAGAGCATGATAACTCAGTTATCCTTCAAGTGACTACAGCAATAGCCACCCAATGGTATGAGCTCTAGGACCACTAAATGAGGAGTACTTCGTCCTTACCACATGACGTTAAACTGCATGGAGTGAAGGTATACCCCCTCACGCAAGATGAGTCAATGTAGGTAGCTCTCTAAGCTTTAACAGCAACCAGGGACGAATATGCCTGACTTGTCCAGATATTTTCTTACCAAATGACAGACTTCAGGGACCAGACAATATCGTATCCTCATAACCATTCACGGCCATCGAAAGTGGAAATTTATCGACCCATGGACACCTTTTCATGACTATACATACCATGCCTTCAGCGGCTCTGCATATTGATAGCCCCTGGCCCGTCTACCAAAGGCAATATTTCCTCAGGAGATACTCTTTCTAGCTCCGTACTCTTACCGGCCTTAGAGCCCCCATATCATCCCTCCTGATCCTAGAAGCCCCGGAACCACAATTTACACCATCAACCCCTTTCCACATCTTGGGCATGCCGATATGTTCAAGCCCAGTTACATTTAGATCAAGAGTGGCCTTTGCGACTACGTCCTTACTGCATGACATTAAACTACACGGAACATCTTGGTCACTTGGCATAAAGCTTCAAAGACAAAGCATTAAACATTTAGGGAAATGCCTCCAACTACAAGAATTTTCACTGGTTTTAAAAATGCCTCTCGTCCTCACTGCATGATGTTAAACTGCACGGAAGTCATCCTTGCCTCATGATGTTAAACTGCACGGTCAAACCTGTCATGGGTTCAGTAAGGAACGGAGTATTTTCTATATCCCTCAGTGCACGGGTCATACCTACACACACCACCGTCTCACACCAGTGTGAGCAAGAATGACTTCACCCATTCTCATAAAATTTAGCCTAGATGTTTCTCCCGTATCCAGGAACCCTCTCCTCATAAACCATACTCTATAATCAAAAAAATACAAACTCTCATAATCTCCCCTGGTGGTCCCAAATCTCAACTTCCCTGAAGTTTCTCAGCTATCGGGAGAATGAAATCATTGACCTAAGGACACCTTTGCATGACTATGCATACCATACCCTTAGCGACTCTTCATATTGATAGCCCCTGGCTCATCTACCAAAGGCAATATTTCCCTAGGAAATTCTTCTCTCCATATGCCTCTTGGCCCTTGAGCCCCCATGTCCATACTGGGATTTGAAAACCCTCTGAGCTACAGTTTACTAGCCACTTTCACGACCCTGCCTAAATATACTAGAACATCTCTGAAAAGATTACCGAGAACTAGGAGAAGCCATTCCACTTTGAAGAATGTCCAGGCTTCATGACATTAAATTGTGCCAAGCTCTAACCGTCCTTCATGCTAACTAAATGCGTAGGATAGGGACCCTGTGTCCACACTCATGATTGAAATAGATGTTATCAAACCTTTTCAGACATCCCACACCCTTTTCCAAGCCACCCTTGGTGGTTTTCATAATTCTCCAAGCCACCCAGGGTGGTTTCCATGAGCTGGACATCCATGAAGTCCTCATGCCATCAGAAATAGAGAGTCATTGACTTAAGAACACCTTTTCATTACTATTCATACCATTCCCTCAGAGGCTCCACATATTGATCACCCCTGGCCCATCTACCAAAAGAAAGATTTCCCTAGGCGATGCTCTTCCTACCTCTGCACACTGATACAACTCCCATGACTTGAGACATGCCCTGCATGTTGTTCAAATCTGAACATGCTCCCCCACATGCATCTGAAGGATATAGAGACATATTTTAATCAACCCGATCTCATTGGGGCCCTCGCCCCACCATATCTGGTCAAATTTGTTCGACCTAAAACACCAGTAATGATCATCTTGTCAGCATGACTTTAAACCGCTCACAAAAATAGTCGCAAAGCCTATTAGGTCGAAAACCTGAAAAGGGTGACCTAAGAAAAAGTCGGGCCACACCCGCTGGGTCCACACTAATTGGGCCTAGGAAAAATTAGGGTATTAAAATAAAAGACAAAAAGTTTGTGGGGTTTTTCTACAAAACCCTAGCAATAGTCAAAACTATGCTCACTGGATCCCATGGTCCAGGAAAAAGTTAATGTTTCTTTCTATTTTCCTAAGTTGTGATTAATTCTGATTTAGTGAGTTGTTATTTATGCAACAATTGTTCTAGTAACAATAAAATTTTATAGCAACAAAAGATTGACATAGATTGTATTCCTTTAGAACAAAAAAGAGGAGGATGTCCACAAGCTGGGGGCTCTCCCTCACAACGAAAAAAGGGGGTAAACAAAACAGAGTGTGCAGGAATGGATCCGACTGTCACAAAGGAGCCTAGCTCTCTCTATCCACCAAATTGATGACCGTGCGGTGGAAGTTGTTGCATGTATACTCCAGAACAACCTTCTCCCTGGCCTCAATCTCATCCACCGAACAAGTATGCTCCACTGTTGTTCTGAGATCGTTGATCCCTTTCATGGTGGATTCAACGCGACCAGTCATAGTTGACAATTGATCCCTCATCATCACTGCCTTTACTTCACATTCATCCTACTCGGAGGACAGGATGGCTGCCTGATCTTGAGAGCTCACCTCCTATGCTATCAGCTGATGGAGAATTATCATGGATTCCTCCAGGGCTCGGGTCCCACAATGAGTGGCAGCGAGGGGAGAAAGTTTGCATTAATTTTTGGAAACTTCCTCACGAGCCATGAAAACTTGGAAAGTGAGAGAATGGAACTGCTGATACTCAAATCCACCTGACCCCAAACCCAGGAAGAGTTTTCAGAGAGCTTCATTTTTAGTTGCCATCTCACCCAGAGGAGTTTCGGTGACAATATCACAAATCCGGGGCCAGGCCCACCTACGCACTGCTCAGCGGTCTGCCATGACATGAGGATCTTTGGTATCCTCTCTAGATAGAACGGGAACGAAGTCCGGCATTGTGATTAGCACAAACATGTGCATGATAGAAGATGGTTCTGAAGCTGGAAGTTCTGAAGCTTCTAACCCCAGTTCGGGCTTGGGAATCAAGTTGCTAAGTCCGGTTTCGGCCGGTAAATCTTCAAGAATTGTCTCGCTAGGACCCGAAGCCATAGGGTCATCCTCATCCACATCCAAGAAGGTTGGGTCCATCTGAACTTCAGCTGCATAGGTTCTGGGAGAGAAAAATCCCCTGAGTCACTTTGACCGATGGGCCATCAGTCGGTCCTCCCTCAGAGCCGATGAGGAAGGTGTGGTAGGAACAGCCGCCGTGATGACTCCTGATTTGGGAACCTACCGTATAGACTTCCCCAGGATCCCATCAAGATAATGTTTTACCCACATTCTTGCGTACTCCAAGGATAGACTGGTAGCCACTCCTATCCTAGGAAAGGGAATGCTTGTATCAGATCCCTCCCACATCAGCATCAACCACCATTGACAGAGAGTGGTCGGGTGCAGTCCTCGAGCCTGAGGAGGGGTAAGGGAAACTTGGATTTCTATACACCCAAACTGGCAGGAAAACAGTGGGGGGCATAAAACTTGCACAGATAAACCTCGTCAACCTGCACAAACAGAAACCCATCCTGTAGTGAAATCACGTAAGAATGCTCCTCAAGATTCCACCTATAGTTGTCAACCATGACTCTAGAAGGGGTGGGGTAGGGAGCGAAAGAAATATGGGATAATTCACTCAGAATCTAGATGACTTCATAAGAACTAAGGGACTTTAAATGAACATCATCTATATTGAGTAGGGTGGGCCGAAAGGTAGGAAGCAGGATGACTATGTTATCACAATACTCATAACAGCAAAAATAATTCGCTATCTAGCCGTATAAGAATTGAAATGGACCACTCAGACGGTAGGGTGACCCGCCCTCCTGCATGTGTCTCGGTAGTTCATAAAGACTAGCCAAAGTTGGCATGACCAAATTAACCAGGCGGCCTTCTACCAACTCAACTTCCATCATCAATGTGCATGCCCAGATGCCTGGGTTGATGTCTCGAGAAGGGAATACCCACCTTCTCAAAAACATAACAAACAAACTGGCCATCCTAAGCATAGGCGGCACACCGGGGAACACCTCGTAACCCCATGAAAGGTAGTCTCCCGCTTCCAGAACCGCCTAGTAGGAACCTAGGATGGTTCGTGACTGTTGAGAAGGATGAGTCCTGAGGCGCTTGATCTTTGTCACAGGACCAATGGTGTTCAGAAATAACACTATCCAGGTGCTATAGGGAATAAAAGAGCGGGCACGCAAGCCCTGACCCAGTGACTGCTCTGCCATAACCAGTAGATCCCTCACCAATGAAGGCACTTGTTTGACGTCGTCCCATATGTCAGGAGTAGGTAGACACTCGTCATACATAACACCGATGATTGTAAGCCCTCCCAATTTTTATATTTCTCACAAACTAATTCCAACTTCACCATGGGAAAGGTGGAAAGTATTAGTGCTTGATCCCTCAAGACCCCATCATCGTGAATGATGGACCAACTAGGGTCCTCTTTGATGTTATTTTCTGTACGAATCATAGCTAGACATCTTCCTAAACCAATTGGGAGAGGCTTAGCAGTAGTTTAGGGTGCAGGGTGAGGGGGAACCATATTTTCTCCCTGTATTATAAAAAACCAGGAAAATCGTTAGTCCGGAATAATAAAATCTGAACAAAAATACCAAGCATATGACAAAAGAGTCAAGAAGCTTTCATGACGAGGTCCGCAAGCAGGCCTCAAAATGTGTTTTGCGATGACTGCATCCCACGAACCAACCCTGCTCATAAGAGGTCCGCGGTACTCTGGCCCGTGGAGCATTGGCCAGAAAACCGCGAACCAGGTTGCTCCATAGAATCTTAATCTCGGATTTAAATAATGAAGATTTGAACGACTAAATAAATTTTCAATGTCTGGAAGATTTCAGTCCGCGGAGCATCAAAACCGTGAAGCGAGTTCCTCCAGAGCCCGTCATGGCTTACTTTTTAATTAATTAAAAGTATTGGTTTGCGGTTGGAAGATTGGTCTTCGGGTGAGGTATTCCGTGAATGAGGATTGGTTCACAGAAGAAGTAACTGGTTCACAGACAAGGCGTTTTTTGAAGGAACGAGAACGCAAAAACAAAAAGCAAGAGATCTCTGGTTTCGCGAAAAATCCAGTAAAAGACAAAGGAAGGGCCTCTGTATTTATAGGCATCGTCCCCTATCGGGTCCACTCCTCTACCGCAAACCATCCAAGTTTCAGGACCACTCTACATCAGAATGGCCTCCTCTTCGTTTCGATGGGACCCCATTCTAATGGGGGGAATTTGTAGGGTCCTGAAAAATCCGCAATGGATAATTAGAATCCCTTTTAATCCAAGGGAGATTCTGCCCAATTTCCCCCCGAAAGAATTGGGAAAGGTGGGGGAATACTCAAAGGATGGTCCAAGACGAACCGGTCCACAGACCGGTCCAATGATAACACTACACAACCGGTTCTGCGAAGCACCCCCTCCACGGACCACTGTCATTCGCGGAATGAAGGCGAAGATCCTCCGTGGGCGCGAAGCGGGACAAGCGTCGAGCCAGTCCATCGTCATGAACCACCCCAGCCGTAGACCACATCGACTGGCCCTGGTCGCATCCGCTGTCATTCGTGAAATGGAGGCGGAACCCTACACGACCGCGAAGCACTCCCCGAGCTCATTTGGTTTGTGGGGGAGATGCGTTCAATGCCACCTGCAAGTTGTGGATTGACCAAGTCATCTATAAACCGGGTTTTCGGTTATGGGCTTCAAAAAAAGGTGTCGTATGACCACAGATACATCTCTTTCCCCACTCTATAAAAGGAGATGGAGGGGGAAGATGTTGTAGGGTTTTTGGGGAGATCGATCATATTTGGGTGGAAGGATTTTGAAGGAATGATCATAGGATTTCGCAACCTGCAAAGTTCCAGTCCACGAACCAGAACAGGTATGAAGCTGGAAGAGAATTAATAAGGAACGGAAAATGCATAACAACTTGGTGAACCACGAACTTTAAATAATAAAGAAAAGAAGACCTCGATCCATGGAACCTCTACGGAAGTACTCCCCGTGGACCAGGGATTTTATGCCCCTTTTCCGATCTATCGCACTACGTAGCACCATCCTATGCAGGCGAAGCCCCGACCGACAAACCCCCGACCGACACCGCCCTTGGCCGCCGCTGCTCGCATGGACCCCTCCGTGTACCAACCTGGTACGCAGGCCGATCCCGAAGCTGCGAACCACCCTGGTTCGAGGGATTCCCACCAGTCCATGAACCACCCTGGTTTGTAGGATTCCCATTAGTCCGCGGACCACCCTGGTTTTCGGACGACCTCTCCATCCGCGTAGCACCTCCCTACAAGAAGGGCACCACCACTTGTACACCAGTGTGGCCTACCGGATCCTTCAGAGTTCCCATTCCCCGAGCCAGATAAAATCCTCCCAATCCGGCCTGATCCTCTGCAGCTTCATCATTGGCCCATTCATCGGCCCCGAGTCAAGGCCCCCACCAGAGCCACCGAACCTGTGTGATGTAACCTTCAGGAAAATCAGCGTGCCGTTTTGAGTTCACATACCCACGGTAAGCTGGGGCGAAGGGGTTGCCCCATCCCTTGAGAGGATTTCTGAAGCATTCCTAGGTTCACATTCCCATGGTAATGCAGAGTCTGAGCTCAGGAGACCCTTTTTTCCCCTCCACTTTTTAGGACTGGGGAACTTCTCCCATCTCCGGGGCGTAGAAGAATACCCATCAGAAGGAAGCCCCCATGCACCTCCGTACTTTCCCACGGCCATGGCCAAGGAAGGGCGTAGTGGGGAAGGGTGTTTCTCAATCCTTCTTTGGGGCCAAGTCCCTCTCCCTCTATGCTTTGTCCCCTTGGGCATCCACCTCGGAGTAAGCCCCATATTTATGGGCTGCCTCTATGTGTAAGCCCCACTCCACTTCCCACAGACGCACCTTTCGCGACGTGATCGTCTGGTCCCTGCTGCCTCTTGTTTCTCACACTGAGCATGACTCACGTGGGCTTAGAGTAAGTATCGACCATTACATCCTCTTATGGGCCTACTCAGAGTGTAAGACCCAATCCATTACTATGGGCCTCCTCAGAGTGTAAGCCCCAATACATTACTATGGGCCTCCTTAGAGTGTAACCCCCAATCTATTACTATGGGCCTCCTCAGAGTGTAAGCCCCAATCCATTACTATGGGACTCCTCAGAGTGTAAGCCCCAATCCATTACTCTGGGCCTCCTCAGAGTGTAATCCCCACCCCAATTCGAACTACGTGGACTTTGATCCCTGTCTTCTAGGTAGGGTACGTAGGAAGCCTCCCCAAGGTTCAAGCCCAACAACCGGTCAATCCGACTATCTGCACATCTGTTCACCGCACCAACCCTGGGCAGCCTGGAGTGTGAGCCCCCATACCAAACTGAACTATGTGGATCCTGATTCCTCTCATGAGGATACATAGGAATCTCATACCGTGGGTTCGATCCAAATTCTCAAGTTGTTATCTGTCCCCCTTGGATGACAATAAACTACAGAGTGCCTGATTACGAGGCTTTAAACCTGTACCATCTCAATGAGTCCAGACTCCTCGGGGTCATTAATCCAACGAGGGATGGTAAACCTCGGGTATAAATGATTTTGAACCCCTATGTCTAGTTGACCATTTCAAACCAGGAGAAATCCATGGATACTATGTTTGGGTATAAACCAAAGATTCGTGAACATATGAATACGTCTTAAATCTATATGAGAGTCCCAGAACATGCAATAATTCCCCCCAAAAGGGTGCGATGAGCCCGACTTCCCATCCTCTCAACTAATGTGAGTTCTTAAGCATCACTGGTCAAACCACATAGCGAACGCCTGCCTTTGGAATGCAGGTCCATGCATTGCTGGATATGGAACCGTTGGGCGTTTCGAGGTGAAAACGGTGCACCCGATTTGAGTGATTAACCAGAACCCAATCTTCTCTAAATCAACCGTCAGGTAGCGCACGTTTCTCCCCCACGACCCTGTTGTGCACCGAGAGACACCCTTAAAACCCACCAAAATCCTATTTTATCCTTAAGAATCCCTAAAAACATAAAATTCCCTGAAAAATCTAAAAATCCCTATGAAAATATTAAAATCCAAAATAAACAATTAAAACAACTAAAAATAAAAAAAATTCTAAGAAACCTAAAAAGCCATTAAAACACAGAAATAAAAAAAACCATAAAAACTATAATACCCATAATACCCTAAAAAACCTAAAAACGCAAAAAAATATATATAAAAAACCCATTTTATCATTAAAAATTCTAAAAAATCAAATAATAATTAATAACCTAAATGACTCAAAAACCCCTAAAATAGAAAAATAATAAAAACTATAAAAACCCAAAAAACCTAAAACCTGCCAAATTTAATAAAAACGTAAAACATCATAACAATCCCTAAAAAAATATAAAACCCTGAAAAACCTGATAAAAAATTAAAAACCTAAAACACTTAAAATCCCTATGCATCATAAAAACTCAGAAACCCTTTTAAAAAACGACAAAATACCTAAAACCGTTAAAACCATAAAAATTTTAAAAAGTCAATAAAAATACCTAAAAAGAAAAAAATCCCAAAAACCCATGATGTCACTTAATAAAAACTGAAAAACATAAAAATACCTAAATCCCCAAAATAACCGTAGAACAATAAAAACCCTCAAAACCTAAAAAGACCCTAAAAACCCTAAAAACTCTTAAAAAGCATAAAAACCTATAAAAACCTATAAAACCCCTAAAATCCCCTAAAATCCCTAAAACCCACTAATAAAATTTAAAAATCATTTTAAACGACTAAAAATTTTAATAACTCTAAAAATAATTTAACCCCAAAAAAAGTCAAAGAAAAACACTGAAAATCCTAAAAAACCATAAAACCTAGAAACCTTAAAAAAACTCTAAAACCCTCAAAATCCCTAAAACCCATAAGAAACCATAAAAATACTATATATTTTAAAAAACCTTAAAAACCATAAAACACTAATAATTCCTTAAAACCTAAAAAAACCTTAATAAATAGAAAAAATGTTACGACCCAAAAAAACCCTAAAACCTCAAAAACACTAAAACCCCTCAAATCCTTAAAAAATTATAAAAAACATAATAAACCTAAATCACCTATAAATACCTAAAAATGTTAAATACCCTACAAACCTAGAAAAATCCTAAGATAACCTTCAAATCCGAAAAAACATTTAAAACCCCTTAAAACCTAGAAACACTAAAAACTAGAAAAACCCTAAAAATACATCAAGCATCAAAAAGTTCATAAAAACCATAAAACACATAAAACCCAAATAAACCCTAAAAACCAATAGAACCACTAAAAACCCCTAAGAACACTAAAAAATATTTAAACCAATAATAAAAATTAAAAATCTAAAAACCATTAGAACCTATAATAACACAAAAGACTCAAAAAACCCCTACAAACCCAAAAAATAACCATAAAAACTCAAAAACCCTGAAACCCTAAAACCATTAAAATCCAAAAAAATCAAAAAATCCATAAAAATTGAAAAACCATAAGAACCATAAAAACCCTATGAAAACTATAAAAAACTAACAGCACATAAAAACCCAAAAATTAATAAAATGCCAAAAAAAAGATAAAAACCCTAAAAACTCCAAAACCCTAAAACCCTAAAAATCTATTAAAACCTAATAAAATCCTAAAAAATACAAAAATATGCAAAAACATAAAAAAAGATAAAAACCCTGAAAAAACCCTAAAACCCTTAAAAACCTAAAAAACATAAAACCATTAAAACCCCAAAATTTCTAAAAACCCTAAATACACAAAATACCCTAAAAACATTAAAAACACTAAAAACCCTAAAAAACCCCTAAAATTTTATAAAACTCTAAAAACCATAAAACCCCTAAAAATACTCAAAAAAACCTTTAAAATAGAAAAAAACCATAAAAACAAAAAAAAAATATAAAATCCCTAAACCCATAAAAATCTAAAACCCCTAAAAACCATAAAATAATAAAAAAACTATAAATTCCACTAAATTTTAAAAAAAACCAAAATCCCTAAAAACCCCTACGAAAATCCTAAAAACCTAAAAACAATTATAACCCATAATAACCTAAAATATTCCAATTCCTTTGATATATTCTTCTTCTTACCTTGTAAGATTTCAAAAAATTCTAAAACCCCTAAAAACCCTAAAAATCCCCTATTAACCCTAAACCACTAAAAACCATTAGACCCCCTCAAAACCTTGAAACCCCCTAAAAACCAATAAAACCCATAAGAAACAATGAAAAACAATAAAAACCATTTAACCACTAAAAATTTTAAACAACACTAAAAAACATTAAAACCCCAAAAAACATAAAAAATCAATAAACCCATAAAAACATTAATCCCCAAAAAACTCGAAAATACTTTAAAACGTATAAAAATCCCAAGAATGGTCAAAAAATTCACAAAAACAAAAAAAACCTAAAACCTTTGAAAATCCTTAAGAAACTTGTATAAACCTAAAAACACATAAAAACCTAAAAATATGAAAAATTCTAAAACCCCTAAAAACCCTCCAAATTCCTAAAACCCCTAAAAACCATAAAATAATAAAATCCCAAAAAGTACCTGAAAAAATAGAAAAATTAAAAATCTTAAAAACATTTATGAAATAATTAAATACCTATAAAACCTTAAAACCCTAAAAACTAAAAAAATTTAAAAACCCTGTAACCCATATAAAATCATTAAAACCACTAATAATCATAAAGACCATAAAAAAATTCAAAATACCCCTAAAAATATCTAAATATGAGAACAAACCTAAAAATTATGTTAACCCTTAAGAAAAAAATCAACACCTACAGAAAACTTAAACCCCCTAAAACCTAAACAACATTAAAACCCATTAATACCTAAAAAACCCCCCAAACCCACAAAATCCCAAAAATCCTCTAAAACCCCCCCAAAAAATAAAAAATCACTAAATTCATTATATAAAAAACCGAGATAATCTAAGGAAAACATAAAATCTAAAATAAATTAAAAACAAAAATAATATAAAAACACTTAAACCCATAAAACCCTAAAAGACTATTATAACCCCTAAAACAATAAAACCCATAAAATCATTAAAGACCCAAAAAACTAATAAAAACATAAAAACAATTAAAAACTCTAAAACCCCATTAAACATTTAAAACGTTTAAAAACCCTTAAAAATAAATTACCCCTAAAAACATAAAAAACTATAAAAAACTATTACCCCAAAGAATCCCCAAAAACCCCCAAATGGAAAAAAATACTAAAAGAGAAATAAAATCATTAAAAATATAAAAACCCAGAGAACTTAAAAATACAAAAAAAAACCTAAAAAAATTAAAAAAAACATTAAACCCCTAAAAATACTAAGAAATAATAAAACCCTAAAAAACCATAAACCACTAAAATCCCTAAAAGCCTCAAAATCCCTAAAAATCCAAAAAATCCAAAAAATACATAAATATACATAAAATGTAAGAAAAAATAATAAAAGAAAAATGAAAGAAAAACCTAACAACCTAAACACATTTAAAACCCCTAAAACCATAAAAACATTTAATACCCAAAAATTTCTTAAAAATATCTAAAAGCTATAAAACCCATAAAACCTAGAAAACCCCAAAACTCCATAAAACCCCTAAAAACTCAATCAAAACACTAGAAACACTTTAATACCCTTAAAATTATAAAATACTATAAAAACCCTTTAAAACTCTAAGAAACTCCACAAACCCCTAAAACCTACAAAAATCATAAAAACCCCTAATAACCAGAAAATCCCTAAAAACCCAAACAATAATATAAAACCTAAAAAGACTATAAAATGCATAATAATTTTAAAAATATCCTAAAAAACCTAAATACCCCTTAGAAAACCTAAAATACTAAAAAACTTAAAAATCCTAAAACCTTTGAATATCCCAGAAAACATTAAAAATACTAAAACCCCAAAAAAACTAAGAACCAATAAAACCCCTAAAAACCTAAAAAACCATAAATATAAAAACCCCCCTAAAAGTAACAAAACTCTAAAACCCCATTAAACCACTAAAAATTGAAAAAAATAAAAAAACATAAAATACATAAAAAATAAAAAAAATCATAAAACCCCCAAAAAACCATAAAAACCATAAAAACCACAAAATACCCCCTCAAAATCACTATATAACCTGAAATAGATAAAAATACAAAATAGAAAAAAATATAAAAAATCCCTAGATTACAAAAAAATGATACGTAGTAAAAAATCTCAGAAAAACCATAAGAAAACCATAAATACCTAAAAACACTTAAAAATACTAAAATCCTAAAAAACACTAAAAACATTAATAAAACTCTAGAAAAATCATGAGACCTCAAAAAACATAAAAACCCATTAAACCATAAAAACCCAATAAAACCCCATAAAAAACTAAAAAATACTGAAACCAATGAAAACCATTTGAACCCCTAAAAATGTTCAATAACATAAACAAAATCAAAACCCATGAAAAATAAAAAATACTATAAAAATTTAAAAACCCTAAAATCCCTAAAAACACTAAATCATTAAAAACATTAAGAAAATTAAACCCATAAAAAATCAAAAACAAGCCTAAAATCCCAAAAAAACACAAAAAACCCTAAAAACACTAAAAAACCCACACCCCTCGAAGTACCTAAATAACCAAAAACCAAAAAAATCAAAAAGTACCCCACAAATCCCTAAAAATAAAAAAAACCTAATCCCCTAAAAACCCCTAATAAAAACTCTGGTGATTCGGCTCTCTCACGATGGTGGTTTCCTTATAGGTTGAAGATGATGGAAAATGACGCACCTCCCCCCTCTATGTGGGGGAGGATCCTCCCTTAGAGTACTTTTCTTTGTCGTCGCTCTCTTACCCTGATTTACTTCCCTCCTTTTTACAAAAGGTGCTTTGCCTGAAGGTTCTGGAGTCCTTTGAAAGTCGTTTGCAGCTTCCCCTCTCAATTTGGGAGTTCACAGAAGATTCAGATCTGCACCACCTGACTCTGGTTTCAAGTTTCCCGATGAAGCGACCCCCGATGGTCACTTTCAATAGGGTTGTCTTAGAATTCTGGAAACTTAGGGCTCGTGCGACCGTGGGTATGATTGATAGCTCCCGCATCATGTTTCGGTTTGCCTCTGAAGAGGACCTGGCCCTTGCCTGGTCAGCGGCTCCTCGGTCATGCAATGGTGCTCGTTTCTTTCTTTTTCAGTGGAGCTTTGATTTTCATCTAAAGCAGAGCTCCCCGATGGCTGCTACCTGGGTTAGATTTCCTAAAGTTCCCCTTCCCTTTCAAAATTTTTATATTATGTCGATGCTTAGGAATTTGGTGGGTAGGTTCCTCTGTGTGGATAGTAGGACTAGAGCCCATTGCCATCCGGTTTCCCCAAGGGCCTTCGTTGAATTTGATGCTTAAAAGGCTCCAGTGGATGCTATATGGATTGCGGTGGGGGAGGAGCCCAGGTGGCGACAACCTATTATATATGAACCATGGTCGGTGTTCTAATCTTCCTGTTGGAACTTTGGGAACAATGCTCAATCGGGAGGATGTTTCAGTCCAGGCAGGGGTGGTGCTAATCTGGCTCGCATGCCTTCTGATGAGAGTATCCTTCCTCTGGTAGAGGTTTAGGGGACAACGGGGATGGAATAGCCCTTTTCCTCCTAGACATTGGCTGCTGATGTTCCTTTTCCGTCTAACCTAATGGATGTAAGTGATCTGGAGGTTGCTATAATGGATTCGGGGGGTTTTAGAATAAGTCTGGCAGGAGGTGTTTGTGCTTCGGGAGATGCTGGGGAGGAGGCAGTGCTACTGGATGATGGGGATAATCGGGTTCGTGTTGAAGGTCTTCACGGCTGTGGTGACTTTTCAGGGAGGCAGTCAGGTTCAGGGAAGGATGCTGTGATGGGAACCTGGCAAGGGAATGTTCAGATATAGGTTCCCTGTGCGCTGTTCCTGGGAGGAGAAGACATAGATTGCAAGAAGGATAACGGCGGAACCTCTTCACTGGTTAATATTACTTTTCCTGTTCAAAATATTTTACAGGTCTCGGTCCGGGCTAAGCCCGTAGATGTGGACGTGTTGTCGGAAGATGTTGTGTAGGAGGCTATGGTTGTTCATGGCACGAGGGCTGAGGATGAGTGGCTTATGTCTTCAGATGAGAAGGAGAGGTCTGCAACAGAAGGGGAGCCCTGGATTCCCAGGGTGCATTACACTGATTGGCGTGATGCCCCCATGGTGCTATCCAGGAGTGATGAAGTGGGGAGACCTGACATGGAGACTGGTCCTCTTGCCGATAGCACTAGCGATGCTGAGGATCTTCCTAGTGCTCCTGTTCTGAATCCGAATGTCTTCCCTCTACCGAGGACTATTGGGGAAAATGGTGACCAGTCCCCGAACCTGCAGAGGACCATGGTTCTCCATGGTGTTCCCTCTACTGAAGCTCATTGTGTGAAGTTACATGAGATGGTGCTGGTTGAATGGGAAAGGTACCAGCTTGAGGGTGAGGCAAAGAGGCTTGGGGAGAGGTTTGCTGATGATGGTTGCCAGATAAATTCTACTATGGCCAAGTCTAAGGAGGAATGGAACAAAAGAGGTGTCGAAACTCCTGGGTCTGAATGTAAGAAAGGGAAGGCCCCATCTGCTCTCAGTGATGGAGTCACTTGTGAGAAACCAGATTATGAAGCTGGTTCCACCTTCGCCCCACCGAGGCGAAGATGACGGAAGGATTATTCTGCCCTCCCACGACCTATGGCAACCAAGGACACATCAAGGGCAGTCAGACTAAAGCTAAAAGTTAATAAGCCAGAGCAGCCCCCAAGATCTACTGAGCAAGAGAGGGCTAGAATGAAGCTACTATCCAGGCTTGGTATGCAGGAGGAGTATGTGTTAGGATGGGATTCTATGGAAACGGGTGCTAAGTTAGATTACAACTTTGCTGAGGTGGGTGATGGCTTTAGTGTGGGCATTGGTTATCGTGGTGTGGATCTGGATGATTTCAGTGGCAATATTGACTGATTTTCCCCTTCGTGCGCCATTCTTTTTGGACTCTTTTATGTTTCTTTTTTTTATGTTTTTTGTTTCCTTCATGTCTTTTTTATAATAAATTTTGGGGGGTGCCAGGAATAGCCTCCCAAAACACCCTAAAAGATTCTATACCACTCAAAATCATTAAAAACAAAAAAACCCATAAAAATCCAAAACAAATCCCTAAAAATCCATAAAAAATATTAAAACCTAAAAACACTTAAAATCCCAAAGAAAACCTTAAAATCTATTAACACTAAAAAACCAAAAAACCTAAAAAACACTAAAAACCCTAAAAAATTAAAAACCCTAAATAAAAAAATAACCCTAAAAATATTAAAAACTCCAAAAACACCATAAAACCCCTAAAATCCACTAAAAAATCTTAAACCCAAGAAAAACTCAAAACAACCATAAAACCCAAAAATACCTTTTCAACCCCTAAAACCCATAAAAATACAAAAATAATTACAAAAAATCACTAAAAACGATAAAACCACTAAAGACCCCGAAAACCCCATATAAAACCTTTAAAACTAAAAAAATCTTAAAACCCATAATTAACCTAAAAGACACTATAAACCCAAAATCCCTGAAAACACTAAAAACCCTAAAAACTAAAAAAACACTAGAACCCCTCAAAATCCATAAAATCGCAAAAATCCAAAAAAAATCTAAAAACTACCTAAAAATATGTAAAACAAAGAAACCAATAAACCCCTAAAAAACCCCTATGAAAATATTATAAAAAAATTAAAACCCCTAAAAACGTTAAAATCCCTAAAAACCTTAAAATACTGAAATACCATAAAAACACCTTTAACCTTTAAAACCCTAAAACCCCAAAATAACAATAAAACTCGACTAAGAACTCAAAAACCCTCTTGAATTCTAAAAAATGTTAAAAACACTAAAAAATATTAAACCATAAAAGCATAATAAACCCCTATAAACAAAAAACCCATAAAAACCCTAATAACAATAAATCCCAAAAAAATACCTAAAAACCATAAAATGCCATAAAAAATCTAAAATTCCCTAAAAATACATAAAAAATTAAAAACCTTGAATACTGCTAATAAAACATTAAAAACCTAATAACAATTTGAACCCCTAAAACCCTATGAAACTCTAAAAACCCTAAAAACACTAAAAACTCTTAAAAAACCCTAAAAATTAAAAAAACCTGAAAAACTATAAAAATCCCCACAATACCCTCAAAATCACTAAAAACGTGAAAACCCATATGAACCCATAAGAAAACCATAAATACCTAAGAATGTTTAAGATCCCTAAAAACCTATAAAACACTAATAACCCAAGAAACAGATTAAAGAACAAAAATATCCTTAAACCCCTAAAACAATAAGAACAACTAAAACCCTTAAAAACGCATAAATACCCTTAAAACACTAAAAATAAAAAAAACTTCAAAACCCCGTTCAACAATGACAAAATCTAAATAACCTAAAACACTTAAAACCCCTAGAAAACCTAAATAATGATAAAATCCAAAAAAACCCCATAAATACCCTAAAATATAAATATCCATAAAACTTATAAATACCTTTAAAAACTTAAAAATCCATAAAACAAATAGTGACCCAAAAACCCCACAAAAAACTCTAAAAAGACATTAAACCCCTAAAAATTTTAATAGCTATAAAATTCCTTAAATACCTAATAAAATCAACCCGCACCCCCACCAAAAAAACCCCACAAAAACATAAGAAATCGTAAAACCCTTAAAAACCTAAAAAAACCCAAAATACCAAAAAACCAAAAAAATCCTTTAAAATTACTAGAAAGAAAAAAAACATAAAAACCCAAAAACCGCTAAAAACCCTAAAAAACAAAAAAAAATCTAATAACACTAAAAACCACTAAAAAATATAAAAAATCAAAAATACTATAAAACCCAAAACCCCCCAAAATCACTAAAACCCCTTAATACTATAAAAATCATAAATAATACCCATAAATCCTTGTAAACGTAAAAAACATAAAATCTAAAAAATACATACGAAACCCATAAAAACCTAAAACCACTTAAAACCCCTAAAAACCTAAAAAATGATAAAAACCGTAAAAGTCACTAAAAATATAAAACCCCTAGAAACAAAAAAAAACCCTTAAAAAGTTAAAAAAACATAAAAAACCAATAAAAACCCATAAATCCTCACTAAAAACTCGAAAACCCAATTAAACCCTTAAAACGTTAAAAAACTATAAAACCACTAAAAATCCAAAAATTCACAGAAAAACCAAAAAAACCCAAAAAATCATAAAACCCCAAAAAACCCACAAAATTTATAAAATGCCTTAAACCCCATAAAAATTCTAAAAAAATAACTAAAAATCCATAAAAACATAAAACCCTTAAAAACCTAAAAAACCATAAGATTTCCTTAAAACCCTAAAAATACATAAAACATCTAGAAACTAAAAAAACACTAAAAACCATAAACAAAAACGTAAACCCCTAAAAAACTAAAAACCATAAAGATCCCTAGAAACCCAAAAAAATCCTAAAAATCCAAAAAAAACATTTAAAATAACTAAAATGTAAAACCCCTAAAAACCGTGAAAACCCATCAGAAAACCATAAAAACTAAAAACACTTTAAATCTATAAAAAACTTAAGAAATGATAAAAAACAAATAAAAATCCTTAAATAGACCCAAAAACAACTAAAATCCTACAAAATCAATAAATGCCCTAAAATTTTACATACCAATAAAACCCATAAAAACTCTAAAACCCCCTTAAAAACTATAAAAAATCGTTAAACCTCTAAAAAATTATAGATTTCTAAAAACCATTAAAACCCCTGTAATCACAAAAAATAACCCAAAAAACACAAACATAAAGGAATAAGAAACCCAAAAAAACTAAAAATGCTCAAAATATCTAAATCCAGAAAACCCTTAAACATATTAAAAAATCTCTAAAAATTCCTACAAATTTAACAAATATCTAAAAAAATTAAAAACCTAAGGATACACTAAAAAAATAAAAAAAACTTAAAATCCATAAAAACCTAAAAACCCTAATATCCCTAAAAATAGTATAAACCTTTAAGAAAAACTTCAACCCCTAAAATTCCCTAAAAACAAAAAAACCCATAAAATCCAAAACAAATCCCTAAAAATATGAAATATATAAATCCATAAATACCCTAAAAACCTAAAGAAAACCAAGAAAACCAATAAAAAAATAAAAACCCTAAAAACCTAAAAAACAGTAAACCCCCTAAAAACCATAAAATGCTCTAAAAACCCTAAGACACCTAAAAACCATAAAAAAATTTAAAACCGTAAAAATCTAAAAACACCCATAAAAACAAAAAGATCCACTAAAAACACTAAAAATCCATTAAACCCTAAATAAAAAAAAACTCTAAAACCCAATAAAATCCTAAAACACACAAAAAAAGCATTAAAAATCAAAACACCATAGAAACCCTAAAACCCTACAAAATTTATAAAATCCCTAAAAACCCATAAAAATTATAAAAAACCAAAAAATTAGTAAAAAACTATGAAAACCGTATTAAATCCATGAAACCTAAAATCACTTAAAACTAATAAAAAACTAAAAAAACACTAAAAACCATAAAAATAAAAATATTCCCTAAAACTATCAAAAAAATAAAACCCCTAAAAACCTAGAAAACCTTATGAAAACCTTAAAACCCTAAAAATATTTTAATCCTCTAAAAAAGTAAAAAGAGATAAAGACCTCAACAACCCCTCAATATCCTTAAAAACCCTTGAAATACAATTAAATCATATGAAAACCAAAATAATCCCTAAAATACCTAAAAATGTAAAAAATCCATAAAATGGAGGAGGTGGAAGATCAGGGGGAGAGGCTGAGAAAGGGAAGGTGTGTGTGAAAGGGGAGGGTTCAAGGACGGGGGATGATCACGAGCAGGGGGATGCCACTGCACAGGAGGATGTGATGGGGACAGTCATGGAGGTGCATGCGGATTCCATGGCAGACATGATTAAGTGTATGGGCTTGCATGACTTGGATCTAGTGGACTGCCCATGTGACCCTGACCAGACTGGGTGGATGGAGGTGTTGGATAGTCTTGTCTTGGGGTTCCGAATGTGGTCCCTAGAAATTTTTATTGTGGGGTTCTTACGGGATGTTCACTAAAGTAAGAATACTCCTTCATTCCTTACCAAGTCCATGGGAATGGGATAATGGAGAGGTCCATGATTTAGGAGGCCTTTGGGATGGAAAACAAGCCTATAGGGGTCCATGTTAACTCATGAGGGAGGTAGCTGAGAAAGGACTACTCTTCTTTGCCAAAAACTGTTTCTACAAGAGCCTCCCGTAAGGCTAAGGAAAATGCCTCTGGAAGGGGTGGAAGGGTTGTCAAGGTGCAACATAATGTGAATCAACAACAGCTTGGGGAGTATTATTCTAACTTTATCATGAAAAATGAATCAACTAAATGGTATACGATGGATTATGATGCTTCCTCCGGGTATGGTGTCGATGGGGGTCCATATGGAGATTGTGGCTTTTGGATTTAATGTAGTGAGTGTCCTCTATGGCACTAATTTTTATGACTTAGGTGGTGATGTTAATTGACTTGTTTTTCTCTTGGGTCTTTTCTCCCCTTCTTTTTTGGTTTTGGGGTTGTTATGGGTTTTTGGGTGTGGGTTCATTGACCCCTCCCCTCCCTTGTCTGTTGTGTCTCTTTTTTCAATTAAATTTTGGGGGGTTCATTATTAGCCTATCCCTGCACCTTCTTTGCCCCAAGAAAACATTAATAATCCAAAAAAACTTATAAACCTTAAAAAAAGAGAAACACTAAAAATCCTAAAAATCCCTAAAGGACTGTAACACCCTTAAATAACTAAAAACCGTAAAACATTAAAAAACACTAAAAACCCAAAAAATCCCCTAAAACCACTAAAAAATAAAAAAACATTTAATCCTTCAAAATAAATAAAAAATCTCTAAAAAAATCCATAAATATCATAAGAACTCAAATGAACACTTCAACCAAAATAAACCAAAATCACTTTAAAAATAAAAAACCTTTAAATTCTTGGGAAGTGCACAATGATTACCAATATGATACATAAAAGGGATGATTACAGACTATTGTAATTTACATGATGATTTTCGTGAAGACCTAGGAATTGGGGAAGATGCATTAATGAGATATTTTCATGTTGAGATCCACCATGTCCTCCCTGAAATTGTTTAGAGGTTTTCTTGTCACCCTCTTTCCTTTTCAATTATTCTCGGGCTGGTACAAACTCATTGTACCTCGTGTAATCACCGGACCATTATATTTTTGTTTAATAATTTTTTTAGAGTATGAGTTTCAGTCATGTTCTGAGCCATTCTGGTTATAGAAACCATAAAATCACACAAAAATCCATGAAAACATTAAAAACCAAAAAACACTATAAATCCTTAAACCCATAACAATTCTAGAAACCCAAAAAAACATAAAAAATCCTAAAAACCCTCAAAATTCATAAAATCCCAAAAAAATAAAAAAAATTCCCTAAAAATCCATTAATCATAAAAAACCTTAAAAAACATAAAATCCCATAAAATCCCTTTAAAATATAAAATCACTTGAAGCACTTCAAATCCTAAAAATGATAAAAACCCTATAAATAGACCAAAAACCCAAAAACCCAAAAAATATGCTAAAAACCATCAAAATCACAAAAAAACCCATAAAACCCCAATAATATACAAAAAATATCTAAAAACAAAAAATACATAAAAATCATAAAACCCCTAAAATCATTAAAACATAAAAACACCTAAAAAATGAAAACAAAACCTAAAAAATACTCAAACACATTAACATGAATAAAAATTCTAAAACCCTAAAAAAAATAGAACAATTAAATCCCCCTAAAATACTAAAAATGTATAAAAACCAATAAAAACTATGAAAATGTTTTAAAACCATTTAAACCCCTAAAATGATAAAAAAAACTCTAAAAATCATAAATACCATATTAAATAAAAAATCCATAAAACGCAAAGAAAATATATAAAAACTCTAAAAACCATCAAATAATATATAATCCAAAATACCCATTAAAATACTATAGAATCCCTAAAAATACGTAAAAACATAAACTCCCCTAAAATCACTAAAATCCATAAGAAAAACATGATAACCTAAAAACACTTAAAACCCCTAAAAACCCAAAAACCCAAAAAACCCATAAAACAACTAATAACCATAAAACCCCTAAAAACATATAAAAATACAATAAGACCACTAAAAATCTAAAATCCCTATAAAACACGAATAACATAAAAAACCATAAAAACCATTAATATTGTAAAAAACACAAAAAACCCTAAAACCAAAGAAAAAAATAAAAACATTAAAAACCCAAAAAACCCTCAAAAACACATAAAACCCTAATTAACCATAAAAAAACCTAAAAATCCATAAAAACATAAAAAATTCTAAATAGAATGAGACTATGATGAACAAACTGCACAACCCTCTCCCAATAACTCCTTGACGGTGCCAATGGTGGTCCTCCCTCATCCCTACGAGGGAGGGATTTTCACTTAATGGTGATTGGGATTTGGTATCAATCTCTCCTCTTGTGCTTGATCTTCTTCCCCCATTCCCTAAAATTGATCTTTTCCAGAAGGTTCCTGATTTATATGAAGGTTACCCATAACTAACATTATCAGGCTTAGAGTTTCATGAGGCCTCTACACATCATAGCTTGACCTTGGTTGCCTTGTTCATGAAGTACCAACCCTCAGTGGAGTCTTTTTACAGATTTGTTTTTGGATCTTGGAATCTTCAAGATTGGGAAACAGTAGTATTACGGGATGGCTACCACTTTATGATTTGGTTATAAATGGAGGAAGATTTGATCTACACCTAGTATATGGCCCCTCAAAGCATCAATGGAGTCAGATTCTTTCTCTTTAAGTAGATCTTTGACCTACACAAGAACCTAGATGCATCACTGATTGCATTATGGGTTAGGTTCCTAGAACTCCCTCTTCCATTTCAAAATCCATCTAGTATCTATATTCTTGGAAATCTTGTGGTCCGGTATTTGTGTTTAGACAACCGAACTCAAGCGATCTACCACCTAGTTTCCCCAAGAGTATGTGTTGAACTGAATGTTTTGAAGCCTCTAAATGAATTTGTGTGTATTACTGTTTTCAAGGAGTTTCATTACAAATAACCGGTGGTGGTTGAGTCATTTTTTGCACTCTATTCTACATGTATGTGAATGGAAGATTTTATCACTACATGCAGATGCAGGGGTAGTATCACATGAGCTATGGAGGAGGACCATGGGGTGGGTGGGTCAGTTGATCGGCTAGTGACTGTGGATAAGCATGTTAATGTTGTGAAATATAATCCTTTTCTAAAGACAAATCCTCAACAATCCACTAGACCAACATTCTATCAGGTGTATGAGATATTGAATCGAGGTTTGGGGAGTGTGCCTGATAAGGGATTATTGGAGAAAGAGAAAGGTGTGAGGATCCTTAGGTTATACATTGGTTTCAATGACTTTTCTCAGATTTTTGGTGTGCATAATAATGAGGGAGAATCACTGAAATAGGATGGACGACCATCAATTAGGTTGATTAGTGAAGAATTACAGGAGCATGGGTAGGCTGGAAGATTGGAGAAACATGCTTCAGGTGGGAAGACTTTAATAATGAAGATGCATGATTCAAGTGGTGTATCCTTGTGCAATGGGTTTGGTTCATAGGATTCGAAGGGGGAGGCTGTTTCACAGGGGATGGTGATATAGTCACCCTCAAATGGTCTGGACCTAGAGGCTCCTTGGAATGCTAGCAGGTATGAAGGGGATGGTGATAGGGTGGTGCAGTTTGTTGGGAAACTAGTGGATGTTATTTTCTTGGGAGGGGTGGTAGAGTACCTAGAGGCCATGAAACTTAATAGTGGTCTTGCTGGAATAGGGAGGCACTGAATTTGGGTGGTTCACCCTTTTGTAACAGGTTTTATTGTCTTGGTTTTATGGAGTAGAAGGGTGAAAATGATGCAAAAGGGGATGTGGAGAAGAAGGGGGTGGAGGAGGAACAGGGGGAGGTAGATGATAATATGGTTGTGATGGATGAAGTCAGGAATACATAGTATAATGAATGCAAGAGGGGTTATTTTTGTGATGGATTTTTTACTGAACGACTTGGGATAAAACCTTCCTCTGGGCCTGATAAAGTTTTTTATGAAGGGGAAGCCAGAGGTTTGTAAGAGGACTTGGTCTTGGGTGCTATTGTCTGGGCTGGATCAGGAGTCTTGTGTGGCTCAGGGGTTATGCATTTTCCTACTAGTCCTAGTGCCATCAAAGATGAAAAGGGTCCCTTGGAAAAAATGTTTCATATGATTAGTGATGATATCCCTGGGAATGAATTGCTGGAGCTACCCTTGATTAAGGCCCATGGTGATGGTTCAGGGGTTGAGGAAGACCAGATGATCTGCAAGGGTTCACTGGTCTCTGGATGCAATATGAAAGATGGGTAATGGGCTAGGTGTGGTGGAGGGAGTGTTCCTAGAATGCCATTGAAGTTGAGAAAATGTTCGACCCCATTGGGCACTCAGATGGTGTTGGTGAGTAGGAGCAAAGGGCGTTGCAAGTGCTTGTACAAAATAACGATGAGATTGTTGAGAATGATACTTCTTTCTGGGGGAAAGTAAGAAATATGCCTAGGAAGGATGGGTAATTGTATCCTAATCTACCTGATTTTAAGGTGGATAACATAATTAGTGATGTGGTTTGTCTTTCTTTAAAGGTGGACAAGGGCCTGCCACTGGTTCTGGATGGTGTGGTGCCCTCAATTGGTCTGAATCATGTGGAACCTACCCTGGTGGTTCCTAGCATGCCTCAATATCGATTCCTTGCTGATTGTTCCCTAAACCGGGAAGCCGTCTTCATTCCTGATTAAGACCTTTTCTATAAGGATGTTAGATGGTTGAGTCACAATAAGGGTATGATCATTAATGAGAGGTCATTTCCAGATGATTCCATTCCTCATGGGAAGGAAAAAATCTGCAGGGGTCTCTTTAGATCCCTGAAAAAGGAATCTAAGAAAGTAATGTTCTACTTTTCCAAAGATTGTGTCCATGAGATCCTCTTGCAAAGAAAAGGAAGATGTCTTTTGAAGGGGAGGTCGGCCTGTCAGGGTGCATTAGAATATGGAGCATAAAAATCTTAGCGAGTATTACACTACCTTCCTCAAGCAAAATGAATCATCTAATAAGAGTCGGTGGAGTCAGATGCCTCTTCTGGTTATGGTGTTGATGGGGATCCCTATGGGGATGGAGACGTTGATTTGTAGTTCATGTTTATTTTTATTCTACTTTGCGTGTCTTGGGGTTTTTTTGTGTCTTGGGGGGTCCATGGGTTTTCAGTGTGGGTGTTTGACTCTACCCCACCCTTATATACTTATTTTCCTTTTATTTTTAATAAATTTTAGGGGGCTAGGAATAGCATGGCCCTGCGCCTTACTTTCCCTCAGTACAATGAAAACCCCTAAGAAAACATTAAAAACCTAAAAACACTTAAACTCCCTAAAAAATTAAAAAATTATAAAAACGCTAAAGACACCTAAAACTCTAAAAAGACACAAAATCCAAAAAAATCATAAAAACCAAAAAAATAGTTGCAAATACATTAAAATACCTAATAAAAAAAACCTAAAATCCATGAAAACATTAAGAAAACATCAACAATCTAAGAACACATAAACCCACAAAAAACCTAAAATCATTAAAAACCATTAAACCATAACAGAACTAAAAAAAACCTAAAATCTTCATAAAACCAAAAAAAACTTAAAACCCATAAACGACATAAAAACACAAAACCCCCACAAAACCCCCTAAACCCCAAAAACCCCTTTAAACCACATTTTTTTTTAAAAAATCTCTAAATATATTAAAAACAATAAAGAATAGAAAAAAGCAAAAAAAAACACAATACACCCTAAAATAATAATAAAAACCATCAAAATCCCTAAAACCCAAGAAGAGATAAAAATATGAAATAACAAGAAAATTCCCTAAAAATATAAAAAACCCTAAAAATATTGAAACCCCATAAGAAAACCATAAAAACCTAAAAAAAATAAAAACACTAAAACCCATAAAACCCCCCAAATTCCCAAAACACCGAAAATTACCTAAAACCCATAAGAACTGATAGAAATCTTGAAAGGCATTGAAATCACTAAAAATGTAAAAAACCATGAAAAAATAAAAAAAACCTAAGATTCCATATAAATCCTAAACACATATAAAATAAAAAAAACACTAAAAATTATTAAAACCAAAATGACCCTCATAACCCTAAAATCTATTACCTCCCCCTAGCTTAAAAATCCAAATAAGCCAAAACAACCCTAAAATAACACTAAAAATCTATAAACCCTTTAAACCCCTAAAAAGATTAAAAAAATCTAAATAACATAAGAACCCTTAAAACTATGAAAACCCCTAAATACCTAAAAATCCCAAAAAATCCTTAAAAACCTGAAAACCCTCGAAATCCCTAAAAACAAAAAAAAACTAAAAAAACTAAAAATCCCTAAATATATAAAAACATAAAAAACACAAAAAAACCTAAAAAAACTTAAATATAAAAAAAACCTAAAATATCTAAAAATACTAAAAAACCTAAAACCTCTATATGGACCTAAAAATCCTAGAACAAATAAAAACCATAAAAATCTCTAAAATCCTTAAAAACTCAAAAATCCCCTAAAAATAATCAAAATCATCAAAAAACTATAAAACCCCTTTAAATACTTAAAAACATTAAAAACTCTAAAAAACATTAAAACCCCTAAAAAACTCTATAAAATCCTAAAACCCTAAACAAAATAATCAACACCATAAAACATTAAAAACTATCAAAATCACTAAAACCACAAAAACTACATTAAAATCTAAAAAACCCTAGAAATTCATAAAAATGAAAAATACCCTAAAAACTGTGATAAATCAAAAGAAACCATTAAAAATGAAAAAGTAACATCTAAAACTACTAAAAAATAAAAATTTCTGAAAATTTTAAAAAATGAAGAAAAAACGTAAAAACCTAAATATCACAATGACCCTAAAAACAATAACAAAACCCCTAAAAACAACAAAAACACTAAAAACGAGTAATGACACAATATAATTTAAACCCCTAAAAAATTTGAAATCTCATAAATGACTTAAAACCGTAAAAAACTCAAAAAAAATCCCTAAAACCCCAAAAATCATAAAACCTTAACAACCCTAAAAAATCCTCAAACCATCAAAATCCCTAAAAATGATATAAAACATTAAAAATAGTATAATATTACTAGAAATCTAAAAAAATAACAAATCAAAATAACATTGAAAAAACCCTAAGAGAACCTAAAAACACATAAAATACAAAAAATTCTAAAAAAGCCAAAACCCAAAAAACACCTAAAAACCCTAAAACCCGTAAAAAATAAAAATCCCACAAAATGATAAAGCCATAAAAACCTATAAAAACTCTAAAACCCCTAGAACCACCTATAAACCTTAAAAAAACTATAAAAACCTAAAAAACTCAAAAATCAACTGAAAACCTAGAAAACCCATAATACCATAAAACCCTAAAAGTCTAAAAATGCCCAAAAATCGTAAAAAGTATTAAAATCTTAAGAAATCCCTAAAAACTTCAAAAAATGTATACAACCCTAAAACCCATAAAGACCCCTACGAAAACCGAAAAAACCCAAAAAACACTTAAAACCCAAAAAATATAAATACCCCAAAACTCTAAAAATCCTAAGAAAACATAAAAGCCTCAGAATACATAGAATCTCTATAAAACCCTAAAAATACAAAAAATAACTAAAATCACAAAAAAAAAACATACAAAAACATAAACACCCTGAAAACCTATAAGAAATCCATAAAAATATAAAATCATTAAAACGCTCTAAAAACCTAAAAACACTTAAAATCTTTTAAACCCCTAAAAACCTAAAAACCATAAAACAACTGAAACCCTTAAAAACACCAAACCCTATAAAGCCAGTATAAAATCTGAAAACCCATTATACCCAAAAAAATATTAACAATGTCCATAAAATTAAAAAACCATAAAAAACTCAAAAAATTCCTATAATACCCAAAAAATAAAAACCCTTAAAAACCATAAAACTCCTCAAATTTCCTTAAAACCAAAATAAATCCATTAAAATCTAAAAGGTCCTAAAATTCCCAAAGAACATAAAAAACTCAGAAAACCCCTAAAACACCTTAAAACCTAAAAACACATAAAACCCCTCAAAATTCTAAAAATAATCCAACAACACCAAAGACCATAATAAACTCTATTTCCCAAAAACCATAAAGAACCCTAGAACCATAAAAACATAAAATCCCGTAAAAACCCCAAAACCAATAAAAAGTCTAAATAATATTAAACTCCAAAATATGTTAAAAAACCATAAAACCCCATAAAATGCAAGGAAAACACTAAAATCCCCCCAAAACCAATAAAATCATAAAACCCATAAACCCCCTAAAAATGTCTAAAATTCTTAAAACCATTAAAATCCAAAAAATATCTAAAAATACCTTAAAACGTAAGAAATCAAAAACCTTGAATAACTCTTAGAAAACCATAAAAACCTAAAAGAACATAAAAACCCTAAAAACTCTAGAAACCATAACCCCCCCCATAAAACTCTAAAAACCCTAAAACCTCTCAAATTTCCAAATAAACTATAAAAATCGTAAAAATTGCAAAAAAACCCAAAAAAAACTTGAAAATGTTAAAACCCAAAAACATAAAAAAACATATTAAATGTATAAAAACAATTCAATCCCCTAAAAAACATAAAAAACCTAAAACCCTAAAATCCAAAAAACCAAAAAACCCCTGAAAATATTAAAGAATATAAAATACTATTAAAATAATAAAACTCACTAAAATCTCAAAAAAAAAACCCTTTAAACTCCTAAAAATGTTAAAAAAAACTCTGATAACCCTGAATCCCATAAAAACTAAAAGAACCAAAACCCCCCAAAAATAATAAAAACCACAAATAACCCTAAAATACAAAAAAACCAACAAAAACATAAAAACACTTAAAATACATGAACTTCTTTAAAATCCCTAGAATTCCATAAAAATATAAAAATCACTAAAACCCTAAAAACCCCAAAGAAAACCTTTAAAACAGAAAAATGCTTAAAACATATAAATCCACTAAAAATTATAAAAATCCAAAAAATCCAAAAATCATTCAAAATCCTTAAAACCTTAAAAAACTCATATAAATCCTAAAAATTTGAAAAAATCACTAAAAAGGAAAAAAAACAACAATCCTTTAAATACCCTAAGAAATAAAAAAACAAAAAAACCATAAAACTCCTAAAACTAAAAAATGATAAAAACTATAAAAAAATTCCCACAAATTCCCAAAAATCCCAAAAACCCCTAAAAACCATAAAACACCTAAAAATAATAAAAATCCATTTAAAACCATAAAACCAATAAAATCCCACTAAAAATATAAAAACCTCGTTAGACCCAAAGAAGGTTAAAAAAACACTAAAAACAAAAAAAAACTCATAAAAAATCAACAGAAACCTAATACCCAAAAAATCAGTAAAACCCCAAAAAGCACTAAAAACCCTAAAAATCCATCAAAATACCTAAAATCCAAAAACAAATTAAAATTATAAAAAATTTATAAAACACTAAATACCATTGAAAACATGAAAAAACATAAGAAAACCATAAATACTGAAAAAATTATTTAACCCCAAAAAATCTAAAAATGATATATACCCTAAAATCCCTTAAAATTAACTGAAACCCCTAAAAACAAATAAAAACCCTAAAACCATAAAAACCCTAAAATCAATAAGAACATCAAAACCACTAAAAAAATAAAACCCTTTTAACCAATAAAAATGTTAAAAATCCCTAAAAACCCATAAAATCCATAAAATATCAAAAAGCACCTAGAAAACCATGAAAATATAAAAACCCTAAAAATACAAACAATACCAAAATCCCTAAAAAACTAAAAACCAATAAAAATACTAAAAATCTCTAAATTACCTTAAACCATAAAATAAACTAGAAACCAAGAAAAACCCTAAAAAATATTTAAAACATAAAACCTCTTAAAACCCCACAATCCTCAAAATATTAAAAACACCTAACATGTTCATAAACCCCACAAAAGCACAAAAACCATTTAAGATCCCTAAAAACATTAAAAACCATAAAAATCCTAAAAAATCAAAAATATTCCTAGAAATGTAATTGCTTTTTGAAAAAACCCAATAAAAACATTAAAGACCTAAAAATAACTTAAAACCCCAAAAATTATTAAAAATGTTCAATACCCTAAAAGATCGTGAATGCTGTAAACACCACTAAAACCCATAAAACCCCCAAAATTTATAAAAACCCTAAAAACAAAAAAAATTTAAAAAACCACATTAATCCCCTAAAAATGTTAAAAATTCAAAAACCCATAAAAATCCCCTAAGAAACTAAATATCCCTCAAAATCCCTAAATTTCAAATAGGACATAAAAACCATTAAAAAGTTATAAAAATCCCTAAAAACATAAAAAATCAAAAAACCCTAAAAAACCTAAGAAACCCTTAAAAACCTAAAAACACCTAAAATCACTAAAAACCTAAAAAATGTTAAACACATTAAAAACCAAAAAATCTAAAAAAACCATTAAAATCCCTAAAATCTCTGAAAAACATTAAAACCCTAAAAACCCTGTAAATATCTAAAGACATAAAAGTTCATAAATTTTTTTTAAACCTCTTAAAATTTTATAAACCTAAATACACTTAAAACACATAAAATCCAAAAAATTATAACAACTATAAAATCCCTAAATGTCTCTAAAACCCATAAAAGCCGTAAAACTCTTGAAATCATTATAACCCCTAAAAACACATAAAAATGTTGAAAACCTCAAAAAACTCTACAAAAAATTTAAAACCCTAAAAATGATTAAAAAACTCAACAAACTAAAAAAACATAGAAAACCCCTCAAAACCCCCCAAAAATTAGATCCCCTAAACCCTAAATATCCTAGAAACCCTCAAAATCTCTTTGAACCATAAAAAATTATAGAAATTCTAAAAAAACCATAAAAAAAATTAAAAATGAAATAAACAATAAAATCCTAAAAATCATTATAAAACCAAGAAAACCTAAAATAACATAAAACCCCTAAAAACCCTAAAAATGCTAAAAACCCTCAAAACCACTAAAAACCCAAAAATTATTAAACCCCAATAAATACCAATAAACCCAAAAATCCAAAACAATCCTAAAAACCCTTACCAACATAAAACCCCTAAAAACCCAAAAGACCGCATAGAAATAAAAAAATTTCTAAAAACACATAAGGACCCTAAAAACATAAAAAATATAAAAGTTTTCAAAAACCTAAAAGACCATATAACCTAAAAGCAAAAGAATCCATTAACACCTTAAAATCCCTAAAACCCTATTAAACCCTTAATACCCAACTACAACTTTATAAACCTTTTAAACTCATAAAAACATTTAAAAAATGAAAAAAATATTTAAACCTCTAAAAAAATGAATAAAATTCCAAAACCCCCCAAAAAACAATAGAAACTTTAAACGCCTAAAACATTAAAAATCCCTAAAAATCCTAAAAGCCATAAAATTCCTAAACATCCCTAGAAAAACTAAAATGTAAAAGAAAAAAAACCCTAAAATACACTAAGAAAAGATTAAAAAAGTAAAACACAAAAAGGCCTAAAAACATCGTTTCGGGTTGGTCTCGAAATGCCCAACGGTTCCGTATCTGATGACACGTGGACCTACTTTCCAAAGGCAGGCGTTCGCCGGATGGTCTGACCAGCGATGCTTAAGAACTCACATTGGTCGAGAGGATCAGAATTCGGGCTCATCACACCCTTTTGGGGGGAATTATTGCCTGTTCCGGGACTCTCTTATTGATTTAAGACTTATTCATATGTTTGGGAATCTTTGGTTTATACCGAAACATAGTATCCATGGATTTAACCCTGGGGGGCAATGGTCAGCTGAATGCAGGGGTTCAGAATCATTTATGCCTGAGGTTTACCATCCCTCAATGGATTAATGACTCCGTGGAGTCGGAACTCGTTGAGGTGTCACTAGGATTGGCGCGGTGAACCAATGTGAAGATAGTCGGATCGACAGGTTGTTGTCCTTGAACCTCATGGAGGCTTCCTACGTACCCTTCCTAGGGGACAAGGATCAAAGTCCATGTAGTTCTAAAGGGGAGCGCCGGAGAACCGACGTGAAGGTGGACCCGGGGGTCCATTGGTGATCGGGATTGAACCTTATGGAGGCTTCCTACGTATCCCTGTGGTAGGGAATCAAAGTCCTCGTTGTTTGAATTGGATTAGGACTTACGCTCTGAGGCATCCCAGAATGATGGATTGGGGCTTACACTCTGAGGGGGCTCCGGGAGATGGATTGGGGCTTACACTCTGAGGATGCCCATAAGAGGATGTCATGGTCGATGCTTACTCTATGCCCACGTGAGTCATGCTCGGTGTGAGAAACAAGAGGCAGCAGGGACCAGAGGATCACATCGCGAAAGGTGCGTCCATGAGAAGTGGAGTGGGGCTTACGCATGGGGGAGGCCCATAAAGTCGGGGCTTACTCTGGGATGGATGCCCATGATGTATTCCTCATGTCTGGACATGAGGAAATCCCAACCCATTGGTGTGATGATGAGTATAATGGGTGCCAACGCTTATGTGCTAGTGCACAAGTAGGATAACGCCAAGGGCGTTGGAATCAGTCCCAACAAAGGGAGATGAAAAGTGTGAATTACATGCCCGACATTTGGAACGCAGTGAGGGTGGCATAGCGATGGAGGATAACTGTTGACCATGTTTGAAGCACAGCATCCATATCACGTTAGCCTGAAATGGGTACAGACAACTGAGGGACGACTGCTGACCGCGTTCGAAACACAGGACCTGACTCGAAGTGTTACCCAAAGTCTTCCGGGGCGTTGGCCAAGGAAGTTAGGTGAGCCGATGCGGCATGGGACTAGGCCATTAGGGGGTCCCTTCAGGCATGGAAGAGTATGAAGATCCGAATGAAGGACATGCAAAGTGTGGGGTGGAGTGATGGAATGTTTGAATGGATTCCAACACTCTTGAAATTACGCCATTATGATCATGGCATTAGGCATCTTATGCTTGGCGCACAAGGCATATCTTTCATGGAGCAAGAGGCATCCAATTATTGAATGATAGGGAATGCTACAGATTATAGTCATGTAGAGAGGACTGTTTCCATACAGTTTAACGTCATGTGGTCAGGACGAGAGCCATACAGTTTAACGTCATGAAGTCAGGACGACTAGGTAGGAGATACCTAGCAATGGTTGGTGTGGGACTTACGCAAGGGCGGCCCTTTGTGGATGATCCTAGAAAAAAGAGCTATGAAATGGGGTTATAGGAGAGTCATGAGGAGTAGGTCGACTCATGGAATGTATTGGATAGATGTTTGGTTAGCACAAGGGTGCAATGTGAAATACTATTGACCCGGACCGAAATGATTGTAGTGTGACTCTCCATTGTTCAGGGGGGTCAGTGACGGTAGGGAAGGGACCGAAACTGACCCCGAGCGGGGGTGCGGGGGTGCAACCCTCGCGGTATGGACCAGAAAGTGCATGGGGTTTTCCGTATGGGGTGGGCCGCAACGGAGAAGGTCACGAAGGAGGCTGTCCGCGAAAGAGGTTGTCCGCGAAGGAGTTGTCCGTGTGGAAGCAGGCCACGAAGGAAGCTGTCTGTGAAGGATCCGGTCCGTGAAGGGTGTCCACGGAAGAGCTGGTCGCGAGGGAGCGGGCCGCGAAGGACATGGAGTCCAAGGAGCCAGTCCATGAAGGATGGCTATCCGCGAAGGGTGTCTGCAAAGGGGCTGGCTCCCTTCCTACTTCGCGCCCGCGGAGGTGTTCCTGCCTACATTTCGTGAACGACACTGGTCTGCGGAGGGGGTGGCTGTCTGCAAAGGAGATGGCCACATGTGGTTCGTGGTTTGGTTCCTCCCCTATGCGGAAGAGTGCATCCGAACAGGCCGCGTACTACTGCTGGGAGCCGGTGGGCGGACCGTTTCGGTCCTTTTCCAAGTCTTGTGGTAATCGGATTTCCCCCTTGCGGAATTTTTAGGACCCTACAAACATAAAAACTCCAAAAAACCTAAAACACCCCAAAACCACTAAATCCCTAAAAGTCACTAAAAACAATAAAACACATCAATATACAAAACCCCCTAAATGTACACAAAAACATAAATAAACTAAAAACCTAAGAAAACTAAAGAGAACCTTAAAAATCTAGAAACACATAGAACCCTTAAAAACCCAAAAACACTAAAACCCCACTAAGACCCTAAAAACAATAAACCCCTAAAAACAATAAAAACACTACAACCATTAAAATCTATAAAAAACATAAAACCCCTAAATTCCACTAAAAATCCAAAAAACTAATTTAAATTCTAAATACATTAAAAATTTTAAAAACCAAAAAACCCAAAAATACCTCCAAATAAATAAAAACTATAAAAATCCATAAAAATATATTAAAATCATAAAAAATTCCTAAAATATAATAAAACCAAAACCCTAATATTTCCTTACAAAAATAAAAATACTTAAACCCCCTAATGACCTAAAAAATTACAAACACCCAAAAAACCCTAGAAACCCTAAAACCCATAAAACACCACAAACTCTCAAAAACCATAAAAATACATTAAAGTCTTGAAATAGAAATAAAAATAATTAAATTCATAAAAAACAATAAAAACATTGAAAAAACTAATGAAACTCGTAAAACCATAAAAACACTTAAAACACATAAAATCCTAAAAAACTATAAAAACCTAAAAATATTCTAAAAACACTAAAATTAATAGAAAAATGAAAACCATAAAACCTAAAAAAAACCCTAAACCCCATAAATCCCTAAAAATAACTAAAATATCTAAAAACCATTTTAACTGATAAAAAGGTATAAAAAACATTAAAACCCCTTATAAATCATTAAAAAACTCAGAAAACCTAAAAACCATAAGAACCATAAAAATCATAAAAATCCATAAAAATCACAAAACATAAAAAACCTAAGAACCCAGAAAACCCTTAAGAAAACCAAAAGAAACATATAAACACTTAAAACTGCTAAAAAATAAAAATACATAAACCCTAAAAATCAAAAAATTCTCCAAATCCCTAAAACACCTAAACCCATAAAATACTAAAAAATATACAAATCTGTAAAAACCCAAAAAAATGAAAAAATATAATAAAACAATGAAAACCAATAACACGTTAAACTTGTGAAAACATTAAAAAAGTAAAAACCCTAAAAACCCTAAAAGACCTTAGAACCCCTAAAACCCTAAAAACTATAAAACCCCTAAAAACCATTTAATACACTAAAACCCCCCTAAAACCTAAAAACCCCTTTAATAACTCTAAAAACCCTTTAAACCGCTAAAAATATATAAAATTATAGAAAACTAACAAAACCCAAGGAAAACTAAAAGAAACCATATGAAAAAAATAAGAACCCAAAAAACCCAAAAAACCATAGAAACCCTAAAATTTGTGATAATTCTAAAAAAATAAGAATAAAAAAATCCTAAAAAATCAATAAAAATGTAAACAACCCTAAAAACCTAATAAAATACAAAAACTCTAAATACACCTAAACCACTAAAAACCAACAAATATAAAAACCCTAAACCCCTAAAAATCCCTAAAACGTGTAAATATCATAAAAATCATAAAAAATACCTTAAATACTTAAACCCTCAAAAATTGAATGGGTGTTGGTTGGTGCCATTTAATGGTTGCTGGATGCTTTTTGGTTTGGAAGTAATGGTTGCTGGTTGTTGAGCTGCTGTTTATTTGCTACCTCTTTCCTTTAGGTTTGGAGGTGGTGGGTGCTGGAAGGCTTCTATGGCTGTGTTTTTTGGAATTGGTGCTAGTGGCTATGTGATGTTGGATGCTGGTGGTTCTGTGATGTTGGATGCTCGCGGTTCTGGATGCTGGTTGCTGCTTGGATGGGAGGTGCTGAAGCTGTGGTTTATGGTTGTGCTGTTGCTGGATGTGGATTGCTGTTTGAGTTTGGATGCTGGTTGTTGGTTAGCTGTGAGCTGATGGATGTGGATTGAGATTTGAGTTTGGATGCGGTTTGTTGGTTAGCTGTGAGCTGCTGGATGCTGTTTGGCACTAGATGGTGGTGGTGGATGCTTTTTTTGTTTGTTTTTTCTTTTTCGTTCTTGATGTTTCTTTTTTTGGGTCTTTTGTCTTGGGTCGTTAAGGGTTTTTGGGTGTGGGTCGATTGACCCCTCCCCTCCCTTGTCTGCTGTGTCTCTTTTTTATTTTTAATAAATTTGGGGGGGTCGGGAATAGCCCAACCCTCACATCTTCCTTTCCATAAAACCCTCAAAATCACAAAAAACCCTAAAACCCCATAAAAATCCAAAAAATCCCTTAAAATCCCTAAAAACGTAAAAAACCCAAAAAACAATGAAATCCCTTAAGAAAACCTCAAAACAATAAAATCAATTAAAGCATTATAACAAATAAAAAATGCTAAACCCCCTAGAAACCCTTAATCCCATAAAACTCCGAAAAGAGAAGAGAAGATGGCGGCTCTGGTGATTCTGGTGATTCTAGCGATTCGGGCGATCCGGCTCCCTCGCAATGGTGGTTTCCTTCCAGGTTGATGCCGATGGAAAATGAAGCGCCTCCCCCCCCCAACTCTACGGGGGAGGATCCTCTCTTGGAGGAAATTTCGTCGCTCTCCTCTGCTGATTTGTTACCCTCCTTCCTGGGAACGGTGCTCTGCCCGAAGGTTCTGGAGTTTTTTGAAGGTTGTCTGCAGCTTCCACTCTCGCTTTGGGAGTTTACTGAAGCTTCGGATCTGCACCGCTTGACTCTGGTTGCATGCTTCCCGATACGGCGACCCCCGGTTTCCACTTTTGATAGGTTCGTTTCGGACTTATGAAATCTTAGGGCTCAGGCGATTGTGGGCTTGATCGATAGATCCCACATCATGATTCGCTTTGCCTCGGAGGAAGACCTGGTTTCATCCTGGTCAGCAGCTCCTCGGTCATGCAATGGTGCTCGTTTCTCCCTCTTTCGGTGGAGCTTTGATTTTCATCTGAAGCGTAGTTCCTTGATTGCTGCTACATGGGTGAGATTTCCTGAGCTTCCCCTTCCCTTTCAAAATATCTCTATTATCTCTATGCTTGGGAACTTGGTGGGGTGGTTCCTATGTGTGGATAGTAGGACTATGTCCCTTTGCCACCTAGTTGCACCAAGGGATTTTGTTGAAATCGATTCTTCGAAGTCTCATGTGGATTCAGTCTGGATTGCAGTGGGGGAAGAACTTAGGTGGAGACAACCTGTCATCTTTATGAAATGGTCGGTTTTCTGCTCATCAGGTTGGAGCTTTGGGCACAGTGATCACTCTGGAGGCTGCTCTGGCACAGTCAGGGGTGGTAGTTCTTTGGCTCGCATGTCTTCTGGTGAGATTAACCTCCCTCTGGTGGAGGTGAAGGGGACAAAGGGGGTGGCTCCCACCCAACCTCTGAGTACTGATTTTCCCGCTTCGTCTGCTGTGCTGGCTGGAAATGATTTAGAGGTGGCCCTGATGGATTCGGGTGGTTTTGTTGTGAGTCTGACTGGAGGTGTTGGTGTGTCGGGGAATGCTGATGAGGAAGAAGTGGTGCTGGCTAAGAGGGAGAACCGGGCTTCTGCTAAAGGTGCCCACAAGTATGGTGACTCCCCCAGGAGGAAGACAGGTTTAGGGAAAGCTACGGGGATGGGCATAGAGAAAGAAAATGTAGAGGAGGACTATGCTCTGGATCTGGAACGAGATGATATAGCTGGCTTAAAGGATGCAGTCTTGGATGATCCTTCCAGGGAGGATGTGCAGGTGGCAGATATCGTGAAGGAGGCAGTGGTTGCTCAGGGCCTGAGGATTGGAGATGAGTGGCGCTTGTCTTCAGCTGAGGAAAGGTCCATCGTGGATGAAGAGACCTGGATCCTCGCGAGGCCACACATGAACTGGCGTGATACCCCTCTGGTTCTGTGTGGATGTCCAGGCATGGGGGACCAGACATGGGGACTGGGTTACCTCCTCCCTCTGACAGCACAAGCGATGATGAGGATCCTTCCAGTATGCCAGGAATTACTGGTGATGCTGGTACCATGGACCTGGATAGGGCTATGGTCCTTCATGGTGCCCCCTCTGCTGAAGCTTTTTGTGTGCAGCTGCATGAGATGGTGTGGGTTGAACGGGAAAGGTTCTCGCTTGAGGATGAAGCCGAGAGGCTCGAGGAATGGTTCTCTGAAGCTGACTGCCGGATAAATGCTGCTATGGCCAGGCCAAAGGAGAAAAGAGGTGCTGAAACTCTTGGGATAGACTATAGGAAAGGGAAGGAAACATCGGCCAGTGAGGGTATCTCTTGTGCGAAGGCGGGTGTTGTAGCTAGATCCACTTCTGCCCCTCCGAGACGACGACAGAAGAAGGATTACTCTGCTCTCCTGCGTCCCATGGCAATTAGGGCCTCTTCATGAGCTGTAAGAATTAATCTAAAGGTGAATAAGCGAGAGCGGATTTCAACTTCTGTAGATCAAGAGAAGGATAGGATGAAGCTCTTATCCAGGCTTGGCATGCAAGAGGATTTTGAGCTTGTATGGGACTAAACGGACATGGGTGCTGAGTCCGATTTCAGTTCTGCTAATGTAGGTGATGGCTTTGGTGTGGTCATGGGGTTTCGAGCTGTAGAGCTGGAAGATTTTGGTGGGGATGTTGACTGATCCTCCACTTGTGTTCTTTTCTGTTTGAAATTTTGATTTGTTTGTTTTGCTTTTGCTTTTCTTCCTCTTTTCCTGTGGCCTTTGGGCTGAGGTCGTAAGGGATTTTGGGTGTGGATCGGTGGATCCCTCCCCTCCCTTGTCTGTAGTGTCTGGGTCTTTTCTTTTAATAAAATTTTGGGGGGTCCCAGGAATATCCCGGACCTGAGCCTTCCTTGCCATAAAAACCCTAAACCCCCTAAAACCATAAAAACAACTAAATAGCATTAAAACACCTAAAAACCCATAAAACCCCGAAACCACTAAAAACACTAAAAAAACATTAAACCCCTAAACATTATAATGCCCTTAAAAATAATAAAAACACAAAAAATTTCAAAAAGACCGCAAAAACCCAAAAAATACAATAAAAACCTAAAACCACTAAAATTGATCATAATCCTTTTAATCTTGAAAAAATCATAAAATCATAAAATACCTAAAACCCAAAAAAACATTTAAAAAAATTAAAAACACTTTAAATACCAATGAAAACATTAAAAACTAAAAAGACCTAAACACCTAAAACATAAAATGCTAAAAACCCTTAAAACCCCTAAAAATCAAAATAAAAAAACACTAAAACCACAAAATCATAATGAATCTAAAAAAAATTACAAAAAATAAAAAACCTTAAAAACTCAAAAAGAACCCACTAAAAAACCTTAAAACATTTAAAAGACATAAAAGCCATAAAAACATAGAAATGTTAAAACCCAAAACCCCTCAAATCCCAAAAAACCATAAAAACCCATAAAAACATAAAAACACCCTAAAAAACCTTTAAAACCCTAAAAAATAATACGCATTAAATACCAGAGAACAACTTTAAAAACCCTAAAGACACATAAAACCCACAAAACCCCCTTAATCCTTAAAACCCCCAAAACCCATAAACTACAAAACCACTTTATGTCCCTAAAAATAATAAATAAATAAATAAAAAACCATGACATACCAAAAATCTAAAAAACCCCATAAAACCCCCAAAAAAATCATAAAAACCAACAAAATCCCTAAAGGCCATAATAACCATAAAATTAATAAAAACCCCTAAACGTCCTTAAACATGTTAAAAAAATATAAAAACCTCTAATAAATTCTTAGAAAACTAAAACACCTAAAACCAATAAAAATAGAAAAAAACTAAAAAAAACTAAAATAGTAAAAACCCTTAAAAACACATAAAAACCTATAAACACCTAAAAACCATAAAAACCTAAAAAACACTAAAAATCCTAGAAACCCTAAATAACCTAATAACCGTTAACTGCATAAAAACACCAAAAATATTAAAAGATCATAAAAACCACTAGAAAATCTAAAAACACTTTAAAACCCTAAAAATATTAAAAAAAATATAAAAACCATAAAACCCCATAAACTCAAGGAAATCCTAAAACCCCAAATAACCAAAAAACACTAAAACCCTAAAACAACCTAAAACCCCTCAAAATCCATAATAACCCTGAAAACCATAAAAATATTAAACAAGCCCTAAAAATACCTAAAAATATAAAACACCATAAAAATCATGAAAACCCCTAAGAATACCATCAAAACAAAAAACAATTTAAACCTATAAAAAACTAAAAAACTAAAAACCCTAAAATCTCTTGAAACTCTAAAAAACCCTAAAAACACTCAAAATCCATAAAAATCCTAAAAGTCCATAAAATTATAAAAATATCCTTAAAAATCCCTAAAAATGTAAAACCCTAAAGAATCTGAAAATCCTAACAAATATTTCTTATCATAAAAAAATTAAACCCCTAAAAACCTGAAAAGCTCAGAAACCCCTAAAAACCCTAAATGACCATAAAACATCAAAAACTCATAACCCCCCCCCCGAAATAAATAAAAACTCTAATAACATCTAAAAATTCAAAAAACCATTTAAACCCCTGAATACATTAAAAACAATAAAAAATCATAAAACCAATAAAAACATCAAAAAAATCCCTAAAAACCCAAAATTCCATGAAATCCGAAAACCCCTAAAGCCCCTAAATACCCTCAAAATACCTAAAAACACTAAAAAACATAAAATTTCCTAAAAACCTAAAAAAATCCTTTAATAACTATAAAATAGAAAAAAACCCTAAGAAAACCATCAAACTCAAAAATCAGTTAGGGCCCAAAAATCCAAGAAAATGCAATAAAACCATAAAAGCCTAAAATTCCATAAAACACTCAAAATCCAAAAAAACCATAATAAACCATAAAATTCCATAAACGTCATTAAAAATCCCTAAAAACATAGAAAACCATAAAAACCCCTGAAGCCCCTTATAAAACATTATAAACCTAAAAGCATTAACACCCCCTAAATAACAACAATCAATAAAAACAATAGAAGAAAAACATAAAATTCTTAAAAACACTAAACCCTTTAAAAACCATAAATACGTTCAAAAAACATAAAACCCCTAAAACCAATAAAAACCCTAAAAACCAACTAGAAACTATAAAAACCCTTTAAACAACTAAAAATGTTTAAAAAAAATATATAAAAACCGTTAATATCCATAAAAACTAAAAAAAATTAAAACATAGAAAACCCATAATAGTCCTAAAATCATTAAAATCCTAAAAACATAAAACACTAATAAAAATCCTTAAAATATGTAAAAAAGGAAAAAATCCTAAAAAACATGAAACCACTAAAAAAAACATAAAATAACTAAAAACATATAAAAATCCTGAAAAAATAAAAATGCTAGAAACTTGTAAAAATCATCGAAATCCCTAAAAACAATAAAAACAAAAAAAATATTCAATTACCTAAAAATACTTAAAAATGAAAAACATTAAAAACCCTTAAAATCCCATAATGAAACGTAAAAAAAATAAAACCTCTAAGAACTATAAAAACATTAATCACATTAAAAAGACCATAAATATAAAAAACCCCTAAAAACCTCTACAACCCATAAAGAACCCTCATAAACCTAAAAACCACTAAAAATATAAAAACACTTTTAACCGAATAAAAATATAAAAAATCACAGAACCCCTAAAAACTCAAATAACATCAAGAACTGAAAAAACCCATAATAACCCTAGAACCCTTAGAAACTCTCATAATCCCAAAATTCTCTAAAAAATATAAAAATCTAATAAAATAAATAAATATTCCTAAAAACATAAAAATCTATAATACCCATGGAAAACCATAAGAAAACCCTAAAACCCTAAATTTCTAAAAAACCCTCACAATCTCTAAAATCCTAAAAAACATAAAAATCCTTAAATATTACTTAATTTCCTAAAACCTTAAAATACCTAAAAACCCTAAAAATCATAAAAAACTTAAATCCTAAAAAAATAAAAAACATATAAATAAAAAATAAAAAAAAACTTAAAACACCATATAAAGACCACAAGAACCACGAAAACCCATAAATACCATAAAACCCGTAAAACCAAAAAAATTTGAAAAACTCTAAAAAACAACAAAAGACCAAAAAATCATTCAATCCCTAAAAATGTTAAAAATATAAATAACCTTAAAAACCCAAAAACACAAAAAAAAAAAAAAAACATAGAAGAAACAATTAAAAACGATAAAATTCCGAAAACCCCCAAAATACTAAAAAAATATAAAACCAATAAAAATTTCAAATAATCCCAAAAAATCACTAAAAACAAGAAAACCCTAAAAACCCTTAAAATCCCAATGAAAACCTTAAAAAAATAAAAACACATAAAATCATTAAAAACATAAAAACACAAACATCTCTAGAATCCCTAATGGCCCTAAAACTATAAAATACAAAATCAACCAAATAACTTTTAAACATGTTGAATCCCCATAAAACCCTGTAATAATATAACAACCATTCAAACCACTAAAATTAAAAAAAAAATCACCTGAAAACCTCCATAACCCTCAAAACCCTAGGATCCCTAAAAAACTATAGAAGTCCCAAAAATCCAAAAAAATCCCAACAAATGTAAAAACCATAAAATCCCTAAACAAACCTTTGGAAAAGCATGAAATCTAAAAACACCTAAAATCCTTAAAAACCTTAAATTATAATAACTATAAAAAATAAAATACCTAAAACCTCTCAAGACCCCTTAAACTTTTAAAACCCATAAAATCATAAAGAAATCCTTAAAAATCCACAAAAAACACAAAAACCATAAAAATCATGAAAAACCCTAAGAAAACAGTTAAAAACATAAACAATAAAAAACTAAAAACAATAAAACACTAAATACCCTAGTAGGACCATAAAACCCTAAAACCCCCAAATAATCATAAAGTCCCTAAAACCCCTTAAAAATATAAAACCCTATAAACCCCCAAAACCCTACTAAACACATTAAAAACCCTTTATTACACAACCTTGAAAAAAACCCTTTAAACACTTAAAATTTTGTATGTATTATAAAAACCTTAAAAAACAAAAAAAAATAAAAAAACATACAAACCCAAAAACCCAAAAAACCCTAAAGCCCTTATTAACCATAAAACTCTCCAAAAACCCAAAAACCCAAAAACCCAACAGAATCATAAAAAATCCATAAAAATCACAAAATTAATAAAAAACATTAAAAACCCTTAAAAATATAAATAAAACCATAAATAACACAAAAAAATGCAAGTCCCTTAAAATCCTAAAAATTCTAAAATCCCTAAAAACCCCTAAAACCCCAACAACCCCTTAAACTCTTCAAAATTCCTAAAAACCCAAAAAACTACAGAAATCCTAAAAATCTATAAAAATTCCAAAAAACATAAAAGACCATAAAAACCATGAAAAAATCTATGAAAACCGTAAAATCTGAATATCACTTAGAATCCTTAAAAAACCTAAAAACATTAAAAATCTGAAAACAACCTAAACAGACCCTAAATATCCCCAAAACCCATAAAACCTCCTAAATACTGTATAACCCCCTAAAACCGATACAAATACTAAAAACCATGAAAACACAAATAAACCACTTAAAATCCTATATTTAAAAAAAAACTCAAAAAACCTTAAAACCCTAAAAAACACAAGAAAACATAAATACCAAAAAAACATTAAAACCCTAAAACCACACTAAATCCCTAAAAACCATAATAATCCTAAAAACCCCCTAAATCCCTAAAAACATAAAAACCCTAAATCCTTGGACACCCCTAATAAATCTATAAAAACCTAAAAACTCATAAAACCCCCAACAAACATAAAAAACATAAAACTCCTAAAAACCCTAAAACCCAAAACCCCTAAAACCCAATAAAGTCCCTAAAAATAATAAAAATCAATAAAACTCTTAGAACCCATTTAAAACCCTAAAAACATAAAAACCCTAATAAATCCATGAAAACATAAAAACACTTGAAATCCATTAAAACTTAAAAACCCTAAATCACTAAAAACATCAAAATCCCTAAAACCCAAAAACCCAAAAACCAATAAAAATACAATAAGGTCCCTAAAGACATAAACAAACCTAAAAACCATGAAAAACCAAAATAAACCCTTAAAACCCTAAAAACACATAAAATCTCTTGAAAACTTGGTATACTCTAAAAACCATAAAAACCCTATAATTACCCAGAAAATCCTAAAACCCCAACAAATCCCGAAAAACCACATATAACCATAAAAATCCTAAAAATAAAAATAAAATATAGGAACCATTTAAGTACCAAAAAAAATTAAACTAATAAAAAAATGTTAAAAGGACTAAAAACTCAAAAGAAACCTATAAAACCATAAAACCCTAAAAACGAGAAAAAATCTCAAAAACCCAATAAACCCTAAAACATAGTGAAAAACTTATAAGAAAAAAGATGGCTGAGAAAGGAGGAGAGGGAGCCCTCGTGGTACCTGGGAAGGATCGGGCTTCTAATCCGAATTCGGGAAGGAACATTGCTGATCCAGTTATCCATGGAGGGATTTTCCGTTTCTGTAATAAATTAGTAGCGAATCCAGCTCCTCCTAGCTCTTCACATCCACCGGTGGTGAGGAAAAATTTTGCGGATGTGGTGAGGTTGGATGCATCGTTATCCTTCACTTAAATTGAATCTCATTCTCCTAGACGGATTATTCGCAAGGGGTGCATCGCCCATGTTGCTGCAAACAGAGAGGCTGTTTAGGAGAGGGTTAGTCTGTGTCAAATTTCTTTCATTCCAGGGTCCTTGTCCCGAAGGGGGAGAAACTATGGAAATTTTCTAATCTTGCAAGTTGTATCTATGAGGTTTGGGGGTTCAATGACTGGAAGATGACTGTAATGGGGTGTGAATTCTACCATGTGGTGTTCCCCAGAGATGAACTGAAAATGAAAGCTTGGAGTTTTGGATCAATTTCCCTTAATCCAGGGATCCTCAGAATGCAGGAATGATATAGAAACTTCGATCCATTAAATGTGAAAAATACATTTACGCAAGTGTGGATTCGCATATGCAAATTGAATTGGATTTATTGGCATCCTAGGATTTTATGGGATATTTCCTCTACAGTTGGATTCCCCATTCGCATTGAAAAAGAGACTAATAATCCATGGTATGGGCACTATGTTAGGGTGATTGTTGAGATTTACATGGAGAGTACCCTCGTTTAAGAGGTGGTCCTCACCACAATTGATGATACCTTGAATCTGGAAATACAGTACGAGGGGAGGCCCACGTTTTTCTCCAATTATAGCTTCATCGGCTACTCATTCGATGAGTGTCGAAGGTCCAGAATCTGTGGCCTTTGTAATCAGTGAGGGAATGAGGACTCTGAATATCAGAGAAAGTGGTTGAAGGGAAAAGGGTTGGTCATTGAAGCAATGAATCAACCTCCTGGAATTCCAAGTAACACGGAACCAAGGTGTATCTTAGCTGTGGGAAACAATGTGGTGGCCATGTTTCCAGTTGGGATGCCCCATGGAGACGTGGCAGATGCAGAGGTAGTGAGGGCTGATAGGGCGTCTACCTCCAAGGATGTCACTACCCATCTTGGGCCTGAAACTGATGTTCCCCCATAGGATCAACTTAGGACAAGGGTTCATCAAATTTGCTTATGGTTCATAATGAGACACACGCCTGTTCGGATCCCAGCAAAGATGTGGAAAGTGGGGATGTTTCTGCTGGTGGTGGTGTTGTGTCACAGACGCCCCCTGCACAGATAGGATTGGACAGCCTTGATAATCCACCAGCCTCTACAAGGATTCAACCTAGCCCGAACTGCTTGGAAACCACATGGGAATACATTGTTTCTATGGGGACTGTGGTAGTGCCACTTGCAGCTAAGGATGTGGAGGGTGCAGCCAGTGGGCAACAGTCTAACTCTGGACTGGGTGATTCTGCTCAGGTTCCAGGACAAGCAGAGTTACTGTTTGGCCACACTAGAGATACTGTCATCCCCAATAATATTGCATCACCCTCTCCTTCTCTCCCTCTAATGCTGGTAGATGGGAGTCCTGTGGATGCATCTGCACCGGATTAGGAGGGTGGAATCGTGCATGATGGTAGGGTATGCACTGATATTGTTGGGGTGCTGGAGCATTCTGGTGGTGATCTCCAGGATATGAGTGGGGCGTTCACTCTAGTTGTCTCATGTAAGGCTGCAAGAAGGATTTCGACTGGTTTCGAGCCTCTTGAAGGGCTTTGTGCCACCAACGGGTTCACCCCACTCTCTGGTAGCTTCTGGACTGATGATGGGGGTAATGAGAAAGGTAATGAAGAGGGGGCCCATGGTTCTTCTAATAGTGGCACCCCTGATGAGGAGAAGGTGGTTGGGAATGTGTCTGAACCCACGAAGAAGCCGGTTGGCAGGCCTCCTAATAATAAGGGCAGGAAAGGCAAAGGGAAAGACATCAATCCCCCATCCAAGAAGAAGCAAACTCCTGCTGGGGGTGGGAAAACCTCTTATTAATGAAGAACATTTTCTAGAACTGTAGAGGGATGGGTAATTTACCAACAACCCATGCCCTTAAGAATTTAATTTCAGCCAACAAGCCAATGATTTTTGGGATTGCAGAACCTATGAATAGCTTTGATAGCTGGAAGGGTCTTAATTGGCAGAAGTTTGGTTATTCTCTTGTTCCTCATAATAACATTGAGAGTGGCATTGAGACTCTTTAGGTTCTAAAGAATTATAATATTCAATTTTTATACTTTGAGAGAAGACCTAAAATCTTCTCACTATGGATCCAGAATCAAGACTCCGTACATACAATTTCTTTTGTATATGCATCATGTGTTTACACTAAGAGAAGGCAACTATGGAGTGATATGATGAGCATCAGTGAGAACACTCATTACAACTGGGTTTCAGTTGGTGATTTCAATATGGTGTTGAGGCTAGATGAAAGGATTGGACCATCTTTCTCACGCATTGCTGCAGAGGAATTCACTTGTTGTATAGACCAGTGCAATCTGGTGGAACTCCCTGTTGTGGGTGATTGCTTCATAGGGGAAAGATACACCATCAATGGGAGGAAATCAAGTAAATTAGATATATGCTTTCTCCAAATCAATGATAGAAAGTTCTTCAAGTGCGATATATGCCACTACTCTCCCTAAGTTCAATTCATATCACAACCCATTGATTCTTGAAATCAATGATAATAACTACAGGTCCTCTCCTTTGCCTTTCAAATTCAACAATGCATGGCTCACCATCCCTGGATGCAGGGAAGTGGTTGTTAATGGGTGGAGTAGCACTTTTCATGGCATCCCACACTTTGTTGTGGCAGAAAATCTCAAATGAATAATGAGTCTTCTTAAGTAATAGAGTAAGATCTCTTTATCCAAACTCGATGATGACATCATGGCTGCTAAATCCCAGCTTTCTCACTGTCAAATAAACAATCAATAGCAACTCACCCCCTTTAGGGAGGAAATGCAGCTTCAATCGAAGCTGGATGAGCTTTTGGATCTAAAAGAGAAGCTGGATAGAAATCAATTTAGCATGGCTTGGCTTAAGGAAGGGGATAGGAATTCCAAATTCTTTCATCACCTTCATAGGGAGAAAAAACCCAAGAAAGTTCTAAATGTGATCTGGATTAATGAGGCCTCCTTTTCATCTGAACATGAAATCTCCAGTGCTGTGGTTGATCACTTCAAAGCACGTTACAGTGATGGGGGGCATGAGAAGATCCCTAGACATTTTGGATCCATTGATCCATGCATTAATGATCAGTAGAATAATCTTCTTACTGATGCCCCGTTTGAAGAGGAAGTTAGGTCTGCGGTTTTTTCACTGATTATGGACAACACTCCCGGGCCAGATGGATTCAGTAATAAGTTTTTTATGTTCTATTGGGATATTCTACATGTGGAGGTCACTAATTCTGTCAGAGAATTTTTTATCTCCTACTCCATTCCTAATGGAACGAATTCCAACTTCCTTGCTCTACTTCCAAATAAAGAGAATTCCATGGACATTGGGGAATTTCGTTCGGTGGCGATTGGCAATACTATTCCTAAGATAATAAGTAAAATTTGGGCGATCAGGCTGGGGAAGATTGTTGGTGGGATAATAACCCAAAACCAATTTGGGTGTGTCCCAGTACGTAATATTCAGAGCTGCCTATATTTTGCATTGGAGTGTATCAACATCATGATGAAAGACACAACGTATGGAGGCTTTTAATTGAAGTTGTACATCTCAAATGCATTTGATACAATCAAATTGAGCTTCATCTTAACTGTTATCATCCGGTATGACTTCTCCACCTCTTTTATAATGCTAATCCATACTATCTTGTCCAGTGCCAGGATCTCTGTTCTTGTTAATGGATCCCCTAAGGGGTTCTTTCATTGCTCTCGTAGCGTTAGGCATGGTGACCCGATTTCTGGCCTCCTCTTTGCTCTGGTTGAGGATTACCTTAGCAGATGCATAATTTATCTCGTTCAGGCTAGTATCTATGCTCCGATAAAAGCTGGGAAAGATCTTTTTGTGCCAACTCATATTCTATATACAGATGAAATTATCCTTTTTGGGAAGTCTTGTAGGCGTACCCTATCCTTAATTAAATCAATTCTACAACATTATGAAGAGGTTGCAGGGCAATAGATTAGTTGGAAAAAGTCCTCTGTATTTATGGAAATGGGATTTCAGCCTCCATGAAACGCATAATTGTCAAAAATCTTGGTGTCTTGAGGGGTTCCCTCCCTTTCATGTACCTGGGGGTTGCCTTGTTCTGGGGGAAGGTGAAAAGTGGCTACCTTGAGGGAATTTCACGCAAAATCATTCAGCAACTTGCGGGCTGGAAAGGAAAATGCTTATCTCAGGCGGGAAGAATTTTCCTAATCAACTCTATTATTATATCTATGTTTGTGCATGCGTTCACCATTTATAGATAGCCGAAAAGTCTCATCAAGAGCTTGTAAGCAAAAATCAAAAACTTCGCATGGATGGGCTGAATAAATGAGAGGAATCTTGTACATGTGGCATGGAAAGAATGCACAAGGCCCATCGAAATGGGTGGGATGGGCATCAAGGACCTCAGGGAATTTAATGATTCCTTAATTGGTAAATTTACATGGAATATTTTCAACCCGCAAGATAGGAGTCATGAATTCTTGATGGAAAGGTTCACTTCCAGACTATGTGAGGAAATCCCGGGCTTCATACCTTCTTCAGTCTGGACCACAATCAGGTCCTCCTATAGAAGCATTATATCTAACTCTAAATGGGTGGTCTCATGGCACTCAACTTTGAATTGTTGGAAGAACACCTATCTTGATAGGACCATTCGTGAATCTGTCCTGCCCCCTCATACTTTTAAGTAGTGGTCCATTACTGATCTCAACAGTAACATGATCGAGATTGAAAGCATCCCACTGTAGAATATTATCTCACAAATACAAAGTTACAACTTCATGGACATTGACTGTCTTATTTGGAAGCCCAATATGGTTGGGCTGTTGAGTGTGATGGAGTTTTATCAGTTTGAATGTGAGTAGGGAATTCAACCCCCTGCTTGGCTCTCTAAATTTTCGAGGCCCTTCATTCCCCCTTCCAGACACCTTCTGCTATGGAAAATTTGGAGAAATATATTTCCTATTCAAGAGAAGTTGAAAAGAGAAGGGTGGTGCTTGGACTCTTCTTGTCCGATCTGTCTTCAGGATGAGGAAAATCTACAGTACATTTTTCTTAATTTTCGACTGTCTGCTGGTCTTTGGGAGTATTTGGAGGGCATTTTCCAGCTGAAAATCTGCACATACAGCACGCCGTCTGCTCTTTTCAGCAGTGTCATCAGTGTGCAATGGAGTCAACAGGTTTCCAACCTGCTTCTTGCTGCTACTGCGGCCCTTTCTGCTTTTGTGTGGGCAACCCAGAATAAAGTGGTTTTTGATAATGCTCCATGCTGCCACCGCACTGGTGTGGTGGCGATCCACAAAGCTGTCTGCATGACGTCTCATATCCAAGATGGTACGATGGCTAATGATGTTAATGCGCTTATTGTGCTGAGAAATCTCGGATTTTCTGGAAGATGTAGGAAACCAAAGGACTTTAAATTCATTCGGTGGATTCCACCAATCCCAGAATGGATTAAAGTCAATGTGGATGGTGCTGCCCTGGGTGCGCCTTGTCTCTCCAGTTGTGGTGGTATTTTCCAGACGTACAGAGGCTTTGTTAAAGGATGCTTTTATCACTTCATTGGGAATTGGTGTGCATATGAAGCGGAGCTTTGGGCCATGATTAAGGTTGTCCAATTTGCAGTTCCCTTTAGGTGGAAGCAACTATTGATTGAATCTGACTCGATGTTGGCAGTGGAAGCCCTCAAAAGCAAAACAAGGACAATCCCATGGAGGCTCCACCCACAATGGGTTGAGTGTATGAGGGTTTATCAGGGGATGAAAATTATGGTCACACATGCATACAGGGAAGCGAATAAGGTGGCAGACATGCTCTCCAAGAAAGCTATTGTGTATGGATGTTCCATGTGGTCATTTGTAGCACCAGATTTTTGTAATCCCCTTATGGACTCGGACATGAAGGGTGATTTTCACACTCGGTTGTGCAGACCCTCCCTGTAAATCCTTGTACTTACTTTTTTTGTTAATAAATTTTGTGGGGTCATGATACGCCTGGCCCCGAACCTGCTTTGCCTAAAAAATCCCTAAAAATCCCTAAATATTTATATAAACCTAAAAACCCTGAAAACCCCTAAAAACAGAAAAAACTAATTAAACATAATACCAATTAAAATCTAAAAAATTTCAAAACCTAAAATACACAAAAAACCATAAACCCCCTAAAAACACCCAAAATCCCAAAAAACCATAGAAACCATAAAATTACTATAATATTCCTAAAAACCAAAAAAATGTAAATAACCCTTAAAAACAGGATGGCCCTTAGAAAAATATTAAAATTTTAAATACACATAGAACCCATAAAAATCATAAAAAAAAATAATAAACAATAAAAATCCTTAAGGACCGTAAAATCCCAGAACACCCCTAAAAACCATAAAAAACATTAAAACATTAAAAAACACTAAAAGCCTAGAAAAACACAAAAAACCATTAAAAACTATAAAAATTATTTAAAACCTCCAAAACATTAAAAAATTCTAAGAAACTATAAAACCCTAATAAAGTCAAAAAAACCTTGAAAACCCAGAAAACCTTAAAAACAATAACAAACCATGAAAACCCACAAAATCCCTAAAATCCCAAAAACCATAAAAATAAAAAAAGTCCTAATATATTTAGAAACCTTAAAAACCCTAAATAAAACCATAAAAAAAATATAAAACACTTAAAACCTAGAAATACTAAAAACCTAAAAAACCATAGAAACATAAAAATCCTAAAAATTCCTATAAAACCATAAAATCAATAATAATCCCCAAAAATCCATAAAATGTAAAAAAATTAAAAACCATGAAAACCAGAAGAAAATATTGAGAACCTAAAAGCACTTAAAATCCCCAAACCCCATAAAAACACAAAAAACCCATAAAACACTAAAAAACGTCAAACCCAAAAACCACTCAGAATCGATTAAAACCTTAAAAACCATAAAAATCTTAAAAAATAATAAAAATCCTAAAAAACATAAAAACCACTAGTATCCAAGAAAACCACTAATAACACTATAAAAACAAAAAAAACATTAAACCCCAAAAAACCTGAAAAATTATATGAAACCTAAACACCATATAAGGACCCTAAAACCCCATAAAAACCCTAAGAATATATTAAATCCTTAAAAACCATAATACCCACTAAAAACTATAAAAACCCTTTAAAAAACTAAAACAAATTAAAATAACAAAAAAACCTTAAACACCCATAATACCTAAAAAACCCTAAAAACATATCATGAGACCTAAAAATCACATAAAAACGTAAAAAACCCAGAAAACCCTAAGAAAACCTTAAAAACATAAAAACACATAAACCCCTCAAAACATAAAAAATGTTTAAAACCATAAAAAATTCTAAAAACACTTTAATTCGCTCAAAACATGACATGAAAATTTAAACATTAAAATCAAACTCAAACATGCTACATCATTCCATCTTGGTCCACATGCCACCACACATATCGTGATCACCTTGATTCGCACACCCACCTCATGGTGTTCACCATGTCACATCGTAACCCCATCATCACTACAGACTAAATATATGTTGAGGCCTTCCATCAAAGTCCATCATCACCGTCATTAATGCTTTATCATCTCCGCTGTCATCTAAGACTTTATCCAAGTCCTGATATTGGTCATTAGCATCTTGAGATACCAGTGTTATAAAAACCCTCAAAATCACTACTAACCTAAGAAAACCATTAAAATCCTTTAGAATCCAAAAAAATACCTAAAAAGGTAAAAAACCCTTAAAACCATAAACCCCTAATAAAACATTAAAAAACCAAAAACACATAAAACCCTTAATACCAAAAAAATGATAAAATCATTAAATACCCCCAAACCCCTAGAAACCCTAAAAGCCATAAAAAATTTAAACCCCTTCAAACAACTAAAAACTATAAAAAATATTTAAATCCAAAAAATTTATCAATTATCTTAAAAATATTTGAACCATAAAAACTCAAAAGAAACCCAAAAACAATCAAAAAAACATAAAAACCCTAAAAATCCCTAAAAATCCCTAAAAACCCTAAAACCATAAAAATCTAAACATGCCTAAAAAATCTATAAAACATAAAAAACAATAAAAAACCAATGAATACCTTAAAAAATGAACTTATTGAAACCCTTAGAAACTTAATAACCATAAAATCTCTAAAAAACCAAAAGCCACTTAAAATCTCTAAAAACACCAAAAAATAGAAAAATAAAAAAATCCTAAAAATAACATAAAACATAAAAAACCCTAATGTCTCTAAAAACCATAAAAACCATTAAAACCTATAAAAAATAAGACTTCTAAAAATCTAAAAAATGATAAAAACCCAAAAACCCATAAAAGACCCTCAAACCCCTTAAAACTATAAAAACCACTAAAAACCATAAATTCCCTAAAACAACTTAAAATTATAAACAACCACTAAAAAATCAAAAAACCCTTTGAAATCCTAAAAGTATTTAAAAATATAAAAAATAACAAAACTCAAAAATAGTCTAAGAACACTAAAATCATAAAAACCATAAATACCCAAAAAAAATTTAAAACACTAAAAAATCAATAAAAATTTAAAAAACCCCTAAAAACTGGAATACCTCTATGAAAATATTTTAAAACCTATAAATAATTAAAACCACTAAAATCCTAAAAATGACAAAAACCATAAAACCCAAAACCCATAAAATCCCTAAGAAACCTTAAAACCATAAAATCGTGAATAATCTATAGACATCCCTAAAAACATAAAAAAAACGTTAAAAACCCTTAAAACCCCAAAGAAAAGCTTAATAATGAAAGCTATTAATACTTATAAAAAACTTAAAAACATATATATTCTAAAAACATTAAAGACCCTGAAACCAATAAAAATACTAAAAACCCACTAAAAACAATAAAAAACCTTTAAACCCCAAAAAATGTTAAAAAATTCTATAAATCCTAAAAAAATTAAAAAATTGTAAAATGCCAAAAAATTCTTTTATGACCCAAAAAAACCAAAAAAACTATCAAAATCTCTAAAAACCATAAAGAACTCAAAAAATCCTTAAAACACCAAAGAATCTCTAAAAATGTAAAAAAACATGAAAACCCCAGAAAACTCCTAAAAGACCAAAGAAACCTAAAAACACATTACACCCCTTAAAAGACAAAAAACTCATAAATCCAGAAAAAACCAAAAACCCTAAATACCATCCAAATCCCTACAAAAATAAAACCTCTAAAAATACTAAAAAATATTTAAAATTCCCTAAAAACCTAAAAAACCTAAATACCTTGAAAAACCCTAAAAAAACCTTAAAATCCAAAGAGTATTTTAAATCCCTAAAAACCAAAAAATCTCTAAAAACCCTAAAGAGACACAAAAAACCTTAAAAATGAAAAACAATCATAAAACCCATAAAACATTAATGAACCACTAAACCCCATAAAAATTATAAAACCCTCTTTATGCCCCTAAAATGAAAAAAATCAAAAATAAAACCTCAATCCCCAAAAAAAATAAAAAACCCTAAAATAGGGAAAAAAATCCTAAAAACCATAAAAACCCAATAAAACCCTCAAAATCCCTAAAAACAAAAAAATAATAATCATAAAATCCAAATAAACCAAAAAGATACCCAAAATGTAAAAACCCATAAATGGAATAAAAAATAATAAGAATACATTAAAAACATAAAAACCCTAAAAACCCCTAAAAACCCTAAAAATGTTAAAAACTCTAAAACCCTAAAACCCTAAAAGAACTAAAATCTACAAAACCACTATAAATGATAAAATTGGAAAAACCCCACAAAACCCCTAAAACCACAAAAAACTCTAAAACACTTTAAAACCCTAAAAATGGTAAAGAATCGAAAATACATTACAACCCCAAGAAATGAAAAAATACCCTAAAACACCAAAAAACTCTCAAAATCCATAAAACACGAAAAACAATTAAATTCCTAAAAAATAGCTAAATGTTTTTAAAAACCTAAACAACCTTGAATCCCTAAAAAACACTATGAAAAACTTTAAAAACTAAATTCATATAAAACCCCTAAAATCCTAATAATTCTAATAACCTAGAAACCCTCAATATCCCTAAACCCTTAAAACCTATGAAAATCATAAAAAGCGATAAAAATCCCTGAAAACATCGAACCCCATAAAAACCCTTAAAACATATAATAAATCCTTAAAACCCTAAAAAACATAAAATACCTAAAAACATAAAAATGCTAAAACCCTAAAAAACCCTAAAAAGGCCAAAAAACCCAAAACCCCTTAAAAATGTTAAAACCCCATAAAACCCCAAAAAATAATGTAAGAAACTACAAATACATTAAACCCCTATAAACATTGAATACTAATAAAACATTAAAAACCGTAAAAAATTTTAAGAAACCAAAAATAAAATAAAAACCCAAAATATCACTAAAACCCTTAAAATACCTAAAAGAAATAAAAAAACTATAAAATACTAAAAAGCCTAGAAATCCCCTAGAAATGTAAACCCCCTAAACACCACTATGACTACCATAAAACCCTATAAATTCTTTATACCCATAAAACCTCAAAATTTATAAACCCCTAAATCCCTTTAAAAGACTCTAAAACCCCGAAAACCCAAAATACAACTTAAAACCCTAAAAACATAAAAAACCCCATAAAAACCATAAAAATCCACTTAAAAAAATAAAAACCTTTTATAATACTATAAATGATAAAAATCTATAAAAAATTAAAATGCCAAAGAAAAATATAAAAACAGGAAAAAAGTGAAAAAAAATTAAAAAAATTAAACCATAAAAACCGCTTGTAAGCCTCAGAATATATAAAAACTCTATATATAATAAAAACACTAAAAAATCAATAAAATACCTAATACAGTAATAGACCCTAAAAACCCCCAAAACACCTAAGAAAACCATTAAAACCTAAAATAATTAAAACTTCTTAAAAGGATAAAAACCCTTAAACCCCTAATAAACGAAAAAATGTAAAAACCTTCAAAGTTCCAAAAAAAACAAAAAATCAACAAAAACTCTAAAAATTCCATAAAAATTATGGAAAACATAAAAACACTAAAACCCCCAAAAAACCAATGAAATACATAAAAATAAAAAAAAACACTTAAAACCCATAAAACCCATAAAACCCATACAAACCCTAAAGCACTCTAAAACCCTACAAAATCATAGAAATCCAAAAAACAATAAAAATAACTAAAAACCCTACAACCCCACTTAAAACTCTAACAACTATTTAAATCCCTAAAAACATTAAAAACTCTAAAAACATTAAAATGCCTACAAACTCAAAAAACCCTACAAACCCTAAAAACACTATGAAACTGACAAACCCTGAAAATACATAAAGTCCCTAAAAAACATAAAATCCTAAAAAACCTAAAAACCCTAAAAATGTAAAAAATATGAAAACCTAATAAATACCATAAGAAAAAAAATTAAAAATGCAAAAAATCACTTAAAACACCAAAAAAACATAAAAATGATTAACCCCCTAAAAATACCTAGAAATCAAAAAACATATTCATGACCATAAATATCCTTATAAATATTTATAAATACTAAAAGGCAATAAAAAATCCTAAAAACATAAAAACTCCAAAAAAAACTTTGGATTCCATAAAAACCTATAGTCTCTTAAAACCCATAAAAACCAAATAATTTCTATTACACTCAAAGACCCTAAAACCTGTAAATATCCCTAAAAACTATACTACCACTAAAAACCTAAAACCCCTCAAACTCAAAAAGCACTAAACCCCCCATAAAAATCGTAAAAACCATTAAACCCAGAAAATGTTAAAAGGCTCTAAAAACATTAAATAACATAAAACACTGAAAAAAAAATCCACAAAACCCAAAACACCCCCAAAATCTTCAAATTTCCAAAAAAACATAATACCCTTCAAACCCATATAAATTATAAAAACCCCTAAATACCTAAAAACATAAAAAACATAAAAACATTTTAAACCCCTAAGACTCCATTAGAAAAAAACACTTAAAACCAGTGAAATACTAATAAGATAAAAACCATAAAAAAATAAAAACACCAAAAAAAGTCAAAAAAAACACAACCATAAAAATCCTAAAAAATACACAAAACCCATAAAAACACAAAATCCCTAAAACCATAAAAATCAATTTGAAAGCCTTAAAAATCCAAAAAAATCATAAAACCCCTAAAAATTGTAAAAACTCTAAAAGACCCAAAAAATACTACCCCCCCTAAAAAAACATGTAAACAACTAAAAACAATGAAAAACCAAAAAAATCCATACATTCCCTAAATCCTAGTAAGAACATTAAAAACCATTTAAACCCCAAAAAATGTTAAAAATCTCTAAAACCATTAAAAACTCATAAAACTAAAAAAATCATAAAATCCAAAAAAACCCCCAAACCCCCAAACCCCTAAAATCCTAAAAATCCCAAAAATAACCTCTAAACCACATAAAAATCTTAAAAAATCTCTAAAAACGCTAAAAATAAAAAAAACAATAAAACCTTGAAACCCCGTAGGAAAAAAACACTTTACACCTCTTAAAATTATAAAAAATGATAAAAAAATAAAAAATATAAAAACCCTAAAAATTCTAAAAAACCAAAAGATTCCTAAAAACCTAAAAATACATAAAAACCTTATAAGTCACTTAAAATCCTTAAGAACATAAAAAACACAAAAAACCCTAAAATTCCCTAATAAAAACCTAAGAAACTAAAAACACTAAAACCCCCTAAATCTCCTAAAAATAATAAAAAATATAAAAAACCTATAAAACACTAAAAATGCCATAAAAACTCTAAAACCCCCGAAGAACCATAATAACTTCTAATAGCTATAAAACGCCATAAAAACCCTAAGTACCCACAATAAACTCTAAAAACCCTTTGAACCCCCAAAAAATTAAAAAATTTCTTTAAAACCCTAAAAACAAAAAAAAACAGAAAATAACAACAAAACCCCAAAAAAACTTAAAACCCCCAAAAATCCAAAAAACCCTAAAATGATCAAAATTCCTAGAAACCATAAAAACACATAAAAATATAAAAACTCCTATGCATCACTATAAACACAAAAAAACCCTAAAAACCCTGAAAACCCCTAAGAAAACCCTAATCGTTATGAAGAGGTGCTTGTTCTGGTCCTTTGTTGCCACGCCCTCCTGGTCATTGCTTGTGGATTCTAACATGATGGGTCAGTTTCACACCTGGTTATGTGTCCCTTCCTTGTAGAACTCTGTTTTTTCTTTCTTGTTGGTTTAAATTTCGGGGGCCAGGATAACTTGGTCTTGAGCCTTCCTTATCCATAAGAAAACCCTAAAACCCTAGAAAGACATAAAACTCCTAAAAACTATAAAAATGTAAAAACCCTAAATACTATATAATCATTTAAAATCTATAAATACCCTAAGAACCCAAAAAATAAAAAAAATTACATAAATACATAAGAAAACCCTAAAAACCATAAATCCCGTTAGAAAAATTTATAAGCATAAAAACACTTAAATCCTCAAAAAACCTAAAGAACACTAAATTTCTTAAGAAACACTGAAATGAAGTTAAAATTATAAAATCCCCTAAAAACCTTTAATGCCTTTAAAAATGTAAAAAAATTAAAAACCATAAAAACCATAAAATAACTAGAAAATATAAAAACCCCTTCAAACCCTAGACACATTAAAAACCTCAAAAAACGTAAAAACCTAAAAAAATGAGAAAAAAAAACAAAAATACCCAAAAAACCATAAAAACCATATCTACCCATATAAAACATAAGAATCAAAAAAAATCTAAAAAACATTAAGATCCCCCAAAAGGAAAAAAATCCCTAAAAATTTAAAAGACCTTAAAAACCATAAAAACCCCTAGTAAAACCTTAAAAATCAGAAAAACTATTCAAACTCCAAAAAAACATAAAAGGGTAAAAACCCTAAAACCCCCTAGAGTCCATAAAAAACTAAAAACCATCAAAATCCCAAAAAATTCAAAACCCCAAAAAATCTTAAAGTACCCCAAAAAATATATAAAAATGTTAAAACTCCTAGAAATGATGAAAACCCTTAATAAACACTACAAAACAAAATACACTTAAAACCTATAAAAACCAAGAAACCCAGAAAAGACCCTAAAAACCATAAAACCCCCTAAAACCCTTAAAATTCCTAAAAACCATTAAAACCCATAAAAACACACTAAAACTATAAGACCCCATTATACCCTAAAAACAATAAAAAACTCTATAAAAACAGAGAAACCCAATAAAAAAATAAAACCCTAAAATCCCCAAAAACCATACAAATTGTAATAAAATCTTAAAACCCCTCAAAATCCATAAAAACCCATAAAACTATCATATCAAAAAATTATAAATAAATTCTTAAATGTACAAAAACCATAAAAACGCTATGAAAATATTAAAAACATAAAAAAAAAATAAAAACCATAAAACCCCAAAAAACACTAAAACCCCTAAAATCCCTCAAGACAAGAAAGGGATGGCAGCTTTCTCTCCTGGTGGCTCTCTCCCGTCGCATCGCTCCTTCGGGCATGGAGGTTCGGCGCATCTGGATCGGGGGATGCTTTCCCCCATGGTGGTTTCAGCTTGCTCTGGCAGATCTTGGTGCTGCTGGTCCTTGGCGGTGGCGACTTTCGACTTCTCTGTGCGTCCTACTTTAGCGGTGATGCGGTCAGTTCGGGATTGTCTCCGGCGTCGGCCTTCGGTAGAGATCGGGATCTGGGAGCTCCTGGATTTGGCGGGTCTTGTTGTTGAATACTGTCGCAGGATCCTCTTGTTCTTCTTCGCATGGATTGTGAGGGGATCTGACGAGATGTGGAGATCCGACGGTGATGTGGATCCTTGGATCTGGCTCACAGGGTGGTCCCGGCGATGGATCGGGATGGCTCCAGGCGCGATCGGCATCACATGTTCGTTTTCTTCTCACAAAGGTGCTGATTGGATGTCTGGTGCTGTGGATCTGGCTTTGCGATGGTTGACAAGGTGGCTGGCGAGCAGGTCTTCGTCCTGTGTAGATGAGTGTTTTTGCTATCATTTTTCACAGCAGCTGCAGATTTTATGTGTTTTGGATGTTGTGGTTTTCTGTGGAGTCCGATTCTTGGGTTTGATGGAAGATGTCCAAACCGTTGCTTGTGTTGGTTCTTTGGATCTGCGATCACCTCCTGCTGTTGCCATCTTGCTCTGGTATGGTTGTGGTTTGGTCTGTCCGAGGGTGAATGGCTTCTTTGCGGGATTTTCTGGTTCATGGTTTTTTCATTACATTTTCCGCTGCTTTGTACTTGTGGCTGTTCTGGATGCGAATCAATTATGGTGTTGGTTCTTACTTTTGATGTCTGCTGAGAAAATATGGTGCTGGATACTGCTTGCTGGTGAGCTGGGCTGCGATGAACCCTGTGTTGTCGTTTGTTGTACTATTGGTTGTACTTCTATGTGTGGCATGGTGGAGGCTGCTAGGATAAGCAGCCTTGAATGCTGGAAGGGCTGTTCTTTTTGGTCTTCTCTGGATGTGGCTGGTTTCGCCCCTGACTGCTGTTGGGTGCGATTCATTTGGTTGTGCTATGGTGAAGGTGGGAAACTACTGGTTGTTGGTGTGCTTTGGTGTGATGGTTGCTGTATTGAAGTAAACTCTGGTTTCTGGCTCTTGTGTAATTCTGGTGCTGATGGTTATGGGTTATGTGCTGCTGGTGATGGCTTGTTTGGTGAGGAGGTGCTGGATGCTGGTTTAAGGGAGGTTGGATGCTGGTCATTTCTTGGTAGTGAGCTGCTGGATGCTGCTGGATGATGGTGTTGGTTGCTGCATGAACCTGGGTGTGCTTGTTTGGTTTTTCTTTTCTTTTTTGATTTTTCACTTTTTTGCGTGGGTTGTAAGGGGCTTTCGGGTGTGGGTCGTTTGACCCCTCCCCTCCCTTGTCTGCCGAGTCTTTTTTATCTTAATAAATTTGGGGGGCCGGGAATAGCCCGACCCTCGCATCTTCCTTGCCCTAAAATCCCTCAAAATCAATATAAACCATAAAAATTACTACGAATACCTACAAGCATTAAAATTCCTGAAAACTCTGAAAACCCCTAAGAATACATTAAAACCTAAAAACACTTAAAACCACTAAAAATATAAAAATCCAAAACACCCTAAAATCCCCCTAAAACCCCATAAAAACACATAAAACTGTTAAAAATCATAATAACCCATAAAAACCATAAAAATACACTAAAAATATACAATCAAATTAAACCGCTAAAAACTATAAAAAATTAAAAATCATTAAAACCCCCAATAAACTCAAAAAAAGCTCAAACTCCCAAAAAACCATAAATACCATAAATTCCCCCAAACCCCTCAACATCCCAAAAAACCCTAAAACCCAAAAAATCCTACAATGCCTAAAAAATCAATAAAAATTAAAAAAACTCCTCCCTTGTCTACTTCATCTTTTTTCAAATAAATTGGGGGGGGGGTCGGGAATAACCTGACCCTCAGATCTTCCTTTCCCCCTAAAAACCATGAACCCCCCCAAAAAAACCATAAGACCTAAAAACACAAAAAACACCTAATAAACCTTATAATTACTAAATCAACTAAAAACCATTAAAACACTAAAAGTCCTAAAACCCCCCAAAATCCCAAAAAAAACCTGAAAACCTCAAAAATCCTAAAAATCCCTAAAATACACTAAAAACATAAATAACCTAAAAAACATTACAAATCCTTATGAAAAATCCTAAAATCCTAAAAATCTTAAATCCCTATAAAACTACAAATGCTAAAACCATGAAAAATACCCTAAAACCCAAAAAAACCCCTAAAACCATAAAAACCCTAAAAACCCTATAAACACTAAAAACCAAAAAAAAATTAATACCCTATAAAAAATAAAAACACCCTTTAAACCCCTAAAATGATAAAGATTATAAAAAACCTTTTAAACCCCATAAAAATAAAAAACCCTAAAATTGTATAAGATAATAAAAATCTCCACAAACCCTAAAAATTCATTAAATAACTTGAAACCCACAAAAATACAATAAGGCCCAAAAATCTATAAAAAATTTAAAAGCAATAAAAACCATTAAAACCCAAAATAAAATATTAAAAAACTAAAAACAGATAAAACCACCCAAAAACATAAAAACACAAAATAACAGTAAAAATCCTCAAAACCATTAAAATCCATAAACCCTATAAAAATCCTAAGAAACCATAACAATACCTCAAAAATAAAAAACCCAAAAAACCCTGGAAAACAATGTGAAATACATAAAAACCCATAAACCTTTTCACCCATAAAAATCCTAAAAACTCTGAAAATATAAAAAATCCCCTAAAACCCCTAAAAACCATTAAACAATCAAAATATATAAAAACCCTAAAACCATAAATATAATATAAATACCCAAAAAATGTAAAAACCTAAAAAACATTATATAAACCACAAAAAATTAAAAGCACTGAAAACCCCTAAAAATCCTAAAAAATACTAAAATCCAAAATAACCCTAAAATGAACCTTAAATACCTAAAAACAATCAAAAAACTTAAATCCCTTTAAACACCTAAAATAGTAAAAAACTCTAAAAAATATAAAATCATAAACAACTCAAAAAAAAATCCCTATAACCCCAAAAATACCATAAAAACCTTAAAACATCAAAAAACCCTCAAATCCATCAAAATATATAATCCCCCTAAAACCCCATAAAAAAATAAAATCCCAAAAAATCATTAAAATGAATAAAATATTTATAACACTAATAAAGACTTAACAATAATATAAGTAAAACCCGATAAAATATAAAAATGCTAAAAATCATAAAATTCCCTAAAAACATTAAATTAAAAAAAACTAAAACTATAAATTCATAAAAATTAAAAAAAACTTTAAAAATGTTAATGACTCTAATAAATACTATGAAAATTTTCAAAAAACTAACACACCTAAAACAACTAAAAACCCTAAAAACATAAAAACATTAAAAACTATAAAAGAACATGAAAAGTATAAAACCCCCAAAAATCACATAAATCCCCTAAAAACAATAAAATCCCTAAAAACCCATAAAACCCATAAAAATAGATAAAATTATAAAACACCTTTAATCCCCTAAAAATGATTAGAAACATAAAAAAATTAAAAACCATAAAAAACTCATTAAAAACCTAAAAAAAAACCAAACCCCCCCCCTAAAATACATAAAAAGGACTGAAAAAATAAAAATACATAAACACACTAAACCCCCATATAAATCCTAAAAAACATTAAAAATACCAAAAAACATATAAACCTTAAAAACCTTGAATCCCCTAAAATCACATAAGAACCAAAAAATGCTTAAAACCCCTAAAAACATAAAAACACAAAAAAAATCATTATACCCCAAAAAATATCTAAAAACCCTACAAACCATAAAAAATACATAAAAACTAAAACCCCTAAATCCCTAGAAATCTCCTAAAAAATCTTTAAAACTGTAAAACAGTTAAAACCCCTAAATCCAAAAAAAATTTCAAACCCATAAAACCAAAAAAACCTAAAAAATCGTAAACCCTTTAAACCCATGAAATTTTTAATCAACTCTAAAAAACAATAAAATACTAAAAAAATTAATAAACCCTTAATACCATAAAATCCAAAAATACCTAAAAACATAAAATCCCTAAATTATATAATACTATAAAAATCTTAATGTAGCCAAAAAAATCTATAAAACTTTTAAAATCCTAAAAACATCGTAAATCCTAATAAATCATAAAAAATGTAAAAATTATGACCGGTAAAAAACCTAGAAGACAATAAAAATCCTACATCCCTAAAAAACTGTAAAAACCCTAAAACCAATAAAATCTTTGAAAACTCTGAAAAACCATATAAATCCAAAAAACCGAAAACCACTAAAAAGACTAAAAACCCTTTACATATGATCTTGTATTAGTTGGATTCTCGACACTTTCTGATTCAGTTTAGGAATTAAGAGGATCTAATTTTAGTCTGGGATTTTTCTCCATGATCTTTGGATGGCCTTCGGTTTCACCTATTCCGCTAGAAGTTTGACTTTCATCTGCACCGTGATCCCACAAGCGTGGCCTTGTGGGTTACCCTTCGTGGTCTTTCCCTACCCTTCCAAAACCCAGCCATACTCCACATCATTAGTAACCTAATCAGTAGATACTTGTGTATGGATGCAAGGACTAGTGTTTACTTCCACTCGGTTGCGCTGAGGATTTGCATTGAGGTTGATATGTCCAAAGATCCGATTAATTCTGTCTATGTTGAGATCGAGGGAACGCTCCGGTGGCACTAGACGATCTGCTTTGAATCCTGGGTGCCTTTCTTCTCATCTTGCTATAGACTAGGACACTATGCCTCTACTTTTATGTGTGTTTTTTCTGTCAATACTACTCTTCAGTGGTCAAATGCTTCATCTTATGGTCTGCAAACAGACGTGCCTCCCGGGGGGGGGGGGGGGGGTCATGGGTGGCACAATGCGGGTTTCCCTATTGGACAGGCTAATATGCCTCTAGCTGTGGACTATGACATTATAGTGGTTGGGGATGATCTGTTGCAGGTTGATTGGCAGTCCCTTTCTAACCTGAGGGTCTGTGACGTCTTCAATAGGCTGAAATGTTACCTGGGAGTTGTTCCCGACATGGGGGTGATGAATTCCGCGAAAGGAGGCAAGAGTCTGAGGATGGTGGAGTCACGACCGATGGAGCTGCATGGGCTTTCTCCCTTTCCTGGAGGTCGGGATAAGGTCATAGATTCTTTGAAACAAGAGATAGTGCATGGGGGATATGATGATGTCCCTTTGTACAATCTATTTCCTGGCTTGACATTGGAGGAATTGACTCAAGAGAATCATGTTTTACAACAAATTTTGGCAGTGACATCGATGAGAAATATGGGTAGAATGACCTATCTTGTCTTTAGGGAGAGGCTTGTGAAGATAGGTGCAAGGGGTCACATGAATATGGTGGTCAAATTATGTTGGACGGTTCTTTGGTGCTAAACAGAATGCGGGCAACTCAACCCGCTGGCAATGAGGAGGTCGAAGGTGCTGATGTGCAGTTTCCCTTTCCCAGATGGGAGGCTAGTGATCAGATTGAGCATTGTGTACGTGCTGAGGCAGAGGGGGAAGTAGCTGCACATGAGTACATGGCTGAGCAGATGGTGTTGGCCGAACAGGGAGGGGTCCTCCCAGCGTTGATCAATGTGGCCGTTGGGGAGGATGGATTCAAGGGTGTGGCTGGATATAAGCTTTCTGGACTAGATTTGAATAAGCCTGGGGCGGTGTCTAAGGGGGCTGCTGGTGATTCTTATTGCTGTGTGACTAGGCAGGGGAAGGTGGAGGAGCAGGGGGTAGTGAATAAAGTGGAGGAGGGGGCTGATCAGGGGGAGCGTCTGAGGAAGGGAAGGTGTGCAAGCATGAGGAGGGTTCAGGGATGGGGTGATCACAAGAAGGGGGATGTCGCTGCACAGGATGAGGTGATGGGGACGGTCATGGAGGTGAATGAAGATACCCTGGATGACAGGACTGGCTTTATGGGTTTGCATGAGCTGGAGCTGGTGGATTTCCCAGGTGACCCTGACCAGACCGGGCGGATGGAGGTGTTGGATAGTCTAGCTCATGGGGTACCTAAGGTGGTCAATCTTCATAGTGGGGTTCTTGCAGGCTTCTCACTAAACCATGAAGCCCCCTTCATTCTAGACCAAGTCAAGGATGATTGAAGAAAGGAGAAGACTGTGATTGAGGAGACCATTGGGATGGAAAACAAGCCTATAGGGATCCTTGTTGACTCACGAAGGAGGAAGATGAGGAAGGACTACACTTCTTTTCCGAAAAACAGTGTCTATAAGATCCTCCTACAAGTCTAAGAAAAATGTCTCTGGAAAGGGCGGAAGGGCTGCCAAGGTGAAATGTAAAGTGAATGATCAATAGCTTAGGTAGTGTTACTCTAACTTTCTCAAGCAATATGAATCATCTAAATGGGAGACGATGGACTCCAATGCTTCCACTGGGTATGGTGCTGATGCGGATCCATATGAAGATGATGTGGCTTATGGATATAATGCAGAGAGTGTCCCCTATGGCACTACTGTCTATGACTTCAGTGGAGATGTTGACTGACTTTTATTTCTCTTGGGTCTTTCTTTTTCCTACTTTTTTAGTTTTGGGGTTATTTAGGCTTTTTGGGTGTGGGTTTATTGACCCCTCCCGTCCCTTGTCTGTTGTGTCTATTTTTTCAAATAAATTTTGGGGGGTATAGGATTAGCCTGGCCCCGCACCTTCCTTGCCCTAAAGAACCCTCAAAATACTGTAAAACCCTAACAACCATAAAAATTCTACGAAATCCATAATAATACTTAAAAAGTAAATAATCCCTGAAACCATAATAACCCAATGAAAACATTAAAAAAATTAACAGTTAAAACCCTAAAACCCTAAAAAATGATAAAACCCTTAAACACCTAAAAACATTCGAATTCCCTAACAACTTTAAATTTTTTAAAATTTTAAAAAATCACTAAAAATACATAAACTTATAAAATCCCCGAAAAACCATGAAAACCCCTATGAAAATATTTAAACCTTAAAAACAATTAAAACCTCAAAAAATCTAAAAATTGATAAAAACCCTAAAACACCTAAAAACAATAAAACTCAAAATTCAATAAAAGTCCTTAAAAATCATTAAAATAATGAAAATCCATAAAAACCCTAAAAACAACTAAAAAAATCTAAAAAAACATTTTAAGCCCATTAAAATGTTAAAAAACTCTTAAGAACCATAAAAAACTGAAAAACCCAACCCCTCCCCAAAAATTTAAACCCAAAAACCCTAAAAACCCTCAAAATCCCTAAAAATCCTAAAAACAAAAAAATACATAAATTTACTGAAAAATACCTGAAAATCTAAAAACCCTAAAACCCCAGAAAACACTATGAAAAACATATAAATCTAGAAAAACTAAAATACCTAGAAACATAAAAAAAATAAAACAATTAAAAACCTTAATAACCATAAATCCCCTAATAACCCTCAAAATCCCTTAAACCCGTAAAATCTTAAAAATCCTAAAAAAGAAATAAAAATCCCCAAAAATTTAAAAAACCTATAACCCATTGAAAGAACCTAAGTAAACCTTAAAAACCTAAAAATACATACAACAAATAAAATCCATAAAATAATAAAAACCCGATAAAACCCTCAAAATACCGCAAAACCCCTAAAACCCCTAAAGACCATAAAACCCCTAAAGACCTGAAGACTTCATAAAGCCCATAAACACCATAGAACGACTAAAATCTCTAAAAACAATTCAATCCCCTAAAAAAATTAAACGAATCAAAAAAATCATAAATCTCATAAAAACTCTAAACATCCAAAAAAACCATAAAACCCAAAAAACCGTAAAAAATACCTAAAACCTCATAAAATTTCTGAACAATAATTAAAAAACCTTAAAAAATAAAAAACACTAAAACATTGAAAACCTAAAGAAAACCTTAAAATCCTAAAATCATTTAACACTACTAAAAACCCTTAAAATTTTAAAAAACTTAAAAACACTAAAAACCCTTAAAACCCAAAAAACCAAAAAAACCCTATAAACCATAAAAACCACTAAATATCTTAAAAACTGATAAAAACACAAAAATCCCCCAAAACCCAAAAAGAGTACTAAAAACTCAAAAAATTCATTAAATACATTAAAATGATAAAAACTATATAAACCCAAAAACTCAAAAAAAACCCCAAAACCCAAAAAACGCCATAACAAACCAAAAAACCCAAAAAACACTAAAACCTCTCTAATTTTTAAAACCCTAAAAAATACTAAAACATCACTAAACAATCAATAGCCCCTAAAAACCATGGAAACCCCTAAGAAAAATTAAAAAAACCTAAAAACACATAAACCCCTAAAAACCCTAAAAACCCTTAAAATCCCAATAACTAAAAAAAAGAATCCATAAAAACCATAAAAAATCATAAAAACAATAAAAACCATAAAAACCCATAAAAACTAAAAACCTAATAAGAAATATAAAAACCCTTTAAACCCCTAAAAACATTAAAACACTAAAAACCGTAGAACACCCTAAAAACTCAAAAAACCCCAAAACCCCCAAAAATATATATAAAACCACTAAGAACCCTAAAATACCCTAAAACCAAACAAAATCATAAAAAAACCCCAAAAAACCCATAAAATTCTTAAAAACCCCTAAAAATCCTAAAAAACGAAAAAACCCCATAAATCCTAAAAACCATAAGAAAATCATAAGAACATGAGAACTCATAAAACTATTAAAAACATAAAAACAAAAATAACCATTAAACACTGTAAAAATACCCTAAAAACTCCTAAAATCAATAAAACCCTGTAAAAACCATAAAAACTCATCAAACCCATTAAAACCATAACACCCATTAAAAATAAAAAAACCTGTTATAAACTTAAAAGTGTTAAAAAAATAAAAAACTTAAACACATTAAAAAATAAAAAAACCTAAAAACTAAAAAAACCCATATAAACACTATAAACAATAAAAACACAAATAACCCATCAAAATCCTAAAGAACAAAAAATCATAAAAATCCCAAAAGGCATAAAACTCATAAAAACTTAAAAAACCATAATACACTTAAAACCCCTAAGAAAACCTTAAAACATGAAAATAATTACAACCCCTAAAAACCTAAAAAATGAAAAAAACCCTAAAAACCAAAACCCCTTAATACATTAAAAACCCACAAAAAACCAAAAAACAGGAACTAAAGACAATAAAAAACATTTCAACCTCAAAAAATGTGTAAAAAGTCTAAAAACCATTAAACTCATATATTTTCAAAAAAATTACCTAAAATCCAAAAAAAAAAATAAAATAAAAAACCATAAAAAACAATTTACCCTTATAAAACTTCAAAACCACTAAAAAAGTAGAAAACACTAAAAACCTAAAAAGAACATAAAAATCACTTAAAAAGTAAAAAATTATAAAAATTCATTAAAACAATAAGAAAACATAAATACCTAAAGAAAAATAAAACCCCTAAAAAATTTAAAAATTCTAAAACATTAAAAAACCAAAAAATTAAAAACCAAAAAATTCCCTAAAAACCCTAAAAACATAAAAATCCAAAAAATAGAACTAAAAATCCCTAAAAACGTAAAAATAAAAATCCCCCTGAAAACACTAATAAAAACATAAAACCCTAAAAACACATAAAACTTCTAAAAAACCTCAAATGATAAAATCCTAAAAGTCCCTATAATCATAAAATCCATAAAAACCCAAAAAATCATAAAAACCATAAAAACCATAAAAAACCACTAAAACACTAAAAACAGTTTTAAACCCCAAAAAATAATAAAAACTCCAAAAAAACTTAAAACCAATAAAATTCAGAAAAAACCAATAAACCATAAAAAACATAAATCCCCTTAAATTGAAAAAACATAAATACCCTAAAATCAATTAATAAACTCATAAACACTAAAAAATATATACCCCTAAGAAATCAAAAAATTCTCAAATTACAAAAAACACTAAAAACTATAAAAGTCATAAAACCCATAAAAAATATTAAAACTATAAAAAACCACAAAATCTTAAATAAAAAAAATACTCAAAAAACATTAAATTACAAAAAAAATAAAAAAAACCTAAAAACTAAAAAAAATCATTAAAAACCTAAAAAACCAATAAAAACCCAAAAAACCAAAAAAATTCATAAATACCCTTAAAACCCATTAAAATCAAAAGAAGGATCCCAAAATCCTTAAAAACAAAAAAACCTCCTAAAAACTAAAAACCTAATAAAACATTAGAAACCAAAAAAACACATAAAATCTAAAAAAACATAAAAAACCGGAAAACCGTACAAACCCTAAAACCCTAAAAAACCATAAAAACACCTAAAAAAATAACACAATTTTAAACCCATAAAACCTGTAAGAAACCACTAAATACTCTAAAACCTTATTAAACCCAGTCTCGCGGCTCACGACGGGATCGTGGGGGAGAAACGTGCGCTGCCTGACAGTTGATTAGAGAAGATTGGGCTCCATTTAATAACTCATATCGGGTGCATCGTTTTCACCTCGAAACACCCAATGGTTCCATATCCAGCAATACGTGGACTTACTTTCCAAAGGCATGAGTTCATTGGGTGGTTTGACCAGCGATGCTTAAGAACTCACATTGGTCGAGAGGATGGGAAGTCGGTCTCATCGTACCGTTTGGGGGGGGGGGATTATTGTCTATTCTGGTACTCTCTTATAGATTTAAGACGTATACATATGTTCGTGAATCTTTAGTTTATACCCAAGCATAGTATCCACGGATTACTTCTGGTTGACAATGGCCAGCTGGACGCAGGGGTTCGAAACCATTTATGCCTGAGGTTTACCATCCCTCGTTGGATTAATGACCCCGAAGAGTCTGGACGCACAGAGACGACACTAGTTTAAGGACTCGTAACCAGGCACTCTAAAGTTTATTGTCATCCAGGGGTAAAAGATAACGAATTGAGAGTCTAGATCGAACCCGTATTAGAATCCCCATAGTTCGGTGTGGTATGGGGCTTACACTCAAGGCTTCCCAGGGTTGGTGGGGTGAACCGACGTAAAGATGGTCGGATCGACCAGGTGTTGGGATTGAACCTTGGGGAGGCTTCCTACATACCATGCCTAGGAGACAAGGATCAAAGTCCTTGTAGTTCGGATTGGAGTGTCGGAGAACCGATGTGAATGTGGACCCCGGGGTCCGACGGTGATCAGGCTTGAACCTCATGGAGGCTTCATACATATCCCTATAGTGGGGAATCAAAGTCCATGTAGTTCGGATGGGAGTGTTGGAGAACCGATGTGAATGTGGACCTGGGGGTCCGACGGTGATCGGGCTTGAACCTCTTGAGGCTTCCTACATATCCCTTTTGTGGGGAATCAAAGTCCACGTAGTTCGGATGGCAGTGGGGATTACTCTCTGAGGCAGCCCAGGAGAATATTTCATGGTTGATGCTTACTCTAAGCCCACGTGAGTCCTGCTCAGTGTGAGAAACATGAGGCAGTAGGGACCAGATGATCACGCCCCGAAAGGTGCGTCCATGGAAAGTGGAGTGGGGCTTACGCATGGAGCAGCCCAAAAAGTTGGGGCTTACTACAAGATGGATTCCCATGGTGTCTTCCCCATGTCTTTCCATGAGGTCATCCCAACCCATTGGTGGGTTGAGGAATATAATGGGGGCCAACGCCTATGCGCAAGTGCACAAGAGGGAAAACGCCAAGGGTGTTGGAATCAGTCTGAACAAAGGGTGATGAAAAGTGTGAATTACAAGCCCGACATTCGGATCACAATGAGGGTGGCATGGCGATGGAGGATAACTGTTGACCATGTTCTAAACACATCATTCATATCGCGGTAGCCTGAAATGGGGACAAACAAATGAGGGTCGACTGCTGACCGGGTTTGAAACACAGGACCTGACTCAATGTGTTGTCAAAAGTCTTTCGGGGGAGTTGGCCCCGGATGGTAGGTGAGCCGAGTTGGCATGGGACCAGGACGTTAGGGGGTCCCTTCAGACATGGAAGAGTATGAATATCCGAATTAAGGACATGCAAAGCGTGAGGTGGAGTGATGGAATGTTTGAATGGATTCCTGCGCTCTTGAAATTATGTCACTGTAAACATGTCCTGAGGAATCTTATGCTAGGAGCATAAGGAATCTCTTTTCTGGAGCAAGAGGCATCCCATGTTTGGCACATAGGTTGTACTATAGTTTATAGTCAAGTAGAGAGGACTGTTATCATCTCATGCTTGGAGAATAAGGAATCTCTTTTTTGGAGCAAAAGGCATCCTATGTTTGGAACATAGGGAGAACTACAATTTAAAGTCATGTAGATAGGACTGTTTCCATATAGTTTAATGTCATATGGTTAGGATGAGGGCCATACAGTTTAGCATCGTGTGGTTAGTACGAGGGCCATACAGTTTAACATCATGTGGTTAGGAAAACTAGGTAGGAGATACCTAGAAATGGTTGGTGTGGGACTTACCCAAGGGCGGCCCTTTCTGGATGAACCTAGAAAAAGGAGCTAGGTAATGGGGTTATAGGAGAGACATGAAGAGTAGCTAGACTCATGAAATGTATAGGATAGATGTTGGGATGGTGCAAGGGTTCAATGTAAAATACTGTCACCCCGGCGCTAAAAGTTCGCGGTGCGACTCTCCATTTCTCATGGGGGTCAGTGACGATAGCGAAATGACCGGCTCGGAGGGCCGGCACCGCGGCCTAGCACTGACCCCGGGTGGGGGTGTGGGTGTGTAGCCCCCGCTGTATGGACCAACGAGTGCATGGGGCTCGTCACAAGGGGGCTGGCCACGGAGGAGGCGGGCCGCGTAGAAGCTGGCCACCTAGGATGTCCGCAAAGGAAATGGCTGCTAAGGGCTGGCCGCATGTGGTTCACAGTTTGGTTCTCCACGAAGGGTGTCCACGGAGGAGCTAGCCACGAGGGAACAGGCTGCGAAGGAGCAGGCCACGAAGGAGCAGGCTATGAAGGAAGTTGTCCGCAAAAGGAGGTTGTCTGCGAAGATGGTCATCCGTGAAGGGTGTCCGTGGATGAGATGGCCATGAAGGAAATGGTTGTGAATGGCATCTATAGAGGGGCTGGCGCCCATCCTACTTCGCGCCTGCGGAGGGGTTCCCGCCTCCATTTCGTGAACGAAACTGGTCCGCGGAGGGGGTGGCCGTGAAGGAGATGGCCAGATGTGGTTCTCATTTTGGTTTGTCCTCTATGCGAAGCATGCATCTGTGGACGATATGGGGTCCGCAGATGGTCACAGAACTTTACCGCTGGGAGCGATTTCTCCAGAGTCTCCCCACGTGTTTTCACCCATCCTTCCTCTCCCTCTTTTTGGTGCCCCTCGGTGACTATTTATAGAGTTGTGAAGAGGCTGTTTTGATGGGAACATGACACTTTTTGTGGAAGCCCATGACGAAATCCCCACCCGCAGACGACTCAATCAACCGAGGATTTTTGGAACTAAGATTCACAGAATTTCTCCACGGTTGCATACCTATCCGCTTATGTCCCGCGAATGACAGTGGTCCGTGGAGGGGGCTGCTCGTGGAGGTGGACCATCCTGACATTCGGCGGTCTTCCTGGTTCGCACCCACGTAGGCGCTCCACCCTATTTCGCGAACGACAGTGTCCATGGGAGGGCGGTTCGCCGAACTGGCCACGTACTGTTGCTGGGACCCGGTACACAGACTGGTTCGGTCGTTTCCCAAATTTTGGATAATTTTATTTCCCCTTTGAAGAATTTTTAGGACCATAAAAATGCCCCCATCATAATGGGGTCCGATCGTAACGAAGAGGAGGCTATTCCGATGTATAGTGGTCCTAAAAATTGATGAGAGATTAGAAAATGCTCTAACTTTTGCCTAAGCCAAGGGAGTCAGCGAGCATAGTTTGACTATTACTAGGGTTTTGTAGAAAGAACCCCACAAAATTTTTTTCTTTTCTTTTAATACCCTAATTTTTCCTCGACCCATTTGGTGTGGACCTAGCGGGTATAGCCCAAATTTTGCTTAGGACTCCCTTTTTGGGTTTTCAGCCTAACAATCATTGCGCCTATTTTGTGAGCAGTTTAAAGTCTCACTAACAATACTATAATTACTGATGTTTTAAGTTGAACAGATTTGACAAGATATGGTGGGCAAGGGCCCCAATGAGGTTTGGTTGACTAAAAGATGTCTCAATACCCTTCAAACGCACATGGGGAGAAAATGTTTAGATTCGAGCGACATACAGGGCATATCTTAAGGTATGGGAGCCGTATCGGTGTGCAGAGGTAGGAAGGGAATCGCCTAAGGAAATATTTCCTTTGGTAGACAGGCCAGGGGTGATCAATATGCAGATCCGCTGAGGGCATGGTATGCATAGTCGTGCAAAGGTGTCCTTAAGTCAATGACCCTCCATTTCTGATGGCCTAAGGACTTCATGGATGTACGGCTGATGGAAACCACCATGGTTGTCTTGGAGAGTTATAAAAACCACCAGGGGTGGCTCGGAAAGGGTGTGTGACGTATGAAAGGGTTTGAGAACATCTGTATTAATCAGAAGTGTGGACTCATGGTCCCTGTCCTTCACATTTATCTAGTGTAAAGGATGGTTGGAGCATGGCGCAGTTTAAGGTCTTGCTGCTGGGACATTATCTAAAATGGAACTGCTTCTCCTAGTTCTCGGTATTCTCGTCATAGACGTTCCACCATACTCAGGCAGGGTCATGAAAGAGGCTGGTAAACTGTATCTCAGAGGGTTTCTGAATCCCAGGATGGACATGGGGGCTCAGAGGCCAAGAGGCGTACGGAGAGAAGCATTGCCTCAGGAAATGTTAACTTTTGTAGATGAGCTAGGGGCGATCAATATGCATAGCTGCTGAGGGAATGGTATGCATAGTCATGCAAAGGTGTCCTCAGTTCAATGATTTCATTCTCTCGATAGCCGGGAAACTACAAGGAAGTTTGTGATTCGGGACCACCAGGGGTGGTTTATGAGAGTTCGGCTTTTTCTGAGTACAGAGTATGGTTTATGAGGAGAGGGTGCCTGGATATGGGAAAAACATCAAGGATAAATTTTCCAAGAATGGGTGAAGACATTCCTTCTCATGCTGGTGTGAGACGGTGCTTTGTGCAGGTCTGACCCGTGCACTGGGGGATAGAGAAAATCCACTATTTCTTACTAAACCAATGGTAGGTTTGACAGTGCAGTTTAATGTCATGCGGCAAGGACATCTTCCGTGCAGTTTAACCTCATGCGGTAAAGACGAGGAGCATTATTAAAGGATGGTGTGCAGTTTAATGTCATGCAGCGAGGACGAGGGACATTTTTTCTGATGCTGTGTAGTTTTAACATCATGCAGTGAGGACATGGGCATTTTTTCCAATGCTGTGCATTTATAACGTCATGCAGTGAAGACGGGGGCATTTCTGCCAATGTCGTGCAGTTTTAACATCATGCAGTGAAGACGGAGGCATTTTTGCTGATGTTGTGCAGTTTTAACGTCTTTCAGTGAGGAGGAGGGCATTTTTAACCCAGTGAAAATGCTTGTAGTTGGAGGTATTTCCCTAGATGTTTAATTCTTGGTCTTTGCAGCTTTATGCCAAGTGACCAAGATGTTCCACGTAGTTTAACGTCATGCAGTAATAACGTAGTTGTGAAGGCCACTCTTTATCAGAATGTAACTGGGCTTGAACATCTTGGCATGCCCAAGATGTGGAGAGGGGTAGATTGGTGTAAATAGTGGTTCCAGGGCTTCTTGGATCATGAGAAATGATATGGGGGATCTGAGACCGGTAAGTGTACGGAGCTATGAAGATTATCGCCTGAGAAAATCTTTCCTTTGGTAGACGGGTCAGAGGATATCAATATGTAGATCCTCTAAGGGCTTGGTATGCATAGTCATTCAATGGTATCCACGGGTCGATGAAATTACACTTCCGATGGCCGTTAATGGTTATAAGGATCCGCAATTTTCCAGGCCACGAAGTCTGTCATTTGGTAAAAAAATATCTGGAAATGTCGGGCATATTTGGCCCTGGTTGCTATTAAAGCTTAGAGAGATCCCTGCGCTGATTTATCTTGCGCGTGGGGGTGTACCTTCACTCCATGCAGTTTAATGTTGTGAGGTAAGGACAAAGTAATCCTAGTTTAGCGGTCATAGAGCTCAGACCATTGGGTGACTCTTGCTGCAGTCACTCGAAGGATAACTGAGTTACCAAGCTCTGATATACTCTGAATAGAGTGGGGATGAAGGTTGTAAACTGTAACTATGAGGTTTCCTGGATCAGGAGATGTGGTGTGGGGGCTCTGAGGCCGGTAAGAGTACAGATCTAGGAAGAGTACCGCCCGAGGAAATCATACCTTTGGTAGACGGGCCAGGGGCTATCAATATACATAGCCGTTGAGGGCATGGTATGCATAATCATGAAAAGGTGTCCCCAGATCGATAACTTTCCACTTCTGATGGCCGTGAATGGTTATGAATATCCATAATTATCCAATTCTGGGAGTCTGATGTATGGAGAGGATGCATCCAAATGCGCAAGGAGTATTTTCATATCGTTTCTCCATATATCTTGGGTGGGTCACGACGAAGTCTGTGCAATTTTAACGTCATGCGGTGAGGATGAAGTCCGTGCAGTTTTAATGTCTTGCGGTGAGGAGGAAGTCCATGCAGTTTTGACATCGTGCGATGGGGACGAAATCCGTGCAGTTTTAATGTCATGCGGTGAGGACGAGAAATACACCCCATGCAGTTCTTGTCCGTACACAGGGGAAGAGGGAATTTTTTTAAATCCTCATTCGGGAATGGCTGGGTACGAATGGGAAACCTTGACGACACTACGCATCCTGTGGGGGTAGGAATCAAGCCATGCGTAGTTCCCCGAGGGAGGTGCACACCATGCAGGGTCATTCAGTACACGGGTGAAAAGGAAATTTTTGTCTTTCATTTGGGGATGGCTTAGCCAAGGTGAGGGACCCTGGTGTAACTACGTATCCTAAGAGGGCAGGAATCAAGCCTCATGTAGTTCTTTTGGGGAATACACCCCATGCAGGTCTGGTCCGTACGGGGGATGGGGGTATTTTTGGCTTCATTTGAGGTGGCTGGGCCAGGGTGTGGAATTCTAGTGTTACTACGTATCCTGTGAGGGCAGGAATCAAGCCTTACGTAGTTTTCTAAAGTCCCTGCAGTTTAACGTCGTGCAGTGAGGATAAAGAATACACCCCGTGCAGGACTGGTCCATACACGGGTGGGGAGAGCATTTGTTTTTTGAATTGCTGGGCCAGGATGGGGAACCCTGACATCACTATGTATCCCACAATGGAAGGAATCAAGCCTCACATAGTTCTTTGAAAGACAATACACCCCGTGCGGGTCTGGTCCGTACAGGGGAAAAGATGCATTTTTTATTTTATCCTTATCCGTGCAGTTTAACGTCGTGCGGTAAGGATGAGGAATACACCCCGTGCAGGGATGGTCTATACATGGGGGGAGAGGGCATTTTTGACTTTTATTTGGGGATGGTTGGGCTAGGATGGAGAACCCTAGTGTCACTACCTATCCTGCAAAGGCAGGAATCAAGCTATACATAGTTCTCTGAAAGAAATACACCCCGTAAAGTGATGGTCCATACACAGGGGAAGGGGACAATTTTTTTATTCCATTTGGGAGTGGTTAGGCCATGATAGGGGATCCTGGAATCACTACATATCCTGCGAGGGCAGGAATCAAGTCGTACATAGTTCTCTATAAGAAGTACACCCCGTGCAGGGCTGGTCAATACATGGGGGAAGGGGAATTTTTTTTTATTCCATTTGTGTGTGGCTGGACCAAGATAGGGGATCCCAGCGTCACTACATATCCTGCGAGGGTAGGAATCAAGCTTCACGTAGTTCTCTTTAGAGTACACCCCGTGCAAGTATGGTCCGTACACGGGGGAAAAATGGGCATTTCCAAATCTCCTTATCTGAGGGTGGCTGGCTAGGATGGGGAACCCTGGCATCGCTACATATCCTGCAAGGGCAGGAATCAAGACATACATAGTTCTATGAAATTCATTTAGTTTAACGTCATGCGGCGAGGATGAAATACTCTTAGTTTAGGGGCATATAGTTTGGACCGTTGGGTGCTTGGCAATTTAACGTCCTGCAGCTCAGAAGATAACTACTTCTAGTTATGTCGGTGAGGATGGAATACTCTGAGATTAGGGTCATAGAGTTTGCATCGTTGGGTGCTTGACAGTTTAACATCCTACAACTCTGAAAATACCTTCTTTTTTTCTTTCTATGCGAAATACTTCTTCAGGAATATCAAATTTGTATGAGAGGTGGTGAACTACCCGTCGATGTAGATCAGGGAATATGCTCTGTTGGAGTAGACCGTTTGTATAACATATGGTCCCTCCCACTTGAGCTCCAACTTTGGAGGTTTCTTTCCGAGAATCATTGGGTTCCGGAGGACCAACACCAACTATCCTTCCAAGAAAGACCGAAGACATACCTTTTTATTGAAGGCTCGTGCAATCCGATTCTAGTATACTTCCAGATGGTGCAAAGTGTGAAACCGCTTCTCGTCTAGCTGCTCTAATTCACCTAGCCACTTTTCTGATAACTCATCGTTGGATAATTGATCACAAACGGAAACACAGAGTGATGGAAATTGGAGATAAATGGGAAGAACCGCTTCTGTTCCGTATACTAATGAGTTCGGAGTGGCCTGAGTAGCAGTGCAGATTGTGGTTCAGTAATCCCACAATGCATGGAGGAGTTTATCTGGCCATGACTTCTTGTCTTTGTCCACCATTTTTTGGAGAATATTGTACAGGGTCTTGTTGAAATCCTCTATTTTTCCGTTGGCTGTTGCATGGTAGCGGGATGAGTGGTAAGCCTTGATACCATATTCTTGGTATAGTTTCTCAAATTCAGCAGAGAATAAGTTGGTTCTGTTATCCGTCAGTATGGTATGAGGGACACCAAATATGGTGATGATATTTGTTTTCACAAAGCTGACAATGTTTCTTGCCCCGACTTCCTTAAGAGGTACAACTTCTGCCTATTTGGAAAAGAAGTCGGTTGTCGTGGGGATATACTTCAGCTGTTTGGATGTGGCAGGAGGATATGGTCCCACGACATCCATTCCCCAAACAGAAAATGGCCAGGAGTACTTGGCCTAATGAAGTAACTTTGGGGGTTGGTGTATGTAGTTGGGATGAATTTTGCATGATTGTAATTTTGCGGTAAAGCGCTCGGAATCTCGTGCCATTGTGGGCCAATAGTACCCAAGTCTTTGAACCTGATGGGAAAGCTTGGACCCCGGTTGATGTGCCCCATATACTCCGGCATGTACATCAGTCATGACGGTAGCAGTTTCTTCTCCATCAATGCATCTGAGGAGGATTCTGTCCAGGCCTCATTTGTAGAGGACCTATTACTGACCCATGCCGCCATATAGGACATAGTTGATTTCCCTTCTCCATATTTTCTCTCGTTCATCTCTGTCTGGTGGAAGTTCTCCCCATTGAAGGTAGTTTTCAATGGGGGTCATCCAGCCGATGGCGGAAGAATATGGTTCTGGGACAGGACTGACTTTGTGGATTTCTTCCATCTTAGCTTGAAAAAACAAAAAGACCATTCAACGATGAGAAATGTCGATAACTGTTTCATCCTGATCTGGGTTAGCTAGGGCTATGGCCGCATTAGCTAATGTGTCAACCTGGGCATTCTGAGACCGGGGAATATAGGTAAATGTTGGTTCTATGGATAATTCCGCCATTAACCCTCGGACATGGTCAAATAGGGGAATCATCTCCTCCTTTTCAATAGCATAGTCACCATTGACTTGATTAATGACCAGTTCTGAGTCACCTTTTACCTTATGGTGTTGTAATTGTGCTTGGAGTGCAAGGTCCAGGCCAGCGATGAGGGCTTGATACTCTGCTTCATTGTTCGTACATCCTTCTGACAGGAGTAAGGAATATGGAAAGAATTCCTTTTCTGGGGACATGAGTATTATCCCCAAACACACCTTGTTAAATTTGGTATCTTCCATCCTCTTCCCGATTGGGCGTCGGGAGGCTCCGTCGAAGTACATTTCCCAAGCTGGGAACTCCTCTTGAACCGCGAAGATGCCTTCATCAGGTAGCTCGATGTATGGTGCGGCAGTCCCTATTGAAGGGTGCTCCGCCAGAAAATATGCTAATTACTGGCCTTTGATGGCCTTATAAGGAACAAACCGGATGTCAAAATGTTGCAGTATGACTGCCCATCGGGATAGGCGCCCGATCAGCATCGGGCGGCTGAGAATGTACTTTAGCGGGTTATTATGCGAAACCAAATGGAATTCATGATGCTGCAGATAATGTTGCAACTTTTGAATTGTGAAGACCAAGGCCAAACAACTCTTCTCAATGTTTGAGTATTTAGTGCCAACATCAATCATGGTTCAACTGAGGTAATAGAGACTGTTTTCACTGCCAACATCGTTCTTTAGGAAGGCTCTGAGTGACCGTTCTAAGGCCGTGACGTATAGGATGGGAGGTCTTTCTTCAACCGGGGGCATGAGAACTGGTGGGCTTAAGAGATACTAATTTAGACTGTCGAATGCCTCTTTGCAGTCATCTGTCCATTGGTACGTGAATCCCTTCTTCATTAACATGGTAAAGGGAAAACATTTGCCTGCCAGGTTGGCTATGAATCACCTGATGTAGGTCAGGTTCCCTTGGAATTATCTCAACTCAGTGACATTGCGGGGGGGGGGGGGGGTATGCCAAGGATAGACTTTTTATTTTTAGGGTCGACTTAGATGGCACGATGGCGTACGACGAAGCCAAGGAATTTCCCCGAGGTAACCCTGAAGGCACATTTCAAGGCGTTCATCTTCAAACTAAGTTGTCGAAGTTTGCTGAAGACGGTCTCAAGGTCTGAAAGGTGATTCGAGTGCTACCTCAACTTAACCACCAAGTCATCCACGTAGAATTCAACGAATATCCCTAGGAATGGTTTAAAGATACGATGCCTGGCACACTGATATATGGAGCCAGCGTTATTAAGACCAAAGGGCATAACCCTATAACAAAATATTACTTAAGGGGACCGAAAGGCAGTGGATTCTTCGTCTTCTGGGTCCATCCTAATTTTATTATACCCATAATAGCCGTCCATGAAGGATAGAGCCTCATACCCAGATATTTCATCGATTAATAACTCGGTGATCCGGACTGGGAAATCATATTTCGGGCAATGCCGATTGAGATATCAGAAATCAATGTAGACGCAGATTTGTCCATTATTTTTCTTTCCGGGGAAATTGTTGTCCAACCATATGGGGTACTGGACCTCCCGAATGAAGCCTACTTTAATGAGCTTATCAAATTCAACAACTATTTTGGTAGCATGTGAGGGGTGCATTCTTCCGGCGGCCTTTTTATAGCCCCGGTGGTCTTCTGGTAGACCTAGGGGATGCGTTGCCACTTCAGGATTGTGTCCTGACATTTCCGTGTAATTCCAGGAAAAAAATTCCCGGTGTTGCTTCAGGAAAGAGGTATATACCTCGTGCTCCTCTAGGGACATGGCTGCACTAACAAGAGTGGGCCTCAGGTCTTCATTGGTACCTAGGTTTATTTCCATGATCTCATCCACTGTGGTGGAGATAACTTCCTCAAATGCAGGAGGTGAATCCCTGAGATCTTCATCCTCTTCTTCTCCCAAATCCTTATCTTCTTGATCCGGAGAGGGGAGATAATCCATCACGGGTTCTCAGGAATCTGGGGGTGAGGCATTGTGGGAATCCTCGCTCAAGTATTCACCCTTGGATTGAGGGTTGGTGGAAGTTCCCGTATTGTTACACTCGGCCGTTATGACTGATTTCATGATGATAGCTGAGTGTGTGACCGGACTTGAACCCATGCTCTCAATATGGTTGATGGGAAGTACGTAGTCTCTGCCAAGCTGTTTGAGGGGGTCGTCAGGGACCATTTCCAGACTATTTGGAGCGGGGATCCAGTCGACACCATCGACCAAAGGCTTCTTCTTATTTTGATCATAAAACTCGGCGTAAATGCAGTGTGACTCGGAGAGCTCGAAAGGGGCCTTGTCGGCGTACAATGTACCAATTTGGCCAATCACGCATTACTTAATACACTAGTGGTAGGATGAAAGAATGACCATGTGCTTATGGAGCCACGACCTTCCCAATAGGGCATTGAATGCTGTTTTTTGCCAGACCACTAGGAATTATGAATAGGCCACAAGGTCTCCAAAATGGGTCTTTAGCTTAATTTGTCCCATTGGCTTCTGCTCACTCTTCTCACAACTTAACAGAGTTTTAGATGAGGGTAATAGGTCATTTTCATTGTATCCCAACTTACGGAGTGTCCGTACGGGAAGGAGGTTAACTCCAGATCCATTTTCAATAAAGACTTTACAGATCTCAACATCGTTTAGTGTGACGGACACATATAGAGTTTTGATGTTTCCTTGCATGATGGCATCTTAATCCTGATCGGTGAAGGAAATAACCGCATTGCATTCAGCTGAGCCAGTCTTCGTCCAGTAAATCTCGGCGGGAGCTACCTCGGCTTGAAACTCCTGGGCCCAGTCATGGAGGTACATGAGGAAACTCTGGCTAATCGGATTGGATCTATGGGCTTACACAAGATAGATCTAGTGGACTGCCCAGGTGTCCCTTGGAAGGGCAACCCCAATGTTGACCGGACCAGGGGGATGGAGGTGTTGGATAGTCTAGCACTTTAGGTTCCTGATGTTGTCTCTAGAAATCGTCATTGTGGGGTTCTTGCGGGTTGTTCACTAAACTAAGAAGACTCTTTAATTCTTGACCAAGTTCATGAGGATGGAGTAAGGATTAATAAAAACATGGATATGATCCTTAAGGAGAGGTTCATTCTTGAGGAAGCCATTGGGAAGGAAAAAAATCATGTAGGGTCCATGTTGACTCATGAAGGAAGAAGCCGAGGAAGGACTACTCTTCGTTTCCAAAGACTATGTCTACAAGAGCCTCCTGTAAGGCAATGAAAAATGCCTCTAGAAGGGGCGTAAGGGCTGTCAAGGGGAAGAATAATGTGGATCAACAATATCTTAGGTAGTATTACTCTAACATTATCAAGCAATATGAATCATCTTATTGGGAGTCGGTGGATTCAGATGCTTCCTCTGAGTATGGTGTTGATGGGGATCCATATGGAGATGATGCAGCTTATGGATATAATGCAGAGGGTGTCCCCCATGGAACTACTATTTATGACTTCAGTGGCGATGTTGGATGACTTGTTTTTCTCTTGGGTGTTTTATTTTTTCCTTCTTTTTTGGTTTTGGGGTTGTTAAGGGTTTTTGGGTATGGGTTGATTGACCACTCCCCTCCCTTGTCTGTTGTGTCTCTTTTTTCAAATAAATTTTGGGGGAATAGGATTAGCGTGACCCATCACCTTCCTAGCATAAAAATGTTAAAAAAAATAAAAAAATCTGAAAAAATAATAAAATATCAAAAAAACCTAAAAACCCAAATATAACATAAAACCCCAAAATCGTCTAAAACCGCCAAAAAACCATACAAACTCCTCAAAACCTTAAAAATCATAAAAGTCTTGAAAATAAATAAAATTTAATAAAATTTAAAAAAACCTAAAAACCCTAGAAACCCCTAATATAACATTAAAAACCAAAAAACACTTACAAGACATAAAAACCTAAAAATGCTAAAAAACATAATTACTCTAAAAACTATAAACCATAAAACCCTAAAACCCTAAAAACCCTAAAACACAATAAAAAAACCCTAAATCCACTAAGAACTATACATACCCTTTCAACCCCTAAAAATGCTTAAAAACATTAAATAAACCTAAATAACCTAAAAACCCAAAAAATAGTAAAAATTAAAAAAAACATAAAAACCCAAAAAACCCCTAAAAACCCTAAACACCCATAAAAATTATAAAATAAAAAAATCCCTAAATATGATGACAACCTTGAAGACCCCTATGGAACACATAAAATCCTAAAAAAACTTAAATCCCTTATAAAACAAAAAAGATTCTAAAAACCATAAAAGCCCTAAAACCCATAAAAGCCCCCAAAACCCATAAAAAATATATGGACCATTTATAACAATAAAAATATTATAAAAATTCTAAAGATATTAAAAATATTAAAAAAATCAAAAAAAAAAAAATGTAAAACCCAGAAAACCATAAAGCCGAAAAAACCCTAATAATCATAAAAGTCCCTAAATACTCTAAAACACATGAAAATAAACAAAATGCAAAATAAAAAAAATGAAAGAAAACACTAAAAACCGAATTAAGAAATTTAAAAACTAAAAAACATAAAACCCCTAAAAACCTAAAAACCAGTAATAACCCTTTAAAATCCATAAACCTATAAACATCCCTAAAAACCATAATCACCATAAAATCCTAAAAATCCCTTAATATCCTAAAATATCTCGAAAACGTAAAGAACCCAAAATACCATGAAAAAATCAAAAACCCTAAAAACCTAAAAACAAATAAAACCCCTTAAAACATAAAAAATTCCAAAACCCCTAAAAGATTCTAAACCCCTTTAAAATCACATAAAACCATAAAAACCCTTAAAATTCCATGAAGACCCTAAAACCCCATTAAAACTAATAAAAACATTTAAACCCATTGAAATGTTAAAAACACTAGAAACCCACAAAACCCCTAAAAACTAAAAAAACCCTAAAACCCCTAAAAACCATTAAAACCCTAAAAAACTCAAAATCCCATATATATTATTTTATAAAAAATTCCTAAAAATTTTTAAAAACTAAAAAATCCCTAAAAAACAAGAAATCCCCTAGGAAAAACTAAAAAACATAAAAACATTTAAAACAATGAAAATCTTAAAAACCCTAAAACCCATAAAATCCTAAAATACCTTTAAAACATAAAAATCCATAAACACCCTTAAAACCCTAAATAATTAATCAATCACGAAAACCCCTTTAAACTCCTAAAATGATAAAAAATATAAAATACATTTAAACCCCAAAACACTCAACCCCTCTAAAAAAATCAAAAAACCATAATAACAGTAAAACCCATAAAAATCTCTAAAATCCCAAATAACTATAAAATTCCTAAGACGTCCTAAAAATACTAAAAATGGAAAGACACTAAAACCACTAAAATATCAAAATAAAACCATAAAAACCTAAAACACTTAAACCCCCTATGAAAGAAGAAAATTTCAAAAGACTCTAAGAATCCCTAAAAATATGAAAAACCAAAACCCCTCTAAAAACCATAAAACCCCCTAAAAATCACTAAAACTCTAAAAACCATATAAACCACTAAATTATTTAAAAACTATAAAGACATCAGAAACCCTAAAAACACAAAAAAAAACCATGATCCCCCTAAGAAACAAGAAAAAAAAGTATAACCAAAAAAATTCATAATATCCCTAAAAATCCATAAAATACCAAAAATCCCTAAAAATTTAAAAAACTATAAGAAAACATTAAAAATATAAAAACACGTAAGACCCCCAAAAAACAGACAAAACGCTAAAAATGCTAAAAACCCAAAGAAACACTAAAAACCCATAAAACCGATAAACCCCTTAAAGATCTATAAAAACCACCAAAATTCATTAAATACACTAAAAAATATAAAAAACCCCTTTATACCACTTAGAGTCTTAAAAACTACAAGAAAATTGATAACCTTAAAAAAACTCAAAAACCATTAAAAACCCAAATCCCCACAAAAAAAACTAAAAACCCTCAAAATCTCTAAAAACAATAAAAACAGAAAGATCCTTATAAATTACTAAAAACATTAAAATGCAATAGAAGTATTAAATATCTAAAAACACTTAAAACATTTAAAACATAAAAATTATAAAAATGCTAAAAAAACTCTAAATCCCTCAAAATCCCCAAAAATACTCTAATAACTATAAAAGAATTAAAAAACCATAAATCCCTAAAAAATCCATAAAAACCCTAAAAACGTTAAGAACACTAAAAACCATTAAAACCCAATGAAAAAAATTAAAAACATAAAAATAATTAAAACCCCTAAAATCCTAAAAAACCCTAATAACCATAAAAACCCTTAAAAACCTAAAATCCCATAAAAACTATAAAACCCCAAAAATACCATAAAAATTCTAAAAACCAACTAAAACTATACAAACCCTTTAAAAGCCTAAAAATGTTGTAAAATATAAAAAACCTAAAACACCTAAAAACTAAAAAAAAACTTAAATCCCAAAAAATCATAAAACCCTTAAAACCCTAACAATCCCTAAAAAACCATTAAAATCCAAAAAACACATATATATCCTTGAAAAACCCTGAAAACCTCTATGAAAACCATATAAATCTCAAAAAATAAACACCCTTAAAAACCATAAAATCCCTAAAACCCAATAAAAACTCCAAACCCACTAAAATATATAAAACACTTTTAAATAACTAAAAATGTTAAAAACATTATAAAACATTAAATCCAATAAAAATAAAAAGCTGAAAATTTAAAAAAACTAAAAATCCCTAAAAATCCCTAAAAACCATAAAAACTCATAAAGTCCATAAAAATCAATAAAAATACGTAAAAATGTAAAACCCCACCCCTAAAATCCCAATAAAACTCTATAAAAGCATTTTACACCTAATAAAACATAAATCCTATAAAAAAATAAAAAAAATCTAAAAACACTTAAAACCCCTAAAATCAATAAAAACCAAAAACACCATTAAAATCACTAAAACCCTATAACAACCCTCAAGATAAAAAAACAATAAAATTGATTTATACCACTAAAAATAGTAGAAAAATATAAAACCTTAAAACCCCAAAAAACTCATAATGAAATCCTAAAATCAAAAAAACCATAAAACCCCAAAAATACTCAAATCCCTAAAACCCATAAAACTATAAATATTCTAAAAAATCACTTAAAATATAAAAAATCCTACAAACCTTGAAAACCCAAATGAAAATCATAAAAGCAAAAATACACATAAAACCCTTAAGAAACCTAAAACTCTAAAAACCCTAAAGACCCTTAAAGCCAAAGAAACTATTAAACCCATTAAAACTAATAAAAATTGTAAAAAAACATTCGATTTTATAAAAAACATTTAAACCCCTAAAAATGATTAGAAATTCTAAATACTATTAAAACCCTAAAAAACTCAAAAAACCCAAAAACCCAAAAAAAACATAAAAATCCTAATAACCATAAAATCCCTAAAAATCCCAAAATATCGCTAAAAACCCTAAGACCCCATTAAAATCGTAAAACAGACCAAACATTCCCTAAAAATGTAAAAAATCCTATAAAACCCTTAGATATCCCCCAAAAACTAAAAATAATTAAAACCCATAAAAACCAAAAAATGCTAAAAACCGTAAAAACACAAAGAAACCCGAACAAGTATAAGAAAAATAAAAACCATATAAAACCCTAAAATACCATAAAAATACTAAAAAATTTAAAAAACTTAAAAATTATAAAAACTAAAAAAACCCATAAAATCCTAAATAAACCAAAAAACCCCTAAAATGCCTCAAAGTTTCTAGAAACCCAAAAAATAATAAATATAGTAAAATATCGTAAAATGTCTAAAATTCTAAAAAACCAAAATGAACATAATAAACCCCTACTAAAATTTTAAAAAAACATTAAACCCCTACTAAAATTTTAAAAAAACATTAAACCCCTACTAAAATTTTAAAAAAACATTAAACCCCTAAAACTCTAAAAAATTATAGAAGCCCTAAAAACCCAAAACCCATAAAAATAATAAAAACATTAAAGCCCCAAAAAAACATCAAAACCTTTAAAAATCCAAAAACAACCCTAAAATATGCTAAAAACATGAAAAACATGATAAAACCTTAAAACCATAAAATGTCTAAAAACCATTCAAACCCCTAATAAACTAAAAAAACCAAAAAAACACCAATAAACATAATGAACACAAAAAACCTATAAAATGTTTAAAATCCCCAAAAACTGTAGAAACACATAAAATCCTAATGAATCTCAGAATGTGCATAAAAATTTTAAAAACCCTAAAATCCCTGAAGACCTATAAGAAAAAATTAAAAAACTAAAAACACTAAAAACATCTAAAAACATAAAAAAACATAAAACCGTAAAAGGTGAAAAAAACCCATGAATCCATAAGCACCAGTAAAACATAAAAACAATAAAAAACCATAAAAACTTAAAACTAATAAAAATAATAAAAACCCTTTAATGCCCTAAAATTGAAAAAACCAAAAAAAACCCTAAGAAACAATAAAATTCCAACATAGGGTAAAAACCCTAAATCCATGAAAACCCCCCTGAAAACCCTAAAAACTAAAAAACAGTTAAAACCCCTAAAAACATAAATAATTCAAAAAAGCCAAAAAATCATAAAAACCATAAAACCCCACAAAACCCAAAAACCCCTTAAAACCACAAAAATATAAACAAAATTTTAAACTCCTAAAAAATTTTAAACTCCAAAAAAATCAAACAATCCATAAAACCCCCAAAAATGACTAAAAACACTAAAAACATAGGAAAAACCCTAATAAAACCTTAAAACCCCAAGAACACTTAAAACCCCTAAAAACCTAAAAATAAGAAAAACCATAACAACCCCTAAAAAACAAAAAAATTATAACCCATAGAAACACATTAAACCCCTAAAAACCCTTAACCACATAAAAATCCACGAATAACTCTAAAAACCCTTTAAACCAAATTTTTTTAGATGTTTTGAAATACAATTAAAAATATAAAAAAAAACATAAAAAAACATAAAAACCCAAAAAAATACTTAAAACCTAGGAAACCATTGAAACCCAAAATACCATAAAAACATAAAATTCCACAAAATACCTAAAAACCATTGAAACATGAAAAATATCTAAAAATCCCTTAAAAAATATAGACCCTAACAAACCTGAAAACTCCTAAGATAACATTAAAAACCTAAAAACATTTATGACCACTAAAAACATAAAATATTCTAAAACCCTAAAGAGAATATAACCCTAAAACCATAAAAAACTATAAAACATGAAAAAGTCCTAAAAACTAGTAAAAACTCTAAAACCCCTTTAAAATACTAAAACAATAAACAACATTAAATTTCTATTTTAAACCCTAAAAAATCAAAAAAAAATTAAAACCCCCAAAAACAATTAAAACCCAAAACCCCATAAATCCCCCAATAATATCATAATGCCTTAAAATCCTTAAAACCATAAAAATCATAAAAAGGGATAAAAATATTTACAAATTTAAGATGATAAAGTGACAAAAGTTGTCAAATTACTCTTGCATCAGGCAAATGAGAATATCAAACATGCTTCTCGTTTAGAGCGTGCACATCATCAAGTGACAGAAGTGTCAGAAATCATCCAATGGTCTTTTGAGCCAGGTGAATTGAGTGCATATAGGTTGATGCATCCAGCCAATTTCTGGACTAAATTCCGCAAGATCAGAAGATATTTTAAGAAAGTCTCAGATATAGAAGCTCAAGAACCACCCTAACTTGCCAGACTGGGGACTCTTTTAGACCAACCCTCAGAATCAACAAATAGGATTCAAGGAGTTGAGCAAGAACCGTAGGAACAACCCTAGTCCACCGGACTGGGGACTTTTTCAAATCCTCAATATCTTCCTCAGAGAAAGTCAGTCTTCTATCGATTAGGGAAGAATACAAAAGAGGAACGAAGATCCAAATTATCAGGAAGATTCCCTCCAATTTATGGTTTGCCAAGAAGTTCTTGAGAGATCAACTCAACAGAATGCAGTGTCTCATCAGGGACATGGAAGAAGACAGTATCGCTTTAATATCGATAGAAGGGATGAAATGCATTATGCATCAATAAATGTCATCAATGAAATTTTCACTGATCCCCCAGAACATTATGTTCACTTAGAGGAATCAGATGAGGAAGTTCTTACTCAAGAGGTTGTTCACATAGAGGCAAATGAAGAAGGTGTGCATACACAAAACCAAAGGCTTACCGAGAATCTAGGTATTCCTTCAAGTAACCGACATCCCCCTCTCAGAAAGGCGTCCAACAAGGGGAAAGTAAAAAAGTCAAGTTACATCCCACACTTCCTCTGGAGAAGGAGAATCACTCTCACTAGAGCAATGGTTCTCACAACTAGAGGAAGAAATGAAGGAATTAAGGAGGTTGAATACAGAACTACTTCAAGGTAGTCTTCCTCCTAAGCGTGCTGGAGTCAGTCAGCCAAGGTAATTTATTGCATCTACTAAGATGGATCAAGAATATCCTCTTTTACCAGTACACCATCATAGGTATAATCCTATGGGTCATGCAAAACAACAATCAGTGGTGCTACCATCAGTTGCAGTACCAGCCAACACACCTGTCCAAGCTCCAATTATTGCACCTGCTTAGGTCCAAGCTCAACTGGATGTTTCTCAAAAGTTAATAACTACCATGGAGTCATTAACAGCTTGGCTGGAATCTATAGAGGGAAAATGTGCACAAATTCAACCAGAAAAGAGAGCTTACCCTGAATGGGTTTATGCAATTCCTCCCCCATAAAATTTTTCAAGTACCACATTCCCAATCTTTAATGGTTCGGGAGACCCAGAACAACAATTAACACATTTTTTTTCTCGTTGCGATCCTATGATAGGAACTCCTCAACAACAAGAAGCAGTTAATCTTGGGTGTTTTGTACAGTCATTACAAGGGCCTGCTTTTGTCTGGTATACAAGCTTGCAATCCCGGTCAATTACCGGATGGGAAGATCTTTTTCAATGATTTCTTCTTAAATTCAGCTCAACTTTTCCAAAGACAACAGTTTTTGATCATACAAATTGTAAGAAAAGGGAGAATGAAAGAGTTTAGGATTTCATTGCTCGCTGGAAGGGATTAACATATTCCTTAATATTAGTACTCGATCAAGAATATTTGTTGCCAATCTGTGTGGAAAATTTGTTTGATAAATTACACACACCATTGATCCCTGTGAAATACACATGAGGGTTTCGAGACCTTACTTCAATTGCTCAGTAGATCTAAGACTCTCTTATAAAGACTAATGACAAAACTCATGTAATTCCATCAGCTCCAGGAAGGAGAATGGGTAGAGCAGAGATAGCTACAGTTACGCTTAAACAAGAACTTGTACCTGCATCTAATTCAAAACCTTCATCTTATCAAAGGGCTCCACCTCCTGAGCATCAACAATAGAGGCCGTTTCATCAAGATGATCAAAGAGATCAAAGATGGAAACATTTTGAGGAGTTAAATAGAAAAGTTTATTCTTTCTAAAATAAACAAGTTCCTGGTTACTACATTTCGGCTCTACAAAATAATTCGGTTCGGTTGCCATGGACCAAAAGGCCGAACAAGGAATGATATGAAGACTATCCCAAATTTTTCCCATTTCATCAGATGTTGGGGCATCCTATTCAAGAGTGTTTTGTCTTCTAATACCTCTTAAAAAAGATGGTGGACGTGGGATAGGTAAAACAAAAAGGTTCCTCAAATCGGGTAGCATGTGTTACTGCTAAAAATCCAAAGGAAGAAGGCGAGTGGAAATAAGTCAAAAGAAAAAATACACATAAATATGATGATTGGATGGTCAGAAAAATGATCAACCGAACTCATTCCATTTTACGAACTCAATTGAAGAAACCAATTGTCTCTTCTACTATGAAAGCCACGGGCACCGCCCCACCAAACGGTATAGCTTAAACTGGCTAATCAGGCAAGGTCTTAATCAAATGAAGAGTTAATCTTTGGTTTTGTTAACATGATTCACTTAACAGATCCTTATTCCAGTCACAGTTTTGAACTTGATGAGCCTGAGTTCCCTATATCAAAGAGAGGAATTAGAGGGAGTTCCAGAGGTCTAGGATATAGAGGAAGACGTGGATATCCGAGAAACCACTATTTTAATTATACCCCTGCTAGAACTGTATATGCAGTAGAAACTCGTGGCAGAGCCCTATAGCGAGACCAACAAGAACAAGAAAGTTCTTCCATGCATGGCAGATTCAATCCTGGCACAATTATTGTTGAGGATCGGTTTGAGGTTACACCTTCTTCCTCTCAGTAAGTAAATAGACCTATTCAGTCTAATTTTCTATAGCCAGGAGTATTTCCAACTCCTTCTCTTATACAAGAAGCATCTACTTCCAAAGTATCAACTTCAAAGGGACCTGCAAAACCACATGTTACTATTGGAAAACTCAGACCTTTGGATCAAAAATATGATGTCTTCAAACATTTTTCCCATGTACCAGCCAATTTATCAATTCTGGATGCCTTGAATATATCAAAGGATCTTTGGGAGGCACTCATTGATGATTTGTCAAGTCCGCAGGAATTATCAACTGAAATTACTACGGGAGAAGTCTACCATGTAGAGAATGATCCTGCAGAATGGCATGCAGTGATATCTTTTACTGATAAATATGAAGATGTTGTTATGCATGGACATATTAGACCTTTGTATTTATCTAGCAAGGTCAATGATGTAGACATCCGAAGTGCTTTCATTGATAATGGTTCGGGATTCAACCTCATCCCCATTCGTACACTTCGTCGATTGGGCCTCACTGAATCTGATTTATCTCCTTCTACATTGATTTTGCAAGGATATGATTAAAATGAACAAGAGCCTCAGGGCGAGATCACACTCAGAACTCAGTTTGGAGATCTTTTATCCAATTCATATTTCATGGTTTTTCGTCATGAAACAGCCTTTAATATTTTTCTTGGAAGACCTTGGATACATCAATATGTGGCTATCCCTTCATCATACCATCAATGTATCAAATATTGTTTCAATGGTCAAATTGGGACCATGTATGGTGATAAGGCCCCATTCAAAACATGTGAATCTCAATACATTGAGGCAGAATTCTATCACATGGAGGGAAAGGAGAAATCCACAACAAGGTAGGTTACAAAAGTTAATTCTCCATATGGTTTGGAAGAGATTCCAGCAAACCCATTCACACATGTGAGTACAGATTATGTGTTTTCTTTCATTAAAATTGACATGATAGACCCACATCCAAATACTCTTATGGAAACATCCATAATATCAATTACGACAATCAAGCCAGACATCATGGGAGAAATTGGTGATTCACCATGTAATGATGAAAGATCAAATGGAGATGTCTTAATTTCATCCACTAAAATCCAGAAACTCTATACTTCTCCAACCAGGCCAGAAGAAGTTATATCAATGTCAGAGTTAAACGATGATTTCGATTCTCAATCCATCATCTCCTCTTTATTACCCAAGGAAGACCCTTCATCATCAATAGGCTCAGAAATGGAAGCCTCTTCTTCAAGATGTTCAAATTTTAACATCTATCTTGATCATGGAAATTATAATTCATCATTTACTGTGCAAGTAGAAGAAGAAGAGATAACACATGTTGAAAAAGAAGAGGAAGATCTCATAGATGCTCCTCCATCATTTGAAGAGGGTATCTATACCATTGTGGATGAACTCAGAGAAATAAATCTGGGTACAAAAGAATATCCATGCCCCACTTTAATTATTGTGGCCATGAATCATGAAGCGCAAGAAATTTATATTTCATTTTTCAAGAAAAAAACGAGATTTATTTGCTTGGAACTATACAGAAATTCCAGGGCTTAATCCTTATGTTGCTACTCATTGTTTGGGTTTCCCAGAAGAACATCGAGGATTCAAGTAAGCCGCAATAAGAACACACCCAAATTATTCTTCCAAAATTGAATCTGAGGTGGATAATATTATCAAAGCTAACTTCGTCAAAGATGTTCAATATCCCAAGTGTCTGGCTAACATTGTCCCTGTGAAAAATAAGAATGGAAAAATTAGAGTTTTCATTGATTTGAGAGATCTTAATCGGCATTGTCCCAAGGATGATTTTCCAGTTCCGATTACAGAACTCTTAATTGATACAACAGCTAGATATGAAGCACATTACTCCATGGATGGATATTCTAGGTATAATAAAATCTGAATGGCTCCAGAAGATGAAGAATCTATAGCCTTCAGAGCCCCTCAGGGTGTGTTTTTATATCGGGTAATGCCCTTTGGCCAGAAGAATACAGGTGAAACATATCAGTGTGCCATGCATTGTATCTTCAAAACATTTTTAAGGAAATTTGTTGACTTTTATGTGGATGATTTGGTGGTTAAATCCAAACTACATTCTAATCACTTGGCTGATTTGGAAGTCATATTCCAAAAACTTCGACAACACAATTTGAAGATGAACCCCTTGAAATGTGATTTTGGGGTAACCTCAGGAAAATTTCTCAGCTTTGTTGTACGCCATCATGGTATCTAAGTCGATCCTAAGAAGAAAAAATCAATCCTTGTTATGTCACCTCCTCGAAATTTGATAGAATTGAGAGGAATTCAAGGACACTTGGCCTATATTAGGCATTTCATCTCCAATTTGGAGGGGAAAAAGTTTACCCATCACCATATTGACGAAGAAGGGATTCACTTACCAGTGGACTGAATAATGTGAAGAATTATTCAATATTCTCAAGAAATATCTCTTGATTCCACCTTTATCAATGGCACCTGTTTAAGGAAGTCCACTTATTCTTTACGTGACAGCTTTAGAGTGATCATTGGGTGCCATCCTTTCCCAGAAGAATGATGTTGGGAATGAAAACAACCTTTACTATCTCAGTCGGACTATGCTTGAAGCAGAAATCTAATATTCAAGTATTGAAAAGTGCTTCCTAGAATTAATATTTGCAATTAAAAAGTTGAAACACTAACTGCAACATCATGAGGTCCATTTGGTATCTCTCAATAACCCACTCAAATTCATCTTTAGCTATCCAATGCTTACAGGATGTCTGGAAATGTGGGAAGTTATTTTGCAGCAGTTTGATATCCAGTATGTTCCTCAAATGGCAATAAAGTGCCAATCACTCGCTGATTTCCTTACTTAACATCCTTCAGTAGAAGATACATCCTTAGATATTGAACTTCCTGATGAGGAAATCTTTTCTATTCAAGATAATCTTCAAACATTGGAAATTTACATTGATGGTGCTTCCAGAAGTCCAACAGGGAAGAAAATGGAAGATCCTAAATTCAACAACGTTGGGTTAGGAATTGTGCTTAATTTCCCAGAAAAGGTAGTGGTACCCTATTCTTTCTTATTGTGGGATGGTGGTACAAATAATGAAGCAGAATATCAAGCTCTCAGTGCAGGATTGGAGTTATCACTTTAGGCACAGGTGAATCACTTAAAGGTGAATGGTGATTCAGACCTGGTAATCAAACAAATCAATGGGGATTATTCCATCAGAAAATAAGAGTTAATCCCTTTTTATGATTACGTCAGAGAGTTAATGGTGGAATCTCCTTTGGAACCAATGTTTTCTTATGTCCCACGATCACAAAATGCTCAAGCTGATGCATTGGCTAATATAGCCACAACTCCGGCAGATCCATATAGGGACGAGACAATCATCATTATTTCCCACCATCGTACAATTTCACCTTATGTTCAAACCAAAATAGATGAAATCAATGAAATTAGTCCCTTTTTATGAACCATATGGTCATACTACAGGATGAATGACACCTATCAGGGAATACCTTCAAAATGGAACACTCCCACCTGATAGAACCAGTAAAGAACATGTCCGGCAACGTGTGGTCAATTTTACTCTTTCTGATAGCCCATATCACATAGAGAAAATTCTCTACAAATGTTGTTTTGATGGAATTATCTTCAGATTCATTGATGGTGACGAGACAATGGCTGTCATGAAATAAGTACATGCAGGAGTCTGTGGTGCCCACCAGTCTGGACATAGACTGTCTGATCAAATTCGAAGGAATGGATACTTTTGGCCTTTAATGATACAAGATTGTGTCGATTTCACGAAAAATTATCACTCTTTCTAGGTATGTTCCAACTTCATTCATCAACCCCCAGAGTTTCTTCATACAGCTAAATAATCTTGGCCATTTGCCACATGGGGAATGGATGTAGTGGGACATTACCCTTCGGCTACATTCAAGCAGTTTAAGTATATTCTTACTACTACTAACTTCTTTTCCAAATGGGGAGAGGCAATACCTCTCAAAGAATTTAGTTCTAAAAGCATTGTTAGCTTCATCAAGTCTAACATCATTACCAGATTTTTGTGTCCCTCATACCATATTGACGGACAATGGCACCAACTTCTGTTCATCTGAGGTAAGAAAGTTGTATCAGGAATTCAACATCAAATCCAACCATTCATCTCAGAATCATGCAGCGTCCAATGGCCAAATAGAAGCCTTCAATAAGACTAATTCAAAAATACTGTAAAATATGGTGGATAAAGATAATAAATCATGGCCTGATAAACTTTTTCATGCTTTATGGGCTTATCGGACCACCACTTGCACTGCAATGCGGTCAAATCCATATTCATTGGTATATGGAACAGAAGTAGTATTTCCCATTGAGGTTCAATTACCCTCGCTCAGAGTATCCATTTTTTATCAATCATCTATAGATGAACAATCTCAAAAGCAATTGGATGAATTGGAATGATTAGATGAAAAAAGATTGTGCACCATGCGCCACTAGGAAGTCTATCAGAATCGAATAGCACGAGCTTTCAACAAAAAAGTTCATCTTTGTTCATTTGTTCAAGGAGAATTGGTATTGGTTCTCAGAACTCCAATGATACCAGGAAATAAACCTCCCAAACATGAACCAAAGTGGGAAGGACCTTACTCAATACATATGGTATACTCCAATAGAGATTATTCTTTAATCTCAATGGATGGAGAACTCATCATGACTCCAACCAATGCCATATTTCTGAAGAATTACTTTGTGTAACACAAATACTATTACATCCAACATGATGTTAAACTATGTTATCCTAGCTATATGATGTTAAGCTGTGCACCTCTTCGTCCCACATGACGTTAAATTGTTAAAAAAGTCCCTAATACATCCAACATAACGTTAAACTGTGTCCCCTAAGTCCATACTGCATGACATTAAACTGCACAGTCCCTTCTTCGTCCAACATGAATTTAAACTATGTTTTTGTCCAACATGACGTTAAACTGTATTATCCTAGCTACATTACGCTAAACTGTGGAGCACTCATCCTTGCTATATGATGTTAAAATATACAACCCCTCTTTTGTCCTTAATGCATGACATTAAACTGCATACTCCCTTCTTCGTCCAACATGATGTTAAACTGTGCATCGTTAAGGTTGTTTCTACCTCTTGTTTCTCACACCGAGTATGACTCACATGATCTTAGAGTAAAAATCAACAATAACACCCTCTTTGGGCTACTAACCATGTATTAGTACCGACACCATTGTTTAGCTCATTGTCCTCAAGAACAACTTGATCATCAATTCATTATTTAATAGAACTACGCGGACATTGATCCTTGCCTTCTAGGCTGGGTACGTAGGCAACCTCTTTAGTTTCAAGCCCAAAACCAATCACTTCACATCGGTTCACCTCCATCTCATAAAATATTTATTCGTTAAGCTGACCCCAAAACTAATATTTTTTACATTGGATCACCATCGTCCTTGCTATATGATGTTAAACTATTCACACTTTTTTTCCTATATGACAATAAACTACAACATTCTTTGACACCCTCACCTGAGAGGGAATCATTATTTACATTTATCTCCAATCATGTTATGTTTCAAAGACTACATGCATACATGGCAATTCCCGAACCATTACTATTCGGTCAAACCATCATTGCACTAAAGTTCCCTTTCACTCTTCACTTGTACAAACCAAATCTGTATAGAGTGTATTTCCAGAACTACGTATGGATTGATTCCCATCCTTATGGGATATGTAGGAATATTCGAGAATCCCTCGAATCCAGCACCAAGTCTTTGGGCATAACCCCAAATTCCACTTTTAGTCCCTTGGCTGAAAAGTCCCCCCTGTGAAAACATGAATGTGGTATGAAAACCCTAGTCTTCATTTACATCAGGTTTATAAAACACACACTGTGTCTTCATTATTATGGTCCGAGCTCTATGACCCTAAAATAAAATCTTCTACACTCTCATCCCACATGACATTAAACTGTATTTCAAGAACTATGTATGGATTGATTACTATCCTTATGGGATACTAAGTGAAGTCCAACACCTTAATCCAGGACCTAGCCACAACATGATTATGGTTAGCATTGGTCTGTGTATCTCTTTCTTGCATTGGACAATACTCATTTTCATGTTTCATACTCCTAACCTTAAATACTTCTAGATCTCTATAACCATTTTCATGAAATCAGGTCAAAAAATGTCTGATATCCCAGAGTTCTTTTGCCTGACTATGCAGCACATTCCCTTAGGCAGCCTTGCATAAGTAGTCTACATAACATACCTATTAGCCAAAAGATGATATTATTTGACTATGAAGCCAATTCCCTTAAGTGGCCCTACATAAATCAACCCCCTAATGGGTTTCTTAAATAGTGGTAACTTCATTCTTGGGAGGAAAACCTCTTTTTTCCTTATTTGTCCTAATAACAATATGTATTGACCCACAAAAATAGCCATCCTTAACATACGTGTCCCATACTTTTTTTTATGATCTGAAAATATTCAAGTCTATGGTTTATATTTCCCGTCACTATGTTTGGGTTAGACCTTCATAGGAGTGACATTCATCCAATTCTTATACAATCTTGATTGGAAATATCCTCTCCATATTCAAGTACCTCTCTCCATACATCAAACTCAATGCTTTGGAAATTTTGAATCTCCATAAACTTCCACTGGGTTTTTAGAAATAGAAATGTAAAATTTCTTAGTGTTCTTTTTCCTAACTATGTATCACGTGCCCTTAGGCGTCCTTGCATAAGTAGTCTACATAATGGACCTGTTATCCAAAAGATGCTATTATTTGACTATGCAGCCAATCCCCTTAATTGTGCCTACATAATTCAACCCCCTAACAGGTTTGTTAAATAGTGGTAACTTCATTCTTGGGGAATACTTATTATAATGAATTTTAGCCCTTTTTTCATATCATTCCTCAGATTCAAATTTTTTTAAGTCATCATTTACATATTTTCCCTCATACTTGAATATGGTAATATGTTTTCACATAAATTATCAAGTAATTGAGTCAATTTTAATCCATTCGGTCAAAGCTATTTAGAAATTAAACATTAGCCTTTTTATTTCCAACGTGAATGACTTTAAACATACAACAAAATACAATGGATCTTTGAATAAAGGTCAAGTCCCAGCTCACTAAACTTAAATTTTGTATGATTTAGGTAATAATGAGAAATAAAAAGATTCAAAGTTTGTATGGTTATTTTTATAATCCTAGCAAAAATCAAACTATGCTTACAAGGCCCATTGGAATAAGTAAAGTTTTTTCAAGAAGGTAGGAAAAGATTTCAGACACAAATGATTGAAGATGAAAGTGTCTTTTATTGATGCACAGGAGTTAGAAGGACATCCACAGATTGGAGTCTCTTCTCTTTTTCAGGAATTACAAGAGGCTTTCAACATAACTCTTCATTTGATTTACGGAATCCCGAGCTTCATCAGTAGCCACCTGGAATTCATTCATTCAACTAGATATAATAAGAGATGCAGTGATACCATCTCTTCTTAGAACAATTGTAAAAGAATGTTCTTCAGTGTGGTTTGAGAAAATTTTCTGCTTATCAAACAGTGACCCTGTTTCTGTCCAAGAGACTTGGAAGATGGATACATGGATTTGATAATGGATAATTGAAAGTAAAGAGACATTTGGAGAGAATACTCTTTTAAGATATAGTTCTAATTCCATGAGTGTCTTCTCTCCACCAACCAGTAGCTGAAAACATATCATCCCATGGGTTTGCAATTTTCATATCTGCAAGGAAATGACATGGAGGAAAAATTTGAAAGTTCACGCCATTATTGCTGCTCTTAATGCATAGCATAACCAAAATAGAGGATTATCTGTGAAACCGCATCCCGAGCATATAATTCTTTTCATCTATAACGTTGAATCCTTTTGGATGTCCATTCCCATACAGAGGCAGGTAAATGCTCTGTGTGAAATTAAGATGATACTTCTTCAAATACTTGGCCAAATCTAGGAGAGTGCATTCGTAGATATTATAATAGTCATGGCCAACGATGTTCATCATATCATCAATCCTCTTGCTAGACAACTCATTATCAATTAAAAGTATTCTAGGAGCCATTAAATCTGCACAAAGGTTGAATAATTAACTCTTATGTAAGTTGATTTTTCATAAAATTTGTGAAGAAATGTGAAAAAATGGTTAAGGCATTAAGGCGCATAAGTCTCATTATTGGCGCTCATGTTTAATTCTATCGTGTATGTTTGGGCATGCAGGTATCACCTTGCAAGTCAAAATAACTCTACAGAAGCACGACACAAAGAAATAATGAACCGCATACAGCGGCACCTGCACGGAAGAGCAAAAAGTCGAGCAACTTGCGCGACGAGAGCAACCTGTGCAACGACAGGAGGAAGGATTGAAAGTTTTTTGCTTTGTGTGAGAATGAAAACATATTTATAGGCAAAGGCCAGACCCAGTACACCATACCTTGTGCAGCTCTAACCTGTGCGCCGCTACCTGCACGCTCAAAACTTACGTGGCATAGTTCCTTGGTTTTCTCCTTTACCTCAGAGTCAAATCCTCCTTCCTTTCAGAACCAACTCTGTGGGAGGACTTTTGTTGACGCTCCTTTACATCACAGAGTCTAAAGACTGTAAAATGGGAATACGTTAAGCACAAATAGATTCATCCTTTGAAGAAATATAAAAAATTGACAAAAGTCATGAACAAGGATTTGTTTACACAGGGATCGCGTAAGTTTCATCATGGTCACACAAGAATACTTATGCGCCACATATTGGTCGTACTGGTGACTTGTGTGCCCTACTCTATTTTTTCCCAAGGTCTTCAATGGCCTATAAATACCCCTTGTGGGCCCCCCATTTCGAGGATGAAAAATCCAAAAGTTATATTTATTCTCTCGGTGCCATAGTCTCTACTTGAAGTCTTCCGAACACTTCTAAGGTAATTTCTTACCTAGAATTGATGACCTAAAGAGGATAAACAAGGCCTAAGTGTTAGAATTCATCAACACTTTCTCTCCTAAGTGTATAACCCTGAAGGGAAATGAAGACACTTACGTGCCACCTTATCCCTTCAATAGAACATGCATGCCACCCTTTTGGAAGCCTTTAGGGATAATACTAAGGGCTTGAGCCAAGCCTCTCCAAAGTATTAACTTATGGGTTAACCGTCTCCCAAGTATACATGTGTCGTGCAAGTATACTTGCGTGACCAAGACTAGCATGCCCAAACAAGACTTGCGTGCCTGACTATTTTTTGGCGCCCCTCCTGCCTATTCAACTCTTTTCCTCAAATCCACCTCTCCTCTTCAAGGTTCAGCCTTCAAAACCCTCTTCAAATCCACTTTTGGCGTTGTTCCTTTGTTTTCTTCCTTATATGAATGGAATTATATAGAACATCTCTCAAAACCTATTGATTTACATATCTTTATGTCATAATAATTTCATTCATTCAACCTCATTCTTTATGATGGGAAGATCCCTAATATGGGCATCCTTTTCAGGAATAATCCCCAGTCCTAATTTCATTTGATTTGGGAATCCTCCTTAGGAGTAAGCCCCAATCATAAATTTCCTTAATCTTGGCATCCTTCTCAAGAGTAAGCCCCAATCATAAATTTCCTTAATTTGGGAATCCTCCTAAGGATTAAGCCCCAAGTCTTAAATTCTTTTGATATGGGCCTCCTTTTTAGGAGTAAGCCCCAGATCACAAGTCCCCTAACCTGGGCCTCCTTTTCAGAAGTACGCCCTAGTCATAATTCCCCTAATATGGGAATCCTACTCAAGAGTAAGCCCCAATAAAAGTTCCCTTAATATGGGCATCCTTCTTAGGAATAAGCCCCATGTTCCCAAATCTGGGCATCCTCCTTAGGAGTAAGCCCCAAATTCCAAATTCCCTTAACCTGGGCCTCATTCTCAAGAATAATCCCTAGTAATGATTTCTTTTAACCTGGGACCCCTCTTTAGGAGTAATCCCCAGTCTTAATTTCTTTTGATACGGGCATCCTTTTCAGGAATAAAACCTAATCAAAAGTCCACTCTAATTTGGGCATCTATCTTAGGAATAAGTCCTAAGTTAAGTATCTAAATCTCCATAAATCACATATACCTTTATGGACCTTGTTCCCGGGTTTCATCCGTGAAGTAAATCCCAATCCTCATATATCCTGGGAAGTCATACATATATAAGTACCACATCATTTCTTATGATTGCATATTTCATGGCACAATCGTCAGGTTTTACTGATACCTCTTGTTTCTCACACCGAGCATGACTCAAATGAGCATACAGTGTAAAAGTATTTATGAAATCTTTCTTTGGGCCATAAATCATGCATAAAATCCATATTTATTCACTCATACTACATGGGTTCTGATTCCTTTTCTAAATAAGGATACATAGGTAGCCCATCTACGGGTAAGATCCCAACTCTGAAATAATCCATGTCCTTATGAACGACAATAAACTTCAAGTGCCCCACTGGGTGGCTTTAAAACTAGTATGGTTATCATAATGGCCAAGTGATTTCTATATAATGTGTTGAAGGATACAATTGAGTAAGAATCTCTTACAAATACAGATGATTCTCTATCGATGAAGAACCTCAAATACAGATAAAAGATTCTCTAAATCTCATAAATATTAATAATTGATTGTCAGATCTAAAGGAAATCTCATTTTCATTATTGGTAATTTAATAAGGATTCAGAAACATAACTCAAACATATAAAGAGAGTCCCGAAGTAGACAATAATTCCCCCCAAAAAGGTGTGATGAGTCCGACCTCCCATCCTATCAACAAATGAAAATTCTTAAGCCTCATCGGTCCACAACTAATGAGAACCTTCCTTTGGAAAGTAAGTCAAAATGGATATAGAATCTTTGGATGTTTCTAGTTCTATGAATAAACCCATTAGAAACCGATTGGAATGTTTAAACCTTAGACAAACAAGGTCATCCCCATTTCTAGAGAAAACAACCCTACAATACCTAATAACATAAAAATCTTAAAAATCCCAAAAGCCTTTAAAAACCTTCAAAACATAAAAACTCTAAAAACCCGTGAAAATAATAAAATTATAAAAACACTGAAAACCTAAAATATTAAAAATCCTAAAAACTCTCAAAATCCATAAAAAACACAGAAAAACATAAAAAAACAAAAAACCCCAAAATTTCCATAAAAAGGTAAAAACCCTAAAATCCTTTAAAACCCTAAGAAAACTTTGAAAAATGTTAAACACATAAACCCCCTAAAACCCAAATTGATTGACCCCGCCCCTCCCTTGTCAGTTGTGTCTTTTTTTCCTAATAAATTTGGGGGGTCAGGAATAGCCGGGCCACGAGCCTTCCTTTCCCTAAAACCCAAATATGTTAAAAACCCTAAAAGACACAAAACATTCAAAAACAAAACAAATAAAAAAACTCTAAAACCCTGAAAATCCATAAAAAACTAAAACCCCACTAAAAAAAATACCAAAAACCCTTTAAACCCATAAATGTGTTAAAAAAATATCAAAAACCATAAATTCCCTAAAATCTCAAAAATCCAAAAAAAACAAAAATCACCCCCATAAATCCTAAAATCCCAAAACCCCTCAGAGTACCTATAAACCCGAAAATACCATAAAAAACATGAAAAGGACTTAAAAATCCATAAAATATAGAAAACACTAAAAACCCTTAAAACCCTAAGGAAACCATAAAAACCTAAAAAACCATAAAACCTCTTAAAAACCTAAAAGCCAAAAAAACCTAAAAACCCTAAAAACACCTAAAAACATTAAAAAATAAAAACCCATAAAAACAACTAAATATAAAAAAACACTCCAAACCCCTAAAATGCTAAAAAACCCTAAACTTCTTAAAAATCCCAAAAGACTCAAAAAGAACCCTAAAACCAAAACAACCATAAAGAACCCACTAAAACCCAAAAATAACTCAAAATACATTACGAACCTAATAATTTTAGAAATATTTATAAAGGAATAAAAATCCCTAAAAACATAAAAACCCTAAAAAACCTAAAAACCCCTTAAAAATAATGAAATCCCCTAAAAACCATAAAACCCCAAAAAACCCGTTAAAACCCCAAAACCACTACAAACTTTGAAAACCCTTTAAAATTATAAAAACATTAAAAACTAAAAAAATAACCTTAAAAACTAAAAAAATAAAAAAAACCCCTTAAAACCCAAATAACCAAAAAATACCTAATAACCCTAAAACCTTAAAAATCCCTAAAAATCATAATTACCAAAATAAGAACTATAATAAATACCTAAAATAAATAAAAACATAAAGAGCCCTAAACACCATGAAAAATGACAATACATAATATATGACCCACTAGGAAGTGTCTTAGGAACCTTGTTCAATGTGCACGCATTAAGCACCTAGATATCCGTAATAAAACAAATGAGAAGGGGTTTAAATTGTGGAAATAATGTAGAATGGAGAACTTTGGTCAAGAAAGAACCCAAATAGAATTTTTATTTATAAACTCCAGCCATAAGATTCTGCAAAGGATGATCAATCCTTTGATAAGTCAATAATTAACCAAGAACACAAATTTGGTGAGAAAAAATCGCCATAATAACATTACCATCATTTATGATGTTCAAAGAGTACTAGGGATGGATATTTATATCCAAAGAGGGATAAAAATTTATAAAAACTAGTTTCGAAAACTCAAAAATCTTAAATGATGCTTTTGAAAATTTGGGGACATGCCTATGACTTTAAGGGATATGTTGAATACCATTTTGGAATTTAAAGAAAATTATCCCCCCACTTTTGATTGTGATGATTCCATGGTAGAGTGGGCTTGAATTTAATAAAACACCATAAGATGGTTCTTTAAAAGAATGTTCGGGATATAATTAATGTAAATAAAGTCCTTAATTCTTCTTGGAAGTTAGGGTATTGGAAATCTCCTTAAAATTCAATGATTAACTCATTTATGTACTCCTTCATTCCCTAGGCCTACTCCCTTGTCATTGGGACACAAACTCCTTGAAATTTTTATTTTGAAATCATATGCATTCCGCCCCAATCATCAAGACTATTTTCAACCCCGTGATACCCATGTGTGTCATGATACTCATTGTCCCCTCCTTCCTCAAAATTATTTACCCTTTAATCTGAAAATTGAAATAATTAATGGTCATCAACATTATAGGTGACACTAACATTTCCATACCTGGTGTGTAACTCAATTATGAAGTCATTATAATTGAACTTCTTTAAGAATTTCAATGGTCCATCTCCTCATTGATGAAGTTTAATTTTCATTGCTTCAGTAACCTCCCCTTTAGCATGTTTTTCCATACCAAATCATCTAGATAAAATGTACCTCATTTCCAAAAATTCTTTACTTGAAAATCATATTCCAACAAAAATGACACAACACAAGAAGGAATTGATGGGATAAAAGAGTTAGTGGTAAAATATTATCCTTTTCATAGAAGAGGTAGAGTTTCCTACCCATATAAATCTCCGTTTATCCTTCTTTTTTATATAAATAAACTCACTTTTCCCTCAACACTTTTTTATACTTAAATATTCACTCTTTTTTCCAACTCTTTTATTTCCATCATTTATTGGGATGTCACTCATCACTCATTGTTTACTCTTATTTTTTTGATTCTATTTTCTCTCTTTTTTCCCTATTTACATAATCTCTCTCAATCTTCACTTGTTATTTATAAGTATTCAATTTCCTCAAGGGTGTAAGTATAACCATCCTTAGATTGTACTCAAAATAATATGGGTTGGTGTATACATCATGTGTAACACTCCTATAAAATTTCTAAGTCCTTTCCAACAAGATATAACTAGAATTTATTGGGAACAACATAACACATCACATTTTATTCATACTTCCCAATAGAAAATTGATCATTCAAAAGATTAGTCACATTAACATCCCTAATATTATTTAACCAGTACTACTTATAAGGCATGGGATGCTTATTCCTAGCTACTCCAAATTTATCAACAATAAAACCACATTCAATGTTTGTGAAACTACCCCCATCAGTGATCACACTACATACCTTATTATTTATGAGTAATGTAGTATTAAAAATTTTCTCCCGTTTATCTTGATCATGTCCTCCTTCAGGTTATTCACAAAAACCACACATTTCCACAAGAATTTATCCATGTACGGGGCTCTCTATTTTCACATCCAAACACTTCTTTGTGTTGCAATTTCATCCTCAGTCGAGTTAGCAATAAAAACATCCCCATCATCAAAAAATAATTATGGTCCACTTATTTGTGAATTTTGAGGGAAAATTTCCTAATTCTATAAATTCAAAATAGTTAATATCACATTATTTAGAAACAACTTAATCCTCCATTTGACCTTTAGATTCTGAAAATAATGGTTTTGGTTTAGTCCCCTCCTTTAAATCTATTTTTGTCCCCTTACATGATCTCATGGTTTGGAATCCTTGAACATGAAATAATATTTAGAATACTTACTATAAGATGTAGGGGAATCCTTCTAACATTTACTTGCCTCTTTGCTTTAGTAGCTATGTAAAGAAGATTGTCAATATACAAAAAATGGTTCATTCCACTATGTCCCAAATTTCATGGCCATTTTTATTAACAACCCTTTTTCATGGTGGCCTCTCACTCTTCATCAATATTTGACAGAATCGTGGTGATTTCATTCTCTTTATGATACTCCTTAATACTCAAAACTTATTGTTTCTAACCTTGCAACTTGATGAACAAATCATAATAATAGTGGCTAGAAATAATCCTCTTATGTACTACTACCTTCATGTCCTCCCATGTTAGGATGTGACATTCGTCATGTTTTCATCACCTCACTTGTAATTTTTTCCACCAAATACATGCATAGTTAGTGAATTCCAAATCTGCCAACTTCAAATTATTTTCCATTGAATAGTTCTGACAACCAAATACTTGCACTACCTTTCATTCCTATTACATGTATTTTTTGGGATCATACTTACCTTAGAAAGAAGGGATCCTAAATTTACTCCTCTAAGATCATTGTTTTCACTCCATAGTGGATTCTTTCTCCAAATTGGTGACTCATGAAAATCATAGAACTACTCGTATGCTACAATGAACCTCCCCTATGGGGGTTCTCGAGAATTGTAATGGGATTGATATTCATCTATTCCCACATTCAATCTTAGATGTTTTTCTTGAACAACCCTCATAAACAACTTAATCCCAGTTTCATTTGTGTTACTCACTTACCACATTTTAGAATCCTTCATAAAAATTTTAATAGAAAGGAATATGGACCTCACACACTCCCTCATGTATTTACACTCGAATATATTATTTTTTCTCACGTTTCCCTCAATTTTGGATTTTTTTATCAAATCTAACACTCTTCCCTTTTACAACTCATCTTTATTCTTATAGTGTTCTTACCTAATTCAAAAAAATATAAAGGATAATTGGAGTGTGTAAATTCAAAAATATAATTCAAAGATAAAATTGAAAATGGGTTATACAGTCAAATGTGGGAAGGGTAATATAAAAGATGATGATAAATGATAGATGGATATATGACTCAGAATGTAACAATTATTTTGGAGACATTAATTTTTTTTTATTTTTGGTCTATTTTTTAAAATAAATTCTGTATAAAGATGATCATGTTTCAATATTTAAATGCAGGACAAGTAATAATTTGAATCATTAAATCGAATAAAAATGAGAGTTGTGTTGTAACATCTTGTCCCTCCTCATTGGATTGAGAAGTGAAGAGGGAGATAATAGGCCTTATGTGACATCCCCAGGACACCAAAGGATGGTTATAAATGTCAAGGGCCTCATAAATATTTGGGGGATGATTTCCAATTTTAGGATAAAATTACCATTGAAATGATAAGAAGAACAAAAAAATTATTAATGATGCATGATTTCTAAAATGTAAGTGAATACATGACTAATCCAAAAGAAAATATCAAAGTACAAGTATAATCAATGGGACAAAACCAATGGAATGAAATGTTAATAAGATGAAAAGAAAATAAATACCCCCAAAAAATTTGAATCTTCTCTATATTCATATCTACATGCCCAAACCAAGGAATCAAGAAACATAACTAAATAATTATGATACCTTGTCTTTACCAGTGTCTTGATATATAACATCTAAAAAACACCATAGTTCCCAATAAGGGGTTGAGTATAAAACTTATTAGGATTTCCCAAATGACTTTACAACTAAAAAACTAGTATTTAACATGTTATCACGTTTATATAAAATATTTTTAAAACAATTAAATGTATTTTATATCCAACGAAAATAGTTTTCCATGGAAAACAATCAAAAATTCCTTAAAAACTATTTTTTTCAAGGAATACATCAAAAAGTAACACCATAATATTTCATGGAACATCAAAAAATATTTTATCCATTTCCCTATTTCTAATTTTGAGTTATCAATTCCATTCCCACACATATCCTCAACACAAACATAGAAAATATTGGGGTTTCCATTGTTGGTGGAACTTCACATCCATACTCTTTAACATTGATGGTGGTACATCATGAGTATTATAAACCCCATTAAACTCATGAAAAAATATTATTACCAAACCATATGAAACCATTTAAGTAAAACCATTTCAAAAAATAATTTAATTGAATTAAACAACCATAATTTTAAAATCACTATTTTAAAATTATAAACAATGATTTTAAAAAAATCCATCCAATTCCCATGATTTCCCATAACATAATTAAAATGAAAATTATAACAATTAAAACAATGATTTTCACAAAAGAAATCAATAAATTAAATCAATCTTAAATTAATAATTCTTGTTCTAATCAATAGGAGTTGATAGAGATGATACTTACCTCTCAAGATTTGGTGAAAATGATTAATGTCATAATAACTTTAACAAAACAGATTAAATATTTTATATTATCACTTAGATATCATCCCCTTCAGTCAAAAAATAATATTCCATCAATAATGACAACATATAACATGGATCTATCCCTAATGAACTAGGTCCATTATTCTAAAAGAGGGAAGAAGAATAAATCTAAGGAAAATGATGATGAATGAGAACTTAACAACGAATCTACTTCTCCAATGCCCTTGGATTCACCAAAGAATTGATACCTTATCAAAAGTAATTGTCTCCAACAACTTGGTAGGAAGAAAATAATTTTTTTAGCCTATTTAGTGTGGAAACGAGTGGATTAGGAGGTAAATCAGATTTGATCCACCATTTTCAGATTTATTTTTCCATGGTGCATGGTTAGGGCACAAAATTAGAAAAATAGTTCAATAAATATGCACATGTGGACTTCAAACACACCTCATATGGTTGGATCACATGGTTATACAAACTATTTTCTAACCATGATATACCCCACTATAAAACATTTCATGGTTTCTACTAGGAATCCACATGATTTTACCAAACCATTCTCCTACTCATATGCCTCCCTAGTTTCCACTGTTTTAGTTGCATGGTTTCTTGGGGGGTTACAGTTTCTACTAATCATTCTCAAACTATGAACCTCTAAAAAAGGATAAAAACGTTACAAAGTCCCTTTTAACCACATTAAACATAAAAAAATCATTTTATATACCTAAAATACATAAATAAAGGGTCAAGTACCGAAAATAAGGGGTGATACATTCTCTAAACTATTGTTCTTGTCTCCCCTAGAATGTTGATAACCAGAGTTTTCCCTAAAGAGTTCTTGACATTTCTCTATCATTTCATCTTCACGCACACATATTTCATCCTGAATCTGATCATATTTTTATAAAACCTACACTATACTAATTCTTTACCACACAATAATTTCCCATTCTTATCCATAATACGCATCGTATCATGAACCATTGTAGCATCTGACACTATGTTAATGTGATCCTATTGAAACACATGGTAAAGGTAAGGTTGATTCTTCTTTAATTGAGACACATTAAATACACTATGAACAGAACAAATCCTTTTTGGAAATGGCAACTGGTATGACACCTCACCCACTAATTCAAGTATCTCAATAGTTAATATTTATAGAGGATATTACTTACCCTAATTCCCAGAACAGTTATACCCAATCATTAGAGATATTCTCAAGAACACATGATCACCCACCTAAAATGAAAATTGCTATCTACAATGATATTCATTAAATATTAAGAAATATAGTGTCACCACCATCCTCTTTCAAATTAACTTAATCTTCATTATTGTCTCATTCACAAGGCTTGGTACAACTAGTGAAGTCTCATCTTTTTCCACCAAACAAGTGGAGAACAACAAGGATGCCCATACAATGATGCACAAAAGACCTATATATTTAAAGAATTGATAAATGTTATTGTACAAGAACACCACCAATGGAATGTGATCCTCCAATGAGCCTACAAACTCCATTAACTAAGACATAAGAATGTACTCCAATGTTTGGATCATCCATTCATATTGTCCATCTATTTGAGGATGTTACTTTATGTTCATAGTCATGTGAGTCCTAAGGAATTGATTTACATATTTCCAAAAATTAGATATTAACATAGAATATTTGTTAGATAAAATCGATTCTATAACATCATGAAACTTTAAAACATATTATATTTTTGATAAGTCCTCCACCATGCTGGATTCATGAATAGGGATGAAATTGTGAGTTGATCCACTATCACACATATGGAATTGTGTTTCCAAATCATCCTTGGAAAGCCTATTACCAAATCCATAGCCATGTTTTCCCATTTCTACATGTGATTTTGTAAATACTGTAGTATACCCCTTGGCCTTTGGTTCTTGGTCTTAAGTTACTAACATGTAAGACATCACATAAAAACTTATCTACCTATCTTTTTCATTGTATCCCCCCAAAATTTTTCTTTTATTTCCCTATAAATAATTTTTATTCCGGGATGAAAATTCAATATTGACTAGAGATAACAATGAAGGAGATATTCTTGAAAATCCAAAGGTATGAACATCGAATCGTGAAAACACAACACTAATCTACTTTCAAGCTTTTATCCCTCATTGGTATCCCCACAATTGAGTTTTTACCACATAGAAAAGAATTTAGAATCAGATGTCAGTTCCAATTTAACCATCTCTACCAAATTATAATAAAAATAAACCAGAAAGAAAAAATAAAAACTATATTGATCTTCATAATCCACGTGTATCTCATCATTCAATGAAATTCACTACACTTGGTTTGAATACTATTTTAATAACTAACTATGTCAATTCCTGCTTAATGAATTCTCCACAGCCTTACCTTTAACTGGTGTATACAGTAAGTCAAAGTCAAATAATTTAAGATTCTTTATCCATATTTTTTTTCTCGTATTTGAATATCTTAATGATAAAATGCATTTCAAGTTCTTACGATCTTTAAAAACCATTAATTACTTCGATAAAAGATAATTATGCTAGGTATTTGAAGCATAGATGACAAAAACTAATCCCAAATAATGTGTTGGGTAGTTCTTCCCATGAAACTTTAGCCACTGTGATTCATAAAGAACAGCATGATCCTTATTCATGTGAAAACACCCAAACCAAGATCCCAAAGAATCATAATTCCCCACATATCATTGTAAAGGTTCTAGAGATATAAATAACAGTGATGATGTAAGGTAAAAATTAAGCTCTTTAAAAGACTTCGGGCGTTGATCATTCTATTCTAATAGAATAATATTCCTTATCAAAGCTCTCATTGGTGAATATAGTCTTGAAAAATCATGGAGAAAACGTCAGCAATAACTACCCAGGAAAATGAAACTGCATATCTCAACGAAATTATTTAGTGTTATCCCAGAGATCACAAACAATATTTTTTTTGGATCCACATAAACACAATTTTAAAAGATAGCATTCCCGAGGATGAATACTTATTGTATCCAAAAAATCACACTTTGAATTTTTGTCATATAGACGATGATTCCAAAAGATACCTAATACTATCAACAAGTGTTTCTCATGATCAACCTTTTTTAGAATATACCTGAATTTATTCCACCAATACAACCATCATAAAGATACATGGTGCATTTAAAAAATCGAAAAGAATAACCACATACTCATAATTTCTATAAATACTTCAAAAATATGTATTTAGAATATCCTCATTCTAAACACCCTTTAAACCTCTAAATATGTTAAAACCCATAAAAATCATAAAACACCTAAAAATTAAAAAACTCCTTAAAACCCCCCAAAAACATAAAAACCATAAAAACACTAAAACCCACAACATCCCTAAACCACCCCAAAACCATAGAAATCATAAAAAACCATAAAATATATAAAAAATAAGAAACCATAAAAACCCTGAAAACCAATGATATGTCATCCAATACCCACTAGTAATTGTCTTAGGAACCTTGTTCAATGTTCACGTATTGAGCACCTGGATCTCCAAAATAAAACAAGTGAGAAGTGTTATAAATTTTTGAAATAAGGAAGAAATGATAAAGTTGGTCAAGTTATAATCCAAAGACAACATGCCTCTATGAACTCTATACATGAGATTCCCTAAAGGATGACTAATCCTTTGATAATTCAATAATTATCCAAGAACACAAAGGTTCCAAGAAACACTCACCATAATAACATTACCATCTTTCATTTTTTAAAATAGTAAAATTTTGTGGATATTTATATCTAAGGAGTGATGCAAATATCTAACACCACATTTCCACAATTCAAAAATCATAAATGATGCTTTTGAAATTTTTTAACATGAACCTGACTTTAAGGGACATGTACTACACCCTTTTCAAAAGTGAAGACAACTCGCCAACTAATTTTGACTTTGAAGATTAGTTGGTGGGGAGGGATTGAAATTAATAGACCACCATATTATGGGTGTTTAAAAGCATGTTTGGTCTTTAATTAATGAAAATATAGTCCTAGATACTTCTACCAGTGAAGGGTATTGGGCCTCCAGTTATAATTAAATGAATCACCAATTTATGGACTCCTTAATTCTCTTGGTCTGCTCCCTTGTCATTGGGACACCAACTCATTTAATGGGTCTTGTGAAATCATGGGCATTCCCACATATAATCAATTAATCCTTCAATCCATAGATTATGATGTGTTCTATGATCATCCTCATCCCCTCCCTCATCAAAATTAATTTTTCTTGAATCTAAAAAATCAAAGGGAGAAATATCAACAACATTAAAGGTGAAAATAACATTTCAATACCTTTATAGTAACTCAATCTGGTAGGTACTATCATTGATCTTATCCAAGATGTGGAAAGGTCAATCTCCTCATGTACAAAATTTTGTTTCTTATTTTTAGGGGAATCTTATTTTTAGCTGGGTATTCTATACCAAACCACCTCAATCACATATATCTTGTTTCAAAAATTAACATACTCAATCACCATTTAATTTTAATAAATACACAACACAATAAGGATTTTATGGGTTATGATCACTATTCTTAAAACATTATCTCATTCATAGAATAATAAGAGTTTATTCTCCCCTTTAATTCTCTATGTATATCTCTTTTCCCTAAAAGAATCTCAATTTAACCTCAAGAATCTTGTTTTCACTCTTTTTTTCAAATATTTTCTTTACTCTTTTCTTTTAATGTCAATCATCCCAAATTATTAAATCATTATTTTCCATTCCTCCATTTTTCTCTCTATTATTGTCTTTTTTTCATAATCAATATCAATCCTCACTTGGTCCTTATAAGCTAGTAACAACCTCTATCATATAAGTATAATTGTTCTCCTATTGTACTCAAATCAATAGCGGTCGGTGTATCCATAATTTGTGACCCTCCTATAAAATCTATAAGTCCATCCCAATAATATATGACTAGCATTCATGGGAACAACATCACATATCACTTAGTCATTATACATTCCAATAGGGATTGGATCTTGTCCTTTCTTAGTAAATTTAGCATCACTGCTATTATTTAACCGTTATATTCTTTAAATATTAGGATGCTTTGTTGTTTTAAACCCAATTTATCAACCATCAAACCACTTTCTACATTTCTACAACTACCCCCATAAATGATCATTCAAAATAACATATCATTAATATGGAATCTAGTTTGTAAAATGTGTTCCCTTTTCTCTTAATAATATTCTCTTTATAGTTTATCACTTGAAGCACGCCTTGCCAAAAGCATTTATTCTTGTATGTGGCTCAATATTTTAACATCCAAATGCTCTATAGGTGGTGTAATTACATATTTTCATGATATTTCACTAAGTACATATCTATCATCGAAAATACCGATGGTCCTCTTATTTGAGAATTATGTGGAAAAATTACCACATCCTTGACACTTAAATCATTTGAGATCACATGATTTAGAAAAAACCATACCCTCTATTTTACCTTTCGATTCCAAAAAGATTGGTTTTGGTTTAGTCACCTCCTTTAAACCTGTTTCTTGTTCCCATACATGTTATTATATATTGAAATCCTTTAACTTGAAAAAATATGCAAAATATTTACCATAATATGTAGGGATGATCCTTCTTTTTATTACATGCCTATCTTCTTTGGTATCCATGTGAAGAAGATCCTTCATATCCAAATGGTGGTGTATGTCAACTATTTCTGAAATCATAAGGTTGAGTCAATTAACAAACTATTCAATGATTTCATATCAATACTCATTAATATTGGTTTTAATCATAATGATATACATCTCTTTATTATGCTCCTTAACACTCATAGATCCTTATTTCAAACCCTGAAAATTTAGGAACTATTCAAGATAATAATGGCTAGAAATAAACCTATTACACATTTCCACTTTCATATCCTCTAAAATGTGGATGGTATTTCTCTACCTTATCATCAGCTCAACTGTAGTTAGTCCCAAAAAATACAATCATAATTATTGTATTACATATCCTCTAAATTTAACTTACTTTTATTAAAATAGTTTGACAACCATAACATGTGATATCTTTTTCCCCATTAAAGTATGTTTTGGGGTCTTTATTAACTTAGAATGATGATATCCCCAACTTTACACCTCTATGATCATTAGTTTTCCTCCATGGTGGTTTATTTCTACGAATTAGTGTCTCATGAATATCCAAGAACTCCTCATATTCTTAAATGACCCCCATCCTTTGTGGTTCTCTAGAATTTGAATGGGATTGTAATTCATCTATCCTCACATTCAACATTTGAAGTTGTACATGAAAAACCCTTATAAGAAACATAATGTATATTTCTTTATTTTTACTCACCTCTTCCATTTATAAATAAAATAATAAAATTTGAATAGAAATTAATATAGTCCTCACACACTCTCTCTAAAACATGCCATTGCTCCTCCGTTCAACCCAAAACATAAGACAATCATTTTATATATATAAAATAAACATATAAATGGACATGTACATGAAACCAGGGGTGATAATTTCTCCCCCCCATTGTAAATTTCATCCTTGTAATGTTAAAAAATAGTGTTTTCCAAGATGAGTTATTGAAATTACTCCATCATTTCATTTCCTTGCTCTGATTTTTTCCCCTGAATCAGACCGTGTTTCCCAAAAATCCATATTAATCCAATGATTTTCCCCTGAAATAAATTTCATTTAATATCTATAATCAGAACCCTCTCATAAACCACTATATAATATGGCTCTATAAAAATGTGATCACATAGAATTATATGTTCAGGGTAAGGTTGATACTTCTTCAATTGTGATAAGTGTGACAGATTATGCATTGAACTGAACCTTGGTGGGAAAGTAAACTAATATGACACCTCAGCCACTCATTCACATATCTCAAAAGGTCCCATGTATCTAGGAGATAACTTTACATTCTTCCCAAAATGATGATGTACAAGCCTTTGTTATATTATCAACAACACATGATCACTCACCTAAAATAAAAAAATATATTCAACGATGATCCTTTTACGATTTATAAAGAATATATGCCACATCCACCATATTTATGTTTAAATAAATCTTTTTTATTTAATTTTACACAAGGCTTGGTCCAAAAAGTGAAGTATCACTTGTGACCAACCAAAAAGTGTAAAATGAAAAGGATTCAAAGACAATGATTCAGAAAAATCCAAATGTATCGAATCCTGATAACTACTATTGTATGAGAAATCAACTAATGATATGAGATCCTCTGATAAACCAGTAAAATCCATTAGAAAAATACATCATCATGTCCTCCAATTCTTAGATCATCCTTTCATATTTTCAATCCAATTGAGGATGATACACCATGCCCAGAGTCAACTGAGTCCCTAGGGAATGGTGTAAAGATTTTATAAAAATAACATGTAAACATGGATTTACTATTAGATGCAATCACTATTGGAACACTATGCCACATTGAAACATCATGGATATAGAATTTTGAAAAGTCCTCTGCCGTATTGGATTCACAGATAGGGATGAAATGGAATAAATTTTTGAGTCGTTCCACTATAAACTAGATGACATATTGTCTCTCAACCATCCATGGTAGACCTATTACAAAATCCATAACAATTTTATTCCATTTCCACATGGTAATCGATAAACACAGTTTCATACACACTAGTCATTGGATCTATTCCTTAACCTACTGATAGGTGAGGCATCTCAAAAAAAACTCATCCAACTAGCTTTTCATGCTAGCCAAAAATATTAGGCTTTTAGTTACTTATACATCTTTTTTATTCTAGGATGAATATACCATATCGAATGGTGATAAAAAAGTAGTTGTTTTTTCCAAAAATAAAAATATACAACCATCCAATATTATAACCAAAACATGGATCTTCGATAAATCATCCATTTTTAACAATCTCCCCACTATTATGTTTTGATATCATTTTAATATATTCAGAATAATATTTTCTTTATTCTTTAACCTTATTTTCCATATTAGTAAAAAAATAAACTAGAAAAAAAATCAACAATACCTCGATTTTCACAATCCAGGTGAATGTCATCCACCACTGTGATTATCATCAATTTATTTGAAGCATCTTTTCCAAACTAGTTATATTACTATCTACTTAATTTATCAACAATAGTGTTACCTTTACCCATTTTATATATTAAGTCAAATTCAAACATTTTTTATACTCCATCCATTTTATTTGTATCAGATTCAAATCTATTTGTTAGAAAATGTGTTCTAAGCTCATATGATTCGTAAACACCATGAATTTCACACCAAAATGATAGTGATTCTAGGTCTTAAAATCATATACCAAAAAAACTAATTCCAAAACATGTGTTCCATAGTAATTATCCTAAAACATTAAATGTTTGCATCTATAATCAACAACATGATCTCTCTACAAGAGAACAAAACCCAACCCAGATCATGATGTATTACAATAGTCCACATAGCCTTATCAAAATACTGGAAATATCAAGATTATTGATGATATAATAAAATATTTAAGATATTGAAAATACTTTTCAAATTGAATATTCCTTTGGAATGGAACACTTTCTGTGACAAGGATATCATTGGTGAAGTTAGTACTGAAAATTCACAAACAAATGTCATTAACAACAAGCTCAACCAATGAAATGGGGTATCTCAAAGAAATTATTTTTTTAGTATCCAAGAGATCAGAACCACTATATTTTTGGATGCATAGAAACACATTTTTTGAAGATAACATAAACATAGAAACATATATATTATATCCAAAAATTACACTTTGAAAGTATGGCATGGATGATGAACCCTCAATATATCCAACACTATCGTCAAGTGTTTCTCATGCTCAACATTTTTTCTAGAATACACTAGTCTGTAATCCAAAAATAGTACCACTAAATAATCTAGAATCATTTTAAATATCTAATTCATCCATTCCAAAAAGATATTTGTTTCATTTGTATGACCTAAATGCATAACCACATAATCATGATGGTTATTGATTCATCAATTTTAGAGAACCATTGGGATCCCCTAAATTGATCAAATAGTTTATCAATTCTTTGAAGAAATTACTAATTCTTTATCATATAAGGATTAAGTTTACGATAACCTAAAAAAATTATAATATTTTCATCCACCATTTTTAGAAAAATAACCGATGTTTCCCATGGAGACATAATTTTCTGAATGAACCCTTTTATTTATAACACTTATAAATGGTATTTATATTCTGGTAATTTTATTGGTTCCATACAATATGATAAATGTGATATGGGACTAGTCCCTAGTAAGAGACTAATCACAAACATTAATTATCTTGTGGGTGAGAAAAATAATAAATTATCAAGAAAAACATCTGGAAATTAATAAAATATTATAGGAAAACTCATATTATCAATATCATCTACATATGCCAATTTCAAGGCTACCAAATGGTAAGAGATACTATCAACTACGGGTTCCAACAATCCTACTCCACCTACATTTAGATTTTTATTTCCTCTAATGAAATGTTTGGTTCCATTATTAGTTATAAAAATTATATTTTAGGGATATTATTCATTGTGATATTTAAACATTTTCATAAAATCCATATCCAAAATTAAGTCATATATATCAATCTCATGTTCATATAATTATGAGATCAATTCATCTCCATCGATAGTTATAGAACATGTTGTGCAAACAACAGATTTATATTATTTTTATCTGTGAGGAGTTTTAAGATTCAAATTATCAGTCATCAACTCATATTGAAAACCCAGAAGGTCAAAAAAATATGAAATGGACGAATGTGACTCACCCATATATAAAAAATTCCATACGGTTTTCATTAAAATGAAACATACCTCTCACCATTTAATGTCTTGATTGACCATCCATGATCACTTAATCAACTCCATACAATTTCATACTTTATGTTCTTTTCTCTTTTTTACCCTGTTGATATTTCCCTAGTTGAGGAGTCATTGTATTCCCAGAATCACCATAAATTTCTCTGGTTTATTGATAATATATATTCTATATCACTCTTTCCATTGAAGAAAGCAGTGCTTAAGAAGCATGAGATGTTTCTCTATAACCTGACCTAATATCATTGTGATAATAACACTATATGTGTCCCATCATATTGAATTATTGACATGTACTAGGTGGGGTTGTACAGTCTCACTTTTTATGATCATGAGAACCAAATTGAAAATAATTTGGTGTACCCTTTGGTTTTGGAAGAAGATTCACTGATCCAACCATTTTATTTTATGTTATACCACCACCATGGAAATAAGTGTCCCTCATTCTCTTATTTACTACATTGGAGTTCCCACCATTTTCCATATGTATTAAAATTCTTCCTAACCATATTTCTTGAGAGATCCCTTTCTTCAAATTTTTCTCTATTAAACATCTCAATATAATCCTATATGAGAAGCATGATACTATTTGATCGAATCTATGGTCACAACCCTGATTAAAAAATGTGTGCCTTCAAGGACATAGTTGAAACAACATTAGGTGAAAATCAGCCTAAATTCATAAATTTACCTATATACTCTATTATTTTTAGGTTTTATTTCTTAAAACTAAAAAAGTCTATTGTTCTTTCAATCCAAAAATTATAAGGATATAATTATTTGTTAAATAATTTTTCAAAATCATCCCATGTCATACCTTAGTCCAACATAGTCTAAACTACTAAATGCCACCACTTTCATGCAAGATATTCCAGATTATATGTTTCCAACATTAGATTAAATCATACGATGTGAAAACAAAATCAAAGATTTGATTCAACCTATATAGCCACACATTGGCTTATTATGGTTCTTTATTACCCAAAAAGATGGGTACATTCCTCTTTTGGAACTGAACCGAATGATCCATTTTCCTTGTTTCTTTGTTTTTTCTCCCTCTATTACAGGACTGAAATTCCTAGAAAACCCTACAAACCAATGGTTGGTTCACCTATGGATCAGGTGAATCCACATTCTCAATAGCTTATTCTGGTTGGTTTCTAAAACACTTACCCAGTACCATTCCCTGTAACTAAAAGTGAACTTCATTTAGTATAAAACTCTAGAAAATTAAGTCATCGAAATTTAAAATTTAATAAATCACGCATATCACAACAAGGATGTTCATAATTAAATAATTTCCATTTTCGAACCATTTTTGGAGTTTCCACCATTATTTCTAACATCAAACCATTTTCAATTATTTTCAAAAATAATCACTTTTTTCAACAAATAATAAATCAATACTGAAAATGAATTATTTATTCTTAGTGGGAATTTATTTTTATCAATTCATGTACTTATCTTGTCATCGGCCAACCCTATGATGATGAGGTGAATAATCCTAAACATGTCTCAAAACACTCATGTACCTAAGAGCCTGGTAACTTTTGTTTCAACATAAATAGGTTAGCTATAGCTTTTTATGCTTTACATTTCATGTTTCATCAATGTTATCTCTTTAAGACAATCCCAAGAGAAAGAATAATATGATTTAAATGTCAAGGACCGAACAAGATGATACTATTTGTAACATCCCACCCACACCTCATTTTATTGATAAGTGTGATGTCCTCAAGACACCAATGTCTAAAAATAATGCCCAAAGACTCATAAAAAGATAGATGATGATTTTCCCTTTTAAGATATAATTACCAAAATAATGATAACTATAACAACCCAACTTATTAATGATGTATGTGTACCAAAATTCAATCCAATATATGACTAAACCAAAATAGAATATCATAGTATAAGTGGAATAAATTTGACCCTACTAATGGAACCAAATGATTACAAAACCCAAAGACGCAAATAATTACTCCCAATATTCTCAAATCTCCAAATCTATATTCCAAACCCATGGTATCAGGAAGAATCACATAAGTATGTTGATACTTTGACTTTTAATGTATCTCAATATATAACATCTGTAAACACACCATAGTACCGAATCAGGGGGGTACGTATAAAACTCAGTAATATTCCCCCAACGAATTACTAACTCATTAAAATAGGATTCAACATGTTAGAACATTTATATGAAATATTCTAAAAACAATTTAAAGTAGATTATACCCAAACAATATAGTTCTCGTAGGAAAACAATCAAATAAGACTTCAAAATCAATTTTTCAAGGAATACATAAATAACTAACACAATCATTTATCAAGGAACATCAAAAAATATTTTAACCATTTCTCAATCTAGGATTTGACATAAAAAATTCCATGTACACACATGTACTCAACAGAAAAACACACACAATCTTGGTTTTAGCATTGATGTAAGAACTTCAAGTCCATACTTTATCCCTTTGATGGTGGTATTTAATGACCATTATCCATCCCATTAATCTCATGAAAAAACGTTATGCCCAAATCATACCAATCCATATCCATAAAATAATTTATAAAAATATCATAATGGAATCAACCAATAATAATTCTAAAATTAAAATTTTAAAATGACAAATAGTTTTCCAAAAATACGTCCAATTCTCCAGATTTCCAAATCAATAATTCAAATGAAAATTCAATCAAATCACACAATTATTTCCTCAATAAATTCAAGAAATTAAATCAATTTGAAATCACACCTTAAATTTATAATGTGGAGGATTTGATAGAGAATACACCTACCTCTAAAACTTAATAGAAAAAGAAGAACGACATAAAAAAATTTAACCAACACACATAAATATTTAAGATTACAGCTTAGATCTCATTCCATTCAATAAAAAAATCATATCCCATCATGACTAAAATAATAGAACATGGATTTATCAACAAAGATCTAGATCCATGATTCCAAAAGAGAGAAGAGGAAGAGATCCAAGGAAGATGATTAGGAATGACCACTTAATGATGAATTAGGGTCTCCAACGCACTAAAATTCGCCTAAGAATATCTCATGGATCAAAAGGAATTGTCTCCACATACATGAGAGGAAAATGAATTGGTGTTATGGAATGATTAAGGAAATAATGAGTGTCTTAGGATGTAAATCAAATTTTATCTATAATTTTAGGATATAATTTTCAATAGTTCATTGTTAGGGTGCACTATTAGGAAAACCCTACACTATCTTTGCATGAGCCACTACCTCCAAACACACCTCACATGGTTGGATCATATGGTTAAATAAACCATATTCAAACCATGTTATACCAAACATTACAACATTAAATAGTTTTTATTGAGAATCTATAAGGGCTTTCCAAATTGTGATCCTAACTATGTGCCAACCTAGTGTCCACTATTTCAGTTTCAGGGTTTTCTAGTGGTGTTTCATGGTTTCTTATAACTGTTCTCAAACTATGGACCTATAGTAATGATGGAAAACAATTAAAATCTCTAATAAAACCCCTAAATCCAAACCCAATCATTTTAAATACATAAAATAATTAAATGATAAGTAAAAGGGGTAACTATTTATAGAAAAAGAGTGATAAAAAAGTCTAACACTTAGTTTCCAAAAGTCAAAAATTCTAAATGATGCTTTTGAAAAAAAACACATGACCCTGACATTATGGGATTAGAAGCACACCATTTTGGAATGTAAAGGCAATTATCCCCCCACTTTTGACTTTAGAGATTCTATGCTGTGTTGGGCATGAAATTTGTTGCACACCTTTGGGATGTGTATTTAAAATCATTTTTGGGCCTTACCAGAAAATATCTAATCTTGTGGAAACTGGTACTATGAAAAAAAATATAAATTAGGATGATTCAATCATACAAGGTGTTATTACAAATATGTGAGTTAATTTTCCCACAAATGGCATCCTATGACATTGGGGCGCAATAATACAAGTCTATGAAGGACCACATCATGGCCATATCCATAATATAATTTTTCAGTAGGACATATGCCACATGATTTTCATCCCTATAGGCATGTGAGAAAACCAAGTTGAGTTGTTTGGCCTTTTTGAGGCATTCAACCCAAAAAGGTAAAATATTCCAAGGCACATTCAGCGTTTAAGTTTTTAATGCCTTCACCATAATCTTAGAGTAATATTCAATCCAAAATAAATTCTTGTTATATTAGGAAGTGTATAGAACTGCATGTATCATCACCCATGACATAACATCATAAGAAACACAAATGCCAGTCAGGTGGTAGAACAACCCTTTGAAAAAGAAATTATAAGTTCAAAAGAAACCTCCAAAACCAGATCATCCTACTCTACATAATGTTTCCCCATAAACGTTCACATTGAGAAATTGGTTGATTAGAGGTATCCGTCAAATGTATTTCACTATTTTTTGTGTCTGTGGCTAGCTTGACACACCTAGGAGTCATAGAATATTCAGATCACACAATCTATTATACATTCTACCTATTTGAACCATAGCTATAACATATACTTCACAATTAATGGAATTCATGTCCAGCTATGGAGTGGACTGTTTCGATTCAAAGATCATCTCATTATGGGCTTTACAGATAAAAGCAATACTAGATGCAACTATTTCTATCAGAAGGCTATAAATCATTGGTATTTGATCAGATGTTCAATGTGTTTCCATGAAAACATGAAGCAATGTGCATGTGTCAAAATGAATCCCAAATAGATATCCAATATAATTCCATAATTCCTAGGAGAACCTGCATGAGATGAAAATTTATTGTGCATTTTCCTTAGCATTCATGCATAGGATGCATGCATAGGAAAGCTAAAAACAGTTCCTTTTATATTGATATTGAGTGGACATGTGGTTTTTCTATATCTTTAAGATGATGATATACTAATATGGAATAATAAAATGGGTTCTAATGGAAAATATCTCAACTGGTGGTTGAAGGGAACCCCCACATTCCATTCTATAGAACACCTTGGTGTTGAAGTGACCAACATGACTTGGTTACAATTAAAGGGTATCACAACCCATAAAGGTATATCATGGGATAGATAGCTGATCCTATGATGAAATCAAGCTACTAGATATTTCTTACTGTGTTAATAAGAAATTGATTAACATTTTTCTATCAGCAGGTTGGGTGTTCATGCTATCATGTAGCGGATGCTCAATACATTTGGTGGTCTAATAATAAATATTGGAGTCTCAACATACAATCCAATTATATTCACACATAATCTTATTAAATTACTTTTTGATTTAGGGTCAGATACATGAGGAAAGGTAGTAGTTAAATCCTTCTAGCAATATCCCTTTAAAATGGCTAGTAAGGAAGTCACCAAGAGCATCATTGGAAATTAGGTTCCATGTAAATTTATGAATAAGGTTATCATTAAAAATCCTATGATCTTTGATCCCAAGGCCTCCCAATTCCACTAGTTTGATACAGTCCTTCCAGGAAAAAGTAATCAATTTCTTTTAAGGACTAATCCATTCCATAATAAATTATTAACCATGATATAAAGATCCATAATGAGACCTCTGGTCTATCTGTAGATTTGGAAAGAGTAAAAAAACATAGAAGTTATAACAGGAATAACAAGACAAACCCTTCCAAATTGTTACATTACCTCCCCTTTCCACATTTCCATCTAATTATAAATACTATAATATATGATCTCAAGATACTACCTTTTCACCTTCCCCCAAAATTGGGGATCACCTAGATAATTGAAAGGGATAGAACCCCTCCTCACCCTAAGTCGTCGCATTATTCAGGTTTTATTTCTAGTTGAAATACCATTCCAAAAGACCATGAAAGATATCTCCCAAGTTATGGTATGTTTAGTAAAATACATATAATGAGAAAAGAGTGCCTTTATATAGAATATTAAAATGTTAGAGTCTTTCCCAAGAAGTTAACATTCATCAGCATAAAGCAGGTGCGAGGGAACAAAGACAACATTCACCATATTAATCTACTTAAAAAAACCAATTTGGTTGACGTCATTGATGATTATACTAATGTAATATATAGTGATGCAAAACAAATGTACCGAGAGAAGATCACCTTACCTCACACCCCTTAAGCACTTGAAGAAACCTCTGGGTAATCCATTAATCAGAATAGAAAGATTGAATAATTTAGAATTGTACTAATAATCTTAATAAAATGTTATGAGAATCCATATTTCCAAAAAACAATGAAGGGGAAAGATCCACTTCAGTGTGTCGAAGGCCATAGAAACTTCCATTATGAGCACAAAATTATCTTCCTTTGATTTCTTATTCATTAAATTTATACTCTTTGAGGTTGTGAAGAGATGATTCTGAATATTTCTCTTGGGTAAAAATCCAAATTGATTTGGAGTGATGAAATCCTAAACCATTCACCCCAACCTGTTCATGATGATCTCACAAATGCGAATAGGTATTGATTTCCCAAGATCCACTAGCTAGAAGTCTTTATTGTCGATTTTATTTTCTTTCTTGAGTATCAAGGAAATGAAGCATGGATTCATCCCATTTGGCATGGTGGAGTGATTAACGAATTCTTTCACTAAATGAGTAATATGATCCCACAAGATATCCCTATAAAACACAATTTTTTTTGAAAACCCATCAAGGGTGGGTACATTCCCCATGTTGAGAGAGAATAAATATGCCTTAATTTCCACTATAAGTGGATTCCTGATAATAAAATGATTATGATGTTCCTCAATGCAAGGAGGGATATTCCCAACCATATATTCTGTGTTTTTATCCCATTGTCATAGTAAAACCTCATTAAATTATCTTCCACTAACTGAGAGAACTCATTTTCAGATTTTTAGAGTTTCCCATGAATAATGATTGCATTAAGTCTAACTCTGGCCATCTTATCCTTATGCAATTAGTGTATAAACTGTGTTGTTCTAGTATCTATATTTTATCCACTTTATGTTATGATGATTTTTATCTAAACATTATTTATTCATAAAGAGACCATCCAACTTGGAATGGCATCAATCTCCTCCCTAGTTGGAAAATTCTTATGTTTATTCATTCTCTGTCCGCATACAAGTTGTTCCTTAATAGTTTTGATTTCCAAATCTAGTTGGAGAACAAATTTCTTCTCCATATTTTCATAATTTCTTTGGTGTTTGTCAATTCTCTAGCAAGCCTTTGGAAAATAATACTAACAACCATAATTTTACAGGTCTCTAAAACAAGTTCCCTAAAACTAGGAGTTACCATCCACCCATTGTAAAAGAAAAATGGAAGAAGATATGATTTTGATATATTTGTATTCACAATTAAAATAATAGGAATGTGTTTCGAATGATTTTTGGGAGAGTAAATACCGAAACTCTATGAGCATCACTTTGATCATTCATATGAATAAAGAACCTATCAATATTAATTTTTGGCCAACCATTTCATGTGTAACGATTCCATGTAAAATCATCCCCTTCCACTGGGACCTTAATAAAGCTAAAAAGATCAATGCAAGAGGAGAATTCCAAATATGAATTACAATTGATGTTATACCTAATTTTCTCCTCTATATTAAGCACAGTATTAATGTCTCATAGAGACATCCATTTATGATAACTTCAAAGATTACCCTAATATCTCCTCACTGCACCCTTCTTCAAATGTAGGAAGTGGAAGCATACACAAATGTGAAATAGAGGCCACATTCTAAATTATTTCAAGAGACTAGAACACTCTGATATTTCTTGAAGAAAAAATTAATGTGAATTTTTTCATGCCTTAGGATCCACAGATGGTCCATAATTAAGTCATGGGAGTTTTGGGAGACAAGTTTACAACTATGTAAGTCCCTCTTAAATGTTGTTAAATTATCAATTTGGAGCATCAGTTTAACAATTCCAATCAACATGGGTTTGTAAGCGAAAAAATTTCAAAGGTCCCTGGACATTAGGTGATTCCCAATCCCTTTAAAATTCCTATAAAGTATCTTCATTGATGATAGGTTTACCCATTTTTAGGGACTCCTTGCTTAACCATTTTCACTTGAACCTTACCTTTACACCCTTTATTTTTATTGTTATTTTCTTTTGGGTCACTACCCATACCCATATCCTATATGTATTTATCTACTGGATATTTCTCTTCTTGTTATTTCTTAGAGATGATATCCTACTCACTGGTGGAATCCCAAGAATCATCAGACCAAAATACACAACTTAGATGTTTAAATTTATTCACAAATTGTTTTGGTTGAGAGTGTGACTCCCTTGAGACTTTCTTCAAGAAATCATCGAGGTAGATACTTATGAGAATCTCCCATATGAATAATATTTTTAGTAGGTCGGTCTTGTTGTTGCTACCCCATTTGATGGGACTCAAGTGAACTCATCTCTAGGGAATCCGGTGAGGTTCCCTTCATGGATTGATATTGTAAGCATACCTTCTCATTTTTAGCTCTTCATAATGAGGTTTAATTGATGTGGATTATGCAACATGAAAGAAACACTACTTTGAAACCAAACCATTTGATATTTCCTCAGTTATAATAACCCCTTAAAGACCTATAGACTTAGTTAACAGCTACCTATTTCTTCCATCTGTGAGAATTTCCTTTGAACATTCTTGTAAAGGGACAAGAACCTGATCACGCTTGGGGCACGCAACATCAGAGAAAGGTTCCCCTAAGATAAGTTTCCCCTCTTATTGAATGTTTCCTTCAGGGATCATCTTCCCAGGACTGGATAAAATGTCTTCCTTCAGGCCATTTCAATAGGATGAGCCCTCTGGAGGGAAGTCTACACACTGATCATCATCTTTTATGTTCCCATCATGAGTAGAATTAGTGCCCAAGTAGATAGGATGCCTAGTTTCCTACTCCACCAAGATATCACCTATCTTATCCACATTATAAGGGAAAACAATGTCCTTTCCCTTCAGGTCAAGTACGAGAATTATTCTCTTGACCTTCATTCTTCAACAATTACAGATATCATTTCCCTTATTAATTTAGAAGGAACAATCCATTTACATATTACATTCCTAAGAATGAGGACCAAAAAGCATAAAATTCGTACATAACATTGGGTTCTATTCATATTGGATCAAAAAATTGATGCTTTCACCCCAATTATTTAAAACTACTTCTTCTAAAAGTGTTCTGGACATATCAACATCCATAAGGATTCACGCATAGTGTCTAAACATTGGGTTTTATGTTTTTCTATCATTCTGAATTGGGTTCCACATAACTGAAGCAATGTCCCATAAATTTCACATGTAGTTAAAAATACAAACATTTGCATGTGTGTTCCGAATCATGTCAGGATCAAAATTCCTATCCCACTCTTGGCCATCTACATTATCATTAGCCACCAAATCCCTGCATTGAGTCTTGTAAAATCTTGTTAAATCCACCCCCCTCAACAAGTCTTCCTTTAACCACTCAATTCCCATGTGTTCCATGAACCTCATCAAACCCTAATAAAATCATAAAAATATAAAAAAAACATAAAACACCTAAACAACATAAAAATGCTATAAACCCAAAAAAACTCTAAAACCTATAAAACCAATAAAACCCACAAAACAAATTAAAACCCTAAAACCCCTAAAAAAATCCCAAAAAATCACTAAAAATTTAAAAACCCTTAATACATTAAGAACACCTTAAAAATATAAAATCACTTAAAACCCCTAAGAAACCAAAAAACAAAAAAACCCTAAACCACCCAAAACCCCTAAAAATCCTAAAAACCATAATCCCATAAAAACATACAAACCCCAAAAACCAATAGAAACCCTAAAAACCACTAAAACTATAAAAAACCATTCTCTCACAGCGCATGACGAGATCGTGGGGGAGAAACGTGTGCCACCCAATGGTTGATTAGAGAATATTCGGTTCTTCTTAATCACTCAAATCGGGTGCACCGTTTTCACCTCGAAACACCCAACGGTTCCATATCCATCAATACATGGACCTGCTTTCCAAAGGCAGGCACTCGCAGGGTGGTTTGACCAGTGATGCTTAAGAACTCACATTGGTCGAGAGGATGGGAAGTCAGGCTCATCGAACCCTTTTGGGGGGAATTATTTTCTATTCCGGGACTCTCTTATAGATTTAATACATATTCATATGTTCACGAATCTTTGGTTTATACCCAAGTATAGTATCCACAAGTTATTCCAGGTTGGAAATGGTCAGCTGGACGCAGGGGTTCAGAATCATTTATGTTCAAGGTTTACCATCCCTCGTTGGATTAATGACCCCAAGGAGTTTGGACTCATTGAGACAGAACTGGTTTAAATCCTCGTAACCAGGAACTTTGGAGTTTATTGTCATCCAGGGGGGATAGATAACGACCTGAGCATTTGATCAAACCTATGGTACGAGCAACCTACGTTTCCCAGTGAGAGGAATCAGAATTCACGTTGTTCGGTTTGGTATGGGGCTTACACTCCGAGGTGGCCCAAGGTGTGGGTAAACTGACTTAAAGGGGGTCAGAATTACCAATTATTTGTCATGAGCCTCGGGGAGGCTTCATATGTACCCTACCTAGGAGACAGGGATCAAAGTACACGTAGTTCGGGTTAGGATGAGGCTTACACTATGAGGAGGCCCAAGGTGTGGGTAAACCAACGAAGGGGTGGGGGGGGGGGTCAGAATGACCGATTGTTGGGCTTGAACCTCGGGGAGGCTTCCTACGTACCCTTCCTAGGAGACAGGGATCAAAGTCCACTTAGTTTGGGTTAGGACGGGGCTTACAATCTGAGGTGGCCCAAGGTGTGGGTAAACTGACATAAAGGGGGTCGGAATGACTGATTATTGGGCTTGAACCTCGAGGAGGCCTCCTACATACCCTGCCTAGGAGACATGGATCAAAGTCCACGTATTTCAGATTAGGATGGTGTTAGGTCCAGTGCATACTCTAAGCCCATGTGAGTCATGATCGTTGTGAGAAACAAGAGGCAGTAGAGACCTGACGATCACGTTGCGAAAGGTGAATCTGTGGGAAGTGGAGTGGGGATTACGCATGGAGTAGCCCGAAGGTGACAAAGCCCAACGGAAGAGGGAAAGGGTAATAAAAAACCCTACGTCCATCTCTCCTCTCGGTCCTTGTCACCAGGGAAGTATGGAGGTGCATGGGTGTTACCTCTTGCAAGAAAGGTTAGGGGTTTACACCTAGGAGGCTGCCCTTTCACTCCCAAAAGAGAGTAGAAGTGCCCACAACTGGAGCTGAAGGGAAATGGACGTGAGGTACCCCCTCCCGGCGAGTAGAGAGGTAGAGAGGAGGCTCCCGGTCTCAGACTCCGCATTATCGTGGGAATTTGAACCCAGGAATGCTATGGGAATCAACTCAAGGGCCAGAGAAACCCCTTCACCCTCACTTACTGTGGGTATGTGAAATCAAAACGGTGCGCTGATGTGCCTGAAGGTTACATCACACGGGTCCGGTGGCTCTGGTGGATGCCTCAGCTCAGGGCCGATGAATGTTCCAATGAGGGGGTTATGAAGGATCAGGCCATATTAGAAGGATTTTATCTGGCTCGGGGAATGGGAACTATGAAGGATCTGGTGGGCCACACGGGTGTATGAGGGGTTCCGCCCTTCGCATAGGGGGGTGTTACGTGGCTGGAGAGGCCGTCCATGAACCAGGGTGGTCCGCGTTCTGATGGGAATCCCGCGAACCTAGGTGGTTCGCGGCTTCGGGTTCGGGCCGCGTACCAGGTTGGTACGCGGAGGGGTCCACGCGAGCAGCGGCAGCCAAGGGCGACCCCGATCGGAGGTTCTTTGGTCGGGGCTTCGCCCGCATAGGAGGGTGCTACGCAGTGAGACAGATCAGAAAAGGGGCATAAACTCCATGGTCCCTGGGGAGTGCATCTGGGTAGGGGCCACGGTTCACAGTCTTCTTTTCTTTGTTATTTTAAGTTTGCGGTTCACCAAGTTGTTATGTGTTTTGAGTTCCTTATTAATTCATTTCCAGATTCATACCTGTTCTGGTTCAGAAATGAGAAATTCAATGTTTGTGAAATCCTAATCTCCTTTCTTCGAAATCCTTCCACCCGAATCTGATCGATCCCCCTCTTCCTCTTCCCCCTCCATCTCCTTTTATAGAGTGGGGAAAGAGATGTATCTGTGGTCATGCGGAACCTTTTGTGGAGGCCCATGACCGAAAACCCGGTTTACAGATGACTTGGTCAATCCGTAACTCATGGGGGAATTGAACGCACCTCCCCCACGAACCAAACTAGCTTAGGGAGTTCTTCGCTGCCGCGTAGGGTTCTGCCTCCATTCTGCGAACGACAGCGGATGCAGCTTGGGCCGGTTGATGCGGTTCACAGCAGGGGCAGCTCATGATAGTGGATCAGGTTGGTGCCCGTCCTGCTTTGTGCCCACAGAGGATCCCCGCCTCTGTTCCGCAAACGAAAGCGGTCCATAGAGGGGGCGCTTCGCGGAACCGGCCACATACCATTATCATTGGACTGGTCTGCAGACCGGTTCATCTTGTGCCCTTCTTTGAGTATTCTCCACACTTTTACCCAATTCATTGGGGGGGAAGTTTGGTAGAATCTCCCTTGGATTAAAGGGGATTCTAATTCTCCTTTTCATATTTTCCAGGACCCTATAAATGCTCCCCATCGGAACGGGGTCTGATCAGAATGAAGAGGAGGCCATTCCGATGTAGAGTAGTCCTAAAACTTTGATGGTTTGCAGTAGGGGAGTGGACTCGGTAGGGGACCACACCTATAAATATAGGGCCCTTCCTTTGTCTTTTACCGGATTCTTCATGAAACTAGATCTCTCTTTCTTTTTGTCTCCGGGTGCTCGTTCCTTCGTGAAACGGCTCGTCCGCGAACCAGCTTCCACTTCCGTGAACCATTCCTTATTCGTGCCCGCCATCACCCATGGACCAATCTCCCATCCACGAACTAACACTTTTAATTAAATAAAAAGTAAGTCATGATGGGCCATATAGGAACTTGCTCCACGATTTTTATGGTCCGCGGACTGAAATCTTCCAGACTTTGAAAATTTCATAAGTCTTCCGAACCAAACTATTTAAATATAGGATTATGATTCTGCAGAGCAACATGGTTCGCGGTTTTCTGGCCAATGCTCCATAGGACAGAGTACCATGGACCTCTCCCCTATAGGGTAGGTTCGTGGGATGCAGTCATCGTGAACCACATTCTGAGGCCTGCTTGCGGACCTCATCATGAAGGCTTCTTAACTCCTTTGCCATATTCTTGGTATTTTTGTCCATATTGTATTATTTCGGACTAACCATTTGCCTGGTTTTTATAATGTAGGGAGAAAACATGGTTCCCCCTCACCCTTCACCTAGGCCGACTACTGAGCCTCTCCCAATTGGTCCAAGGAGACATCTAGCTATGATTCATAGAGTTGAGAGTAACAAAGAGAACCCTAGTCAATCCATCATTCCTGACGATGGTGTCTTGATAGAATTGCTCTCCCCTGAGATCCTGGGTTATACACTATCTAATCAGCTTCAAATTTATGGATTTAGTCTTCAAGACGACATCCATATCCTACCTACCTTCTCAGGTCTTCCGTCACATTGCTTGGAAGCATCGCCGAAGTGCATTCAGGGAAACCTCACCCAATCGGGGGAGATAATATCTGATCCTGATCCGAAAGACACTTTCATTTTGAGAGGCTATGTTTAGACCCAAAGTGATCAATACACAAAATACTTCTCTCAAGAAGTTGTCCTCAAGAGTTAACCCTCCATAATTAACCTTGCTCGAGGGGATCCTGATGCGGGGTGGATTCTTAGGTGGGATCTTCGGTCTGGTGGGATTTTCTCAAATTACTGGGCCTGGGCCTTCTGGGTCCATCATCATTTCCTTGAATTTCCCGAGTCACTAGAAGCAGTCAATCTATTTTCCACAGTGTGGGCCTCCTAGTTTTCTATTTACCCACCATCTTTGATCATGCCTGACCTGCTCAGTTGCTGGTGTTCTAGCACTAATACTTTCCACCTTGCCCATGGTGAAGTTTATGTTAGTTTATGGGACATCTACCAATTGGGAGGGCTTCCTATCATTGGTGAGATGTATGAAGAGTTTCTTCCCACTCCTGACGCATGGGATGACGTCTAACAAGTGCCTTCGTTGGTGAGGGATCAGCTAGTTATGGCGGAGTTATCACTGGGTCAGCCCTTGCGTGCCCGCTCTCTTATTCCCTATAGCACTTGGATAGGGTTATTTATGAACACCATTGGTCCTCTGCTGAAAATCAAGCACCCCAGTACTCATCCTTCTCAATAGTCGCGAACCATCCCAGGTTCCTACTGGGTGGTTCTGGAGGCAGGAGACTACCTTTAATGGGGTTACGAGTTGCACCCCGATGTGCCGCCTATGCTTAGGATGGCAGGTCTATTTGTTGTGTTTTTGAGCGGGTGGCTATTCCCTTCTCGGGATATCAACCCAGCCGTCAGGGCTTTCACCTTGATGATGGCAGTTGAGTTGGTAGAGGGCCGCTCGGTGAATTAGGTCGTGCCCAGTTTGGCTCGTATTTATGAACTACGGAGCCACATGCAGGTGGTTGGGTCACCCTACCGTCTGAGTGGGTCATTTTAATTCTTATTCGGCTGGATAGCGAATCATTGGCACTGTTATGAGTATTGTCATAACACAGTCATCTCGCTTCCTACCTTTCGGCCTACCCTACTCAATAAAGCTGGGGTTTTCTTGAAGTCCCTCAGTTCTGATGAAGTAATCAAGCTTCTGAGTGACTTCTCCCAGTTTGATTTCTCTCCCTCCCCACCCATTCCGGCATCGTGGTTGAAAACTGTAGGGGGATCCTAGAGGATCGTTCTTACGTGATTTCACTACTAGATGATTTTTTGTCCGTACGGATTGACAGGGTTTCTCTGTGCGAGTTGTATGCCCCCCATCATCCTTCCTTCCAGTTTTGGTGTATGCAACTCCAATTTTCCCTTCCCCCTCCATAGGCTCGAGGACTGCACCCGGCCACTCTCCGTCAATGGCGGTTGATGCTGGTGCGGGAGGGATCTGACACAAGCATTACCTTTCCTGTAATAGGAGAATCTGCCAGCCTATCCTTGGAGTACACAAGAATGTGGGTAAAAAATTATCCCGATGGGATCCTGGGGAAGGCTGTCTGGCAGGTTCCCAAATCAGGAGTCATTGTGGCTGCTGTGCCCACCACACCTTCCTCATTAGCTCTGAGGGAGGACCGACTAATGGTTCGTCGGTCAAAGCGACTCAGGGGATTTTCTTTTCCCAGCACCTCTGCGGCTGAAGTTCAGACAGACCCCACCCTCTCAGACATGGATGAGGATGAACCTGTGGCTCCAGGACCCAACGAGACAATTCCTAAAGTTTTGTCAGTAGATACTAGATTAGCAACATGATTCCTAAAGCCTGAACTGGGGTTAGAAGCTTCAGACCTTCCATATTCGGAACCATCTTCTAGCGTGCACATGTCTACGTTGATCACAATTCCAGACTTCATTCTCATGCTATCTAGCGAGAATACCAAAGATCCTTGGGTCATGGAGGACCACCGAGCAGTGTGCAGGTGGGCCTAGCCCTGGATTTGCGATATTTTTACCGAAACTCCTCTGGCTGAGATGGAAACTAAAACTGAAGCTCTCCAACAACTCTTCATGGGATTGGGGTCAGGTGTGTTTGCCTATCGGCAGTTAAATTTTATCTCTTCCCAGGTTGTCACGGCCCGTGAGGAAGTTTCCAATAATGAACACAAACTTTCTCACCTCGCTGCCTCTCATTGCGGGACCCAAGCCTCATAGGAAGCCATGATAATGCTCCATCAGCTGATAGCGCAGTAGGAGATCTCTCAAGATCAGGAGACCACCCTATCTACAGAGTTGCATGAATGTGAAGTATGTGCAATGATGCTGAGGGATCAGTTGTCAACTATGATGGGTAACCTTGAAGACACCAGCAATGGGATAAAAGATCTCCAAATAACAGTGGGGCATACTCGTTCGGTGGTCGTGGTTGAGGCCAAGGAGAAGGTCGTGCTGGAGAAGACTCACAGAAACCTCCACCACATGGTTTCTGATCTGATGGAGAGGGTGAGCCATGATCCTTTGTGACAGTCAGATCCATTATTTTACACTCTATTTTGCATACCCCCTTTTTTTCGTTACTGTGAGGGAGAGGTTCCAGCTTGTGGAAGTCCTCCCTCTTTGTTCGAACGAAATAAAATCTATGTCAATATATTGTTGTTGTAAAATTTGATTGTTACTGGAACAATTGTTGTGTATATAACAACTCACTGAATCAGAATTAATCTTAATTCAGGAAAATAGAATCAAACTCTAACTTTTTCCTGGAACATGGGATCTAGAGAGAATAGTTTGACTATTTCTATGGTTTTGCAGAAAAACCACACAAACTTATTGTATATTCTGTTAATACCCTAATTTTTCCTGGGCTCATTTGGTGTGTACCCAGCAGGTATGGCCTGACTTTTTCTTAGGTCTCCCTTTTCAGGACTTCGGCCTAACAGGCTTTGTGCCTCTTTTTGTGAGCGGTTTAAAGTCCCACCAATAAGACTATCATTACTAATGTTTTAAGTTGAATATATTTGACCAGATATGGTGGGGTGAAGGCCCCAATGAGGTTTGGTTGATTAAAAGATGTCTCGATATCCTTCAGATGCATGTGGGGGGAACATGTTTAGATTTGAGTGACATGCATGGCATGTCTCAAGGCATGGGAGCCGTATCGACATGTAGAGGTAGGAAGAGAATCTCCTAAGGAAATATTTCCTTTGGTAGATGGGCCAAGGGCGATCAATATGCAGAGCCGCTGAGGGCATGGTATGCATAGTCGCGCAAAGGTTTCCTTAAGTGAATGACTCTCCATTTCTGATGGCCTGAGGACTTCATGGAAGTCCAGCTTATGGACACCACCATGGGTAGCTTAGAGGATTATGAAAACCACCAGGGCTGGCTCGAAAAGGATGTGTGGTGTCTGAAAGGGTTTGAGAACATCAGTATTAATCAGGAGTGTGGACTCAGGGTCCCTTTCCTATGCATTTACCTAGCGTAAAGGATGGTTGGAGCTTGGTGCAGTTTAATGTCATGTAGTTGGGAAATCATTTAAAATGGAATGGCTTCTCCTGGTTCTCGGTAATCTCATCATAGACATTCCACCAAACTCAGGCAGGTTCATGAAAAGGGCTGGTAAACTGTATCTCAGAGGGTTTCCAAATCCCGGGATAGACATGGGGGCTCAGGGGCCAAGAGGAGTACGGAGAGAAGCATTGCCTAAGGAAATATTCCATTTGGTAGACGAGATAGGGGTGATCAATATGCAGAGACGCTGAGGGCATGGTATCCATAGTCATGCAAAGATGTTCTTAGGTCAATGATTTCATTCTTCTGATAGCCAGGAAACTTCAAGGAAGTTTGAGATTCAGGACCACCAGGGGTGGTTTAGAAGGGTTCATCATTTTCTGAGTATATATTAAGGTTTATGAGGAGAGGGTTATTGGATATGGGAGAAACATCTAGGATAAATTTCCCGAGAATGGGTGAAGTAATTCCTTCTCACACAGGTGTGAGATGATGGTTTGTGTAGGTCTGACCCATACACTGAGGGATAGAGAAAAGAATCTATTCCTTACTGAACCTATGATAGGTTTGACCGTGTAGTTGAATTTCTTGCGAGAAGGACGGCTTCCGTGTAGTTTAACATCATACGGTAAGGACGATTAGTATTATTAAAGGATGATGTGATGTTTAACGTCATGCAGCAAAGATGGGGGGCATTTTTCTGATGTTGTGTAGTTTTAACGTCGTGTAGTGAGAACATGGGCATTTCTAAACCAGTGAAAATTCTTGTAGTTGGAGGAATTTTCCTTGATGTTTAATACTTGGTCTTTGTAGCTTTATGTCAAGCGGCCAAGATGTTCCGTGAAGTTTAACATCATGTGGTAAGTACGTAGTTGCAAAGGCCACTCTTGATCAGAATGTAATTGGGATTGAACATCTCGACATGCCCAAGACGTGGAGAGGGGTTGATTGGTGTAAATCATTGTTCTGTGGCTTCTTGGATCAAGAGAAATGATATGGGGGCTCTGAGGCTGGTAAGTGTACAGAGCTATGAAGAGTATCGCCTGAGTAAATATTGCCTTTGGTATACGGGCCAAGGGATATCAATATGCAGAGCCGCTGAGGGCATGGTATGCATAGTCATGAAAAGGTGTCTACAGGTCGATAACATTCCACTTCCGATGGCCGTGAATGGTTGTGAGGATCTGGGATAGTCCGGGACACGAAGTCTGTCATTTGGTAAGAAAATATCTGGACATGTCAGGCCTATTCGGCCCTGGTTTCTGTTAAAGCTTAGAGAGATCCCTGTGCTGATTTATCTTTGCACGCAAGGGTGTACGTTCACTCCATGTAGTTTAACGTCATGTGGTAAGGATGAAGTACTCCTATTTTAGTGGTCATACAGCTCGGGCCATTGGGTGACTATTGCTAAAGTCACTCGAAGGATAACTGAGTTACCATGCTCTAATATACTCTGAACATGGTGGGGGATGGAGGTTGTAAACTATAACTATGAGGTTTCCTGAATCAAGAGATGTGGTGTGGGGGATCTGAGACTAGTAAGCGTATGGAGCTAGGAAGAATACCACCCTAGAAAATATTGCCTTTGGTAGATGGACCAAGGGCTATCAATATACAGAGCCCCTGAGGGCATGGTATGCATAGTCATGCAAAGGTGTCCCCGAGTCGATGACTTTACACTTCCGATGGCCCTGAATGATTATGAAAATCCAAGATTTATCATAGTACAGAGTTCGGCATGCAGGGATAACGGTGTCCGAGAATACAAGAAACATATTCACTACAATTTTCCATTGAGTCAAAGTAGCCTAGCCCTGGATTGATGTTCGTAGATGCAGGTCTTCATGTGAACCACGGGCAGATACATAGGATTATCGGGTAAGGATACCCCGTCAATGTTTGGATGTGAAAAGGGGGATGAACTTGTAAACCACTGCGCCATAAATTTCTGGATCGGGAGATAGGATATGGGGGCTCTAAGGCCAGTAAGCGTACGAAGCTAGGAAGAGTATCGCCTGAGGAAATCTTGCCATTGGTAGATGGGCCAGGGGATATCAATATACAGAGCCACTGAGGGCATGGTATGAATAGTCATGCAAAGATGTCCCTGGGTCGATGACTTTCCACTTTTTATGGCCATGAATGGTTATGAAGATCCATAATTATTTGGGTCATGGAGTCTGATGTATGAAGAAGATGTATCCAAATGCGCAAGGAGTATTTCCATCTAGTTTCGCCATATATATTGGGTGGGTCGTGATGAAGTTAGTGAAGTTTTAACGTCATGCGGTGAGGATGAAGTCCGTGCAGTATTAACGTCATGTGGTGAGGACGAGGAATACACCCCGTGCAGATCAGGTCCATACACGAGGGAAGAGGGAATTTTTTTTTGAATGAATGTTTAGGCCAGGATGGGGAGCCCTGGAATCACTACGTATCCCACGAGGGCAGGAATCAAGCCACACATAGTTCTTTTGGGGAATACACCCCGTGCAGGTCTGGTCTGTATGGGGGAAGGGGGAATTTTTGGCTTTATTTGAGGTGGATGGGCCAAATTGTGGAATTAGGGCATCACTACATATCCTGTGAGGGCCGGAATCAACCCTCACGTAGTTCTGTGAAAGGCAATACACCCCGTGCAGGTCTGGTCCATACACGGGGGAAAAGGGAATTTTTTTTTCTTTTAAACCTCATTTGGGGGTGGATGGGCCAGGATATAGAATCTAGGCGTCACTACATATCCTGCGAGGGAAAGAATCATGCCACATGTAGTTCTCTGAAAGAAAACACACCTTATGCAGGTTTAGTCCATACACAGGGGAGAAGGGGTATTATTTTCTTTTATCCTTATCTGTGCAGTTTAGTGTCATGCGGTAAGGACGAGGAATACACCCTGTGCAGGGCTGGTCCATACACGAGGGGAGAGGGCATTTTTAACTTTTATTCGGGGGTGGCTGGGCCAAGATGGGGAAACCTAGAGTTTCTACGTATCTTGCGAAGGCAGGAATCAAGCCGTACGTAGATTTCTGAAAAAAGTACACCTCGTGCAGGGATGGTCCGTACCCAGGGGAAGGGGACATTTTTTATAATTTTATTCCATGTGGGAGTGGTTGGGCCAGGATAGGGGATCCCATTGTCACTATGTATCCTATGAGGGCAGTAATCAAGCCGTATGTAGTTATCTGAAATCTGTTCAGATAAACATGGTGTGGTGAGGACGAAATACTCTTAGTTTAGGGTAATAAAGTTTGGACCATTGGGTGCTTGGCAGTTTAACATCCTGCAGATCGGACGATAACAGCTTTTAGTCATGCCGGTGAGGACGAAATAATCTTAGTTTAGGGTCATAGATTTGGAACGTTGGGTGCTTGGCAGTTTAAAATCCTGCAGCTCGGACGATAAATGCTTTTAATTATGCAAAATACTTCTTTAGAAACCTTGTGTTTGTAGGATCAGTGGTGAATTTTCCGTCCATGGAGATCAGGGCATATGCTCCGTTGGAGTAGACCTTGTGTATAACATATGGTCCCTCCCATTTTGGCCCCATCTTTGGAGGTTTCTTTCCAGGTATCATTGGGGTCCGGAGGACTAACACCAATTATCCTTCCAATAAAGACCGAAGACGAACCTTTTTATTGAAGCCTCGTGCAATCCGATTCTAATATACTTCCAGATGGTGAAAAGTGTGAAACCGCTTCTCATCTATATGTTTCAATTCACCTAGCCTCTTTTATGATTGGTCATCATTGGATAACTAATCACAAATGGCAACACAGAGTGAGGGTAATTGGAGCCCAGTGGGCAGGACCGCTTCTGTTCCATATACTAATGAGTACGGATTAACCCAAGTAGTGGTGCAGATTGTGGTTAGATAAGCCCAAAATTCATGAAGGATTTTATCCGGAGACAATTTCTTTTCTTTTTCCACCATCTTTTAGAGAATGTTGGATTGGGACTTGTTGAAAGCCTCTATTTGTCTGTTGGCCACTACGTGGTAGCGGGATGAGTGGTTAGCCTTATTACCATATTCTTGGTATAGATTATCCAATTCAGCAAAGTAGAAGTTGGTGTCGTTATCCATTATTACGGTATGAGGGACACAAAATCTGGTGATGATATTGGTTTTCACAAAGGTGACAATGTTTCTTGCCCCAACTTCCTTAAGGGGTACAACTTCTGCCCATTTGGAAATGAAGTCGGTTGCCGTGAGGATATACTTTAGCCATTTGGCTGTGACAGGAGGATATGGTCCCATGACGTCCATTCCCCAAACGAAAAATGGCTAGGAGTACATGGCCTGATGAAGTAACTTCGGGGTTTGGTGCATGAAGTTGGAATGAATTTGGAAATAGTGGAATTTTGTGGTAAAGCACTCCCAATCTCATGCCATTGTGTGCCAATAGTACCCAAGTCTTCGAACCTGATGGGAAATCAGGGACCCCGGTTGATGTGCCCCACATACTCTGGCATGTACTTCAGTCATGAAAGTAGAGATTTCCTCTCCATCAATGAATCTGTGGAGGATTCTATTGAGTCCATGTTTGTAGAGGACCTCCTGCTGACCTATGCCGCCATATAGGACAAAGTTGATTTCCCTTCTCCGTATTTGCTCTCATTCAGCCCTCTCTGATGGAAGTTTTCCCCATTGAAGGTAGTTTGCAATGGAGGTCATCTAGTCAGTGGCAGGATCATATGGTTCTTGGACAGGACTAACTTTATGGATTTCATTCGTCTTAGTTTGAACAAACGTCAAGACCATTCGACAGTGAGCAATAGTGATAGCTGTTTCATCCCAGTCTGGGTCGTCTAGGGCTATGGCCACATTAGCTAATGTGTCAACCTCATCATTCTAAGACCGGGGAATATAGGTCAATGATGGTTATGTGGATAATTATGCCATAAACCCTCAGACATGGTCAAACAGGGGAATCAGTTCCTCGTTTTTAATATCATAATCACCATTGACTTGCTTGATGACCAGTTCCAAGTGACCTTTTACCATAAAGTGATGTACTTGTGATTGGAGTGTGAGCTCCAGGCCTGCAATGAGGGCTTGATACTCTACTTAATTGTTCGTACATCCTTCTGATAGGAGGTAGAAATATGGAAAGGATGTATTTTCTAAAGACATGAGTATTATCCCCAAACCCACCTTGTTAAATTTGGGATCTTCCATCCTCTTCCCGGTTGGGCATCAGGATGTGCCGTCGAAGTATATTTTCCATGAAGGGAATTCCTCTTGAACCGAGAAGATGTCTTCATTAGGTAGCTCAGTGTCCAGTGTAGTGGTCCCCATTGAAGGGCGTTCTTCCAGAAAATCTACTAATTACTGGCCCTTGGCAGCTTTCTAAGGCACAAACCGGATGTCGAACTGTTCCAGGATGACTGCCCATCAGGACAGGCGCCCGGTCCGCATTGGGAGGCTATGGATGTACTTGAGGGGGTTGCTACGTGAGACCAAATGAGATTCATGATGCTGCAGATAATGTTGCAACTTTTGAATTGCGAAGACCAAGGCCAAACAACTCTTTGCAATGTTTGAGTATCGAGTTTCAGCATCGATCATGGTTCGGCTGAGGTAATAGAGACTATTTTCACTACCGGTGTCATTTTCTTGTGCGAGGAAGGCTCCCAGTGACCGCTCTAGGGCCTTCATGTATAGGATGAGAGGTATTCCTTAAAACAGGGTCATGAGCACTGGTGGGCTTAAGAGGTACTTCTTTAGGCTGTCGAACGCCTCTTGGTAGTCATCTGTCCCCTGGTACGTGACTCCCTTCTTCATTAACCGGGTAAAGGGAAAACATTTTCCAGCCAGGTTGGATATGAACCACCCAATATAGGCCAGGTGTCCTTGTAATACCCTCAACTCGATGAGATTGTGGGGAGGTGGTAAGACAAGGATAACCTTTTTCTTTTCAGGGTCGACTTCGATGCCACGATGGTATACAACGAAGCCATGGAATTTCCCTGAGGTAACCCCAAAGGCGCATTTCAAGGGGTTCATCTTCAGGCTATGTTGTCAAAGTTTGTTGAAGATGGTCTTAAGGTCTGACAGGTGATCTGAGTGATGTATTGATTTAACCACCATGTCATCTATGTAACATTCAACGAATCTCCCAAGGAATGGTTTAAAGATACGATGCATGACGCGTTGATATGTGGTGACAGCGTTCTTGAGACCAAAGGGCATGATCTTGTAACATAATATTCCTTGAGGGGCTTTGAAGGTAGTGGGTTCTTCATCTTCACAGGCCATCCAAATTTGATTATACCCAGAATAATCGTCCATGAAATAGAGAGCCTCATACCCAGCCGTTACGTCGATTAATAAATCAGTGATCGGGACTGGGAAATCATCTTTCGGGAAATGCTGATTGAGATCTCTGAAATCAATACAGACATGGATTTGTATGTTATTTTTCTTGATGGGGAAAATGTTGGCCAAATAGATGGGGTATTAGACCTCCCAAATGAAGCCCTCTTTAATAAGCTTATCGACTTAAGCCTCTATTTTGGTAGCATGTGATGGGTGCGTTCTTCTGGCAGCTTGTTTAAAGCATCGGTGGTCTTCGTGAAGACCTATGCGGTGCGTCGCCACTTCGGGATCGAGTCCTGGCATTTCTGTGTAATTCTAGGCAAAGACATCCTGGTGTTGCCTTAGGAAGAAGGTATATATCTCATGCTCCTCGCGAGACATGGCCGTACTAATTAGAGTGGGCCTCGGGTCTTCCTTGGTACCCGAGTTTATTTCCATGAGCTCATCCACAATGGTGGAGGTACCTTCCTCAAATGCAAGAGGTGCAACCCTGAGATCCTACTCCTCCTCCCCATTCTCATATTCTTGATCTGATGGGGGGAGAGTTTCCGGCCTGGGCTCCCGGGGGTTTGAGGGCGAGGCATCGTCGGCGTCCCCGCTCAGGTACTGGTCCCCGAATTGAAGGTTGGAGGTCATTTTTGCACTTCAACACTCGGCCATTATAGCTATAGTCATGAGGACAGTTGAGTGTGTGTCCGGACTTGAACCCCTACTCTCAATATGGTTGATGGGAATTATGTAGTCTCTGCCAAGCTGCCTGAGGGGGTCACCAGGAACCATTTCTTGGCCATTTGGAGTAGGGATCCAGTCAATACCATCCAGCGAAGGCTTTTCTTCTTTTTCTCATAAAACCCGACGTCAATATAGTGTGACTAAGAGAGCTCAAAAAGGGCCTTGTCAGCGTGCAATGTCCCACTTTTCCCATTGATGCAATACTTGATACACTTGTTGCAGGATGAAGGAATGGACATGTGCTTATGGAGCCACGAACTTCCTAGCAGGGCATTGAATGTTGTGTTCTGTCGGACCACCAGGAATTCTAAGTAGGCCACAAGGTCACAAAAATGGGTTTTTAGCTTGATTTTCCCCATTTGATTTTGTTCACTCTTTTCGTAACATAACAGAGTTGTGGCTGAGGGTACCAGGTCATTCTCATTATAGCCCAGTTTACGGAGTGTTCGTAGGGTAAGGAGGTTAACTCCAGAGACTTTGTCAATAAATACTTTAGGAATCTAAACATCATTTAGTGTTCCGGACACATATAGTGGTTTGATATGTCCTTGCATGATGGAATCTTCATCTTGATCGGTGAAGGAAATCACCACATTGCTTTCAACTGGGCCAGTCTCTGTTCGATAAATCTCAGCCGCATCTACCTCAGCTTGAAACTCATGGGGGCTGAGAAAGGCTTCTATAAGTGCCTCCCCGAGGTCTGCTGAAAATCTCAATGTGTCTAGGATTGACAGTTTGGCTGGTATCGACGCCAGTTTCTTAAGGATGTCGTATTTATGCTCCAGCGGCCGACGCTTCTTTGTTGGTGGGGGAGTCCTAGCAGGTATCTTGGGAGTTGAAATACATGACAAGGAGGGACTAGTTGTGGGGTCAGATGATGATGATGTCCCCACGTTCTGGGGACTCAGCTCAGCCGGTCTGTTTGTGCACACTAGGTGGCTAGACACTTGTTCCTCCTCTGATGGGTACCACAGAATGACGGGGGCATAGTGGCCTCTTGTGGAGGTGGAAGGATATTCTTTCTCCTATTGAGTCCATTGAAGGGCTCTCCCATGGGTTTCCACGATATTAACTGTTTGGGTCGGGGTAAAACCATAGGGTTGGTTTTGGCCGCGACTGTGTCTCCCCTGGTATCCCCTGCTTCTGCGATTCCCCCTCCCAGACCTTTGCATTGGGAACTTGGGTTCGTTGCCATACCCTTCATCAGGAAAAGATTCCCTTAGATGAATGATGTTTATGGAACCAAAGAATAACTCGTCATCCTGTGACAGGTCAACCTGGTCAGTTGTCCTTGATGGTTCCGTTTGGCGGGTCGGTGCCCGTGGCGCCTTGTTTGGGGGCATAAAATCCGACAATGTCAGGGATAACTTCGGACTCATTGCGGAATGCTCCTCTTGCACTTGTTTCCTCCCTTGTTGATTACGCCTAGATGATTAGCTAGTGGAGGGTTGTGAGGCTGATATTGTTGGTTGTACGCCATTAGGGGCTGTTGGTGGAAACACTGGCTTCTGTAGTTGATCTTGGAGTATTCCCTGGGCTCAGTTGATAGTCTTTTGAGTCATCCAATCATCAAACTTCTGCCCCTTCTTTCTAGTGACTTCCTTCCACCCCTCCCCCTTGTCAAAGTCAGTGGTAGAAATATATGTCACATGTGCTAGGGGTGGTCTCATCTCGACCTACCCGGATTCTACCATCCTTTACAGGAGGTCTTTGAAGACGAAGCATTACCGAATATTGTACCCTAACATTCGATGATAGGGAAAGTAATCTGGCCTATCATCGCGGCCTAATTATTAGGGTTTACTTGGCTCCGGGAGGCAGAGCAGGTTTCAATTCATGGAGGCGATGAAGTAGTCGCAGACATGGTCATCTCAGAACAAGTATTCTATGTGTCTTCGTTCCTCAAACTAGTTCTGCTTCGATCCTCCATGATCGTCCCACTTAGGCGGAAGCGACCGCTGATATATAGGGGGCCCTTGACGATTTAGTGGAGGCCTGAGCGGTGGAGCCGGTGCAGAGGCTGGTTTGAGCATGATAGAGGACGCTTTAGATCTAACTGCTCTCTTTCTAGGAGCCTGCGAGGCTATTCAGGACTTCAAATTGGTCTGCTGTAGGGAGTCCTCAATTCTCTGGCCAATTGCCAAGAGATGACGGAAGCCAGTGGTGCACTCCACTGGTATGAGCGGTGTTCGAAGCTCATCTCAAAGATTATCGATGCATATGGAAAGAATCTCAACCTGAGGCATTGGAATGTTCAGAGAGTAGGTCATACCTTTCCATCTAGTGATGAAATCTGAGACCCTCGTTCTCCCTCTGCTTTCAGTTCATGAGGTCGCAGACTGTTGTTTTAGGCTGTGTTGAGATGAAGTGGAATAAGAACTGCTGCTGAAGGTCCTCCCAGATTTTTATTGACTGGGCAGGAAGACTCCTATACCAGATGAAGGAAGATCCTTGAAAGGTCCGTACGAAGCATCTGAGTTTCACTACTTCTTATTGTTCCTGAGTTCCCATCATAGGGTCACAATAAGATGCGTAGTGCATCAAATGTTGTTCCAGATCACCTGATCCATTGAAAATAGGGAATACAGGGCTCCCAAAATTGGGTGGAGGTGGTGTGTTTCTCACCCAATCTGGGTAAGGTTTTCGCTCTGGATGTATCAGATCACATCGACCTTCCATCACTTCCAATCGAGCCGACAATTCCTCTATGGTGTTGGTGAGACCTTGGTTTACATCTTGTTGGGCCCGGTCCTAGGTAGGTGTAGCACGAGACATTGCTTGATGATCCCCCTCGATTGGCACTAGGGGTGCATTTTCCATTTGTGACACCTTCGTAGGGTTCATACGTACTCTCTCGGGTTGCTTCCTGAGTGGAGGGAAGTCTTAGTATTCATCCGGAACCACATTTAGTTTGTCGGATGGGCCGGGCGCCTCATTGGGTGGGAGCCCTGACCGTGCTTTGTTTTCTGAGGCAAAACCTTGGGCTTTGAGGTGCACTTACTGGGAGTGTGAGGTGTAGTCCTTCATGGGAAGAAATTTCAATAATATTCTTCCTCTGGAGTAGCACGGTGTTAAGCCACCTCAATTCATTCATCTCCTCTTCCTGTCGAGCGAACATATCTTCAAGTGTAAGTGGATCGTCTTTATCGAGAGAGGGAGGTGGGTTAAGGGTAATCGGTCCTTTGTTCTCATCCTTATTGGAAGCTCTAAGGGTAAGCGGGGGAAGGTTAGCTGAAGGGCCATCCATTTTTAGAGTGGCCCTCTAGTTCCTGGTGTGCACACCTAGGGGTTCGTTGTGAGTCACAGCCTGGACGGAACCATCATCTCCCGATACATCCATATTTGCACCATCTTTGGTGTTACCTGTGGGGTTAAACTCTATGGTGTTGATGGATGCATATCTCGGGGTGGAGAATATTTCATCTTCCAAATTGGAAGAGGATCTCTCTTTTACTGGTCTTACATTTCATGTCCCGGGATCTCTTTTGGACTCCTTGATGAAGGGTGACACAGAGAGTTCTTTGATGCGACCTTACGGTACGCCTCCCTTTCAGAGGAGATGATGATTAAAACGACAGGATAGGGCAGGAACCTCCTCTTCTGACTGTCCTCCATAGATGAGTGAATACTGATTCTCGTGGGGGAGGTTGTTGTTGAGGAGGTAAAAATGCCCCTAGCCCTTAGGGCTGGGGTTGGATCAATTCCTTGTACATTGAGTCTCTTCCTATTTTTATTGGTCATACAGGGGAATTTGTTGTTAAAAATGCCCCAGCCCTACAGGTTGGGGTTGACCATGGATTCCGATAGTGTCTACTACTATCGCTACCTTCCAGATCTTGCGTACCCCCATTTGGGGGTGAACTGGGTTTGGTTCCATGTTCTTCTGTGAATCAATCCCTTCTGGGGAGGTAAGAAATGACTGCTGATTGGCCTCTCTTAGGCGAGAGGCCTGTTGTATGCTCTCGGTGGCCTAATTCAGGAGTTCTTGGATGGCTTGTTCCCGCCGGGCCTGACGATTCTGGGACTTACTCAAGGCCTTTCTCTGTTGGGTGTGTTGTCTCTCCGGAGCATAGACCCCACCCGATTGCTGTCTTGACGTGATGATGTTGCAAGAAACCATGCTTAACGGGTTCTTCTGGGTGGGGATCAGAGTGAAATGTAGAGCTCCATGTTCCCCCAATCCCCTGATATAGACTTCCATCGGAGCGTCACCGACGAGACGATGTAGCTGGTGCAGCGCACGGAGGCAGGATATCTCAGGGTTCCCTTTACACCTCTCGGGTCGCTTTTTCCATGCCGAAGGAAGAGCTTCCAGTTCAATGTGACACATAAAGTATCCTATTGTCTTGACATGGTCTACATACTTGTCGTAGGGTAGGAAGATTGATTTCATCCGGCAGAGGGTTGTCCATATATTGTAGAAGATGTCGTGCATGCATTCTTACGACAACTTTATGGGTATGTCGAATTGAGAGGTGGTCGTGGGCCAAAACATAACTGGTATATCATCCCTGGCCAGTCATTTCCTTAGGTGCAACATGTTGGCATACTCCTCCACTAGTGTTTCCTATACCTGGTCGGCCCAACTGAGATACTCAGTGATAGTGTGGTTGGAGTCATTGGGACTGGTAAGTATCGAATTATCATGTGGGTAATTCCAAGGTGGTTTAGAATATGAACGTGGCCCCGGAATGTCTCCCAGTTGAATAAGGGTGTTCTTGGTGACTAGTTGGGAATCTAACATGCTTGATCCCATCCTTATGACTGCATCGGCATACGAGGGCTTTTCTGTGCTTGATTCGGCAGTGGGAGGACCTTCTTGTCGATATGATATGTCATTGTGGGGAGGAACATCGCAATGACGACCGTAATGGAGAGGACTATCATTACTTCTTAAAGCCTCACTGCATAGAGGACTTTTGCAGTGCATACACTGGGAAGGACCTTTATGGTGTGTCACAGTAAGGGGAGGACCTTCTGGATGCATAGCGTTGTTACGGGGAGGGCCTTCACAACAACTGCCATCATGGTAAGGATGACCATCATGGTTTGACGTTCGATGTGCATCCTGGGGAGGACCTTCAAGACACACTGCAACAAGGGGAGGAACTTCTGATTGCTTGGGGACACTGCGTGGAGAACCTTCACAATGGCGGTTGTGGTGGTGAGGACTACCATCACGACTTCTGTAATGGTGAGGACTACCATTAAAGCTATCGTAGGGAGAATATCTATGGGGTATACCATGTGGAGGGCCTTCAGAATGTACCAAAATGAGGGGAGGTCCTTCTCATTTCTTGACGTCTCTATGGGGAGGACCTCCATTATCAGGGTGGCAAGGACTACCATCGTGATCTGATTCCCGGATACGTGGAGTGTCGTTGCAACGTAACCCATGGGGAGGACCTTCAGGGAAGGCCACGACAATGGGAGGGCCATCTTGTCATGATGAGACGTTACTGCGGGGAGGGCCTCTGCAGTTGCAAATATGATAGTGAGGACTACTAATGTAATCTGTGGTCCCACTGCATGGAGAGTGCTTGCAATGTATACCCTGGGGAGGACCTTCAAGGTGGACTGCATCAAGTGGAGGACCTTCTTGCTGCTCGATCTTCTGGTCACACTGAAGGCTACCATGACTCACATTAGAAGATAAGATCTTGTGATCGATCATTATATGCCTATGGGTGAGGCCCCCGCAGGTGCTCTAGGGAAGTCCTTTAGAGATTCTGGTAGAGACATTGTGGGGATGACCTTCACAATTTCTACTGCCACTCCCATAATATGGTAATGGGTGGGCAGGGTTCTGGGCCTTTGATTTTTTCTTAGTGGCATCGGGAACCCCAGCTTCTAGCAGAGTGGAGTCCTGAACCCACTCTTTAATTTCCGGCTACCTTCAGCGCGTTCGGGGCGCTTCCCTACGAGCAGCGGGGACCGTCTGCTGTTGAAAATGTCCTTCACCATTGGGTCCCTCTCTAATTGGGTCTTGTGATGTTGTCGGGATACACCGAAGAACATCTTGACTTTTAGAAGGAATATATGCCTGATCTCGAGCAACCACTGTGATGGATGGGTGTCCCCCGGTTGGAACGAGTGAAGATGCTCGATCCGGTTTCCCTTGTATCATGGAATATAGCTGAAGACCCTCCTGGGAGGAAGCAGGGATGCATATCTACTCCGAAGCAGCCATCTATTCTCTTAGATGAGTTGCCTCAATTGGGGAGACGGGCTCACGGGCTCGATTCCTTGCTATTGCCGATGATGCAATCACATTCTGGAAAGTCTGTAAGATATGATCTGGGATCGATACCTATTCCTCCATCATTTCCAGGATATGCAGAGAGACATATTTGGCTAGAATGGGTATGAAGGTCCATTCCAGTATCAGAGTAGGAATACCATGCTCTGGTCCTCGGGTGGTCAGTGGGTACTGACAATTCTTCTGTATCGGGGCAGGTGAACGAATCTGCCACTAGGTCAGGATATGCCGGTTTATCTCTCTGTTTGCCGCCACATCGGGATGATGGACTTTACTTGATCCATAGGGAGCTGGCCCTGCATATGTTGGTTTCCCACCATATCGAGTCAGTGGCCTTTGTTGGTAGGGAGATGTGCCCGCCTATTAATTTACGCCACATCTGGATGGTGGGATTTGTTGATCTCCACCATGATGGGATGGTAGGTGTTAAGATAATCTGCTAGGAATGGTCTTGCAGGAGCTGGGTCGCCACCACGTCGGGTTGGTGGGCTTCACGACCCAGGGGAGGGAGAGGTGTCTGCCGGGTAGGTGCCATCCTACATGAGCAATGGGCTTGATGGTGCCTGGTAGGGATGCACACCTGCTCGTATGATGCCTCCATGTCTAGATGGCGGACTTTGGAGGAGCGGGAAGGTGTGTGTGCCTGCTCACAATACGTCTCTATGACTAGGCAGCGAATCTCCTCCTCAGGGAAAAGGGTGATGGGAGGTCCCTGGTTGTACGTTTTCCGCCCTCGTAGGGCAGCCCGAGGGGCTGGATCTCGGGGAGTGTGTGTCTGGAACCTCGGGGCGACATCCTCCCTATCGTCGAGACGTTGAGTCGCGGCGTGACTGCGATGATGCTTTCCGGCGAGGGCCTTGAAGCGGAACCCCCGTTTAGCAGGGATGAAGTCCCCAGTGTCGACCTCATCTGCCTCCCTAAGATAAGGGAGGTATGCGTTGTCTCGTTCTAGGGATAGACTCCCAAAATGGTTTGAGACCACAACAGGAGCCATCTGAATCTGCCTTTGTGGCCGCTGCTGGGCAGGCGACCGACGGGTCTTGGTGGATTGGATGGCGTGCAGGGCTGCCTCCACCATCGAGAGAGTACCGTTCAAATGGTACTCTTGGATCATGGAATACGAGACCCAGTGTTGAAGATGATGGGTAGGTGATGGGGTCCTTCGTTGGTGAGGAAGTCTAGTCATTCTATTGTGGGAAGAATGTGCCTGTGAGTTCCTTCGTGACGCCATTGGATAGAAAGGAGTTCTGAGTGGTACCTGTGAAATATTTTAACAAATACAAACAGAAAACCCATCAAAGCAGTATCTCATGACCCCATGCGTAATTAATGACCTTTCTTGGCCCTCCTTGTGAGTATAAAGGGGGAACATGGTGGGATTAGGTTAAATCTATTGTGATGGGTTAAAGATTCAAGTCGGGTTCACCATTTTTTGTCTTGCAGCGCCCGACGAGATCATGGAGGAGAAAAATGCACCACCTGACGGTTGATTAGAGAAGATTGGGTTCTGCTTAATCACTCATATCAGGTGCACCGTTTTCTCCTCGAAATTCCCAACAGTTCCATATCCATCAATACGTGGACCTGCTTTCCAAAGGCAGGAATTTGCTGGGTGGTTTGACCAGCGATGCTTAAGAACTAACATTGGTCGAGAGGATGTGAATTCGGGCTCATCGCACCCTTTTGTTGGGAATTATTTCCTGTTCCGGGACTCTCTTATTGATTTAAGATGTATTCATATGTTCTCAAATCTTTGGTTTATACCCACGAATAGTATCCACAGATTACTCCTGGTTGTCAATGGTCATCTGGACGCAGGGGTTCGGAATCATTTTTCCCCGAGGTTTACCATCCCTCGTTGGATTAATGACCCCGAGGAGTCTGGACTCATCGAGATGGAACTGGTTTAAAGCCTCGCAACCATGAACTCTGGAGTTTATTGTCATCCAGGGGGGATAGATAACGACCTGGGAATTTGATCAAACCTGTGGTACATGCCTCCTACGTAACCCTGCAAGAGGTATCAAAATTCACGTACTTCGGTTTGGTATGGGGCTTACACCCCGAGGCGGCCCAAGGTGTAGGTAAACCGACGTAAAGAGGGTCGGAATTACTGATTGTTGGGCTTGAACCTCGAGGATGCTTCTTACATACCTTGCCTAGGAGACGGGGATCAAATTCCATGTAGTTTGGGTTAAGATGAGGCTTACACTCTGAGGCGGCCCAAGGTGTGGGTAAACCGATGTAAAGGGGAGTCAGAATGACAGATTGTTGGGCTTGAACCTCAGGGAGGCTTCCTACGTACCCTTCCTAGTAGACAAGGATCAATGTCCACATAGTTCGGGTTAGGATGAGGCTTACACTCTAAGGCGGCCCAAGGTGTGGGTAAACCAATGTAAAGTGGGTCGGAATGACCGATTGTTGGGCTTGAACCCTGGGGAGGCTTCCTACGTACCCTACCTAGGAGACAAGGAGAAAATTCCATGTAGTTCAGATTAGGATGGTGTTAGGGCCGGTGCTTACTATAAGCCCACGTGAGTCATGTTAGGTGTGAGAAACAAGAGGTAGAAGAGACCTGATGATCACGTCACGAATGTTGTGTCCGTGGGAAGCAGAGTGGGGATTACGCATGGAGCAGCCAGAAGGTGACAAAGCCCAGCGGGAGAGGGAAAGCATAACGAAAACCCCTACATCCATCTCACCTCTCAGTCCTTGGCATCGAGGAAGTATGGAGGTGCATGGGTGCTACCTCCCACAAGAAAGTTTAGGGGATTACACCTTGGAGGCTTCCCTTTCACTCCCAGAAAAGACGAGATGTTCCCACCACCAGAGCTGAAGGGAAATGGACGTGTGGTCCCCCCTCCCGGCGAGTAGTGAGGCATAGAGGAGGCTCCCGGGCTTGGACTCCTCATTACCATGGGAATGTGAACCCAGAAATGCTACAGGAATCTGCTCAAGGGAATGAGAAACCCCTTCGCCCTCACTTACCATGGGTATGTGAACTCAAAATGGCGCGCTGATGCACCTGAAGGTTACATCACACGAGTCTGGTGGCTCTGGTGGAGGCCACGGCTCGTGGCCGATGAATGGGACAATGAGGGGGTTGAAAAGGATCAAGCCGTATTGGAAGGATTTTATCTGGCTCAGGGAATGGGAACTCCGAAGGATCTAGTGGGCCACACGAGTGTATGAGGGGTGGAGCCCATCATGTAGGGAGGTGCTACGCGGCTGGAGAGGTTGTCCGTAAACTGGGGTGGTCCACAGAAAGATGGGAATCTCGCGAACCTGGGTGGTTCGCGACTTTAGGATCGGCCCGCATATCAGGTTGGTACGCGGAGGGGTCCATGCGAGTAGCAATGACCAAGGGTGACGCCGGTCAGAGGTTCATCGGTTGGGGCTTCGCCCACATAGGATGGTGCTACGCGGTGCGAGGGATCCGAAAAGGGGCATAAACTCCCTGGTCCATGGGGAGTGCATCAGCGGAGGGGCCATGGTTCGTGGTATTCTTTTCTTTGTTATTTTAAGTTCATGGTTCACCAAGTTGTTATGGGTTTTCAGTTCCTTATAAATTCATTTCCAGCTTCATACCGGTTCTGGTTCGCGAACCGGAACTTTGCTGTTTGCAAAATCCTAAGCTGCTTCCTTTGAAATCCTTCCAAATGATTCTGATCGATCTCCCTCTTCCTCTTCCCCCTCCATCTAATTTTATAGAGTGGGGAAAAAATGTATATGTGGTCATGCAGAACCTTTTGTGGTGTCCCAAGACCGGAAACCCACTGTATGGATGACTTGGTCAATCTGCAACTCACGGGGGGCATTGAATGCACCTCCATCGCGAACCAAACTAGCTCGGGGAGTGTTTCATAGCCGCGCAGGGTTCCACCTCCATTCTGCGAATGATAACGGAAGCGTCCCGGGCTAGTTGAAATGGTTCACAGCTGGGGTGGTTCGTGATAGTGGTCTGGGTTGGTGCCCTTTGTGCTTCATGCCCGTGGAGGATCCCCGCCTCTGTTCTGCAAATGACAGCATTCCGTGGAGGGGGCACTTCGCGGAACCGGCCACGTACCGTTATCATTAGACCGATCTGCGGACAAGTTCATCTTGTTCCATCCTTTGATTATTCTCCAAACTTTTCCCCAATTCTTTGGGGGGAAATTGGGTAGAATCTCCCTTGGATTAAAGGGGATTCTCATTCTCCTTTTAGGATTTTTCAGGACCCTACACCCATTAAACACCTAAAAACATTATCTTGACCCCTCCCCTCCCTTTATCCGATGTGTCTCTTTTTCTTTCTAATAAATTTGGGGGGCCGGGAATATCCCGACCCTCGCATCTTCCTTGCCCTAAAAATTTAAAAAACCCCTAATAAAACCATAAAACACTAAAAATAGTTAAATCCCTTGAAATCCATAATTGTGATAAAAATCCTAAGACCCCTAAAAAACTAACAAATCTGAAAAAAATAAATATCATGAATCCCCTAAAAATCCTTAAAATCCCATAAAACCCTAACAGCCCACTGTTAACATTAAAACCCCATTTAAACAACCAAAAAATTTAAAAACACAAAAAAAACCTTAAAACCCATAATAAATTAAAAACACCATAAATCCCAAAAAAAACAAAAAGAAAACCCAAAACGCCTCAAAATCCATAAAAACCCTAAAACCCCATAAAAATACCAAAAATGCAATAAAATTCTCTAATAACTTTAAAATAGAAAAAACCATAAAAATCATAAAGATAATCTCAAAAGCATAAATACACATAAAACCCCTAAAAACATAAAAATTCTAAAAACCCCAAAAAATATAAAAACCTTACAAAATCTTAAAACCATAAAACCCCTAAAATCCCTAACTGCGTTTTAAATCCTTAGAATCATTAAAAAACTCTAAAAACACATAAACACATAAAGAACTCCAAAAAAACATAAAAAAACCCCAAACCCCCCAAAACCCCTAAAACCATCAAAATCTCTACAAATCCTAAAAATCATAAAAATCCTAAAAATGTTTTCAAAAATCCCTGAAAATATAAGAACCGTTAAAAAACCTAAAAACCCAATAAAACCATAATTGACTAAGAATACTTAAAACCCCTATAAATGATAAAAACCCTTACAACCATGAAAACCATAAACCCCTAAACAACCTTAAATTTCCAAAAAATCATAAAAAAATTAAAAATACTAAAAATTAAGTAAAAATACCTAAAAACCTAAAAAACTCAAAAACACCTCAAAACCATAAAAAACCATAATAAAACCTTAAAATCATAAAAATACTTCAAATCCATAAAAAACTAAAAAAAACCGAAACTCTAAAAACCCTAAATACCCTGGAAAGACACAAAAAATACAAAAACCCCAAAATCCCTAGAAACTCTTAAAAGAAAACTGATGGCCTTGATTGGGTGGCCATTCTATATGGGAATGAAAAAAATGGGAAGGGGTCTCCTTAGACCCCACAAAGAGAAAACTGAGGAAGGACTATTCCACTTTACCAAAGACAATGTCCACGAGAGCATCATGCAAATATAAAGAAGTTGCCTCTAGTAGGGGAAGTCGGCCTGCCAAGGAGAAACATAATGTGGAGCAGTAACACCTTAGAGAGTAATAAACTAACTTCCTAAAGCATTATTAATATTTTGAATGGGATTTTGTGGATTTGAATTCTTCCTCTAGGTATGGTGCTGATGGGGATCCACTCAGGGATGGAGAATTTGATCTGTAGTTTCTGCTTTTTTCTCTTGTTGTGTTTGGTCTTTTGTGTCCTTTTATTTCTTTGTTTTTCCTTTTGGGGACTATTTTTTGGAAATGGTTCGATTGAACCTTCCCCACCCTGGTCTGTAGTGTCCTCTTTTTCTTAATAAATTTTTGGGGGGCCAGGAATAGCCTGGCTCCCACATCTACCTTGACCTATGAATCTAAAATAAATCTAAAAACCCTAATAAACCACTAAAAACTATAGAACTTCTTTAAACCCCTAAAAATTAAATTTTTTAAAAAACCATAAAACCCCAATAAAACCCCAAAAAATCCTAAAAACCAAAAAAACCAAAAAAACCAAAAAAACCAAAAAAAATCCATAAAAAAACATAAAACCATAAAAAACCTAAAAACCCTAGCACCCATAAAAATCATAAAACCCCACAAAAATCCATAAAACCATAAAAACCATAATAACTAGGACAATTATATGAAAATTTGAAATACCTAAAAAACATTAAAACACTAAAAACCACAAAAAATTCTAAAAATCATTAAAAACTATAAATCCCAAAAAACATAACAAGCCCTCATAATTCATAAATAAAATAAAACAGTAAAAATAATAAAAAATCACTAAAAACCCCTAAAGATATAAAAAACTCTAAAACCCATGAAAACCTATAAGAAACCCTTAAAAAGTAAAAAAATATCCTTAAAAATAAAAAATGCTAAAAATCATAAAAACCCTAAAAGACCCTAAAACATGTAAAACCCATAAAAACAAAAAAATTCCTAAAATCCTTAAAAACCATAATACCCATTAAATCCATTAAAAAAATAAACTCTAAAACCCCTTTAAACCCAAAAAACATTAAAATATCTAAAAAGTCATAAATGACCATAAAAACATAAAAAAAGAAAAAAAATAAAACCCCTCAAAATTAATAAAAACCTAAAAACACATAAAAACACTAACAAATCCTTAAAAGTCGAAAAAAACATAAAAACATAAAAACCTTAATAAATCATAATAAAATCCTTAAAACCTAAAAATGATTTAAAATACAAAAAAACCAAGAAAATGCTAAAAACAATAAAAACTAGAGAAAATAATAAATATTATAAAAACCCACAAAATCTTTAAAAACATAAAAATACATAAAAGTCCAAAAAATCCATAAAAACATAGAAGCCTTAAAACCTCAAAATCCCTAAGAAAACATTAAAACAATAAATACAATGAGAACACCAAAAAAACCTATAAATGCAAGAAATCTAAAAAATACCCTAAAACCCCCAAAACACCCTAAAAACCATAAAATCAATAAAAATTCTAAAATCCCATAAAAAAAAATAAACTATAAAATCCCCATAAAACACTAATTATTTTTGAAAAAAATCTAAAAAAAATTTAAATCCCTTAAAAAATAAACAAGCCATTGTAGAGAGGTACTCGTTGTGGTCCTTTATTGCCATGCCCTCCTGCAATTTTCTTGTGGACTTTGACTTGAGGTGTGAGTTGCACAGCCGGTTATGTTACCCTTCCTTATAGCACTCCAGTTTTTTTCTTTATTCTAGATATAATATTTTGGGGGGTAGGCTATCCTGGTCTTGAGCCTTCCTGGCCCCTAAAAAACTAAAAAAATTATAAAAAACCATAAGACCCTTAAAACCATAAGGCCCTCAAAATTTCAAAAAACCGAAAACCTAAATAAGTCAAAATAGCCCTAAAATTCTATACAAACCAAAAAAAATCCCTAAAAAATAAAAAAACCATAAAATTATTAAATATCTAAAAAAAATTAGTCCCGCTAATAAAGAAAAAAACACTTAATATCTTAAAATACCCTAAAACCCATAAAAACCAATAAAATCATAAAAACACCTAAAAACCCAAAAACACCATTAAAAACCATAAAAACCCTTTAAAACCCTAAAAACATTAAGAAAAAAAGCCATAAAATCCTAATAAAACATAAATAACCAAAAAAACCACAAAACCGTAAAAACTCTAAAAAACCCTAAAAACCCTAAAAATCCAAAAAATAATATGAAATATATAAAATCCCAAAAAATTTAAAAAACTTAAAAACATTGAATATCCTAAGAAAACATTAAAAACAAAAATACCCTTAAAACCCCTAAAAATAATAAAATGATAAAAAATAAAAACCATAAAAAACGCTAAAAATCATTAAAATTCCTCAAAACCCTATAAATCATTAAAATTCCTCAAAACCCTAAAAATCATAAAAATCCATAAAAATTCCTAAAGCATAAAAAATGAAAAATCCCCTATAAAAACCATAAATACCTAAAAAATATTAAACCCCCTGAATAACCTAAAATTGATTAAACCCCTAAAAACCCTAAAAACCACTAAAAACTGTAAAACCCCAAAAAACTCCATTGAACTATAAAAACCAATAAAAACATAAATACCCACTTAAATTCAAAAAATGATAAAAAGCACTAAAAAACCTTTAAAATGATAAAAACTAAAAAACCCATAAATACCCAAATAACTTTAAAACCATAGAAAATTCAAAAAACCCTTAGAATCCCTAAAACTCTAAAACCAATAAAAATACTAAAAAATCCACAAAATACCTTAAAACATAAAACCCCTGAAATCCTTAAAAAGAAAATACTAACTTAACAACAATTAAAATCCTTGAAAACCTTGAAACGCTAATATCGATAATAACCTTGAAAAAAAGTCCCATAAAAACCTTAAAAAACATAAAAACCCCCAAAACCCACTAGAAACTCTAGAAAACACAAAAAACCCTAAAAACCCACAAAACCTAAAAAAAAGTATAAAACCCCTAAAAACACTGAAAATCCCAAAAAACCATATTACTCATAAATATCCTTTAAAGTCCCTAAAAATCACCAAAAATGCAGGAAAACCTAAAAACCATAAAAAGCCCAATGAAAACATTGAAAACCTAAATATTATTTAACACCAAAAATCATAAAAAATTATAAATTCTATAAAAAACTATAAAAATTATGAAAACCCATAAAACTAGCCAAATCACCAAAAAACTCTAATAAAACCTAAAAATCCTAAAAAATATCCTCAAACCTTTATTTTTTTTAAAAAACCTAAAAACCCAAAAGAAATCTAAGAAAACCCTAAATAAACTAAAAAAATAAAAACCCCTAAATAACATAAAAATACTAAAAACCATAAAAGTCCTGAAAAACCATAAAACCCATAAAAACCAAAAAACCCCAAAAAACATAAAAACACTAAAATCCCTAAAAACTCTTTAATAAAAAAATCCACTAAAAATCACTAAATCCCATTTAAACTAATAAAACATTAACAAAGAATAAAAAAACATAAATACCATAAAAACATAAAAAACCCAAAAAACACCAAAAGACCATAAAACCTAAAAAACCCTTTCATACCCCAAAAAACCATTGAAAGCCTTAGAAACCCATAAAAATATAAAAAAATTCATAATGATCCCTAAAAAAACCAATAATAATAAAACCCTTGAACACCATAAGAAAACCATAAAAACCAAAAAACACTTAAAACCAATAAAAAATTAAAAAATAATAAATATCTAAAAAAATAAATACCCTAAAAAATTAAATACCCCAAGAAGCTTTCAAAAATCCTAAAAATCCTTAATACCTATAAAACCCATAAAAAACTGAACACTCTAAAAATACTAAAAACATAGAAAAATACAAAAAACTAGAAAATCTTTTAAACACCTTAAAAAACCTTAAAAACTCAAAAACTATAAAAATAATATAAAATGATAAAAATATATAAACACAAAAGTAACCCTATGAACCCTGAAAACCATAATAAAACCTTAAAATCCTAAAAACAATTAAATCCAAAAAAAAAATCTAAATCACGAAAAATCCTAAACCACCTCAAAATCCATTAAATCTTAAAACCATAAAAATCCTAAAAAACCCTAAAATCCCTAAAAACATAAAAACCCCTAAAACCCTTAAATAACCATAAAAAACCATAAAAACCCCAAACCATGTAAAACACCTAAGAAATCAAAACACTATAAACCCTAAAAAGATTAAAAACTATAAAAAAACCCTAAAACCCATGAAAACCCATAAAACCCTACAAAACCCACTAAAAACTAAAAAAAACCCTTTATTCCGCAAAAATGATAAAAATACATTAATTAACTTTAAAAAAACAAAAAAAAAAAACAAAAAAAAAACACAAAAAAAAATCAAAAAAACCCATAAAACTATAAAAATGCTAAAACCATAAAAATCTCTAAAAACCATAAAACTCATAAAATCTTAAAATATCCTTAAAATCCCTAAAAACATAAAAAACCCAAAAAACCCTGAAAACCCCTAAGAAAATTATAAAAAAATAAAAAAAACCTAAACCCAAAAAACATAAAATGATTAAAACATTAAAAACCCAAAAAACCCTAAAAGCCAACAAAATCCATAAAAACCTAAAAACCCCTAAAAATCATAAAATTTCATGAAAACCCATAAAATAATAAAAAACCCATAAACAAAAAAACTCACTAAAAAACATTGAAACCCTAAGAACACTAAATACCCATAATAAAACTAAAAATAGTAAAAACCATTAAACCCTTGAGAACTTTTTAAAATCATTAAAACCCATTAAACTCCTAAAAACCTAAAAACTCCATAAACTGTAACAAAAATAAATGTAAAAACACTAAGAACCCCTAAAACCCCTTCAAAACCATAAAAACTCTAAAAACCTATAAACATCTTAAAAATCCCTAAAATACCTAAAAATGTAAAAATATTTAAATGCCCTGAAAACCTCCATAATAAAACATTAAAACCCAATAAATACTAACCCCCCGTATAGAAACCCAAAAAAAAATCTAAAATCCCTAAAATCAATAAAAACCGAAAACAATAGAAAATACCCAAAAACCATAAAAACCCATAATACCCATTAAAACCATAAAAATGATAAAAAAATATAAAATTTCATTAAACCGAAAAAAGTTTTATAAAACTCTAAAAGACATTTACCCCCCCAAAAAACATAAAAACAGACATAAAACCCAACAAATCACAAATACCTCAAACCCCCCTAAAACCCCTCAAAATTAAAAAAATCCATAAAAATCAATTCCCTAAAACCCCTTTAAAACATAAAAAACCTTGAAAACCACTAAGAAAACATTAAAAACCTAAAACCACTTAAATCTCAAAAAATCATAATAAACTATATATGGAATCTTTCCTTTTTATAACATAACTTTTCATTACATTTTACAAAACCTAGGATCTTTATGGTTTAGTGTCTTGGAAACCAGGAACATAAAACATGAAAACATAAAACATTATTCTTAAACACTTGAAAGGATTTTCCTTATGTTAATCCTAGTTTCATTACTGCATCTCATAACCTGGGGACATACATCAAAAGAAAGGGTGAGGAGAAGGCCCAGTAAGGGAAACAAGGGGAAACATTTAACATGTGAACTTGAGATACATCAACAATGTCATGAAAAAGAATTTTAAGGCATGAGAAAGAAATCATGAGGAATATCATAATAAAAATAACGTATTTTATAACATGAAGATGTGGCTACAACATTTAATATTGACAATCATTTCCGTTTCACCAAGGTCCATCCCCAAGGTGTCATTAAAAATTACCAAGGTTATTCACCAAGGCGTCGTTAAAAATGGTTATCTCTAGAGATTAAGTCTTTACCCAATGCATTGGAGTGCTATTAGGACGCACCCTTATTTTTTATTTATTATCATGTGAGCCACATATACCATCATCAATAATTTCATAAACAACCCATATAGCATAAAAGAAATGGGTTTCATTTCATAATAATAACGTTTTAAAAATTTCTTTAAAGACATGATCTTTATGTCACTTTAAACCCACGGAAAGGGAAAGAGGGTCTCATGTATATCAATCACAGAATTTAAAATAGAACATTTTGGTATATATGTGAATACCCCTTTAGAAGAAATAGCTTTGAGTATTTACTTAATAAAATAAATGAATTTGAGAATAAGAGAGAGAAATTTTGAAATGGAAATTCTGTAGCATACCGGCTATGTTACGAGGTTTTAGAAAACATTGAAAAGAGAGGGGACATGGGTCACCCACTCATAAATGATCCATAAAACAGTAGGGGAACAGAATATAAAGTATTTAAGAACATGGTAGTCAAATTTTAAAGATATACCATATGAAATGAAGAATATGAAAGGAATCCAAAAAAATAAGATTTCTCTTATGAAAATTCGGCAGCCTAACGACGTCACTTAAACATCAACAAAAAAAATAATTGACGAGATAAAATAGGATCTATAAGCATATGAAAATAAAATATCAGTATGATAGATATAGAGATCATACCACAACATAATAAAAAGGAACTTGAAAGACTTGACATGAAAGTAGAACTTTGAAAAATGAGAAAGCTGAACAAATCCCTTAAAAATTCGCCAGCCTAACGACGTCACCTAAACTTCATCAAAAATAAATTGACGGTATCAAAAAGGGTCTCTCATCATATGAAAATAAAATATCAGTATGATAGATATAGTGATCATACCCCAACATAATAAAAAAGAACATGAAATACTTGACATGAAAGTAGAACTTTGAAAAATTAGAAAGGTGAACGAATCCCTTAAAAATTCGGCAGCCTAACCGCGTCATTTAAACTTTCTTAAAATGAATTTATGAGAGAAAGAGGGGTTCTATCATCATATGAACATGAAAAGGGCATTAATAGGAATATAAAAGAACATCCTCCAACATAAGTTAATGGAGCATAAACGAAATGGCATAAAATAGAATACTTGAAAAGAAAGAGAGAGGTAGGATCCCTTACCTTAAACGTAACTCTTAAAACTAGAAGGGTGGGACATTGAGGGATTGGGGGCACCTTGGGAGGACTCCTTGGGAGGTAATGAGACCATAGATTCGTTGGGGGAGATTTGGGAGTGAAAACTAAAGTCAGGAAGGGTGGGTATTTATAGGGAAAGTGAGGGGACAAGGCATTAATGGCCAAGGGACACCTCATTGGTGGTTTTGGCAAAACCATGGGCTTGCCCGTGGTATTTGCCCATAGTATTGGCCACTTGGGACACCTCATACCTTATCTTAATATTCATAAGTCGACCATATTGATCACATACTTAACACATCATTTAATGATTTCATTAAACATTCGTAACTTAAAAACTGTATTTTCACTATTCATCGAAAATTCAACTTTCTCAGAAAAATCCTAAAATTTCACCTTAACCAAATATCTATGCTCTGATTTCAAAAATGAACTCCATTTTATAAAAATATTTTTCTATATATTTTTAATTTAATTTTTAAATAAATACACTATTCACCAAAAATTCATTTTTTCTGAAAATTCCCCAAAAATTACCTTAGCATTATATCGATGTTCTGAATTCAAAAATAAAGTTCATTTTATAAAAATAATTGTCTAAATATTTTTAATTTAATTTTTAATTAAAAAACACTATTCATCTGAAATAAATACTTGACTAATAATTTATGAAACTGTTATTTAACCATTTTATTGAATCACATTACTTAATCAAGGTGCCTAGATTATATTAATAATTTCTTTAAGTGAGATTACTAATCCAGTTGGTCACATTACTAATCCTAAGCATAAAATCACTATTCATAATTTACTATTCATCAAAAATTAAGTTGATCTTATTAGACTCTAAATTTCGTACTGAACATAATTGTAGAAGACCATTTTTTGAAAATCATTACATATTTTTAATTATTTATGGTTTACCTAAACATTTTTAAAATATCTTTTCTCTAAAATTCATCAAAAATATGCATACTATATTTATCCAGACATTTGAAAATTCATAAACTTCATCATAAGAAGAAATCAAAATTTTTATTTAAAACAAAGGATTACACAAGGCGGTTATGGTCTCCTTACATATCCCCTTATAACCCCAGCATAGGACCTAAGTGTAAGGTGTGCTAAGGTGAGAGAATCTAAGGGCGGCTCAGCCAATATTGCACGAGTAGTAATTTCTATCAGTTTGAACTTCTCGCGAAGGCAATTCGGTTCTAGCTTCACACGATAAAGTTCGGCTTGGGTTTCGTCTAGAGCAAAGCCTAGTGATGCTACCTCCTTCCCAAGATCCGTTAGGTGGGCTTCGATTGGCCCGAGACTACTGGATGAGGCCATCGAATCTTCTTTCTATATTAATTAACCAATATCACTTGTATTTAGAGACAATAATCGAAACACTTAGTTTCCAGTGGTCATATTGACCAATGGTCAGATAATAGTCAAAACCCAACAGTCTCATTTTAATTATACTCATGTTATCAAATGAAACAATTTCTTTGAGTATAAAAACAAAAAAACACAAAAAATTAGGAAACAAGATTTATTCAAAATTTCAGGTCGTTACACTATAAGAACCCTAAAAATGATAAAAAAATAAAACTCCTAAAAATGCTCAAAATCTGTTAAATCCCATAAAATCCTAGAGTCCTTAAAACCCCTAAAAACATAAAAACTCTAAAACCCGTAAAAACACAAAGAATTTTTTGTAAACTAAAAATTCTTAAACCCCATAAAAACAATTAAAATTCTAATAACATAAAAGAACCTAAAAACCCTAAAACACATAAAATCTCAAAAAACCATGACAATCACAAAACCCCATAAAACCCTAAAAACCACAAATAATTATAAAAACCATTTAAACCCCTAAAAATGTTAAAACCCCTAAAACCCTAACCCCCCCAAACCTAAAAAACACCTAAAAACCCAGAAACCCTGAATTCCAGAAAATAACCAAAACTCCTAAAATCCATAAAAACAATAAAAAACCATAAAATAATAAAAAGGACTAAATCACTAAAAATGTAAAAACCCCTAAAAACCCTAAGAAAACTATAAAAACATAAAAATACTCAAACACACTAAAAATATAAAAATTTTAAAAACCCTAAAAACTTAAAAAACTGTACAAAACCAAAAAACCATAAAATACCCTAAAAATATTAAAAACCAAAAAACCAATAAAAACCTTAAAAACCAATAAAAATATAAGAACCCTAAAAACCAAAAAAACATAAAAATAACTAAAAACCCCTAAAAACATAGAACCCTAAAAACCCTGAAAACCCCTAAGAAATCCATAAATTCAAAAAAAAAACATAAAACCCCTAAAAGTCAATGAAATATTAAAAACCCTAAAACCCCAAAAACCCTTAAAATCCATTAAAACCAAAAAACCATAAAAATCCTAGAGAAGTAGTAAAAAACCCAATAAATGAAAATAACACTAAAAACCATTAAAATATTATTAAAAAATTATGATCTAAAAATGACTTGAAACCCATAAAATAAAAAAGGCACTAAAACACTAAAAGACCGTAAAACCCCTAAAATCCCCCAAAACCCTAGAAACCTAGAAAACACATAAGAAAATATAAAACACCACTAAAAACACTAAAAAAACTTTTACACCTTAAAAAGTTAAAAATATATAAAGACCATAAAACACCTAAAAACTAAAAAACCCTAAAACCCCAAAGAAACCATAAAATCCATAAAAAATCTAAATAACCTAAAAGGCCTTTAAAAACATAAAACCCCTTAAGAATCCTAAAAAATAATAAAACCCCAAAAAACCTATTAAACCCTAAAAACCCTAAAAACCCCTATGAAAACCTTAAAAACATAAAAACTCATAAAACCCCTAAGAAACCTAAAAACAGTAAAAACCCTCTAAGACTAAAAAATTTGTTAAAACCCTAAAACCATAAATGCCTCTAAAAACCATTAAAACTCTAAAAAACGGTAAACCCCCCCCCCCACAAAAAAACTACTTAAATCTCAAAAAAATCAATTAACCCCATAAAAAAATTAAAAAAACTATAATCTTTAAAAACATATAACCTTAAAAAACCATAAAACCAAAAATCCATAAAATCTAAAAAATCATGAAAACCCATCAAAACCCTAAAATCGCAACAAACTATAAGAATTTTAAAAAAATCTCTATAATACACAAAAACATAAAATACCCTAATAACCTTTAATATCCCTAAGAAAATCTTAATACCAAAAAATACAAAAAACCCCAAAAAACCTATAAAATCTAAAACCATAAAACATTAGAAACCATAAAAACACTTAAAATAACTGAAAAATTAAAAATTATAAAAAACCTAAAAATTACCTGAAACCCCTAAAACATAAAAACCCCAAAAAACCTTGAAAAATTCCAATTAATACAAAGAAAACCTAAATCCACTAAAAAAAATAAAAAACAAAAAATGCTAAAACCCTAAAAATATAAAACCCCTAAAAAACTAAAAAAAACCCTAAGAACCCAAAAAAACTGTAAAACCACTAAAAAGTATAAACACCATTTTAACCTCTAAAAACATAAAATATATCTAAAACCCTTACATCCCATAAGAGATCAAAAAAACAAAAAACACAAAAAAAACCCATAGAAACCCCTAATAACCTCTCAAAATCCCTAAAACCACTATATACCATAGAAATCCTAAAATGGTCTAAAAATACCTAAAAATGTAAAAAACCATAAAAACACTGAAAAATAATATGAATAAAATAAAAAACTAAAAAAACATAAAAACCAAAAAATACTAAAAACCCTAAAAACCAGAAAAACCATAAAACACTAAATCCTCTCAAAATACTATAAAACACAAAAAACCCAAAAAGATCCCAAATATCCCTAAATATCCCTAAATACATAAAAAACCCAAAAAAATTGAAAAACCCTAAGAAAACCTTAAAATCATTAAAATATTTGGTACCCATGAAACACTAAAAATGATAAAAATAATGAAAGACCATAAGACCCTCAATAACCTTCAAACCCCTAAAACCCCTAAAACCCATTAAATACCCAAAAAACTATTAAAACACAAAATATTATAAATAACTCTTTACACTATTAACACCACAAAAACCATTAAAAAACTCTAATAACATTAAAATCACTAAAAACAAAAAAATTAATAAAAATCCAAAATAACCACAAAAATAATAAAGAAACCCTAAAAAACTTAAATACCATCAAAATTCCTAAATACCCTAAAAACCATTAAAACTATAAAATTCCATAAATATCCCTAAAATGTGAAAACCCCTAAAAACCATAAAAATAATTAAGAAAACCTTAAAACTCTAAAACACTTATAACCTCTAAATACCTAAATAATTTTAAAAACCCCAAAACACACAAAAAAACCAAAATAAAACAAAGAAATCCCCTTAAATCCTATATTCTTATAAATACACATGAAAACACTAAAACGTTAAAATCTATAAAATTACATTAAACCCATAAATATTTTAAAACAAAATTATAAAAACATAGAAAAAAACCCTGCAAATCTCCAAAAACCCAAAAAAACCTACAAACCGTAAAAAACCCTTGAAAATCCTAAAACCCTAAGAAACCAAAAAAATACAAAAAATGGCTAGAAAATCCCTAAAACATAGAAAAGAATAAAGACCATAAAAAACCTTAATAAACCAGTAAAAACATAAAAACAGTTTAAAAACCTAAAATTATAAGAACACTATAACCCTAAAAGCCCTAAAATCTACAAAATCCCTAAACACCATAAAAAAATAAAAAACCCCCCTAACCATAAAAATACTACAAAATACTAAATATACATAAAAATGCAATAAAATATAAAACATTTAAAAGCCCTAATAAAAACTTAAAAATCTAAAAAACATTTAAAACCCCTCAAAAACCTAAAACGCTAATAATCATAAAACCGTAAAACCCATAACAACCATAACAACTCTAAAAACCCATAAAAAATAAAAACCCACTAAAATTTCAAAAAACCATTTAAATCCCTAAAACAATGAAAATATCTAAACACATTAAAACCCCTAAAGGACTAAAAAACACCTTAAAAACCAAAAAAACCCCAAAACCGTAAAAATATTCACAAACCATGAAACCGCCAAAAACAAAAAAAAACCTAAAACATTTCTAAATATACCTAACAATGTAAAAAATATTAATAACCCTAAAACGTCCAAAGAAAACCTTTGAAACCTCAAACACATATAATATTTTTGAAACCCTAGAAGTGTTAAAAACCAAAAAAAACCATGAAAACCCACCAAATCCATAAAATCCCTAAAACATGATAAAAATCATAAAAAACTGGAAAATCCATAATAACATAAAAAACCCAAAATTCCAAATAAAACCTTAAAACCTAAAAACACTTAAATCCCATAAAAACATAATAACTATAAAAACCCTAAAACCCACTAAAAACCCTAAAAACCCTAAGAAGAATATAAAAAACCTAAACCCCAAAAAACAATAAAAAACTAAAAAACTCATAAAACTATAAAAAATACTAAAACATATTAAACCCTTTAAACAAATATAAAAGATAAAAAACTCTGAAAACCTTAAAAACCCGTAAAAACCATTAAAGAATCAAAAACCCAAAAAAACCCTAAAAAATCCCAAAAAACACTAAAAACACTAAAACCCATCAGAATCCCTAAAATCCATAAGAACCATATAAAATATAAAAAATACATAAAACCCCTAAAAAGGTACAAAATTATAGAAACCCTAAATTTGAGGATCTCTAGGATGCGGACCTACCTTCTTCTCATGCTGGTTCAATAGTCTGGAGTGTGGATAACCCCACACCCACTTTTCATTTACCGGAGAAAGTGCTGATTGATGCTGCTATGCTAGGAATTGGTTTGAATGATGCCCCTCAGCCCGAGCAGTAGTTTGATAATCTTCATGTTGATAGGAGGAGCATTGAGAAACCTAATCCAAGCTCCGCTCTTGTTATATTCGATAATATTCCCCCCTATTTTGAGCTATCTGAACTGATTATGTTGGACAGTTTGGAAATCCCGCTTGAGAACCATGTAAAATATATCATCCAAAAACCTAACCTGCAACCAGTGGTCTTTCATAGGGAAAAAAATGATGAAAACATTAGGATAGAGGGAGTTTTTGGGGACCAGTATGACCTGCTATACGCCAGCGTGGATAGGATCAAGAAGGAGGAGGCGATGATGGGTATTTCTGGTTCCTCTGGCTGTAATCAAAAGAGAAAGTCAAGATATGTTCCCGAATGAGGTAGGCAGGGTGGAACATTTGTGCCTGCTGATACAGCCCACAGTAGGGCCAAGGGGATGAGTGATCCTCTAGTGAAGCAGAGGGCAAGGAGGGACTATTCCTCCATGCCTATACCAATTTCTACTAGAGCAGCTTCCATGGCTCACAAAGGTGAAGGGGATGAACATGGTAGGGAATACCGGGCTACCAAAGCGAAGCCGAATGCAGAACTCGAGAAATTTTGTACAGACTTCAACAAGCAATATGAATATTCTGAATGGGAGTCGGTGGACTTGGATGCTTCTTGGGATACGGTGTTAATAGATACCCTTATGAGAATGGTGAATTTTTTCTGTAACTGTCTTTCTTGTTGTTTTTTTGGGTCCTTTGGACTTTTGTGTGTGGTGGTGTCTGGGGTTTTGGGTGTGGATTGATTGACCCCGCCCCTCCCTTGTCTGTTGTGCTTTTTTTTCTAATGAATTTGTTGGGCCAGGGATAGCCTGGTCTCACACCTACAGTGCCCTAAAAATCCTTAAAAATGTAAAGAACACTAAAAGCCCTAAAAACCTCTATTATTACTTTAAAATGAAAAAAAACCTAAAAACCCTAAAAAAACAACGTAAGAAACCCTAAATTTTTTTCAAAACATTAAAAACCATAAAAAACCTATAAAAACAATAAAATCTATAAAACCCATAAAACCCTAACACCAACTAAAAACACTAAAAACCCTGTAAATCCCTAAAATTTTTAGAAAACATTAAAAACAAAATATAGTTAAAAATAAAGAAATCCCAAAAAACAAAAAAAACCATAAAATCCACTAAAAAACAAAAAATATTAAAAAAAACCCAAAAACGTTAAAAATACAAAAACCACTTAAAAACTAATAAACCAATGAAAAATATAATGCCTTTTAAACACATAAAAATGTTAAAAACACTAAAAACCATAAAACTCGAACCCCCACAAAATATCTAAAAAGCTTAAAAACAATAAAACACCTAAAAAAGAAATAAAATTTCCAAAATACATTAAAACACATAAAAACCATAAAATCCATAAAACCCCCAAAGCCAAACATAAAAAGAGTAAAACAAATGAAAATCAGAAAAATACAAAAAACACTAATAAAAATCCTAATAAAAATAAAACACCTAAAAAAGAAATAAAATTTCCAAAATACATAAAAACACATAAAAACCATAATAACCATAGAACCTCAAAAAACATAAAAAACCTAAAATCAATGAAAATTCAGAAAAATTCTAAAAACACTAATAAACTAAAAAAACTCTAGAAACTATAAAAATTCTAAAAACAGTTGAAATATTTAAAACCCCTACAAACCCATTAAAATCATAAAAATCCCTAAATATACATTTAATTAAAAAACATTAAAAAATTTAAAACCCATAAGTAAATGTAAAAAACCTAAAAATGATAAAAACCCTAAAGTACCCTAAAAACATAAAACCCATAAAATCCATAAAGATATTAAAAACCATAAAAATCCTATAAAATCATAAAAAACTTAACAAACAATACAAACTCTAAACCCCCTTTATACACCAAAAAATGTAAAAAAATGTAAAAACCTTAAAACACCAAACAAACTCAAAAAACCCCAAAATCCAAAAAAAACCATAATACCCCTAAAGACCATAAATTACCCCTAAACCCCTAAAAACCATTAAATACCTATGAAAAATAAACATAATTATGAATCCATAAAAATAAATTAAAGTGTAAAAGCCCTAAAACCCCTGAGAAACCCTAGGAAAACTTTAAAAACCTAAAACACTTAAAATTCCAAAAACCCTAAAAATGGATAAAACCCTCCATCCACTCAATTTTTTTATTATTTGGGAAATAAAAACTTTTATATAATTGGTTACAAATATATATATTTACACTTCCACATATACACTACAAAAATCTTATTCAAAATGAAAAAAACATCCACAAAACTAAAAAACCATAAATACCCGTAAAAACCATAAAAACACTAAATATCTAGAAAATCACTAAAACCATTAAAAATATAAAAAAAATTAAAAAAATAACCACATTAAAACCCTAAAAACCTCAAAACACTAAAAACTCAAAAAACTCCTCCTAACCCCCCCCCAAAAAAACCATAAAACAACAAAACTGTAGAAAACTAATAAAATCATAAAAGGTCCTAAAAATCCCAAACAATACCAAAAAATGTGAAAAAAACCTAAAAACCCTATAAAACCTTAACATGATAAAAAAACCTAAAACCCCTAAAAACATTAAAATGGTATCACCCTAAAAACCTCAAAACCCCTCCAAATTCCCCAAAACCCTAAAAATGATAAAAATTGTAAAAAGACATAAAATCCTGAAAAACATAAAAAAATCATAAAAACCATGAAAATTCCATATAATACCTTAAAAACCTAAAAACAATTAAAACCCCTAGAAAATCTAAAAATTTAAAAACCCTAAAAGACTATAAAAACTCTAAACCACCCAAAAATCATAAAACCCCATAAAAACCTTAAAAATACTAAACCCCCATAAATACCCTAAACTACTGAAAACAATAAAAATAATTTAAACCCATATGATTTAAAAAACCCCTCAATAACTTTTATAGCCATTGAAAATTAAAAAACTGTCTAAAAACCCAAAAATAAAAAAAAATCCAAAAAACCCTAAAAATCCCTTAAAGACTCAAAATATAAAAAAACCCATCATACCTATAAAATGATAAAAATACCTTAAAACATAAAATTATTAAAGGCCATAAATAATCCTAATAAAACATAAGAACCAAATAAAAACACAAAAGCACTAAAAACCTAAAAATGATAAATATTATAATGAAACCGTAAAACCCATAAAAATAGAAAAAACCAAAAACCATAGAATCCCTTTAATCCCCTTGAATACTAAAAAAATACTTAAAAACCCTAATAAAACTAAAAAACCAATAAAACCATAAAATTATTAAAACCCCCTTAGATCCCTAAAAAATCCCAAAACCCATAAAAATCCCAAAAAACACTAAAAAAGTTAAAAACCCAAAAACTCCATAAGATAACATAAAAATATAAAAACACTTAAATTCATAAATATCTAAAGAACAATAAGAACCATAAAAACCCCTAAAAACCTACAAAAACCCAATAACCCCTAAAAATCCATAAAAACCATAAAATCCTAAAAAAATAAAAAATCACTAAAATCCCTAAAAACAAAAAACCCCTAAAATACCATAAAACCCCAAATAAAATATTAAAATTAACAAACATTTAAAAACCATAAAAACAAAAAATAAAAAAACCCCTAAAACACCATAAAAAACCTCTTAAAACCCACAGACTATAGTATTCCTAAAAACCATAAAAACCCAAAAACCCCATTAAAACATTAAAACCCTTTTAAACCCTTAAAAATGTGAAAAACCTTAAGACCCCTTATGATCCCAAAAAACTCATAAATCCAAAAACCATAAAATTAATAAAACCCTAAAAACTCTAAACCTTAAAATTCATAAAAACATTAAAAACCATAAAAATATTAAAAATATAAAACACCATAAAACCCCGAAAACCACTATGAAAACCATAAATCCCTAAAAACACCTAAACACCCTCTGAAATCTAAATAGACTAAAAAACCTAAAAATTACTAAAGGAACATAATGATAATAATAACCATAAAATCCCCTAAGAAAATTATAAATCCATGAAAACCCCAAAAACTAAAAACTATAAAAACCTAAATTACATAAACAACACAAAATACCGAAAAACCAAAAAACATTAAAAAGAACTCAAAAAATATTTTAAAATCCATAAATTATCCTAAAATACCACTTTAAACCCCTAAAAACATAAAAACCCTAAAAACCATAAAAACCCCAAAGAAAAACATAAAACCTAAAGAAAATTAAAAAACAAAAAAATTAAAAAAATACCCAAAACCCTAAAAACATTAAGAACCCTAAAACCCCCAAAACTGCTCAATGTCCATAAAACTCTAAAAACCCATAAAAATCCTATAAAAGAACAAAAAATGTAAAAAAACATAAAACCCATTATAAAATCTATGAAAACATTAAAATAATATGATAACATAGACCCTTACAAAAATTAAAAAAGGATAAAACCTTAAATAAACCTAAAAACACTAAAACACATAATAACCATAAAAACCACTAAAAACCATAAAAAACCCAAAAAAACCATAAAAAAACTTAAAACCCAATACAAAATATAAAAAGTACATTAAATCCCTAAAAATGTTTAAAAAGTGAGAAATATTTAAACCCCTAGAAACTCAAAAAAAAAAAATTATATTCCAAAAACCCTATAAAACAATTAACCCCACCCAAATCCAGAAAAACAGAAAACCCATTAAAATCATTAAAGGACCTATAAATTCAAAAAAACCCCAAAATACCCTTGAAACCCATAGAAGTCCTTAATAATATAAAACCCCAAAAAACAACTTGAATCCCTAGAAAACTCACAAAAACCATGAAAACACAAAAAAAAATAAAAGCCCATAAAATCCTAAAAACCAAAAACACCATAAAAACCTTAAAACAACTAAAAAATATAAAAAAACTTATACCCATAAAAAAGATTAAAATGAACTAATAAACCATTAAAAACCTAAAAATATCTCTTAAATCAAAAAAATAACAATAAAACCCTAACAACCTTATAAACCCTAAAAACCCTAAAAACCTCTAAAACCACAATTGTTGCTAGTTGTTATATGATGATGGTGAGGGATCTGCATGGGAAGGAGGCAATGGATAATGGGAATTGTGCTGAGAGAGGCTGGATGATGGTGATGGTTGCTGCTTGGCTGTGATGTGATGAAGGTTATCTTTATGCTATTAGTGCTGGTGGTTATGTGTTGTTAGTAGTGTAAATGATTGTCAAGGAGGTGATCGATGATGAGAATGGTTTTGCAGGATGATGGTTGCTAATTGGATTGGAGATGCTAATGAGGATGATTTTTATTTTCATCTCTATTTTTGTGTGTCTTTTGGGTTTTTTGGGGACTTTTGGGTTTTGTGGGTGAGTCTCGGGTTTTTGGATGTGGGTTTATTGACCCATGTCACCCTTGTTAATTTTGTATTTTTTTTTCTAAAAAATTCTGGTGGGTTAGGAATAGCTAGGCCCATGCCTTTCTTTCCCTAAAAACTGGAAAATCTATAAAAATTATGATAAAGACCTAAAAATCATAAAAATTTGAAAGACCATAGTAAACCTCAAAAACCATTAGAAAACATTAGAAACCAAAAAAAACATAAAACCCAAAAAACTAAAAACCCTACAAACCATAACAAACACCACACCCCTCAAAATACATAAAAACCTAAAAATTAATACAAATTATAAAAACAACACAAAAATCACAAAAAATGTAAAAAATTTTTAAAACCTTGAATAACCCTAAGAAAAAAACATAAAACCAATAGAAAATTTAAAAATAATATGGGTTTGTAAGCGGTTTTGGGTGTGGGTCATTTGACCCCTCCCCTCCCTTGTCTGTTGTGTATCCTTTTTTTCTTTTTAATAAATTGGGGGGGGGGGGAATATCCTAACCCTCACATCTTCCTTTCCCAATAAATTTTAAAAAACTCTAAAATTCTGTAAAAACCCTAAAAACTAAAAAAATAATACTAAAAAAACAATAGACCATAAAAACCATAAACCCCTCAAAATCCCTAAAAATCCATAAAATCCCCAAAAATCCCAAAAAGTACCTAAAACGTAATAATCCTTAAAACACTTACAAACCCTATACAAAACCATAAAAACCTAAATAATCTAAAATAACCTAAAAATATTAAATATCTAATAACCCTAAAATCCATAAACCCCTCAAAATTAGTAAAAACAATAAAACTTACAAAAACCCAAAAATATCCCTAAAAATATTTAAATATGTAAAAAAACCAAAAAACCCTAAAAAACTAATAAAAAATGAATACAAAAAACACTTAAACCCCCTAAAAACCTAAAACACTATAAACATTAAGACCCTAAAACCCTAAAATCCCCTAAAACCAAAAGAACCCCTAAAAACATACAAAACCCTAAAATCGATAAGAACCATAAAAACAATAAAACCTCTAAAAACCATATAATCCCCTATAAAAGATAACAAATGAAAAAATCCATAAACCCCTAAATAGGATAAAGAATCTAAAAAACCCATTAGAACCCCCAAACCTCTAGAATTCCTCAAAATCATTTAAAACCCTAAAAACACTAAAAATAAAAAAAAATCATTAAGAACTCTAAAAATGTAAAAACCCGAAAACCCCCCAAGAAATACCTAAAAACTGAAAACAAGTAAAACCCTTAAAATTACTTAAAAATTATAAACACCCAAAATACCCTCAAAATTGTAAAATCCATTTAAATCCCCAAAACATTAAAAACACATAAAAATCCTAAAAAGTCCAAAAAATCCATAAATATATAAACAAACCTAACAACACTGAAAAAACTAAGAAAAAATTAAAAATATAAATACTCTTATCCCCCTATTAAACCTAAAAAATGCTAAAAACCATATAAAAAACTCTAAAAACCATTAAATCACTGAAAACTCTAAAACCCGATGAATCCTTAAAATCCCCAAAAACCCCATAAAAACAAAAAAAACACTAAAATATGTATAAACCACTTAAACCACTAAAAACATCAAAACCAATAAAAACATTAAATCCACTAAAAACCTTAAAACCCTATAATACTGAAAAAAATCTAAAGTCCCAAAAAATCAAAAAAACCCCCCAAAAACCCAAAACAGTCAAAATCTTTAAACCCCTAAAACCATAAAATTTCAAAAAATACCTAAACCTTTTAAAAGCGTAATTAAGTGACAAAAATGTTAGTAAAAAATCACAACCACTAAACAATTAAAACCCCTAAAAATAAAAAAAATTGCGAAAATCCCTAAAAAACTATAAATACCCTAAAAACATCAAAATCCCTTATAAACCTAAAAAATCAAAAAAAAATCTTAAAAATGACATAAAATTCCCTATGAAAGTAAAAAACATAAATACTAAGAAAACCCCTAAGAAAACCTTAAAAAACGTAAAAAACTTAAGACCCATAAAAAAACCTAAAAACAACCAAACCCTAAAGGGATTTAAAACCCATAATAACCCAAAATCCCCTAAAACCCATGAAATCCCTAAAACAATTAAAAACCCCAATTACCATAATGACCATAAAACTCACTAAAATATCAGAAACCCATTAATCCCCTTAAAATGTTAAAAAACCTCTAAAATACCTTTATAAACTAAATAACTAAAAAGAAAACCCCTAAATACCCAAAAACCATAGAACCCATTTAATTCTCTAAAAACCATAAAAGCCCTAAAAATATCTAAAATTTCTTAAAAACCATAAAAATTTTAAAAATCAGTAAAAATCCTTAAATAAGTAAAAACTCCTAACAATCTTGAAAAAAAATCTATGAAAACCATAAAAAATAAAACCACTTAAAACCTCTAAAGACATCAAAAGACTAAAAAACCTAAAAACAAAAAATGCATAAAACCCCATAACCGTCTTAAAAACTCTAAAACCATATAAAATCCTTTAAAACCAGTTAAAACTATAAAAAACCATAAAACCATAAAAAATAAAAATATCATAAAAATTGTTAAAAATTCATAAAACCATTAAACCCATAAAAAAACATGAAACCTTCAAAAACCTAAAAACCCTAAAACGAATAAAAACAAAAAAAAACAACTAAAAATACCTAAGTATGTAAAAAACACTAAAAACCTAGGAAAACACTAATAATACATTAACTTCCTAGGACCACCTAAACCCATTAAAAACCCAAAAATACTCTAAAGACCATTTAAACCCCAAATAAGGTTAAAAATCTATAAAACCCATAAAACCCCTAAAAATCAAAAAATGACCAAGATACCATAAAATCCTAATGAAACGTGTTCTATGCACTTCTTCGTATAATAAAGATATGATTATAACATAGATAACAAATGTAAAGTATGAGTAAAGATTTTTAACCTAGAAAAAAGAAGAAGATGCATACTGAATTTCTATGTGCCAAAATATTAGTCCATACCAATGGATAAGTGAACTGATTACCCATCAATGAGTAAGCAATGGATTTCCCCGATTGATGATGAAAAGGTATTAACAAATTAAATTCAATTTTTGAGTTTATTCTGATAAGAAACAGTGTAATTACAATCTCAAGAAGTGTTGATATCTTCAAGACCTTCGATTTTACTGGTCTTAGAGCCCAAATAGACTTATAGATCAAAAGTTATGGAACTTGGAAGATGGATAAATTTCACAAAGGGACCTATGTGGAGGATCTATGAAGAAGACCTACGTAGTGGAATTACATCGTGGACTTGAGTGGAAAATGAATTTTCACACACCTACGTGGAAGACCTACATGAATGAACTATGCAGAGGACCTTCACAGACAATGTTCCTTCGCCCAGGTTCCCCTCCATACCTATAAATATAACCCATGGGCTCCCCATTTTAGGGATGAAAAAAGTTGGAAGAAGTCCCAGAGATCCCATTGCATAGATATTTCTCTATGATCCACCAAATTTTCTCACGTAGTTGTCTAAAACATGAGAGAAGAGATAATTAATGGGAAAAGGTGGATCAAAGTTGCATCAGGTTCTGGAACATATGGAACTATGCAGAGCTCCCGCACGGAGCACCTACATGGAGCACCTGTGTGCCACACCTACATGGAGTATTTACAAAGTGGAGCTTCACGAGGCACCATGGCAGAGAACCTGTGCAACCACACTGGTTTATACCATAGGGGTTTCTCCCCCACACCCCTGCTTGGTGTTAGTGACTAGTTACGATTCATACCCATTGTGCTGGTCCCTTCACTTCCATCACTAACCCCCTTGAAAATTAGAGATTCAAACCATGAACATTTCAGATCTGGTTGACACCATTTTCTATTTTCACCCTTTATGTGGCACAAATTCCAACCTTAGAATACCATGATTTGAGACACTCCATCACACTCAATGAGGTTCCTTGAGTTGTCTTAGTCCTCTTTGTTCCTTTAACATGTTACGATTTTGGACTCTCCTTATGGATTTCTTGAGTACTTTGAGTCAATACAATCCTCATGAAACTCCTCCAACCGCATTACTAGACTCTTATGCCTGGTTATATCCCAAATGGGCATCCTCCTTAGGAGTAATCCCTAACCTATCCCAAATGGGAAGACATCCACGTGAAATCCCCTAACCTTATTCCCTTCCTCCTAACATTGGACCCTTGTCCAATTTAAATAGAATAGAGGGATGGATCATCTCTTTTCACTCTTCCACGGTCACCTCAACCCTGTTCACCTAGAACACCATAGGTGTGCCATCTTCCACCAGTGGAGGAGGAAACATTTTCATGTATAAATGACATTGTTGAATTTTGAAATCCTTTGGTTTCTCACACTGAGCATGACTCACATGGGATTATAGATTTTTCATGGTCACAACATTTGCACAATTTATTGAACTACGAGAACTCTGATTCTTATTCAAACCAGGATGTGTAGGAATCATTTTAAGGGCCTGAGCTCAATGGGAATCCTCCTTGGGAATAAGCCAGAAATTAAACCCCAAATCATCATCACATCCTTTTCAATAAGTATGAAAAAACTAATATCTCTCAAAGGACCATAATTTCTTATGAGACTTATCGAACTACATGGGATTTGATTCCCATCCATAAGGTATACTTAGGAAGTTTCCATGAGGTTCAAACCCAACACATCAAATCAATCCTGTTCTCCTTGGGCTATATTCCCAATAGGGTCTGATCTTACTTGGAAACCCATATCCTTTCCATGTTTCTTAGGCTGCTTCAGCATAAGACCCACACTAAGTTTTGAAAAAGAATCTTTCACATAGAGGTCCTTATTATATGACCTTAAAAGTTATGATGTGTCATATTAAGTGACATCGAACTATGAGGGTTTTTCATTCTTTCACAAGGATATATAGGTAGCCCATTTTATAGGAACGATCCCATGATAAAAAAACCCCAATCTCCCGGGATGAAAAAAATTTCCATATTGCCCCACTAAGTAGATTAAAAAACTAGTATCATCAAAAATATGATTAAAAGAATATCTAATCACTATATTAGATGGTACCATTGATGGAAAACCTCAAATACATATGGGAATTTTCATTAATGAAGAACCTTGAATGCATATAGATGATTCTAAATTTTACACATGTTAATATGTGATAGTAAATTCCAAGGGATACTGGTGATATACTTGGTGAATTAATAAGAATTCATGAAAATATCTTAAACTTACAAAGAGAGTCCCGGAGTAAACAATAATTCCCCCCAAAGGTTGTGATGAGTCTGACCTCCCATCCTCTCGACCAATGAACGTTCTTATGTATCGTAAAGTTAAAACATAACAAATGCCTACCTTTGGTAAGCATGCCCCCTTTGGATAATGAACTGTTGGATATTTCCTGTTCAATAAATAAATCTAATGGAAACCGCCTGGAAGTAGTGATTTGTAAAATAGGATCACACATTTAAAAAAAACTACAAAACAAAAATGGTGAATCCAACATGAATCCTAAGCCAATATAATAAAGTTACCCACCTGTTAGGCCCCTATAAATTAAAAATGGAAGTCCAGACAAAGGAATGAATCATGCATGTATCCATCTAAAAAGATGTTTCTTTAATGGAGTTTGTTGTTTCTCAGTTTTTCATCTTAGAATTCCTTTCATTCCAAATATGGATTTCTCCAAGACCACATCTTTGAAATTCCCAACGGCTGCTCAAGCAGGATCTCCATCCCTATGAAGGACGTCATCACCAACCTAGAATCTTCAACGCTGGGTATCTAATGTGATGGTTAAGGAATTTCAATAGCATGGTAAAATTTTGACATTGGAGGATACTCAACAGGCCCTCCAAGTCAATAACAATCCTCGATCATTTGGATAACGATGAAAAATGATCAAAAATCAATTGGTGGAAACCACCGTTTCCAGCCGTTTCGGGTCCTTATCCCTGGAACATAATAATCAATCCCTCTCGTACTATAGGGAGGTGGATCAAGAGTCTTTCCTGAGGACTCCCACCAGCATTCACCACCAGAATCATGCAGTAGTGTACCCTCAACATGATGGGGGTGTTTCCTCTGGACATCTGGCCCAGGTCTCTCAGACCCGGACACACAAGACAAACTGGTAGGGATAACTTTCAGTCAATAGGGAGTAGTTTCTCACCTCTACCTCCTCCAGAGAAGTGCATCAATTTAACATGATGGAAAACAACGAGCAGGCACATACACCTGTTCGTCCTAATTTTGCTTCTCAGTTGACTAGTATGATAGCATCCTATAAATCTCACCAGATAAACCCTATGGAGTACCATGAATAGTAACATTCTATAGATTTTAAGTCATTATCAAGTCAGTAGGCTCATCTGACTACATTTAAAGAAGCCTGCCAATCTAATGTGGTGGCAATGGTAAACAAGAACATACACATATTTATAATCAAAAATTCTTTCAGCAGTCTCGTCTTCTAGTATTGAAGGAAGTACATCAACCATAATTGATGAAAAACATCCAGAAGGCACATACACCTTCCAATGTTCATCAATACTGCCAACAATATCGTTTGGTAGCACCCGTAGAATTTTGTCAGAAAGCTCTGACAAAAAATTTAGGGCATACCCAACTTTTTGCCCCCATGAAAAATTACTGTAAATATCCATTGATAGGAAAAGGAGGATAGGAGTAGGGATATACACATACTCTAAATATGTAATGGAAGTATATTACTGTTCTGACCACTGATGTCACCAACACATATTATCAATGGTGAAATGGTAGACACATATCCCTACCCATATTCTTGTAGCATGTCGGGGTATTTTAACTACTAATTCAGCATTATCAGGGGTACAGACACATAAATCTATCCCCACACATGGAATGAAACATCGTCATTCCATCCTAGAGTAAATACACAACTCTATTCCAGTACAAGAGGGTCCTGGGGTATACTCCCCCATATCATACAGACAATAAGATCGGGAACATACACCCTTTAAAATTGGAGGAAATCGGTTCGTTCTAGTAACCACTCGAAGGAAAGCACACACACTTTCTTGTGATAAACACCTTTCATAGAAAGTGGCCCCAACTAAGTATAAGAGAACATCCAAAAAGAATTTTCATCAAGAACTATTGGAAAATCAAGAGTCAAGCTACAATTTGGCTTCTCTTAATGCTGAAGTTCGTGAAACCTTCAGACATTTATCAATTGTACCTCAATATCCTACCCTATCATTACCAAATTATGGGAGTGGTAGATGTAATTATGAATTTTATCATTATACACTTCATCATGAAGGATTTCTTCCTGAAAATTCGGTAAATTAAGAGTGCCTATCTCCAGATGAGATCCACGACAACCCTCTGTACAACCAGAAGACTAAGGATCCATAAGATTTATCCCTTACTGTAATCCATCACGGTGATCCTCCCCATGATAACATTCACTATGAATGTCCTCTCTCTTGTAGTATTTTTCATTTTCAAGACAATTTATTAATTAGAAATGTAGCGACTAGAAATCCCTCCTATCTCGAGGCACTTGTAAACACAAGGCCAGTAAAGTAAGATGCCTTGTCATTTACGGGTGAAACACATTCTTAGCTAGAGGACATCTTAAGGGATTTTTCATTCTTTGAACATACCTTGGGTCATTTATCTTCTAATTTAGAAAACCCACTTTGGTTAGACTAAGTGGAGAAACCTCTAGTAAAAGAAGATGAAGACGTGTTAAACATGAGGAAACAATTAGCTAAAGGAGAAATACTAGTCCTGTTCTAGACATTGGAAAATTATTAGTATAACATTCGAGAATTGATGTAATATGATTGCATTCATGACATCCGCCTCAACTTATGGAAAATTATTCGTCATTTGAAAACCAAATTATTACCAAATTATGAATATAAAAATCATGTAAAGGTAATAGAACAGTTGCAATGCCAAATTAACCTGGAATCTATCTCAGTTTCCCAACATCCAAAAGTTGAAAAAAAAGCAGAGAACCCTTCAGTGTGCATGTCTCAATGTTCTAAAGAGACTACACCTGTTAATTTCTGATTCCCCATCTAGTGTTCATATCAGAGGATGGAGTACATATGGACCATTGCATTTCACTGCACTACAAAATTATAAAATCCATCCAAAAGTGATCTCATGAAATTTTATTGCCTACGGTCGGCCACAATATGTAGATTTTGTATGTAATAAGATGTACACTCTGGACCAGGACTCGACCAATTCTCATCAGAGTCATGCCCAATGATAAGAAGTTGTTTAGTTTCTTTTACATTAAGAATCTGATAATTTTGAGCAGGCATCCCTCTTTGAGGATTTCAGGAATCAAAGAATGAAAATATCTAAAATATCACAACAATCTCCTGAAACAGGTGATTTATGTGATTGTCGTATGATGAACCCAGCTATTGTCCGAAATAAAATCTGCAAAATCAGAAGAGTAGTTGCAAAAATTTCAGCCATAGAAGTTCAAGAATCACCCTAGCTTGCAAGGATGAGGGATCATCTAATTAATTCATTAAATTCATTAAAAAACATTAAATTATTTGATAATAAGAATAGGAATAGCCCCAACCTGCAGAGCTGGGGGCTTATTTACATCTGCAATCCCCTCCTCAATGAAAGTTAGTTCTCTCCTGAATAGGGAAGAAGACACTAAAAAAGTGTATAACTGAACTATACAACGATTAAATTCGGGTTACAATCAACCAAACAGTTCTAGGGAATTCTTTATATTGGAGAATAGAGTCTCATGGAAGACCCAAAGGAAGGAGATCTAGTAGAAAAACTAACAGAATTCCAATGATGCGTTACACATCAGTAAATGTCATTAAAACCATTAAAGAAGAATCTCCAGAAAATAAATCCAGTTCATGGGAATTTGAAGATGATATTCTTGTCCATAATATGGTACATGCCTAGGAAAAGGAAGGAGTGCGTACCTGAAATCAAGGGCATACCCAGAATCTAGGTTTGCCATCGAACAACCAACTCCCCCTTCTCCAAAAGGCATCTAACAAAGGGAAAGGAAAAAAGTAAGATTGCATATCACTTTTCCACTGGAGAGGGTCAATATCTTTTTCGTTAATAGATATTTGCACAGCAAGAATAGGAAATGAAGGAGTTAGAAAGACTCAACATAGAGTTACATTGAAACAGTATTTCTGCTAGATGTACTTCTCAAAAAAGTCCTCAACTTGAAAATCCTGTAGGAGATCCTCATCAAAGAGAATTTGTAGTAACTATAGATTCATATATTGAATTCCATCCACTAGTACACAATCAAGGAAGGACCATATACGCCTTGATAGGCCTATTCTCGTGGGTTATGCAAGGAAGATATTAGCACCCCTATCAATGGTTTTGTCAGTCGTTGCACCGACTCAAGCTCTAGATGATATAACTACATAGAATACATCTCGTCCAGATGATCCCAAATCCTTATGAACACAATTGAGGCATTAACAACTCGATTGAAAGCTATGGAAGAACAGAGGGCACCGGTTCTGCCAGAAAAGAGAGCTTACCTTGAATGGGTGGATTCAATTCCTCCCACACCAAATTTTGTGTATACCAAATTCCCAATCTTTAATGGTTTGTGTGATCTGGAACAACACCTAACACATTTTGTTTCTCATTGTGTTCACATTATGGGAACTTCTCAACAACAAGAAGCAGATAATCTTAGGTGCTTTGTGAAGTCATTACAAGGACCATCTATTGACTGGTATACATGTTTACAATCCTGATAAATTACTAGATGAGAAGATCTCCATCAAAAATTCCTTATTAAATTTATCTCAACGCTACCAAATTTGATAGTTTTTTATTTTACCAATTGTAAAAAAAATAGATAACTAAGGAGTTTCAGATTTCATTGCACGATGGAAAGGATTAACTTATTCCTCAAGTATATCACTCCCTTAAGAAGAGTTGTTTCCAATTTTTGTGGAAAATATTCATGATGAATTATGCTCACCATTGATCCCTATGAAATATACAGGCGGTTTTCAAGACCTTACTTAGATCACTCAACAGATAGAAGACTCTATTATAGAAACTAGGGCTAAAACTCGAGTAATTCCATCAGCTCTAGGGAGGAGGATAGGAAAAGCAGAAGAAGCTGTTGTCACACTCAAACAGGAACCTGTACCTACTTCAACTTCTAGACCCTCATTATACCAAAGGGCTCCGCCTCTTGATCATCAGCAGAAATGATTTTATCATCAAGATAATCAAATAGATCAAAAGTGAAAACTATTTGAGGAGTTAAAGAAAAAAATTTATTCTTTCAGGAATGAACATGTTTCAGGTAACTTTATCTCAGCCATAGAGAAAAATTTGGTTCAAATTCCAAGGCCAAAGAATCCAGATAAATATGGAGATGAAGATTGTCCAAATTATTGTCCCGTTCACCAGATATTGGGAAACCCCATTCAGGACTGCAATGTTTTCAAAGATCTTCTATAAAAGTTGGTAAACTCTGAACAAGTAAAACTAAATTGTTCATCAGATCAAGTAGGATCTATTACTGCTACCATTCTAGAGTAAGAGGGTGAATGGTAAGAGGTCAAAATTACAAATGTGCAGAAATATAATGATTGAATGATTAGGAAAATGATCAACCAGACTCTTTCCATTTTACAAACATAGTTGAAACAACCAATTGTGTCTTCAGACACTCCTGCAACAACAAAACCACCACCATCAAAAGGTCATTCCTCAATAAAGATAAGTGATTATAAGGAAAAAGAGCAGTCAAAAGAAGAAAAGATCATGTCATACCTGAAGGTGTCCTTGACCCTGTAAGATTTTATTCCATCTATTTCAAAAGCACGAGAACCACCCCACCATATAGAACAAACAGAATTGACCTGTGAAGAAGAATCTCTGTTAGATAAAGAATTGATCATTGGTTCTATTAATGTTATCCATTTAATGAATCCTTACTCCAATGGTGATTCTGATTATAATGAGCCAAAATACCATGTATCTAATTGGAAAACCAGAGGAAGAGGTCAAGGTCGAGGATACAAGGGAAGACATGGGAATTCTAGAAACCACCAATTTAACTCTGCCCCTGCTCGAACCATATATGCTGGAGAAGATCGTGGAAGAGCCCTTCCACGGGCGCAATAGGATCAAGGAGTTTCTTCAATGAAATTTAGGTTCGTTTATGACACAATTATTCTGGAACACCGATTTGAATCCACACCATCTTCTTCTCAACAAATGAATAGACCTAGTCAGTCTAATTTACCAATGTTGTGAGTATTTATAGCTTCTGCTCTGACTTAGAGTGCGTCTACATCAGAAGCATCAACTTACAAAGTACCTGAAAAACCACATCTCAATGCTAGGAAACTCAGACCATTGGAACAAAAGTATGATGTATTGAAACAATAGGCCCAAATACCCGCCATGTTATCTATTTTGGATGCTTTGAATCTATCAAAAGATCTCTAATAAGCACTCATTGAGGCTTTGTTAATTCCTCAAGAGTTTCAAACCAAAGTTGTTGCAGGTAAGGTTTATCGTATAGAGAATGATCCTATTGAATTTCATGTATTCATATCTTTTATGGATTAAGATGAACATGATGTTGTACGTGGAAATATAAAACTTTTAAATTTTTCTGGCAAGGTCAATGACGTGGACATCCGACGAGTCATCATTGATAATGGATCTAGAGTCGACCTCATTCCTATTCGTACAATTCATCGATTGGTGATGACTGAATCTAACTTATCTCCTTCAATAATAATGTTTCAAGATTATGACAAGAATGATCAAGAACCATTGGAAGAGATTACAATCAGAACTTAATTTGGAGATCTTGTGTCTAATTCAGATTTCATGGTTATTCGTAAGGACATAACATTCAATATTCTACTTGGAAGGCCTTAGCTACATCAACATGAACCCATACCTTTTTCATATCACCAATGTATGCCGTATTATATCAATGGTCAAATTGGGACATTGTATGGTGAAAAGGATCCATTCAAAACATGTAAATCTTAATACAATGAGGCAGCTTTTTATCACACTAATGGAATAAATCCCACGACATTGGAGATAACAAAATTTAATGCTCCAAATAGACTATAAAAGATCATAGAAAATCCATTTTTAAATTTGAGTACAGATTATGTGTTACTCATCAATAAAATTAAATGGGTAAAACCAAATCCAAATACTTTTCGAGTAACTTCCATAATGCCAATTATGGAAATTGAGCTGGATAACATTGAAGAAACTATCGATCCATCAAAAAATGATGAATTCCTAAATGGATATGTTTTCATTTCATCTGTTGAACTAAAACAAGCCTCTAATTTTTCAATCAGAGCAGATGAAATTGTAGCAATTCTATAGGAAGTCAAAAATGTTGATTCTCAATCCATCAATCCCACTTTATTACCACATAAAGACCCCTCTTCATTAGTAGGGTCGGATATGGTGGACTCTTCATCAGGATGTTAAAATATTTATTTCCCCTCTAAATATGGTAGTTTTTCCTCATTATCTACTATGAAAATGGAAATAGAATAGGTAACACATAATGAAGAAGAAGAGTATGATATCAGGGACGCTCCTCCAACATTTTAGGAAGGTGTCTCTTCCACTATATATGAGCTCATAGAAATAAATGTGGTTGAAAAAGAAGATACAAAAATCACTCTAATTAGTGTGGAAATGACCTTAGAAGTGAACTAGGTGTATAATTCATTTCTAAAGAAACATAGAGATATATTTTCTTGGAAATATATAGAAATTCTAGGTCTTAATACTGATGTAGACACCCATCATTTGGGTTTTCTAGAAGAACATCATGGATTCATGAAAGAAACATGAATAAAACACCCAACTCATGCCTTTAAAATTGATGATTAAGTTGATAATTTATAAAGGATAACATTTTCTGGGAAGTTCAGTATCCCAAATTGCTGTCTAATAACATCCCAGGGAAAATGACGAATGGGAAAATTAGATTCTTTATTTATTTCAGAGATCATAACTAGTATTGTCTTGATGATAATTTTCTATTTATGATTACAGAGCTTTAATTGATGCACTGGCTGGATATGAATATCATTCTTTCATGAATGGATACTCTAGGTATAATCAAATCCATATGGCCCCAGAGGATTAAAAATCTAGAGCCTTCAGATCCCTTAAAGGTTTTTTTTATCGGGTAATTCTCTTTGGTTTAAAGAACATGGGTGGTAGATATCAACGTGCCATGCACTATATCTTCAAACTCTTTTTAGTAAAATTTGTTGAATGTTAGGTGGATGATTTTGTGGTCAAATACAGATAACATTCCAATCACATGGTATATTTGGAAACCACATTCCATAAACTTCAGCAATAATGTTTGAAGATAAACACCTTGAAATGTGCATTTTGGGTAACCTCAAGAAAGTTACTTGGCATCGTTTTATGTCATCATGGTATCGAAGTTGATCCTGAGAAACCAATATCAATCCATGGAATGTCACCTCCTCGAAATGTGAAATAATTAAGAGGACTCCAAGGACACTTGGCCTATATTCGGCATTTTATTGCCAATTTGACAGGAAAGTGTTTTCCCTTCACCATATTAATGAAGAAGGGAGTCACCTAACAATGGAATGAGGAATTCCAAGAAGAATTTTGTACCCTCAATAAATATCTATTGAGTCCACCTGTATTAATTCCACCTATTGAAGGAGGACCACTAATTCTCTATGTGACAGCTTTTGAGCGATCACTAGGTGCCTTCCTCACTCAAAAGAATGATTCTAGAATGAAAATAGCCATTACTATCTCAGTAGAACTATACTTGGTGCGGAATCATGGTATTCAAGTATTCAAATGTGATTCCTGGCATTAATCAGTGCTTTACAAAAATATAGGCACTACCTTCAGCATCAAGATGTCTAATTGGTATCTCGTAATAATCCGCTCAAATCTCTTTTTAGCCATCCAATGCTCATAGCGCATATGGCATGGTGTATAGTAATTTTTCAACAATTTGATATCTATTTTGTATCTCAAAAGGAAATAAAAGGTCAAGCTCTGATTGACTTCCTTGCTGAGAATCCATATGAAGAAGATACATCATTTAATACTGACCTTCCTGATGAAGTGGTCTTCTTGATCCAAGATAATTACCAAACATAGGAAGTGTATTTTGATGGTGCTTCCAGAAGTATAATAGGTAAATGAAAAGAAAACCCTAAACCTAACAATCTTGGGTTAGGAATTTTCCTTATTTTCCCTAAAAAGGAAGTATTTCATTATTCCTTCTTATTATCATAAGGTGGACAGACAATGAGGTAGAATATCAAGCTCTCATTACTGGTTTGTAATTGTCCCTTCAGGTGTGAATGGATCATTTAAAGGTGAAAGGTGATTTAGAACTGGTAATCAAACCAATCAATGGGGAATATTCTATAAGAAAATAAGAGTTAATTCCTTTGTGTGATTACTTCAGAGGATTAATGTCTGAACTTCCCTCAAAGACAACATTGTCTTATGTCCCACGATCACAAAATGCCTAAAAAGATGCACTGGAAAATGAAACTACATCCTTGGATGATCCAAATCGGGATGAGACAGTCATCAACATAACCCATCGTCATGTCGTATCACCTTTTGTTCAAACCAAAATGGAGTAAAGTAATGATATTTTCCCAAATTCTGAACCATATGGTCATACCACAGGATGGAGAACATCCACCATGGAATATATTCAAAATGGGATACTTCAACAATATAGTGATGAGAAAGAAAAGATCTAGCGATGAGTGAACAATTTTACTCTTTAAAATATTCTAGACCACCAAATGATTCTCTACAAGCGAGGCTTTGATGGAATTGTATTCAGATGTATTAATGGAGAAGAGACCACAACTGTCATGAAAGAGGTACATTCAGGGTTTTGTGGTGCCCAACAATCTGGGAACATACTTTCTGATCATATCTGAAGGCTTGGATACTTTTAGACTTCAATGACATAGGATTGTATAGATTTCACTAGAAAATATCATCCCTTCCAATTAAATTCCAACAAAATTCATCAACCCCTAGAGTTTCTACATACTACTAAATACTGTTGGCCATTTTCCACATGGGGAATGGATGTAGTAGGACCTTATACTCTATCCATGACTAAGCAGTTCAAGTATATTCTCACTACAACTGACTTCATCTCTAAATAGACCGAGGAAATACCTGCCAAGGAAGTAAGATCCAAAAGCATTGTTAGTATTTTCAAAACTATATCGTAACCAGATTTGGTGTCCCTCATACTATTTTGATGGACAATGACACCAATGTTTGTTCTGCTAAAGTAAGACAGTCATATCAGGAACCTAATACCAAATCCAACCATTTGTCTCGCTATCATGCGGTGACCAATGGACAGGTAAAGGTATTAAACAAGACCCTGTCAAATATACTCCCAAAAATTGTGGATAAAGATAAGAAGTAAGGTCCTGATAAACTACTGAATGATTTATGGTCTTATCAGACAACTACCCATACTGATACCCCAGAAACTTCTTATTCATTATTATATGGAACTAAAGGATCTTTTCTAATTGAAATGTAATTTCCTTCACTTGGAGTTTCAATCTGTGATCAATTTTCTATAGATGAGAGGTATCAGAAATAGTGTAATGAGTTGGAATGATTAAATGAGAAAAGATAGCATAATTTTCATATTCTATAAGTTTATTAGAATACAATAACACGAGCTTCTAAAAAAAGTTCACCTTCATTCATTTCTTTATGGAGAATTGGTATTGGTCCTTAGGAATCCAATGATACTAGGAAAGAAACCTCCAAAACATGATCCAAAGTGGGAAGGACCTTATTCCACACATAAGGTATATTAAAATAGAGATTATTCCTTAATCTCAATGGATGGAGAGATTATTACAACTCCAAAAATGTGAGATTCTTGAAGAAATGCTTTGGGTAGTAATGCATATTCGTCCTCACTGCACGACTTTAAACTGCACAATGCCATGTCCTTACTGCAAGACTTAAAACTACACAGCCCCCATGTCCTAGTTGCATGACATTAAACTGCTTAACAACCATAAGCATCCAAGTTACATAATGTTAAAATACGTTTCATCTTCATCCATGTCGCATGATTTTAAACTACATGACATCATTTGTACAACTAATGTTTTCTCTATTTTGACATTAGATTCTTCCAGAGGCAGACATCATTAATGTCATCACTACTCCATATTAGTACATGAGTCCCCCTCTTTCCTATGTTTGAGTCATATTTTCATATAGACCTAATTTCAGGAACTACGTATAGCTTGATTCTCATTTTCCAATGAGATACATAGAGATTCATAAATCTTCAAATTTGGGTCCTCCCACAATCACAAAATCTTCACAATTTATTTTATTCCTCTGTATATGAATCTGATCTATACAGAGTTCTTCCTTAAGATATATGATTTGGTCCTTATACGATTTTACATCTTAAGAATTACAATTCTTTCAAAATGTGTCAAAAGTTCCAATTCTTCATATCAAACTCGATTGGCATGAGAAATGATTGATTCAAGAACTATGTCTAGCTTAATTCACATTTTCCAATGAGATTCGTAGAGAAACCGAGATCTCCAATATTTGGCCCAGCCGTGCATGACCCCCCTATTTATTGTATAAGAATCAAATCTTCATAGAGAACATTTTAAGAACTTTTTATGAATTAATTCTTTCCCTGGTAAAGACATATAGTGACACTTGGGTTTTATCCCCTAACCTAGTTACAATATGTCTTTTCCTTTTACATCAGTTCATATTCATCCATACCACATGACATTAAACTGCATGGATATATAGCATCCCCATTCTTCAATTTCATCGTATTTTCACTCTAAAAGAAACCATTATTGCTCCTTGTTTTTCACACAGAGCATATCTCATGTGGGCTTAGGAATTGAGTAAATGAAATATTTATATAAATAATTTGTAAAATTTATTATGTGAAAATTAATGTCTTCACTGGATGATATAAAACTGCACAATATAATGTCCTCACTTCATGACTTTAAACTACACGTAATAATATTAATTCAGATGAGACAAAGAAATTTTCCATTTTGCATATGAGTCTGATCTATCTAATGGTCATCGAACTCATGGCCAATACTAGTTAAAATATTTTTCATATGAATTAATGATAAAACCTTTCTATATTTCATAATCTTAATCTTGAAATTTTTTAGATCTTCATAATATTTCTTATGTTTTCTGGTTACAGGGTTTTTAATATCCTAGAGCACTTTTTCCAAACTATGCAGCACGTGCCCTTAGGCATCCATGAATAAGTTGCCTGCATAATAGGCATGTTGTCAAAAATATGCCACTATTTGGCTATGTAGCATATTCCCTAGTTGTCCCTACAAAATACACCCCTTATAACAGGTTTCTCAAATAATGGTAACTTCGTTCTTGGTTATAGTATCTTTGTACCCTTTAATCTTTGATGAAAATATACAAGAAATTGTAACTTAAAAAAGTCATTCAAGTATACTTGTCCCATTATCTTTCTCACAATATAAAAGTATTTAAGAAAATGGTTTACATATTTGCCTCACCATGTGTCCTATGAACAATGAAATAACCTTCAAATCACTTGGTTTCATGCTATATATTGTTCCCATTTCTAGTCCTAGTTGTATGACCTAAAACTACAGACACCATACCTCTTACATTTGGGTCATTCCTTCAAAAAAGTATTATTCCTCTTATTATTTGGACATCTTGGTGGGAAATACCTTTTCCATATTTAGGTACCTTTCTCCATAAACTAACTCTGTGCTTCGGAAAATCTGAATCTCCATTAACATCATTCTACTTTTAGAAATAGAATGTCGAACTTCTGAGAGATCTTTCTTCTGACTATGCTGCATGTGCCCTTAGGTGGCCTTGACTAAGTTGCCTACATAACAAGACTATTAGTCCAAATATTCCACTATTTTTCTATGAATCATATGCCTTGGTTGGACCATCATAATACAACCCCCATAATGGGTTTGTAAAATAATAGTATCTTCATTCTTGGAAGAGACTTCCTATAATATATTTATCCCTTTTCTAATATCATTACTCGGTTCCATAAATTCCCAAATCACAGTTTACAATTTTCCCTTCCATACATGAATATAAAAGTATATTTCCAAACTAATTATCAAGAAATTGGGTGAGTTTTATATAGTTGTCCAAAGCTAAAAACCTGAAATTAAAGCTACATAATGTCTTCCCTGTATGGCTTAAAACTACACAGTACAGTGTCCTCACTGCATGACTTAAAACTACACAATATGATATCATAAATTCCCTTTTCTGATAAATATTAACCATTAATCATACACCAAATTTGTATAGAAATGGTTTTCTTATTCATGACTTATGTCGGTCTAAAATAACCCTTTTTCATTCTTAAAATTCATTTCCTTGTCAAAACCACCCACTGTGGTCTTGAGTTACCCAATTATTATTTTACCCTATATATCAACAGTAAAATTTTAATCTTCAATGAGGTCTTTTGTTTTACTATCCAGAGCATGCCCTTTGGAATCTTTTCATAAGTTTCCTACATAATAGGCCTATCAGCCAAATGATTCCACTATTTGGCTATGTATCAGATGCCCCAGTTGTCCTTACATAACATAGCACCCATAACGGGTTTGTCAAATAATGGTAATTTCGTTCTTGGAAAAGACACCTCTTATGTTGACATGGGTGTTAAATTTTTTGACCATGAAAATCAGGGCTCATGATTCCCCTTGGAAATATTTAAAGAATATTAAATCAATTCATTGCCACAATGTTTTTTTGGATCTAATTTAAAAATTTATGGTCAAATATATTCGACCTTAAATACAAGCCCATTATAGTCTAACATGAATGACTCTAAACTGCCAATAAAAAAAGATGTTGTGCTCACCAGATTGAAAACCCAAAAAGGAAACTATAGAAAAAAAGTCAAATCTTATCTCAATAAACATACATTTTTGTATGATTTAGGTAATATTGTGTAATAAAATGTTGAAAGACACAAAGAATGCATGGTTTTCCATATGACCCTAGCAATAGTCAAACTATGATCTCTAAACCCCTTGGCTTAGGCCAAAATTTGAGCATCCATCCAAACATGACATAACTCCAAATCTAACAAAATGACATTGGAATGCATCCAAGTGCCATACTTTTTCCTTAGAACAATATTTTTTTGTTCCGAATGAATCATATTTGAAGGGGGGATTTTGTAGACACCCTGAAATGTGTTCCATGAACTTCTTCGTAGAGTGAAGATATGATTATCACATAGAAATCAAATTACTTGTATGATTATAGATGTTTTCACAGGAAAAGAAGAAGATTCATACTGGACGTCTATATACCAAAATGCTACTCCATACTAATGGATAAGTGGACTGATTCCCCCATCGTGGAGTAGGAAATTGATTTCCTAGATTGATGATAAAAAGGGATCGACAAATTAAATTCAATTTCTGAGTTTACTATGAGAAGACATGGTATAATTACAATCTCAATAAGTGTATATATCTTCAAGTCCTTTCAATTTGACTAGTCGCAGAGCCAAAATAGACTTACAGATCAAAAGTTATGGCACTTCGAAGAAGGATAAATTTCACAAAGGGACCTACGCGGAGGACCTAAGCGGAAGACCTACGCGGTGGACCTACACAGAGGACCTACGTGGAAAATGAATTTTCACAACCCTAAGTGGAAGAACTACATGAAGGACTTACGTAGAGGACCTACAGAGACAACGTTCTTCCACCCAACTTCCCCTCCTAGCCTATAAATAGAACCCTTGGGCTCCCTATTTCAGGGATGAAAAAAGTTGGATGAAGTCCCAAAGCTTCCATTGCATAGATATTTATCCAAAATCCCCCAAATTTTCTAAGGTACCTCTCTAAAACATGGGAGAAGATATAATTAATGGGGAAAAGTGGTTCAAAGTCTCATCAGGGTCTAGAACATATGGATCTGTGCGAAGCACCTGCACGGAGCACCTACACAGAGCACTGTTGCGCTGCACCTTTGCAGAGCACCTGTGTTCCACACCTACGCGGAATATTTATTTTGGGGAGCTATGCAAATCACCTACGCGATGCACCATGGTGAAGCACCAATGTGACCCCACTGGTCCATAGCACAGGAGCTAGGCCCCTGCACCCCTACTTGGGGTCAGTGTCAGGCTGTGGTCCTGGCCCTTCACGCCGGTCCCTTCTCTTCCATCACTAACCCCCATGAAAAATGGAGATTCACACCGTGATCTTCTCAGATCTGGTCGACAACATTTTCCATTGCACCCTTTATGTGGCCCAACATCCAACCTTGGAATACCATGACCTGAGACACTCCATTACACTCAACGAGGTTCCTTGAGTCGACTTATTCCTCTTGGTTCCTTTCACTTGTTTTGAGTTTGGACTCTCCTTATAGAATCCTCGAGTACCTTGAGTAGATAAACTCCTCAAAAAACTCCTCAAACCTCATTACCTGACTCTTATTCCAGGTAATATCCCAAAATGGGCATCCTCTTTAGGAGTAATCCCCAACTAATCCCAAATGGGAATCCATCATGGTGTAAGCCTCTAACCTTCATCCGTTCCTCCTTACATTGGACCCTTGTCCAATGTAAATATAACAGAGGGATGGCTCGTCGCCTTTCCCTCTTCCACGGTCACCTCAACCTTCTCCATCTTGAACACCATAGGTGAACCGTCATCCACCATTATAGGAGGAAAATATTTAAAGTATGGATGCCTTTGTTGAATCTTTGACATCCTCTTGTTTCTCACACTGAGCATGACTCACATGGGATTTGAGATTTTTCGTGGTCACAACATTTGAACAATCAAATGAACTATGAGAACTCTGATTCCTGTTCAAACCAGGACACATAGGAAGCCTTTTCATGGCCCCTGGTCACTAGGAATCCTCCTTAGGAATAAGCCCAAAATTAAACCCCAAATCATCAACACATCATTTTCTGGATGTAAGCCTAAAATCATCTCTCTCAAAGGATCATACTCTCCTATGAGACTTATCAAACTACATGGGCTTAATTCCCATCCATATGTGATAAGTAGAAAGCCTCCTTGTGGTTGCAACCCAAAACATTAAATAAACCATGTTCTCCTTGGGCTATATTTCCAACAGGTTCTGATCTTACATGGATACCCATATCCTTTCCATGTTCCTTGGGCTGCTTTAGCATAAGTCCCACACTATGTTTTGACCAAGAACCTTTCACTTAGAGGTCATTATCACATGAACTCAAAAAGTTATGATGTGTCCTATTAAGCGGCATCGAACTACGAGGGTTATGGTTTCTTTCACAAGGATACATAGGTAGCCCATTTTACGGGAACGATCACAATATCAAAACAAACCATCATCTCTTTGGATGACAATAAATTCGAGAGTGCCCCCACTAAGTGGCTAAAAAACTAGTATCATCACAATGATGATTAAATGAATCTCTAATCAGTATATTAGAGGATACCATTGATGGAAAACATCGAATAAAGATGGGTATTTCCATTAATGAAGAACCTTGAATGCATACAGATGATTCTAAATTTTACACATGTTAATAGGTGATTGTAAATTCCAAGGGATACATATGATATAATTGGTGAATTAATAAGGATTTATGAAAATATCTTAAATTTACAAAGAGAGTCCCCAAGTAGACAATAATTACCCCCCAAAAGGGTGTGATGAGTCCGACCTCCCATCCTCTCGACCAATGTACATTCTTAAATATTTTAATGTTCAAACTTAATGAACTCTAGCCTTTGGAAAGCCGGTCCCCTTTGGATAAATAACTGTTGGATGTTTTCGGTTCCATAAATAAATCCAATGGAAACCACCTAGAAAAAGTGATTCTTAAAACTAGAACACACATTTCAACAAACTACAAAACCACATCAGAAACCACTAAAACCCCCTAGAAACCCCAAAAACCTAAAAATCCTAAAAAATCAATAAAAATTACTAAATACGTAAAAATACATAAAAAACCATAAGAAACACATAAAATTTAAAAACACTTAAAACCCCCCAAAAAATTAGAAAGAGATAAAAAACCTAAAATCCCTAAAAACTCTAATAAACCCTAAAACACTCAAAATCAAAAAAAAAACACAAAAAACCCTAAAAACCTAAAAAATCCCTAAAATTCCTAAAACCCTAAAATAAGAAAAACCGTAAGAAAAGATTAAAAACATAGGAAAACAAAAAACCACTAAAAACATAAAAACTTTAAAAAACATAAAAACCCTAAAAACCCAAAAACTCATAAAAAAAAACCTATAAATCCTTTAAAAATGATATAAACTCTAAAACCCATTAAAACTCTAAAAAACCACAAAAAACTCTAAAATCCATTTAAATCCATAAAAACATTAAAAAAACTATAAAAACCCATTCAGGAAAAAATAAAATAAAAGATACCCATAGTAACCAACACATCAATAAAATCCATAAAAAAATATAAAAACCTTAATACCCTTAAAATCCCTAAGAACTCTAAAACCCATAAAAATCCTAAAAAATCACTATAAATCCCAAAAAACATAAAAATCCCTAATAAACTATAAGAAAAACTTAAAAACCTAAAAAGAAATTAATCACCTGAAAACCCTATAAAAACTAAATACTATAAAACCCCTAAATTTGATAAAACCCATAAAATCATATAAAAACGTAAAAAACCCCATGAAACCAAAAAAACAATACAAACACTTAAAATAATAAAAACCATTTAAACTCCTAAAAATGTTAAAGTAGAATAGAAAATATTATAACCCTAAAAAACATCGAAAAACATTATAACCAAAAAAACTATAAAAAACATCAAAATCCTTAAAAATCCCAAAACCCCATAATAATACTAAAAATACCTTAAAACCTAAAAACCTCTAAAAACCCTTAAAACCTTTCAAAAGAACCTTAAAACCTAAACAAACATAAAACCACTAAAACTCCAATGGAATGCTAGCAACCCTAAAACCCTTTATAACCATAATTACCATGAAATCCCTAAAACAGTATAAAATCAGAAAAACCGGAAAATTCTAAAAATCCCTTAAAATATAAAAAAACTAAAAACTATTAAAACCCCTATAAAAAAATTTAAAACATAAAAACACAAAAAAACACTAAAACCATAAAAACACTAAATACACAAAAATTCAATAAACCCCTAAAACCCCTAAAAACCGTAAAAAATCATAAAAACATAAAACCATTAAAAATAGTAAATATGATTTAAACCCCTAAATATTTTAAAACCCATAAAAACATTTAAATGCCTAAAAACTCAAAAAAACCGTTAGAAACCCAAATAAACAATTATCACATTAAAAACCCATAAAAACCCTCAACATCACAAAAATATCATAAAAAATAAAATAGATAAAAACCAAAACCCCCAAAAATATATTTAAACCCAAAAAACTCTAAATACCCCTTTGGTTACTTTAAATCCAAAAAACACTTAGGACCCCTAAAAACCCTAAAAAATACAAAAAACCAAATGAAACTCTAAAAACCATTTGAAAACGTAAATATCCAAGAAAAATCCTTTAAAAATTTAAAAACCCTTAAATACATTAAAGACTATTAAATGCTAAAATAACATTCTAAACCACTAAAATTTATAAAAAAACTAAAAACCTTAAAATCCCTAAAAAGTAATGAAAACTATAAACTGAAAAAACTTAAAAGCATTAAAAACTTTTATAAAAAACTAAAAACCATAAAAAACTTAAAAAACAATAAAAATACACAAAAACATAAAAGGCCAGAAAACCTATGAAAACCTTAAAAACCTAAAAACACTTAAAACCCAGAAAAATTATAAAATTGATAAAAACCAAATAACCCTGAAAAACTCAAAATCTGTAAAAACACTAAAAATCAAATAAATCCTAAAAAACTCTAAAAAACCATAAAACCCTAATACCCATAAAAACCCTTTAAAGTTATACGAAAACACTAAAACCAAAAATAACATAAAACCAAAAAAACATAAAAACGATAAATCCCTAAATAACAAAAATAACCACAAACCCCTTAAAAAAATAAAAAACTCTAAAATCTATAAGAATTATAATAACACATTAAAACCCTTAAAACAACTAAAAATCTAAAAAAACCATTACCCCTAATACTCTAGAAAACTCTTAAAAACTCAGAGAAACAAAAAACCCCCCAAGACACCCAAAAGACCCTAAAAACACCAAAAATACCTAAAAACCATAAAAACCATAAAAATACTAAAAATGATAAAACCCCGAAAAATATGGAAACCCTAAAAACATTAAAAACCATAAAACCCCATAAATAAAATAAAAAATATAAAACCCATAAAAACACTAAAAACATGGTGTAAACAATAGAATCTAATTAAATTTCTAAAACATTAAAAAACACAAAAAAAAAACATAAAACTCTTAAAAACTAAAAAAACCCCTTAAAATCAAAACTCCAAAAAACACATAAAAACCCAAAAATCCATCAAAATTCCACAAAACCCTAAAACCCATAACATTCATAAAAATATTCCCAAAAAACTATTATAAAGGTAAAAATTCTAAAAACCTTAAAAACATTATGTGAAAAATAATACCTAAAGACACATAAAACCACTAAAAAACTGAAGTACTCTAAAATCTTATTAAAACCCTAAAACCCCTGAAAATCCTAAAACCACCCAAAAAACCTAAAAATCGTAAAGACCATAAAAATACAAAAAATCCCTAAAAATCCCATAAAACATAAAAAAATCTCTAAAAAACACTGAAAGCACCTATTAAAACCTTAAAAACATAAAATCCCATAAAACTTAAAAAATTCTAAAACACTAAAAGTCTCTAAAACCCCTAAAATCCCTAAAAACTATAAAAACCACTAAAAACATAAAAAACCATTACAATCCATACAAAAACTAAAACAACTAAACATACTAAACCCATTAAACCCCTAAATATGATAAGAAAAACGGTTAACAACTATAAAATCCCTAAAACACCAAAAAATATGATAAATACTCTAAAAACCCTAAAACACCTCAAAATCCATAAAAACATAAAAACACAAATATCCATAAAATGTCCATAAAAATAAAAAACCATAAAAACCTAGAAAATCTCCATGAAAAAATTAAATACAAAACACACTTACAAAAAACCTAAAAACCCCTAAAAACCCTAAAAAAATATAAACCCCCCTAAATACTCTAAAAAACCTATAACCATAAAAACACAAAAAACTAAAACTCTAAAACCCCTTAAAACCCATCTAATCATTAGAAAACTATAAAAAACATTAAAATCCTAAAACAATTAACAACCCCTTAAGACCCATAAAACCAAAATAAACCCTAAAAGCACTAAAAAACCCCCAAAAATACCTCAAAGTCCTTGAAAATGTAAAAACTCATATAACTATGAAAAACCCTAAGAAAGACATAAAATTGAAATACACTTCATACACTAAAATCCTAGAAAATGCTAAAATTCATTATAATCATTAAAACCCAAAAAAGCGTAAAACCCTAAAAATTATTAAAAATAAAAAACCCCTTAAAATGATATAAATCCTAAAAGATCCTTAAAAATCACTCAAAAAATAAAAAACCCTGAATCCTTAAGAAAACCAAAAAAATATAAAAACTCATAAAGCCCCTTAAAACATGAAAATGTGAGAAACCATAAATCCCTTAAAAAACGAAAAAAATCCAAAAAACCATAAAATCTCCAAAATCCCTTTAAACACCTAAAAACCCCTTAATACCCACTAAATAAATATTAAAATTGTTAAAATACCTAAAAACATTAAAAAAAAATTTAAAACCCATTTAAACCCCTAAAAAACTCAAATAATTCTCAAAACCCCATAAAAACCATAAAATACCTAAATACCCTAAAAATCCTAAAAACCCTAAAATCCATAAATATTCTAAAACAAACTGAAAAATAACTAAAAATGTAAAACCCCTAAATATCCTGATTACCCTTAATAAAACCTTAAGAAACCTAAAAAAACATAAATCCCCTAAAAACCCAAAAAAACACTAAAACCCATTTAAACCAAAAAAAACTCTAAAACACTTAAAGTATAACAAGCCTAAAATCTTGAAAAATCCTAAAACTCATAAAAACCCTCAAACCACTAAAAACTCTAAAAACCCTGAATTGGGATTTTCTCGAAGGTTCCTGATTTATGTAAAGGCTTCCCCCAATTATCTTTATTGGACTTGGAGTTTCACTCGGCCTCTACACTTCATAGTATGACCCTGGTTTCTCGGTTCTTGAAGCTACGTCCTTTGGCGGAGGCTTTTGAAAGGTTTGTTTTTGGATCTTGGAATCTCCAAGATCGGGCCATGGTAGGGTTTCTGGATGGCCGACACTTGATGATCCGATTTTCTTATGAAGAATATTTGATACGCGCTTGGTCCGCGGTCCCTCTAAGCTTCAATGGAGCTAGTTTATTTCTCTTGAGGTGGAGTTTTGACCTATACATGAATCGTGATTCGCCGTTGGTTGCGTCATGGGTAAGGTTCCTGAAACTCCCCCTTCTATTTCAGAATCCTTCCATTATCTGTATGCTTGGGAATATTGTGGGTCAGTACCTTTGTTCGGACAGTAGGACTAAAGCAATTTTCCACCCAGTTTCCCCAAGAGTCTATGTTGAACTAGATATTTCAAAGCCCCCGGTAGACTTTGTGTGGATTACGGTTGGCAGGGAATTCTGCTAAAAACAGACGATGGTGTTTGATTTGGTTGTGGTGTTCTGTTATAGGTGTAAGCATTTGGGACATTCTATTTCTTCTTGTATAAAAGGTTTTAGCAGAAAAAGAGAAGTGTAAACGGATTATGGGCTGGTTGGGTTAGCTGATCGGACATTGATGGTGGAGGTGCAAAGGAATGTTGAGACAGTGAATCTCTTCCCGAAGAAAATGTCGTGACAGCCAGCTAACAATGCCCATGCGGAGGTGTCAAATGGGAGGACTGAAGAGGTGGCAGTCCAGAGAGAGGATGGGTTTACATCCATAAGGTTGTGCAGTGATGATCTACAGGATCAGGGGCAGGCTGGAAGTCTGGAGAAGGTACAGGCTTCGGGTGATGCTATGTTGTGCAACGGGTCTGGAGGGGAAGCAGTTACACATGAGCTGGTGACAGAATCACCTTCAGGTGACCTGGACCTAGAGGCTCTTTGTGGTAGTGGGCAGGATGGGGCTGGGGAGGGTCTGGCTATGCTGGAGGGCCATGGGTTTGCAATAGGTGCTATCAGTTTAGAGAAAGTGGATGCTCAGTGCCAAACAGATCCCAAGGTCAGTGATGTTCTCAAGCGATTGAAGAACGACTTGAAACTCTCGGATGATGTAAGTTCTCATTGTAAAGAGGTTCCTGCTGGTGGGGTATCTACTTCCCATGATAATAGTTTGAAACAGAAGCAGGAAGTCATTCTAACCTTCAATCACTTTGACGGGCTGGAGCTTTGAGGAAGAGGTGCAAGGGTCTCCATATGCTGATATTGGGTGTGTGAGGTCTACTACATAGAGTGAGGTGAAGGCTGATGCTGCTGGGAGTGAGGGAGGAAGTGTGGCCTCAAATGCAAGTGAATAGACTCCTGTTCTAAATAATGATGGGTTCGTGGTTGATGGGAGAGTAAGCAGGATGGATGGGGACAAGAGGCCTGATGCACATGAGAACGGGGTGTAGGATGCTGTTGTTGATGCTAGTTGGGATGGAGGCAGTGCGGTCCCTATTGCTGGCAAAGATATACTGTTGTTGGACATCATTGGGCCCAGGGTTGGTGTTGGGGAGCAGGGGAAAAGGGTTTTTTAGGGACTGGAAAACGCACCCTCTTGCCAGGGGGATGAGGGAAAGCCGCCTATGGAGTAGGGGCTTTTGTAGCTATCCCTGAATGGCGGGGTGCCTCCTCTTTGTCTAGGTTCTCTGGAACCTACGGTGATCCCTGGAATGCTGCATTGTGGGACGGTGGAGGATCAGGGGGCAACATATCTTTTGGAGGAGGTTGCTGATAAGGGGAGAGATCCTAATGAAGTGAATGTGTTTGGATAAGGGGAGGGGGATGGAACAGGGGATGATGACAAATAGGGAGAAGCTGCTACAAAGGAGGAAATGATAGGTCTGGCCATGGAGGTGCATGAAGAGTCCCCGGCTGATAGGCTTGTCTGTTTGGACTTGCATGAGTTTGGTGGGACGGTACTTCCTGGGGAGGATCGGCAAGGACCGCTGGTTTCTGTCGTTGGGAGTGCAGAAACACCTGCCTTAATGGATCCATGCTTGCTGTAGCATGACGATTTTTTTGAGTGCCCTCTAAATCAGGTAGCCTCCTTTATCCCGGATAAAGAAAACGATCATGGCATAGAGGTGGGGAATCGTTCCAATGAGTTCGAGCAGGTGAAAGGTGATAGTCCCACCTATGCCACCTCAAAGAGGAGGGTGAATAGGGATTATTCCACTCTTCCCAGACCCATGGCTACCCGGGCGTCATCAAAGGTGGTTAAGCTGAAAATCAAAGTTAATCATTAGGAGTAGCAGCGTTCCCAGGAATAAGAAAAATTACGGGAGAAGTTTCTGATGCTCCTAAAACATAATGAGGAATACGAGTCAGGGTGGGATGACTCTGACTCCTTTTTTGATGATGCAGCCTCTAGATATGGTGAGGATGGTGACCCTTGTGGTGCGGCTTCTGTTTCAGACTTTGGTGGTGATGTTGATTGATTTGTTTTCTTTTCTCGTTTTTGATTTTTCTTTTTGGGGGGGCCGGGAATAGTTCGACCCTTACATCTTCCTTTCCCTAAAAAGATAAAAAACCCTAAAAACCCTAGAACACTAAGAAAATTCTAAAATCCAAAAAAACACTTTAAACCCATAGAAAACTTTAGAAACTCTAAAAATGGAAAAACCTAAAATCACTAAAAACCATAAAGCCCATAAAACCATAAAATACCTAAAACCAATAAAAACCCTTAAAACCACTAAAACTCTAAAAACCCTTTTAACCCCTTATGACGTTAAAAACAATAAAAACCATAAAACCATAAAATGCAGAAAACCCTAAAAAGAAAGAAAAAATCCGTAAAACACTAAGAAACTGAAAACCCCTCAAAATCACTAAAACCCTTAAAATGACATTAAAACCCTAAACGACCTAAAAACCCATAAAAACGTAAAATAACCTAAAAAATATGAAAATATCTAAGAAAATCTTAAAAATATAAATATATATAAAACCGCTAAAAACCTAAAAACATTAAACCCCTAAAACCCTAAAATTCTCAAAGACCTAAAAAACTAAAAGATCACTAAAAATACAAAAAATTGTAAAAAAACATAAAAATTATAAGAACCACAAATAAAAAAAACATAAAAAACATAAATCCTATAAAAATCCTAGAAACGCTAAAACCTCGAAAAATCTGGAAACCCTAAAAACATTAAAAACCATAAAACCCCCTAAAGAACATAAAAAATATAAAACCCATAAAAACACTAAAAACTTAGTGTAAACACTAGAATCTAATTAAATTTCTAAAACATTAAAAAACACTAAAAAACCATAAGACTCTTAAAAACTAAAAAAACCCTTAAAATCAAAAATCCAAAAAACACATAAAAACCCTAAAATCCATCAAAATTCCATAAAACCCTAAATCCCATAACATTCATAAAAAAATTCCCAAATAACTATTATAAAGGTAAAAATTATAAAAACCTTAAAAAACACTATGTGAACCTTAATACCTAAAGACACATAGAACCACTAAAAACTGAAGTACTCTAAAATCCCATTAAAACCCTAAAACCCTAGAAATCCTAAAACCACCCAAAAAACCTAAAAATTGTAAAGACCATAAAAATCCAAAAAATCCCTCAAAATCCCATAAAACCTAAAAAATTCTAAAACACTAAAAGTCTCTAAAACCCCTAAAATACCTAAAAACCATAAAAAACCACTAAAAAAATAAAAACCCATTACAATACATACAAACCCTACAACAACTAAACATACTAATCCCATTAAACCCCTAAATATGATAAGAAAAATTCTTAACAACTATAAAACCCCTAAAACACCAAAAAATACGATAAAACTCTAAAAACTCTAAAACAACTCAAAATCCCTAAAAAACATAAAAACACAAAAATCCATAAAATGTACCTAAAAATAAAAAACCATAAAAACCTAGAAACTGTCCATGAAAAAATTAAATACAAAACACACTTACAAAAAACCTAAAAAACCCAAAAAACCCTAAAAAATATAAACCCCTAAATACTCTAAAACACCTATAATCCATAAAGACACAAAACACTAAAACTCTAAAACCCCTTCAAACCCCACTAATCATTAAAAAACTAGAAAAAACCTTAAAATCTAGAAAAACTGAACAAACCCTTAAGACCCAAAGAACCCCTAAAAGCACTAAAAACCCAAAAAAATACCTCAAAATCCTTGAAAATGTAAAAACCCATAAAACCATGAAAACCCCTAAGTAAGACCTGAAACTGAAATACACTTCAAACACTAAAATCCTAGAAAATGATAAAAATCATTAGAATCATTAAAACCCGAAAAAGCGTAAAACACTAAAAATTATTAAAAACCAAAAAAACCTTAAAATGATATAAATCCTAAAAGATCCTTAAAAATCACTCAAAAAATAAAGTTCCATGAAACCTTAAGAAAACCAAAAAAAATATAAAAACACATAAAACCCCTTAAAAAATGAAAATATGAGAAAACATAAATCCCTTAAAAACAGAAAAAAATCCAAAATACCATAAAATCTCCAAAATCCCTTTAAAACCCTGAAAACCCCCTAATACCCACTAAAAAAATATTAAAATTGTTTAAACCCCTAAAAACATTAAAAAAAAATCTAACACCCATTTAAACCCCTAAAAACTCAAATAATCCTAAAAAAACCCATAAAAACAATAAAATTCCTAAATACCCTAAAAATCATAAAAACCCTAAAATCCATAGTTATTCTAAAACAGCCTGAAAAATAACTAAAAATTTAAAAACCCCTAAATATCTTGATAACCCTTAATAAAACCTTAAAAACCTAAAAAAACATAAATTCCCTAAAAACCCTAAAAACACTAAAACCCATTTAAACCAAAAAAACTCTATAACCCTTAAACTATAACAACCCTAAAATCTTGAAAAATCCTAAAACTCATAAAAACCCTCAAAACACTAAAAACTCTAAAAACCCCTTAAATGCTTAAAAATGTGAAAAATCTAAAAAAACATTTAAAACCTGAGAAAATTAAAAAATCCATAAAAACCATAAATCCCTAAAAATCCTAGAAAAAAATAAATTAATCTAAAAAACTAAATACAATAAAAAACAAAAATAATAAAAATTTCTAAAAAATTATAAAACTCTAAAAAATCTGAAATCCCCAATGAAAAACATAAAAACCTAAAAATACACAAACCCCTTAATACCTAAAAAATTTAAAAACCCTGACAAAATATAAAAACTAAAAACTAAAATAAACACTAAAGCCACAAAAACCCCAAAACCCTAAAATAACACTAAAAATCCATTAATAATCCCTTAAAATACCTAACTGAAAAAAACTGTAAAACCCCAAAAAACTAAGAGAAACATACCACCCTAAAAACATAAAACCCCTAAAATAAAAAAACACAAAACCCCACAAAACCCCCCAAACCCATAATACCATTAAAACCTTAAATTCCAAAAAACCATAAAAAAAAGTTAAAACCCATTAAAACACTAAAACCCACAAAAAAAATTAAAAACCCTTTAAACCCCAAAATACCATAAAAACTATAAGAAACATAAAAAACCCTAAAAACTAGAAGAAAAAACATGAAATCCCAAATAACATTAAAAACAATCAAAATATCAAAAAATAATAAATATATATTATGAAATCCCTAAAATAAAAAAAAACATAAAAACCCCTAATAAGCCAAAAAAATAATTATATAACCATAAAAAACTAAAAATACATAAAACCCCTAAAAACCCTCCTAAAGAAATATGAAATATCTGAATGGGAGTCAGTGGAGTTGGATACTTCCTCTAGTTATGGTGTTGATGGGGACCCATATAGGGATAGAGTTGTTGATTTGTAGTTCCTGCTCTTTTCTCTCGCTCGGTGGGTCTTTTGGGGGTTTGGTGACTTCAAGGGTCCAGGGTTTTTTGGTGTGGGTTGTTTGACCTTACCATGCCTATGTCTGATTTATTTTCTATTAATAAATTTTAGGGGGCCAGGAATAGCCTTGCCTAGAAAATAGCTTACCCTAAAAACCCTCAAAGGCTAAACACATGAAAAAACCTTCAAAACCCTAAGACCCTAAGAAAATATTAAACCAATAAAAATCCCAAAAATTATATAAAAACATAAAAAACCAAAATACCCATGAAAACCCCTAAGAAAACCTTAAAATTTTACAAACACTTAAAACCCCTTTAAAACCTAGAAGTTTCTACAAACCCTAAAATACCCTAAAAACCTTAAAAACCCTTTACAAAGGAAAAATACCTAAACATATTAAAAAACCCTAAAACCTCACAAAACCACTAAACCCTCACTAGAAACACTAAACATCTATTAATCCTCTAAAAAAATAAAAAATTTATAAAAAACCATAAAAACTCAAAAAAATCAATAAACCCTAAAAAGAAAAAAAAAATAAAACCATAAATACCCTAAATACATAAATCCATCATAATCCATGAAAACCCTATAAACCCATAAAAATATAAAGAGTCAAAAAAATACCATAAAACCAAAAAACCGAAAAAAATTGAACACCCTCATGAAAACCTTAAAAACCTAAACAATCATAAACACCCTAAAAAACAAGAAAAATCCTAAAAACCATAAAAACACTAAAACCCCTTAAAACAATAAAAACCATAAATTACAAAAAATGTAAAATACTACAGAAACCCCAAACAACCAAAAACTATACAACTTTTTTAACCCCTAAAAATGTTTAAAACACTAAAAATCTTTTGAACCCTTAAAATATAAATAAAACCCCAAAACCCAAATACATTATAAAAACCCTAAATACCCTAAAAATAAAAAACCCCTCAAAACACCTGAATACCAAAAAGCCTATAAAAATACTTATATAATTAAAAATCAATAAATATATAAAAAACTCTAAAAACCTTGAAAAACTATAATAAAACCATAAAAACCTAAAAACAATTAAAACCATGAAAAAACATAAAAAATGATAAAACCCAAAAAAACCCAAAAAAACCCCTAAAACCCCATGAAACGCTCAAAATCCATAAAACCCATAAGAACCATAAACTCTAAACAAATAAAAAAATACCTAAAACATAAAACACCCTAAAACACTGAAAGCACTAAGAAAATCTTGAAAACCTAAAAAAACATAAATACCTGCTAATGCTAAGAACACTAAAACCCCCTAAAACCACTCAATGTCTTAAAAACCATAAAATTCTGAAAAACATTTAAAACCCCTGAGATTCCATAAAACCTTAAAACCACTAAAAATATAAAACACTTTAAACACCTAAAAACATTAAAAACTCTAAAAAATTAAAAAAAATTGAGAAATCCTAAGAAACCATAAAATCTTATAAAACCATAAAAATCCCAAAACCCCCAAGAAACCCTAAAAATCCTCATATCCCTAAAATCACTAAAAAGAATAAAAATACTAAAAATTCCTTAAAAATCCCTAAAAAATTAAAAACCCAATAAACCGTGGAAACCCCTAAGAAAAAAATAAAAACCTAAAAAAACATAAAACCTAGAAAGTACCAAAACTATTATAAAATTCTAAAAACCCTAGATTTATTACAAACCACAAAATCCAAAAAATCTCTAAAAACTCTATAAATCCAAAAATATCCCTAAAAATCACTAAAAACGTAAAAAATACAAAAACCATAGAAAAACTCAAAGAAAACATAATAACCTAAAAATATTTAAAATCCAAAGAAACAAAAAATGATAAAAATCCCTAAAAGAAACTAATACCATAAACACCCATAAAAACCTTGATATACCAAAAAACTTTAAAAATAATAAAAACCCATTAAAACTTAAAAAACACTAAAATACTTTAAACCTCTAAAACATTAAAAAACCCTAAAAACCATAAACCGTAAAAAAACAAAAAATAGACCCTAAAACCCAATAATATCATAAACCCCTGAAAACCCAAAACAAACATCCAAATCCCAAAAAACTCAAAAAATCCCTTAAAAATACAAAAAATCCCTTAAAATCTGTAAAAACATAAAAACACATAAAATCCATAAAAACAATAAAACTCTAAATACCCTAAAAATCCCTAAATTATAATAAAAAAATTAAAAGCACTAAAACCCCATAATCCCCTAAAACCCATGTAAAAACCCTTAAAAACATAAATCAACTTATAACATTAAAAACACTAAAAAAGTCAAGAACCCAACACAACTGAAAAAACCCTAAAAAACAAAGAAACCAAAAAGTATGAAGAAAAAAACATTAGAAACCCTCAAAACCGCTAAAAACCACAAAAATACTAAACAAGTCATGAAAACAAAAAAAATGTAAATAAAATCCCTAAAAATATAGAAAACCCCTAAGAAAACCATAAAAACATAAAAACACAAAAAACTCCAAAAAAACATAAAAAATTATAAGAACCCTCAAAATCCCTAGAAATCCTAAAAACCAAAAAAGTATAAAAAAACCCTCAAAATAACTAAAAACCAAAAAAAACACTAAAAAACATTAAACCCACTTAGAAAACCTAAAAACCCTAAACATAAAAAAATTCTAAAAATGTAAATAAACAAAAAATACTCATTACAACACTTGAAATCCCCCAAAACGCTAAAAGTGATAAGAATTATAAAAAAATACCTATGAATTTATAAGAACATAAAACCCCATAAATCCCTAATTAAACATAAGAAAAAAATTTAAAACCTAGAAAACACTATAAACTGGAAAACAACCTAAACCACTAAAATCCATAAAACCCCTAAAACATTAAAAACCCTAAAACACCAAAAAATTACTTAAATACCACTAAAATATATAAAAACCATTTGAAAACCTAGAAATATTAGAAGCACTAAAAACCATGAAATCTGTTAAAAAAAATAAAAAACATAAAAAAAACTTGAAAACCTGAAAAAACCATAAACACCAAAAAATCCTTAAAACCAAAAAATGCCATAAAAATCCAAAAATAATCACAAATGGATAAAAACATCAAAATATACAAAATTAAAAATAAAACATAAAAAAACAATTAAAAAAATAAAATAATGAAGAAAACTGGAAAACCACTAAAACATATAAAACCCCTAAAACCCATAAAACCATAGAAACCATAAAACCATTTTAAAACCTTGAAAACACCTATAAACACTTAAAAACCCTAAAATTACTAAAAAAATTAAAAACCTATTGAACCCCTAAAATGTAAAAAACATGAAAAATCAAAAAACCCTAAAAAACACAAAAAACCCAAAAAAACCTTAAAACACCTAAAACCCTAAAAACCAAAAAAGCCCACAAAACATATGAAAAATACTAGTACCACATAAAAATCATTAAAAAGTAGTAAAAATTCCAAATAATGTAAAGAAAACCCTAAAACCCAATGAAAACCATAAATACATAAAAACACTCAAAACCATCAAAAATAAAAAATGAAAAAAAACCCAAAGAAACCCTGAAAACCATAAAAATAATAAAAATATTTTAAAAAAAATCAGAAATATCCAAAAAAATAACCAAATCCCTACAGAAGTAAAAACACCTTAAAACCCTAAATACCCATAAAGAAACCCTAAAATGTAAAAACAAATAATATCCCTAAAGAACCTAAAAAAACTAAAATCAATAAAAACACAAAAAAATAAAAACAAAAATACCACTAAAAACAATAAAAACACTAAAAATCCATTAATCCCTGAAAATCCATTATAAATTCTAAAAATCCTTTAAATACATAACATGATAAAAACACTACAAAGCCCTGAAAACCTACAAAATTCAAAAAAACATAAAAACCACTAAAACTATAAAAACCACGTAAATCCCTAAAAATATAAAACCCCTTACAACCCTAAAGGTGCTAAAATTCAAAAAAAATCAAAACACCATCATAATCCTAAAAAATCCTTAAAAACAAAAAAAAAATTAAAGACCAAAAAAACATAAAAATCCTGAAAAACCATTTGAAAACATTAATAAACCTAAAAAAACTTGAATCCTCTAAAAATACTATAAAATCTCAAAAAACCAAAAAAACCTAAAAATCTCTTAAAACCCTAGAAAAAATCCTAAAAAATCACTAAAATTCCTAAAAAAAAAAAAAAACCTGAAAAACCATAATGAATCCTTAAAAAAATAAAACCACTTAAACTCTTAAAAAACTAAAAACCAAAAAAAATGAAAAAATCTCAAAAATACCATAATTACATAAAAACTTATAATAACCATAAAATCCTCTAAAAAACCATAAAATGCATAAAACAACTAAAAAACCGGAAACCCCATCAATCCCATATAAAAGTTACAAAATTATAAAAAACATTAAATACCCTAATATACTCAAAAAAATAATAATGTCCCCAATAAACCACAAAAACTATAAGAACTCTAAAACCCTAAAACCCATAAACCCATAAAAATCCTTAAAAACCATAAGAACCATTTAAAATCCTTAAATATTTTAAAAAATATCTAAAAACGAAAAAATTTAAAAACCCTAAAAAAACTAAGAAAATATTAGATGTCGACAAACACTTAAAACCCCTAAAATCCTAAATAATGCTAAAACCCTGAAAACCACAAAAACATAAAACCCCTAAAAACCATTAAAACCTAAAAACTCAAAAGAACCCTAGAAACCATAAAAATGATAAAAACCCTTTTAATCCCTAAAAATGTTAAAAAAATATAAAACATTAAAAACACTTAAAATAAAAAACCCTTAAAAAAACCCATAAAATAACTAAAAACCATAAGACCCCTTAAAATCCATAAAAAGCAAAAAACCATAAAAATCCAAAAAAGACCTAAAAATTCCCAGAAGAGGAAACCCTAAGGAGAAAATCCCTAGATGGTGGCGCACACCCCTAGCTCTCCCTCTCCCTTGATGCTTCTCCTAGGGTTTTCCCAGGATTATTCTTGGGGATTTGGCCTTGGATCCATGAATCTTCTATATTATCGAAAAAGGTGTGCTCCGGAGGTGATTCTCGATCTCAAGGCAGTGGGAACTTTTTATTTTCAACGACTTCTAATTCCCTGGATGGTGTATTTTCTCATGTTTTTTGTCTTGGATCATGGTGGGGATTGGATTTTGTGCGCTTGAGCATCGAATTATATGGAGGACACACATTCTACTAGGACCTCTGATATGGTTGTTTTAAGTGGCATCGTAGACAAATCCTTAGGAGAAGGAAATCCTTCTGGTCTTTAGCCTTGAAACGGAGTTAAGCTTGCAGATATGGGGCTTCTACAGATGGTTCAATGGAATCAGAGGCTTCAACAACAGAGAGGGATGTAGTGGTGGACTATTATATGGTCTCTTCAACGGTTTTTCATCCCCTTCGGTTTGCTACCTCGGGTTTCAGTTTCCCCTCCAATGACGATCTAGTATGTTGCCCCTCCTTTAGTGTTGATCTTGCGATTTCTCATCATTTCTAGTGTGTTGGCGGCTCGTGGCTCCAAATTCATTCCCCAATTTGGGTACATGCTATATCTGAATTTTTTGATTGGCTCGTTGGTGATTTGGTCTTTTGGTTGGGTTGTGAATTTGGTTAGAGGTTTTCATTTTTAATTTATTGTTGTGATGGCTTTGGTTTGTTCTGACTCTTTGCTACTTCTGTGACATTCGGTGTGTGATGATGTGAGAGATTGGTTTTGTGCTTCTGATTGTTTACATGGTGTGGAGGGATTTTCTAGAATTCAGAAACTTTGGTGCTGGATTCTGCTTGCTGCTAGGCTGGGATGTAATGAAGTTGTTGGTTCTATCACTTCTTCCTCAATAGGTGCAGAAAGAGATGTTGGCTATAGGAAATGGTACTGTTGGATGCTTGTTGACACTCCTTTCCATCACAGGGTACACCGAATGGAAAAGGAGAAAATATTAAGCACAAAGAGGGTAACCATTTGAAGAAGCATAAAAAATTTGATAATGGAATGGACCAAGAGCCCATTTGGAGTGCGCTGTGCAAGTTACATGTGTGCCGCGCAAGTCACTTGTCCGCCACATAAGGTTCACGCAATTCACTTGCATGCCCCATTTGTTTTTTCACCCAAGTTTCACGGTGGCCAATAAATAGCCCCTGTGGGCCCCACTTTTCGAGGACGTATTTTCCAGAAGTCAAATTCAAGCTCTAGTCACCCAAGTCATCGACTCAACTCTTTCTAAAGTTTCTAAGGTAACATTTTACATAGAATGGAAGACTTGAAGGAGTAGGATAAGTCCTAAGTGTTTAGAACTCATCAACATCTACAAGCCTAAGTGTCCAGACCTCCTTAAAAGTAGAAACACTTGCGCGCCTCCCTACCCTATGGATGAAACTTGCGCGCCGCCCTTTTGGAACCATCTTAGGATAGTACTAAAGGCTTCAGTTAAGTCTCACCCAAGTATTACCTTATAGATTCTCTGTCACTCAAGTGAACCCATGCCGTGCAAGTATACTTGCACAACCAAGACTTGCGATCCAAATTACTTGCGCGACCTACACTTGCGCTCCAACTTCATTTGTGTGCCTCTCTCCCATTCACCTCTCACCTTCATTATATTAGCCCTCAAACCCTGGTTCAAATCCATTCATGACATGGTTCCTTTGTTGAATTTCTTATCTGAATGTAATATTGTTAGAACCTATCCAAAAACATCGTGACTTACAAAGAATTATATCACTACCGTTAATGGTTTCCTCTATATAACCTCATACTTTATGATGAGAAGATCTTTTGACCTAGGCCTCCTTCTCAAGAGTATTCCCAATTCATAAGTTTCCTTTAACATTGGGCCTCCTTCTCAAGAGTAAGCCCCAGTCATAAGTCCCCATAACATTGGGCCTCCTTCTCCAGGGTATGCCCTAATCACAAGTCCACTTAACTTGGGCCTCCTTCTCAAGAGTATTCCCTAGTCATAAGTTTCCTTTATCATTGGGTCTTTTTCTCAGGAGTAAGCCCCAAGTTATAAGTCCCCTTTAATATTTGGGCATCCTCCTCAATAGTAAGCCCCAATTTTAATTACTTTTGATATGGGCCTCCTTTTTAGGAGTAATCGATGGGTTAAAACTCTAAATCTCTATAAAGTAAAAATTCCTTTTTGGACCCTTATCATGGGATTCTTTCCTAAAGTAATTCCTGGTCTTCATCTAATTGGGCAGTCATACATTCGTAAGCCCCACATCATTTCTTATGACTGCATCTTTAATGGAATAATCATCAAGTTTACTAATACCTCTTTTTTATCACGCTAAGCATGACTCACGGGAGCTTAGAGTGTAAAAGTAATCATGACATCTTTCTTTGGGCCATTAATCATGCATAAGCCTCAAACTTCTTCACTCTAACTAGGTGGAATTCGATCTCTTCCTTAAAAGTAGAGTACATAGGAAGCCATTCTATGGTTTAAGCCCATCCTTCATTAACCTTTTTCTGTCCCATATGACATTCAAATATATCCTTTTTATCGATATAAGTGGGTTCTAATTCCTTTTTAACAAGAATACATAGTTATCCCATCTTCAGGTATGATCCCAACACTGAAATAATCTCTGTCTTTCTGAATGACAATAAACTTCAAGTGCCCCACTGAGTGGCTTTAAAACCAGTATGGTCATCATAATGACCAAGAAATTTCTATAAAATGTATTGAATGATACTATTAACTAAGAATATCTAATACATATGGATGATTCTCCATTGATGAAGAACCTCAAATACATATAAAAGATTATATAAATCCTATACATATCAATCATCGATTAAAAAATCTGAAGGAAAAACTCATTTTCATGCTTGGTAAATTAATAAAGACTATTGAACATAACTTAAATCTATAAGAGAGTTCTAGAGTAGGCAATAACGCCCCCTAAAAAGGTTTGATGAGCCTGACTTACCATCCTCTCGACCAATGCAAATTCTTAAGCTTCATCAGTCCACAACTAATGAGCACATACCTTTGGATAGTAGGTCTGAATGGATATATAATCATTGGGTGTTTCTGGTTCTACGAATAAACCTGTTAGAAGCTGATTGGAAAGTTTGAACCCTAAAAAAACAAGGTTATCCCCATTTCTAGATGAAACAAAAAATGGTAAACCTGACATGAATCCTTAACCAAGTTAAGATATGTTTTAATTATTTGTTAGGACCCTATTTAACTCAATATGAGGGCCAACAAAGCAATCAATAACATATGTACTCATCCAAAATATGTAGTCTGGCCAAACTTATCTTGATTATGTCTGTTATATCAAACAGACACTATTTTCCAAGATCTATGTGTAATATAGAAATGGCTTCTTTAAAGTTCACACCTGTGAATGCCTCAGCCGCTACTCCTACTGGATCCTCATCTGCTCTAAGGATGACATCACCTACTCAGTGTCTTCAATGCTGGGTCTCAAATTCATTGGTTATGAAATATCATCAACACGGTACCATCCCGACTCTAGAAGCCACTCGACAAGACCTCCATGTTAATAACTCACCCTAGTTGTCCAGACAGCAACAACCAGTGATCAAGAAGTAGGTGGTGCCAACCACCGTCTTCAACCATTTCAGGTCATTATCCCTGGAACACAACAACCAGTCCCTACCATATTATTTGGAGGTGAAGGAATAGGTCACTCAAGGCCTCAATTAAATAATACATGAGTTCTTCCTGAGGATTCACACCAACAATTGCCACCAGACCCGTGCGGTAGTGCACCCTCAACATGATAAGGGTATCGCCTCTAGGGGTTTGGCCCAGGTTCCTCAGACCCGAGCATGCAAGACGAACTTCCAGAGGTGAAATTCATCCTACAAGGAGTAGGTTATTACCTATCCCCCCTCCAAAGAAGTCCATCAATCTAACTTGATGGAAAAATATGATTAGGCATATACACTCATCCATCCTAATTTAATTTTCTAGCAGACTCGTCTGGCAGTAACACACCAATCCCGCCAGGAAATTCCGGTGGAGTACTATAGGAAGGAATATTCACCTGTTTATAAGTCATTATCCAGTCAGCAGGCTCATCTGACTGCATGCAAAGAAGCTCGCGAACCAAATGCGATGACAACCTATAAACAAGCACATACACCTTCTTACAATAATCAATTCTACCAGCAGTCTCATCTTCCAATATTGATGAAAGTTCATCAATCATATTCAGTGGAGAGTAATCAGCATGCCCATACATCTGCAATTCATCAGGCTAACCAACAGTCTCGTTTGGAAGCACCTGGAGATTTCAATTGGAAAGATCCAATGACAAGAAGGAGACATACACAACTTTCTTCCCCCACCCATGAGTACTGTCAGAATTTACTCATAGGAAAAGGAGGACAGGAGCAGGAAGACACACCTACTCCAAGCACGGAATGGACGTATATTTCCATTCCAGCAGCTGAAGTCACTAAGCACATCCTGGAAATTGTAAAAGAGTAGTATCAAATCCCTTCCCATAATCAGGATACCTATCAGAATATTATAACAACTTCTGCGACATTATAGGGAAAGAAATATAAATCTATACCTATCAGTGGAGTGACCCATCAACACGTCACGCCGGAGTAGATACACACCTATTTTATAGTCCAGAAGGGTCGTGGGGAATACTCCCCCATGTCATACAGAAAATCAAGTCGGGCACATACACCAGATTTAAATGGAGATAATCTGCCTAACACGACCATTTCTCCTGAGCAGGCACATACACCTACCCATAATAACCACTTTCGTCAACAAGTGGTTTTCAAAGTGAGTAAGAAGGCATCTAAGAAAAAAACCTATCTAGCACATTTAAGAAATCAAGTTCCAATCTGTAATATAGCCTTACTTAATTCTGGAGTTCTTGAAGCCCTAAAACAATTATCTATTGCAACTAAATATTCTACTCTCTCATTTTCGAATTCTGGAAGTAACAATGATAATTCCAAAGGTCTTCATCAGAAATTTCCTCATCAAGGCTTGCTTCATGACAGTTCATTCGATCTCGAAATATCAGCTCCAGATTAAAGGCATAATAACCCTCTGCATGGCCAGAAGAACAATGAGAAAAAGGTTTCATCTTTTGTTGTAACCCACCATGGTGGTCCTCCCCATGATGATGAATTTAGCTTCAAACGTCCTATCCATAATAATATTTCACATTTCCTAGAAAATTATTCAATGGAAAAATCAATAATGAGAAATACCTCTTATCTTGAGGCACTTTCAAATGTGAAGCCAGTCATGTCAGATGCCTTACCACTAATAGGTGGAATACTTTATCAATCAGAAGATAGCTTGGGGTGTAGTTCATTCTCTAAACCACCCATGGGTCATTCATCTTTTAATTTGACAGATAAATTCTTTACCAAAAATTGTTGAATCTGGTCAAGAAACAAAGAAGCACCAGGTTTGGTCCAATCAGGTAGAATAATCTTCAACAAATGACAAATAGGAAGTGTTGAATATGAGAAAACAATTGAAAAAAATGTGAAATACCTGTCATGTTTTGGCCTTTGATTGACTCTCAGTATGATGTTCTAGAAATTTTGAGGGAATATTGAATTCATGATATTCATCTCAACATGTTGGAAACTCATTGTCACTTAAAATGGAAAATATCACCTTATGATGAATATAAAAACCATGTTAAGGTAATATAAGGGTTGAAACACAAAATTGACTTGGCATCTCTCTCAGTTTCCCGATATCCAATGGTTGAAAAGCAGTAGAGAGCCTTTCAGCGTACATGCCATGGAGCATTAAAAAGGTTTCTCCAGTTAATTACCAATGCTCCATCTAGTATCCATATCAGGGGATGGGGTGTTCATGGAGCATTGCATTTCATTGTGCTCTATAGTCAACAAAGACAGCCAAAATAGGTCTCATGCAATGTTATTGCCCACGACCATCCACAACTGAATGGTTTTGTGTGTAATCAAAGGCTTGCTCCGGAACATTCCTCAACTAGTTCTTCCCAAAGTCAGGCATATAAAGAACATGTTTTCCAATTACTCCTGCATCAAGATAATGAGAATATAGAACATGTTTCTCATTTAGAGCATGCACATCACCAGGTGATAGAGGTGTTAGAAATCATCCACCAGTCATCTGAGCCAGGTGATTTGAGTGGATGTCAGATGATGCATCCAGCTAATTTCTGGACTAAAATCCTCAAAATCAGGAGATCTTTTTAGAAAGTTTCATATGTAGTAGCTCAAGATCCACCTTAGCTTTCTAGGATAGGGACTCTTTTAATCCAACCCTCAGGATCAACAAATAGGATTCGAGATGTTGAGCAGGAAAAATAGGAGCAAACCTAATCCATCGGACTGGGGACTTTTTCAAATTCACAATCTCTTCCTCAGCGCAAGTCAGTCTTCTCTCGATTAGGGAAGAAGCCAAAAGAGGAACACAGAGCTTAATTATCAGGAAATTTCCACCAAATTATGGTTCATCAAGATGTTTTTGAGGGATTAACCAAACAAAAGGCAATGTCTCATAAAGGAAATGGAAGAAGACATTATCGCAGAAATGCCAACAGAAGGGATGTAATGCGTTATGCATCGATAAATGTCATCAATGTTGTTGTCATTGATCCCCCATAACATGAGGCTCACTCAGAGGAATCAAATGAAGAAGTTCCTATTAAAGAGGTTGTACACACAGAAAAAAATGAATGAGGTGCGCATACCAGAATCCAGAGGGTTTCCCAGAGGCAAGACATTCTTTTAGGAAATTCCCTTCCATACTCCAGAAATGCACATGCCAATGAAAAGGGTAAAAGTCAGGTTACATCCCACCCTACCTCTGTAGAAGGAGAATCACTCTCATTAGAGGAATGGTTCACACAGAAAGAAGAATAAATGAAGGAGTTAAAGAGGTTAAATTCATAACTACTTCAAGGTAGTCTTCCTCCTAATCGTGATGGAGTTAGTCAATCAAGGGAATTTTTTACAGCTACTGAGATGGATCAAGAATATCATCTTTACAAGTACACCCTCACAGGTCCAATCCTATGGGTTATGCGTGATAGAAACCGTTAGTACTACCATCAGTTGCAGTACCAGTCACCACACCCATCCAAACTCCAGTTATTGCACCTTCTTAGGTCCAAGCTCAACCAAATGTTTCTCAAATATTAATGACTACCATTTATTCATTAACAGCTCGGTTGGAAGCTATAGAAGTAAAACATGTATAAGTTCGACTGAGAAATAAATCTAACCCAGAATGGGTGGATGAAATTCCACCCATAAAATTTTTCGAATACCACATTCCCAATTTCTAATGGTTCGGGAGATCTAGAACAACACTTAACACATTTTGTTTCTTGTTGTGATCCTATGATGGGAACTCCTCAACCACAAGAAGTAGTTAAGATCAGGTGTTTTGTGTAGTCATTATAAAGACCAGCTTTTGTCTGGTATACCAGTTTTCAATCTCAGTCAATTACTGGGTGGGAAGATCTCTGTCAAAGATTCCTTATTCAATTTAGCTCAACATTACCAAAGATGATAGAATTTTATCATAAAAATTGTAATAAAAGGGAAAATGAAAGAGTTTCTGATTTCATTGCTCGTTGGACGGAATTAACATATTCCTTAAGCTTAGCACTCCCTCGGGAAGAGTTTTTGCCAATCTATGTGGCAAATCTGCATGATTAATTATGCACACCATTGATCCCTATAAAATACAAAGGTGGGTTTTGAGACCTTACTTAAATCACTCAACATATCGAATACTCTCTTATAGAGATTAAGGCTAAAACTCATGTAATTCCATCAGCTCCGGGAAGGAGAATAGAGAGGGTAGAAACTTATATAGTTACACTTAAATAATCATCTGTACCTGCTTCCACATCAAAACCTTCATCACATCGAAGGGATCCACCTCCTGAGCATCAACAACAAAGGTTGCCTCATCAAGATGATCAAAGAGATCAAAGACAGAAACAATTTGAGGATTTAATGAACAATGTTTATTATTTTTGAAAGGAACAAGTTCTTGGTTAATTCATCTCGGCTCTGGAAAACTATCTATTTCAGTTCCCAAGGCCCGAAAGGCCAAAAAAGGAAGGAGATGAAGACCTCCCCAACTATTTCCTGTTTAATCAGATGTTGGGGCATCCTATTCAAAAGTGTTTTTTCTTCAAAGACCTTCTGTAAAATATGGAAAACTCTAGAAAAGTAAATCTGAAAGGTTCTTCAGCCCAGGTAGCATGTGTTACTACTACTGATCCAGAGGGAGAAGGTGAGTGGAACGAGGTCAAAAGTAAAAATTTGTAGAAATATGATGATTGGATGGTCAGTAAAACAATCAACTGAACTCATGCCATTTTACGAACACAATTAAAGAAACCAATTCTGCTTTCTACTATTTCTGCCACGGAAAAACTCTATTCATTAGAAGGAAAATCCCCAAAGAAGCGGCATAATTTGAAGAAATAAGATCATTCAGAAGAAGACAAGCTCATGTCATAGCCCAAGTTTTTTTTGACTCTGGAATATTTTATGCCATCTGATTCAAAATCACGAACACCGCCCCACCAAATGGCATAGCCTGAACTGGTTCATCAGGAAGAATCTTCATCAGATGAAGAGTTGATTTTTGGTTTTGTTAACATGATTCATTTAACGGATCCCTAGGCCAGTGACAGTTTCGATCTTAATGAGCCTGAGTTCCCTGTATCAAAAAGAGGAATTAGAGGAAGAGACAATGGTCTAGGATATATAGGTAGACAAGGCTATTCTAGAAGTCACTATTTCAATCCAACCCCTGCTAGAACTATATATGCGGTAGAAACTCATGGCAATGCCCTTCAATGGGCTTAATAGGAAAAAGAAAGTTCTTCCACACATGGAAGGTTCGGTTATGACATAGTTATTTTGGAGGACCGGTTAGAGGTTACACCTTCTTCCTCTCAGCAAATTAATATACCGATTCGGTCTAGTCTACTGAAGCTAGGATTGTTTCCAATTACTAACCCGATATGGGATACATCAAATGCGAAAGCATCGACAACCAAGGCACCTAAAAAACCACATTTTCATGATGGGAAACCCAGACCATTGGGCCAAAATTATGATGTCTTGAAACATTTTTCCCAAGTACCGGCCAAGTTATCAATTCTGGATTCCTTGAATCTATCAAAACATCTTCATGAGGTGCTTATTGAGGCTTTTTCAAGTCCTCAAGAATTCCAAACTGAAATTGTTATGGCTGAGGTCTACCTTATAGAGAATGATCCTACAGAATTCCATGCAGTGATATCTTTTATAGATGAAGATGAATATGATGTTGTACATAGACATATAATACCTTTGTATATATCTGGCAAAGTTAATGACATAAACATTCGACGATCATTCATTGATAATGGATTAGGAGTCAAACTCATCCCTATTCGTAAACTTCGTCAATTGGGACTCACCAAATCTGATTTATCTCTTTCTACTTTGATGTTCCAAGGATATGATAAAAATGAACAATAACCTCTATGTTAGATTACACTCAGATCTCAGTTTGGAGACCTTGTGTCTAATTCAGATTTCGTGGTTGTTCGTTATGACACAACCTTAAACATTTTTCTTCAAAGAAATTGGCTACATAAACATGTGGCTATACCTTCATCATACCATCAATGTCTCAAATATTTTTTAAATGGTCAAATTGGGACATTGTATGATGATAAATCCCCATTCGAAACATGTGAATCTCAATACATTGTGGTAGAATTCTATCACATGGAGGGAAAGGAAAAATCCCCAGAAAAGGAGGTTACCAAAATTAACACTCCAAATGGTTTGGAAAATATTCTAGTAAACCCATTCATACATGTGAGTACAGATTATGTGTTGCATATCAGTCAAATTGATAGGATAGACCTAAATCCGAACACTCTTATGGAAACTTCTATAATGTCAATTATGACATCCAAGCCATACACATGGGAGAAATTATTGATTCACCAATAAATGATGAAAGCTTAAATGGATATGGCTTCATTTCATCCGCTGAAGTCCATCAATTCTATACTTCATCAACTAGGCTATACGAAGTCATTTCAATGTCATAGGAGAACAATGATGTCGATTCTCAATCCATCATCTCCTCTTTATTACCCTTGGAAGTCCCTTCATCATCAATATGGTCAGAAATGGTAGCATCTTCTTCAAGATGTTCAAATTTTAACTTTTCCCCTGATCATGGAAATTCTGCTTCGTCATCTACTATGCAAGTAGAAATAGAAGAAGTAACACATATTGAAGAAGAAGAGGAAGATCTCAGGGATGCTCCTCCAACATTTGAAGAGGGTATCTCTACCACTATGGATGAACTCATAGAAATAAATCTGGGTACAAAAGAAGATCCACACCCCACATTACTTAGTGCAGCCATGACTCTTGAAGAGAAAGAAATGTATACTTCATTTCTAAAGAAAAATTGATATTTATTTGCTGGTAATTATACAGAAATTCAAGGTCTTGATCCTGATCTTTCTATTCATAATTTGGGTTTACCAGAAGAACAATGATGATTCAAGCATGCCGCAAGAAGAACACAGCCAACTTATTCCTCCAAAATTAAAGCTCAAGTGGATAATCTCATCAAGGATAACTTCATCAGAGAAGTTCAAGCATGCCGCAAGAAGAACACATCCAACTTATGATCTTTCTATTCATAAACCCATTAAAACATCTAAAAACATTAAATTTCTCTAAAAAAATTAAAAAACCAAAAAACTCAAAGAATACAAAAAAACCGCAAAAAACATAAAAACCCTAAAAAAATTGAAACACCTTAAACCCTTAAATACCCTAAAACCCTAAAAAACCCTAGATAACCATAAAAACATTTAAAACACCTAAAAATGATTAAGACCCTAAAAACCGTAAAATCTATAAATATCCTAATAATCCAACAAATTACCAAAAACTGTAAAAACCTATAAAAATATTAAAAAAATACATGAAATATAAAATAATTAAAAACATAAAAACATAAAAAAATATTAGGATACCTAAAAAACATAAAATAACTAAAAAACACCTAAAAGGCCATAAAACCCCTTAAAACCATAAAAACCCCTAAAAACCTTCAAAAAAACATAAAAACACATTAAAAAACTAAAAATAATGAAAACTCTATACACTAATAAAAACATTAAAACATATAAGAAAACCTAGAACTACTAAACAAACTGATAACCTCAAAAAAACCTTAAAATCCCTAAAACCACTCAAAATACATAAAACCCATAAAACTATAAAATCCTAAAAAATCCATAAAAATTAAAAAACATACAAATCCCAGAAAAACACATAGAAATCCCTAAAATCATAAAAATACATAAAACCCTTAAAAACATAAATCCTAAAAAAACCCCAAAATCCCAAAATCCCAAAAAATGCATAGAAATATTAAAAAATCCCTAAAGAATCATAGAAATCATATAAAATCCCTAAAAATACCTAGAAAAGTAAAAAACCTAAAATACAACGATAACCTATAAGAAACCTAAAAACCCCATAAAACTTCTAAAACCCCATAAAACTACTAAAACCCCCAAAAACCGAATAAAAGTATTTTGGAAATCCATAAAAATTACTTAAAATGTAAAAAAAAACTAACCAGGAAAAACAATAATAGAACCTTAAAAACATAAAAGAACTTAAAACCACTAAAAACATCAAAACTCTAAAAACCCTTAACCCCTAAAAAACACTAAACCCCTCAAAAAACTTAAAACCATAATAAAAAAATCATTAAAAATTCCCTGAAAAATCTCTTGAAAATTAAAAAACCATAAAATCCTAAAAACCCTATGAAAACCGTAATAATACTAAACCACTTAAACCCACTAAAATACCTAAAAACACTAAACACCCTAAAAAACCTAAAAATACCCTAAAACCCCTAAAATACCTAAAACCATAAAACCCTTAGAAACATTAAAATTCCCTCAATACCTATGAAAACCCTAAAAACCACAAAAAACCACTGAAACCCCTTAGAACCCTAAAATATTAAAATATCTAAAACCCCATTCAAACCCTAAAAAAAATCCAAAATTCCTAAAATACTAAAACCCCAAAAATCATCAACAATCTGAAAATGTATAAAAAACCATAAAAATGTAAAATATAAAAAAAATCCATCAAAATTAAGAAATTCATAAAAAACCCCTTAAAACCCTTAGAACCCGTAAGAAAACCTTAAAATCATTAAAAAACTTAAAACCCATTCAAACTAGAAAGAATAAACTGCTAAAAACCCCTAAAATCACTAAAAACTGTAATATCTCTCAGAATACCTAAAAGCCTAAAAAACAATGAAAAGAATTAAAAACCCATAAATCACTAAAATCATAAAAACCCAAAAAAAACCCTAAAAACTAAAAAAAATCCTAAAATACATAGAACCCCTAAAAACCTATAAGACCCTAAAAACCCTATACAACCCTAAAAACCATTAAACCATTAAAAACATAAAAAATACTCCTAATACCCCTTAATATACTAAAAAATTGTAAATATACTAAAATACCTATAAACACCTAAAAATGATTAATGTATACAAAAAACCCCCTAAAAACTCAACAAAACCCTAAAATCCAAAAAACGGAAAAAACCCTCAAAATCCAAAATATCCTCAAAAACCATAAATAAATTAAAACCCTTAAAAATACCTAAACAATTAAAAACCCATAAAAATTGAAATAAAAAAATAAAAAAATAAAAACACCGAAGACACTTAAATCCACTAAAAACAAAAAAAAAATGAAAAAACCAAACCCTTGACAACCCTAAAAACACTAAAAATCCCCAAATAATCAAAATACCTAAAAATCCTAAATCTGTTAAAAATAAAAAAATCCCAAAAAATCCCAAAAAACATAAAAAACATAAAAACTTTGAAAACCCATAAAAAACCATAAAACATAAGAAAACATAAAACCCTTAAAACCTAAAGAAAAATTCAAAAACCCCTAAGAAGAACATAAAAACCATTAACTCTTAAAATACACAAAAACAAAAAAAACATTTAAAACAAAAAATACCCTAAAAATCGCTATAAACTCTAATTTTTTTTAAACCCCTACAATTTAAAAAACATTAAAAACACCAAAAAACTAAAAAAATATTTAAAACCAAAAAAACCGAAATACCCCAAAGAACACTCAATATCCAAAAATATTTATTCAAAACCATAAAAAACAAAAACATCCCAAAAATAACTAGAAACATAGAAAACCATTAAACCTAGAAAATCCCTAATAAAAACTTAAATACAAAGAATACATAAAAGGAAAAAAACCTAAAAAACTACAAACCCTAAAAACCATAAAAATAACTAAAAATCCCAAAAAAACATAAAAATGCTAAAAAATCCCTAAAAATACCTAACAACATACATAAACCCCATAACCATGAAAAGAACTAAGAAAATATATAAAATAAAAAAACACTTGAAACCCCTAAAAACGCTAAACCCCTAAAAATCCTTAAAACCATTAAAAACCATTAAAAACATAAAATTTGAAAAAAAAAATCACTAAAACCCTCTAAAAATTTAAAAAATCTTATAAAACATAAGGAAATAATAAAATCTTAAATACACTTAAAACCATTAAAAACCTAAAAACATTAAAAACCATAAAAACCCCTAAAAGACCATTAAATCGGTCACAATACCCTAAAAACCATAAAAACCACTAAAACAATAAAAACCCTTAAAACCCATAAAATTGAAAAAAATGACAACAAAAACTCCTAACAATATTTTAAATAGTAACAAATTAAAAAAATATAAAAATCTTTAAAACCCCAAAAAACCATAAGAACCCTAAAAGCCCTAAAACGCTTCAAAATCCCTATAGCCCCAAAAAACATTAAAAATATTAAAAATCCCAAAAACTACCAAAAAGAGTAAAAGAAATTAAAATCCATTAATGAAAAAAAAAATTATTACAATCCTAAAAATTTATGAATCCCAATAAAATTATAAAAACTCTTAAATTCCTTAAAACCCCTAAAAACATAATGACCCTCAATATCCCTAACAATCTAAAAACCCATAAAATTCCTAATTAATCTATAAAATTACCTAAATATGTAAAAAACCCTAAATAACCTGAAAATCCTTAACAAATCCTTAAAAATATGAAAAAACATAAAACCCAAAAAATACATAGAAATTCTAAAAACACTAAAAACAAAAAAAATCCAAAAAAACTCAAAAACAAAAAAAACTAAAAATACTAAAATGCTATAAAAAGTAAAGAAAAAATGCCTTAAAATCCCTAAAATCATAAAAAACTAAATACCTTGAAAACACTATGAAAATATTAAAATCCTAAAATCATATCAAACCCATAAAACCCAAAAAACACCAAAACCCCTATAACACTTAAATGTACCCTAAAACAATATAAAAACAAAAAAACCCATAAAACCCCTAAAATATATAAAAACACCAAAAAAACCAAAAAAAAGACTAAAAACTTTAAATAAACATTTAAACCCATAAAACGTTAAAAAATCAAAAATTCACTTAAAACCTCTAAAAAATAAAAAATTCTAAAACCCAAAAAAACCATAATACTGTAAAATACCTCAAAATCCCTAAAAACCCATAAAAATAATTAAAAGGTCAAAAAATTCCTATACAGTTAAAAAAACCTAAAAACTATATGAAAACATTAGAAATCTAAAACCTCTCAAAACCCATATAAAAGTTAAAATGTTTAAAACTTATAAGTCCCTAAAAAGCATAAAACCCCTCCAAATCTCGAAAACCAATTAATTTCCTAAAAAATAAATAAAAATACTCAACATGTAAAAAACCTTAATATCCATGAAAACCACTAAAATAAATTTAAAACCTAAAAACACTTAAAACCCAAATAAACCCTAAAACCCATAAAATCCATAAACCTCTAAAAATCATTAAAAACCCTAAAACCAAAAAAACATAAAAAGTACCTAAAAACTCTTTAAAATAGTAAAAAAAAATAAAAAACTATAATTACCATTAAAACCTAATAAAACTAAAAAAACTATAAAAATATTAAAATGCAAAATTGCCTCAAAATCCCTAAAAACCCTAAAAACAATAAATCCCTAAAATTACATAAATATGTAAAATCCCAAAATGCACTAAAAACCCCTACGAAAAATATGAAAACCTAAATACACTTTAATACACTAAAAACCAACAAAAACTCTAATGACCCTAAAAACCAAAAGCCCAAAATAACCTAAAACCCCCAAAACCATAAAACACATAAAATCATAAAAGTCCCTAAAAACCAAAACCCTTATGCAAGGGTGCTGGTTGATATTGACTAAGCCAGTACACTAGTTGAGGAGGTGAACCATAACAACATTGATGACACTCTGAATTTGGAGATACAATATGAGAGGAGACCCAAGTACTGCGACAATGGTAATCTCATCTGTCACTCAATAGCTGAGTACAGAAGAATCAAATCTGTGGCACATGTAGCCTGCGTGGTCATGAGGATAGTAAATTCCAGAACAAGTTGGGGAAGGGAAAAGTTAAATCCTCAAATCCAACATCTATAAAGAACCCTCTTTCGAATCCTCATGATGACGATGCTGAACTAGACCCTCTTAAAGCCAGGAGTGACAGACCTATCAAACCAGGTACTAAAAGGGACTCCAATGCACCTATCCTGGAAGTTTCTTCTAGAACAATGCCACCAAGGGAACTATGGGATTTGGGATTATCCTCTATAGTGCTTGTTGAACAAGTCCCTGGGCATACCAACTCAGATCACAACCATGATAAAAGGGGTGATAATGTTGCAGTTGAGGTGGTGCCTTTCGTTTCACCCTTCCAGGCATAGAAATCTGATGTGTAGATTGTTGCACCCAATAAAACATCTAGTTTGGTCATGACGGAGGGTGATGCAGAAACTTCTGGGTCATCCGGAACCCCTACACAGGCTGTGGAGGACAGGTCCTAGGCATATTCTGAGGCCGCTCACCCCCTCTATATGGGGATCAAGATGTTGTTCCCTGCACTCTCGAACTAGAACTGATCTGTCGTAGCACCGGTCTAAGGATTACTGACTGCCCAGCTTTAGGTGTGGCTGTTGAGAATGTAGTCAAAATCCCTGGCTGTCCAGATTCCCCGCAGATCATAGTTTCCACAGGTGTAGTGACATAGGATGGGAGGAATCCTAGTGACCTACAGAATGTCTCGGTTGATGATTCTTTCACCACGATGTTCCCAACCAAGGAAGCAAGGTGGAAGACCAATGGGGGTGTTCCATATGATTTCCTTTGTTCCCTCTACATATTCACCCCACTCTCCAGAGGGTTTTGGGCTTATGGAGATCTGAATGAATCCCCAGACATGATGGATGAATCTAAAAAAGTGGCGGATGAATCTAAAAATGTGGAGGATGAACCAGTATAGGTGGCGGATGAACCTGAAACTAAATCCAACAAGAAAACTATAGGAAGGCCCCCCAAGAAGAAGGGAGGGAAGGGAAATGTAAAGGGAAGTTCATTTCCCAAGAATAATCATCCCCCCCTTTAGGGGAAAATCATCACCTTCTCAATGAAGATCATGTTCGGGAACTGCAGAGGGCATGGGAACCCCCCATGGCCTAAGCCCTCAGTCACTTCCTTTTCACCACCCATCTATTTCCGATCAGCATTGCTGAATTTATGTCCAGGTTTGATGACTGTATGAGTATCAGGTGGTCCATCCTTGGATACTCCCTTATCTCGCATAATAATGCTGAAGGAGGCATAAAAACCTTATGGGCACTCAAGCATGTCGACATCCAACTTATTTCCTTTGCGATGAGTAAGAAAATTATTTCACTCTTGATAAAGACCCATGATTAAACTCTAAATGTCTTCTTTATCTATGCCTCCGGTGTTTACACAAATAGGAGGTAGTTCTGGAGTTATATGATCCAAACCAGTGGAAAAATCCGGCACAATTGGATAGAGATAGGGGACTTCAATACAATCCTAAAGCCTGATGAAAAGACTAGGACAACCTTCTCCCAGATTGCTGTAGAGGAATTATCAGATTGTCTGGATCAATACAACCTCATCAAGGTCCCCTTTACTAGATCCCAATTCACATGGAGAAGAAACCCCATAAATGGAAGGTAGGTGAGCATTATTGACAGATGTTTTACTCAGAATAATGATTGGGGTACACCCTGCGACATTACTGGATTCACTCTCCTGAAATTCAACTCTGATCACAATTCTATAATTTTGGAAATAAGAGGTGGTGGAAAGAGGTAGCCTCTAATCCCCATTAAATTCAACAATTCCTAGCTCACAATCCCGGGTTGTAGAGAAGTGATTGTCCTAGGATGGAATAACATATTCCATGGTAGCCCGCACTTCGTGATGGCTTCTAAGAATAATATAATCAATGGGATTCTTAGGGAGTAGAGCAAGGTCTCTTTATCCCGGCTTGATGATGAAATTAGGGTGGCCGAGTCACAACATAATACATGTAAAAATAACAACCAACAGTTTGATACACCTAGGGAAGAGATAACATTGCACTCGAAACATGATGAATATTTTGGTACTGAAGGACATGATGTCCAAAAATCAATTCAATATGCAATGGATTAAGGATGGTGATAGGAACTCCAAATTCATTCACTGTCTTCACTGGGAGAAATAGATTAAGAAAGGACTGAATGCAATCTGAATTAATGGCACGACTTTTAAAAATGAAAGCAAGTTCTCTAGTGCCATTTTTGGATACTTTTAGGAGTTATATAATCATTCTGGATATGAAATAACCCTTAACCTCATGGGTTTTATCACTCCATGCATTAAATAATCCAAAAATAAATCCCTCACTGATGCTCCACTTGAAGTAGACTTGAGAGAATCTGTCTGCTCGCTAAACATTGAATGTACCCCTGGTCCGGATGGATTTAGGAATAAATTATTCATGTTTTTCTGGAACATCATTCACATTGAGATCAATAGTTCTTTTAGATAATTCTACCTCTATTGATCCGTACCCCATGGGACTAACTCAAACTTCATCCCATTGTTGCCCAAAAAAGAGAATGCCATCGAAATAGGTGATTTCTGTCCAATTTTCATTGGAAACACCATTCCAAAAATCATAAGTGAGATCCTCTCTATAAGAACGGGGAGGATCACCTGGGATCATATTACCCCAAACAAAATTTGGGTTTGTCATAGGCCGTAGTATTCATATCATCCTATAATTATCATCAGAAGGCATCAACATCATAAGGATGTTCTCAAAGTATCGGTGCTTTTCCTTGAATCTGGATATCGTGAAGGCCTTTGACACCATCAAATGGTCTTTCATTATTGGTGAAAAGTTGTCACCTTGAAAGCATCTCTCTCAAAATCACTCAACAACTGGAAAGATCACAAGGGAAAACTCTATCACAAGTAGGTAGAGTTTTCTTGATCAACATTTTCATCATGTCCATGTTAGTACACACCATTTCCATTTACAGAAGGCCCACAAGCCTGATAAAAAATCTACAAAGTAATATTTGGAACACTCCCTGGATGGGATGCTTTGATGATAGAAAATTATTCTCTATTGCATGGAAAAATTGTACTAAACCAACTGATATGGGTGATATTGTAATTAATGTCCTTATAAAATTCAAAGATTCTCTCATTGGGAAATTTACTTCAAATCTGTTCAATCCACAAGACGGGGGGGGGGGGGTCTGGACTTCCTAAGGGGAAGGTTCAACCCCAAACTCTGTGACGACTTTTATGGTTACTTCCCTTAATCATTTTAGAATATGATCAAATCCTCATATAGAGACATCATCTCCCAATCAAAATGGATAGTCTCAAGGAACTCAAACATGAACTGTTGGACAACTACCTGGCTTGAAAAGGCAATCAGTGACTCTGTTCAACCTCCCCTAACATGCATCACCTCTCTATTTCTAAATTAAACAACAGAATAGGGGAGCTCAAAAGGACCCTTCCTGAAAACATTATCCAGTAAATCCCAAATTTTTAGTTCACTGACATTGATTGCCTCATTTGGAAACCCAACCTTGTTGGAAAGTTGATCACAAGGGATTTCTATCAGTATAAATTTGAACAAGGAACCCAACCACAGACATGGATCTCCAAATTCAGGAGAAACTTCATCCCACCATCGAATTTTAATCTGCTGTGGAAAGACTAGATTAAAAAACTACCAGTGTAGGAGCAACTCAAGAAAGTCAAATGGAGCTTAGCCTATCCTGCCTAACCTTTCTGTGAGCAGAGGAAAATTCGCAACATACCTTCCTTAGCTGCAAGATCGCTGCCTCTTTATGGGACTATGCGAAGAATCTTTTCAGTCCAAAATTCTGTACAGGCACCACTCTGGAAGATCTTTTTAACAGCATCATCAGTGTGGACAACTGCAAGAAGATCAAGAACCTTATTCTCTCAGAAGCCGTAAGACTTTCAAACTACATGTTGATAGCCAGGAATAAGGCCATTTTTGAATCAAAAGACAGCTCCCTACATGATGGAATCCTGGCAATCCATAAAGTTGTTTACAGGACATCCCACATTCAAACTGGAGCAATGGATAACAACATGAATGATTTGATCATTTTTAAGAACTCTTGGTATTCCTGGATGGTGCAAGAAACCAATTCCAATAAAATTAATTCGGTGGATTCCACCAATTCCATGTTGGGTCAATGTTAATGTGGATGGTGCCGCATCAGGAGCACCCGATCTCGTGAGATGCAGAGGCATATTCTGTACTTATAGTGGATTCATAAAGGGATGCTTCTTCCACTTCCTGGGGAGTGGATGCACCTATGAGGCGGAATCACAATGGTAGTCCAGTTTGCAGCACAATGTTTATGGAAGCTCCTATGGATTGAGTCTGACTCAATGCTGGCGGTGGAGGCCCTATAAAGCGTATCAAGATGAGTACCATTGAGGCTACTCCCGTAATGGATTGAATGCCTCAAGCTTCACAAGATCTGACCCTACATATCATGCATGATTTTCGGGTAGTGAATGTGGTGGCAGATGCACTCTCGAAGAATGAAATTGAAGATAGGGGCTTCATGTGGTCCTTCGTCACTCCACCTTATTGTACGTCTCTTGTGGACTCAGACAAGAAGGGTGATACACACACCTGCTTCTATTATCCCTCCTTGTAAGACCTTGTCCCTTTATTATTTTAATTAATTTTTGGGACCTGGATCACCTGTCCCTGCGCCTTCTTTGACCTATGAAACCATAATACCCCTAACAAACCATAAAACTCCTAAGACCATTGGGAAAAAAATCCTAAAACTCATAAAAAACATAAAACCCACTAAATACTTAAACAACCATTAAACCCCTATAAATTTCAAAAAACTCTAATAACCTTAAAAACCCTAAAATATTCAAAAAAAACCTACCCCCAAACCCTAAAAACTCAAAAATCAACGAAATCACTAAAAAATCCTCAAAAATCCATAAGGACCATAATAACCCATAAAATCCTACAAAGGCACTAAATCCCCAAAGAACTAAAAAAATTACTAAAAAAATAGAAAATATATAAGACACCATTAAAACACTTAAAACTCCTAAATACCAAAAAAGGATAAAACCCCAAAAAAATCCCTAAAGACACTAAAAAATCTAATGCCTTGAAAACCAGAACAGTAAAAAAAATTTCATTATAAATCTCTATAAATTTAAAAACTCCCAAGAAAACTAGAAAACCCCAATGAAAAAAATTAAATACTTATAAAAACAAAAAACCTCTAAAAAATCTAAAAACCCCAAAAAAATCCCTAAAAATCCATAAAACCCTAAAAACTATGAAAATCCTAAAATCCATACAAATATCAAAAAAGGTAAAAAAACTCTTAAATCCTTGAAAACCCATAAGAAACCATTAAAAACATTAATAGACATAAAACACCTAAAATTAAAAAAATATAAATACCCTAAGATGCCCTAAAAATCCAAAAAAACCCCTAAAAACCCTAATACCCATAAAGACCATAAAACCCCCAACATCCCTATAAAAACCATAAAACTAACGAAAAAAAATCTAAAAACCCCTTAAACCCCTGAAAACGTTAAAAACACTCAAAAAACTTAAAACCCTAAAAAATCCTAAAAACCCAAAACCCATAAAAAACCATAAAACCCAGAACACCGTAACAACCATAAAACCCCTCAAAATCCCTAAAAACCATAAAAACAAAACAAAAATATTTAAAAACCCTAAAAATCCCTAAAAAAACAAAACTCCTAAAAACCCCTAGATATCCTTTAAAAACTAAAAAAACTTAAAACCCCTGAAATACCTAAAACTTATAAAACCCCTAAAAACCCTAAAAACCCTAAAAACCCAAAAATCCCTAAAAACCTACAAATCTATAAAACCCAAAAAAACCATAAAATTCCCTACAAATACCTAAAAACATAAAATGCCCTAAAAACCCCTTTGAAAACATTGAAAAAAAATTAACACATAAATCCATAAAAAAACATAAAAACACTAAAAACCCAAAAGACCCAAAAAACCCAAATAAACCAATAAAAACGATAATAACACCTAAAACTGTAAAAATCCATAAACCCCTAGAAAACTCATAAAACATTCAAAAAATCGTTAAACCCATAAAAGTGTAAAAAACTAGAAAATATAAAATCCTAAAATTACCAAAAATACAAAAAACCCTAAAATACATTAAAAACATTAAAAACCCTAAAAACATAAAAAACCTTGAAATTCCTCATAATCCCTAAAACACCTAAAATTCATAAAAATCATAAAAATCCTTAAAAAACCCTAAACACATAAAACTCGCTAAAACCCGCTAAAACCCCTAAAAACCCTTAAAATCCTTAAAAATCCAAAAACACCTAAAACTACTAAAAATACATAAAAACACTAAAACCCCCAAAAACCTCTAAAAACCCTAAGAACCCTAACAACCATAAAGACCCTATGAACCTAAAAAATCATTAAAAACCAATAAGACACGTAAAACCCCACTAAAACTCAAGAACATATTTAAAAGACTTAAAATGATAAAAATATTGAAAAACTAAAAAATCCCTAGAACACCTAAAGCCCTATAAACCCCTAAAGACTCAAAAATCCATTTTAAAACTCTAAAAACCCTAAAAATTCCTAAAGTCCCTAAAAACTATAAAAATGAAAAAAATCCCTAGAAATCATTAAAAACATAAAAAACCTAAAAAACACATAAAAACTAAAAACACTAAAAACCATAACACCCCTAAAAGTCCTTAAAAACCCAAAAAAAACCCACATAAAAGATAAAAAAAATTTAAAAATCCTTAAACATTTGAAAAACATAAAACCCATAAAAACCATAATAAAATCATAAAACACCAATTATACTTAAAACCTCTAAAATTCCAAAATATTACAAACACATAAAAACATTAAAAACCAATAAGAAACCTAAAATCACCTAAAAACCATAAAATCTCTAAAAACCATGCAATCCCATAAAAACCCAGAAAATCATAAAAACCCTCTAAAAACTATAAAAACCCATTAACCGATTAATAATATTAAAAAACTAAAAACTCTGAAAAACCCTAAGAAACTCAAAAAACTATAAAATCCCAAAAACCATATAACTGTAAAACCCGCAAAAACCCAAAAACCCCTCAAAATTATTAAAAACCTTAAAAACCATAAATAAACTAAAAAATCCATCGAAATAACTAAAAATTTAAAAATCCAATAAAACCCTAAAAACCCCAAATAAAACCATAGAATCCTAAAACCACCTAAAAACCCAAACTACTTGAAACTGATAAAAAACCTAAAAACACTAAAAAACAATTAAATCCATAATAATCCCACAGTTCTGTAACCCCTTTGTCGATTCAGACATGAAGGGTGAGGTGCGCACCCGACTATGCAGGTCCTCCTTGTAATGCTATGTATTATGTTTTTCAATCAATTTGGGGGGACCGGGGGAGTGGTCTCGAACATTTATTGCCTAAAAACCAATAAAATCTTAAAACCCATTAAAAACTCTAAAACCCATTAAAACAACATAAAATGTTAAAAACTATATAAACCCTTAAAACATGAAAGGACTATTAAAAATTATCCAATCCAAAAAAAAAAACACATTAAAATCACTAAAAACCCTAAAAAAATAAAAATCCTCAAAATCCCTAAAAACCCTAAAAACCCATAAAAATTAAAAAAACCATAAAAATCCCTAAAAACTCAAAAAACCCCTAAAAATCATGAAAACTCTTAAAAACCTTAAAATTCATAAAAACCCAAATACCCATAAAACCCAAAAACACTCTAAAAAATGCAAAAACCCTACAACCCCTCAAAATCTCTAAAAACCCTAAAAACCATAAAAATCACAAACCCCCCTAAAAATCACAAATAACAAATAAATACCCCTAAAAATCTAAGAAACCATATGAAAACCTTAAAATCCTAATCACAAATAAATCTCCCAAAAACTAAAAAATGGTAAAACCTTAAAAGGCACTAAAAACTGCTAAAACCCATTTGGACCACTAAAACCCTTTTAAACCCCTAAAACATTATAAATTCCCTAAAAACTACTAAAAATTATAAAAATATTTTTTAACCTAAAAAAACCTCAAAAAACTCAAAAAAACCCTTAAAAACCAAAAAACACTGAAAATATCTAAGGACCCTAAAACCGCCATTAAAATCCTAAACAAATCCCCAAACAACACTAAAAATGGAAAAAACAATAAAACACTAAGAAACCCTAAAAACATTTAAAATATGAAAATAATTAAATCCATTAAAATATGAAAATGATAGAAACCCTAAAACCATAAAAAATCCTAAAACACTCAAAATCCCTAACCAACCTAAAATAATAAAAATCCTATAAATCCCTAAAATTTGTTAAAATATAAAAAAAACCAATGAAAAAATCTAAGAACACCATAAGAAACTAGGAACACTCGAAACCCCTAAAAACTAAAATTTCCTAAAACCCCTAAAGGTGGTAGAAAATACTAAAAATACCAAAAAAACATTAAATCCTCCCAAGCCACAAAAATCTTATAATCCCATAAAAACCCTATAACCCACTAAAAATCTACATAACATTAAAATCCCTAAAAATTTTAAATAATCTTCAAAAAATGAAAACCCAAAAAAAAACTCAAGAAAACCTTAAATCCCAAAACAAACCATAAAAACTCTAAAAACACAAAACCCTTAATTCCCCAAAATTCCTAAAAACCATAAAAATCCTAAAAAACCAGTTGAAATACCTAAAATTGTAAATCAACCAAATAAACCATTAAAAATAATCTAATAATACATTAAAAATGAAAAAACAGTTAAAACTCATAAAAACTAAAAAAATTAAAAACCCCTAAAACACATAAAAACAAAAATTAATCATAAAAACCCTTAAAAATTTAAAAACCATAAAACCACATTAAAAAAAAAACCACTAAAACCACTAAAAATGTTTTAACCCCTAAAATTGTTAAAAAACTCTAAAAAACCGTGAAACCCCTAAAAATTAAAAAAAACTCGAAAAGCCCAAAAAACCATAAAAACCTTAAAAGCCGAAAAAATAAAAAATTCACTAAAACCCCATAAAATTAAAAGATGAACTTAAAATCCATAAAAACATAAAAAAACAAAAAATCGTGAATACCCATAAGAAAATATTAAAAACCAAAAAACATATAAAAACCCTTAAAAACATAGAAAGAATAAAATCATTAAAAAGCCTAAAAAATATAATAACTCCAAAATACATAAATACCCTAAAAACCCATAAATTACCAAAAAAATCCAGGAAAAAGCTAAAAATTTAGAAAAACTAAAAACCCTAAGATATAACTAAAACTTAAAAACACTTAAAATAAAAAATGCTTAAAAATTTATAAAAACCCTAAAAATCCATAAAAATCTCTACAACCATAATATTAGAAAAGCCCTAAAAACATAAATACCCTTAAAAATTGAAGAAAATTATAAAAAATAAAAAATATCAAAAAACCCATAAAAACCTAAACAACATAAAAACACCAAACCCCCTCAAAATCCCAAAAATCCTAAAAACCCATAAATATGCATAAAAATAGCAAAAAATTCCGTTGAAATTTTAAAAAAACTAAAAACCCTGAAATCCCTAAGAAAATATTAAAAAGATAAAAATAAGTAAAAACCATTGAATCTCTGAAAACATTCAAAACCCTAAAAAGCAAAAAAACCTCTAAACCATAAATGACCCCTAAAAATCATCAAAAACCTTAAAAATACACTACAAACTCTAAAAACTCATTAAATTCCAAAAAATGATAAAAAACTCTAAAATCCATTTAACACCCATAACACTAAAAAAATCCAAAAGCCATAACAAAAAAATAAAACCCTAAAAACCCATTAATCCCCTTTAAACCACTCAAAATCCATAAAACCCTAAAAATCATATGCATTCTAAAAACAGTAAAATCGTACACAAAACTAAAACCCTAAAAATCCCTAACAACACTGTAAAAATCTAGAAACACATAACACCCCATAAAAACCTAAAAAAATTTAAAAAACCTGAATACCTGAAAACTCTAACAAACCATAGATACTATGAAAATTCATACAAACTCTAAAATCCATAAGAAAAATTAATGTTCCAAAAAAATTTAACACCCCTAGAAATCATAAAAACCCCTAAAGAATTCCTTAAAAACCATAAAACATTTAAAAACCCTAAAACATATAAATTGTAAAAACCCTAGAACCCCAAAACTCTAAAAATTCATAAAAAACACTTCAAAATAAATATAAACCCTAAAAACATCAAAATCATAAAAAACCATAAAAATCCTTAAAAATATAAAAACACTAAAAACCCCAAAACCCCATAAGAAACATATAAAAATCTGAAAACAATTAACAATACCTAAACAATTAGAAAAAATAGAAAACCAAAAAACTATAAAACCCCTCAAAATCCATTATAACCATAAAAATATTTACCATTCCATAAAAATAACTAAAAATGTACAAAATAGTAAAACTACTAAAAATTCTAAGAAAACGTGGAAAAAATAAAAACATTTAAAACCATTAAAGACCTAAAAATGCTAAAATCCACAAAACCCCCAAAAACATAAAAAACCCTAAAACCCCCTAAAAACACGAAAACCACTAAAAACTACAAAAAAATCTGTTAAACCCCTAAAAACATTTAAAAATTTTAAAATCCACAAAAAACTCAAAAAACCACATAAATCCCAAAAACCCCAAAAAATACCTACAAACCCTAAAATACAATAAAAACTCTAAAAACCCTAGATAACCTCTTAGAAATCCTAAACTACAAAAAAATTAAAATCCTTGGAAAACCTAAATTACATAAAAACAATAAAAATCATAAAAACCACTAAAAACATTAAAAACCCTAAAAAATAAAAAAAACCTAAAATACCAAAAAACCATACAAATAGTAAAAAATATATAAAAACATAAAAAAACAATAAAACCCTGAAAACCTCTATGAAACCTTTAAAAATATGAGAATACTTAAAACCCCTAGAAACCAAAAAAATGAAAGAAACACTAAAAATTTGAAAAAGATAATATAAACCCAAACCCCCAAAAAAGTCATTACAACTCCTAAAAGTCGTTAAACAACTACCAATACATTAAAAACCAAAACCAACTGAAAACACTAAAAACACATTAAATCCAAAAATACATAACAAAATTGAAAAAAACTATAAACCCTTAAAAACACAATAATACAAAAAAAACTCTAAAAATAATAAAAAACAATAAATACAAAAAAAACCTAAAACCCTTTAAATCTTAAAACCCACATAAAACTTATAAACCCCACTGAAAGACCGTAAAACCCTAAGAAACACCTAAAACAACTCAAAAAAAACACGAAAAGTTATGAAAAAACATAAAAACACTAAAAAACAATAACAATCCTAAAAAAACTAAAAATACCAAAAAACATAAAAATAACTTAAAAACCATTAAACATATATAGAAAATCTTAAAAACCTTAAATTTATCATACCCCCTAAAACCTAAAAAATAATAAAACTATTATAGACCCTAAGACCCCTAAAACCTCTTAAAACCGAAAGAAACCCCTAAAACATTAATGTCCCTAAAAACCCATTAAACCTGATAAGAACCCACAAGAAATGCTAAAAACACTTTAAACACCTAAAATCCTAAAAACCAATAAAAACATAAAATCCCAAAAAAATAACTGTAGAAAACCTAAAAGCTGTAAAATCAATAAAAACCATAATAAACCATCAAAACCCTAAAAATACCAAAAAAATTTAAAAATAAATTAAAACCCTTAGAAACCCAAAAAAACCATAAAAACATAAAAAACCTATAACCCAAAAAAAACCCAGATAAAACGTTAAACATCTTAAGACCCCAAAAAACACTAAAAATAAAAAAACTCCTAAAAACCATGAAAAATATTAAAACCAATATTACTTTAAAACCCACTAAAACCATTAAAACCCATTAAATACCTAAAACATCAAAAAAGTATAAAAACCTGAAATACCTAAAAACTAAAAAAGAAAATTAAAACCCTAAAAAACTCTCGAAGACCATAAAACCATAAAAAACATTAATTTCAAAAAACATTAACTAAAAATGTAAAAACTATTATGAACCCTAATTTAATTAATAAAACTTAAAACCACTTCAAACCCCTAAAAACCTAAAAACCTAAAACCCCAAAAACCGATAAATACCATTAGAATGACTAAAAAAATCTTAAAATAATTTAAACTTCAAAAAATGTTAAAAAAATAAAAAATTATTAAAAAACTAAACCACATAAAAATACCTAAATACCTAAATAGCCATAAAAACGATGGAAATGCTCAAAATCCCCAATACACTAAAAACCAATTTTTTTTTAAAAAATACATAAAAACACTACAAATAAAAAAATAAAACTTATATGCCCTGAAACCCTAAAGGAAAACCTTAAAATAAATTAAAACACTTAACCCTCCTAAAAATGCAAAAATCCTTGAAAACCCCATAACCCCTACAACCCTTCAAAATACATAAAAACCCTAAATGACAAAAAATCCTAAAAAACCCTTAAAAATATAAAAAACTACAAAAACCCAAAAAAAAACGTTAAGAAAAACTTGATAACCTAAAAACACAAAAACCACTGAAAAACATAAAATTATAAAAGCCCTAAAATAAGAAAAAAGCAATAAAAACCCTTTAAAACAGTCAATACCCCATAAAACCCTAAAATACCAATATAAAATCCTAAAACCCTTTAAACCCTTAAAACATTTAAAAACACAAAAATAAATCTTAAAACCCCGAAAAAATAACATAAAAAACCTAAAAACCCTAAAAACCCTAAAAACCCTAAAACCCCTCAAAACACTAAAACCATGAAAACCATAAAAATACCTACAAACCTTGAAAACCCATATGAAAATCATAAAAACCATTAAGAACATAGAAACCCAAAAAATGAAAAATGTTAAATACCCTAAAAGCCTATAAACACTTAAACCTTTCAAAATCCATAAAAGCCTAAATAATCATAAGAACCTAAAATATAACTAAAGGTAGAAAGCATGTAAAAAACTTTGAAAACACTAAAGTCCACTCAGAAATCCTAAAAAACCAAAAAAAAAAACATTTAAGACCCATAGAAAACCTAAAGAAGATAAGAACCCTAACAACCCTAAAACACCAAAAAATCCCAACATCCATAAAAACCTTAAATACCCATAAAAATTATAAACAATCCCTAAAAATACAAAAAAATAAAAAATCCTAAAACCTTGAAAACTCCTAAGAAAACCATAAAACCCCCAAAACACTTAAAACCCCTAAAAGCTTAAAAAAATAAACAACCATAAAATACAATAAAAATAACCTATAAATCCCTAAAATCTATAAAACACATTAAAAAATAAAAACCCTAAAAACACTAGATACTATAAAAAACCCTTTAATCCCCAAAAAACATTAAAAATTGAAAACTAGCATAAATTGCTAAAAAAACACACAAAAATATAAAAACAATAAAAATACAAAAAAACATAAAGACCTTAGGAACCCAAAAAAATCCTAAAAATGAAAAAAATCTCTAAAAATGCGAAAACCCATAAAAATCCTAAAATCACTAAATATCCCTAAAAATGAAAAAAACCTAAAAAACAATAGAAAATCCAAATCTAACCTTAAAAACCTAAAAACTATTAAAAATATTAAAAGACCTAAAATCATTAAAAACCCTATAAAACCTGAAAATCCCTAAAACCCTAAAAACATAATAATAATTAAAACCTTAAAAAAATAAAAAATCTAGGAAAAGCATAAATACCTAATAAAAACTCTAAAATCCATTTAAACCCCAAAAAATACTAGAAAACACGAAAAAATATCAAAAACCCAAAAAAAAATTAAAAACCCAAACAAACCATTCAAACCCTAAATTCCATTAAAACCTCTCAAAACCCTAAATATACCTAAAACCCTAAAAACCATAAAAAACAGAAAAAATACCTGAAATATCTAAAAACATAAAAAACCATAAAAATATAAAAACCCTTATCAAAATCATAAAAAAAATAAAAATAATTAATAACCAGGAAAAACCAAAAAACAATAAAACCCATAAAACCCTATAAAATCCCTAAAAACATAAAAATCCCTAAATCCCTAAAAAATATAAAATCTGAAAACACCCCTAAAAATAAATCATTTAAAACCCCTATAAACCATGGAAACACCTATGAAAACCATAAAAATATAAAATCACATAAATCTCATAAAAATTATAAAACCCCTAAAAATGCATAAACCATTAAAAATACCCAGTAAACCCTTTAAAAAATTTAAAACCATAAAACAATAAAAACTATAAAAACCATTAAGAACAATAAACCACCTTTAAATAATTTTTTTAGAAAAATATAAAAAACTTTACTACCCTACCCACCCAGAAAAACCATAAGAACCCAAAAATCCCTAAAACCTCTCAAATTCTATAAAAACCCTAAAACACATAAATCTCCTAAAAATCATGAAAAATACCTAAACAAATAAGGACCCCAATAATTCTTGAAAGCCCTAATAAATCTTTAAACAAAAAAAAACATCTAAAACCCCTAAATACTAAAAAACCCCTAAATGAATAAAACCCTCAAAATCCCAAAAAATACCTAACAATAATAAAAATAAAAAAACCCCTAAAAATCCTAAAAAACATAAAAACCATAACAATCCTATCAACCCTTTGAAATCATTAAACAGATAAAATCCTAACACCCCTAAAAAACTAAGACATGCCAAATACCCAAAAAAGACCCTAAAACCCCTATTATACACCAAAAGACATAAAACCACTAAAAATCATAAAACCCAAAAAAAAATTAAAATCTAGTAAAAGCACTAAAAAATATAAAAACCATTTAAACACAAAAAAAAATTTAAAATTATAAAATTACATAAATCCATAAAAACCCAAAAAATAAAATAAAAAATAAAAACCCTAAAAAACCATAGCACCCTTAAAATCCCAAAACGCCAAAAAACCATAGAAATTATAAAAAACCCCTAAAAATGTAAAATGTCCAAAAATAATTCCTATAAAACTATGATAAAACATTAAAAACCTAAAACACTTAAAATACCTAATAAACATGAAAGCACCTAAAACTCTAAATAACCATAAAGAACCCTAAAATCCCTAAAACCTTTTAAAACACTAAACCTACTAAAAATATAAAAACCCAAAAAATCCCAAAAAATCCATAAAAACCTAAAAAACCATAAAGAAATCTCAAAAATCCTATGAAAAACTTTGAAACCTAAAAAACTAAAAACCCCTAAAAATATAAAAAGCATTAAAAACCATAGAAACCATAAAAATACCCTAACCCTAAATCCCCCTAAAAACCAAAAAACCCCTAAGAAACTGAAGAACATAAAAACTCAAAAAACAAAAAAAAAACACTAAAAACTCAATAAAACACTAAAAAACTTAAAAACTATAAAAAGTATAAAAACCCTAAAAAAATAAAAAAATGGTTAAAACCCATATAAAACAATAAAAACCATAAAACTTATAAAAACCCCTAAAAATAAAAAAAACCTAAAATTATAAAATCCTAAAAACATAAAAATATTTAAAAATATAAAAACCCTAAAACCCCAATGAAAACATTAACAACCTATAACCACATAATACAAATAGAAAACCAAAAAATGATAAAAACCCAAAAAATGCTAAAAACCTCAAGTTGGATGGTTGGTCCACTTTGCTCCCGTGATGGCATCCCTACTGATTCATTGCTGCCTTGAGGATGTCGATGATGGTTGCACCCTAGCATCCCCACTTTGTGGTGGAGGGGTCGTCCTTTCCCTAGTTGTTCATGGGAAAATTCATGAAAATGAGTTGGTTTAATCCTCTAATCAGTTTACGGGCATGGACCCTTTGGAAACTGTGGGAATTGAGGAAGGGGGTATGGTAGGCTAGGAACTGTAGGATTTGGACGCTAATATTGATCCTGATGACCTCCAGGATGCAGAGCTTCATTCCATTCATGATGGATCGAGGCTCTTGGGAGCGGAACACCCCCTGCCCACTGTGCATTCACAAGAGTCATTGATGAATGATGCTGTTGGACTGACTAATGCCCCCCAGCCTGAGAAGCAGTCTGATAGCCTTCATGCTGATAGGAGGAGTATTGAGCATCCTGATCTGAGCTCCACTCTTTCTTTGTTAGAGCATTTACCCCCTATGATGAGATGTCTGGACATATTATATTGGACTGTTCAGAAATCCCTCTTGAGCAGCATCTAAAAGAGATCTTCCAAAAGCGAGACCTGCAATCGATGGTCTTTATTGGGGATAAGAATGATGAACACATAAGTTTATGAGAAATTTTGGGGGATCGTGACGACCTTATGTACACTAGCTCGGATAGGATCAGGAGGGAGCAGGTGATGATTGGTCTTCCTGGTTCCTCTGGCTACAACCATAAGAGAATGATGCGGTCTGTCCCTAGTTTTGGCAGGCTGGGAGACATGGTTGTGCATGCTGCTACATCACACAGAAAGGCCAAGGCGATGAGTGTTGATGATGTGGTTCAAAGAAAGAGGGTGGAGAAGAATATACCTCCAGTGAAATAGAGGGAAAAGAGGTATTACTCCTCTATTCCAAGGCCAATGGCTACCAGAGCCTCTACCAAGGCTAGTAAAGGTAAAGGAAAATCCCATGGTAGGGAAGACCGGGCTAGAAAAGCGAAGCTGAATGTTGAAGTCAAGAATTATTTTGTAGTCTTCCTCAAGAAATATGAATCTTCTGAATGGGAGTCAGTGGATTCATATTCCTCCTCTGGATATGGTGCTAATGGAGATCCTTATGGGGATGGTGAATTTGGATTGCAACTATCTTTTATTTTGTCTTTTGGGTCTTTTGGACTTTGGTTTGTGGGGTTTTAAACTTTGGTTTGGGTCACTTGACCCCACCCTCCCTTGCTTACTTTCCTTTTTTTCTATAAATTTTTGGGGGTGAAGACTACTCTGGCCCCGCTCCTTCCTTATCCTAAAACCCTCAAAATCCTCTTATACCATAAAAAATCCAAAAAAATATAAAAATCCCAAAATATTCAATGAAAAAATAACCCTAAAAACCGTGAAATACTCTATGAAAACCATCAAAACAAAAAAACTCTTAAAAACCTAAAAACCCTAAAAAATGCAAGAGATCCTAAAAGAACATAAAACCACTAAAAACTCAAAAACCCCAAAAAACCTTAAAACCCCTAATAAACCCTTAAAAATAGAATGAATGAAAAAAAACTCTAAATACCCTATAACCCCATTCAAATGTTAAAAACTCTAGAATCCTTCGAAACTCTAAAACATTTAAAACCACTAAAATCAAAATAAACCCGAAACCCATAAAAATCCCTAAAAACAATATTTAAAAATAAAATCCAAAAATTTCCTTAAAAATCCCTAAAAATTAAAAACCCTTAATACCTTAAAAATCCCCTAAGAAAACAGTAAAAATCTAAGAATACTTAATCCTCTCCCCCCCAAATGCTAAAAACCCTAAAAACCCTTAAGACCCCAAAAACCCATACTCAAAATCACTAAAAACCAAAATAAACCCTTAAAAACCGATAAACACTTTAAACCACTAAAACCAAAAAACCCAAAAAACCCCATTAAAATCTCAAAAAGACCCTAAAACCCCCTAAAACCACTATAAACCATAAAAAACCCTAAAAATCCCTAAAACCCCAAATAACCCCCTAAAAACCCAAAAAAACATTATAAACCTGAAAATATTAACAACTATAAAAATCCATAAAACCCATAAAATAAAAAACCCAATAAATATAAAAAAACCCCTAAACCCTAAAATCCATACAAAATCCTCAAAATCCCAAAAACCCCAACAAAATCAAAAAAATTTAAAAAATCCCTAAAAATTATTAATGTTGTAAAAACCCTAAAAATCATATGAAAACCATAAAAACCAAAAAACACTTGAAACCCCTAAAAATCCATTAAATGGTAATAACCATAAAATCCATAAAAGCCCTAAAATCCTCAAGATCCCTAAAAATCGTACCCATAGAAATCCCTAAAAACACTAAAACTGCAAATAGTGTAACAAGCCCTAAAAAACCCAAAAAAATATGTAAATACTAAAAATACAAAAAACCTATAAAAAATAAAAAATGTTACAAACCCTAAACAACATAAAAATCCTAAAAAATCCCTAAGAATGAGAAAACCCTAAATCCATGAAAAAACATAAGAAAACCAAAAAAACCATAAAACACAGAAAAATCATAAATTCCTAAAAACTGCAAAAGGACCCTAATAACCCCTAAAAGAACCTAAAATAGTAAATCATAATAAATATATCAAATCACCTAAAACCCATAAAAACCCAAAAAAACCCACAAAAAAAATATAAAGACTTATTATACACGAAAAAACATTAAAAATCATTAAAACCCTTCAAAACCCTAAAAATTCAAAAATAACCCTAAATAACCAAAAAAACCCCAAGAAACCCCAAAAAACCCAAAAACTCCTTCAAAACATAAAAATCCCTAAAAACCAAAGAAACCCAGAAAAAACATAAAACCCGCCAAAATTCCAAACAACATAAAAAACAATAAAAACATGTAAAAACACTTTGAAAACCATAAAACCCTAAAAAACATAAAACCCTTAAAATGTAAAAAATGATAAAATCCATAAAAACCTAAAAACCAATAAAAACACTAAAAATTTCCTAAAATCCTATAAACCATAAAAATCCCTGAATCTCTAAGAATCATTAAAAATTAAAAAACCAATAGAAAAGGAAAAACCCTATGAAAACCATAGAATCAAAAAAAACATAAAACCCTTAAAAACCCTAAAAACACTAATAATTATAAAAACCTCTAAATATAGCTAAAATTCATAAAATAACCTAAAACCATAATAACTCCTAAAAACATAAAAAACCCATAAAACACTAAAAAACCACTAAAAACTCTAAAAACCCTTTAAAACCCTAAAAATGCTAAAAAACACGAAAAACCATTAATGACTCTAAAAACACAAAAAAATCCTAAAATCCCAAAAACCCATAAAATACAAAAAACCTAAACACCCTAAAAATCCCCCAAATCCCTAAAAACAATTAAAATACTAAAATATGCCAAAAACCTAAAAAACCATGATAACCATAAAACCCCTAAGAATTCCTTAAAAAAGAAAAAACACTTTAAACCCCTAAAGCCTGACAAATGCTAAAAACACTAAAAAACCTAAAACCCTAAAACCCCTAAAACCTTCAGAATCAATAGAAATCATAGAAAACTATAAAAATGATAAAAATCCCTAAAAATTCCATAAAATGTGAAAAATCGTAAAACCCTGACCAAATCCTAAGAAATCCTTAAAAAACGAAAACACTTAAAAACCCTAAAAAACTTATAAAGTATAAAAAAATAAGAAACCCTATAACCACTAAAAACCATAAACACCAAAAAACCAAAAAACACCAAAAACCCATCAAAACCATAAAAATTCACTAAAAACATAGAAACCCATTGACAACTAAAAGGACTAAAAAATCTAAAAAATCAAAGAAACCCTGAAAAAAAACCCTAAAACACCCCAAAAACCATAAAAACACATAAACCCTAAAACACAAAAAATGCTCCAAATTTCTAAAACACTAAAAACACAAAAAAATAAAAAAAATTCCATTAAAATACTGAAAAATCGAAAAAACTCTAAAAACACCAAAAAACACTAAGAAAATCATTGAAACATAAAAACACTAGAATACCTTAAAAACCTAAAAGGATAAAACATGAAAAAAACCCTAAAACCCAAAACAAACTCTAAAAACCCTCGAAATCCCTAAAAACACTAAAACCCCATAAAAATACTTAAAAATTACATAACATGTAAACCACCCTAAAAATAAAAAAAACCTAAAAACATAGAAACATTTAAAACCCCTAAATACCTAAAAACCCTAAACCCCCCCCCCCAAACCTAGAAAACCCCTAGAAACTATAAAAACACTAAAAACCTATAAAACCCTAAAAGTAACTAAAAACACTAAACACCCATTAAACCCTTCAAAACATTAAAAAAATTATAAAGTATAAAAAAAACCATAAAAAAATAAAAAACAATCCTTAAATCCCCCAAAAATCCATAATCACTCTAAAACCGCTAAAAACCCTAAATATACTTAAATTCCCAAAAAACCATAAAACACATAAAAAAATATATAATCCTTAGAATTCCCTAAAAATTTAAAAAATAGTAAAACCCCTAAAAATGATAAGACAACATAAAATTCAAAAAACATTAAAAACCACTAAAAATATAAAAAGGCAAAAAAATTTAAAAAGTCCCTAAAACTCTACCCCCCCAGAAAACAAAAATACACTTAAAACTGATTAAACATTAAAAAACAATAAAAACTCAAAAAACCATTAAAACTGTAAAACCCCCTTAAAGCACTAAATATGTTAAAAACGCTAAAAACATTAAATCCCTAAAAAACAAAAAAAAACATACCAAATCAAAAATAACCTAATAACACAAAATACCCTAAAAGGCAAAAAACCCTCTAAAAATCCCTAAAAACCCTAAATTCCATTTCTATCCTACAAAATCTATAAAAATATATACAACATTAAAACCCATTAATACACTAAAATACACTATAAAAAATTAAAAACCAAAATACACATTAAAACCCTAAATCTTAAATAAAACCCCAAAAAATAATAATACCCATAATAACCCTCAAATCCCAAAAAACTCTAAAAACCATAAAGATCCAAAAAATCCAAAAAATCCAAAAAAAAATATAAAAACATGAACAATCCTGAAAACCATAAGAAAACCATAAGCACCTAAAAATACCTAAAACCCATGAAAACAAAAAAATTCTAATATCCTTAAAACCCCTAAAATCCTAAAATCTAAAACCCTTAAAAACTCCTAAATACCTTAAATAACCCTAAAAAACCTCAAAATAACCTAAAACATCACAAAAAACTATAAAAACCATCAAACTCCTAAAAACGTTAAAAAATATAGAATACCTTTAAAACACTATAAAATAAAAATAAACCAAAAAACCCAAAAAACCCTAAAACACTCAAAATACCTAGAAACGCAAAAAACCATAAAAATTATCATAATTCCATAAAAATTCCTCAAAACGCAAGAACCAAACAAACAATGGAAAACTATTAGAAAACCATAAAACCAAAAAAACACTAAAAACCCCAAAAATCATAAAAAATTCTAAAACACTTAAAAATCCTAAAAGCCCTAAAAGCCCTTAAAAACCCCAAAACCCCAAAACCCCAAAAACCCAAAAACCCTCAAAATACCAAAAAACCATAAAAACTATAAATATCATAAAACATACCCTATAAATCCCTAGAAATTTCAATATCACTAAAAACCCTAAGATATACTTAAAAAACTAAAAACACTTAAAACCCTTAAAAACCCCAAAACTCTAAAAACCCTAAAAACCATAATACCCCTTAGAACCCTAAAAACGCACAAAATTCAAGAAAACCTAAAAATAGTAAACAACATAAATGGTCCACAAATAAAATTAGAAACGTAAACCCACCTAAAAACCATTAGATTCTTATGAAAACATTAAAAACCTAAAAACCCTAAAAACCACTAAAAACCTAAAAATGATAAAAACACTAAATGACCCCAAAAACTCCAAAAACCCAAAACCCCCAAACACCTTAAAACCCCGAAAAACATAAAAACCTGAAAATGCATAAAACCCATAAAAACAAAAATAAATCTAAAAACCATTAAAACCCACAAAAACATCAAAAAACTATAAAAACCCTTTGAAACTCTAAAGAACATAATAATGTCTAAAACCCCAAAAAACCAAAACACCTTAAATACCTGCAAAAACACTAAAACCAATAAAAAACATAGAAATCATAAAAAACCATGAAAATATTTAAAAATGTAAAAACCACTGAAAACCCATAAAAACATAAAAAACATAAAACATATAAATACCATAAAATGCTTAAATCCCTAAAAACCGGAAAAACCCTCAAAAACGTAAAATCCCTAAAATCCTAAAAAAATAAAATTTTGAAAAATGAATTAGAATCACTAAAAATATAACAAACACCTGGAAATCACTAAGAAAACCATAAAAATCTAAAAATACATAAAAAATCTAAAAACATAAAAAACACTAAAAACCCAAAAATTTCAAAAATTACACTAAAACCCCAAAAACCCCAAAAACCATAAAAACTACTAAAACAAAAAAAACATGAAACCATTAAAAACCATAAAAACCCCCTAAAAACTCTATAAAACCCTTTATACCATTAAAAACATTAAAATGATAAAAAATATCAAAACCAATAAAACCACAAAAAAAATTAAGAACCCAAAAAACCATAAAAACCCAAAAAAACCCTAAAAAATACATAGAAACCCTAAAACCCATAAAAATCCAAAAACCCCTAAAAATCACAAAAAAAAGTAAAAACCCATTAAAATAATAAAAATCATAAGAAAACAAAAAAAATCTAAAAAAACTTAAAAATCGTAAAAATCTAAAACATTTCAAAACCATAAAACCTGAAAAATACCAAAAAACCCTAACAACCAATAGAAATTTTAAAAAACCTAAAAAACCCAAATATATTAGAAACCCATAAAAACTTAAAAACCATAAGATAAACTTAAAATCCTAAAAACACTAAATACCCATAAAACCATAAAAACACTTAAAACCCTAAAAAACACTAAAAACCTTTACAAACCCCAAGACCTCATAAAAATAAAATAACCCATAATCACCTAAAATCATAAAACACACTACAAATTCTAAAAACACTTGAAACTCATAAATTCATTAAAAAACTATAAAATATTAAAACTTATAAAAAACTAAAAAATTACTAAAACCACAAAAAACAATAAAAACCCAAAAAACACTAAAATCCTAAAACCCCTCAAAATCCAAAAAAAACTGTAAAAATTCAAAACAATCCCTGAAATACCTAACGAAATGAAAAAAAACCTAAAAACACTTAAAACTGCTAAGAAAATCTTACAATCCTAAAACAATAAATATCCCTTAAAAAGCATAAATATTCTAAATACCCACAACATACATTAAAACACATAAAAACACTAAAAACCACTAAAACCATAAAATCCCTAAGAACCATAAAAACCCCTTACAACCCAAAAACACCACTAAAAACTCAAGAAACCCTTCAAATCATGTAAACGTTTAAAACACTAAAGAACATTTAAACCCCTAAAAACACAAATAAAAACCCCTGTAAACCAAAAAACCCAAAAAACCCCTCAAAATTCCTATAAAACAAAAAACAAATAAAAATCCTTAAAAATCCTAAAAATCCCAAAAAAGTTAAAAACCAAATTTTTTAGTAAAACATTGAAAACCTAAAAATATTTAAAACCACTAAAAAACAATGAAACTGCTAAAAATCCAAGTCCCTATATGATAAAAAAACCATACGAATCCATTAAAAATCTAAATACCCAATGAAATCGTAGAAGCCCTAAAATCCTTATTGCTATAAAAAACACTAAAAACTCAAAAAAAAAAAATACAATGAAGCCCTAAAAACCCTAAAATACATTAAACCCCTAAAAATAATAAAAACCCCAAAAATAACAACAGTGAAAATAAAACCCCTAAAAACCATAAACCCTACTAAATCCTTAAAAACCCTATAAACCCATAAAAACCATAAATAACCACTAAAAACTCAAAATACCATTTAAACCCCTAAAAATGATAAAAAAAACTCTGAAAAACATAAACACCGAAGAAAAATAAAACAAATCCCAAACACCCCAAAAACATAAAACCCCTAAAATCCATGAAACATAAAAAAATCCCTACAACATTAAAAGTAATTAAAATATGAAAAGTCCAAAAAATACAGTAAAAATGCCTAAAAATTCAAAAACAAACGTTAAAAACCATTAAAACACAAACTACCCTTAAAACCAAAAAAACCATAAAAACTGTAAAAGAACTAAAACATTAGAAAACCCAACAACCCTAAAAATCAAAAAATCCCCTAATATATTATGAAATTCCTGAAAAATACATAAAATCCTCTAAAAATGAAAAACATCTAAAAATGATGAAAACCCCTAAGAGAACCTTAAAAACCATAAAACACTTAAAAATCCAAAAAACCTAAAAAAAGATAAACACCCCAAAACCCATAAAGATCCAAAAATCCTATAAAAACATTAAAAATCCTAAAACTCATAAAAACCCAAAAATATCACTAAAAACAATAAAAATCCATTAAACCCATAAAATAATTTAAAACCCCCAAAACACCGAAAAACCCTAAAAACTCAAAAAAAATCCATAAAACCTCGAAAAACAATAAAACACCTAAAACCCTATAAACCTAAAAAGCCTCAAATCCCTAAAACCACAAAAACAAAAAACTCATAAAAAGGCACTAAAATTCCATGATATTGTACAAAAACTTGAAACCCTAAAAACCAAAATAAAAACTAAAAGGAATAATCACACTGAAATAAAAAAAAACATAAAATGAGCTAAAAACCATAAAAACCCTAAACCCCCTCAATGTATCTAAAATCAATAAAAATATTAAACAACCTAAAAATCCATAAAATACCTAAAAACATGAAAATAAATAATAACCCATAGAAAAAATTAAAACCTAAAAACATTTTAAACCACTAAAACCCTAAAAAAACCTAAAAACCATAAAACACATAATAATAATAATAAAAACCTAAAAACCCTAAAACAATAACCCCCCCCCCCCTCACAAAACCTTTAATAAACCCAAAAACCCTATAAATAACATAAAACCAACAAAAACTATAAATATTATTCAAAATCCGAAAACCATTAATAAATATAAATTACCTAATGACCATAAAAATAAAAAAAATCCATAAAAGAAAAAAAACATAAAACCCCTAAAATACCTAACAACCAGAAAACCACTCAAATTCCAAAAAAATAGCTAAAAATATTGTAAAAATTCTTTAGAAATCCCTAAAAACTTAAAAAACCAAAAAAACCACAAAAAACAGTAATAATACCTTAAAAACATAAAAAACATAAAAACATAAAATCTATTAAAACCATTAAAAAACTAAAAACAATAAAAAATTAACTCCTAATAAATAATTTTTTTTTAAAAATACTCAAAAAATCCCTAAATTTCTCAAAAATCGTAAAAAAACCTATAGACCTTGAAAATCCCTAAAAACCTAAACAACCTAAAAACCATTAAAACCTATATAACCTAAAAACAAGAATAACCTAAGATATCCTAAAACCCTAAAAAATCCAAAAAACTATAGAACCCACTTAAATACATAGAAAACCTTAAAAAAAATAAAAACTCTACGTATACACTAAAAACCATTTAAACCCATAAGAACATTAAAAGACTCTATGAAACCAAAAACAAAAGAAAGTTCAAAAAATACCTAAAACCCCAAAAAACCATGAGAACTCTAAAAACCCTAAAAATCACCCAAAATACTTATAAATCATAAAAACCAAAATATTCCTTAAAAATCCCAAAACCTGAAAAAAAAACCATGACAATCCCTAAGAAAACCTTAATAAAATAAATACACTTGAAACCCCTAAAAAACTACCAAATGCATAAAATCCTATTAAAATATAAAAAACATTAAAAAAACCAAAACCCCTCAAATCCCTAAAATCCCAAGAAATCATAAAAATCTTAAATACCCCAAAAGACCCTAAAAGATCCTAAATATGTAAAATACCTTAAAAACAATGAAAAAAATTGGGAAACCTTAATACTATGACAACCCTTAAAGCATATAAAAAACCAAAAAACACCAAACCACTAAAAACCCATAAAATAGAAAAAAACCATAAAATTATATAAAAACCCATAAAAATACTAAAAACCATTAAATACCCTAAAATAATAAAACCCTTAAATAAAACTAAAAACAATAAAAACCCTTTAAATAGATAAAAAAGATAAAAACTATAAAAAATCATAAAAACCACAAAAAAATCAAAAACCCCTAAAATCCCAAAAATCCACAAAACCCACAAAACCACTAAAACCCTCTAAAAATGCACAAAATCTACAAAATTCTCAAAAGCCCACACCATCCTAACAACTCCCTAAAAATATAAAAAAACCCAAACCCCTAAAACCACAAAAAAACCATATAAACATTAAAACATTTAAAACCTATAAAAAACCTAAAATGATAAAAACCATAAAAATCAATGAAACCTAAAAAACCCTAAACAAACAAAAAATACCAAAAAAACCCTAAAACGATTTAAAATTCCACAAAAGTCCCTGAAAATCCGTAATACCAAAAAAACACTTAAATCCCTATGAGAAATCTAAAAAATAAAAACACTTAAAACCCCTAAAGAACCTAAAAATCCAAAAACCCCTTAAAGGATCGAGAACACACAAAACCCTTAAAACCATAAAAACCTATAAAACATTAACCCCCCCCCCCCCAAAAAAAAACCAAAAAACCTTTAAAACACAAAAATAGCTAAAACCCATTTAGAACATTAAAAATGTTAAAATACTCTAAAACCATTTAAACCCATAAAAGACCCCCTAAAACCCCCAAAAAACATAAAATCCGTAAAACCATAAGAACCATAAAAACATTAAAAGACATAAAAATCCTTTAAAACATAAAAAAAACTAAAAACATTATAACCCATAATAAATACATATAAATCTATAAACACTTAAAACCCCAAAAAAATTTATAAATGATAAAACACCAAAAAAAACTTGAAAACCCAAAAAACCCCTAAAATCCAAAAATACCTAAAACACATAAAATCGTAAATAGACTTAAAATACATAAAAACATAAAATTAATTAAAAACCATAAACACCCCTAGGGAAAAATATAAAACCTAAAAACTTATAAAACCCCTAAAAACCTAAAAACACAAAAAAACATTAAGGAAGGTGGTTGGGCTAGTTGATCGGCCAGTGACGGTGGATGAACAAGGAACTATTATGATATGGAATCCTTTTTCAATGAAAATTCTGTGACAATCTGATGAGTTGAGGGTCTATTAGGGGTTTGAGAGATTGAATTATGTTTTAAGGAGTTTGCGTGAGAAAGGTGTAATGGAGACAAATGATGTTGCTAGGATCCTAAAGACTGAATTCAGTATCTAGGATTTTACTAATGTATTGGGTGTACAGAATCATTAGGGGGAAGCACATAAGGAGTATGGACATCCATCAAGAATGTTGGGAAATAAAAAAATCTAGGAGCCGGGGCATGATGGAGGATTGGAGGAACATGATTTGGGTGGTAAGGTAGGAATAATGAAGGTGCATGCTTCAGATGGTGTTTCATTGTGTTACAGGTTTGGTTCGTTGGAATCAGAGGGAGTGGTTATTGCACATGGGCTGGTGACGGAGACCCCCTTAGGTGGTCTAGATTTGAAGGCTCTTGAAAATAGTAGTGAGAATGAAGGGGATGTTGAGAAGGTGATGTAGTTTGTTGGGAATGTGTTGAATGTTGTTTTCATGGGAGGGATGGATAAGGGACAAGAGGCCGTGAACCTTTACAGTGGGCAGGCAGGAAGTAGGGAGGTGCATGCATTGGGTGGTTCTCCCTAGTGTAATAGAATTTATTATCTTGGTTCTCTGGAGTCAGAGGGAAAGGATGCTGCAAAAGTGGATGTTGAAGAGCAGGGTCAATGGAGGAATAGACAAAAGTAGCTGATAATTGGGATGATATGGATGAATTCAAGAATATGGATTATGATGCAGGTGGGAGGGGTGAGGTTAGTGATGGATTTGTTAGTGAATGAACATGGTTAAAAGATTTCTCTAGGAATGATGGTGTTGTTTGTAAGGGGGAATCCTGGAGTATGCAAGAGGACTTGGCCTTGGGTGTTGTGGAGTTTTCTGGATAAGGAGGCTTGTGTGATTCAATGGTTTTGTATTCTGCTACAAGTCCTGGTGACATTGTTGATGAAAAGGGTCCCTCTATTCATCGTGAAGTGCTAGCACTACCCATGAATAAGGCGCATGGTGATGATGCGGGGGTTGTGGAAGGAAGTATAATTAGTGAGGCTTAACTGGTCCCTAGATGATATATGTAGGATGGGGCACATGCTTGAAAGGAAAAAAATTCCTTTGCTGGTCACAAGGATGAGTTGTTTCTCTTGGACATGGCTGGGCATGAAGGAGTTCATACTACTCTGATTTCATGTGACAATGTAGTGGTTGATCAGTTGGGTTCTCCTTTGACTCAGTGTATGAATTATAGAATAATGGACTCAGTGGTAGATGTTTAGGTGGAGGAGGTCACTGATGTCCCTGCTGATAATTCGGTTCATGTGATACAAGATTTACAGAAGATACTTAGAACTGGGAGAGAGGGAAAACAACTGAGTTAGTTTAACTTTCATGGGTTTTTTGAGAGAAGTTTCATGGTTCTATGGAAGATGGACCTAGTGGATAGTGATATAGAGGGGGTTGGGCAAGAAGGTTCACCTTTTTTAGGGGATGATTGATGGTTTAGATTCATTACAGCTCAAATGTTGTGGAAATGGGCTAATGTGGCCTCTAGGAAGGGGTATGATGAGCCTTTCAAATATGTGGGTAGGAAAGATGGAGAAGGGTTCTCTAGTGTGTCCAGTGATGGTTTCCTATATGGGAAGGCTATTCCTATGGATTGTTTCATATCTATGCTCCAAAAAGGGGTGTGTAGGAGGGATTATTCATCTCTCCCTAGGCCTATGGTGACCCAAGCTACCTAAAGGGAAGCTAAGCTGATGTTAAAAGTCAACAAGAGGGAGTGGTCTCGGAGCACTACTGAACAATATAGCCTAAGGGTGATGCAAATTCTACAGTTAGGATTGCAAGAGGACTTTGACTTGGGATGGGAATCCATGGACATGGAGGTGGACTCGGACATGTGCTTTGCTGATGTGGTTATTGGGTTTGCAGCGGATGATAATCCCTATGGTGTGGGCCTGCCTTATGACATTGCTGAAGAAAATGACTGACCTATCCCTTTCATTGTTGTTCTTTTTTTGGTTTGTTGTATCTTATTATTTATTTGTGTATTTTTTGGATTTTTTTGGGTATGGGTTGTTTGACTCTACCCCTCCCCTTTCTGTTGCATCTCCTTTTAGAATAATTTTTTTGGGGGGGGGGGGGTGAGGAATAGCCTGACCCTTCACCTATCTTTCTGTAATACCCCACTAAAAATACCAAACACCCTTAAAACCCCAAAAAACTCTTGATTTTAATAAAAACCCCAGAAAACCCAGAAAACCCTAAACCCCCCAAATATCCCTAAAAACCATAAAAACTATTAATGTCCAAAAATTCCATAAAATCACTAGAAACATAAAAATCACTAAAACCCCTAAAAACCCATATGTAACCTTTAAAAACCTAAAACACATAAAAACACTAAAAAAATGAGAAATCGTAAAACCACTAAAAGGCACCAAAAACATGAGAACCCAATAATCACGAAAAATCCTAAAAACCTTAAAACCCATAAAAAATCATAAAGAATCCTCAAAAACCTTAAAAACATTAAATCCTTGAAAACCCTAATAAAATTTAAAAAACTATAAAAACATTAAACCCCTAAAGAACCTAAAAAACACTAAAAATCCTAAAAAAGTATAAAATTCATAAATAATAAAAACCATTATAAAACATAAAAATATATGAAATATTAAAAAAACCCCCAAAAACCAACAAATCCTCTAAAAACCCACTAAAAACCCTAAACCCATTCAAATGCATGTGAATATTAAAAACTCTAAAATCTTATTATACTCTAAAAACCAAAAACCCTAAAAACATATAAAAACCATAATAAACCTAAAAATAAAAAAACATAAAATCCCTAAAAAATAAAAACACATAAAAATCATAAAAAATCCTTATAAATCATAAAAAATCACTAAAAGTCCCTAAAATTTTAAAAACTATTAAACCCACTCAGATAACCATAAAACCATAAAAACACATAAAACCCCTAATGACATAAGGATAGAGGCTCCGTTCTATTGTGATGGTGATCCTCCTCCCTCGCGGAATGCTTTAAGACAACTACCATTCATGCGGCTTGCCCAACCCCCTCTATGGGGGAGGGGGCCCGTTTGTTCTTGATGATGAGTGTCCGTTTGTCCCATTCTCGATTCCTGATCTGCTCCCCCATTTTCCTCAGGTTGAGATATGTCCCAATGTTCCTGATCAATTTGAAGGATGCCCGAAACTCTAGTTATCGATGGCAGAGTTCAAAGAGGCCTCTTCCTTGTAGAGGTTGACCTTGGTTGCTTATTTCATGAATTGGAGACCTCCTATTGATGTTTTTGACAGATTCATGTTTGAACATTGGGACCCCCAAGACCGTGCCACGATAGGTCTTTTTGATAGTAGACATATCTTGATTCACTATGCATCGGATGAGTACTTGATTCTTTCATGGTCCATGACTTTAAAAAGATGCAACAGTTCTCGTTTCACTCTTTCCCGGTGGAGCTTTGATCTGCATTTGAACCGCGACTCACCGATGGTGGCATCTTGGGATATATTTCTTGAACTTCCTCTCCCCTTTCAAAATTTCTTCATTATCTCATTGTTGTGGAATCTGGTGGGAAGGTTCTTATGTGTCGACAGTCGAACGAAGGACATTTTCCACCATATATCCCCAAGGGACTTTATTGAGATTTATGTATTGAAGGAACCTGCTGATTTTCATGGATAACTGTTGGTGAGGAGCTTCAGTTCAAGCAACCTGTGATTTTTGAGTCATGGACTGATTTTTTCTCTTCCTGTGGGCAACTGGGACATTGTGATCAGGCTTGCAGGTATGGAAGCAGTATTTTTTGTTCTTTGAATCATTCTCAGAAGGTGGATGCCGAAGGGAGGAAGAATCGAGGTGAGATGCAGGGGGAGCACACATATCCTAATCTCCTGAGTGAGGTTCAGGTTGAGTCTTTTGAGGAGGGTCAGACTTGAGTGGGGGTTCATGGTAAGGAGGTTACATCGGATGTTCCTAGAGGGCACGAATGGACTGGAGTTGAGAGGGTGGCATCTGCATTTGGTCTTGCTTCTGGATCACTAAGACTAAGTGTGCGGTCTGATCTTCCAGTGGTGCTGGGGGGCCATGGGCATGTAATAAGTGATCATGGTTTAGAAAAAATGGTTTCCTAGTGCCAACTGGAGCCCAAGGTGAGTGACATCTTCAAAAGAATAAGGAGAGACTTGCAGCTTTTAGATGTAAGCAGTTCTTTATGCAAGGTGGTTGCTGTTGGTGGGATGTTGACCTCCACTGATAATAGTATGTTGAGGAGGATATAAGCTTTTCCAACTTTCAATCACTTTCAAGGGCTGGATACTGAGGAGGAGATGAAAGGGTCTCTGCTTGTTGACACTGGGGGTGCAAGGTATGTTGTATAGGGGAGTGAGGTGAAGGCCTTTGATGCTAGGCATGATGGGGGAGTGTGGGCCAAAATGCTAATGAAGCTTTTCTATTGTTGGACATTACTAAGAACTTGGACGGTGTGGTTGATAAAGAGAATTTGGAAGTGCAGGCACTTGGCAAGAACTCTGATGAGATTGTTTTGGATGAGTAGAAATTAAGAAAGGTTCTTTAGGAGGAGGGGATCGGGTCTCTAGTTGCTGAGGTATGGAAAGTGAAGTTGGATACATAGATGATGACTGAGGTGCAAGTCATCGCTACTAGGCATGGTAGAGGGAGTGTGTCCCAAAATGACAGTGATATCGAGCTGATGATGGACACCATTGGGAACTGGGCTGGTCCTGGTGAGCATGGGAAAAGGGCAATGTAGTAGATTGTGCAAGTTATACCCTCCTTCTGGGGGAAGTCAGCAAGAATCCTAGGGAGCAGTGGAAGGTGGAAGAGCTGCGGGCAGTGAATAAAATATAGGAGGTGGCTAATTTAGGGGGAGCGTCTGAGGAAGGTACTAGGCCGATGTAGGTGTTGGATAGCCTAGCTCCCGGGGTTCCGATGGTGGTCCCTAGAAAACTGCCTTGTGTGGTTCTTGTGGGCTGTTCACTAAACCAATAATCCACCTTAATTCTTGATGAATATCATGAGGATGGATGAAAGGAGAGGGTTGTGTCATAGGAGTCCATTGGGAAGGGAAAGAAGCCTATAGGCATCCATGTTGACTCTCGAAGGAGGAATCCGAGGAAGGAATACTCTTCTTTTCCAAAAATTGTGTCCAAAAGAGCCTCCTGCAAGGCTAAGGAAAATGCCTTTGGAAGGGGCGGAAGGGCTGTCATGGAGCAACGTAATGTGAATAAACAAAATCTTAGCGTGTATTACTCTATCTTTCTAATGAAATATGAATCATCTGAATGGGAGACGATGGATTCTGATGCATCCTTTCGGTATGCTACTGACTGGGATCCATATGGAGATGATGTGGCTTATGGAGACTTTGGTGTTGATGTTGATTGACTTGTTTTTCTCTTGGGTCTTTTCTATTTCCCTTCTTTTTTTGGTTTTGGGGGTTTTAATGGTTTTTGGGTGTGGGTTGATTGGCCCCTCACCTCCCTTGTCTATTTTGTCCCTTTTTTAAAATAAATTGGGGGGGGGGGGGTTCAGGATTTTCCAGGCCCCACAACTTCCTTTCCCTAGTCATAAAAATGCAAAAAAAAAAATAAAAACCTCCTAAAACCCTAAAAACACCAAAAAACAATCAAAATCCCTAAAAAACCAAAAAACCATAAAAATATTAAAAATCCCTATAAATATAAAAAATCCTACAAAACATTAAAAATCCAATCAAATCCTTTAAAACCTAAAACACATAAAACCTAAAACACATAAAACCTCTAAAAACCTAAAAATTCTAAAAATCCTTAAAAACCCTAAAAACCCTAAACCACTAATACCCATAAATATTACTAAAAACATTCAAAAACACTAAAAACCTAAAAAACCCCTAAAACACACTAAAACCTCTAAAAATTCCATAATCCCTAAAATCATTAAAAAACTCTAAAAAACCATAAATCTGTAAAATCCCAAAAAAACCAGTAAAAACCTAAATGAACCATAAAACCATAAAATCCCAAAAAACCCTTAAAATCCCAAAAAAAAACCCAAAAAACCCATAAAAATTAAAAAATAACAACCTAAAAACATAAAAAACATAAAAAACTAAAAAACCCTAACAAAAATATAAAAACAGAAAAACACTTTAAACCTTTAAAAATGTAAAAAATTCTAAAAACACTAAAACCCCTAAAAATGATTGAAAAACCCAAAAACCCCTAAAAACCCTAAAACCAACTAAAAACTATAAAACAATTTAAATTACTAAAATGATAAAAAACACTAAATACATTAAAATAGAAAAAAACACAAAAAAAAAATAAAAACCAAAATACACCATAAAATCAAAAATACCCTAAAAACCCTAAAACCACTCAAAATCCCTAAAAACTGTAAACTACCCCATAATTTTTAAAAAATGAAAAAAATACCTACAAATATAAAAAAACATGAAAACCACTAAGAAAACATTAAAAATTTAAAAATAATTGAAACCCCTAAAATTTCTAAAAATAGTTAAAATTTTGAGAAACAATAAATAAATCGGAACACTCATAAAATCCTAAAAACCCCTAAAATGATAAAAATAATAAAAAAATACTTGAAAATCCCTAAAAATGTAAAAAAACCCCTAAGATAACCTTAAAAACAGAAAACACAAAAAAACAATAAAATATATAAAAACACTAAAAACCATAAAAAACATTAAAAACTCTAACAACCACTAGAACCCCTCAAAATTCCAAAAAACTCTAAATAGCATAAAAATCAAAAGATATACCTAAAAATTCCTAAATATATTAAACACATAAAAGCACTTAATATCCCTAGGATAATCTTAAAAACCTAAAAAATGTTAAAAACCCACCCTAAAAACCAAAAATAGATCTAAAAATCCGCCCTAAAAACCAGAAAAATTCAAAATAACCTAAAACCCCTAAAGGCCCTAAAAATCCCTAAATACGAAAAAAAATCCTTAAACCCCATAAGACACTCATAAAACCATAAAAATAAAATAACACGAAAACAATAAAAAACCTAAAACCCTAAAAGATATGAAAATACTTCAGAATACCCTAAACACCCAAAAAGACCTTTAAAAAATAAAAACCCAAAATATGCCAAAAAACCCATACCCAAATAAAACCCAAAACCCTAAAAATCCCAAAAATCTAAAAAATATTCTATAATACCCTAAATACCCCTAACACCCTAGAAAACAAAAAACACAAAAAACAAAAAAAAACCAAAAAACACTAAAAACATGAAAACCCAAAAAAATAACCTAAACCTCACTAAAAATACTAAAGCCGTAAAACATCTACAAACAAAACAATCCCCAAAAAATATAAAGACCAATAAAAACTCTAAAAAACCAAAAAAAATATACCCAAAAATACCTAGAAACACTTAATACCCAAAAAACCCTTAAAAATATAAATCACTAAAAAACCATAAACACCCAAAAAATCTCAAAAACACCCCTTAAATACCCTAAACCCATAAAAAGACCTTAAAAATAAAAAAAAACTCTAGAAAAACCTCAAAATAATAAAATACCCTAAAAACACTAAATTCCCTAAACACCCCCAAATTCCCAAAAATACCCTAAAACATAAAAAACTCTAAAACACATACAAATATTTAAAATCCAAAAAACCCTAATCCCACTAAAATCCAAAATAAAATTTTAAACAACTAAAAATCCTAAAAACATAAGAACTCGAAAACCACTAAAATCCATTAAAATCCCAAAAACCATTAAAAACACAAAAAATTCCACAAATCCTAAAAACACTAAAATCGCCCAATAAAAACTAAAAAACCATAGAAAACCCAAAAAAATATAAAACCCATAAAAACACAAACAATCCTAAAAAACCTAAAAACCATAAAAATCATAAAAACCATTACCCCCAGCCCCAAACCCTAAAAAAACCCTAAAATCTTCAAACACCCCCAAAATCCATAAAATCCCTAAACCCCTAAAAACCCTAAAACCCATTAAAACACTTATAAAACATAAAAACCACAAAACCCCATAAAAGACCCTATAAAACCTGGAAACCATAAAAGAAACTAAAACCCAAAAAGGAATAATAGATTTAAATCCCTAAAATACCATAAAAACCTAAAAACCTTAAATGACCATGAAGCCCCTAAAAACCCATAATAGTAATTAATTCCCTAAAAGATGAAAAAATAATAAAAGGCCCAAAAAACATGATACCCTAAAAGACCCTCAAAATACTAAAACCCGTAAAATATCACAAAAATATAAGGGTCCCCTAAAAATCATAAACCCCTAAATGGACCTAAAACCATATGATACCCAAAATGACCTCAGAAACCTAAAAGATCATGAAAATCCCGAAAAACCCTAAATAACCCAAATAATAGATGAAAAAACCTAAAAAATAATGAATCCCCCCAAAAAACCATAAAAGATCCTAAGACCATAAAAATCCAAAAAACCATACCACCAAACCCATAATATACCCTAAAAACCATAAAAATCTCCTAATAGACCATAAAATCCTAAAACCCTTAAAATACCACAAAACAATGAAACTAAATAAAACAAATAAAACAAATAAAACCCTAAAATCCTAAAACCCCCTAAAAGTTAAAAAAAGATCCCCCCACTCTTAAAACCCCTTAAAACAATGAAAACCCTAAAACCTATAAAAAATCCTAAAAAAACACAAAAAACCAAAAAGCCCTAATACCTCTTAAAACCCTAAAAATTATAAAAGGCCTTAAAACCCACCCAAATCCACCCTAAATCCTCAAAAAACCTCAAGACCCCAAAAAACATTAAACCCCTATAAAATACTTAAAAACCCAAATACCACAAATAACACAAAAAAACCATAAAAACATGAAGGAACCCCGAAAAATCCCTAATCCTGCTAATAACACATAAACCCCCTACAAACCAGAAAACCATAAGAACCGATAAAAACCACTAAAACTCCTATAACCCTAAAACCACCCAAAAAACCTAAAAACCCACTATAATCTCTAAAAAAACCATAAAAACCATAAAAACCATAAAACACATAAAGCCATGAAACACCCTACAAACCCAAAAATTCATAAAACCCACAAAACCTTCTAAAACGCTAAAAGAACCTAAAACCCCAAAACCCTAAAAGACCCTAAACCCCCTAAAATCATATAAACACTATAAACACCTTAATGAACCTGGAACCCTTCAAAATTAAAAAAGTCACATAAAAAATCTAAACATCCTAAGAAATCCCCAGACCCCCTAAGACCTAAAATACCCAAAAACCCCAAAATCACTAAAAAAACTCTAAAAACAACCAAACACCCTAAAAATTATAAACAACCCTTAAAACAATAAAATCCCTAAAACAACCCAAAATAACCTAAAACCCATAAAAATAAAAAAAAATATTCAAAACCCTAATGAAGGATATGATGATGGGAGAGTAAGCAGGATGGATGGGGACAAGGGGCCTGATGCATAGGAGAACGGGGTGCAGGCTGCTGTTGTTGATGCTAGTCGGGATGGAGGCAGTGTGGTCCCTATTTCTGGCAAGGATATGCTACTACTAGACATCATTGGGGCCATGGTTGGTGTTGGGGAGCATGGGAAAAGGGATTTTCAGGGACTGTATAATGCGCCCTCTTTCTAGGGGGATGAGGGAAAGCTGCCTAGGGGGAAGGGATTTTGCAGCTATCCCTGAATGGTGGGGCGTCTCCTCTTTGTCTGGGTTCTTTGGAACCTACGGTGGTCCCTGACATGCTGAATTGTGGGACGGTGGAGGAGTAGGGGCAATGGATCTTTTGGAAGAGGTTGCTGATCAGGGGAGAGTGCCTAAGGAAGATATTGTGTTTGGACAAGGGGCGGGGGATGGAATAGGGGACGATCAAAAACAGGGAGAAACTGCTATAAAGGAGGAAATGATCGGGCTGGACATGGAGGTGCATGAAGAGTCCCTGTCTAATATGCCTGTCTGTTTGTACATGCATGATGTTGGGGGGATAGTACTGCCTGGGGAGGATGGGCAAGGACCGCTAGTTGCTGTCGTTGGCGGTGCAGAAATACCTGCCTTAATGGATCCAAGCATGCTGCAGCATGACGATTTTGTTGAGTGTCCCCTAAATCAGGAAGCCTCCTTTATCCCAGATCAAGAACAAGATCATGGCATGGAGGTGGGGAAGCATTCCAATGAGTTTGGGCTGGTGAAAGGTGATGGTCCCACCTATGACTCCTCAAAGAGTTAGGGGAAGAGGGATTATTCCACTATTCCTAGACCCATGGATACCCGAGCGTCATCAAAGGCGGTTAAGCAGAAAATCAAAGTTAATCATCAGGAGCACCAACGTTCCTCGGAACAAGAAAAACACAGGGAGAAGTTTCTGATGCTCCTCAAACTTAATGAGAAATACGAGTCAGGGTGGGATGACTATGACTCCTGCTTTGATGATGCGGCCTCTAGATATGGTGCGGATGGCGACCCTTGTGGTGCGGATTCTATTTCGGACATTGGTGGTGATGTTGGCTGATTTGTTTTCTTTTTTGGTCTTTTCTTTTCTCGTTTTTGATTTTTATTTTTGGGTCTTTTGTGGTTTTGGGTTGTAAGGGTTTTTGGGTGTGGGTCATTTTACCCCTCCCCTCCCTTGTCTGATGTGTCTCTTTTTCTTTCTAATAAATTTGGGGGGGGGGGGGGGAATAGCCCGACCCTCGCATCTTCCTTGCCCTAATGTACCTAAAAACCCTAAAAATACATAAAAACCCAAAAACCCATAAAACTATAAGAACCCCAAATACATTAAAACCCCCTAAAACCCAAAAAACCATAAATTCCTTAAAAAAATCAAAAACCCCTTTAATCCCCAGAAAACTCAAAAAAACCCCAAAAATATAAAAAAACTATAAAACCCCTCAATATCCCTAAAACCATAAAAACCTATAAAACATAATAAATCCTTAAAACCCCCAAAAAAACATAAAAACAATAAAATCCATAATAACCCAAAGAAACCCATAAAAACATAAAAAACAAAATACCCCTAATTTTTTTAAAAACAAAAAACACCCTAAAAACCAATGATGGTGGCGCACTCTCCTGGCGCTCTCTCCCTCTCGTCACGGCTCCTAGGGTTTCCTTAGGATTCCTGTGGAGAAGATGGGGCTAGATCTTCTATCCGGCCCTCTCGGCCTTGTGGGAGACTCTCGTGGCGGCGGTGGTTCGATGCTGAGTCCTTCGGCGCAGATGATGCTCTTCGACGGATTCAAATTCCCTCAGGTGCGGCGATGATTTGTGCTTGTAGGGGGAGATCCGGGCGACTCCGCCCTTCAGCAGTGTTCTTCGGAAAAAAGGCGGCAGGCTTCAGTGGTCCTTCCTCGTTTCGGCTCTCAGCTTCTCGATCTCGCGATGGTGAAGATGGGTCAACAGGGTCAAGGACCTTGTTGGAAAAGGTTTCAGCGGCCCGACCGAAGGTGGAGAGGGCTTCATTGGCGATCAGAGGCTTTGGCGTGGCCTGGTTTTTACGGCGGTCTGGCTCAGTTTTGAAGGTTCCTGCTCCCAGCGTGCGGCATCTCAGATCCAAAGAGGTGTGGGCCAGATCCGTTCTTTTCCGGGTGCGGCGGTGCACTTACATGGAGGAGCCTCTCAGATCTGGAGTGCGGCGGTCTTGTCAGTCTTTGCCGATCCTTGAAGCTGTGTGGGGAGCCTTTGCATTGGTCTGGCTCGAGATTCCAGGAGGGTTCGGCTTGCTGGTTTTTTGGTGCGACGAGAATTTCTGGTGTCGGGGGGAGGTATGGCAATGTCCTGGTGACAAACGGGTTCTTCGGGCTTTGCATCTACTTCACGCGGGCGTTGCCGTTGCGCTTGGTTCGACGCTATCTGTCCGGATCCGAAGAGGTGCAGGCTTTTTTCTCATTGATCTTGCTGCTGACGAAGGTATAGTCGCTATATCCTGTGTCCGATTGATTTTTCTAGCTTGCGTGTTCTTTTTTGGTGGCGGGACCGGTTCTGTGTTGCTGTTTCGGCTATACTTTGGCTGGATTTTTCATTCGTGGCCTCCCCCAAAGCTGTTGTTGGGGAGAAGGATTGGTGCTGCTTTTTGACTGGTTTTTTTTCTTTGTTGTGGATGTTGGCTGCCGGTTCTGTTGGGTGGCGATGATTCATGTTCTGTTGATGTTGTTTTTTCTATGCTGTTGGAAAGGGACCTTCTTGGTGAGAAGGTACTGGTTGCTGGATGTGGGTATTTTGTTGGTTTTGAGTGGACGGTGTATGGTAAATGCTGGTTGATGTGTGGCTGTTTGGTATTTGATGCTGCTTTGGATGAGTTTGTTGCTGTGATGCTGGGGTGGAAGTGGGATGCTGGGAGATGTTTGGTGGACGAAAGAGGTGCTGGCTGTCTGAAAATGAGGATGCTGGTTTCTGGTTTGTTTTGGATGCTGGGTTGCTGGTTGCTGCTGCTGGATGTGGTTTACTGCTGTAGTCTGAATGCTGGTTGTTGGTTAACTGTGAGCTGCTGGATGCTGGTTAATGCTGGATGTAGTGCTGTTGGATGCTAGTATTGGCTGGATGTGACGTGATGATGCTGCGGTTTTGTCTGTTTTTGTGTCTTTTTCTTTCTTTGTTTTTCTTTCTTTGGCGTGGGTTGTAAGGGTTTTTGGGTGTGGTTTGTTTGACCCCTCCCCTCCCTTGTCTGCAGTGTTTGTGTCTTTTTGGTTAATAAATTTTTGGGGGTGCCAGGAATAGCCTGGACTCGAGCCTTCTTTTCCTAAAAACCAAAAAAATCCCAAAACTCCAAAAATCACTAAAAATCATAAAAATACCTAAAATTTCATAAAACTCTAAAGGAACCAAAAAACCAAAAAAACCCTAAAAACATAAAAAAGGAATTAAAACACTTAAACCCTTAAACCTTAATAAATATTAAAGACCCAAAATCCTTTAATAGATTAAAAAACCATAAAATCCCCAAAACTATAAATACCAATAAAGAATATGAAACCCCTAAAATATGATAAAAACCATAAATCCTAAAAAACCCAAAAATATGAAAAAACATAGAACCCCTTAAACCCATACAAAACATAAATCCCATAAAACACTCAAAAATATAAAAACCACTAAAAATTTTAAAATCCCTTTAAAAACCTAAAAACATAACAAAACCCTAAAAATATCTAACAAAAAACCCTCAAAATCTTTATAGATCCTACGAAACCCTAAAATGAAAAATGTCAAAAACCCCTAAGAACAAAAAAAATATAAAACCGCAAAACACCCCTAAAACCCTAAAAACTGTAAAAATTCATTAAAACAGTTGAAAACCCTTAAAATTCCCTAAAATCCCTAAAAATCCTAAACCCTAAAAAAATCACTTAAATCCCCTCAAAAACACAAAAAACACAAGAAACCCTCAAAAGCCAAAAAACCCTAAAATCTAAAAACACAAAAAAACCCCATGAATTCCTAAACCCCCTAAAAAATTTTAACTCCCCATACTCCATAAAACCCTAAAAACATCGAAAACCCAAAAAATATAAAACACACATAATAACCTGAAACCCCTAAATCCCTTAAAAACCTAAAAACCAAAAAAAATAATAACCCCTCAAACCACAAATCCCACAAAAATTACCAAACCCCTAAAATACTAAAATCCTAGAAATTCTAAAACCAACTTATACTTTAGAGACCATAAAAATACCATAAAATAACCTAAAACCCCTTAAAAATATAAAAACCCCAAAACCGCAAAACCCTAAAAACCCACAAACCCCTAAAAACCCAATAAACCAAAACCTCTAAAACTATTTAAACCCTATAAAACACCCCAAAAAGACACTAAGGACCCTTTAATCATATAGAAGACCGGAAAACCCCAAAACCAATTAAATATTCCCAGAAACCCAAAGAAACTGTAAAAGACCTTAAATATAAAAAATCACTAAATTTCTACAAAAAGCATATAAATACCCAAAAAGACCCTAAATAACCTCAAACAACCCAGAAAACTCAAAAAACCAAAAAACAAACACTAAAAGAATCCTCAAAAACAAAAATACACTTAAAAACCCTAAAGACAAAAACCCTAAAAACACTAAAATCCTAAAAAAAACCTAAAAACATTAAAACCCTATAAAGACAAAAAGTCAATAAAATTCCTAAACACCCCTAAAAAACTCGAAAAATCCAAAAAAAAAAAATATAAAAAGAAAAAAACTCTAAAAAACCATAAAAACCATAAAAGACCATAAAACCCTCTAAAATTACTTAAAATCCCATAAAATCCTTATAACCTTAATACCCCTAAAAAACATAACAAAACATAAAAATATGTAGAAAAATAAAAAAAAATCAAAAAAACCCCTAAAAAGACAAAAAAGACACTAAAGACCCTTAACCATTAAAACAATAAAAACCTGTAAAACCCCAAAACCATAAAAACAATAATCAAAACCTGAGAAACCAAAAAACCCTAAAACCACTAAAAACAATAAAAACCCATAAAATCCCAAAATATTAAAACTATAAAAAACTGTTAAAAACCAAATAAACTAACAGAAACCCTAAACCCCATAAATAACCATAAAACCCTAAGTCCCTAAAAAACCTAAAACCCTCAAAATCCATTAAACCCTTAAATTTGGGGGGGGGGGTTCAGGAATAGCCTGATCCTACACCGAACTTTTCCCTAGTGTTAAAAACTCTAAAAAACTGAAACACACTAATAACATAAAAAATAAATAAATAATGATAGAAACCATGAAAAATCCTAATGACCAAAAAAATAAAAAAACCACCTAAATACATAAAACCCCCAAACCCATCAAAACCCTATAACCACTAAAAATTATAAAAACCTTTTAATCCCCAAAATATGTTAATAAAATCTATAAAACTGAAAATCCTAAAAACACTATAAAACCCTCAAAAACCTTAAAAACCTTAAAAACTATAAAAATACAAAAAATCTCTAAGAATACCTAAAAATGAAACAAAACCATAAAAACAATGAAATCCATAAAGAAACTTTAAAACCCTAAAACACTGAAAATGACTAAAAAACAAAAAAATAGAAAAGACACAAAAAAACTTAATAACCATATAAAATATAGAAAAATAATTCAAAATCGACAAAAAACTAAAAACAAAAAAAATCATAAAAATCACTATAACCCAAAAAACATAAAAAAACACAAATCCACAGAAAAACCCTAAAACCCATAAAACCCTAAAAAATAGATCCCCTAAAAATCTAAAAGATGTTAATAACCTTAAAATACCTTAAAACACCCTAAAAATAACAAAGACCCCTAAGAATGTTGTAACTCCAAAAATCAATAATGCTCTTAAAAACACAAAAACCCCTAAAAACCAAAAAACCATTAAAACCCTAAAATCCCCAAAAAACCTAAACACCCTAAAAAACCATAATAATCATAAAAATTATAAAAATCCATAAAATCAAAAAACCCTTGAAAACCCATACTAAAACCTTAAAAAACTAAAAACACTTAAATCCCAAAAAAACCATAAAAACCTAATAAACATTAAAAAATCTAAAAACCATAAAACGTCAAAATCCTTAATATCCCTAAAAACACATAAAAATCCTAAAATTCCCTAAAAATATGAAAAAAATAAAAATGTACCAAAAACCCTTAATACACCTAAGAATAAATTAGAAACCTAAAAACATTTAAAACATCTAAAAACCGTAAAAATGTTTAAAGCCCTAAAATCCAGACCTTAAAACCCCTATACCACAATAAAACCCTGAAAAACCTTTTAAAACCCTAAAAATCTTTAAAAACTGTAAAACCCCTAAATCTAATGAATCATTAGAAACCCCTTAACCCTTAAAAAGACAAAAAAAAATTAAAAATAATTAAACCATAAAAATCTCTAAGAATCCCTTAGAACCCCCAAAATATCATAATAACCATAAAACCCCTAAAATAGTCTTAAAACCCCTAAAAAATTATAGAAATCCTAAAAAATACCTAAAAATCCTTAAAAATGTTAAAAAACTAAAAACGATGAAAAACCCCAAAGAAAAACATAGAAGATTTACAACAATTAAAACCCTAAAAACACAAAAAAAAAAACTAAAACCCGAAAAAACCCTAAAAACCCCAAAACCCTAAAAATATAATAACTCGTTTGAACCTAAAAAACCCTAAAAAACATAAGAACCATAAGACCCTCTATTATAAAAAATCCCATTTAAACAATTAAAATGTTAAAAAACTATAAATCTCAAAAGAAGTTAACACCCCTAAAAGCCTAAAACCACTAAAAACGCACATAGAAATCAAAAACCCCTTTAAACTACTAAAAACATTTGAAAATACTAAAAACCATAAAACCTAAAAATCCCTAAAAACTCTAACAATCATACAATATATTTAAAATCCCAAAATATGAAAACAACCCTAAAACCCCTAAAAACACTAAAAAACATTAAAAACCTAAAAACTCTTAAACCCCTTAAGAACAATAAAAATTATAAAAACCATAAAATCCCAAAAACCATCTAGTAAAACAAAAAAACCTAAAAAGACATATAACATTTAAAAAATATAGTAAACCCTAAACCACAAAAAGACACTGAAACCCTAAACCCACCAAAAACCATAAAAACCCATAAAAACCTCATAATCCCTAAAAACCCATAAAAAACCCTAAAAACCCACAAAAAAAATTTAAAATCCATTTAAACCCCAAAAAACATTGAAATATCCTATAAAGCATAAAAATTAAAAAAATTAAAAAAATCCAATACCCAAAATAAATGAATAAAAACAGTAAAAACCCTAAAAACCCCTTAAACCCCTAAAAATCCTTAAAACCCTAAAGCCTCATAAAAGCATAAAAATCTATATATATATATAAAAATGTAAAAACCCTAAAATTCATTGAAACCCCCTAAAAAACCAACAAAAACCAATCCAAACAACCAAAAAAAAAACATATAAACCATAAAACCAATAAAACACCTCAAGATTCTTAAAAACCAAAAGTACATAAGAATTGTAAAAAATACCCAAAAAATTCTTAGAAGCACATAAACATCCTTAAAACCCTAAAAACGCTAAAATTATTAAAACCCCTAAAAGCCTACCACCACAAGACCCCTAAAACCATAAATACCATAAAACCACATAAAATACAAAAAATCCACTAAAAACTCTAAAAAATATTTAAAACCAAAAAATGATAAAAAATTATAAAAAACAATAAACCCATAAAAAAAATCCAAAAATCCAAAAAACCAAAAAAAATCAAAACACCCTAAAAAACCTAAAACCCTAAAATCCCTAAAAAACATAAAAATGTAAAAACATGAAAATTCATGAAAACACCAAATAAAACATTAAAAACCAATAAAGACACAAAACTCTAAAAACTTGTAAAAATAGTTAAAAACCCTAATATCCCAAAATCCAAAAGACCCTAAAAAATCTTAAAATCCCAAAATTACATACAAACCATAAAACCAGTAAAAAATCCAAAAAACTGAAAATTAACAAAACATTAAAAACATAAAAAATCCTAAAAACCAAAAAAAAATCTGTAATAAAACCATAAAACCCTTGAAAACCATAAAACCACAAAAAAACGAATAAAAATCATAAAACCAAAAAAAACACTAAAAACCATTTAAAAACCAAATAATGATTAAAAAAATAAAAAAAAGTAAAAACTCTAAATAAAATCCGAAAAACCCAAAGAACAAAAAAAACCTAAAAATCTGTTGAAAACCCAAAAAACCCAAAAAACCCAAAAAACCATAATAACCCAATTTTTTTTAAAAAAAGTCCTAAAAGTCCATAAAAAATCAATAAACCTAAAATCATAAATAATTAAAAGAAAACCTTAAAACCCAAAAAAACACTAAAAACCATAAATACCTGAAAATATTAAAAACCATAGAAACCCTAAAACCCTAAATACCCAAAAAATACCCAAAATATCTAAAACCCCTAAAAATCATAAAATATTAAAAAATCTATAAAAATAAAAAAACCCTATAAACACATAAAAACCTAAGAAATCCTTAAAACCATTAAAATACATAAAGCACATATAAAACATAAAAAATTCTAAAAAACATAAACGGCCCTAAAACCATAAAACTCCTAAAAACAATAAAAAACCTAAAAAATATAAAAATCCAAAAATTCATAAAACATTAAAAACCAAAAAATAACTCTTAAAAGGATATAAATAACTCAATGTTTTATAATCCATAAAAAACCATTAAAACATTTAAAAATAAAAAAAACCCTACAAATCCAAAAAAATCCCTAAAAAACACTCAAAATACCCGAAAATCAAACAAACATGATAAATAAAAAAGGCACTAAAAATCCCTAAAACATAAAAAATAATAAAAAACATTAAAAAAACTTATGAAAACCTTAAAAACCTAAAAAAACTTATAACCCATAAAACCTAAAAAAGGTAAAACCCAAGAAAACCCTATAAAGACCATAAAAACACTAAAAACATTAAAAACCATAAAAACCGTAAAAACTATAAAAAACCCTAAGAAACCTAAAATCCCAAAAGAACCCCTAAAACCATTGAAAATTTTAAAAACTCTTTAATCTTATGAAAAATTTAAAAAATTCCAAACATTAAAAAACATAAAAAATAAAAATAACTCTTAAAAGCCAAAAAAACGCATAAAACTATAAATACACTAAAACCCATAAATACCCGTAAAATCCAAAAATCCATAAAAATAAAAAAAAATACATAAAAACATTAAAAATATTAAAAATCCAAAAAACATGAAAACCCCTATTGAATCCTTAAATCCCTAAAAACAATAACTAAACCACTAATATTACCTAGAGAGGATGCCACTTCCTCTACTCTCTCATGATGGAGGTCTTCTTCGGCCCCCTAGAAGATGACGACAGACTTCGTGCACTGCCCTCCCTCCCTCCCCCCCCCCCCCCCCGCAGTGGGGGAGGGGCCTCTTGCTGGTGATCGTCCCTTTGTTCCATTCACTGCCCCAGAATTGCTGCCCACTTTTCCACAAATTAAGCTTTGACCCACGGTTCCTAACCTGCGTGATGGGCATTCGCAGCTTCGTCATTCAATCTCGGAGTATAATGAAGCCTTTGCTTTGCATAATTTGACTTTTGTTTCTCGATTCACGAAATGGCGGCCCCGGTGGATGTTTTCGATAGATTTGTATTTGAATGTTGGGATCTGCATGATCGTGCTATGGTAGGTCTTGTTGACAGCTTTCATATTCTGATTCATTTTGCGTATAAGGAAGATCTTATTCATGCTTGGTCTTTGGCCCCCCGGTTTTGTGATGGTGCCTGATTCTCTTTATTTCGATGGAGTTTTGATATTATTTTGCAACGTGATTCGCCAATGGTGGCAACCTGGGTGAGGTTCCTAGAGCTCCCTCTCCCCTTCCAGAACTTGTCTATTATCTCTATGTTGGGGAACTTGGTGGGAAGATTTCATTGTGTTGATAGCAGGACTCGGGCTCTATGCCACACAGTGGCTCCGAGGGCTTTTATCGGGGTGGATGTTTCTAAAGTACCGAAAGACTTTGTGTGGATTGTTGTTGGCGAGGAGCTCTGATGGAGGAAGCCGGTGATCATTGAACCCCAGGTTGATTTTCCTCCTCCTGCTAGAATATTTACCATGTTGATCGGGCCTACATGAAAGTCATTAAGTGGTATGATGGCTTGAAGTTGTCCCCAACGGGGCAAGACATAGGACATCATACTTTGGTAGGGAAACATGTGGCTAAGGCTTGCTTACCTCCTCCGCCAAAGGCCAGGTACATTTTTGCACGACTGCAAGCCGACCTCAATTTTGGTGGTGATAAGGTGGCAAGGACAGGTTCATGTACTTTGGGGCCGAAATCTTGAAATGATAGCAGTGGAAAGTTTGATTACAATGCAGTGGTTGCGAATTCTATTGACCGCTTCAACAGTGAATAGGTCAGTGGAAGGGAGGTGAGCCTATGTGGGACTTCCCTGCATATTCGGTTCGAGTGTCTGGCTTCTGTTGGACAAGAGGGTGAAGCTGTGGCACAGGTGGTTCTTGAGGAGCAAGGGATGAGGAAGGATTAGGATATGATGGATGGGATGGGGGAGGGATTCCTTTGTGTCCAGAAATAGAATGGGCTCTTATGCTGTGGGGTGGTTGACCCTAAAATATGATATTTGAGTTGTGATGGACCGAGAGATAATGAGATGCAGGTTCTGGCAGCTGGGAATAATGTGGAGGTGGGGAAGGATTGTGTTGATGATGTTTTTGGACTCCAAATGCCTAGAGTGGTGCTTGATAAAGATGCTGCTGGTGGTTTCTATTGTATAGCCAGGAAGAAGAAGTTCGTTGAGCAGGGGGTGCTGGATCGGAGGCAAGTGGTGGTTGAACAGGGGGGAGAGCTTGAGCAGGATGTGGCTCAACAGGAACTAAGGGAGGTGATCAAACCGAGGGAGTCCTATCAGCAAGGGGACCTAGCGATGCAGGGCTTAGTGGTATGTGTTGAGACATAGGGGAAAGATGCTGCACATGGCGATGTGAATGAGCAAAGGGTTTTAGTAGAACAGGAAGAAGTATCCCCAGTGGTGACCAATGTGGTGGTGGGAGAGACTGGTCGCGAAGTTGTGGCTGGTGGAAGGTTATCTGAAATGGTTTTACATTCATCTGGTAATGAGGAGGCATCTGCGGGTGACTTTGATTATCAAGAACAGCAGATTACCTACCTTGGAAATCATGAAGATGCTTGTGAGAATATGGGCAAGGGGGTGTAGGTGGGGGCACCTCCCGTTGGCAATGATAAGGCTCTCACAGGCTCTGATGTGCATGTCCTCTTACTTAGAAATGTGTCCAGTGACAGTGTTGAGCTTTCTAGACTTGCAGTGGCAGAAGGGGAGGTAGCAGCAAGGGGGGTGGTTGGGGAGGGGGATGCTTCTCAAGAGGGTTCACCTGAAGCACGGTTGGGGTGCGAGCAGGGGAAGGGACATGGGATATGGAATTCCCCCAAACATAGGGGTGTTTCTGCACTAGAGGCGGTTCCAAGGGAGGAGGGGCTTTTGCAACTGGCTAACAAGCCTGACCTCTTGGCCACGCATGAAGATGAGGGGATGGTCCTGCCTGGGTAGTTTGGACAAAGGCCTCTGGCTGCTATCGATGAGAGTGCAGAAATACCTACCTTAGTGGCTCTAAGTTTTCCTCAGGTTGAAGTTTTTGTTGAGTTCCCCCTTAATCAGGAATCCTCCTCTATCCCAGATCAAGTGCATGGAATGGAAGCGGATGAACGCACTTTAGAGATTGAGAAGGTGAACGGGATGGTTGATGAGCCCACCTCGATCACCCCAAAGAGGAGGCTGAAGCAGGAACACTCCACTCTCCCCAGACCCATGTTTACTCGGGCTTCTTCCAAGGAGGTTAAGCTGAAAGTCAAGGTTAATAATCGGGAGTAGTCGCATTCCCTGGAATAAAAAAAATACATGGAGAAGTTTCTGACGCTCCTCAATATCAATGTGGATTGTGAGTCTGGATGGGATGACTCTGGCGCCTGCTTTGATGATGCGGCCTCTGGATATGGTGCGAATGGTGACCCTTATGGGGTGGCTTCTGTTTCAGATTTTGGTGGCGACATAGACTGATCTGTTTTCCTTTCCTTCTTTGTTTTCCTTTTAATCCTTCTTTTTTTTGGGTCTTTGGGTTGGGGTTGTAAAGGGTTTTTGGGTGTGGGTCATTTGACCCCTCCCCTCCCTTGTCTGTTGTGTCTTTTCTTTATAAATTTGGGGGTTCGGGAACAGCCTGACCCTCGAATCTTCCTTGCCCTATGGAATCCATAAAAACAAAAAAAAAAACAAATAAAATGCCTTAAAAAATTATAAAACTCTTGAAACCCTAAAACCAGTAAAATACAAAAAACTATAAAGACCCTAAAAACTGTAAAACCCCTAAAAACATACAAAAACCAGAAAACCAATGAAAACTCTTAAAAACCTTTAAACCTCTAAAAATGTTAAAAAACTGTACAAAAGGTTAAAATCCAATAAAACCTCAAAAACCCAAAAAACCCAAACTAGCCATAAAAACCCTAAAACCCTAAAACACCGCAAACCCTAAAAACCCAAAAAACCATTAAAATCCTAAAAAAGACATTGAAATTCCCAAAAATACTTAAATCCCTAAAAGCTCTGAAAAATTATATAAAACATAATTTACTAGAAAACACTTAAACCCAATAAAAAACATAGAAGTTCTAAAAACCCAAAAAAACCCTAAAACCCTAAAAAACCTAAATATCCATCAAAATTCATAAAACTCTAAAACCATTAAAATCATGAAAAAATACATAAAACACTAAAATGATAGAAAATCCTAAATTCCTTGGATAACCTATGAAAAAAATTAATAAATTAAAAACACTAAAACCCCCAAAAAACCATAAAGACCCTAAAAATCCTTAAATCCCATAAAAACTATAAACCCCTAAAATCCATAAAAATACCCAAGACCCCATAAAACATAAAAAACTAAGATGAACTCTAAAAACATATTAAACCCCTAAAAATATTAAAAACTATAAAACCATTAAAACCTTAAAAACATAAAAAAACACAAAAAAACCCACCTAATGCCCAAAAATTAAAATCCTTAAAAACCCTAAAATACACTAAAACCCCTAAAAATTAAAAAAACTCCAAAAAACCACAAAAAACCTTACAAATCTCTAAATGTCCCTAAAAATTTAAAAACCCTAAAAATCGTGAAAACCCTTATGAAAACAATAAAATCCTAAAAAAAATTAATACCCCTAAAAACCTAAAAATTCCAAAATCCCTAAAAATAAATAGAAACCGTAAAAACTCCCAAATCCCAAAAAATTGTAAAACCTTAAAAATCATAGAAAATTATTAAAATCATAAAATGTAAAAAACCTAAAATTCCGTGAAAAAATAAAAGATAATGTTAGAACACAAAAAAACATAAAACAACTAAAACCCTAAAAAATTATAAAACCCTAAAACACCATTAAACACCCTAAAATCCATAAAAACTTCTAAAATCCAATAAACCCCTTAAATCATTAAAAACTATCAATACCCATTAAACTAGAATAAATAACTAAAAACTATAAAAACTATTTAAAACCTTAAAAATATTTAAAATGTATAAAAACCATAAAACACATAAAAACTAATTAAAACCTATAACACCCCCAAACCATAAAAACTCTAAAACACCTAAAAAGGACGAAACCCATCAATGTCATTAAAAAACTTATAAACCAAAAAATCATAAAAAAGAATTAAAAATCCCTAAAACATAGAAAACCATAAAAACTTGAAAAACCTAAGAAAATAATAAAAACCTAAAAACAAATTGAATCCCTAAAAACCTTAAAAATGAAAAAAACCATAATAATCTTAAAAACCCAAAAAATGTAAAAACCCTTTAAACAACTAAAACCCCTTAAAACACCCAATAATACCACTAAAAAATATAAAAACCATTTAAAACCCTTAAAACAATATAAAAAATCTAAAAACCATAAGAACCCCAAAACCCCAAAAGACCAAAAAAACCAAAAAAATCAATAAAAACCCTAAAACCACTAAAAATCCGCAAAAACCATAACAATCCATAAAATCAAAAATTAAATACCTAAAAATCCACAAAAAATAAAAAACACTAAATACATTAAAATACTCTATAAAACCATAAAACCATAAAAACACATAAAACCCTTAAACCCAAAAAACCCGAAAACCATTAAAAACATAAAAACCCCAAAAAAACACTTGAACCCCTAAAAATACATAAATAGACTAAAAACTAAAAAATTCATAAAAAATTCATAAAAACATACAAAATATTAAAACCTTACAAAACCAAAAAGATAACCATAAAATTGAGAAACAGTTAAAACACCTAAAACCCTAAAAAAATTAAAAAAACCTCCAAAAACCCAAAAAAGACCCTAAAACCCTAAAGACCCATAAAACCCCTAAAACCCATAAAACTATTTAAAAACCCTAAAACCAATAAAATAATTAAAACCCTAATAAAACCTTAAAAAATCTTTAATCCCCCCAAAAAAGTAAAAAACACTAAAGACCCTTAAAACCACTGAACAAAAAATAAACCCTAGAAACCATAATACGATTAAAAACCCTACACCCCATAAAAACCCTCAAAATCTCTAAAAACCTAAAAACCCTAATACCACTAAAAATTACCTCCATGTCCCTAAAAACATAAAACCACAATAAACATCCTAAACCTTTAAAAAAAACTAAAAACCTAGAAATATTTAAATTCCATAAAAAACTAAAAAAATTCAGAAATCCCATAAAAACCATAAAGCCCTAAAAAACCTCAAAATCCCTAAAATGACATAAATTAAATAAATAACCCCTAAAAGTCTGTTAAAATGTAAAAGTACAATAGAAACCATGAAAACCCCAAATAAATCAATAAAAACCCAAAATCAAATTTAACCTCTAAAAACCTAAAAACACTAGAATCATTTAAATACCCAAAATTTCCTAAGAACAATAAAAACCATAAACCACCAAAAATCACAAAAAACTTAAAAAAAATAAAATGATAAAACCACAAAAAATCTAAACACCCATTAATCCCCTAAGTAAATTTAGAAGTATAAGAATCCATAAATACCATAAAATGTTAAAATGTTCTTAAAAGCCAAAAAACACAAAAAACTCATAAATATCCTATAAACACTAAAACAACCAAAATCTATAAAAACCAATAAAAATCGTGAAAAATACCAATAAATCCATAAAACCATAAAAAATTTAAAACCCATAAAAATTCTATGAAAACATTATAAACTTAGAGACACATAAAACCCATAAAACCTTAAAATGTTAAAAACCCTAAAAATCCCTAAAACCCATAAGAACTCTTAAACCCCACATCACACCTAAAAACCATATAAAAACAATAATAAAACCATATACATCCCAAAAAATGTAATAACAACTAAAAATCATGAAAAACCCTATGAAAACAATAAAAACACAAAAAACATAAAACCCCTAAAAACACAAAAATGCTAAAACCCCGAAAAGTCCTTAATATTCTAAATCCCCCAAAGACAATAAAACCCCAAAAAAACATAAGAAATGAGAAAATACCTCTAAAAACCATTAAAAACACTAAAAAACATTTAAACACCTAATTTTTTTTAAAAAATTCTAAAAAATATAAAAACAACCAAAAAAACCAAAAACCCTAAAAACCTAAAAAACCCATTAGCCACCTATAATCCCTAAAAACCCTAAAATCCTGGGAAATCCCTTAAAACCCTAGAAAACCACAAAAATTCTAAAAATCTTTTGATATTCCTAAAAAAATAAATTCCATAAGAGCCCTAAAAACCCCTAAGATATCCTTAAGAGACAAAAATCTCCTAAAATCATTAAAAACGTAAAAAATGAAAAAATCCAAAATAACCCTAGAAATTCTAAAACCCCTAGAAACCATCAAAACCCCTAAAAACATTATAAAACTCAAGAACCTGTAAAAAACCTAAACACCAAAAAAATACAAAACCCTTAAAAATATTAAAAAATCTAAAAATTATTAAAAACCCTAACAAACTCAAAAAACCCAGAAAAAAAATAAAAACCAAAAAAATTAAAATAACACTCAGCACACTCAAAATTCCTAAAAACCATAAAAATATTAAATTTCCTCAAAATATTTAATAATCCCTAAAAATGTTAAAACCCCTAGAAATTCAGATATCCACTATGAAAATCTTAAAATCCTAAAAATAATTAAATCCCCTAAAAACCTAAGATTGTGGAATGCCGCTGCTCTCTCCTGGGCTCTCCCTCTCGGTGCTGCGCTCTCCCGGGATTCCTCCTCGGATCATCCATGGTGGCTTTAATCTGGACTTCTTCTACTCCTATTTGGTCAACTCCCTCTCGATTTCTCTCCCTCGGTGGGAGATTTGCGAATCAGTCGAGTTGAGGACATTCGCCTATGGTGGCAAGGGATGTGGATTCGTGTGGCTCCTTCACCGACTTCTTTGCAAAAAGAAATATGTAAGGGATCCCTCCCTGTAGATCATTTTCTATGGTGACAAGATTCAACAAGGGTGCAGTGTGATGTTCTGGTTCTCTCGGGTGTGGGTTCTTCGGTGTCAGGAAAATCCGTTTTCCGACAAGATTTGATGTTGCTCTGAGCTGCACGATAAAAGATAGCGGATATAGAGGTATCTAGGTAGATCTGTTGGTGGTGAACTTGGTCTGATGGTGTGCGCTATTAGATATACTGGTCAAGGAAATATATTGAAGATTCTGGTTTGGCTTTCTAGTCCCTTGGATCTGTCTATATTTCTCACTGTTGACATGGGGTGGCTTAAGCTGTGCTGGGATCTGGATGATTTACTGGTCTACGGTTTTTCGGGGTACCAAAATGGTTCCTTTGGTCCCCTGCATTCTGCTGAAAATATTGGTTGGAGCCTGTTTCTTACCGATGATCTTGGTTGGTTTGCATTCTGCTGTGAGTTTGTTTTGGTTTATGCTTTCCTATGGTGCCAAAGTAGTTTTCTTGGTCCTGAGATGCTGGTTTTGTTTGCTGGCTGTGATTTGAGGTGTTGCATTTTCATCTTGCTTTTCGGTCTTTTTGTCGATGGAAGGGCCCTTTGGGATGAGGAGTTGGTGGTTCTTCACCATTGTCTCTACTGTTGGGTGCGCTATACTGGAATGTTGTTTGTTTTCTGGATGAGATGCGTTGCAGTGGATGTCTTTGTTTCTGGTGCTGGTGATTTTTCTCTACTGGAAATGGACCTCCTTGGCATGGTGGTGATGGATGATGTGGAAGCTGGAGATTTTGGTGCCAATGATTCAATGTTGTAGGTGGTGATTCTTCTTGATGAAAAGACGCTGGCTGCTGGAAGGTGTGATTTGCTGGAAGCTGACTAGATTAAAGGTGGTGTGGTATGCTGGATGAGTTTGGGCTGGCTTGACGGTGAGATTTATGACTATGATGGTGATGGTTCTATGCTGTTGGTGGTCGATCTTCTTAGTTAGAAGGTGCTGGATGCTGGATTTTGTGAGCTTGGATGCTGGTCATTGGTAAGCTATGAGCTGCTGGATGCTAGTTAATTCTGGATGATTATAGTGGCTTCTTGGTTTTGTGTGTATTTTTTTTGATTTTTGATTTTTTTGATTTTTCTTTTTTTGGGGTCTTTTGTGTCTCTTTTTTTCTTTCTAATAAATTTGGGGGGGGGGGTCGGGAATAGCCCGACCCTCGCATCGTCCTTTCCCTAAAAATAGAAAAATGTTATAAACCTTACAAAACCATAAAACCCTAAAAAATCATAAAAACCACAAAATCCCTAAAAACACATAAAAATCCAGAAAATCCATAAAATCACGTATAATATAAAAAATACTCAAAAACACGAAATACCCTAAGAAATCCTTAAAAACCTAAAAACAATTAAAACCCCTAACAAATGTAAATAATTCTAAAATGTGTAAATAACCCAAAAAATACCATAAATACCTATAAACCCCTAAAAACATAAAAAACCGAAAATACCATTAAAAACACTAAACACAAATAAAAACTCTAAAAAAATTAAAACACCTAAAAACATTAAAATTCTATAAAAAACTTATAAACCTAAAAAGCTCATCAAAAAATTAAAATCCTAAAAAACCATAATATCTGTTAAAATCCTAATAACCATAACCACCCTAAAACCATTAATATCATAAAAATCCCTTAAATCACTAAAAATGTAAAAAACCTAAAACCCTAAATAACCCTAAGAACCCCTCAAAACCTAAAAAATTCCCTTAAAAACCAAAAAATGCTAACTCCTAAAAAACATCTAAAATCCTTAAAAAACCCTAGAAACCCTAAAAACCCTCAAAATCTAAAGAAACCCTAAAATCCATTAAAACCGTTCAAATTCCAAAACATCCTTAAATACAAAAATCTCTAAAAACCCATAAAACACTTAGAAAACCATAAAAACCTAAAAATACTTAAAACCTCCAAATACTTAAAAACCCTAAAAACCTAAAGCTCCCTAAAACAAAGTAAAAACTGTTAAACCCCCAAAACCTATAAAAACCAGAAACCCCTAAAAACCACAATCCCCTTAAAATATTTAAAAACACAAAAAATCCATTAAAACATAAAAAATTGATAAACACTCTAAAAACAATTTAAATGCCTAAATACATTAGAAAACTTTAAAAACCATAAAAAACTAAAAAAATAAAACAAAACTAAAACCCCAAAATACCACAAAAACTGTAAAATCCATAAAAACTATAAAACACTGAAAATACCGAAAACCCTAAAAATATAAAAATATATAAAAATCCATAAAAATCTATCAAAACATAAAGGCCTCATGAAATCCTAATCCCATAATAAAACCATAGGAACCTTAAAAAATTAAATCCAATAAGAAACAATGAAATTTCTAAAAACCCTAAAACCCTAAAATCCTTATAATGCATAAAAATCAAAAAAAAGCTAGACAACATAAAATAAAAAAATACAAAAAAATACTGAAAACATAAAAAAACATAAAAACTCTGAAAACCCCTAAAAATCATTAAAATCATAAAAATATTAAAAACCCTAAAAATCCTAAATACAATAAAAATTGTAAAAACAAAAAAATACACTAAAAGCTTTAATAACCCCTAGAAACCAAAAAAATCCATAAAAATCATGAAAAACAAAAAACCCCCCTAAACCCACTAAAGAATCTATAACCATCTAAACTCCTAAAAACAAAAAAAAAATTCTAAAACAAACATAAAACCGATAAAAAATCACTAAAACACTAAAACTCCAAATAACCATAAAACCCTAAAAAATCTCAAAAATCCCTAAAATATTTAAATACTATAAAAATGTTAAAAAATATCTAAAAAAAACAAAAAAAAAACACGAAAAACCAGAGAAACTCAAAGATCCCATTAAAAACATAAAAATAGTTAGAAACCTAAAAACCCAAAAAACACTTAAACCCATAATATATAAAATCCCTAAAAATATCCAAAAACCCATAAAATTAACTAAAACCCTAATACACCTAAAAAATAAAAAAAACCATCAAGAATTTTAAAAAGTAAAAACCAGTAAGAACTATAAAAACCCCAATAAAAACATAAAAATCGTAAAAAACATAAAATTTTAAAAACCAAAAAATTTAAAAAACACATATGAAATCCTAAAAAACTCCTAGAATCATCACGATACAAAAAAACCACAAAACCCCAAAAAACATAAAAACCCCTAAAAATCCATAGAACCCCTTAAAACCACTAAAAACTCTAAAAACCCTTTAAACCCTTAATAATGTTAAACACTCTAAAAAACAATAAAAATAATAAAAAGCTTAAAAAAACCAAAAACTCCAAAAATTAACAACAACCCTAAAACCCAAAAAACACCACAAAATAAAAAATAACCTTAAAAGCAACAAGAATCCTAAAAATTACTAAAAATCCCTAAAAAGCCAAAAAAATCTAAAAACCTGGAAAACCATAAGAAAAAAAATAAAAACCTAAAAACACAAAAAACCCCTAAAATGTAAAATAACTAAAAATACTAAAAATGATAAAAATCCAAAAAAATGAAAAATAACTAAAATTTAAAAACCCCTAAATACCCTGAAACCCCTAATAGAAGCTTAAACCCATAAAACACATAAACACCATAAAAACTCAAAAAACCCAACCCCCCTCAAAATACCTAAAAATCCTAAAAACCCAATAAAATATTAAAAAAACCCGAAGAACATTAAAAACCATAAATAATATAAAAACACATAAAACCCATATAAAACATGAATTTTTTTAAAAAACTAAAAAAAACCCCTAATAACTTTTAAATTCCATAAAATCCGTAAAAATTATGAAAATTTAAAATACCCTTAAAATACCAAATAACATAAAAAGACCAAAACCCCTAAAAACCCCTAATAAAACCCTAAATGTCTAAATACACCTAAACCCCCTAAAAAACCTAAAAACACCTAAAAGCTAAATAAACCTAAAACCCATAAAAATCATAAAAACCCTAAAACCCCATAAAAATCCAAAAAACTACTAAATGATTTAAAATCCCCTTATACACCTAAAAAAATTAAAAACCATATAATCTCAACACCCTTAAAAAATAAAAAATCCCATAAAAACGAAAAAAAAACAAAAAAAAAACCAAAAGAACCAAAAAACTGAATAACCCCTCAAAATCCCTAAAAAACAATAAAAATCCTAAAAATTCATAAGAAGGTAAAAACCCAAGAAACCCAAGAAACCATTAACAATACCTCAAAAAACATAAAAATAATTAAAACACCTAAAAAACCTAAAATACACTAAAACCCAAAAAATCTATAACCCAAAAAACCCTCATATTCCTCAAAAAATTAAATACCATAAAAAATCCAAAAAATCTCTAAAAATACATAAGAATGTGAAAAATTAAATAACCCTAAAAATAATAAGAAAACCTTAAAATTGTTAAAATACCTATAAAACCCTAAAAACATAAAAAGTGAAAAAAATCCAAAAAACACTAAAAGGCCTGAAAACACCCAGAAAATGATAAAAACCTAAAAACCAAAAAAACCCAAAAAATGCATAAGAACACTAAAAAAAATTACAAACTCTAAAAACAATTTAGACCCCTAAAAAAATAAAATATATCTAAAAACAATAAAACCAAAAAATACATAAAAAACCCTAAAAATTTGGAAAACCCATAAAAACCCTAAAAACATTATAAATCCTAAAAAACCCTCAATATCCATAAAAACATTAAAAACCATAAAAATCCTAAAAATCATGAAAATTTCATAAAAATATAGAAACCCAGAAAAACACAACAAAACCCTCAAAAATAATTTAAAAACATAAAACACTTAACATTACAAAAAACATAAAAAATAATAAAATCCAAAAAGCCCAAAAAACCAAAAAACCCAATATACCATATAACCCCTATAATACATAAAAACCCTAATGACAAATAAAATTCTGAAACCAATATAAATATTCTAAAAACAATTTAAACCTATAAAAATGTTAGAAAAACCAAAAAAACCAAAAAAACCATTAAAACTCAAAAAAACCCTTAGAAGCTAAAAATCCCAAAAATACTCTAAATAAACCAAAAAACCCAAAAAGGCTAAAAAAATTTTAAAACCCTAAAAACCATAAAAATAAATAAAATTCCAAAAAATCCATAAAAATTTATAAAACAATAAACTCTCAAAAACCATAATAAAACCTAAAAAAATCATAAAATAACTTTATCGAGATAAAAAACCTAAAACGCAAAAACATTAAAAAATCTAAAAAACCCATATAACCCCTCGAAATCCCAAAAAACCATAAAATACAAAAAATAATAATATTCCATAAAAACACCTAAAAGGTAAAAATCCCTAAAAACCCTAAAAACCCATAAGAGAACATAAAAAATGTAAAATCACTTAAACCCTTCAAAATCTGGATAATGCTGAAACCCCTAAAAACCCCTAAAAACCCTAAAAACCCTAAAAGACCCAAAAAAACCCAAAAAAACACCTAAATACCATTAAACCCCTAAAACCCTTAAAAATCTCTAACAACCCAAAAAATTGTAAAATCCCCCTTAATACGCTAAAAACACTTTAAACTCCTAGAACATTAAAAAGAACTATGAAAACCCATAAAACCTATAAAATCTAAAAAAACCCTAAAAACCTAAAAAAACCCCAAAACCCTAAAACCCCTCAAAATCACTAAACACCCAAAAAACCATAACATTTTTAAAAATCCCACAAAAATAATAAAAAAGAAAAAAGCCTAAAAAGCCTAAAAAACCCTTATGAAAATGAAAAAATTCCACAATTTTTCAACCCCTTAAAAATCCTAAAAAATGATAAAAAACCTAAAAACCAAAAAGCAATAAAAAATCTCTAAATCCCCATAAAAAAATATATGGAGTCTTCCGCACTTATCAGGGCTTTGTCAAGGGATGTTTTCAACACTTTATCGGTGATAGGTGTGCTCTTGAAGCTGAGTTATAGGCCATTATAAAGGCGATTGAGTATGCTGTCAGGTTCAGGTGGATCCTGTGGCTTGAGTCTGATTCCATGATTGCTCTGAGTGCTCTTTAAAGCAGATCTATGTGCGTCCCCTAGAGGCTCCTTACCCCATGGATGGACTGCCTTGCCATGTGCCAAAGGAAGCATCTTACTTTGACACATGTCTACCTGGTGGCCAATGCGGTTGCAGATGCTCTCTACAAGTAAGCTGTTGTGGAACACTGTTCTTTGTGGTCCTTTGATGCCACACCTCCCTGTTCCCCCTTTGTTGTGTCTGATTTGAAGGGTGAGGTGTGCACCCAGTTATGTAATCCCCCCTTGTAGCACTTCGTTTTCCCTTTATTTTTGTTTATATTTGGGGGGGGGACTTTTGCCTGGCCCCGAGCCTTCCTTGCCCCATAAACACTATAAATACCTAAAAACCCTTAAAAAATACAAATCACCCTAAAATCACACTAAAAACAAAAAAACCCCCATGAAACACCTTAAATGGTTAAAACTATAGAAAGCCTTTAAACTACTAAAAACTCTAAAAAACCCTAAAACCATAAAAAAAAAATAAAACCTAAAAACCCATAAAACCATCAGAATCCATAAAAACCTTGAAAACCACAAAAAATAATAAAAAGTCATGAAAATATATAAAAAACCCAAAAGACCCCAAAACCCAAATGAAAACATAAAAATCATAATAACCATTACAGCCCCTAAAAATAAAAAATGGTAAAAATGAAAAAACCCTAAAACCCTAAAAACCCATAAAAACAATAAAACCCTAAAAAGGATCTAAAAATAAAAAAGGCTAAAAACACAAAAAACCCAAAAAACCCCCATGAAAAACATAAACACCTAAAAAAATTAAAAACCATAAAAACCAAAAAACCATTGAAAACCCTAAATAAAATAAATGACCGTAAAACCCCAAAAAACCCTAAATACCATAAAACTCATAAAAACATAAAAACCATTTATACCCCCCCAAACCTTAAACACCACTAAAAACACCTAAAACCATTAAACTACCAAAAAATGAAATAACTCTAAAATAAAAATGAAACTAAAAAACCCCTAAAACCCTAAAAAACCCCTAAAACCCTAAAAAACCAAAAAAACCCCCTAAAACCGATGAATCCTTAAAAATCCATAAAGACACAAAAAATCCATATAAATCTAAAAAAAATCCATAAAAATCCTAAAGAATATAAAAAACTTGAAAAACTATAGAATACCAAAATAACAATAAAACCCCTAAAAATATGAAAATCTCAAAAAACTAATAACATTTAATGCCCCTGGAAAGAAAAATGCTAAAAACCCTAAAACCCTAAAAAACCATAAAACCACTTAAAAATACAAAATCCATAAAAACAATAAACCACGAAAAACTATAAAAACCATATTAACACCTAAAACGTTAAGAAAATCTTAAAACCTAAATACCAATAAAACACAAAAAAGACATAAAAAACAAAAAAATACCATAAAACCATAAAACCCTAAAAACCCAAAAACCCCTCAAAATCCCCAAAACCCTAAAAATATCAAAAATCCTAAAAAATTACTACAAATCCCTAAAAATCACAAATAATTTAAAAACACTTGAAATACCTTTAAAAAAAATCTAAAAACCATAAAAATTTAAAAAAATTAAAACACCTAAAAAATTAAAAATCCTAAAACCCATAAAAACCATAATACTGTAAAAAAATATAAAACATCCCCAAATCCCTAGAAACCATAAAAAATGATTACAATCCAAAAAATATATAAAAATCCTAAAAATCATAAAAACCCCTAAAAACATTGAAAACTCATTAGAAAACGATAAAATACTTAAAACCAATAAAACCATAAAACAACCAAAAAACCTAAAAAAAGAAATACACTAAAACCTTAAAACCCCCTAAAAACAATTAAAAACCTCAAAACACGAAAATCTCCTAACATAAACTAAAAATAGAAAAAAAAAATATATAAACACTTAAATAAAATAAAAAACTATAAAATGGTAAAAACCCAAAAAAATCAAAAAAAAAAAAAACCAAAAAACCAAAAAACCAAAAAACCAAAAAACCCGAAAACACTCGAAATCCATATAAACTCAAAAAATCATTAAAAATATTAAATTATCCCTATTAAAGAAAAAAATATTAAAATCAATGAAACCCTTTAAGTAAAACTTAGAAATGAAAAAACACAGAAAATCACTAAAAATCTGATGTGTCTCTTATTTCAAATAAATTTTGGGGGGTACAGAATTATCCTGGCCCCACACCTTCCTTGCCCTAAAACCCCTAAATCCATAAAAATCCTAAAAAATCACTAAAAAGTTTAAAACCCCTAAAATCCCCTAATATACACTTAAAAACCCTAAAACACTTAAGATCCATAAAAAGGGAAAGAAAGAAAAAACCGTAAACCTCTAAAAATTCTAAAACCCCTAAAAACAATAAAAACCCAAACCCCAAAAATACCAACTAAAAAAACCCTTTGAGCCACATAAAATTATAAAACAAATTCTAAAACCCATAAATAAGTATAGAAACCTATAAAAAACTTCAAAACACACACCCCTTAAAACACCATAAAACCAAAAAAACCATAAACCCCTAAAAATTTCCTATAAACTATAACAATCCTAAATACAATAATAACCCAAAAAAAAACATAAAGATCCAAAAAAATTTAAAAAACCCAATAAACCATGAAATTGTCTAATAAAACCATAAAATTTAAAAACACCTAAAACCCATAAAAACCTAAAAATGCTAAAAACCATAAAAAAACCCCAAACCCCCCAAATTTCTTAAAATTCCCCGAAACGAATAAAATAATAAAAAATCACTAAAAATTCCTTAAAATTGTAAAAACTTTAAAAAACAAAAGAAATTATTAAAAACATGAAAAGATTTAAAACAACAAAATAACCAATAAGATGCTATAAACCATTAGAATACTAAAAAACCGAAAAATCTCTAAAGTACATAAAAATATCTAAAAATAATAAAAACATTAGTGACCAATAAAAAACATAAAACACCACTAAAAACTCTAGAAAACCAATAAACTGCTAAAATTTTTAAAAAATATTAATAATATTTGAATCCCTGAAAAACATTAAAAAAACCCCCAAATCACCCAAAACCCATAAAAACAATAAAAACCATAAACTCCTCAAAAACCCTAAAATACTAAAAAGTAAAAAAATACCTAAAAAATCGATAAAAATCCTTAAAACTGAAAATCCTTAAAACCATGGAAAACCCAAAGAAATACATGAAAAACTAAAAACACATAATACACCTAAAAACCTAAAAACTCTAAAATTACTAAAAACCTTTATAAACCATAAAAACCCATAAAAATTAAAAATTCATATAAAACCTAATAATAAATAATATCCCTAAATCCTAAAAATTTTAAAAAACCCAAAAAACCATGAAAATCCTTAAGAAAACCATAAATAACGTAAATGAGGTTAAAAAACATAAAAAATATAAAACCAATAAAAACCCAAAAACACTAAAAGGATACTAAATACCCTAAACTCCTAAATATCATAAAACACCCTATAATTATTAAAAAACCTATAAAACACAATAAAACCCAAAGAACCCTAAAAACTATAAAAAACCGTTTAATATCTAAAACATTAATAAACTCTAAAAACTATTTAAAACCCTAAATATGTCAAAACCATGATAACCAATAAAATCCAAAAAACCCAAAAAAATCCTTGAAACCCCTCAAAATACCTAAACAACCTTAAAACCAATGAATATATCAAAAATCCAAATAACAACCCAAAAAGGTAAAACCCAATGAAACCCACTATGAAAACCATAAAAACCCAAAAACACATAAAACCCAAAAAAAATTAAAGTTATAAAAACACTACACCATGCTAAAATCCCAAAAAACCAAAAACCCCAAACACCCCATAAAACCATAAAAATCAATAAAAACACTAAAAACTCATTAAAATCTAAAAAAGGGAAAAAATCCAGAATACTATAAATATGCAAATAACTATGAAAAAACAAAAAAAAATATTAAAAAAAAACACTAAAAATCCCAAAAAACCTAAAAAAACTAAAAACCATAAAATCCCCTAAATGACCCTAAATGACCCTAATAATCCCTAATAATTTTAAAAACCTTGAAAAACCAAAAAATCCATAAAAACCATAAAAATGAAAAAAAAAATTAAAAATATTTTAAACACCTAAAATTGTCAAAAACTCTAAAAAACCCTAAAACGCCGAAAAAACTAAAAAACCCATAAAAACCCATAAAAACTATAAAATAACTAAAAATCCCTAAAACCATAACAACAATAAAAATTCTACAAAATCCCTAAAAATCCATAAAATATAAAAACCCTAAGAAACTCTAAGAAACCGTTAAAAACCTAAAAACACGTATAACTTCTAAATGCCTAAAAAAATTTTAAACCCTAAAACTCCATAAAATACCTAAAAACTGTAAAAACCCACAACATCCTTATAAACCCTAAAATCCTTATAAATTATAAAAATTCCCTAAAATACCAAAAAACAAAACAAAAAAAACTAGAAACCCAAAAAAACCCTAAGAAGGCTATTAAATCATAATAGTCTTAAAACCCTTAAAAGGATAGAAATTGTGAAACCCATAAAAACCATAAGATCACCCAAAAAACCATTAAAAACCTAAAACCCATAAAACCCTAAAAATGCACTCAGAACTCTAAAATCCATTAAACTCCAAAATAACCTTAGAAATCCTAAAAAACTGAAAAAAAAAACAACCATAAAAACCTAAAAACCGTAAAAACCCCAAAAAATCCTAAAGATGAAAAAATACCTAGTAAACATAAAACCCATAAAAAACCTAAAAAATCGATAAAAATCCCAAAAATCATAAAAACCATGATAAAACATATGAAAACCTTAATACCCTAAAATAATATTAAACCCCTAAAAATTCTAAAACCCTTTAAAAAATAGACCCCTAAAAACCCTCAAAATACCTAAAACCCTAAAAACCATAATTCCCTATGAAATGCCTAAAAATAAATTAAAACATAAACAACCTAAAACCCTTGAAAACCCCTATGAAAAACGTACAAACCTAAAAACACAAAAACATCCAAAAAAACCTACAAAATGATAAAAACCCTAAAAGACCCTATAATACTAAAAAACCCCTAAAACCCACAAAAAGCTCTAGAATCCATAAAAAAATTAAAAAATAAATTAAATATAAAAACTTTATAGTCATTTAAAATAGTAAAAAACTCTCAGAAATCTTATAAACACTAAAAAACCATAAAACAAAAAAACTCCAAGAATCACAAAAAACATGAAAACCCTAAAACTGCTAAAAACCAATTAAACACTTCAAAATCAATAAAAATATAGAAAACCATAAAAATCATAAAAGCCTTTATAATCACTAAAAACAATGAAAATATAAATCCCTAAAAACCATAAGAAATCATTAATAATAATAAGACACGTAAAACCTCTAAAAGTTTTAAAAATTATAAAAATCATAAAAACAATTAAACCCCTTATAACCTCAAAGAATCCTTGAAAACCCTAAAACCCAAAGAATCCAAAAAACTATAAAAATAAATAAAAACATAAAGACCCATAAAAACTCTAAAAACCACTAAGAAAAACATAAAAACCTAAAAACACATAAAACACCTAATGACAAAAAAATGACGACAACCTTAAAATCCATTATGTATGAACATGTTTTTTCTATTAGTTACAAATCCTTTTAGTTTTTGGTCAAAAACCATGTTTAGGTTCTCTTTTTGTTGTAGATCCTAAATACAAGTCTGTTGGCTGGTTCAGTGTTTTCAAAACTTAGAAGTAGGGGGATAAAGGTATCCTAAAGGCCACTTTCTGACATAGACATGGAATACAGGACATATATTCATTACATGACGTTTAATGGCCGAGTTAGGTCAATTAATTGTGTGCAATGAAATTTCTCATGATGGGAAAGCATGAGTATTACAGAGTGTGTAAAGAATTAGTACACCATGTAAATTCACGTGGTCAGTTTCAAAAATAAGTAGGAGGGCCTCAATGTTTTTGCATAATTTCATATTTCTCTCATGTAGGAGCTCCTAGAGAAGATTGTTTTGGACAAAACCGAGTTTCTGATACTGCCTCATCATCCAGCCTCTGATTCTTCTTCTGATCATCTCATTGGATATATCCAGTTAAGTGCATCACTTCTTAGGAAAATTTACCCATTTTAGATTCTACCAACACTGATTTATTGGTGAAATAACATATTCCATATTTTAGGTAATTATTCCCTTCTTCCATTTTCATCCGACCAGGACCGATTTAGAAGCCAATATTTGGTGATTATTCTACCGCAGTTACGTGGTAGGCGGTATATACCTTTTATTTTAATGGTTGGATTTTTTATAACTAGTTGCCTTTTTCCATGTTCTATAATTTCTGATCGTTACTCATAAATTGATTAATTTACTTGATTAAAATTTTAGAACCTAATGAGCTTTCCCACATAGTATCAATCTGCGGTTAAATTTATTCACCTCAACCAAGACCACCCATTAAATGTGTTTCAGTATGCCAACTATGTTATATTACCCATTTGGGTGTGTGAAAGCTCTCCTATGGTATAGGGATCCTTGTTGAATAGAATTAGATATTATGAGAGAGGTTTATGAATCGATTTCCATCTGATCAATTTTTTTTAAATGGTTTATTGTGTTGAATAAAAATGTGAAATGGGTTAGGAAGTTATTAGTAAATTGTTTTATTATTTGAATAAATTATACTTTTCCACTCTTTTGTTTCAGCTTACTTGGATGCCATTGACATTTCAACTCCATGGATAGAGATTAATTTGGATGTTGGGACATTCTATACATTGGATCTGGCATCATTGGATCGCCTTGGAAATTTCTTCTCCCATGGCTCCACCCAAGTATTTATCAACTCTTCTATGGATGCAATCCATGGACTCAAGGGGAATCTTAGGTCAGGTACCTTGGATCCAACCCATGTAGATGTGACACTGGATTACTCAAAATAGGACAAAGGGGATGCCTTCGAAAATTATACTCCATGGATCCGGCCTATGGGGTATGACGTGTGATTACATGGAATAGACTATTGTGTATGGTTTTTGAGATGCTTTATAGATATCCCATGTTTATTGTTTAATGATTACAATTGGCCCTTGTAATGTTTCTTGATTATTGTTCACTGGCTAGATAGTTTCACTTTAGAATTTATCACATGTTATATGTTATATATTTCTTACTACATTAGATTATATACACACATTGTACTTTTTATATACACCATTTGTGGTGGAATACATAGTGTTATCTCACACCATTTGTATCCCACTGTTGGGTACCCGGATAGACTTCATAGATGTAGGTATGGACTGGTCTAATTGACCCATTTATGATGCATTATTTCTCATTTCTTAGGATTAGGGGAACATAGAATTGATCTTTGATCATGATGCTATCTATAGTTAGTTATTTTTGGGCTTTAGTAGTTTTATTACATGTATAGTATTAAATGGATGATTCCATGTATTTCCTATCATTTAGATTAGACACATGACAAGTTCATTATATTGTATATGACACAACTTTATGAATACCATTATTATACTATCTGGAATGTTATATTATACTATTAATACATGGTGTTATTTATTCCATTATTGAGTAGTATTGTTATTCCTCCATGATACACATAGATAGTGAGGGTATAGTATACCCATTTCTCCACTATAGACATTCACTGCTATTCGGTAGCTTCTATAATATGAGGTGGTGCACTTGAGGTCATGTGACCCACTGAATCTTAGTACCATTCAACAGCTACCTGGTCGAGGCCTTATAAAGTGGAATCATAAGTGTGTCTCTTTTCTTTTCTTACTATTTCAAGAAAATATATGGGAGTTTTTTTTATTGGAATATGCTTATAAGTCATGATTTTGAGTAGTTCATCCATATTCGAGGTAATTACTAGGTTTCATGAATGGAATTTTTTATTTTATAATATCATACTATGGATTATTTGACTTCACTATTGGGTGGAATGCTTGATGGTTAATATTTTCTATGATTATATATTTTACCATGGCCTGATTTGGTTAGGTAATTCCATATCAGGCATCATTTTATGCACATAGAAAATTCCTATGTCAGGAATTATTCAATTCCATATAAGAAGAATATTTTGATTGCATGAAATTTATTTTCTGTCCCTTATGTGATATAATTTTAATTATGATAAAATTTTGTGTTGGGTTTTGTGAATCATAAATGTTAATCAATGTTTTTTCATTGACCCAACCAAGTTTTCGAATAAAATATATAGCATACACCTTAAGAAACCAATTATTGAATGTTGTTCTATGGACCATTGCTCACATGGACTTGAATATGTTATGGTTAGAAAAAAATGGATGTGGCACTTCAATATATAAGGTGTATGTGACGTTATAGATTGGGAACAGTTATCTATGCAATTCAATAATTTAAATAGAATTCTAATATAAATAAAAACATATATGACTTTAATTTTTTAATTATGGAGCCTGACTTTGACCTGAAATTAAGAGTGGTTTATCGGCGGTGTCTCAAGTGTTCTTTATAATCTTTTCTTTTAACAAGTCCTGGATTTTAGAGTAAGAAGAGGGTTGTATATTATTTATTAGAGGTCTTTGACCTTCCCTATGATTATATTTGTGATATTGTAATTATCAGTTATTTTCTACGGTGTGAATTTTATATTTATAGAGACATGCCACCACAGTATTCTCAATTCCTATACTAGGATGGTAGGGATGAACTTGCCAGAGAGATGGTGGCCCCTAAGACATTGGTAAGACCTCCAATAGTGAAAAATATAGCATAAACATTTATTCCAGATATGGTTTCTGATGATAAATTTGAACATGGTTTCTTACACATTATGAAAACCATTCAGTGATTTCTGAATTGTGCCTCATCTATGGTATAATTGATTCATGTGTTTTAGAAGCTTAATCTGGTCACTTTGTTGGGGGATGGTGGTCCAAAGACTAATAAGATGTGTATTTAGACCTTCTTATAAATCGGTGAGAATTTTTAGACAAATACAGAGAGGAGAGTGATTCTTGAGACATATATGTTTCGCGGATAGCTCAGTGCTGGTAGGATTTTTTTTCACTAACCTGATATGATTTAGGATATGATTTGGAGGGATTTCAAATGGAGATTTTATGAATAATTATTTCTCAAAACATTTTGGGTTGAGTGGGCTAGTGATTTTATGAATCTAGAGAATGGTGCAATGACCGTTATGGAGTAATTGGTATTTTTTAAAGATCTTTAGTTCATTTTACCTATCTATCTATCTAGATAATGAGTCTTCTAGAGAATGTCTCTTTGAGGAAGGTATCAAACATCCTATTTAATCATAGGTAAATGTGTTTTGGTTTCTTACTATAATTGAGATTGTAAATCTTTCATTGATTACTAAATAAAACTTAATATAATCTAAGGTCATAGAGTATGGTAGTGAAGCTCCTCGAACAAGTGGTTACTTGTCATGTGAAAGGAAATAACATTTCAAGACATCCAATGAGGGTAATACCAAACAGGGAATATGTGCGTTTAGTTTTTTCATCTTACATTAGTGTGGGAGATGATGAAATAAGAGATACTGGTGTGATAGAGACACATTCAAGTGACGAGCATGCGACAAGATGGGCCATATATAGTGGTTTTTCTAGACCTCCACTCTGGTGGTCAGTGTAAAGGGGATTGACTCCAACTCAAAGTTCAGGAGTGGGATTTATATCTCTATGTCAATCCTGGATATATAGTACTACTAGTCGTTCATGTCAAGGGGACTATCATGGAATGGTGATCCAGACACCAGTTGTACCTTGATAGTAGAGTGGTCCAAGTCCAAGTAGTCGGGTTGTCTCATAGGGTTGTGGACTAGGATAGATATGTTCTATAAGAAGGATATATGATGAGTAGAAAACTAGGATATCTATAGTGATATGTATGATCTTTATTGACACTACTATATTATTTTCTCTTTTTTGGTACAGGTTCTTCACATTATTTCATATCTGTGACTTTTGTGGAGAGACATGAGTTATATTTTAAGTTTTCTAATAGAGTTATGACACTCGATACTTCTTTTGGGATCAGATCAGAGAGATTACCTCAATGTAGGGAGTTACCCCTTATGGTAGGTGGGTGTTGCGTCATATGAAACCTATTTTTCCTTAAGATTCCAGTTTTTGAAATCATTCTGGTGATGGACGTGTTGGTGTTCTATCCTACATACATCGATTTTTACCACCAAAGATGAACATTACATCACTAAAGGGAGGGTTGTTTTTCACAAAGTGGAATGGTATGTCCGGGTTAATGGAGTTATATCAGAGCATCGTGGGATTAAAGGTGTGATAACCCTTATTAATAGATCACATCCATATGATTGGGAAATGTTTCATTTTCACTTCCATCCAGGGGTTGATCATTATAAAGATGTTTTCGAGGATGAATTTTTTGGTTATCCTCATGAAAGAGAGAGATAGATGTATCTATAATTATAGCTCAAGGAAATGCATCAGTATTCATACCTTCTTATAGGATGGATACTACGGAGTTAAAGGAGCTTAATATATAACCATAAGAAATATAGTTAAAGTGGTTTATATGAGACACTACTTATCCAGATGTTTTGTCAATACTTTTTGAGGATAAATAGACAAAACCCTCACACTATGTGCGGATAGTCAAAAATTGAACTAGTTGATAATTAATAACTAACATAAATTTTCATGGATAAATTATATTTTAAACCAGATCTAAGGATCTTGAGTAATCATGAAATTTGATTTATTGTCGGGTTATCACCAGGTGCATGTTAGGACAACAAACATAACTTATAAAACATTCTGTAGCTGGTATTCCCTTTTTGTGTATCTGATTATGGAGTTCGGTCTCATGAACACACCAGAAGTATTCATTTCCTATATAAATCGGGGTTTACACCCATATTTGGATTCTTTCATGGTGGTATTCACAAATGACATCGTTTTGTATTCTTATAATAGACATGATCATTCCAAAAACATTGATATCATTCTCAATACACTAATAGATCATAGGTTGTATTCCAATCTTGAATAATGTTTGTTTTGGAGATATAAAGTGTATTTCCTAGGTCATATCATCTTAGATAGAATAGTGTTTTTAGATCTATAGAATGTTAGTGTTATGGTTTCTTGGGATAATCCTAAGAAAGTAATTGATAACTCGATTTTCCTGGGATTTGAAGGAAATTATTTGTGCTTCATCAATGAATTTTCACTTTTGGATACACCTATCACGAGGTTGACTAAGAAAGTGGTTAAATTTTTATGATCTGATGAGTGTGAAAATTATTTTTCGGAGCATAATGGAAAGCTGACCATATTGATGATTTCGATTATACCTGATAATAGAATAAGATATATGGATTACTATGATGGATCAAGTTCCAGACTGGGACCTATCTTGAAAGAGGGGATTGAGTTTTGGAATAACGATCTTACCATTTGATACCTCATTAGTAGAATTGCGCAATGTATGACCTTGAGTTAGTTAGAGTTGTTCATTATTTGTTTTTCTGGAGGCAAAAACCTCTTGGAAACAATATTATGTTTTTTATGGACTACAAAACCCTCAAGTACAAATTCATGCAACCTGACATGAACATCAGGAAGAAATGGTTGGTTGAATATATTATGTAATTAAATTTTGTGAAATTCTACAATCATGGTAATGGAAATGTAGTTGTAGATTCTTGGAGTTAGAAGAATAAAACATATTTGGTTTAGGAGGCTAGTCGTGAGTGGTAGCTCAAAAAATAGTTTTCATAAATTCATGTGAAGTTTCAAGATAGTCCAAGCCACAATTTCCTCTCATCTGTGGAAGTGACATCCACTATTCTAAATAGGATGAGGATGAGGATGCTGTTAGATTCTAAGGGCTTATACCTATAGTAGAGCATGGAAGGTGATGACCTTCCCTCTAGATGGATAGTTAGTGTGGATGGAATTCTGCATATTCATGGTTTTTTTTTGTTCTAAAAGAAATATATGAAGAGTTTATGTAGGAATTTGAAGCCTCAGATTGGGCAGTACATCCCATTGTCACCATGATGTTTCAATACTTATGCCATCAGTATTTTTGTTCGAGGATGAGATAAAATTTATCTCTGTTTTTTAAGAGTTTTTCCACCAGTCAGCATGTGAATGAAAAAAACCAGTGAAAATTTTGTATTTTATTGTAGTTTTCCATTAATTAGTGTAAATGGGGTGATGTTTTGATGTATATAGTGAACATGTTATCTTGTTCACCTATAGGGAGTAATGTTGTTTGGGTCATTACGGAAAAGTTCATGAAGGTCCAACACTTTCCTCATATTATTTATATCTTATTAGTAGAATATATTGAGAGATTTTACATCCAAGAGATTGTGTGCCTTCCCAAGGTTAGTCATACCATTGTATCATACATGGAAACAGCGTTCACATATCGGTTTTGGAAAGGCTTGTATAGGATGTTGGGTACACTTTTGGTATTGAGGATGACATACCACCCATAGTTTGATAGGCAGTCATATCATACCAAATATGTTATAGAGGACATGGGAATAACATGATTCATTGATTTTGGGTTCTCTTGGGAGATACATATAGTAGTGATTGAGTTCTATTACAATAATAGATATTAGAAGACTATTCAGATGGTTACTTATAAGGCGTTATATGGGAGCCCATGTCGATAACCTCTACGACAGTTAGTGGTAGGAGAAATAATGTTACATGGACATCATCAAATTTTGGAGAAAATAGATCAAGTCCATTTAATCAGAAAGTGGATGGATACTACATCGTCTAGAAAGAAACCATTTATCGATCGGAGTCGAAGATTGTAGGGTCCTGAAAAATCTGCAAAGGAGATTCTACCCAAATCCCCCAAAAAAATTGGGGAAAAGAATGGATAAAATCCAAAGAAGGGACAAAAGCAGGACCGGTCCGCAGACCGGTCCCATGAAAAGTCGATGTCGAAAGGCTCCGTGAAGCACCCCCCCTCCGCGAACCATCATCATTAGTGAAATGGAGGTAGAGATCCTCCGCAGTCGCGAGGCAGGATGGACGCTAATTCGGTTCACCATCATGAACCTCCCCAACCACTGACCGTGTCGACCGGTTCAAGCCGAATCTGCTGTCGTTCGAGGAATGGATGTGGAACCCTCCATGGCCGCAAAGCACTCTTTGAGATTGGTTCGCGGGGTGGGGAGAAGCTCTCAGTACCCACCGCGAGTCGCGGATCGACCAAGTCAGCCATAAACCGGGTTTTCGGTCAGGGGCCGCCGCAAAAGGTGCCACGTGACCGCAGATACATCTCTTTCCCCACACTATAAAAGGAGACCAAGGGGGAAATAAAAAGGAACTGGGATTCAAAGGAAGAGGATTCAGAGGAGATTGATCAGACTTGGTGGAAGGATTTTGATGGAAGGCTTAAAATTTCGCAAACAGCGAAGTTCCAGTTCGTGAACCCGAGAAAGTATAAACCTGGGAATGAACTAATAAGGAACAGAAAATGCATAATAATTTGGTGAACTGTGAACTTAAAATAACACAAAAATAGAAGACCATGAACCATAGCCCCTCCGCGGATGCACTGCCCATGGACCATGTTGTTTATGCCACTTTTCCGATATGCCACACCGGGTAGCACCCTCCTACGCGGGTGAAGCCTCGACCGACGAACCCCTGATCGGTGCCGACCTTGGTCGTCGTTGCTCGTGTGGAACCCCCTATGTACCAACCTTATACGCGGGCTGAACCCAAAGCCACAAACCCTCCTGGTTCGAGGGATGCCAATCAGTCCACGGACCATCCTGGTTCGTGGACGGCCTCTCAGTCCGCGTAGCACATCCCTACGTAATGGGCACCACCACCCATACCCCTGTGTGGTATGCCAAAACCTTCAGAGTTCCCATTCCTTGAGCCAGATAAAATATTTCCAATCCGGAACGATCCTCCACAACCTCCTCATTGGCCTACTCATGGGCCCTAAACCGAGGCCTCCACCAGAGCCACCGAATCCATGTGGTGTGACCCTCAAGCGCATCAGCGCACCATTTCGAGTTCACATACACACGGTAAATAGAGGCGAAATTGGTTTCCCCGACCCTTGAGAAGATTCCTGAAGAATTCCTGGGTTCGCATTCCCACGGTAATGTGGAGTTTAAGCTCGGGAATCCCCTTTCTACCCCCACGTATAAAGGGATTCTTAGGGATAGTTAAATACCCATCAAAAGGAAGCCCTCATGCACTGCAAGAGAGGAGATGGGCACAGGAGCACCCCCTTTCCCACTCCCACTGCGATTTGTCGCCCATGGGCCTCCTCAGAGTGTAAGCCCCAATCTATCATCATGGGCCTCCCTCATGCATATGCCCCACTCTACTTCTCACAGACACACCTCTCGTGACGTGATCCTCTAGTCCCTACTACCTCTTGTTTCTCACCCAAAGCATGACTCACGTGGGCTTAGAGTAAGCATCGACCATGAAATCCTCTTATGGGCCTCCTTATGGTGTAATCCCCAATCCATCACCCTGGGCCTCCACAGATTATAAGCCCCAATCCATCTTTCTGGGCTTCCTCAGAGCGTAAGTCCCAAGATAATGCGAACTACATGGACTTTGATCCCTGCCTCCTAGGCAGGGTATGTAGGAAGCCTCCAAGAGGTTCAAGCCCACCAACCGGTCGTTCCGAAAACCTTCACTTCGGTCTTCTGACGCTCCCATGTGAACTACGTGGACTTTGATCCCTGTTTTCTAGGCATGGTACGTGGGAAGCCTCTATGAGGTTTAAGCCCAACAATCGGTCGATCCGATTATCTTCACAACGGTTCACCGCGCCACTCCTATTGCCGCCTCAAGCGAGTTCCTACTCTTCGGGGTCATTAATCCAACGAGGGATGGTAAACCTCGGGAATAAATGATTTTGAACCCCTATGTTTAGTTGACCATTTCCCACCAGTGTTAAATCCGTGGAAACTATGTTTGGGTATAAACCAAAGATTCGTGAACATATGAATACATCTTAAATCTATAAGCGCGTCCCGGAACAGGAAATAATTCCCCCCAAAAGGGTATGATGAGCCTGACTTCCCATCCTCTTGACCAATATGAGTTCTTAAGCATCGCTGGTCAGACCATCCGGCAGATGCCTGCCTTTGGAAAGAATGTCCACGCGTCATCGGATACAGAATTGTTGGGCGCTTCGAGACCGAAACCCAAAACAAAAATGGTGAACCCAACATGAATCTTTATCCAAGCATGACAGATTTAACCTAATTCCACTATGTGCCCCATTTTAATTTCAAGGAGGGCCCAACAAGGTCATTAATTTCTCATGGGATCATGAGGTGATGCTTTTATGGGTTTGCTTCTTGTATTTTCTAAAATGTTTTACAAGTACTACCTTCAGAACTCCCTTCGATCAAACGACGTCCCAAAGGAACTTACAAGTACGTGCTTCCAACAACGCAGTGACCGGACGTCCTCACCTACGGAGGACCCCGTCACCCACCCAGCATCTTCAACACTGGGTCTCAGACGCGCTGATCCGAGAGTACCATGTGAATGGTACTCTCCCAATGGTGGAGGCGGCCATGCACGCCCTCCAATCTGCCAGAACTCATCGGTCGCCTACCCAGCCGCGGCCGCAAAGGCAGATCCAGTCAGCCCCTATTGCTGTCTCCAACCATTTCGGGATTCTATCCCCAAAACATTACAATGCTTACCTCCATTATCTTAGGGAGGAGGATGAGGCCGATTTTGAGGACTTCATCCCCACTAACTGGGGGTTCTGCTTCAGGGCCCCCACTAGCAGACGCCATTGTGGTCACGTTGCGATTCAACATCCTCACTCTGAGGAGGATGTCTCCCAGAGGATTTAGTCCCACGCTCCTTGAGCTCCGTCCCCTTGGACCACCTGATGAGGGCTGCAGATGTACAATCTGGGACCGGTCATCACCATGGTCCCCAAGGAGGAGCTCCGCTGCCCACCCACATAGACGTACCACGAACAGGAACCTACACATGTTCGCTCCTCCCGATCCCGCCATCCAGACATAGAGGCATCATACAAGCCGGAACGCTCCCCCATCGAGCTTTATCCAACCAGTCGCTCACATAGGAATGAACATACCAGGAAGGCACCTCTCCCTGCCCAGGGTTGTGAAGCCCACTATCTTTACGTGGTGGCGACCCGGCGCCTGCAGGACCAGCTCCTAGCAGTTTCTTCTGAGGCCCGCCATCCTGATATGGTGGTGATCAACAAAGCCCACAACCTAGATGTGGCGGAAAATCATAGGTGGGCATGTCTGCACACCAACAAAGGCCACCGACTCGATATGGTGGGAAACCAATATATGCAGGGCCATCTCGCTATGGATTCAAGTAAAGTCCACCATCCCAATGTGGCGACAAACAGAGAGATAAACCGGCGTATCTCGGTACACGGGCTGATTCGTTCACCCTCCCCGACACAGGAGAATTGTCAGTACCAATAGACCACCGGAGGATTGGAGTAGGATATTACTACTCCGATACTAGAAAGGGAGTTCATACCCATTCCATCCAAATATTTCTCTCTTCATATCCTGGCAATGATGGAGGAGCAGGTATCGATCCCAGATCACATCTTGTAGACTTTCCAAAATGTAATTGCATCAGCGGAAACAATAATGACTCGGGCCCATGAGCCCATCTCCCCAATTGAGGCGACTCATCTAAGAGACGAGATAGCTGCCTCAGAGCATATTTGCATACCTGATTCTACCCAGGAGGGTCGTCAACCATATTCCGCGACACAAGGGAAACCAGATCGAGAAACTTCACTCGTTCCAACTGGGGGACACCCGTCCATCATGGTGGATGCTTCAGAGAAGGAATATATCCCTGCTAAAAGTCAAGATGTTCGTCATCGTATCCCGGTAGCGTCATGGGCCCCAATTAGATAGGGACCCGAAGGTGAAGGTCGTTGTCAACAGTAGACGGTCTCCGCTGCCCGTAAAAGAGCACCCTGAATGCGCCAATGGCAGCCAGAAAATAAAGAGAGAGTTCATGACTCCACTCTACTGGAAGCTAGGGTTCCCAATTCCACTAAACACACATTGCAGGCTCAGAACCTTACCAACCCATTACCGTATTATGAGAGTGGCAGTAGCAGTTGCGAAGGTCCTCCCCGCAATGTTACTACCAGCATCTCTGAATATCCTCCCCAGAGAAACCGTGGGGGCCTCCACTGTGGGAATTTAATGATCGATCATGAGATCCCCTCTTTGATGCGATTTACGAAAACTCTCCACGTGACCCGAAGATCGAGCAGCATGAAGGTCCTCCACTTTCTGCGGTCCACCCTGAAGGTCCTCCCCGGGGTATACAATGAAATCACTCTCCATGCATTGGGACCACAAATTATGATAGTATTCATCATTATCATAGTTGAAACTGCGGATGCCCTCTCTACAGTGATGTCTCATCATGACAAGGAGGTCATCCCCTTGTCACCGCCTACCCTGAAGGTCCTCCCTAGGGGTTATGCTGCAACGACACTCCGTGCAGCCGGGCATCAGATCACGGTGGTAGTCCATGCCACCCTGATAATGGAGGTCCTCCCCATAGAGACTTCAAGCAACGAGAAGGCCCTCCCCTCATTGTTTTACATTCTGGAGGCCCTCCCTAGGATGTATCCTGCAAATATTCTCCTTGCGGCAGCAGTAATGGTATTCCTCACCATTGCCGCAGCTGTGATGGTCGCCCTCGCCCCCGCGACCACCATTGTGAAGGTCCTCCTCGCATTGGACCCAAGAAACAAGAAGGTACTCCCCTTATTGTAGTGTATCCTGAAGGTCCTCCCCAGGATGCACATTGAACGTCAATCCATGATGGTCATCCTCACCATGATGGCAGTTGTTTCGAAGGTCCTCCCCGTAACGATGCTACGCAGCTAGAAGGTCCTCCCCTTGCTGCGACATGCCTTGGAGGTCCTCCCTAGGGTGTTCATTGCAAAAGTCCTCAATGCATTGATGAATCAAGTAGTAATGGTAGTCCTCGCCATTACGGACGCCATTGCGGAGGTCCTCCCCACGATGACATATCATATCGACAGGAAGGTCCTCCACCTGCCGAATCAAGCACATAAAATCCCTCATATGCTGAGGAAATCAAACAGATGAGATCAAGCATGTCGGATTCCCAGTTAGTCACCGGCAACATCCTTCTGCAATTAGGAGATGGTCTAGGGCCGCGTTCATCCTCTGAACCACCTCGGAATCACCCACATAATGATTCTGCACCTACTGGTCCCACTTCCTCTGACTACACTGACAGTGAGCGCCTTAGTTGGGCTGACCAGGTAGAGGAATCACTAGCGAAGGAGTATGCCGATATGCTGCACCTGAGGAAACGACTGGCCAGGTAAGATATACCATTTATGTTTTGGCCTACGACCACCTCTCAGTTCAATATACCCATAGAGTTTTCAGAAGAATGTGTACACGGAATCCGCCATAATATATGGGAAACCCTCCGCCGACTGAAATCAAGATTTCAGCCCTACGACGGGTATATAAACCACGTCAAGACAATAGGGGAGCTCTTGAGTCACATCGACCTGGAAGCTCTTCATTCAGCATGGCAACAGTGGCCTGAGAGGCATAAATGAAACATGAAGATAGCCTGTCTTCGTGCTCTGCACCAACTATGCCTCCTCATCGGTGACACTTATCAGGGGATGGGGAGAACATGGAGCTCTTCATTTAAATCCACTCCCCGCCCAGAATAACCCATTCGGTATGGTGTCTTGCAACGCCATCACTTCAATATGGAAATAGAGTGGTCCCCCTATTCAGGAAAGGCAACATACCCAACAGAGTCAGGCCTTGAGAAAGTCCCAGAAGCTTCAAGCCCGATGGGAACAAGCCTTTCAAGAACTCCTGAATCAGGCCAACGAGAGCATACAACATGCCTCCCGCCTAAGAGAGGCCAATCATAAATCTTTTCCTGCCTCCCCAGAAGGGATTGATCCACGGGTGAATTCGGCACCAAATCTGGTTCACCCCCGAATGGGGGCACGTGAGATCAGGCAGGTTGCGATAGCAGCAGCCACTGCCGTAATCCAGGGTCAACCCCATCCTACTGGGCTGGGGGCATTTTTAACAAAAAATGCCCCCATAACACCAATAAAACCGTAAAGAGACTCGATGTCCAAGGAACAGATCCAACCACAGTCCTTAGGGCTGGGGGAATTATTACCCCCTCAACAACAACCTCCCCCATGAGAGTCAGTATTCTCTCGTGTAGGGAGGAAAATCATAAGAAGAGGTTCTTGTCCTATCCTGCCATTTGAATCATCATCACCTTCGAGAGGAAGGCGCACCTTATGGTCGCATCAAAGAACTCTCTGTGTCACCCTTCGTCAAGAAGTTCAGAGGAAATTCTAGGTCATGAAAGGGAAGGTCATCAGAAGACGTGAAAGATCCTCTTCCCATTTAGAAGATGACATCTTCTCCACCCCGCGATATGCATCTATCAACTTCGTAGAGGCTAACACCATGTGTGACACCATGGATACTACAAATCAAGAGGGATCATGAGACGATAGTTCCGGTCAGGATGTGACTCACAACGAACCACTAGGTATGCACACCTGGAACCAGAGGGCCGCCCTAAATATGGTCGTCCTTCCAGCCAACCCTCCTATGCCTACCTTGCGAGATTCCAATAAGGATAAGAATAAAGGACTGGTTACCCTTAACCCACCTCCTTCTCTCGACAAAGATGAGCCACTCACACTCAAAGAGAGATTCGCTCGATATGAAGAGGAGATGAAATAATTGAGGCGACTTAATGTCGAGCTACACCAGAGGAACCACCTTATCGAAAGTGCATCCCAGGAGGAGCCAAATCATGAACTCCCAATAAGTGCACCTCAAAGAATAAGGTTTTCCCTGGAAAACGAAACATGGTCAGGGCTCCCTTCTAACGATGATCCTGGCACGTCCAACTAACTAAACATAGATTCAGATTAATACCAAGACTTACCTCCACTCAGGAAGAAACCAGAGAGAGTATGCCTGAACCCTCCAAAGGTGCCACAAAAGGCACACGCACCCCTGGTGCCGGCCAATCTGGATCCTCAAGCAATGCCACAGGCTATGCCTACCCAGGACCGGGCCCAACAGAATGTAAACTAGGGTCTCACCAACACCATCGAGGCACTAACAGCTAGATTGGAAGTGATAGAAGGTCGACAAACTCCGATACATCCAGAGTGGAGACCCTACCCAGATTGGGTAAGCAACACACCACCTACACCCAATTTTGGGAGCCCTTCATTCCCTATCTTCAATGGATCAGGTGATATGGAACAACATTTGATGCACTACGAATCCTATTGCGACCCTATGATGGGAACTACAGAACAAAAAGAAGTAGTAAAACCCAGATTCTTCGTACAGACCTTACAAGGATCTACCTTCGTCTGGTATACGAGTCTGCTAGCCCAGTCAATAAAGAGTTGGGAAGACGTTCTGCAGCAGTTCATGTTTCACTTCAGCTCAACGTTTCCCAAAATGACGGTCCGCAATCTCATGAATTGAAAGCAGAGGGAGAACGAGAGGGTCTCAAATTTCATCGCTTGATGGAAAGGTCTGACCTATTCCCTGAATATGCCAATGCCTCATGATGAGATGCTAGCCATATGCATCGATAATCATCAAGATGATCTGCAAACACCGCTCATACTAGTGGAGTGCACCACTAGCTTCCGCCATCTCTCGGACATTGCCCAAAGAATTGAGGAATCCCTGCATCAGACCAATTCAAAGTCTTGAATAGCCCCGTAGGCGCCTAAAAAAAGTGTCCCTAGAGCTGAACCATCCGCTGTCACACTCATGCCGGCCCCTATGCCTGCTCCACCGCTCAGGCCTCCACCAAATCGTCAAGGGCCTCCTGCATATCAGCGGCCGCCTCCGCCCAAATAGGACAATCAGTGAGGACCGAAGCGGAACCCTTTTGAGGAACAAAAACAAAAATTATACTCGTTCTGAGATGATCAAGTCTGTGACTACTTCATTACCTCCATGAACTTCAACTTGCTCCGCCTTCCAGAGCCGAGGAAACTTGAAGAGGTCGGCCGCGATGAAAGTCCAGATTATTGCTCCTACCATCTGATGTTGGTTCACAGTATCCGACAATTCTTCATCTTTAAAGACCTTCTGCATAGGATGGTAGACTCTGGACAGGTCGAGCTGGGACCACCCCCAGCACATGTGGCAAGTATCTCTACCACCGACTCTGACAATGAGGAGGGGTGGCAGAAAGTCACTAGTAAGCAGGGGCAGAAATTTGACAACTGGATGACTTGAAAGACAATCAACCAAGCCCAAGCCATACTACGAGCACAACTACAGCAGCCGGTGTTGCCACCAAAAGCCCCTGAAGCCGCAGAGCCGACAGTATCGACCTCACAACCCTCTATGAGCCGGTCATCCGGGCATAATCAAATGAGGAGGGAACAATTTCAAGGGGAGAAGTCCGCAATAGGGCCAAAGTTAGTCCCAACCCTGGAAGATTATATACCCTCGAATTCGGTGCCACGTGCACTGACCCACCAAACGGGAAAATCTGGGACAACTGACCAAGTTGACCTATCAGAGGATGAAGAGCCAATATTTGGTTCTATTAATGTCATCCATATTATGGAATCATTCCCTGACGAAGGGAATGGTTGTGAACCCAAGTTCCCTACACGAGGAGCTGGGAGGAGGAATCACAGAGGTAGGGGGTACCAGGGGAGGCACAACCGCGACCGAAACCAACCCTACGATTGGACCCCGTACCAAACCGTTAATATCGCAGAAACCCATGGGAGAGCCCTTCAACGAACTTAGCAAGAGAAAGAATTCCCCTACACCTCCACAAGTAGCCACTTTGGCTCTGTTGTTCTGTGATACCCACCAGAGAAGTAACAAGTGTCTGGCCTCCTAGTGCACACAAACAGACCGACTGGGCAAAGTCCTCAAAATGCGGTAATTCCATCGATATATGACCCCATGGCTGGTCCCTCCTTTCCAAATGCTCCAGCCCCTAAAGCACCCGCTAAGACTCTCCCGCCAACAGAGAACCGTCGGCCGCTGGAGCAGAAATACGATATCCTTAAGCAGCTGGCATCGGTACCAGCCAAGATGTAAATCCTCGATGCCCTAAGTATGTCAGCAGACCTCATGGAGGCACTTATAGAAGCTTTGATCATCCCCCAGGAGTTTCAAGCCGAGGTAACTATCACCAAAATTTATTGGACAGATACTGACCCGACTGAATGCAATGTGGTGATTTCATTCACCGATCAGGATGAAGATGCCATCATGAAAGGACATATCAGACCACTATATGTGTCCGTCACACTGAATGGTATTGAGACCCGGAAAGTCTTTATAGACAATGGCTCTGGAGATAACCTCATTCCCCTATGGACACTTCGTAAGATGGGCTACAGTGAGGATGACCTAATTCCCTTGGCCACAACTCTATTGGGTTACAACAAGAACGAGCAGAAACCAATGGGAAAAATTAAGCTAAATACCCATTTTGGTGACCTGGTAGCCTACATAGAATTCATGGTGGTCTGGTAGAGCACAACTTTCAATGCCTTTCTGTGAAGGCTGTGGCTCCATAAACACATGGTCGTTCCTTCATCCTACCACCAGTGTATCAAGTACTGTGTCAATGGACAAAATGGAACGTTTCACGCCGACAAGGAACCTTTAGTACTCTCCGAGTCACATTACATTGACTACAGGTTCTATGAGAAAAAGAAAAAGAAGCCTCTCATCGATGGTGTCAACTGGATCCCCGGTACAAATGGCCTGGAAATGGTTCATGATGACCTTTTCAGGAATCTTGGCAGAGATTATGTCCTGACCATCTACCATGTTGAGAGAATAAGTTCATGTACGAAAACACATTCAGATTTCCTCAGGACTTTAGCCATGATGGACGAGCTCTATAATGCGATAACGTCCGCCAAACCTCGATTTGGGGACGAATACTCATGCGGGGATGACCATGATGCCTCTCCCTCAAACCCACGAAGGCTCAGACCAGAAGCTCTCTCCTCGTCAGATCAAGAAGACGAGGACTTAGGAGAAGAAGAAGGGAAAGATCTCAGGGATGCACCTCCTGCATCTGAGGAGGGTATCTTCACCACGGTATATGAGCTCAGGGAAATAAACCTAGGTACCAAGGAAGATCTGAGGCCTACTCTCATTAGTGCATCCATGTCCCCCTAGGAGCATGAGGTATATACTTATTTCCTGAGGCAACATCGGGATGTTTTTTCCTAGAATTACACATAAATGTCGGGACTTGATCCCGAAGTGGTGACACACCACCTGGGTCTTCCAGAAGACCACCGAGGCTATAAAGAAGCTGCCAGAAGGACACATCCCTCACATGCCACCAAAATAGAGGATGAAGTTGATAAGCTCATTAAAGGAGGCTTTATTCGAGAGGTCCAGTACTCTATTTGGTTGGACAACGTCGTCCCTGTCAAGAAAAAGAATGGGAAAATCTAGGTCTGCATTGATTTTAGAGATCTCAATCGGCATTGCCCGAAATATGACTTCCTCGTCCCAATCACCGAGTTGTTAATCGATGCAACGGCTGGGTACGAGGCTCTATCCTTCATGGGTGGCTATTCTAAGTATAATCAAATCAGGATGGCCTAAGAAGACGAAGACGCCCCTGCCTTCAGGGCCCCTCAAGGGGTATTTTGTTACAGGGTGATGCCCTTTGGTCTCAAGAACACTGACACCACATATCAGGGTACCATGCATCAGATGTTTAAACCGTTCGTGGGTAAATTCATTGAATGTCACATAGATGAACTAGTGGTCAAGGCCAAAAAACGCTCCGATCACCATTTAGACCTTGAGACCATCATCAACAAACTCTGAAAGCATAGCTTGAAGATGAACACCTTCTAATGCCCCTTTGGGGTTACCTAAGGGAAGTTCCTTGGCTTAGTCGTACGCCATCGTAGCATCGAAGTCGAACCTGAGAAGACAAAGTCTATCCTTGCATTACCACCTCCCAAAAATCTCACGGTGTTGAGGGGATTCCAAGGACACCTAGCCTATATTAGGCGGTTCAAAGCCAACTTCGCAGTCAAATATTTTCCCTTCACCAGGTTATTGAAAAAGGGGGTCACATACCAATGGACGAATGACTGCCAAGAGGCATTTGACAACTTGAAGAAGTACCTATTAAGCCCACCATTGCTCATGACCCCGGTTGAAGGAAGACCTCTCATCTTGTATGTGATAGCATTAGAGTGATCACTGGGAGCCTTCCTCGCACAAAAGAATGATGCTTGCAGTGAAAACAGTCTCTATTACCTCAGCTGAATAATGATTGATGCTGAGACTCGATAATCAATCATAGAAGAGATATTTAGCCTTGTTCTTAGTGGTTCAAAAGTTGTGACATTATCTGTAGCATCACGAAGTCCATTTGATCTCGTGGAGTACCCGCTCAAGTACATATTCAACCGACCGATGCCAACCGGACGCCTATCCCGATGGGCAGTCATCCTGCAATAATTTGACATCTGGTTCGTGCCTCAGAAAGCCATCAAGGACCAGGCATTAGTATAATTTCTGGTAGAACACCCTTCAACAGGGACCACTTCCTCGAACACCGATCTACCTGAAGAATACATCTTCTCGGTTCGAGAGGAGTTCCCAGCATGGGAAATGTACTTCGACGGTGCATCCCAAAGCCCAAACGGGAGGATGATGGAGGATCCCAGATTCAACAAAGTAGGTCTGGGAATAATACTCGTGTCCCCTGAAAAGGCATCCTTTCCATAGTCCTTCCTCCTATCAGAAGGATGTACAAACAATGATGCGAAGTATCAAGCTCTCATTGCAGGCCTGGAGCTCGCACTCCAGGCACAAGTACAACACCTTAAGAAAAAAGGTGACTCGGAGCTGGTCATCAAGCAAGTCAATGGTGACTATGCTATTAAAAAGGAGGAGTCAATCCCCCTATTTGACCATGTCCGAGGGTTAATGGCTGAGTTCTCCACAGAATAATCATTAACCAATATTCCCCGGTCTCGGAATGCTCAAGATGATGTATTAGCCAACGCGGCCACAGCCCTAGTTGACCCAGATCGGGATGAAACGATTATCAATATTGCTCACTGTCGAATGGTATTTCCATTCGTTCAGACCACTACATAAGAAATTCATGAATTCAGCCCTTTCCCCGAGCCATATGCTCCTGCCACCGGCTGGATGACCCCCATTGCAAACTACCTTCAATGGAGAAAACTTCCATCAGACAGGGCTGAATGAGAGAAAATACAGAGAAGGGCAATCAACATTGTCCTATATGGTGGTGCGGGTCAGCAAGAGGTCCTCTACAAACGAGGCCTCGATGGAGTGCTCCTCAGATGTATTAAAGGGGAAGAAACCACCACCTTCATGACTGAATTTCATGATGGAGCATGTGGAGCACATCAACCAGGGACCAAGCTTTCCCATCAGGTTCGAAGGCTTGGGTACTACTGGCCCATAGTGGCACGAGACTGTGAGCGTTTTACCAAAAGATGCCACTCATGCCAGATTCATGCCAACTTCATACACCAACCCCCAGAGTTACTTCATCAAGCCAAGTACTCCTTGATATTTTCCATCTGGGGGATGGACGTTGTGGGACCATATCCTCCCGCCATGGCCAAACAGCTGAAGTATATCCTCACGGCAACCGACTTATTTTCCAGGTGGGAAGAAGCCATACCCCTCAAGGAAGTCAGGGAAAGAAATATTTTCAGCTTTGTGAAGACCAATATCATCACCAGATTTGGTGTCCCTCATACCAAACTGACAGACAACGGCACCAACTTTTTCACTGCTGAATTGGAAAAACTATACCGCGAGTATGGTATCAAGGCTAACCAGTCATCCTGCTACCATGCAGTGGCCAACAGACATATAGAGGATTTTAACAAGACCCTATCCAATATTCTCCAGAAAATGGTGTACAATGACAAGAAGTCATGGCTGGATAAACTCCTCCATGCATTGTGGACTTATCGAACCACAATCCGCACTGCTACTCGGGCTACCCCGTACTCATTGGTGTATGGAACAGAGGCAGTTCTGCCCATTGAACTCCAACTTCCCTCAGTATGTGTTTCCATTTATGATCAATTATCCAATGATGATCAGTCAGAAAAGCAGCTAGGTGAATTGGAACATCTAGATGAGAAGCAGTTGTACACCTCACAGTATCTGGAAGTATACCAAAACCGGATCGCACGAGCCTTCAGCAAAAAGGTTTGTCTTCAGTCTTTCTTGGAGGGGGAGTTAGTGTTGGCCCTCCAGGCCCCAGTGATACCCGGAAAGAAACCTCTAAAGCTAGAACTCAAGTGGGAGGGACCATATGTTGTACACAAGGTCAAATCCAACAGAGAATATACCCTGATCTCCATGGATGGGCAATTCACCACGGCTCATACAAATGTGAGATTATTGAAGAAGTATTTCACATGATAACTAAAGGTGTATGCCTCGTCTGAACTGCATGACATTAAACTGCCAAGAACCCAATAGTCCAAACTCTATGACCTTAAACTAAGAGTATCACATCCTCACTGCATGAAATTAAACTGCGTGGAGTACGTCCTCACCGCATGACGTTAAACTGCACAGAATCTAATAATGCCGTACATCCTCCCCGCATGATGTTAAACTGCATGGAGTTCTTCCTTACCACACGATGTTAAACTACATGGATAAGAAAAGTTAAAAATTCCTTATGTCCCTGTGTACGGACCAGACCTACACTAGGTGTATTCCCCATCCTCACTGCATGACGTTAAAATACACAGATTTTAGAGAACTACCTACGACTTGATTCCTTCCCTTGTAGGTTACATAGTGACGACGGGATCCCCTATCCTGGCCCAACCACTCAAAAATAAAATTTAAAAATTCCTTCTTCCCCCGTGTACGAACAATACCTACATGGGGTGTATTCCTCGTCCTCACTACACGACATTAAACTGCACTAACAAGAATATTTAAAAATGCCCCTCTCCCGCCGTGTATGGACCAGACCTCCAAGGGGTGTACTTCTTTTAGATAAATACTTGCGGCTTGATTCCTGCCCTCGCTGGATACGTAGTGACGCCAGGGTTCCCCATCCTGGCCCATCCCCTGAATAAAAGATAAAAATGCACTTTCCCCCCATGTACGGACCGAACCGGCATGGGGTGTACGCCTCGTACTTGCCAAAAAATGTTAAACTGCACAGACAATAATGTTAAAAATTCCCCTTCCCCCGTGTACAGACCAGACCTACACGGGGTGTATACTTCGTCCTCACTGCATGACGTTAAACTGCATGGACTTCGCCCTCACCACATGATGTTAAACTGTATGGACTTCGTCCTCACCACAGGACATTAAACTGCAAGGACATCATCCTCACCGCACGACGTTAAACTACACGGACTTCATCGCGACCCACCCAAGACACATGGAGAAACGAGATGGAGATACTCCTTGCTCATTTGGATACATCCTCTCCATACATCAGACCCCACGACCCGGATAATTATGGATCTTCATAGCCATTCATGCCCATCAGAAGTGGAAAGTCATCGACCCATGGACACCTTTGCATGACTATGCATACCATACCCTCAGTGTCTCTTCATATTGATAGCCCCTGGACCGTCTACCAAAGGCAAGATTTCCTCGGGCGACAATCTTCCTAGCTCCGTACGCCTATCAGCCTCAGAGTCCCCGTATCACATCTACTGATCCAAAAAATTATGGAATAGTGTTTTATAAGTTCATTCCCCTTTTCACATCCAAAGGTTGCCATGGTACCCCTACCTGGCTAGCCAATGTGTCTTCCAGTGGTTCACATAGTGACCCACATCTCAAAAAATCAAGCCAGGACTAGGCTACTTTGACTCAACAGACAATTGCAGTGATGATGTTTCTTGTATACTTAGACGCCATTATCCCCACATTCTGAACTCTACACTTTGAGAAATCTCAGATTTTCATAACCATTCATGGCCATCGGAAGTGGAAAGTCATCGACCCGTGGAGAACTTTGCATGACTATGCATAGCATGCCCTCAGCAGATCTGCATATTGATAGCCCCTGGCCCATCTACCAAAGGCAATATTTCCTTGGGCGGTACTCTTCCTAGATTCGTACGCTTACCGGCTTCAAACCCCCACACCACATGTCTGGATACGGGAAAAACTCAAAGTGGCAGTTTACAACCTTCATCCCCCACCTTATTCCAAGTATATCATAACATGTTGACCCAGTTATCCTTCGAGTTACCGTAGCAATAGTCACCCAATTCTCCGAGCTCTATGACAGCTAAACTAGGAGTACCTCATCCTTACTGCATGACGTTAAACTGCATAGAGTAAAGGTAAACCCCCGCATGCAAAATAAATCAGCACGGGGAGCTATCTAAGCTTTAACGACAACCAGTTCCGAGTATGCCCAACATATTCAGACATTTCCTTCCCCGATGATAGAATTCGTGGCCCGGACAATTGCAGATCTTCGTAACCATTCATGGCCATCAGAAGTGGAATGTTATCAATCCGGGGACACCTTTGTATGACTATGCATACCATGCCCTTAGCAGCTATGCATAATGATAACCCCTGGCTCATCCACCAAAGGCAGGATTTCCCTGGGCGATACTTTTCCTAGCTCTGTATGCTTAATGGACTTAGAGCCTCTGTAACTTCTCTCCTGATCCAAGAAGCCCCGGAACCATGATTTACACCATCAACCCCTCTCCACATCTTGGACATGCCAGGATACTCGGGCCCATTTACATTCTAATCAAGAGCGGGCTTTTTAACCACGTCCTTCCCACACGACGTTAAACTTCATGGTCAATCATCCTTGTTGCACGACATTAAACTACACGGAATTGGAAAAGGAAAGAAAAATTCCCCTCATCCTCACTGCATGACATTAAACTGCACAGAATCCTTTAATAATGCTCTTCGTGTTTACCGAATGATGCTAAACTGCACGGTAAAACCCGCCACGGGTTCAGTAAGGAACATAGGCTATTCTCTGTCCTTCAATGAACGGGTCAGACCGACAAAAGTCACCGTCTCACACCCGTGTGAGAACGGTTTACTTCACCCATTCTTGGGAAGTTTATTCTAGATGTTTTCCTCCATATCTAGGCACCCTCTCATCATTAACCATACTCTGCACTCAGAAAAATACGAACTCTCATAATCCACCCCTGGTGGTCCCAAATCTCAACTTCCCTGACGTTTCGTGGTTATTGGGGGAATACAATCATTGACCTAAGGACACCTTTTCATGACTATGCATACCATGCCCTCAGCGGCTCTGCATATTGATCGCACCTGGCCCATCTACCAAAGGCCGGATTTCCTTAGGTAATGCTTCACTACGTACACCTCTTGGCCTCCGAGCCCCCATGTCTATCCCGGGATTTAGAAACCCTCTGAGTTATAGTTTACCAGCCTCTTTCACAACCCTTCCTAAATATGGAGAAATGTCTCTGACAAGATTACCGAGGACCAGAATAAGTCATTCTATTTTAAATGATGTCCCAGCTACATGACTTTAAACTGTGCCAAGCCCCAACCGTCCATTATGCGAGATAAATGCATAGGATAGGAACCTTTCTTCCACATTCCTGATTGATATAGATGTTCTCAAAACCTTTCAGATGTCACATACACTTTCCAAGACACCCCTAGATTTTTTCATAATTCTCCAGACCACCCATGGTGGTTTCCATAAACCGGACTTTCATGAAGTCCTATGGCCATCAGAAATGGAGAGTTATTGACTTAAGGACACCTTTTCACGACTATGCATACCATTCCCTCATCAGCTCTGCATATTGATCTCCCCTGGCCTTTCTACCAAAGGTAAGATTTCCCTAGGCGATGATCCTCCTACCTCTGTACGCCGATACGGCTCCCACGCCTTGAGACAAGCCCTTCATGTCATTCAAATTTTAACATGTTCCCCCCACATGCGTATAAAGGATATTGAGATGTCTTTTAATCAACCAAACCTCATTAGGGACCTTTCCCCACCACACTTGGTCAAATTTGTTTGACCTAAAACATCAGTAATGATAGTCTTGATGACAGGACTTTAAACCGACGAAGAAAAGAGGCACAAAGCCTGTTAGGTCGAAAACCCAAAAAGGGTGACATAAGAAAAATTCAGGCCATACCCGCTGGGTTCACACCAAACGATTCCAGACAAAATTAGGGTATGAAAAGAAGACACAAAAAGTTTGTATGGATCTTCTACAAATATCTAGCAATAGTCAAACTATGCTTGCTAGACCCCATGGTCCAGGAAAAAGTTAGAGCTCGTTTTATTTTTATCAATGGTCCTGGATTCTTATTATTCTATGTTCGGGATATTAATATATTCAGCGATCATGCCAAATAATTTCTATCACGGGAGAAGATGACAAGAGCACTGAGGAGAAATATTTCTTTGTTACATAACAAAGTCGGTAGGAAGGGAATCCAAAATCCAGAGCCTCCTCTAGTGTGAAAGGTTATTAATGGAGGTTTTCGGTTGATTCACAATGTTGTATCAGGTGCTGGTGAGAATTCTCAATTGTTTGAGAGAGATTCTGCAGTAAGGCTATTTCGGCTTCTGAACCAGCCCGAAACACTTCCTCCTCCTGGGCCGCCTTTGTGCTCGCCCTCATTTCCGCCTCCATCCGCCGCTCCCCTTCTTCAATTATGGCGGCAACATTGGAATCTTTCTGTTTTAGCCACCATATATCATTATTTAGCACCTCTACGTGAGAACACTGCTCAATAATGTCTCCCTGGAGCCTCGAAACTACCCTGACGTGATCGTGAGCCTCTGTTAAGCAAAGCTATCGGGTTGAGGAAAGGTAAGCTTCGGATTGGGCAGAAAAAAGGTGAGATTCGAAACCGCCCTGTCTTTCCTGATCAGCAACCACCTGTTTGACTATGTCATAAACCCCATGATAGTCAAAGCCGTCAAATCATAGCAACATGAACAAATTGCGCAACTTCGGTAATCTGGCCAGCATCTCGGCTTGGGGCGTCTGAGAAATCAGTCTCCAAATATTCTCCCAAGCCCTTTGGTGAGCAAGTCTAAGACTGGAAAGGACTTGTTGATTGGGCACAGAGTCACTCCCCAATGAGGACACATACTTTGGGATGAACGTCACCAAGGAGGGACCCAACACAGCTTCACCCATAAGCTCTGGCACTGCAGCAACTTCGCCCCCGACAGTTGTGGTCATAGGCACTATTGGGTCTGATGACATAATCGCCAGTGCCAAAGGTCATGGTCCTAAAGCCCGAGAGTCAATAAGACAGATAAGTACTCTTAATTAGAAAATTAAAGGAAAAGGAATTAGTGGCAAGAGATCGGGAAACTTACTCCTGATCGTCAAGGCGTCGGCATCCTCTAGATTTGCACCGCCATGACAGCCACTCGAGGATGATGCAACATCCTCAAAAGGCAATGGAATTCGGGGATCCCCCAGGGGGGTCCATGACCTAAAGCCATGCCCGAGGACAGTGGCTTCCAAAACTGTCCCCAAGCGGTTACCTACAGAGACCAAACTCGGGGAAATCACTCCATTGGTAAACAAGACAATGGCCCGCTCTGGGTTTCCATCTACTAGACTAATGGCGGGATCTCCTCCATTACTACGAGATTCATTGGGTCTGAGGTGGCTTTCCCCGTCAGATCTGGAGGCCCCTCAGCAATCACGGGCACCCCATTTTCGTCTTCGATAGAAAGGGCTGTTTGATCAGAAGGAGTCTCGAATACTAGCAGTTTCTCATCTGATGTATCTCTAACTAATGAAGGGAGGAGTAAAGCATCCATATCACTAGCCCCTCCAGCAGGGTCCTCCATTTCGTCGCGCCCAGGCATGGATATAGAAGATTCCACATATGGAAAGGAGACAAATGGTATGACCGCTTGGGTATCCGCAGCCAGATCCCCAAGTGGCCCTGCACATACGCCAAAACAGCTAATGACTGGTGGATTCAGAATATACAGGTTGGCAATTAAGAAAACGAGAAGTCATGATTACCCAACATCCCTTGACTAAGCCGTTCCGATAAATGGAACGCCTATTGCCGTCTCTAGATCTTCCCAGGGGATAATTCGCCCATAATTCTTAGAGGATCTGGAGGAGGGAAGACCCTAGCTGGATCCAAAATAGTCACCTCCATAAGCTCGGCCGCACTAAGGGACACCTCCTCGATGACCCCTGTGGGAGAAAGCGCATGCTCACCCGCTGCAGTACCACGAGGAGTATACTCCGGAGAGGGAATTTCCCCCTGAGATTCATTGGCACCCTGCACAAAGGGGAGAAACCTCAGAACCTCCACAATAAAGGGAGAAGAAAGCTAGAATTGGCGGCAGAGAAAACTAATCTTCAAGGTCAGAAAATTTGTGATGTATAATCATCATGGACACCCGGGTGGTCCCATAGAGCCGGTTTTGGAGTGAGCGCACGTATGCGTCCATATCCTTCAATGACGCGACTATGTCACCCAAGTCCTCTTCCAACTGAAGGTGTGGAAGATCAAAGATAACCCCAATACCTAGGATCTTGAGAGGGCTCGTTTAGAGTGATGCCCAAACCTCTTCATCTGAGCCCTTGGCCCTCAAGTCATCCCAGATCCTCCATGCGTCTGGGAATGCAGCCGTAATAGGAACGGTTAGCAGGGAAGGGTCAACTTGAGAGGGCCGGCCAGTGGTAGGGGCGGGTAGGGGCGCTAATGGCTGTATTTGTGTTCAGGATCTCACCACTGCCCTAGAACTCTCTAGGGCTACCTATGGGCGGGACCTCACAAGTATGTAGGGGAATTCCCTTGCTTCAACCATGATGGGAAGATCATCGAAATCATCGCCCCTTGAAGAGTGGTCACCTCCTTCCCACTCCTCATCGGTCACCGGGTGCAGCATGGCCTGGACTCAGTGGGTTAATACTGCATAACCCTGGCGCGCGTAAATATTGGCTTCAAAGAACCTGGAGATATCAATTGACCCACTTTGGGTCCACATCTTAAAGGATGTTAACGGGGGCAGATATGTAGCCCAGCCCATCAAAATCCACTTCTAATTCCTGAAAATATTACCACAGAGAACGAGGGTACTATCCACGAAAGGATGATAGACTTTTTGAATTTGGCCCATTGACCCCAGGCCGTCGGAAACTCAGCATCTTCCGGAAAAACCACCCCCTTTGGACAGCCTCAAGGGCATGAGAGGATACACCTCTGTCTATTAAGATTTTCCCCGGTAGCACGGGACTAGCAGGGTGGCGAAGGACTTTGCCCGACCTTGTTAAATCACCACCCCCCTTTCGCTTCCTCTTTCCCTTAGATGGATTGGGACTTGAGATGGTAGGCACCAACGTCCCTAATTGGCCATTTGGGTACGATTGTACATAGGAGTCAGTGTAATTCTTGGATAAGAAGGGCATGGAGTCTGCAAGCGTGGGGTTCATAACCTTGCAGTCGGTATCCTCCCGAGTAAACATTAACCATAGTTGCCTGACCACCATTAAATGACGGTTCTCATGGGCACCATTAAGTGCGGGAGGACACAGTGCCTGGATGCAGCCAAACTGGCGCCCAAATCGTCAAGGCGCGTACCCCTCGCAGATCAGTTCCCCACCAATGCGAGCTACCAGAATACACTCTCAGAGGGAAAATAGGTATCCACGATTTCTAAACTACTCTGTTATGGTGTTCGTGATTACACAAGTTGGGGAAGAGAATGGATGGAAATTGAAATGATCATAACACATGATTCGACCCGATAACAGATGCATGTTCTAAACTATCTGTTGATTATCCTTCTCTTGGGTCACCCACTCTTCAGGCATAACCCCGCTGGTCAGTTGAAAGTATGGCCAGAATGTGGTGCCCGAAATCTGAAGAGGGTTGATGAATGTGTAGCAGTTCTTGATATGAACTCCTAGCCATCACCAGAGAATATGAAAAGGGTTGTCCACTCGGTTTGGTCGGCTCCCATCAGAAATAGTACCGAGAAATCGGTAAATCATGGCCAACACTGGGATGGCTAGGTTGATAATGTTGCTGGTAGCCAATTGGGCTGCCATGAAAAAGGTAGATACAAGTATGCATCTAGACTCACGTACAAGAAATAGTCAGCCTCTCAAAAACATGTCTAGAAATGACGCCAAACGGAGTAGCCGATCGACATCCGGGATAAGCTCACAGCCCCAGTCATTGAATTGTCCTTGCTCCAGGTTCAACCAATAGCTTCCCTTCTTCTTTTGGGACTCCATTGTATGGTAGGTCGTGGGCCTATGGGGAAGAGCTAAAGACTGAACCTCTCTGGAAAAATCCTTGATCCAGTCACGATATGGGATAAGATGTCTCAGAGACGTATATTTCAGATGCTCCTCATGACCAGGGACATGTTGTTTTAGAGATATATCATTTAAAAGTTCCTTGGCCAGGTCAATGAGCCGCTTCACCAAGGGAGGGGTTCTCCCTCCGTCGTCCCACACAGAAGGGGGAGGCAGGAATTCATCATACATACCCCCAACAATGGGGACCCTTGAAATCTGAAATATGTCCCAAAGACTAATTCCTAACTCCCTCTAGACCAGATGAAAGGTGTTGGTGTCCGGGCTCCAACGGATCATAAGTTTCCTGGCAAGGGCTTGAGGCCGGTAGGTATAGGTCTGGGACACCCAGACAGCTTCAAACAAGCCTAGGACTTGAAATTCTGCCTTCAACTCCACACAGCTCTGGCGGACCTAGAAGTGCCACCCCCAATCCATGGACATAAATTCTCCTCCCAGTCGGAGATCCTGATTCCTTGAGCAACCATGCTGGTCGCTTACCATGGCGTTGCGGGCAATGCTTCGATAGCAGTGGATTGCTCCTTCCTGTTGATGTCATTCTCCTGTCAGAGATACTGGAAGGTGATTCAACACAGATCCGACAGCTGTGTCCCTCGGGGCCGACCACCCATTGACATGTTTCACGAACGAAGGGATAATGGTAGTGAATATCCATGATTCAGGATTGTTGTCACAGGATGGTACCGGAATCTGGGTATCAGACAACAAACCGAACCCATAGGCAGGATGGCTATTATAAAAGGGGTACTCTTGATGTGACATGGAGATCTGGCCGAAGGAAAGGATGATAGTGGGGAGTGGCGGACTCCATACTGAACAGAGCTGGCCATGTCCTTCAGGCGTTGATCACCAATTGGGAGTGGCTCTGCAGCGGGCCTCGGTGCAGAACGAGGGGGAACTATGTTTTCTCCCTACACGACGTTAGACAACAAGCGGTTAGTTCGGAATAATTTTTTTCGAATAAAAATACCAAATATATGGCTGAGGATCCTTCATTGAAAATTCCGCGAGAAGGCCTCGAAGGGAGGTTCACGATGATAGCATCCCGGGAACCATCCCTTCACGAAAGTAGTTTGCGACACTCTGGCCTGTGGGGCATTGGCCAGAAAACCGCGAACCAAGCTGCTCCGTAGAATTTCAATCCATAATTTAAGTGGTTCAGTTCGGAACATATCGAAATTTTTAAGGGTTTTAGTTCACTGACCATCAACATTGTGGAGCGAGTTCCCCCACTTCCCATCGTGAATTAATTTTAATTTAATTAAGATTAATGGTTCGTGGTTGGGGAATTGGTTCGTGGGTGAAGGTGACTGCGAAGGTGGAATGGTTCTCAGAAGTCGTAGCCGGTTCGTGGACAAATAACTTAGCGAAGGATCAAGCGCGTGGAGGCGAGGGCGTTCTGGTTTCACGAATAATTCGGTAAAGGAAAAATGAAGGTCCCCCCATATTTATAGGCGTGGTCCCCTGCTGGTTCCACTTCCCTACCGCAAACCATCTCAGTTTCAGGACCACTTTGCATCGGAATGGCCTCCTATTCGTTCCGATCAGACCCCACTCCGATGAGGGGCATTTGTAGGGTCCTGAAAAATCCGAAAAGTAGATTCTACCCAAATCCCCCAAAATTATTGGGGAAAAGAATGGAGAAAATCCAAAGAAGGGACACAAGCAGGACCGGTTTGCGGGCCAGTCCCATGAAAACGCGATGTGGCCAGGCTCCGCGAAGCACCCCCCCTCCGTGAACCATCGGCGTTCACGAAATGGCGTAGGAGATCCTCCGCGGTCGCGAGGCAGGATGGGCGCCAATCCTGTTCACCGTCATGGACTGCCCCAACCGTGGACCGCGTCGACCGGTTCAAGCCGCATCCACTATCATTCGCAGAATGGAGGCGGAACCCTCTGCGGCCGCGAAGCACTCCCTGAGTTCGGTTCGCGGGGTGGGGAGAAGCGCTCAGTACCCACCGTGAGTCGCGGATTAAACAAGTCAGCTGTAAACCGGGTTTTCGGTCATGGTCCGCCGAAAAATTTTCCACGTGACCGAATATACATCTCTTTCCCCACTCTATTAAAGGAGACCGAGGGGGAAAGAAAAAGGAACTAGGATTCAGAGGAAGAGGATTCAGAGGTGATCGATCAGACTCAGTGGAAGTATTTCGAAGGAAGGTATAAGATTTCACAAACAATGAAGGTCCAGTTCGCGATCCAGAGAGGGTATAAACCTCGGAACGAACTAATAAGGAACCAAAAATGAAAAATAATTTGGTGAACTGTGAACTTAAAATAACATAAAAAGAGGAAATCGTGAACCATAGCCCCTCTACAAGTGCACTCCATGTGGACCAGTGTGTTTATACCACTTTTCCGATCTTCCGCACCATGTAGCACCCTCCTACGAGGGCGAATCCTTGACCAACGAACGCTCGATCGACGCTGACCTTGGATGCCGCTGCTCGTGTGAAACCCCCCACGTACCAACCTTGTACACGGGCTGAACCCGAAGCCGCGAACCATCCTGGTTCGCAGGATTCCAATCAGTCCGAGGACCATCCTGGTTCGGGGACGACCTCTCAGTCCGCGTAGCACTTCCCTACGTGAAGGGCCCCACCACCCATACCCCTGTGTGGTCTGCCAAAACCATCGGAGTTCCCATTCCATGAGCCAGATAAAATATTTCCAATCCGGTCCGATCCTGCACAACCTCCTTATTGGCCTACTCATCGGCCCTGAGCCAAGGCCTGCACCCGAGCCACCAGATCCGTGTGGTGTGACCCTCATGCGCATCGGCGCGCTGTTTCGAGTTCACATACCCATGGTAAATAGAGGCGAATGGGTTTCCCCAACCCTTGAGCAGAATCTCGAAGCATTCCTGGGTTCACATTCCCATGGTAATGTGGATTCTAATCTCGATAATCCCCTTTCTGCCGCTCCACTTGTTAAGGGATTCCTGGGGATAGTAAAATACCCATCAGAAGGTAGCCCTCATGTACTGAAAGAGAGGAGATGGGCACAGAAGCACCCTCTTTCCCTCTCCCGTTGCTCTTTGTCGACCATGGGCCTCCCTAGTGTGTAAGCCCCAATATATCATCATGTGACGCCCTCATGCATAAACCCCAATCTAGTTCTCATGGATGCACCTCTCGCGACGTGATCCTCTAGTCCCTGATGCCTCTTGTTTCTCACACCGAGCATGACTCACGTGGGATTAGAGTAAGCATCGACCATGAAATCCTCTTATGGGCCTCCTTAGAGTGTAAACCCCAATCCATCACCCTGGGCCTCCTCAAAGTGTAAGCCCCAATCCATCATTCCGGGCTGCCTAAGAGCATAAGTCCCAAGACAATGCTAACTATGTGGACTTTAATCCCTACCTCCTAGGTAGGGTACGTTGGAAGCCTCCAAGAGGTTCAAACCCACCACCCGGTCATTTCGAAAACTGTCATGTTGGTCTTCCGATGCTACCATGCGAACTATGTGGACTTTGATCCCTGTCCCCTTGGACGGGTACATAGGAAGCCTCTATGAGGTTCAATCCCAACAACTGGTCGATCCGATTATCTTCACAACGGTTCACCACGCCGCTCCTAGTGCCACCTCAAGCGAGTTCTAACTCTTCGGGGTCATTAATCCAACGAGGGATGGTAAACCTCGGGTATAAATGATTCCAAAACCCTACGTCCATTTGACCATTTCCCACCAGTGTTAAATTCGTGGATACTATGTTTTGGAATAAACCAAGGATTCACGAACATATGAATATGTCTTAAATCTATAAGAGAGTCCCGAAACATGAAATAATTCCCCCCAAAAGGGTATGATGAGCCCGAATTCCCATCCTATCAACTAATGTGAGTTCTTAAGCATCACTGGTCAGACCATATGGTGAACGACTACCTTTGGAAATCAGGTCCATGCGTCATCGGATACGGAACCGTTGGGCGTTTCGAGACCAAAACCCGATACAATGACCTATAGGGTTCAATGTAAAGGATCAAGTCTTTTAGAGCGTCACACCATGGACGGGGAATAGAATGATTTAGAGATAGGGTAATAATTGACCATGATATGTTGGGTAATTCCATATTCTAGAGAGAGCCGATCTTATAGCCTATCAATTGTAGTTACCTCAGTTGTACTGATCCATTCATGACATCTTCCATGCATCTCCACTACATCATTATCACTATAATCCATCTCACATTCATCATCATGAGGACTTTTGTCTACATATTGAAGCAACTTTCAAGGAGTGTCCTATTCATATTGTCGATCAAATCATGATGTCCATTTGAGGTCAATCTGTCCCCAATTATGGATGTTATAGCAGCAAGATTATATATGTGATGAAATTTGGTAGAGTGAGGGTGACATACATGCCTAGTGGCTATATTTGTTCTAAAATGATGCGCTATCTCCCTTTGAAGAAAAATTTTATGGAAAAATTATTTAATGGGGAATATTGTAAGAATTGTTTTTCTATGAGGTATAAATCCTTTTAGTTTTTGATTAAAACACTTGTTTAAGTTATCTGTCTGTCATAGACTCTTTATATGAGCCGATGGGTCGATTGGGTGATTTTGAAATAAGGAATATGGTATGTCTCACTATGACCATATCACATTAATTATTTAATTTTTTTAGCCTCATTTTCTAGTTTTTGGAATGTATAGGTTTATATTTTAAAATTTAGGGTGTTTACCATAGGCCTATAGTAGGCGCACAGTTACTATAAATTGTAAAAAACATTTTTGATCCATCTTTGGTATTTTAAATTACCAAATTTCATTATTGGTGCATTTTTTTTCAAACTATGCAGACTACCCATAAATAATTATCTAGGGTATCAATGTGGGGAACATGGTTGGTGCACAATTTTTCCAATAGTAAGACCAAAACAAGCACATTGTCCAAAATTTAAAAAATTGTTTTAATAATAATATTAAGATTAAGATTATTATTATTAAAAAATCAAATGGGTCCCCCACCCCCTCTCTACATGCGAAACCCCCGAACTCTATATCTCACTCGATTGACCGCCTAGGTGGGCTCCCTTTCTAGAACAACCTCCCCCTCCTTCTTCTTTCAGTCAATGGTTATTATTCTAATATAGGGTGTGATCAACTCGAGGGAGTTTATTCTCTAATTATACTTCCTCATTATTCTCTTTTTCTCAGCTTTCTTTTCTCCTAGGTTGTGCATGTTAATTTATCTAAACCCCATCACCCCTTTTGGGTATTTTTATTTTTGATCATTGATTTTAAGGTTCCTTTGGTCTTGTGGGGATCAATTCTAGCCATGTCGATAGAAGGTAGTGGATTCTCCGTGGGGTTCGAGTCAGTTTTTTTGTTCTAAATTTTTTTCACAATTTTCAAGTAATAATTCTGTAATTTGTGAGTTTTTTTTATTTTTTCTAATGCGTTTTAGACCACCATTAATGAAGGAGACATACACCCATATTCATGGGTAACGAATATGTACATATACCTGATATGTATATATTACCTCATGGTGAGAGGAGTATTTACACTGTAGCTAGGGGTATTTATATATATATATATGAGTATGTTAATAATTGTGTAAACTTAAAAGGAGAGTGTATTTTATTAAATGATGCTTTTGGGGTGGTTTAATATTTCTATTGTAAAAAAACATTTTTAGGTAGGTTCTCAATTCCCATTCAATTAATTTGAATTACATGCTTTAATGGTCTTTTTTAAAAAGTGTTTTCACAGTTATATGAAATTTTTAATTTATGAAAAGTGGATTTTAATTGCTTGAGATGCATTTATAATCACAACACATTTTTTACCTAAGCTTATAATAGAGGTTCATTTTTCAGTCATGTTTTGGATATTATTTGGAGAATAAAATAATTTAAATGTTTATCTTTTTTTCCAAATGAACATCATTTCTCAATTTTAATGTCATAAGTCATATTTGGAACCATAAATTGTTTTATAGAAATGAAGACACCCTTTCAAGACATTCCCCAAATATTTGAAATGTGATATGTGTTAAATGTGTGACAAATAAGGTATGTAATTAATGAATATTCTGATTTTTTGTGTGTTTTGGAAAGTTAAAAGTGGATGTTCTAAAAAATTGAACTCATAAGTTAGATAATTTATAGTAGTTTTTAATAAAAGTATGTTAAATTAATTTATATGAAAGCTTAATAAAAATTATTCTCTATTTGGGCATGGAACATTGGAGCCTTGGGTATCTAAGTTGGAAAAATTGGTCTAGTATGCTAGAATAGTTGGAAGGGATGAGGACCAGTCTCCCTGGAAGGATAACCTTACCACACTAACTAAACAATCATGGTGTGGATTGGTTGGTTCAAGAAGTATAATGAACCTTCATGTCCATGGTCAATAATTGGGATTAAAAGGATCCTAGGACCCCAAATAACCCAGTTTATTAGGAATTTACCATGTTTCTTTATACCATTTACCCAGGTTTTTATAATTTACTATTTTACTAAATTCTTTATGCTCATTTTTCCTTTCATTTATAAAATAATTAAAAACATGTTTTACATTTCAATTTTGTATAAAACCTAATGTAATGCTTCCTTTACCACATGATCCTTTATGTAAATGGTTTTTTTGAAAAAATGCATACACCTATTTAAAATTTTTTAATGTAAAATAGAAAAAAATGGGTTTTAGAAGCTCTTCCCTAATACCTTTTTTGAGATAGATAAAAAAACACATTTTTTTATTTATATTTTCAAACTAGAATGAATATGTAATATTTTTAAGGGTATGGAATATGGAATATTTTATTCATGCAGGAAAAATAAGTTTTAATTCTTAGGCATATTGATTTATCTTTATTTTAGATTTTAGTGTTTCTTCCATCATGGACTTGGTTTCTGTGAGGATATGTTCGTTCAATGGTTGATGGTGTCTTATAGGGTCACATAGAGGTAAGTTTGGTTTTTTTTTGTTTTTTGGCCGAAAAAATGTTACTAATTATATTTTTATTTATTAATCTATAGATTTTTTCTATGATAATTCATTAAACAATTAGTATTCATGATGACCAACACTATTGTACTTATTGGGAGGACTGATAATGCCTCTCGGGCCTTGTCATGGGTCGACTCAGGTGACCAATTCAATTTTTACCCAGGTTGATTCATAGAAAAATTTATTAGAGGAATTATCCCTTGTTATTTGGTCATGTATGTATGTTTAGAGATTTGATTATTAGAATTAAATTAGTCAGTCATGGGTAGGTGTTTGATCACCACCTATCTGAGAGGATGCTTGAATATCTAGGTTAGTCTATGATGGGTGCACCTCAAAATCTCAGCTTGTCCCTTAAGTGTTTTCAAGGTGCTTGGTTTTTTTGTGACAATTTATGGTTGGTTTTTAGGATTTGGTGGTTATTATGGCAGGTATTTAGTGGCTTAATTGTTCTTTTACATGGTTTGGAAAACAATACATAGACCATTTGTTTTTATGAAAAATTTATTTAAGTAATTTTATTTATATGATAGCATGTGTTACACGCAACACCGAGCTTTAACAAACCACATTATACATTTCATATTGTTATTTAAATTTTGACCATTATATCCTAGATGTTAACCTTGGTAGTATGAATAATAATAAGAAAATATTAAATATTATTTATAATGGTTTTAAATAAATAACGAATATTGAATAAAATGTACTTAATTTTTAATAATGTCTTTATGTATCTAAAAAATATTATCTTCTTTCAAAATTAATCTCTTTTTGAAAAATAATAAAAGTGATTTTTTTTAAAAAAAATATATGAAATATCATTTAAAATATAACATTAATTTTTGAAATATAAATGTCAAAAATTATCTCAGGTTTATTTTTGTTTGAATTTTCCTAAAGGATAATTTTTTTAATGAATAGTTAAAAATACTTGTTTTTATTGAATAATTTATTTTCATTTAAAATATTTATAAGGACATAAAGTATATTAAAATTTATTTGAATGTATAAATAGAAATGTAAAATTATAATCAATCCAATTATTTCATGTGAATGAATTTAATACTAAATGTTGTTATAATTTTTTTAATCATTTGAAGATTTTCCCTTCGGAAAACCACTATTTCATCGCATATGTGAGTATAAATTTAAATTAAAATTTTTCACTTCAGTAAATGGAATTTGGAAAATTGGATTCCTTTTTTGGATCATAATAATTAATATTATATAATAATTTCATCCAGATTTTTTACACAATGAATAATAAAAATATTAAAAATTAATTACCATGGTTAAGTTAAATATTGTTTACCTGGGGGTTAAACAAAAATGATAAGGGTCAAAATTACATATAAACCCCTTAAAAACCCATTTTATGAAAATATTTTAACCTTATCGCATTTATTGTTCAATAATTACCCATTTTAGCACCTTGAGGAATTTAAAAAACCTGGGTACACATTATTTGTTTGAAACAATCCCTATTTGTCCTCTTCCACTTATAAAGGCCACCAAATCTCCACTCAACATCACACATAAAAAACCTATTGGTTTATAAAATACCTGAAAAATATTACCTACTTCAATTTATACTTTTTTTTGGCCTTGGGATGACTAGGAAACCCTCCTATGAAGGATTTAGGTATATACCTAAAGAGGTTATCAAAAGAGGAGTTAGATTACTCAACATTGTGTTTTGATTAACTTCTTCATCCACCTCATTCAAATATTATTTAATAATACAGATATAATAAGAAAAATATCTCCCATATAAATATATGTTATTATTTTATTTTAATAACCTATATAAATATTCTCTTCTATAAAATGTGAAATGAAACCATCTATC